>CM024600.1:1195756-2607410 GCA_014182555.1 Eucalyptus erythrocorys
TTGCTGCAAATCCTAAAGGGTTATAAGCAAGACTTGGTGGCAGATTCTGCACCACAGCCAGATGAGCTTTTCTGTGGCCTCGGAGAGCCCAGCCTTGGATACGTCAAGATCCTTGCCGCCGACGTGGCATCCCACCATTGGGTTCTCCGGTTCGGATAAGGTTTTCGGGTCTGCCTGAGGAACTTCTCTCCCTGACGAGGAGGTCTGGATATCATGGTAACATGTCCCCCCCCTCCGCCGGGGATTAGGATTTATTATTTGTTTACTTGAAAAATTATGTTTAAATAGATGGAAAGGCTTGGTTGGAATCGAGATTTATGAAACTTCGTGCCGTCCAAAGGCTAAATTATATTGGAGGTTTGCGATTGTTGGATAAAATCTTCAATAATAAGGTTTATACTCACTAAGTACGCTTTTATCTCCCTACTCTTATGAAATGAATGATTAGATCTATGAAATTATTTTGTTTCGCAATCTAATCCTCTAACTTAGGCTCCTTAATGTTTTCTAGGAAGTTATTTTTTAGGAAAATGAAAATATTTTGGATATTTTTAGTTGAAATCTGAAAATGAATTAAAAAATATTTTTCATTATTTGGTATGAAAATTTTGAATTTTGAGAAAAATTACCAAAATATTCTATTTTTGTTTATATTCTTTTATTTTTATCTTTGTCTTTTTCATTTTCCTTCTTCCTTACTCGATCACCGATCGGTCATAGTCGAGGGTCGAGCCTTGCGAACTCTCGCCAAATTTTGGTGAGTTGAGCCAAGCCAACCACCCTTGGTGAGGCTCCCCTTGCTAAATCTAACAAGCTTGAGCTTCAACCTCAAGCGAGACTCTCTTCTTGCTAGATTTAGTGAGCTTGAGCCTTGTGGGCTGGACGAGCTCGTCTCTTGCCTATGTTCGATCAGTGTAATTGCAACTGGTCGAAAAAAGAAAAAGACAAAGAAAAAGAAAAAGGAATTAGAAATGCAATTTTTGAAAGAGGAAATACAAAATAAAAATAATTAAAATGAGTGCAAAGAGGGTGCTTGGTCTAGGTGAAAGAAAGAGGATTAAAAATGATTTTTTTCCTTTCATTTTTTTGAATATTTTTTTGATAGAAAATATTTTTTTTGACTAGTTGACTTTCTGAAATCAAATGCCGCAAAAATCCGAAAAACACCTTCTTGCAAGTCTTTTTTTCCCACCAGGCAGCAAATTTAACAAAGATATCTGTTAATGGTTGGCGATTCAAGGACTCAATATCATTAATCAAATAATTCTGAGGATTCGATTGCCCTAAAGCCCAATAAATTAGTCAAGAATGCGAGCATCCCCGCCATAGTTGGAAACCGAAAGCTAAGCCGTGGAGTGCCCAAGTTTTGTCTTCTAAGTGCATTGCCGAGGCTCTCAAGAGGAGAAAATAGAACCAGGCTTTAAAACCGGTTCAACCCGTTGCTTCATCAGTGTTAGGATTAACGGTGTCACTGATTCTTGTCCTCTGGCGGTGTATGAATATAAGGCACGATCCGGCTTCGACCTCTTCCGAGAAGTCTCTTTCATCGGTGTCTTAGTGAAGCCTTTTCATGGCCGAGTGCGAGGCATTGAGAAAACATTTGTGATCTTGTGATGGTCATGACAGCTTGTTCAGGAATTGATAATAAAGGGAAGGAGTCCAGGTGAACTCTATGTGCTTTCTCCTCCTAGTCTTTTTGCTTCCCTCTTCAGGTAAAACTGAAAGGAGGTCAAGAGAACGAGAATTCTACCTCAACCGCAGCTTTTGCATGCTGATTCACTATGCTTCCTCAAACAATTGCCAGAAACGTTTGGTTAATTTGGACCAGTATATTCAGAGTATCATTCTTCGGGGGACTTGGAATCGAAGCTGTGTTTTCGTATCATGTTGGTCAGTAATTGATATTTTAGGTTGTGAATTTGAGCTGCTGATCCAATTTGATCTTTGTTTGGCAGTATAGCGCATTGAAATGAGTGTGAAAAGAATTACCTCTAGGAATTGTTTTAGGGAAATGGATGACGCATTAATCTTCTAAGGAGAAGATTAGATGGTCGTACTGGGTTTCCAAATAGTTGATCCGACTGATGCAGCTCGCTTAATGAAACCTAGAATGGGCAAAATACAGTTAGTGAAGATGAAGAAAATCTCCACAGTAGCTTTGCCATTAGGCAAACATGTCAAGATAAACACATGCGCCCACATGAATATATCCGTCATTGTCAAAAACTTCAGCTGCCAACGTAAAGCAAGGGGATGTTCTAATTTGAATGAAAAATCTCCTACTCTAATACCATATGAAGCTAAATGCAGAATGACTATGTATATATGCTGAGCTAGTAGAGAACAATAATATATTTCATCGCTGTTTCAGACATGACCTAGAGATATAGTGTCGTCTGACTTCTGAAAAAATGTGGCCAGAAGGTAGCTCATCAATTGCATTTAGGTGTAGTGTAGTGCCTTCGCATAACCTATATCGCAGTATGCTTCTACAATTACAAAGGTTCTGATTTTCCTTTTCCTTTTTCTTCACTTATGGTGTGAGAAGCCAAGTGACAGGACATGGGGATATCTACAGTTTCGGCATCGTCTCGCTAGAGATTTTTGCTGGGAAGAGGCCCACTAATGACAAAGGTTTCAACCTCCATGACTTTGTTGAAAAAGCATTATCTGGTGAAGCAGAAGAGATTGCAGACCCCGTGCTGTTCCAGGGTATGCAAGAAACAGAAGAAGTCAGACACAAAAACCAGATTTGAACCAGCAATGGAAGACGCAAATCTTCAGTTCCTATCAGTAAGCGACATTGGTAGTCTTCATGTCAAAAAAATAAGTGCTTGTTTTTTCCTACTTTTTCCTCTTTTAGATAGGAGAAATGCTTATTTTCTGGCAACGGAATTCATGCATCAATGTTTGAAGCAGTAACTAATCTAAGCATTTTTTTTAATAACTGAAAGCAAGAGAGCAGGGAAGGTAAGTAGGAGTGAAGGTGGAAGGAGGCAGCTACAAAAGATCCACTGTTATTGTTCTAGAAGTAGTTATCGACTTTAGTATTCTGGTCACAATCATAATAAGGAGACAATTGCCAAAGAGCAAAATATGACGCCTGAAATTCAATAGATACTCCTGGCGCAATAAGAGGTATGAACTCCAGAAAGCTAAAAGTTGCATTCCTATATAGCCTTTCATGGGCTGACTAAAATCCTGTTTCCCTTTCGGTCATCAAGAACACAAGCCCTGACACATTCCAAGAGGGCCTTGATAACAAGTACACCTTAACAGCACCAGTTAAAAGCTTTAAAAAGAAGAAGAATTGCTTATCAAATCACATTGAATACCGAAAAAGTAGACATTTTAATGAACTAATTGGACCAAACATCAAAGTTTCATTTTTAACGAGTGTTCCAAGACAATTTACTGACATTTTCCTTCTAAGCAAGCACCTGTGGTCTCCTGCACGTGGTAAACATTCATTGCAGAACTGACTGGTGATATAGTCCAATCAACCCATATAGAAGTCAACAGAAAAATGGAGTTTGTTCATCTTTCATATATGACAATCGATTAGTACAACTCCTTCAAAAAGCAGAACTGAGCTTCCGGGTTTAAAATATAGTACTCCAATACTTAGCTTACAACTCTTATATTGTCATATCCTTTGTCACCACCGAATCTGTTTTGACCAAGTCATAAGGGCAGTGTGGCAAGGTTCTTTCTCTGAGGAAGAACTCATCCTCTAGAGTGTGCAAGAGGCAGGAGCTCTTCTAAGTATGATGGTGCAGAGTCGCACTAAATAAAGACAGTTTGTGAACATCCTTAAACTATGACCATAAGATATACAACTCAGTGCCGAGCAATTATCGACGTGATAGCATTAGCATACAAACCTTTCGATGGAGACAGGACAGCTTGTAACTACTTTCAACATTTCTTCAAGAAAAAATTAGAATGCCTTACCTATCCATATACTCAGTATATTCATTACGTTGATCATACTGAGCGGCCTACTGCACAGTGAAAAAATCAAGAGAACGGTTTAAGAGCCATCTTTGTACAAGCCAATCAACTAATCTCATTCCATTTTAGGCATAGTGCTTATGTATACACCCTCACAGTAATTTGAGCAGAAGCATTTCCTTTTGCAAGGCAAATGAGTATGTGAGTTTTCACCATCTTTGTCAAGTCCTCATCTCAATGTTTCTGTTTTGATTAATCTACAGAAGGCAAAAGCAACCACATGAGGCAAACGCTGTGCCTCTCATGCTCCTTCCTCCCTCCAGGATTTGTTTCAACCACCCTATAGAATTTGGGTTGTGTAGACATGGCCCAAGCCTCAGCAATAACTTGAGTGAAGACGCACAGTGAACGCAACCCATCAGAATTTCTCATTGCATATGTATCAACCTTACAGACTTTGAGGAGAACCAAAAATGACAAACCATCCAATGTCCAGTAATTAGAGGCTCTACTCAAACAAAGTCAAGTTGAAAACATCCCTTCTGCATTAAGTGCTAAGGAATTAGTTATTCCATCACCATGCCTTTTGACAGAGGCAGAACAGCTTTCAACTTCTTCACCAGTTCATGGAGCTTCCTTATCTTGTCGGCCTCTCCAGCCTGCAGCAATAAGCCCCCAACATCCTAAATGGTGCTTCAGTCATTAGCCTTCCTCTCTCCAGCATTTGTTTAGAGCACTCAAAAGCTTCTAGTACTCTTCCACGAGAACATAATCCAATCACTAAAAGATCCAGTGCATGACCATGAGGACAATGCCCTTTGCCCACCAGGTATTCCCATAAATGCAACCCCAGATCAACTTGTCCATTAATACAAAAATACTTCATCAGCATGACCACCGTCCGCGTTTTAGGCACAAAATTTCTCTGCACCATTTTATGATATAACTTAAATACTCCGTCTATTTCTTTTGATCTCATTAATCCAAAGAACAATGTGTGATAGGTCATATTGTCGTGCCCAACTTGCTTCAACTCCATCTCATCCATCAAGGCAATGGCGGCTTTTACATATTTTGCTTTTATCAGTGCACTAATCATCGCATTATAGGCTGCTGTATCTGGTTGCATATTTCTTGTAAAAATCCCATCAAACAACTCCTTTGCCTTTGTTAGATTGCGAGCAACCCCTGCACCATGAATCAAAGTAGTAACTGTCTCAACAGTGGGCAAGCAACCGACCCCTTCCATCTCTTCAAGAAGCCTTAAACCATCACCTACACAACCTCTCTTACAGTAAGCATCAATCCTGATATTATATGTCACTGTGTTAGGTTTAAAACCTCTTCTAACCATCTCATGGTAAAACAACTCCACTGAGGTCACATCGCCTGACTCTTTAAATCCCAAGAGTAGTATATTCATGGTCTTCGTATCGGGAGAGAATCGCGAATGCATCTTATTGAACACGGATCGTGCTTCCTTCATCTGCCTCTGCGTGCAAAATGCCCGAAGAAGTATATTGAACTCATCTGTACCAAATTTCTTACCAACAAACACATCATTCTCCATCCTTTCAAATGCCAGGAGAGTATCCTCATACGACTTGAATTTTGCAATCTTTGATATCATGATGCTCATCGCCTTCAGCGTAAGCAAAGAAGGGTGTGTTACCCGCATCTCATCCATCAATTCCCAGGCTTTCTCAAAGTACCGCATCCTCGCAAGAATGTGGAGAGTTCTTTCAAATGCCACTGAAGTCGGACCACACGGCGAATGGCGGACAGTGTATCTGAAGAACTCTAGAGCTTTGAGACCATTCGAATGAGCCCCAAATAAATGACCAAGCACGTCCTCTACCAAGCCGGTGGAAAGAGTATGCGACGGGATGTGCTTCTGGAGGACGGGTTGAAGCGGGCTATCGGGAAATGGGTGGTCATTGATGATCTTGGTGATTCTGTCAATCTCGTTATCCCTTTCCAAAGGAGCAGCGGCGCAGAGAAGTCGGGACAAGAAGCGCCGGTGCGGAACTCCAGCGAACTGATTCTGGGTCAGTAATTTCATCGAACGGCTCATGATCAATGGGATTTCCGAGGAAAAAGCAATCAATTCTCATGTGGGTTCTTCCGGAATCTAAAATCACGTCAACCAGGAGTCTAATGCTCGGCTATGTACGGCCACCCATCACCAGAAATTTCGCATTCGAACACCCTCGTGAAACGATTCGATCAAGCGACGCTATTTTTCGAAAATTGGAACGACAAAGGAACACACTCCCCCTCCTCGTCTCCTTCACGACAGCGGCGGCACTGTGGAGCCTGAATCTCGGTCGATTTGGAGGTACAGTCCACGGTTGGCCAAGAATGCGGATGTTCGCCGCGCTCGAAATCTGGGAACTTGCGTGTTCGTCTGCTTTGGAACAAGCTCTTGCTCCCGCACCATGTACTCTACTGTTAACCTGCTGTATTTAGGAAAATTACGAAAAGTAAAGAAAATTATTGACTGATTAGGTTGAACATATTTACAAATAATGAGGGAAAGATTCGCTCAACTAGGTATCTTATTAACGTTACGAATAAAGAAATTTACCATTTTCGTTGGTATATTTATTATTTCTTGTTAAAAAAATTACAAACCATAGTAATCAAAAAAGTTAGGATTAATAGATTAAAAACACCAAACTGGTACATTTATAATAAATTTATCTTAAATTAATTTTTTATTATAAAAAATTTCGAATTAAGACACTCGTGACAAATTTACCCCAAACTAATATATTTGTGATAAAGTTACCCTCCGTTAATTTTCGTTAATTTGAATTAATATCACGAAAGATCACACACATTTGATAAATTATGGGTAAAACCCCAAACTAGTACACTATCAATTGTTGTGTGTAATTTAACTCAGCAATTTGACTGTAAAATTTAATGGAAATTAACGGAGGATAAATTTGTTATAAGTGCACAAATTTGAAGTTTTCGTGATAATAACCCAAAAGGTTACTACAATGCAAGGAAAATTACATCATCTTATGAATGGATATGAAAGGATAGTAGGTAAATTACTGTTAGTAAGGATAAATATGAACACCAAAAAGAAAGTTATGTTTACAAAAGAAAAGTTATGATGATACGGGTACTCACGACGGAAGACAAGATATTTATTATTCTCAAGTGTATGACTATTTCTCTTGGAAAATTGTGAACCATAGGACTCACAGGACTTACAACATCAATGGAAAGTTCCATCCTCTAATGAAACGGTACAAAATTATAAGGAGTATGGAACATTTTTAAGTGCCAAAACTTGACACAAATGGACACTTAAATGCCAAAATTTCTAAAATATACACTTAAGTGCTAACGATGATAAAATTTGACCAAAATGTTGACATGGCATTTTCTGACGACTTTTTTTTTGTTGAGGTGGCAATTATTTTTTAAAAAAAATTTTTTGCGTGGCTAGCTTGTCCCAAAATGACATCATTTCGCCCTAAAAAATTAGCAAGGTCCTCTACGACCTTTATTGCTGTCATCGCCCCACCATCCCCTGAAAGGGCTAGTGACGGTGGGGCGAGGGCCGACTGGGTTGCCCGGCCATTGGCTAGGGCTCAATATTCAACCAACCCTCGCCCCACCGTCGTTGGCCTTAGAGCCCCTCGCTGAATGTTGCCCATTCTTTTTTAAAAAAAAATTTAATTCATATTTATATTAAAAATTAATTTTTTTGGAGCAAAACGACATCGCTTTGCACATTAGTTGTTGAGTAGAGAACTCTAGTGAACCACGTAGACCACATAAGTCATGTGGGATTTAGGCTACCCTCACTTAAGTGTCTTACTTTTTAAAAAAAAAAAAAAAGTAGCACTGAAGTGTAATTTTCGGCACAAATATCCATTCATGCCAAGTTTTGATATTTGCAGTGTACTTTAACCAAATTATAAGTAACAAATAAGCTACTACTATTAGTGAGGATTGAACGTAAGAGGAGAGTAACGGTCAGTAAGGTAATTTAGTTGCAAAAAGAGAAGAAAAATTACAATTAACATTGATAGATTACGATTCTTTTGTGGCATATTACAATCCATAGGTACTACGTATGTACAACCACGAAAGCAAAATTATGTTCTATAAAGAAATGATAAAATTATAAGTAAAAGTAAATTAATATTAGCGAGGACAATAATGAACGGCAAAAGAAAGTCGCAACCAATTACGTAGTTTAGTTATAATAGGAGAAGGGAATTTTCAATTCACTTAGGGTCGACTACTATATTTGATCGAATAATACTAATCACAGGACCCACATAACTTACGACGGCAAAAATAAATTACGTCCTTTAAACATGTGTTACAAAATGATATTTAACGGGTAAATTACTCTTAGTGAGGATAAATACAAAATGAAAATAAAGTTAGGGATTATAGTTTGCTAACAATACATGATAAGTTCCTCTTTACTTACAAAAACTACGAACCATAAAACTCATAGAAGTTACGACGACCTGAACAAATTTACTATCTCTAAGAAAAAGCTGCAAAATGATGAGCAAGGAAAGGAAAATTATTATTAATGAGGTTAATTATGAACATGTGAGGAAAGTTATGATCTTTATAGTTTACTTACAATAAAAGAAAGTTATAAAATAATTACTATTAACTTGGAAAAATTACCAACTGTAATATTCACAAAAGTTACTTTGATGGAAAAAAATTGAACAATCTCTTAAGGAAAGTTACAAAATAATAAGTCTCGGATAAATTTTTATTACCGAGCATAGTCATGAACTCAAAGGAAAGTTGTGATTAGTTAGTATACTAACCACAAGAGAAGGAAATTACTATCGACCAAGGTAGACTTTTATTTGTTGAGAAATACTAGAATAACAGAGGGCACGGAAAAATTATTACGATGAAAGAAAAATTACGTCGTCCAAAGAAAGCTTACGAAAGGATATTTAACCAGAAAATAATTATTAGCGAGGACAAATACGAACATTAGAAGGAAGTTTCGATAAAACGGTCTAGTATACTAAGAACATAGGAGAAGGAAATTTACTTATTGTAGCGGTAGTTCACTATGATACATGGAATTTACGAGAAAATAAGGAAAATTTACCACTATAACTATTGGGGAAATTTGTGAACAGCGAAAGAAAGTTACGATCAATGCAGCAAAAAACTAGAAAACTAAATTAAACTTATCATCACTGGAAGACCGATGCAAAGTACATTGAAAAGTTAGGATAAAAGAGGTAGTTTACTATATATAGGAGAATTTCACGGGAAAGTCGCGCGAGGAGAGACGTCGTGGGAGGCAGAGAGAGATGTGGTGCCTAAGGTTCAACCCTGGCAACTGCAAGGAGATAGAGGCGGCAAGGCTTGCGCAAGACGGCTGGGTTCAACGCGGGGAGAGAGAGAGGGAGGGAGGGGGACTATTTTATCTTTTTTCTGCTTAAATCTCACCCACCTTAGGACCTATATAATCTGAGATACAAGAAATATGCTAAATTTGGCCTCTAGAGATGAAATTCTTGTGGCCAAATTTATAATTTAATTGCAAGAAATATGCTTCTAGTGACCAATATTAGTTTGATTGGTTTCTTCTCACAATTTTTGGACATGTCTCCTTGTGGCTTCTTTCATTTGCTGCTAGGAGGCTTCTCCCATTTGTCCCTTCAATCATAAACTTCGTCTTCCCCCTCTTCGTCATGGTGGTGATATGCTTGCCCACCTTTTACCCAAACTTAGAACAGTCGGGCTAATGGAGATCAATCAAAGTCTAAACCATTGCTAGAGCCTTGAATAGCTCTTGCACTCCTCCCTATTGCAACTCCAACTTCATCCATGACTTAAGCCCACTCATGAATGTGAATGGAGCCTTAAACTCATTTATATTCATAATCTCCAACAAGAGCTCAGTAAAATCCTATACATACTCACAAACATTACCCTTCTACATGAGATGGCATATCTTAATCTGCACTTCATCCTTAACAAACTCCAAGAAGAACTGGTCCCCAAACATGATAACCAACACGACCTAATACTTGATCATCTTGGCACCTCGCCTTTCAGTGTCTCAGCTACATCACCACCAAAGCATGACAACATTAGATAAGTACATGACAACAACCCATACTTGTGTCTTGTCCTTGATTTCCATGGTACCAAAGTATCACTTCACGCCCCATATGAAGTTCTCCACCTCATTGGTAGACTTATCATGTAAAATTATTGTGGCCCACATAATATATTTTATATTATATGGTTTAATATAATTATTATAATGCTATATAAAATAAATAATGTATTGGTTATGAGAAGGTGCGACTCTAATAAAATGAAAAGGTATAATACTTTTCTGAAGAGGTACAACTTTTATGAAAGTGAAAAGGCGCTTTGATGGAAGGCACCTATTGGAAGAACGTATAAATAGAGTCCGGTCTTCTCTCCACCCATAACAACGTATTTTCTTCTCCATCAATTGAATAAAGTAAGGAATAGTGGGTTAAGAGAGAGAAATCGGATTTCTTCATTTGGTTCGAGTTCGACGGTAACGCTATGGATAAAGGTATGTTTTCATCTATTTGTGAAGATCACTGTTTTATTTTTGAATTTCTGCATCAAAGTGTTATATGTATAATCTAACATATCACCCTTGAACTCCTTTCGCCTTGAAACATCCACCTCTAGATTTGGCATTATGTTGAACATTTCACTCACCACAACCATCTCGCAAGCCCTAAGTTCCCCTTTGACCATCTCCAGCTCCTCTAGAAGGTCATTTATAATGTACTCGAGAGCAACATTCCTCTCATGCAGTTGGCTAGCAAGATGATTCAAAGTTGCCAAGAAATGATTGTGAAGCGTCTCCCCAACCTTGTTGATCAGCTTTTCCAAATCCTCGAATGTATCCTTCTGTTCACGCATGACCACCATAATCTTAGTAAGATTATCCTCAAATGAGGATGTGATATCTATCTATCGAGTCCCCTTGACATGAAACTACTTATCTTAAGCCTTGTCTCCAATGATAGCAATAGCAGTAACAACCAATTTTGACATTCTCTTGACCACTTGGTATGCACCACCAACTCTCTCACCCACATTGTGTACAGCTTACCCTGATATCCTTTGTCATGGGCCAACACTTGAGATTACATATATCACTTAGGCTTCCTTTGACTCATTCGCCCTTTCTTGTAGTTGCTACCTAAGCTCAACCTTCCATCACTCACTCATTCAGTTGGCCCACCTAGGGTCATAGAAGAGAGAAGTGTTTTGGGAGAGAATGCTTTATTATGACACGGGGATACTTGAAGTGTCAAAACTTGGCACGAAGGGACATTTAGGGTCTGTCTGTTTTTACTCCAAATAGTGTACGATTCTGTTATTTTGTTTCCTAGAACCAAAAAAAATAAGAGTAGAAATCCGTTCAGTAAAATTTTGTTCCCTAAAATAGATTTGGAACATAATCAAGAAGTAGAAAAAAGTAACTTCTTGTTCTTAAGAACAATTCTTAGAATCGTTTTGATTTTTTTTTTTTTTTTTTTTTTTTTAATTTTCTTCTATTTTTTTTTCTCTTCTTCTCTTCCTCTTTCTTCTTCTTCCTTTTGGTTGGTCGCCAACCTCGGCTATGGTCGGTGACCAGCCGGATGAGGGATGGCGACCTCACCGGAGCGTCGCTAGAGGTCGAGGGCGGGCCACGGCGAGGCTCACATGAGCCTCGCCGTTGGCCTTGCCTTAACTAGGCTAGATGAGGTTGACCTTGCCGCTCGCCGAGCCACCTCCAGGTCGGTGTCACCTGGCGATGGCCCGGTGAGGCCAAGCCTCACCGATGGCTGGGCGAGCTCTGTCTTGCCGGATCTGAGCATGGTCGACCTTGCCCAGCCCAGCTAAGCTGAGGCCGAGGCTCACCTTGGCTAGGCGAGCCTCCCGCAAGCTCATTGGACCTCGGCCCGGCGGGTTGCTAGTCACCGACCACGGTGGCTAGTGACCGGCTATAAAGAAGAATTAGGAAGAAGAGAAAAGGAAAAAGAAAAAAAGAAAAGAAAAATATAATAAAAGTATTAAAAAATTAAAAGAAACAAAAAATTTAAGAATTTTACCAAACGCATTTCTATCTTGAGAATATAAATTTTGGACAATTACCAAGCGCGTTCTTTTACTCAAAATTGTTCTCGAGAGTAGAATTAGAAAGAATCATTTCGATAAAAAATTGTTTCTCGGAATGAGAATGGTTACAAAACGCGCCTTTAAGTGTCAAAAATTTGGAAAGTGATACTTAAGTGCCAAAATCGGAGTAAAATATATCGAGTTATTGCCAACAGCAAGAAAATCCGGTCAAAACACTAACGTGACAATTTTTCGGCAAGCCTAATGCAAAACAACGTTGTTTTGCTCGCTAATGTGGCTAGACAATGCCCAAACAACATCATTTTGGTATTGATGTGATAAATAATTAATATAAAAATTAATTAAATGAAATTTAAAACCAAATTTAAAAAAAAAAAGGAAGGGAGGAGGAAGATGAATATGTGTGGCTACCGCCTGTTCATCTTCATCCTCCCTTCCCTTTTATTTCTTTTTAAATTTAGTTTTAAATTTGATTTAATTAATTTTTATATTAAAATTCTAATTGTGCCAAAATGTCGTCGTTTTTGTGTTTATTTGGTGAGTCAGCCTTTCGGCGAGCCACATAAGTGAGAAAAATTAATAAAAAAATTGCCACATAAGTGACGGGGTTTGTCGGATGTGGCACTCAAGTGTTCTATTTTTCGAAAAAAAGTACTTAAGTGTCACTTTCGTAACTTTTGACACTTAAGTATCCCATTGTGCCAAGTTTTGACACTTGAGGTATTCTTTTGCCGCTCTACTACTCTTATTGTGTTGGATTTGCGGGATGATACAAATGAAGGGGAAATTATGCCTATGTGTACATAAGTCCTTCTAGTTACAATCATAAATCTCCCCTTGATCTAATGGTGGAAATCCAATTTCCCTATCCACCGTTTACCTTATTAAATAGTAGTATTCTCCAAAATATGAGTATACGTTTCCAATATCGTCCTAGGAATATTTGATAATACTTCAAAAACCTAGATCTCTAGAAGTTTTAAAGCATGTTTAGTCATCTAGGCCATGTACTTAGCCTCACACTCTCCAAGACCCTCTCTCTCTCTCTCTCTCTCTTCTGGCCTTCTCAAAATAAATCCAAATGCTGCACTCCATTCTTCTTTTTTTCCAAAATCCCCTTTTTTAGAATATTAGAATCTAATCCCCTTAAAAATTTCGTCCTCAAAAATTTTGAATAAGGGAGATACTTTTGTTTTATATCTTCCTCTAGCTCTCATGCCCCTTGTCTTTCACTATGATTTTGTCATTGTCCCTTCACATAAGGAATGGTGGGATGCCTCAATACTTGGCCTTGCAACCTTTAAGTAATGTTTTCTTGAATTTTGTAGGGTCCTATAATGAATGACATTATTAGGGCCGGCAGTATAGTTTTGCAACATAAATACATGGAAAGCGTTGGGTATTCCTGCTAGGACATGTGGTAAAGCAAGTTGATAAGATACATCTTCGATTTCCACGTAGCGCGAATTCAAAATGGAACGTCTTAATTTCGTTTATAGATTAACTTGAAAAATAAAAATCCATGAGCATAATTAATCTGAAGGCCATGAAATTTTGAATGTAAAATGGACATTTGTCATATCGTTTAAGAAATGGCTGACATTATAAATTCCTAGAGAGAGTTTTTGTAGCATAAAAGAGGCAAAATGGAGGAAAGGCAAACTTATTAATATTGTTTAGCTAGGAATACTAATACAGATTTTAATTATAAGAACCATATATTAATTTTAACAAGGGTTAATACCACCAAAAACTCCCCAATCGATACATCTATGATAAATTTACTCGAAACTAATCTTTTAATTATCAAAGATCCCAAACTGATATATATGTGACAATTTTATACCAAACTAATTTTTTGACCACAAAAATCCTAAATTAGTACATCTATGATAAATGGATGGTGAAACACTCGTTAGTTGTCGTGTGTTATCCAACTCAAGAAATTGACGGTCAAATTTAATAAAAACTAATTGACGGTAAATTTGTCACTAGTAGACTAGTTTAGGGTTTTGTATTGTCAAAAAATTATCTTGGATAAATTTGTCATAAATATATCAGTTTAGGGTTTTTGTGATAATCCTTTTAACAATTAACAATCAAATATTGACGAATATATTAAAATAAAATATACTAAAATCAAGCAAATTTTCAAAACTCTACAAAAATAAAATATTTTAATGTAACAATTAAAATCATATACCTTATTTTACATAATAATAACATGGTGGGGTTATTTCTACACCAATTTTAGTTAAAGTGCATCTTTTGACCAAATCTCTCTCTCTCTCTCTCTCTCTGCACGTAAATCAGCTATAAAATATTGGGGAGAAACCCTTTGCATTGGGTTTCCACATGTTGTATGATAAAATTTATTAAGTTTTCTCTTCTCTCGTTATTATATATTTATTCTTATTTACCCAAACGCAAATTTATAGGGAAAATATATGAGCGGAGATCTTTTGCTTAAAGATGATAGTTGATTATCATTTACATCTGTATCTGTATGTATTTTAAACTAGCATAAGCCAGTGATGCGCACACATTCTTGACTACTATCAGTTTACTTAAATCCAAATAAAATTCCCTTGCTTCTTTTTTTTTTTCTTTTGACTTGTATGATGCTCATTAAGACAATTGCGATCAATGAGCTATTGGAAATCTAATTCAATGAAAGCTCGGGTTACTGTAATGTGACTAGGAACAATGGCTCTCCGTCAGCTTAGTCAAAGCACGAAATAATTGGATGTCACAAATTGCTCTCTTCCTAGAGCTATGTTCATTCATATAGAGGCAACACTGTCGCTTTGGTGGGTGAACAAGGTGATATAGCTTTCAAGTTTGGCCTTCTAGAATGCGGCAATATGAGGATATGTATTAATGCTCAATGTGCATAATAGGTACTATCCTTATATGCCTTAGTATAACTAGTCTCACTTAATTCCAATCAAGTAACCTGTGTGTATCGATTTCTCTAGCGGGTGCAAGTGCAAATTCTTCTACGCTACTTTTTATGAGACTTTCTATTTTCATTAATTCGTGAGGAAAAAATGCAAGGTAATCACATAACAAATATGTGCAATTAGGTCCCTGAATCTATTTTTCGGGCAATTGGGGTCTCGAGTAATATACTCTCTCTCTCTCTCTCTCTCTCTCTATTCCTTAAATGAAAATGTTGATGTGGCTGTGAAGAAATTATTGTGAAGCGCTACAATGGCGTCCTATGTGGCAAATAGAGAAAAGTTTAAAAAGAATATAAATTAGAATGAGTGTGTTCCAAAATTCGGAAAATAAGAAATCCAGAGGAAAGGAAAATGAAATGCGTAATAGGAGTGTTGGAGGAGAAGCCACCGTCTTAGTAGTGGGGTGACATCCTAGCTCCCGCATCAAATGATCACTTTCTCATGGGGATAATTTAAAGTATTACCGATGGACTCAAGTCAATAAAGTGATTGACTTGAAGTTAACATCCCAACCATCGAGCTTCCGCCAATTTTCCACCCGACTACCGTGATTGATCCAACCCGTAAAACGGGCTTAACCCAAAAGTAAATATAAACAAGACTCCCCACCTCCCCCGTCCATCCCCCCGCGGCATTTTCCACTCGGCTGCCCCCTAGTTTTTTTGCTCGACTACGTGATTAGTCCAACCCATAAAACGGTAAGACTATTGGCCCCTCCCCCGGGTTTTCCACTCGACTGCCATGATTGATCCAACCTGTAAAATCGGCTCAACCCAAAGTAAATATGAGCAAGACTTTTGCCCCATCCCGCCCTAGTTTTCCACTCAATTGTTGTGATTGATCCAACCCATAAAATGGGTTCATTCCAAAAGTAAATACAAGCAATACTTCCTCCCCCCCCAACACCCCCACCACCCAAAACAAGATTGGCTGGATTAGTCATCCGACTTGAAGTGGGTTGAACTTAAAGGATCAACCATATAGGATTTTCACTATGAATTTTATGTATTATCATTACGGGGTATTGAGCAAAAACCAATGGACGGTTTGGAACACCGGCTATTGAGTCAATATCGTTTGCTTGTGATGGTTTGGAGGAAAAAGGAGTGCAACTTCTCCAACGTGTTGAGTCTTTGGAGCCAAGGTTGGGGGTTTCACGGTTGACGGTTGCTCATTCGCCATTACTTTTGGCTTTGTCGCGGCATGGAAAAGGAAAACCAGAAAGGCTCTTCAAAATGCTCTCCATCATACTCCACCCCTCTTTATAAATCTCTTCACAATTTGCATTAGCACTCACCACACCTCTCATTTCCTCTTATGGTCCCTCCTTTCATATCTACCCACTTTTGCTCGAGCTATGGAGCTGGCGCACTTCATTTTTACACAATTACAGCCATGTCGTTTCCTTCTCTCGCTTGTGCTTGCGTCATGCCTTGTCCTAGTCTCCTCTGCCACAAATGAAACCGACAAACTCGCACTCCTCGCATTTAAGGCTGCAGTCAAAGACCCTTACGGGGTGCTTGACTCATGGAACGACACCATTGGATTTTGCCATTGGTATGGTGTCACATGCGGCCTAAGACACCGGAGGGTCACCATCCTGAGCTTGGAGTCACTAGGACTCTCGGGGTCCATCTCCCCTCTTATCGGAAACCTAAGCTTCTTGAGTGAAATTTATCTTCAAAATAATAGTCTCATTGGAGAAATCCCCTTACAAGTCGGGCAATTGTGCCGCCTAAGTTGGCTACGGCTAAACAACAATTCTCTGGCCGGAGAAATTCCCAAAAACGTGTCTAGTTGCTCAAAACTCACAGCCCTTAGCATTGCAAACAACCAACTAACTGGAGTAATTCCCACGGAACTCGGTTCATTGTCAAAGCTAAAATATTTGTCTTTGTATGAAAATGCACTATCTCGGGAATTTGCCTTCCTCCTTTGGAAATTTGTCTTCATTGCAAGTTCTTGAACTTGGGCAAAATAACTTGGTTGGGAACATTCCCAAAGGTCTAGGCCGCCTGACAATTTTAAAAGCTATCTCTTTCCTAGGAAATAGATTGTTCGGCACAATTCTGTCCTCATTACTCAATCTATCTTCTCTAATTTGGTTTGACGTTGCACTTAACCAGATGAGGGGGAGTCTTCCTGCAAACTTAGGCTTGACCCTCCCAAATATTCAATTTTTTAGCATTGCCCAAAACCAATTTGAGGGACCGATTCCTCCCTCAGTGTCCAATTGGACAAAGCTAGGGGTTTTCCAATCCGGACAAAACAAGCTTTTAGGGAAAGTGCCTTCTTTCAAAAATATGCCTAAGCTTCGGCATTTTTCTGTCTTTGATAATCAGCTGGGAAGTGGAAAATCTGAAGACTTGAGCTGTGTATGCTCGTTGACAAACTCCATTGGATTACGAGATCTTCCTATTTGGTGCGAAACGAGACTTGGTGGGGCATTACCCAAATGCATAGGTAATCTCTCGAGCACTCTGAGGGTCTTTGATACATGCAATAACCTAATGTTTGGTGAGATTCCTAAAGAGATTGGAAATCCAGTCAACTTGCAGATTATATCTCTATGTTATAACAAGTTTTCAGGCGACGTCCCCTCAAATATTGGGAATTTACAAAATCTAATGTCATTGCAATTCCATGGTAATAACCTGGGAGGGATCATCCCTACTTCTTTAGGAAATCTAACCAAGTTGGTCAAACTAAATCTTGGTCAAAACAATTTTCATGGGCACATTCCTTCTCATCTATCACAGTGTCAATCTCTCCAATGGCTTTATCTTTCTTACAATAATCTCAGTGGTACCATACCCCCACGGCTCATAGGTCTCTCATCGATAACAATCATTATGGCCTTGTCTCAAAACCATCTGAGCGGGGTTCTACCTAGAGAAGTAGGGAACTTGAGAACTCTAACCACATTGGGCATCTCCAACAATATGTTGGGAGGTGAAATCCCAAATAGTTTAGGCGATTGCACTGGATTGACATCACTGAGGATGGGGGGAAACCTCTTCCATGGGTCCATTCCTCAATCAATCAGATCATTAGGAGGCATTGAAGAACTTGACCTTTCACGCAACAATTTGTCGGGTCAAATTCCAGAATTTTTAACGTTATTTCATTCCTTGAAACTTTTGAATTTGTCTTACAATAGCTTTGAAGGCATGCTACTGCAAGAAGGAGTCTTTAAGAATGCTACCATGACTTCTATAATTGGAAACAAGGCCCTCTGTGGGGGATTGCCAGCATTTCACCTCCCCAAATGCACCTCCAAAAGCTCCAAGAAAAGAAACATCCATATATTGGTATTGTTAGCTTGCGTTATTTTTTGCATTCTTGGAATAGCTCTTACTCTAGCTTTTCTGTATTTTTGTTGGTTGAAGAAGAAAGTAAAAGAACCGATTTCAACTTCCATGGAGGATTCATGGCCAAACATATCTTATCAAACACTCCTAAAAGCAACTGATGGTTTTTCTTCAATAAATTCGATCGGTGTTGGAAGCTTTGGTTCTGTCTACAAGGGGATACTTGAGGAGAATGGTACATTCATTGCAGTGAAGGTATTCCATTTAATGCATCTTGGTGCTCTAAAGAGCTTTATGGTGGAGTGCGGGACATTAAAAAACATCAAACATCGAAATCTTCTAAGGATAATGACAGCTTGTTCAAGTGTTGATTATCACCGAATGATTTTAAGGCCTTGGTTTACGAATACATGGAAAATGGAAGCCTCGAAAGGTGGCTACATCCAAACCCAAAACCATCTCCCAACAATGAGCCTACCCAAAAATTGAATTTCTTTCAAAGGATAGACATTGCTATTGGTGTTGCTTCCGCCTTTGGATTATCTTCATCACCGTGCCACATCTCCATCGTTCATTGTGATCTTAAGCCGAGCAATATTCTCTTAGATGCTGAGATGGTTGCTCATGTTGGTGACTTTGGATTGGCAAAGTTCCTTCTTGGATCATCCCCTAAGACTGTGGCTAATCGATTAGCTCAATTGGAATAAGAGGAACAATTGGTTATGTTCCACCGTGTAATCTCTCTTTCAAACCGAGAAAGTTTATCTAGGTAAAAAATGTTGCTGGGTCTAGGTTTGGTAGCTACATGATACCTCTTATGCCCATTGAACTTTGTTTTACCGCACTGTGATCTATATTTGTGGCAGAATATGCACTGGGATGCGAGGTTTCAAGAGAAGGCGATGTTTATAGTTACGGCATCCTCTTAATGGAGATGTTCACAGGGTTGAGCCCCACCGATGACACATTAAGAGATAATTTGACCCTGCATAATTTTGTGGCAAACGCTTTGCCTAAACAAGTACTAGAAATTACATATCACATTCTGCTTCAAGAAAGAGAGAATCATTTAAGCCCCAATAGCCCTCAGCATTGGCTCTCCGAAAGCGATGACATATTGCAAGAGTGCTTGTTTATAGTGTATAAAGTTGGAGTCGCTTGCTCTGATGAAGTGCCTAGAAGACGAATGAGCATTAGTGGAGCTGCAAATCAGCTGCAAAAGATTAGAGAGAAACTCTTCACAAGGGGTTTACATGGACAAAAATGAACAACAGGTTTATAGCATCAATTTTATTAGAAATTTTCTCCTCTCGTTGCTATACATTCTGTATTGTTTATGCAGTCGCAAACGTACAGGTAAAATACATAACTGAAGATCTTTCTCTAATGATGATAGTTGTTATCTTCCACCATCCGTATCTGTATATATGTTAAACTAGCATAGGGCCTGCAATACATTCTTGAGTACTGTCAATTTACTAAAACTTTGTATTGGTGATATAGTATATTAAAATGAATCGAAATTAAATCGAATTGCTTCTTCTTATTTTTTATTGTTTCTTGTACGAATGGCAATCGGTTAGCTACTGGATTGATTCAAAGAAAAGCTCGGTTTCTGCATCTTGACAGGAAAGTACTTGGATGTCTGGGATTGCCCTCGGTTCCTAGAGTTATGTTTGCTCTGGTGGATGAATTAGGATTTGTAGCTTTCAGTTTCAGCTCCGTAGCATGCAGCGATCTGAGGAAACGTATTGATGCTCAGTGCGCGTAGCAAGATTGAAGAATTCTTCAGGAGAATCAGTCTTCCTCAATTCCAATAATGTAGCTCTGTGTGTATTGGGTTTCTTTAGGGGTGCAAGTGCAAATTCTCCAGCACTGCTATTTCTGAAGCTTACTATAATTATCTTGTTCTAGCATTTCAAGAAAGTTGTTAATCACGTGTTTTTTGACAAGCGCTAAGCACATATGGATGTAACTTATTATTGATATATCAAAAGCCCCTTTATGTTACTGTTTTGACGAGAATTGCCAACGTTTAATCTTTAAAAAGAAAAATAGTCTAAGTTACTTATGTCTTTCCTTCCAAGTATGAAGAAGGTGTTTTTTTCACAGATATATTTAATTAGAGAAGCAAACGAGACCTGAAGAAATTTGAACTCATGAATTCCAACTCTTTATTCAATGTGAGATTTGATGGAATCAATTGTTTTAAGTGTTTCAAAAGTTTAAACTATTAAATGATGGTGTGGTTTAATATTTAAAATATTCTATCAAACCTTGATAAATAATACTTATTGATAGGGCTAATTTTGTCTAGGATTGGAGGAGTATGTATTTGTCACTGGCATAACAAATGTATGGTTTCAAAAAAAAAAAAAAAATGTAATCTAAACTAGCATTTAATTTGGAGAGATATGTCTGTTTGAAATTCAAACACATTATTTTGTATAGAGGTGTTAGCTCATCCAATGTGAAAAAACACTATGTTGTACATTTTTGTGTATGTATTATTTCGTGAAAAACACGTTATTGGCACTATCTAAAACGCATGTATTATTTCATTGAAATAAACTAACCTCTCGCTATTGTTTAGACTTACAACTCAAACATTATGTTGTACATTTTCTTTTTGTGTCTATGAGTGGAGGAATATTAGAAATGAGGAGTAGCATAAGGGTCCATTTGTTTCGTGGAAAATGGGCCATTTCCGGAAAATATTTTCCCGGAAGTCATTTTCCTGGAAAATGACAATATTTTCTGGTGTTCGGCTAAAACCTTAAAGTGTTTCGGAAAATATTTTCCAGTGTTCGGTGAGGAAAATATTTTCCGCTCACCAATTTGACGAGCGCGAGTGCCAAGCTTGAGGCTTGCCAAATCGACGAGCGCGAGTTTAAGATCGATGAGTTTGAGGTTTACCTGGTTCGACGACTAGCCAAGAAAGAAGAAGATAGGAAACAAATAAAAGAAAAATAAAAAAATAAAAATAAAAAATAAAAAATAAAAAATAAAAAATAAAAGACAAAAAAGAAAAAGGAAATTAAAAATAATTCAAATTAAAAAAAGAAAAAGAAAACTAAAAAATAATTCGAATAAAAAAAAAAAGGAAGAAGAAATGAGAGGAGAAAGTGAAGATTTGTATAGATGTGAGGTAAGAGAGATCAAGTGAGGAAAATGTTTTCCACTTTTCACATTTTCCCTCACTTTAGAAGACTTTTTTCCTTGGATGGAAAACATTTTCCCCAAGGAATTCATTTTCCATGAACGAACACCAGAAAATCCATAAAATGTTTTCTCGGACATTATTTTTCGCGAAACAAACGGAGCCTAAGAAAGATAGCCAAAATCAGCTAGAATTTTATGCAATATATGTATCATAACACAATTTATCAGCGTGTATTAATAACTACGCGTCAAACATTCTTTAGGAAAGTTATAAAAGAATAAATTGTTGAGCAATATAATTTTTATTGTTGGAACTTTATGATTTAAAGAAAACAATATTTTTCATGCAAAACATAATCTTAAGATCAACTTGTGACCAGCTCCATCAAAAGAAGCTTGCCCGAGTAGACTGTAGAGAAAGAGCCCACCGAAACTTTCCAAGGTAACGAGTGTAGGGGTGAGCATCAGGTTTGGTTCAACTTGAAAATTGCACCAAACCGGCCTGAACTAACCTGCTCGAGGCCAATTTCAGGAGAGAATCAGTTTGGGTCATTGTTTCGCGAACCTAGAACCGGCTTAGGACTAATTTGATTCCCAATTCTAAGGTAGTACTTGCGAGTTTCCTACGCCGGTTTTAAAACTTCTTTGAGAAAATATACATATTTTAGCATTTATTATCAATCAAACCATCATTTTCAAGATGAACAAATAACAATATAACCATTTGACCAATATTGATTTTTGTGGTGCAATGATACAACTTTTATATTTTACTATAAGAATTGATTTTTTATACAAAAACATAAATTGGGCCAATTCTAGATCCAATATCATAATAGAGAGTCACAAGGTCTATTCCTAGTTATAAGCAAGAACGGATCGCCCCTAAATAAGTGGACATATATGGAGTAAGGATTCCAAAAGTTAAAAGTTAAATAATTTATTATAATTATAAGTTTTTGGGGCTAAAAAGCATCAAAATTTAATGGCAAAGGTCATTTTATGTTTTCTTTTATTTTTTTTTTTTATATTTCTTAATGTTAGTTAATTGAAATTGGTTAGCATAACTTCACAAATTAGCGTAGATCAGGCCCTTCTTCACGGCTTGAGATGGATTAGGCCCTTCTCCATGGCTTTTTTACCGAACAAGAAGTGGGCGAAAGATTAGGCCCTTCTTCACGGCTTGAGATGGATCCATTTGAGACAGCGCCCTGCACCATATGTTTTTTTCATAATGGCAATCATTAGCATCCCTATACTCTGAAAAATTCACTTATGAATTTTAAAATTCCGCTCTACTCTTTCTGAGGCTTATTACTTTTATTATATTTTGACGAAAAACGCACGGTAATCCCACAACGTTTTGAATTTGCACAATCAGGTCCCTAAATCTGTTTTCATGGCAATTGGGCTCTTGAATCATATATTCTTCTTTCTTTTTTCGAGTCGATCGGTCCATTTAAAAAATAAATGAAAATGCCGACCTGGCTATGAACTTGTTGTGAAGTGCTGCAATGGCATCCTATGCGGCATTACACTTTGCATATAGAGAAAATTTTGAAAAGAATACAAAATAGAATGAGTGTGTTCCAAAATTCAGAAAATCAGAAATCCAGAGAAAAGAGATTTATAAGAGAAGCGAGGGAGGAGAAGCTACTATGGCGGTGGCGAGTGACATCCTAGCTCCCACATCAAATGGCCACTTTCTTATGGGGATAATTCAGAGTATTAACGATGGACTCAAGGAAAAAAAGTGATTGGCTTGAAGTCAACATCCCAACAATCGGGCTTCCCCCAGTTTTCCACCCCAAGAACACTGGTGAAAAGTTGCGGGACCCGACAACCGTGATTGATCCAACCCCTACGATAGGCTCAATCCAAAAGTAAATATGAGCAAGACTTTTCCCTCAAAATTGATTTATTAGTGTTCCTAATTCAAAGCGGAAATTAGTGGATGGTTAAGAACACCGAAATACATAAGAACACCGGTGAAAAGTTGTGGGATCCGACTATAGTGATTGATCCAACCTGTATGACAGGCACAACCCAAAAGTAAATATGAGCAAGACTTTTCCCTCAAAGTTAATTGATTAGTCATCCTAATTCAAAGTAGAAATCAGTGGATGGTTAAGAACACCAAAATATGTAAAGAATTGGTAATAGAGAACACAAGGGATGTATATGTTGGGGTTTATCCCGCATCGGATGTAAAAAGAGCCGGTGGTCATTTTATAAGTGTGAAAGAAAGCCTCACCTTTTGAGCTAACTTTTAGAGTGAGAAAAGTTCAAGACCCACCAACTGTGTATACATGCATCAACATTATCAAGCCCTCTGAATGACTGCCGAGTCATTATCTATTACTTGCAACAATCTGGAGGAAAAGGTAGTGCAACTTCTCCAATGCGTTGAGTGTTGGAAGGGTCCAGAGGAAAAAGTAGTGCAACGCCCTAAATGACTACCAAGTCAATATCTATCACTTGAGACAGTCTGGAGAGAAAAGTAGTGCAACTTCTGCTTGGGTGGTTTGATGGTTGAGTAAAGTAGTGCAACTATCTCTAATGTGTTGAGCACTGGAGTGAAGGTTGGGTGGTTTGATGGTTGACAGCTACTCATTCACTCTTGTTTTAGCTTTATCTTCAACTTGGAAAATGGAAAACTAGAAAGGCCCTTCAAAATGCTCTCCATCAAACTCCACCCATCCTTGCATCAAGACTCGCCACATCTCTCGTTTCCTCTTACAGTCCCTCCTTTCATATTTACCCACTTTTGCTCGAGCTATGGAGCTTGCGCACTTCACTTTTGCGTAGTTACAGCCGTGTCGTTTCCTTCTCTCTCTTGTGCTTGCATTGTGCCTTGTCCTGGTCTCCTCCGCCACAAATGAAACCGACAAACTAGCACTCCTTGCATTTTAGGTTGTGGTCAAAGACTCTTATGGGGTGCTTGACTCATGGAACGACACCATTGGATTTTGCCATTGGTACGATGTTACATGCGGCCTAAGACAACAGAGGGTCACAGTCCTAAACTTGCGATCCTTAGGACTCTTGGGGTCCATGTCTCCTCATATTGGAAACCTAAGCTTCTTGAGAAGAATGTATCTCCCAAATAATAGTCTTGTTCGAGAAATCCCTCCACAAGTCGAGCGGTTGAGCCACCTACGTTTGCTAGTGCTAGACAACAATTCACTGGCCGGAGAAATTCCTAGGAACATATCAGATTGCTCAAAACTCGTAGCCCTCAGCATTGCATTCAATCAACTTACTGGAGTAATTCCCACATAACTCGATTCATTATCAAAGCTACAAATTTTGTCTCTTTGGAAAAATGCACTCTCTGGGAACGTGCCTTCCTCCTTTGGAAACTTGTCTTCACTAGAGATTCTTCACCTCACGAAAAATAACTTGGGCAGGAGCATTCCCAAAGTTCTAGGCCACCTGACAAATTCATATGCCATTTGTTTAACGGGAAACAAATTCTTTGGCACAATTCCGCCTTCATTGCTCAATCTCTCTTCTCTAAGTTGGTTTGAAGTTGCAAATAACTAGATTCAGGGGAGTCTTCTCGCAAACTCAGGCTTGACTTTCCCAAATATTCAAGGTTTTAGCATTTTTTGGAACCAATTTGAGGGATCGATTCCACCCTTAGTGTCCAATTGGACAAAGCTAGAGATCATTCAATCAGGATATAAGAAGCTTTTAGGGAAAGTGCCTTCTTTCGGAAATATGCCTAAGCTTTGGCATTTTTCCATCTTTGGTAACCAGCTGGGAAGTGGAAATTCTGACGAATTGAGCTTTGTATGCTCGCTGAGAAACTCCACTGGATTAAAGATCTTCCAAATTAGCCAAAACAAACTTGGTGGGGTATTACCCAAATGCATAGGTAATTTCTCGAGCAATTTCAATACATTCAACGTGAGCGAGAATCTAATGTTTGGTGAGATTCCTAAAGAAATTGGAAATCTAGTCAACCTGGAAGTGTTAAGTATGGGTTTCAACAAGTTTTCAGGCGAGATCCCCTCAAATATCATGAATTTACAAAATCTAGTAAAATTTGAGTTAACTTATAACAACCCGGGAGGGATGATCCCAATTTCTTTAGGAAATTTAACCAAGTTGATCATACTAGATCTTAGTTGGAACAACTTTCATGGGCAAATTCCTTCACATCTATCCAAGTGTCAATCTCTCCGGTGGCTTGATCTTTCTCATAATAATCTCAGCGGTACCATACCCCCACAGCTCATAGGTCTCTCATTGATAACAATCATTTTGGACTTGGCTCACAACCACTTCAGCGGGGTTCTACCCACAAAGGTAGGGAACTTGAGAACTCTAACCACATTGGACATCTCTGACAATATGTTGGTAGGTGAAATCCCAAATAGTTTAGGGGATTGCGTTGGAATGTCATCACTAAGGATGGGAGGAAACTTCTTCCACGAGTCCATTCCTCAATCGATCGATTGTTAGGAGGCATTGAAGAACTAGATCTTTCACGCAACAAATTGTTGGGTCAAATTCCAAAATTCTTGGCATTATTTCATTCCTTAAAACTTTAAAAATTTGTCTTACGATAGCTTTGAAGGCATGCTACCGCGTGAAGGAATTTTTGAGAATGCTACCATGTCTTCCATAATTGGGAATGATGCACTTTGCGGGGGATTGCCAGCATTTCACCTCCCCAGATGCATCTCCAAAAGCTCTACGAAAAGAAAAATCCATATATTGGTATTATCAGCTGGTGTTATTTTTGGCATTCTTGGAATAGTTCTTACTTTGGCTTTTCCAGTATCTTTGTTGGTTGAAAAAGAAAGTAAAAGAACCTATTTCAACTTCCATGGAGGATTCTTGGCCAAACATATCTTATCAAGCACTCCTAAAAGTAACCGACGGTTTTTCTTCAATAAATTTGATCGGTGTTGGAAGCTTCGGTTCTGTTCACAAGGGGATACTTGAGGAGAATGGTACAATAGTTGCAGTGAAGGTGATTAATTTAGTGCATCGTGGTGCTCTGAAGAGCTTCTTGGCGGAGTGCGAGGCACTAAAGAACATCAGACATCGAAATCTTCTAAAGATATTGACAGTTTGCTCGAGTATTTATTATCAGCAAAATGATTTTAAGGCCTTAATTTATGAGTATATGGAAAAGGAAAGCCTAGAAAGGTGGCTACACCCAAACCCAACACTATCTCCTAGGAATGAGCCTACCTCAAAATTGAATTTCTTCGAAAGGATAAATGTTGCTATTGGTGTTGCTTGTGCATTGGGATTATCTTCATCACCAATGCCACATCCCCATCGTTCATTGTGATCTAAAGCCGAGTAATATCCTCTTAGATGCTGAGATGGTTGCCCATGTTGGTGACTTTGGACTGGCAAAGTCCCTCCTTGGATCATCCAGTGATACCGTGGCTAATCAGATGAGCTCAATGGGCATAAGAGGAACAATTGGTTATGCTCCACCAAGTAATCGCTCTTTCAAATTAAGAAAGTTTATTTGGGTAAAACATGCTGATGGGTCTTTTTGTGAGTTTGGTAGCTACATGATACCTCTTACACCCATTACATTATGCTTTAATGATCCGTACTTCAAATCTCACTTGCACTATGATCTACATTTGTTATAGAATATGCAATGGGATGTGAGGTTTCAAGAGAAGGCGATCTCTATATTTACGGCATCCTCTTATTGGAGATGTTCACAGGGTTGAGACCCACAGATGACAAATTTAGAGACAATTTGACTCTTCATAGTTTGTGGCTGAAGCTTTGCCTAGGGAAGTGTTAAAAATTACGAATCACATTCTACTTCAAGAAAGAGAGAATCTTTTAAGCCCCAACAATCCTCAGCATTGGGTCTCTGAAAGCGATGGCGTATTTTCAGAGTGCTTGGTTACAGTATACAATATTGGAGTCGCTTTCTCCAATGAAGAGCCTGGAAGACGGATGAACATCAGCGGAGCTGCAAATCAGCTGCAAAAGATTAAAGAGAAACTCCTCGCAAGGGGTTTATACGAACAAAAATGAACAACAGGTTTATAGCATAAATTTTATTAAAACTTTTCTCTTCTCTCGTTGCTATACATTCTGTATTGTTTATGCGAACGCAAACGTACAGGCAAAATACATAACTGAAGATCTTTCTTTAAAGATGATAGTCGTTTATCTTCCACCATCCGTACAGTCAGTTTACTAGAACTCTATTTTGGTGCTATAGTAATGAATCCAAAATAAATTGACTTGCTTCTTCTTCTTCTTCTTCTTTTTTCTTGTTTCTTGTACGAATTGCAACCGGTTAGCTACTGGAAATTTGATTCAAAGAAAAGCTTGGTTTCTGCAGCTTGACAGGAAAGTACTGGGACGTCTGGAATTGCTTGCGGTTCCTAGACATATGTTTGTTCTGGTGGATGAATAAGGATGTGTAGCTTTCGGATTTGGCCTCCTAGTATGCAGCAATTCGAGGGAATGTATCGGTGGTCGTTGCGGGTAGCAAGATCGTCAAAGAATGCTTCAGTAGGATCAGTCTCACTCGATTCCAAAAATGTAGCTCTGTGTGTATTAGCTTTCTTTAGGGGTGCAACTTGCAAGTGCAAATTCTCCAGCACTGCTATTTCTGAAGCTTACTACTTATATTATCTTTTTTTAGCATTTCAGGAAAGTTGTTAATCACGGGTTTTTGACACGCACTAAGCACGTATGGATGTAACTTATTATTGATATATCCAAAGTACCTTTTATCATTTTCATTAATCGTATGGATAAGCAACTTTCAAAATTATATAGTAGTACTAACTACATCAAGAAATTACTAGTTGCCACCCACCGGTGGTAGCTTCGTTGGCAGAGACGTACGAATAGATCTAGCGCCAGGTCGAAAGTTCGAATCTCCGCGCTACTATACACATCTTAAGTTGGGAGCCATGGTGGTAGGGTCCTATGCTAGCTTCCCTCCAAGTATAGTCGGTGGTCTCTGTTGGGCTGATCAGGCTGGCGGTGCCCGTGAGCACCCGTAAGGTGTGCCAGGCTAGATCCTGGATACCAAAAAAAAAAAAAAATTACTAGTTGCCATTATGCTTGAACTTCACCTATATATAAAAAGTGACGATTAACATGGTGAAGTTACTAATTTTAAAAGGTCGAAAGTTATTTTTCATTGTAGAAAGTTACTGATTTCATGGCTAAATTAATAGTCACTGATATTTATTGCCTATGTCCGTAAGCAATCTGCAAATTTTTCAGTTGAAATTAGGAGTAGCGTAACAAAGAGGCTGTTTTCAACTAATTTAAATTATAATCTGTTAATAATTTGAACAGACGTGTGTTTAACGTGTTGTCTAGAAGAGAAATATATGTGTGTGCAAATGTCAATTCTACTGTTAAAAATAAATATTTTTCTTGAAGGGAAGAATTTCATATATATATATATATATATATATATAAATATATATATATATAGGAAGAATATTCCTTGCCATGAGTTTGGCAATTAAATGCATCTTGCAATATTTCTTACTTCACAATAAGAGACTATTTATCTTTCATTTGAAAAATTGGTGAATGGTTACTAATAAAGATACAAAATCAAATGACCAACTTAGAAAAAATAATTATAAACTAATAAAAGATAATCAAAATCAGCTAGAATTTTATGCAAGATATGTATCATAACTCAATTTATCAGCCTGAATTAATAACTATGCATCAATCATTCTTTAGGAAAGTTATAAAAGAATAAGTATTGTCGAGAAATATAATTTTTGTTGTTGGAGCTTTGTGATTTAGAGAAAACAATATTTTTCACGCAAAACATAATCTTAAGATCAACTTGTGACCAGCTCCATCAAAAGAAGCCCGCCCAAGTAGACCGTAGAGAAAGAGCCCACCGAAACTTCCCAAGGTAACGGGTGTAGGGGTGAGCATCAGGTTCGATTCAACTTGAAAATTGCACCAAACCGGCCTAAACTAACCGGTTCAAGGTCAATTTCAAGAGAGAACTAGTTTGGGTTACTGTTTCGCGAACCTAGAACCGGCTTAGGACTAATTCGATTCCCAATTCTAAGGTAGTACTTGCCGGTTTCCTAAGCTGGTTTTCAAATTTATTTGAGAAAATATACATATTTTAACTTCTATCAGGAATTGAAGCATCATTTTCAAGATGTACAAATAACAATATAACTGTTTGACCAATATTGATTTTTGTGGTGCAATGATACAACTTTTATATTTTACTATAAGAATTGATTTTTTATGCAAAAACATAAATTGGGCCAATTCTGGATCAAATATCGGAATTGGGAGTCACAAGATCTATTCCTAGTTATAAGCAAGAACCGATCACCCCTAAATAAGTGGACAGATATAGAGTAAGGATTCCAAAAGTTAAAAGTTAAATAATTTATTATAATTATAAGTTTTTCAGGCTAAAAAAATCAAAATTTAGTGGCAAAGGTCATTTTATGTTTTCTTTGATTTTTTTTATATTTTAATGTTAGTTAATTGAAATTGGTTAGCTTAACTTCATAAATTAGCGTAGATTAGGCCCTTCTTCAATGCTTGAGATGGATTCCATTGGGGACAGCACCCCGCACCTATGTTTTTTTCATAATGGCAATCATTAGCATCCCTATACTCTGAAAAATTATTGACAATGATTGATCAAAAAAGAAGCTGAAAACAATCGGGCCAAAAATCATAAAACATATAATAAAAATGAAATTAAGTCCTAAAATATCAAAAAGTACAATTAAGCATATCGATGTGGTCAAATATCTCCCTTAAATCCATTCCGTATGACTAACAGGAATGTTGAAGTGGCTTTTTTTTTTTTTTTTTTTTTTTTTAAGATAGGAGGCCGATATACATCTGTCGTCGTATGTGACTTTTTATTTTTATTTTTATTTTTATTTTCTTCATCTCCACGCGTGCTCCCACATGTTTCTATCAATCTTCTTCTCCGCATGAACTCAGCCATGACCGTGATCATCTTTGGTGTCACCTGCCAAAGAAGCCTTCGTGTTAAAATATGTCTCAAGTTTGAGTCCAATGTGAAATTCCGAATATTCCAAATTGGATATGTTGCGGACATCCGAAATAGGAAAGTCCAATTTCGACTTGGATTTGGATTTTGTTTAAAATATATAGAGATATGTTTTGGATAAAATCGTTTAAAATAGGAAACATAATCCTATGAGAAGTTGGCAAAAGAATAAGGGTTTCACTCATATATGTAGACCTGTGGCTGTGGGTGGTAGGTGTGGATCACAAATTGTCTTGAAGCGCCGCGTGAGTGCTTGGTGTTCCGCCGTTGATTATGAAGAATTGGTCTTGAAGCGCCGTCATGTCGTCGAGTGCTTGGGAGGGATTTTCTTTGTCATTCTTGTTCGTGAATTATATCCAAGAAGATTTAGTGTTCAAGCCAATTAATTCTTGTGGTAAGATTTGCGTGTAATTCGTTTGTGAGATTGAGAGATTATTTCGAGAGGAATTTTGGGGCTAAACACTGTGTGCGTTTTTGGGTGTAATTGGGACTTGGGAAACACCGAGAGAGTGTTTGAGTGACTTGAGTGTGTAATCTCCTTGTATCGCTATAGTGAAATTCGCTGCTGCTATCCTCGTGGATGTAGGTCTTTACGACTGAATCACGTAAATCCGTGTCCGATTTGTTTTCTTTTTCTGTCTATATTATTATTCAATTGCTCGCCCTATCGCAACAAGTGGTATCAGAGCCAGGCTTGGCTAAGTTGAAGCAAATCGATGGTGACAGAAGAAGTAAAAGTGAGAATCGACAGATTTGATGGGAATGATTTTAGTTTCTGGAAGATGCAGATTGAAGATTATCTTTACCAGATGAAACTGCACTTACCTTTGTCTGGGGAGAAACCAGAGAAGATGAAGCAAGCTGATTGGGATTTGTTGGATAGACGAGTTATGGGTGTTATTCGGCTGACGTTGGCTCGTAACGTTGCATTTAACATCTTGAAGGAGAAGACCACTGATGATTTGATGCAAGCCCTGTTGGATATGTACGAGAAGCCCTCTGCGATCAACAAGGTCTATTTGATGCGACGTCTGTTTAATTTGAAGATGAACGAAAGTGCGTCAGTTGCAGATCATATCAATGAATTCAATGTAATTGTTAGTTAATTGAGTTCAGTTGAGATTGACTTTGAAGATGAGGTAACGTGCTTTGATTCTATTATCCTCATTACCTGATAGTTGGAATACTACTGTTACTGCTGTTAGTAATTCCTCTAGGTCAACAAGTTTGACGTTTGATGGAGTTCAAGATTTGATTCTAAGTGAAGACATCCGTAGAAGAGAATCTAACGAACATGTATCTGCTGCTTTAGTAGGTGAAAATAAAGGAAGATCTAGAACACGTGTGGGTAATAGTAGTACTAATATGAACATGCGTAGTCGGTTTAGGACTTAGTAATGTTGTCTGGAGCTGTGGCAAGAGGGGCATCTTAGAAGGGATTGCCTTAAGTTGAAGAATGAGAAGGGTAAGGGAATTATAGTTGATTCTGCAGATAATGTTGTAGCTGTAGCAAATAATGCCGATTATGTCTTGTCTGTCACTAATGTTTCATCGCTTGATGGATGGACTATGGATTCTGGTTGTTCTTTTAATGTGACACCAAATAGAAACTGGTTTATCACTTATCAGTGCACGGGTAGTGGTAAAGTCCAGTTAGGGAACAACGCTGAATGCGATGTTGTGGGTGTTGGTGATGTTAAAATCAGAATGCATGATGGTATCGTGAGGACATTGACTGGAGTGAGGCATGTTCTAGAGTTAAAGAAGAACTTAATTTCCTTGGGTGCCCTAGATTCAGCTGGTTGTAGGTATTCTTCAAAAGGTGGAGTTTTGAAGGTTGTTTGAGGTGCCCTGATGATAATGAAAGGAATCAAGCATGGAGGCCTGTATAAACTTCAAGGTGAGACAATGACAGGTTTTGCTCCGGAGATGTTGGATGCATCTGTTCGAGGGTCTATGGACTGCTCGAAGAAGACCTGGGTGTTTGTGCCAAGGCACAAGTTTAATGCTGGTGTTAGGATCTTGCAGTCAAGAGCTTTGATCGAGATGGAGACTAGTAAGTCGATCAAGCATGTGTGGACTAACAATAGCATGGAGTTCTGCTCGGAGCTGACAAATAAATTCTACATGAAAGAGGGCATAGTGAAACATCGCACTAGTGCCAATAAATCACAACAATTTGCAGAATTGATTAGCAGAACATTACTAGAGATGGCCCGAAAAATTATCTCTAGTGCTTGTATGGCTAGGAGATTCCTAGTCGATGTGCTAAGTATGGTAAGCTACCTAATGAACAAATTCCCATCAACTGCTATTGAATGGCGAACTCCTGAAGAAGTGTGGTCAGGTAACATTGCTGACTATTCTATTTTTAGAATGTTTGGTTGCCCATGTTATTTTCGAGTGAGTGATGGTAAGCTCGATGAGAGGGCAAGGTGCATATTCCATGGCTATGCACAAGGTGAGCGGGGCGATCAGTTGTAGTGCTCGGATATAAATTCACCTGTTAATAGCAGAGAAGTTACCCTTGATGAGTCTCCAATACTTCTGGCTAGGAGTGTTTGTACCAGTGTTAATACGGATCTCGACGGTGTTCAGTTTGATGTGGAGTTGCGACTAGAAACTCCTGAGGTAGCGAGTATGAGTACTAGCAAAGTAATTGACGCAGATGGTGCTCATAGCGAGGTGGAGCCTATAGAGCCAATTGTTGCTGTAACTGCTCTCCTGACAGATACGGATGCAACAATGGTTTTGCTTTATCTGCGGTTAAGGAGGTTGTGTCGGAAAATCCTTATGGAGCAGTTAAAAGTGCATGTGGAGTTGGTATTTTGATGAGGTCCTCAGTTATGGCGAAGTTCAAGCGAGGCTTGGACTTGGATAATATCTGTGGCGGTTGAGCCCATCGGGGGCAATGGGAAAGTAGCGGCAGAATTTGAATTTTCACGAAGCGATTGTAATTTGGCTCAAACATCGAGCCAAGGTGGAGATTGTTAAAATATGTCTCGAGTTTGAGTCCAATGTGAAATTCTGAATATTCCAAATTGAATATGTTGCGGACATCCGAAATAGGAAAATCCAACTTCGACTTCGACTTGGATTTGGATTTTGTTTAAAATATATAGAGATATGTTTTGGATAAAATTGTTTAAAATAGGAAACATAATCCTATGAGAAGTTGGCAAAAGAATAAGGGTTTCACTCATATATATAGACCTGTGGCCGTGGGTGGTAGGTGTGGATCACAAATTGTCTTGAAGCGCCGCGTGAGTGCTTGGTGTTCCGCTGTTGATCATGAAGAATTGGTCTTGAAGCGTCGTCTTATCGTCGAGTGCTTGAGAGGGATTTTCTTTGTCATTCTTGTTCGTGAATTACATCCAAGAAGATTTAGTTTTCAAGCCAATTAAATCTTGTGGTAAGATTTGCGTGTAATTCCTTTGTGAGATTGAGATATTATTTCGAGAGGAATTTTGGGGCTAAACACTGTGTGCGTTTTTGGGTGTAATTGGGGCTTGGGAAACACCAAGAGAGAGTGTTTGAGTGACTTGAGTGTGTAATCTCCTTGTATCGCTATAGTCTCTCCTCGTGGATATAAGTCTTTACGACTGAATCACGTAAATCCATATCCGATTTATTTTCTTTTTCTGTCTATATTATTATTCGATCGCTCACCCTATCGCAACACTTCGGGGCAACATTGCAACCGTTGCCGATCCTTTCCGGACCATCAATAGCTGCCAGCGTTGCCTCTAGCGATCCCCAACGAGATCCCCTGGTTTCGGCTCACCAGTTTCTTGGAGCTCCAAGCAACCATTTTTCTCAGCTACAACACTCGTGTAGCTGACCACAAAGCTTTGTTTGCTCATTCCCTGTAACCTCAACGTCTAAGCATGGGCTCGCGACACCGAGAACCGCCCCTGCCGACCAAGAGCCCTTGTTTTCTCGCTCTTCTGGGCTTTGCGTCCTTAGTGCGTGAACCAGGCCGCAGCGGTGCTTCGGCCTCACCTTGCCATCCTCAATGACAGCTCCAACCGCATTTGTTTCTTCCCCGATCGCCGGGACCAGCTTCTTCTCATAAATGCCATTAGTTATGACAACCTGCTATAGCAACGAAAATAGGAAATGGCATAAACGGTATGTGGTCCGACGGGACCCATAAAGGAACTCAATGTGCGAAATTGCAGTTCTTGTAAATGCTACTACCTTAATCCTAATCTAGCCAATTTTTGCGCGGGATATGCTGATTTGGTGCCCACAGAAAAATGACATGGTACCAATATGGGTCGGATCATTTTTTACCCGACCCATCCATTTGATAACCTTAGATAATATGGCAAGTCACCTAAGTATATTTCCATTTGTTTCCACTCAATTTTATTCTCTTTGATCTTCTAAATTCATATTGGACATTGTGACAAGCATTAAGGGTTTTAGAACTGAGATCTTGAAATTCAACATCCCGACACGATTGATTTTCTGGAGAATTGCGATGTTCAGTAATTATCATTCTATTCACAAGAACTTTGACAATTGAAGTTACTATAATTATCTTGATAATTAATATAATCGCAATAATCACAACTTCCGGTCAAATTTCATGAGTATTGAAAGTGGCACGTGAAATCAATCTACAAATTTCTAAGATCGTCATGTTGCGATGGGTTGCATATTGAACAACACTTTGATGCCAAATATAGTAAAATAGAAGCGCGTAGCAAGATAGGTTCAGAATGGCAAAAACGTAAGGAAAAAAACATATAGCGAGAAAGGGGAAGAATGTAGAGAAAGCCGTAAGGAAAAAGAGACACCAAATCCAATGAGAAAGAAGAAACGCTAGATAGGCAATATTCAATAATCAAATCGATCAATCAAACTCACAAAAAAGTTCTTGCCTTGGGCCATATTTTTTTAGGCAAGATCTAATAAGACTCCTACCAGAGAAAATTACCTAGTAACGAAGAACAAAGAAACTATATAAAAAAAAGTATCCTAAATCCAAGAAAATGTCAAATAACTAGTTTAAATAAGGTGGTTGAGGAAATCTTGCCCTAGGTCAATTGGTTGAGTACTCTTTTCTAGAAAAGATGTGAAGCAAACCGAATGTCCCCAGGGCAAGTATCCCGATTATCCAACCAAGACACTGGGGAATTAGACCAGCAATCAAACTAGCATAAGCTCTCAGTTTGGGGTAAGGATTCATGGGAATCCTCTTGTCAAGCCAAAATACCATTACTAACCTGAGGGAGTACAACAAATAGAAATTATTGCAAATCAAGTCGTGACCAATCGGAAAAACTTGCCTTTCACATGAATCTGTAGTCCTTAGACAGCCAGACTACATGTCCGTCTGAAAGCAGCACGTTATAGGAAGTTAAAGATACCCAAAGAGAAGGAATTTTGCAAATTCACCAAGTTTAGCAAGCAATAGTTCATAAGAAGTTAAGAAAACCAAAGAGGGGGATTGTAAATTTAACAAGTTAAGAGAGTAAAAAAAAGGTGATAGTGTTCACCTATCATATCAATCCGAAAAATGTGGAACTTTCATTTCGAAAATCAATTCTAAAGAAAAGCCCTAATCCATTCGCTTTGTCATTTATGATGAAACGAAAAAATTATTATTAACACCTAAATTTTAGCGATCCAGTTATTTATTCATAGAAAATTAGGGATTAATTTCTTAAAAAATAAAATAAAAATTGCATCCGAGTAAATAAAAGGAAAAATGGGGAAAAGCAATCTAATTGATTATGCATAAAAGTTTGAAATTTTGATAAATATTTAGATTTTGATAAATGCGAAAGCATTAGAAAATCAAGTGAGTAAAGAATAATAATTTTTATAAAATTGAAGGAATCGAAGCAAAATTAAATTTATCGTAAAATCATATTCCGATTTGTAATCATGTAACAAAATATGGAAACTTAAAAATTGTCAAGAAAAGCGACTGTCTTAAGAGTCACAATTTTCATGAAAGGGGAGACCAGAGGAAAAAAATCGAAAAAAGCATGAGAGAAAGGGTGAGAAAGAAAAGCGTGAGAGATAAAGTTTAAAAAAAAATAAGAAGAGGAAGAAATCTCTCTCTCATTCAAAGGGAAGGAGCCCAAAATCAGTGATTTTCTTTTCTTCTGACAAGCTGCAGAAGAAAAGAAAGGAGGGTCAGCGCAAAAGCAAGAAAAGTAGAGGGATATCAGAGAGAGAGAGAGAGAGAGAGAGAGAGAGAGGGGGGTCGTGAGGGGACAGGTGACGTGAATAAAAAAATAAAAAAAAATAAAAAAGAGAGAGAGAGAGAACAGGGTCACTGTTCTTCTTCCTCGCCGAGTCCCTGCCGGCCTCCATCCGCAGCACCCTCGCCGTGCCACCGTCCGTGGCGCCGCAGCAGCCAGCTACCGCCTCCGTTCGACGCAACCTGCAGCAGCACCGCCTCCGCGACACCTCGCCGTCGCCGCTCGCCACCGCCTAGACCACCTCCGCCTCACCCGCGAAGCTCGCCGCGTCTATCTCGCTCACCGACGCTGCCGCCTGAGCGCCATCCGCCACTGCACCGGCGGCCAACGCCCTCTCCGCCTGCTTGCCGAGCGCCGCTCTTCTCTGCTCGTCAGCAGTCAACGCCTCCTTCGCCGTCCGTCGCCGCTGATCGCAGGGCCAGCTCCTCCCAGCAGCCCGCGCTCGATTTCTCCGCCGCTGCTTCTGTTCTCTGTTCCCTTTGCAGGTCGCCGTGCTGCCCTCCGACGCCCAGCCAACGACGGCAGTTCCTCCATCCTCCGTCAGCCGACGCCGCCGCCGCAGCAACCCGCAAGCATCACCGAGCCCCGCGCCGGCCGACACACCGCACCGCCTCCGCCTGTCCGATCCACTTGCGCTCGAGGCCAGCAGCCCGCGTCACCCTTGCGCCCGGACCTCTGCTCGTCGCCGCTGTTGCCACCGTCGCCGCCCGCCTGCCTTCGCTGGAGCTCCGACGCCGGCCACCCTCTACCTGGCGCCTCCCACCACCGTTGCTGCCTTTCCCAAGCCCCCTTTAGGTAGTTTAGTTTATTCTTTTTATTTTTATTTTATTTTATTTTATAGCATTTTTAACTTTATTTATTTAAATTGTAATATTTCATGAATCTTTTAAGCATTATCTACCGTGGGTTTGGTCCAAAATCATTGTAATTATTAATTTGGTTTATAAGACATTGAATATTTTTTAATTATATTAATTTTTGGGCATTTTAATAGATTCTAATTATTAAATCATTATAATTATTACTTTGACTCATAAAACTTCAAATTAAATTTTTAATTATTTTGAAATTTTTAATATATTGTGATTTTTAGGGTTAAAATAATTATTAATTTAATTCGTGAGACGACGGATTATTTTTTCGATTATTCTAATTATTTATTTGATAAATATCTTGATTGTTTATATATAATTGCTTATCTTGAAAAAACACTAAAAAGACATTAAAAAAATCAAAAATCAAATCTTACATCGGAATATGTAGGTTTAGTAAATTAGGATTGATTTATATATATATATACACACACACATAGACAAACTTTTAAATAATGTTGGCACATCTTGATAATCTTTTTTTTTTTTTTTTTGCTAAAAAATAGTTTTCTAAGATATGATAAGGTTTAAATCAAATTAATCCTTAAAATAAACTAGAAAATTATTCATTTTAGATAGTTTAATTAGGGTTTGTATTAATTCCGAATTTCAATAAAAAAAATACAAAAATATTAGGTGCATGTTAATTAATTTGCATAATAGGTTTTTTTTTTTTTTTTGTCGATCCTACTCTATACCTATTCTACACTCACTCGGACTTTTGCCCCGCCTCTTGCGGGCGTGGGCGTCAAAATCCACTCCCGAAACTTGCGCGTTCCCATCTCATCCCTCCCTCGAGAAGGTGGAGGTTTGAACCCCACACCTCCTTGCATGATAGGTTTATTTAATTATAATTTGTTTATTAGTAAAATTAGGTCTTGTAGTTAAAATGCATGTTTTATAAAAATTCTAATTTCAAGAAAACCCAAAAAATAATTACTTGATTGTGTTTAATTTTTTTGAGGTGATTTATTTATTTATTTACTTTTGTTAAATAATGGACGAGCATCCGTGTGGTTACCATATTTAAATGATAGTAATTTAGGTTAAAATAGATCTTAGCTGCCTACAAAAACATTTTTTAATAAAATAAAAAGAAATGGTACCGAAAGAGTATTAGAGAAATATAATGTAACCAAGTCTTTATACCAAAATCTATTGTAACTAAATCCCGTACCCAAAATATCTGGTTCGTATGAATAAAATAATTATTTCGTCATTTTACTTAGGTGTCTAATAGATCTACCGAAAATTGATTAGTGGCGACTCTTAAATAAAATCCAAAAAACTTGAACTTAAGTGACGAATTGGTATAGATCTGAGAAGGCCCGAGCTAAGTTTAAGATTTAATAGTCCATTAAACTAAACTCTAGGTGATGCAACCGAAATTTTAGATCGCGACAACTATGAGGAATGGCGAAGCTCTTTAAATAACAAACAAGGAATATTTTCATAAGAGATCTCCTAACTTGCATGCTGCAATAGAATCCAAAAGCCATGAGTTGCTTGCCACTTTTGCTCCTGTTGATCTAGCGAGGGCCTCTGCACCAGACAACCTGCGCTTGATGATCATATCCCTGCTCAGACCACAGCTGTCTGGCATCTCAAGGCTGTATATTATGAAGGTTGAAGCGATGGATGGAGGTAAGGGGGCTAGCTCATCGCAAGGAATGGGCTTTATGTGAAGCACAGTGCTGCCGGCAGCAACTACAAGATCTTGCAGGTACCCTTTGTATGAAAGATCAAAATCTCCCATGAAATAGAACTTAAGCCCGTCAAATAGTTTTTGTTGCTGCATATGAGGAAACAAACCAAAATAAGATGCAAGTCAACAATCCACATGCATGAACGATAGGACGCTATATTTCAATTCCATAGCATAGCATGAGCATGCATAAAATGGGCACATTAAGAGTGAAAGTTTACGTGGGAACTGAATTGTTCAAGTCATTTAGATTACTAGGATAGATAATCAAATCCGATGACAGGACTTTCAAGCCAAATGACTTTTCAGTTAAATGCTCACTGCTAGACAAACGTGTGAAGCCCTTCGATACCGTGCTATTTGCTTAAAGCGCAGTTATGCTGCCATGACAGTCTACAGTGGCAGCTACTTCAGTCAGATTGCAATACGACACATGCAAGTCCTCTTACCGTAGAATGCCAGATTTCATCGTAGAAGTACTCAAATATAGTTGAGGGGCACATCAATGGAAGAGCCAACAGAAATTGTATAATTTAATATCTGATAATATTAGATAACTAAAAATAGTCAAACGGATGATGCAGTTGAGTGAATAGATGCCCACCATGTTAATGACTCTGTCTTCCAAGTCGAAGACCGTTCCTCATTCCATGAATGTCAACATTAATTTCATATCTCTCCTCATTTATATGTTCCATTGCTTCCATGCAAGCTATTACCCCTGGACACATGAACACAAAAGACACTAGCCTTAGCAACATAAACACACCACGGACCGATATGCTAGGATTTGAATACTATATTTAATGTTTACAGTTCTATACTGACGTTCAACACTCAGTATCCACTTGCCCTCCAGGATACCCATCAAGACTTTGAACGTCCTTTTGCAAGCTCCATTTTCATCTGTTGATGCAATCACATGGGGTCACAGTTGGATTCCATTTTTGCACCACTGTTGCTCTGGATGCCCTCCCAAATTGAGAAACCGCTTCCTGAAGTTCATGCATCAGTGATTTTCAATAATCCTAAATGATACATTCAAATATCAAAAGCCTCAAATCCATCAATAATTTATTACCCTCTCAGCTTTTTTTAAAGCTGAACAACACAGAACTATTTTGTCGTGAGATCCATGATAGATTCACTTTGCGCTTGCGCCATGCTGATGCTTCTCGTCATTTTCATCATGAACAAGTTGTGATCACCTGTCAAAGTTATGTGTAAGCCATCTGATCAGGCTCATAATATTACTCAAAAATAGGTCATTTAATCGAACTTGTTAAGGATGTTAGCATACTCTTCTTTTGAAGAACTCTTCATCTCTTGAGGTCTGGGAATTTCAATAGGTAATCTAGAAGAAAAGTGAAGCAGGCACAATAGAACAAAATTAACCTGTTTCAATGAGAGTTTCAGCAAAAGAAAAACATATTTAAGTTATCCCCAACCATATGTTGTATACAAATTACGAGTGCATCTGTGAAACTTACAGTATCCCATCTACATTGGGGGATCTTCATAGCACAAGTGACATGAAAACTCTTGCGACAACTTTTCTCATAGCATCCAAGAGCTGCCCCTTTGATTCCACAGCAGCAACATTTTATTCTTCGGCTCCTGAGTACTTCAGCTTCAAGATTAGTAGATTTATCATCCACAAAGTAGACGTTAGGAGCCCTGCACATGTATTGTTCCTCCTCTTTAAGCTCAGCCACATCAAAACTAATAGCTGCCTTTGATACAAGTCAGTCACAATGTTGAAGTTTGAAGCTTCTGCAACCGCTCTTTTAATACAATTTAAGAATGAATTGATGCAGAAACATATGATATGATCACCATCAAGACATTCCTCTGACATCCATTAACCAATTTTTTTAGCTCGTTATATAAATGTAAACGGTAAGGTGGTTGTATTTTTGTCATATTTCAAGTGTTTCTTACCATTGAGTGCAATTCTTATGTGAATGTATGATCCTACATGTTTCCTTGTGGTTTCTTGTTAGATTATACAAATAATACTTTGACGTGGAAAATCAAAAGAAAACAATGATATTTGATCTTCATGATGGTGCCTTCCATCAAAGCGCATTTTCACTTCCAAAAAAGTCACACCTCTTCAGAAAAGGAATGACACGCAGACCCCTGGAGTGCCAAAAGTTGGCACGAAGGGACACTTAAGTGCCAAAAGTTACGAAAGGTACACTTAAGTGCCAAAATCGGAGCAAAATGGATCACTTGAGTGCCAATCCGGCGAAAATCCGGCCAAAACGCAGACGTGGCAATTTTCCGGCAAGACAAAAACAAAACGGCGTCGTTTTAATGTTGACGTGGAAAAAAATAATATAAAAATTAATTAAATTAAATTTAAAATTAAACTTATTTTAAACATTTAAAAATAACAATTTTTAATATTAAATTAAATTTAAAAAAAAAGGACGGGGTTGGATACGGCCGAGGGCCGAGTTGTCGGCCGCCGCCGCCGCCTCGCCGGCGCCTTGGCCGGGGGAAGGGCCGGGGCCCGGCGACCCCGGCCGATCGGCGGCGAGGGCCCGCGAGGCCTCACCGGATCTGGGCGGGCCGCGGCCCCCGGACAAGGCGCCACCGGCGAGGCGGCGACGGCGGCTCGGGGCTCAGCCCTCAGCCGTATCCACCCCCTCCCTTTTTTTTTTTTATTTTAAATTTAATTTTCTTGAATTTTTTAATATTAATATTAATATTTTTAAATATTTTACGTAAATTTAGTTTTAAATTAAATTCAATTAATTTTACATTAATTTATTGCCACGTCAACGCAAAACGGCGTCGTTTTTCACTAATTTCGCCGGAAATTGTCCATGTCAAGACTTTGGCCGGATTTTGGCCGGAGTGGCATTTAAGTGTCCCATTTCTTTTTGAATGTGACACTTAAGTGTACCTTTCGTAACTTTTGGCACTTAAATGTCCCTTCATGCCAACTTTTGACACTTGAAGCGTTCTTCCCGCCGAAAAGGAATATACCATTTCATTTTATTAGAGTCGCAACTTCTCATAATCAATATTTATTTTTTATAATATTTTAATAATTATTAAACCATATAATAAATCATATCATGTGGGCCACAATAATTTTTACATTTCTTTCATTTGCTGTTAGGATGCTTCTCCCATTTTTCCCTTCGATCATGAATTACTTCGTCTTCCCCCTTTTCGTCGTGGTGGTGACATGCTTCCCCACCTTTTCCCCAAACTTAGAAGAGTCAGGCCAATGGAGATCAATCAAAGTCTAAGCCGCGGCTAGAGCCTTGGATAGCTCTTGCCCTCCTTGCTATTGCAACTCCAACCGCATCCAAGACGTGGGTGCACTCATGAATGTGAATGGAGCCTTAAACTTATTTATATTCAGAATCTCCAACAAAAGCTTAGTAAAGTCCTCTACATACTCATGAGCATTACCCTTCTACATGAGATGGCATATCTTAATCCGCGCTTCATCCTAAGCAAACTCTAAGAAGAACTGGTCCCCAAAGATAGTAATCAATGCGACCCAATACTTAATCATCTTAGCAGCCTGCCTCTCAGTGTCTCAGCTATGTGTCGCCCCCAAGACATGACAACATCAGTTAAGTACATGACAACAACCCATACTTGTGTCTCGTCCTTGATTCCCATGGTATTGAAGTATCGCTTCATGCCCCATATGAAGTTCTCCACCTCATTGGTAGACTTATCACCTTTGAACTCGTTTGGCTTTAAAGCATCCACCACTAGACTTGGCATTATAGTGAACATTTCACTCACCACGACCATCTTGCAAGCCTTAAGTTCCCCTTTGACCATCTCCAGCTCCACTAGAAGGTCATTTATTATGTACTCGAGAGCAACATTCCTCTCATGCAGTTGGCCAACAAGATGATTCAAAGCTGCTAAGAAATGATTGCGAAGCGTCTCCCCATCCTTGTTGATTAGCTTTTTCAAATTCTCGAATGTACCCTTCTGTTCGCACATAACCACTATAATCTTAGTGAGATTATCCTCGAATGAGGATGTGATATCTATCGATTGAGTCCCCTTGGCATGAAACTACTTCTCTTGAGCCTTGTCTCTGATAATAGCAATCGCAGTAACAACCAATTTTGACATTCTCTTGACCACTTGGTATGTATCACCAACTCTCACACACATTGTGTACAACTTATCCCGATATCATTTGTCATGGGCACTTGAGATTACTTGTATCACTTAGGCTTCCTTCGACTCGTTCACCCTTATTGTAGTTGCTACCTAAGCTTAGCCTTCCATCGCTCACTCATTTGCTTGGCTCACCTAGGATCATAGAGAGACTCAAAAGAGAGAAGCGTTTTGGGAGAGAATGCTCTATTACTCTTATTGAGTTGGATAAATGGGATGATACAAATGAGGGGGAAATTATACCTATGTATACATAAGTCCCTCTAATTACATCAGTAACTCTTCCCTTGATCTAAGGGTGGAAATCAAATTTCCCTATCTACCATTTACCTTATTAAATAGTAGTATTCTCCAAAATATAAGTATATATTTCCCTTAAAAATTTCATCCTCAAAAACTTTGTATAAGGGAGATACTTTTGTTTCATATCTTCCTCTAGCTCTTATGTCACTTGTCTTTCACAATGATTTTGTCATTGCCCCTTCACATAAGGAATCGTGGGATGCCTCAATACTTGGCCTTGCAACTTTAAGTAATGTTTTCTTGAATTTTGTAGGATCCTGTAATGAATGACATTATTAGGGCTGGAAGTATACTTTCCCAGCATAAATACATAGAAAGCGTTGGGTACTCCTGCTAGGACACGTGGTAACGCAAGTTGATAAGACATCTCTGATTTCCACGTAGCGTGAACTCAAAATGGAATGTCTTAATTTCATTTACAGATTAACTTGAAAAAAAAATCCATGAGCATAATTAAGAGGTGAAATAGAGGAAAGGCAAATTTATTAATATTGTTTGGCTAGGAATACTAGTACTAATTTAAATTATAAGAACTACATCTTAATTTTAACAAGGGTTAATACTACCAAAAACCCCCAATCGATACATCTGTGATAAATTTACCCAAAATTAATTTTTTAATTATCGAAGACTCCAAACTGATACATATGTGACAATTTTTCTCCAAACTAATTTTTTGACCACCAAAAATCCTAAATTGGTGTGTTTGTGACAAATAAATGACAAAACACTCATTAATTGTCACGTGTTATTCAATTCAGTAATTTGATGGTAAAATTTAACAAAAACTGATGGAGGGTAAATTTGTCACTGGTAGACTAGTTTAGGGTTTTCTATTGTCAAAAATTTAGCTTGGATAGATTTGTTAAAAATGTACCAGTTTAGGGTTTTTCGTGATAACCCCTTTAACAAACAACAGTCAAATATCAACAAATATATTAAAATAAAATCTACTAAAATCAAGCAAATTTCCAAAACTCTACAAAAATAAAATATTTAAATAAAACAATTAAAATCATATACCTTATTTTTACAGAATAACAACAAGGTGGGGGTTATTTCCACACCAATTTTAGTTAAAGCACATCTTTTGACCAAATCTCTCTCTCTCTCTCTCTTTCTCTCTCTCTCTCTCTCTCTCTCTCTCTCTCTCTCTCTCTCTCTGCGCACGTAAATCAACTATAAAAAATTGGGGAGAAACTCTTTACATTGGGTTTCCACACGTTGCACGATAAAATTTATTAAGTTTTCTCTTCTCTCGTTGCTATATATCTATTCTTATTTACCCAAATGCAAATTTACAGGGAAAATATAGGACTGGAGATCTTTTGCTTAAGTAGTTGATTATCATTTACCGTCCATATCTGTACGTATTTTAAACTAGTATAAGCCAGCGATGTGCACGCATTCTTGACTACTATCAGTTTACTTAAGTCCAAATAAAATTTACTTGCTTCTTTTTTTCTTTTGACTTGTATGATGCTCATCAAGACGAATTGCAATCAATGAGCTATTGGAAATCTTATTCAACGAAAGCTGGGGTTCTACAATGTGACTAGGAACAATGGCTCTCCGTCCGCTTAGTCGAAGCACAAAATAATTGGATATCACGAATTGCTCTCTTCCTAGAGCTACGTTCAGTCAGATAGAGGCAACACTGTCGCTTTGGTGGGTGAACAAGGTGATATAGCTTTCAAGTTCGGCCTTCTAGAATGCAGCAATATGGTCAATGTGCATAGTAGGTACCATCCTTATATGCCTCAGTATAATTAGTCTCACTTAATTCCAATCAGGTAACTTGTGTGTATCAGATTTCTCTAGCTGGTGTCAGTGCAAATTCTTCTATGCTACGCTTTATCAGACTTGCTATTTTCATTAATTTGTGAGGAAAAAATGTAAGGCAATCCCAAAACATTTTGAATCTGTGCAATCAAGTCCCTGAATCTATTTTTCGGGTAATTGCTCTCTCCAGTCATATACTCTCTCATTTTTTCCTTAAATGAAAATGTCAATGTGGCCGTGAAGAAATTATTTTGAAGCGCTACAATGGCGTCCTATGTGGCATTCCATGTGGTAGATAGAGAAAAGTTTAAAAAGAATATAAATTAGAATGAATGTGTTCCAAAATTCGGAAAATAAGAAATCTAGAGCAAAGGAAAATGAAATACGTAATAGAAGTGTTGGAGGAGAAGCCATTGTCTTGGTAGTGGGGTGACACCCTAGCTCCCGCATGAAATGGTTACTTTCTCATGGCGATAATTTAGAATACTATGGATGGACTCAAGTCAAAAAAGCGATTCACTTGAAGTCAACATCCCAACCATCAAGCTTCCGCCAATTTTCCACCCGACTGTTGTGATTGATCCAACCCCTAAAATAGGCTCCACCCAAAAGTAAATATAAGCAAGACTCCCCCCCTCCTCCCGGTGTTTTCCACTCGGCTGCCCCTAGTTTTTCCGCTTGACTGCTATGATTGATACAACCCGTAAAATGGGCTCAACCCAAAGCAATTATGAGCAAGACTTTTGCCCCATCCCGCCCTAGTTTTCCACTCGACTGCTATGAGTAATCCAACCCGTAAAATGAGCTCAACCCAAAATAAATATAAACAAGACTCCCCCTCCCCCTCCAAAAAAAAAAAAGATTGGTTGGATTAGTCATCCTGACTTAAAGCGGGTTGACCTTAAAGGATCAACCATATAGGATTTTCATCATGATTTTTATGTATTATCATTACGGGCTACTGAGGAAAAACCAATAGATGGTTAGGAACACTAGCTATTGAGTCAATATCGTTTACTTGTGACGGTCTGGAGGAAAAAGTAGTGCAACTTCTCTAGCATGTTGAGTGCTGGAGCCAAGGTCGGGGGGTTTGACGATTGACAGCTACTCATTTGCCATTGTTTTGGCTTTGTCTACGACATGGAAAAAGGAAAACCAAAAAGGCTCTTCAAAATGCTCTCCATCGGACTCCACCCCTCCTTATAAATCTCTTCGCAGTTTGCATCAACATTCACCACACCTCTCGTTTCCTCTTACGATCCCTCCTTTCATATCTACCCATTTCTGCTCGAGCTATGGAGCTGGCGCACTTCATTTTCGCCCAATTACAACCTCGCCGTTTCCTTCTCTTACTTGTGCTTGCGTCGTGCCTTGTCATGGTCTCCTCCACCACAAATGAAACTGACAAACTCGCACTCCTCGAATTTAAGGCTATAGTCAAAGACCCTTACGGGGTGCTTGACTCATGGAACGACACCATTGGATTTTGCCATTGGTACGGTGTCATGTGCAGCCTAAGATACCAAAGGGTCATAGTCTTGAACTTGAAGTCACTAGGACTCTCGGGGTCCATCTCTCCTCATATCGGAAACCTAAGCTTCTTGAGCAAAATTTATCTCCAAAATAATAGTCTCATTGGAGAAATCCCCTTGCAAGTCGGGCGGCTGCACCGCCTAAGTTGGCTACACCTAAACAACAATTCACTGGCCGGACGAATTCCTAGAAACATGTCAGGTTGCTCAAGACTTGTAGCCCTCAGCATTGCGAACAACCAACTAACTGGAGTAATTCCCATGGAACTTGGTTCATTATTAGAGCTACAATATTTGTCTTTGTATGAAAATGCATTATCTGGGAATTTGCCTTCCTCCTTTGGAAACTTGTCTTCACTGCAGGTTCTTGAACTCGGGCTAATTAACTTGGGCGGGAGCATTCCCAATGGTCTAGGCCGCCTAACAAATTTAAAACTTATCTCTTTTCTAGAAAACAGATTGTCCGGCAAAATTCCATCCTCAATGCTCAACCTCTCTTCTCTAATTTGGTTTGACGTTGCATTTAACCAGATGCAGGGGAGTCTTCCTACAGACTTAGGCTTGAGGCTTCCAAATATTCGATTTTTCAGCATTACCCAAAACCAATTTGAGGGATTGATTCCTCCCTCAGTGTCCAATTGGACAAAGCTAGGGCTTTTTCAATCCGGACAAAACAAGTTGTCAGGGAAAGTGCCTTCTTTTGGAAATATGCCGAAGCCTCGGCATTTTTCTGTCTTTGGTAACCGCTAGGAAGTGGAAAATCTGAAGACTTGAGCTTTGTATGCTCGTTGACAAACTCCACTGCATTAGAGATCTTCATAATTGGTGCGAACAGACTCGGTGGAGCATTACCCAAATGCATAGGTAATTTCTCAAGCGCTCTAAGGTCCTTCTGTACAGGCAGTAACCTAATGTTTAGTGAGATTCCCGGAGAGGTTGGAAATCTAGTCAACCTGCAAACTATAGCTCTATATTATAACAAGTTTTTAGGTAAGGTCCCCTCAAATATCGGGAATTTACAAAATCTAATGTCATTGCAATTACATGGTAACAACCTGGGAGGGATCATCCCTACTTCTTTAGGAAATCTAACCAAGTTGATCGAACTAAGTCTTGGTCAAAACAATTTTCATGGGCACATTCCTTCACATCTATCACAGTGTCAATCTCTCCAACGGCTTTATCTTTCTTACAATAATCTCAGTGGTACCATACCCCCATGGCTCATGAGTCTCTCATCGATAACAATCATTTTGGCCTTGTCGCACAACCATCTGAGCGGGGTTCTACCCAAAGAAGTAGAGAACTTGAGAACTCTAACCACGTTGGACATCTCCAACAATATGTTGGGAGGTAAAATCCCAAATAGTTTAGGGGATTGCACTGGATTGGTATCACTGAGGATGGAGGAAAACTTCTTCCATGGGTCCATACCTCAATCGATCATATCGTTAGGAGGCATTGAAGAACTAGATCTTTCATGCAACAATTTGTCGGGGTCAGATTCCAAAATTCTTGGCATTATTTCATTCCTTAAAACTTCTGAATTTGTCTTACAATAGATTTGAAGGCATGCTACCGCGTGAAGGAGTTTTTGAGAATGCTACCATGACTTCCATTATTGGGAATGATGCGCTTTGCGGGGGATTGCCAGCATTTCACCTCCCCAAATGCATCTCCAAAAGCTCTAAGAAAAGAAAAATCAATATATCGATAATATCAGCTTGTGTTATTTTTGGCATTCTTGGAATAGCTCTTACTCTAGTTTTTTTGTATCATCATTGGTTGAAAAAGAAAGAAAAAGAACCTATTTCAACTTTCATGGAGCATTTGTGGCCGAACATATCTTATCAAGCACTCCTAAAAGCAACCAATGGTTTTTCTTCAATGAATTTGATCGGTGTTGGAAGTTTTGGTTCTGTTTACAAGGGGATACTTGAGGAGAATGGTACAACAGTTGCAGTGAAGGTGATTAATTTAGTGCATCGTGGTGCTCGAAAGAGCTTCTTGGCGGAGTGCGAGGCATTAAAGAACATCAGACATCGAAATCTTCTAAAGATATTGACAGTTTGCTCGGGTATTGATTATCAGCAAAATGATTTTAAGGCGTTAATTTATGAGTATATGGAAAAGGAAAGCCTACAAAGGTGGCTACACCCAAACCCAGCACCATCTCCTCGAAATGAGCCTACCTCAAAATTGAACTTCATTGAAAGGATAAACGTTGCTATTGGTGTTGCTTGTGCATTGGATTATCTTCATCACCAGTGTCACAACCCCATCGTTCATTGTGATCTTAAGCTGAGCAATATCCTCTTAGATGCTGAGATGGTTGCCCATGTTGGTGACTTTGGACTGGCAAGGTCCCTCCTTGGATCATCTAGTGATACCGTGGCCAATCAGATGAGCTCAATGGGCATAAGAGGAACAATTGGTTATACTCCACCAGGTAATCTCTCTTTCAAATTAAGAAAATTTATTTGGGTAAAAAATGCTGATGGGTCTTTTTGTGAGTTTGGTAGCTGCATGATACCTCTTACGCCCATTACATTCTGCTTTAAAGATCCATACTCCAAATCTCACCCGCACTATGATCTACATTTGTTATAGAATATGCAATGGGATGTGAGGTTTCAAGAGAAGGCGATGTCTTTAGTTACGGCATCCTTTTATTGGAGATGTTCACAGGGTTGAGTCCCACCGATGACATATTTAGAGACAATTTCACTCTTCATAGTTTTGTGGCTGAAGCTTTGCCTGGGCAAGTGTTGAAAATTATGGATCACATTCTACTTCAAGAAAGAGAGAATCTTTTAACCCCCCACAATCCTCAGCATTGGGTCTCTGAAAGCGATGGTGTATTTTCAGAGTGCTTGGTTGTGGTATACAATATTGGAGTCGCTTGCTCCGATGAAGTGCCTAGAAGACGGATGAACATCAGCGGAGCTGCAAATCAGCTGCAAAAGATTAAAGAGAAACTCCTCGCAGGGGGTTTACACGGACAAAAATGAACAACAGGTTTATAGCATAAATTTTATTAAAACTTTTCTCTCCTCTCATTGCTATACATTTTGTATTGTTTATGCGAAAGCAAACGTACAAGCAAAATACATAACTGAAGATCTTTCTTTAATGATGATAGTCGTTTATCTTCCACCATCTGTAATACATTTTTGAGTATGGTCAGTTTAATAGAACACTATTTTGGTGCTATAGTATATTAAAATGAATCCAAAATAAATTGACTTGCTTCTTCTTCTTTTTTATTGTTTCTTGTACGAATTGCGACCAGTTAGCTACTGGAAAAGATTGGTTTCTGCAGCTTGACAGGAAAGTACTGGGATGTCTGGAATTACTCTTGGTTCCTAGACATATGTTTGCTCTGGTGGATGAATAAGGATGTGAGGCTTTCGGATTCAGCCTCCTAGTATGCGGCGATTCGAGGGAATGTATTGGTGGTCGTTCCGGGTAGCAAGATTGTCAAAGATGCTTCAGTAGGATCAGTCTCACTCAATTCCAATAATGTAGCTCTGTGTGTATTGGCTTTTTTTAGGGGTGCAACTTGTAAGTGCAAATTCTCCAGCACTGCTATTTCTAAAGATTACTACTTATATTATCTTTTTTTAGCATTTCAGAAAAGTTGTTAATCACAGGTTTTTTGAGACGCAATAAGCACGTAAGGATGTAACTTATTATTGATAAGCAACTTTCAAAATTAGATAGTGTTGACTACATCAAGAAATTACTAGTTGTCATTATGCTCGAACTTCAACTATATGTAAAAAGTGACAGTTAACATGGTGAAGTTACTAATTTTAATGGGTCGAAAGTTATTTTTCATTGTAGAAAGTTACTGATTTCATGGCTAAATTAATAGCCACTGATATTTATTGTCTATGTCTGCAAGCAATCTGCAAATTTTTCGGTTGAAATCAAGATTAGCATAACAAAGAGGCTATTTTCAACTAATTTAAATTATAATATGTTAATAATTCGAACAGACTTGTGTTTAACGTGTTGTCTAGAAGAGAAATATGTGTGTGTACACGGGAATTCTACTGTTGAAAATAAATATTTTTCTTGAAGGGAAGAATTTCATATAAATATACGAAGAATATTCCTTGCCATGAGTTTGGCAATTAAATGCATTTTGAAAATTTTCTTACTTCACAATAAGAGACTATTTTCTTTCATTTGAAAAATTGGTGGATGGTTACTAATAAAGATACAAAATCTAATGACCAACTTAGAAAAAATAATTATAAACTAAGGCTTCGTTTGTTTCGTGAAAATAATTTTCGAGAAAATGTTTTCCGGATTTTCCGGCATTCGTTTCATGGAAAATGAATTCATTGGGAAAACTGTTTTCCATGAAAGGAAAAAAGTCTTCTAATTTAGAGGAAAATGTTTTCTATTTTTGAAAAGTGGAAAATATTTTTCTCACTTGATCTTTCTTATCTCACATCTCTACAAATTCTCACTTCTTCCTCCCCTTTCTTCTTCTTCTTTTCTTTTTTTAATTTTCTTTTCTTTTTAATTGGAATTATTTTTAATTTCCTTTTTCTTTCCTATTTCTTTTCTTTTTTTCTTTTTTTCTTTTCATTGCTTCCCATCTTTTTCTTTTTTGGCTAGTCATCGGCCGTCGTCAGGCGAACCTCGAGCTCGTCAATCTCAAGCTCGCGCTCGTTGATCTGGTGAGCCTCGAGCTCGATGCTTGCGCTCGCCAATCTAGTGAGCGGCAAGCCTCGTGCTCGTCAGTGAGCTCGAGGCTCGCCAGTGGTTGGTCGTGGGCCATCGCCATGGCCGATGACCGGCCAAGAAAGAAGGAGATGGAAAACAAAGAAAAAAGAAAAAGAAAAAGAAAATTGAAAAAAATTAATAATAGGTTTTAAAAATTAAAAATAATTAAAAATATCAATTTTAAAAATTAAAATTAATTTTAAAAATTGAAAAATCCATTTTAAAAATAAAATAAATGAAAAAGAATATATAGAGGAAAATATTTTTCTTATCGAACAACAAAAATATTTTCCACTTCATTTTCAAGTTTCATCCGAACATCGGAGAATAATTATATTTTCCTATAAAATGACTTTCTGGAAAATATTTTTCAAAAACGCCACATTTTTCGTGAAACGAATGAAGCTTAATAAAAAATAACCAAAATCAGCTAGAATTTTATGCAATATATGTATCATAACTCAATTTATCAACCTATATTAATAACTACGCGTCAAACATTCTTTAGGAAAGTTATAAAAGAATAAGTATTGTCGAGAAATATAACTTTTATTGTTGGAGCTTTATGATTTAAAGTAAACAATATTTTTCACGCAAAACATAATCTTAAGATCAACTTGTGACCAACTCCATCAAAAGAAGTCCACCAAAGTAGATTGTAGAGAAAGAGCCCACCGAAACTTTCCAAGGTAACGAGTGTAGGGGTGAGCATCGGGTTTGGTTCAACTTGAAAATTGCACCAAACCGGCCTGAACTAACCTGTTCGAGGCCAATTTCAGGAGAGAACCGGTTTGGGTCATTGTTTCGCAAACCTAGAACCGGCTTAGGACTAATTTGATTCCCAATTCTAAGGTAGTACTTGCCAATTTCCTAAGCCGGTTTTAAAACTTCTTTGAGAAAATATACATATTTTAGCATTTATTATCAATTGAACCATCATTTTCGAGATGAACAAATAACAATATAACCATTTGACCAATATTGATTTTTGTGGTGCAATGATACAACTTTTATAATTTACTATAAGAATTGATTTTTTATACAAAGACATAAATTGGGCCAATTTTGGATCCAATATCGGAATCAAGAGTCACAAGGTCTATTCCTAGTTATAAGCGAGAACCGATCACCCCTCAATAATATATATATATATATATATATATATATATTAATAATGGCAATCATTAGCATCCCTGTACGCTGAAAATTTCACTTATGAATTTTAAAATTGACAATGATCGATCAAAAAAGAAGTTGAAAATAAACACGCCAAAAATCTTAAAACATGTGATAAAAGTGTAATTGATTCATAAAATATCAAAAAGGACAATTAAGCAGATCGATGTGATTAAATCTCTCCCTTAAATCCATTCCGTATGACTCACAGGAATGCTGAAGTGGCTGTTTTTCCTTTTTGTTATTTTTTTAAGACAGAAGGCCGATATACATCTGTCGTTGTATGTGACTTTTTATTTTTATTTTCTTCATCTCCACGCATGCTCCCTCATGTTTCTGTCAATATTCTTCTCGGCATGAACTCAGCCATGACCGTGATCATCTTTGGTGTCGCCCGCCAAAGAAGCCTTCGAGGCAACATCACAACCGTTGCCAATCCCTTCCGAACCGTCAATAGCTGCCAACGTCGCCTCCAGCAATCCCAAACGAGATCCCCTGGTTTCAGCTCACCAGTTTCTTTGGAGCTCCAAGCAACCATTTTATTCAGCTACAACACTCGTGGAGCTGACCCCAAAGCTTCGGTTGCTCATTCCCTGCAACCTCAACGTCTAAGCATGGGCTAGCGACACTGAGAACCGCCGCTGCCGACCAGGAGCCCTTGTTTTCTTGCTCTTCTGGGCTTTGCGTCCTTAGTGCGCGAACCAGGCCGCAGCGGTGCTTCAGCCTCACCTTGCCATCCTCAATGATAGCTCCAACCGCGTTTGTTTCTTCCCCGATCGCCGGGACCAGCTTCTTCCCGTAAATGCCATTAGTTATGACAACCTGCTATAGCAACGAAAATAGGAAATGGCATAAACGGTATGTGGTCCGACGGGACCCATAAAGGAACTCGATGTGCGAAATTGCAGTTCTTGTAAATGCTACTCCCTTAATCCTAATCCAGCCAATTTCTGCGCGGGATATGCTAATTTGGTGCCCACAGAAAAATGACATGGCACCAATATGGGTCGGATCATTTTTGACCCGACCCATCCATTTGATAACCTTAGATAATATATACGTGACAATGGACATCGGATCAATATTGATATAATATGGCAAGTCACCTAAGAATATTTCCATTTGTTTTCACTCAATTTTATTCTCTTCGATAATCATTATGAAATCTTCTAAATTCATATTGGACATTGTGACAAGCATTAAGGGTTTTAGAACTGAGATCTTGAAATTCAACATCCCGACACGATCGATTTTCTGGAGAATTGCGATGTTCAGTAAGGGTGTATTTGTTTCATGGAAAACTCAATGATAAAGGAAAATGCTTTCTAGGGAAAACATTTTCCAAGAATATGGTTTGTTTTTCTTTGTTTGGTGATGTATAATTGAAAATGTTTTTTGCCGTTTGGATCTCATTAAAAAATAATTTCACACTTCATTGCAGGAAAAAAATGAATTTTTAATTTTTAAAAATTCGAATTTTTAATATTGTTGTTTTTTATTTTCTTTCTTTTGATTTCCTTTTTCTCTTTTCCTTCTTCTTGTCCATCACTCCTTAGCTTCCTCACGCCATACATTCTGCTTCATTTGGCAGGTCATTCCCAGTTGGCTTACAAAGGGTGAGCTCCAGCTATCGTCGGAGGTGACGAGCTCATCAGCTGGCCGCTAAAGGCTACGAGCTCGCCAAATCTGGCAAGGCTTGAGCCTCATCGGCTGGAGGCCATGAGCTCCCCTGAACTGGCGAGGCTTGAGGCTCATTAACCTTGGGCAAACTCAAGCCTTGTTGTCAAAGGTCATGAGATTACTTGATCCGGTGAGGCCAAAACTCACTAGCGATTCTTGTGGTCATTGACGGGAGGAGAAGAAGCAAAAGAAAAAGGAAGAAAAGAAAAAAAGAAATTCGAATTTTTTACTTTTATTTTTATTTTTAAATTATTTTCCAATTTTTAATTTTTTTTTTTTAAAATAAAAATTCAAATTCAATTTTTAAAAATATTTTTTATAAAAATAATTGTTTGTAAACCAAGCATCAGATCTAAGCTTTGGTAGATTCGGAAAACATTTTTCAGTCCTTTCAAAGGGGAATTTATTTTCCTGAATTTAAGCTTCGTTAGGAAAACGTTTTCTGTTGACTAGGAAAACGTTTTCCATTGACTCATTTTCTTAAGTGAACCAAACGTCGGAAAATGAGGAAAATATTTTCCCTGAAAATTTATTCCACGAAACAAACACACCCTAATTATCATTCTATTTTGACAATTGAAGTTACTATAATTATCTTGATAATTAATATAATCGCAATAATCACAACTTCTGGTCAAATTTCATGAGTATTGAAAGTGGCACGTAAAATCAATCTATAAATTTCTAAGATCGTCATGTTGCAATGGGTTGCATATTGAACAACACTTTGATGCCAAATATAGTAAAATAGAAGCGCCTAGCAAGATAGGTTGAGAATGGCAAAAGCGTAAGGAAAAAAACATATAGCAAGAAAGGGGAAGAATGTAGAGAAAGCCCTAAGGAAAAAGAGACACCAAATCCAATGAGAAAGAGGAAACGCTAGATAGGCAATATTCAATAATCAAATCGATCAAGCAAACTCACAAAAAAGTTCTTGCCTTGGGCCATATTTTTTAGGCAAGATCTAATAAGACTCCTACCAGAGAAAATTACCTATTAACGAAGAACAAAGAAACTATATTAAAAAAAAAAAAAAAAAAAAAGTATCCTAAATCCAAGAAAATGTCAAATAACTAGTTTAAATAAGGTGGTTGAGGAAATCTTGCCCTAGGTCAATTGGTTGAGCTCTTTTCCAGAAAAGATGTGAAGCAAACCAAATGTCCCCGGGGCAAGTATCCCGATTATCCAACCAAGACACTGGGGAATTAGACCGGCAATCAAACTAGCATAAGCTCTCAGTTTGGGGTAAGGATTCATGGGAATCCTCTTGTCAAGCCAAAATACCATTACTAACCTGAGGGAGTACAACAAATAGAAATTATTGCAAATCAAGTCGTGACCAATCGGAAAAACTTGCCTTTCACATGAATCTGTAGTCCTTAGACAGCCAGACTACATGTCCGTCTGAAAGCAGCACGTTATAGGAAGTTAAAGATACCCAAAGAGAAGGAATTTTGCAAATTCACCAAGTTTAGCAAGCAATAGTTCATAAGAAGTTAAGAAAACCAAAGAGGGGGATTGTAAATTTAACAAGTTAAGAGAGTAAAAAAAAGGTGATAGTGTTCACCTATCATATCAATCCGAAAAATATGGAACTTTCATTTCGAAAATCAATTCTAATGAAAAGCCCCAATCCATTCGCTTTGTCATTTATGATGAAACGAAAAAATTATCATTAACACCTAAATTTTAGCAATCCGGTTATTTATTCATAGAAAATTAGCGATTAATTTCTTAAAAAATAAAATAAAAATTGCATCCGAGTAAATAAAAGGAAAATGGGGAAAATCAATCTAATTGATTATGCATAAAAGTTTGAAATTTTGATAAATATTTAGATTTTGATAAATGCGAAAGCAGTTAGAAAATCAAGTGAGTAAAGAATAATAATTTTTATAAAATTGAAGGAATCGAAGCAAAATTGAATTTATCGTAAAATCATATTCCGATTTGTAATCATGTAACAAAATATGGAAACTTAAAAATTGCCAAGAAAAGCGACTGTCTTAAGAGTCACAATTTTCATGAAAGGGGAGACCAGAGGAAAAAAATCGAAAAAAGCATGAGAGAAAGGGTGAGAAAGAAAAGCGTGAGAGATAAAGTTTAAAAAAAAAAGAAGAGGAAGAAATCTCTCTCTCATTCAAAGGGGAAGGAGCCCAAAATCAGTGATTTTCTTTTCTTCTGACAAGCTGCAGAAGAAAAGAAAGGAGGGTCAGCGCAAAAGCAAGAAAAGTAGAGGGATATGAGAGAAAGAGAGGGGGGGGGGGGGAGAAAATATTGGGTAGGTTCGACCCTCCACGTAGGCGGTGGGTAGAACCACTCGGCCGATCGACACGTGGCTCCATGTAGGCCACGGCGTAAGACGTTCAAAAGCGCTCCTGGGGCCCACCACTCTGACGCCCCTCCGTCTCCTGCGCGTCTGTCTCTCTCCTCTCTCTTCTAGTTCTCACTCTCTCCGAAATAAATGGTTGGTGGCTCGGCTCGGCTCGGGCCGACGGAAGAAAGGACGGGTCGAAGGGTATTAAATGCGCCGTGCTCCCGCTTAAATTTTCTCTCTCCTCACTTGAATTTTTGGGGTTTTATCTCTCTCTCTCTTCGTCGAAGAGCAGACAGAGAACGAGCTGCACTTCCTTCTCAGCGCATCCCACCCCCTCCGCCTCCGCCTCCGCCTCGCCGGTCATCTACCTCTGGCGCGTCGCCTCCTCCAAGAGCCCCGCCAGTCGCAGTTGGTTCCCGATCGCCTTCGCCTCCCACTGTTTCCAACGCGGAGATCGAGCATAAGGTTTGTGCTCGCGTTGGTCTCTCTCGGCAACTTCTGGGCCTCCGTCCGATTGCCTCCCTCCGACGAACTCGTCATCAACTCCGACTCCGAGCCGCCACCGCCGATGGCGTCCTCCGTCTCTGGCATCTGCTCGTCCTCCCCCTCCCTCAGGCCGAAGAGGCCGCCGGCCTCTGCCGCGAAGCCGTCGGCCTCCGGCAGGAGGGAGGTGGCCTCGATCTCATTCCCGAGCGGCGCTAGGCTCCCCACCGTCAACCGGGTGTCGCTAGCCCGATTGATCATGAGGGAGATCTCGGTGGACCTGGGCAGGGCCGACGGCGCGGCGAAGAAGGAGAGGCGCGAGCCAGAGGGCTGGAGAAGGATTTCCGCTCGCTATGGACGAGGTACGTGGACTGGCTACACTAGCACCGGAGCTAGGGCTTTTCCTTGGACGTGAGCCGAATCGGGTTCACGGCCGCCGCCGGAATCCGCGCGCTGTTCTGGAGGTCGAAGAAGTCTCTGGAGCCTCGCGAGACCGTCGATCTTTCCCTCGGCTATTATGCTCGGCGGCGCGGGCGCCGAGGTATGTTCTTAGTCACGTTCGCGATGGTTCCGTTTCCGAGATGTACGGAATGAATAGGTTTGTGTTCTATCGCGCAGGATGTCGCGGCGGCGGAGTCGAGGCCGAAGCGGATCTCGCCCTCAGTTGTTAATTCCATCTCTGAGGTTTCGGCAGATGATTGGGATGCGTGTGCTCTTGATGCTATTGGCCCTGAGAAGTATAATCCGTTTCTCTCACACGGGTTCCTTTCGAGTTTGGAGGAGTCTAATTCTGATGTGAAGGTGAGATTTCGCGTTCTAGGGGTTGAGATTGTTGTTCATCAACGTAATTTTTGTGTTCTTATGAGAGGAGGATTGGGTGATTGGTATTTGCTTCATTGATATTGGAGTCCTTGGCATAATTACCCCTTGGTTCCTTCGTGCATAAGCTTTCGCTGATAAGTTGGTTGCACACTACTGCTTGTGGGGTGTCCCTGATGCTTTTACGTCCAACAGCTTGTTGGCTCGATAGGTTTCTGTCTCTAGAGAGATGTCTCTCCTTCGATGCTCGACGGACGGGGAAAAAAAGAAGTTCCTTTTATTTCTGGTATACGCCGCGAAGTTTCTCTTTGAATGAAGAGGGACTATTGAGTTTTGTAGAATTTGATGTCTACCTAGTGAAGTAATTTTTTTAATGGATTGGCACCCTCTAGGTACCTTTAGGTTTTGGCTTCTCTTCCTATTGTTCCTGAACGGAGTTCTTTCAGTTTTACTATGCTGCTAAGCTGAATAGCTTCTCTTGGATACTCCGTTGATCTATTTAATTGCTTTTAGGAAACAGGATGGATGCCGCGGCACATTGGTGCTAAGGATGAATCTGGGACTGTTGTAGGTGTTGTTCCACTTTATCTGAAAAGGTTTATCCTCTTCTTTGTTCTCAAGATTAGATTTATTTTCTCTGAAACTTCAAATAGATAGTTTCTCCTATGCTCCTTGTAAATAGCTATATATTGAGCAATTTTTACAATCTTCGCGGAGCTTTATGGAGATGGTTTCACTCATTTTTCATGTTGATGTGCAGTCACTCGTATGGTGAATTTGTCTTTGACCATTCTTGGGCAGACGCTTGCTACAGTTATGGTTCAAGATACTATCCAAAGTACCAGTGTTGTGTGCCTTTTACCCCTGTAACTGGTCCTCGGATTCTACTTCGTGATTCCTTATATAAGGATCAAGTTTTTGACATTGTAGTAGACGCCTTAAGAAAATTTTGAAAGCTAAGGTACGTGATAACAGATGTGTGACTGTCCATAGTGAATATGATGTTACATCCATGAAATGGCCAGAATTTTATCACACTTTTCTTTCATCGTTGGGCTTTTTTTTACACTCCATCAATTGTTTGGACCTTTTCCCTTGGCTGGAGTTGCAGTAGAGTTAAAATGTTTTCAGGGCTGATCTCTATATGTATGGTCTCATGGAAAACGAGAAATAACTTGGTTATTCGCCAAACAAGTGGGGAAGTTGTGGCTACCTGTGGCTTACTTAAAAATGAAAATTCCTGAACTGTGAATCTGATGTTTCAATTTGCAATAGTTCTGAATTTGCTTTATATCCTTGACAACAGTCCCATGTTTCGTCAGTCCACATCACATTTTCTTTTGAGAATGAATGGCAAAACCTCAAGGAAAAGGGTTTTTTACAGAGGTTTGGAATGCAGTACCATTGGACCAATCGAAACTATACATGATGAGTGGCAAAATGAGTGCTGAAATTACAGTTAGGCCTGATGTTACTGCTGCTGGATACATTGACAATAACTTTTGGCTTTTCCCTATTCACTTTCCCCTTCAGCAGTAAAACAACCCAAGAGACTCATCTCCATCTGAAGCGTATTAGTAGATTCAAAAAAGGTTCTGAAGGGTGATTTTACAATTTAACAAAACCTTGGGAGTACTTTCTGCCCTGTTTAATGCAATGAGTCATAGACTTTCATGATTGAGCTCCTTGTGGGCTCCAGCCAAAGCCATCTGAAGTAAAAATCATATAACATGGTGACAAACCTCTAGCAATTTGCTTATTTCTTAATGGTCAAGATAAGTATTTGATTATATATTCTTTCATAATAGGAATAGGGAAACAAAGACACATCAAGCAAAGCATTAAGCAGACAAGTGCTGAAACTTTAGACTCAATGTTAATGAAAATAGGCGTCTGTGATATTTCTAGGTTCTCAGTCAAAGTATTATTTGACCAAGTTTGAAATTTCATAAGACTCACTCAATTACATCATAGCTATCATACACCTTTGACCCCTTTTCTTGATTGTCAGTGAGGGTTGAAAGTATTTGGGAGTTGAATGGAGTTGTCTCTTTTTGATCTAGATAGCATGTCAAGGGGTATATGCTTCACAATGTTATCTAGGTCAAATGCAGCTTTTGTTTAAAAATATACTTGGACGTAATGCTGCTGTCAATTTTCTCCATTTGATATTGTGCATGCATCAGTTTCCTTTGCAATAGTCCTGCCAGTTAGCATATGATTGCAACATTACTTCTCTGAATGAGTGGTGTCTTAAATTTACTTGGATTGCCAACTTTTGATCTTTTTACGTTTCTTGTGTTTATCTTGCATGCAAAAGGTACATGCTTCAAGTTTCACTGTCTCTGCCACAGTTTTGATGACTTTTTGATGGACATGAAGCAAAACAAAAGGAAAAAAATACGTCAGGAGTGCAAGAAGGTTAGTTTTTCCAAATCTTATTTTATTTGGGAATTTCCTTTATTTTGGGAAGATACTCCCACCTAGAAATTCTTTTAAATCTTACTCTTAGTTCTTTATTCCTTAAATATATGCTTGAAAATTTGATAAAATTTTTAGTAAATTGTGTTGATACATATGCTTGTCACAGGGGAAATGAAGAAAGTAGTTATTATGGAACAATATATGTTACTGCAACCTTCACTAAATGCTCATAGAACTTTTTACTAACACTCGCAGACTGATGCTTCATGGGGCTTGCATTCCCAGTTTCGGATATAATGCTAACTAACCTTATGCATTTGCTGAAATTCACTCTGCTGAAGTAAAGTGTTATACTGGTAGTTGAGCTTCTTGGACAACTGGAAAACTGACTAATTGCTGAAGATGCTTCAAAGCAGTAAAATATGAACAGTTGAGTAACGAATTGGTCGTTCTTTATGATGACATGAGTTATGGGGAAGTATTATATGAACTGATCTTTACAAATGCCTATCACTGTTACGTTCTACAAATGTTTAATGCAAATATATCGGTGGCAGTGTATCAACTGTATTTGTACCTATACTAATGGGGAAAAAACACACATATAAACTTTCATGTAGTACTAATTTCCTTTTTGCCTGTTAAAATCAATTTTGCTGATAGCACAGACAGAATATTAAATTCCCCATTAAGTTATCAAAACTCATTGCTGGTGCACTATGGTATTTTATCAAAAATCAGTTTGCATTTTTATCTGTTGCATCTTATAGTCTCATAGTGCCAGATTTGACATTGCATCTTTTTGGGCACACAAGCTTTTACTCATTGGATCGAACCCTTTCTGCAGATTTCTGCCCAAAACTTGACAATGAAGTGGCTTCGAGGGAATGAAATAAAGGTAATGAGTACAAATATCATGGCGAAAGTGTCTTGGGGAAGATTTTAAGCCAATCCTACCCAAAATATGTGAGGTTTAATAATATATGTAATCCAGCCGGTTCAATTTGATATCAATGTGAATAGAGACTAGTTGGTTAACTATACAGAGAAGTATAGATAAGTATATCATGTCACAACTTCCCAGTAATACTATTAATTTAAATTTAGATGCTAGTAGCAACTTTCTGTCCACTGGTTTGAGCTTTTAGATGAGTAGTCCTTAGATGTTATCATCCACATGTGACTCCTGTTCTCTTACAACTTACTCCTAAATTAATACCTTCACTTTGTGAAACATGAAGGACTTGAGCTTCTTGGTTTTGATTGTGTGTGCAGGCTAAGCATTGGGATTCTTTCTATACGTTCTACAGGAACACCACCGATAACAAGTATGGGTCCATTGACTGGTTGTGTCTTTCCTTTGTAGAAAATATAATATTGTTGATTGTTTTGCCTGCCTCTTGTGTATATTCAAAGGCATCTTTATTTGATATGAGAGGTTTAAGTAGATCGTGTCTTGCTGCTTATGTTTATTTAGGTGGGGCAGCCCTTATTTGACAAGAGAGTTTTTTCATAACATGGGATCAAAAATGGGAGACCAAGTGTTACTGGTTGTAGCTGAAGAAGGGGATGAACTTGTTGCGGGAGCCCTTAATCTTATAGGCGGAGATACTATATATGGGTGCCTTTGGGGCTGTCACGCAAAAGCTTATTATCCCAACTTACATTTTGAAGCTTGTTATTACTAGGTTTGTTTCTATTTAACATGCAAAACTCCTGTGGGGAGAATTGTCTAAAAAGTCCTAAACCTATTACAGTTTTGCCAATTTAGTCCCAAACCTTTCAACCTTGCCGATTGAGTCCTAAACCTTTTGTTGATTTGCCAATTGAGTCCATCCGGCCAATTTTGGCCGGAAAATGCTGACATGCACGCCGGCGGTGCCACGTAGGGCTGCCGGCGCTGACGTGGATAATTTTTAATAATATTTTAATATTTTCAAAATTTTTAAAAAATTTTAAAAATATTTTGATTTTTAAAAATATTTTCTTTTTTTTTTTTTTGGCTTTTTCTTTGTCTTTTCCGGTGGCCGGCCACCGGCCACAGTAACGGCCGGCCACCGGCCACAGCCCGCCCGGCTAGCCTCGCCCGCCACGGGCGAGGCCGGCAAGGCGACAGCGACGCCGGCGAGGCCGGCCCAGCCCCGACAAGGGCCGGCCTCGCCCGATCGGCGAGGGGAGCCCTTGCCGGGCTCACCCGCCGGGGCTGGGGTGGCCTCGCCCGCGCGCCGTCGCCTAGCCAGCCTCGCCCGTGGCGGGCGAGGCCACCCAGGGCCCGGCGAGGGCCGGCCTCGCCAGATCTGGCGAGGCCGACGCTCGCCTGGGCGAGGGCGAGCCCCGGCGAGGGCTCCCCTTGCCAAATCTGGCGAGGCCGACCCTTGCCGGGGCTCGGGCTGGGCCGGCCTCGCCCGGCGTCACCGTCGCCCGGCCGGCCTCGCCCGTGGCGGGCAAGCCCGGCCGGCAAGCTATGGCCGGTGGCCGACCGTCGCCTGTGGCCGGTGACCGGCCACCGGAAAAGACAAAGAAAAAGCCAAAAAAGAAAAAAATATATATATTTTAAAAAAATCAAAAAAAAATTTTAAAATTTTTAAAATTTTAAAAAATATTAAAATATTATTAAAAATTGTCCACGTCAGCGCCGGAAGTCCTACGTGGCACTGCCGGCGTCCACGTCAGCATTTTCCGACCAAAATTGGCCGGATGGACTCAATTGGCAAATTAACAAAAGGTTTAGGACTCAATCGGCAAAGTTGAAAGGTTTAGGACTAAATTGGCAAAACTGCAATAGGTTTAGGACTTTTTAGACAATTTTCCCAACTCCTGTGAGTTCGATATATACTTGATATGGAAGTTCTTTCTTGGGTGCTTATTGCCTATTTAAAAAAGTGAGATTCGTTTAACCTTATGTTGACAAGGGTGAACTAATGGACTTAATTGTATGGTATGGATTTGCTAACCCATGTGTTGTACCTTGAGACTTAAGTATAGTAAAAGCATAAACAAGATATCAAATGTAAGTGCAAGCTAAATAGAGGAAGAGATTGTCAATTTAAAGTGGCAACCGATTCTCTAAGATTATGTAAATTCTTCCCAAGTAAGAATACTAGAATGTGTGAATATGCTTTTCACAAGGACTAGTAAATTCTTCCCAAGTAAGAATACTAGAATGTGTGAATATACTTCAAATCATGAAGTTAAATATCGTTAATTTGGTTTTGGAATCTGCTTGCGTATAATTTTGTTCTTTGAAGAATTGGGGACCTATTTTGTTGTAATAAAAGGGTAGCGTTAGGTGATGATTATCCATGGGTCTATGTGATAGGTACAGCAGCTAAGATAAATGTCATTGTTCAGGCCTACTACCATGATTATCTTCCGCTCTAAATGGGGACTTTATGCAAGAGTGCTGCTGTAAAGGCATGGGCATATCTAGAAATGTCATTCCAGAAGTTGACAAAGCTTTTCTCTACATTATAATAGTCCTCACATGCTAATGAAAATTTTCCCATCAAGGAATTTGCAGTGGAGTTGCAAAAACAAAGAGGAAAGAGGAAGCGGTAGATCAACTAATTTTAGCGAAAAAAAAGATTTGCTATGGGAGGATAATAGTTCTTGTGATATGGAAGCATGCGCTTGTCATGTTTGGAACAATATAACTATTTACTTTTATCTACATAACAGGCAATAGAAGCTGCTATAGAGCTTAATTTGAAAACAGTGGAGGCAGGGGCTCAGGGTGAGCACAAAATTCAGCGAGGTTATATGCCTGTACCCACTTATAGCTGCCACTACCTTCTGGATGAAGAATTCAGCAAGGCCATAGAAGAATTTGTAGTGTGTAAGGCAACTCAGGTATGTTACTAAAATGTCATCAGGCGAGAACAACTCATTTATTAATAGCACTATCATCATGTTGTGGTGAACATTCGGTCCTTCTCATATGCTGCAAATGCAAGAACATTTTTCGCTTCCTATGTTTATTGTGTGGTTGGCCTAGTGATGCAGTCACAAAGGAGGTAGTAGTAGACATTGTATTCAACTGAACTATCTGTGTCGTAGATGATCACTGTTGATGCCGAACGCTTGCCTTCTTATTTTCGTTATCTGTTCCACCGCACTTCATTCCCTAATGCATTTTAGCAAAGTAGATATAAGGAAGGTCCCAACAGTGAAGTTGGACAATGTTTTAGGACTTAGGTTTGCTTTTCTAAAAGGAGTTTCTTCTTCCTGTATAGCGGATAACTCCATTGCGCCACTATATTTGATATCACCTCTGACTCTTAGTTAAAAGAAAAGGAACATTAAACCACGTATTATCCGAAATCTCCTGTCAGCGTAATCAGAACATTTACCTTATCTGCAGGTCAAACTTGTGATGAATCTGATCCGCGATTCTGGACCCTTTAAAGAAGGCATATAGTAGACACACGTAGGTAGGAAGTCCATGCCTGTATGGTTGTGGTATGTACATCTTGATGAAGGAAAGATCTATCCATTTCTAATGTACAGATCCGTTAGTCGACCATTTCATTCTAGTAAAAGAGTCGCTATAGAAACAATGCCTGTGGGTTTTGCGATCTGGCCGCCTTGGTGCGATGTCGATATGGAGACCCTCCCTTCTTGATCTCGAAGCTCCTGATGATCTTAAAGAGGCATAACATCATCAGTGCATGACATCATCAGTGAAAACATATATCATCAAATCGTCAGCCAGGCCTCCAAAGTTCTCCAATTGCGGAAGGCTGACAATCGGCCATTTCTTCACTTGGATTGTTCTCTACTTGACTTGTTAAAAATAAGATTTGCCCCATACATGGGTGCCTCCAACAGAAAAAATTGATGCCAACAAAGGATCACAATAAAGATAAAAATAAATAGATTGTATATTTAAGTTGCACTTATTTTGTTAAAGATAAATGATCATAAAATACTTTCTTAACAATAAATTTTTTTACCCCTTTTATTAATTAGTAGATAATTTTTATAATTATTCATTATAATTTATATTTAAATATATTTGTGAATCTCAAAAATATTTTCATTTATTTATTTTTATAAATGATACAAAAAATATATATTTCAAGCTTCCTGAACAAATGAGTTGTAGTATCACATTGTCCCATAGTCCTCGAAAAGATTGGCGCGATACAGCCGAATAGGTAGATCATCTACATAGTTTCTTTGAGAAAAAAAAAAAAAAAAAGGAATCATTTAATGATACATAATTTTGCTATTGTGATATTACGAAATTTTGCCTCCATAATATTACAACCTTTTCAAAATTTTAAATATGGAAAATGACGCAAATTGGGCTTACAATTTTGAGGTAACAAGAAGTCCAAATTAAAAAGGCTCAAGCTCTATGGAACACCTTTGATTCAGTGAGTGAAGACAATAAAAGTTAAAAAAGGCATGAGCATCACTTTGATCAAAACTCATAAGCTTATATGATAATGCACTTCACCAGCAAAACATGGTATACAATCCTCCATCCAAAGCATGTCACTACGAGCAAAATTTGTAACCTATCCCCACCTGCCCCCCCCAACCCGACTGAAAAGAAAAAAAAAAAAAAATCAATCCTTCCGATGAAAGGAACTAGTGAAGCTCCAGATGACAGACAGTCGGATGGGTAGGCTCCGATATTAATCGCGTAATTTTTATACATGACCACCTAATACTCATTCTCACCTCTATGAAGCATATACAGCGACATGTGATTCAATTTAAATACTCAAACCAGCAGGAGCAAAGACACCCATCCAACAAGAATGCCCTTGAGAGTCATTATCCATCTAATCTTCAAACATCTAGTATCTGTAAGTCGAACCAGACTGTGGGGGTGCAGGCAGTAATCGATTCAGTGTACGCCAGCCACCGGGATTTGATGCCGAGCTGACATCACCATTTTGAGCGGGGTCACTGTTCCGCCGACTGTGGCTCATCCCAAACCAAGATGAATCAGTGTGTCCATTGGAGGCCGCATCGAAAGCGCTCCTCCAGTCATCACCAGATGAGGGTCCATTACTTCTTGGGCTTTCTGCGCAATATAGATATGGATAACATCGGCAGCTGAGGTAGATTTTTCTTCCTTCTTTTTTCAATTACCAGGAAATAAATGCAATATAGGAAGCACTGCAATCAAGTCTCTGATAGTAAATCAAGAATCAATCAAGAGGCCTTCTATGAAAACATCTCAAAGAGGAAGAGGAAGAGGTTCACGTCAAAGTACTCAAGGATCATGGGAAGGATTCTACCAACCAATGGTTTCCAAAATCACAAATTCACTTTTCCAAGATAAATACATGAAAATTTAGATTCAAGAAACCTAATTTAAACTGCACTTTAGTCTGCAGGTAGCATTTTCTCAGTTCCCAATTTGAATTTTGATGCAAATTGCAAAAGCTTACCTTTTCTAAAATCACAACACCATTCTTCCACATACAGAGAAATTATGAGATTCGAAAATTTTCGCCATTTAAATCACAATAAAGACCAGCATCCTTTTCCATTCCCAAATTGAAGTTTCATGTTGATTGGAGAGGCTTTTACCAGTCAGTGATTTCTAACATCACAATTCTGCATTTCCAGAAGCATAAGATTTGAGAAACTTTCAGCATTTAAACCACTTGAGACCGCCAGTTGGAGATTAAATTCTTAAGCACTGGGCACACCATTTTATCACTATAAACCAGGGAAGAAAAAGAAAGAACTTCTCCCAAAGGGTAAGCTCCATTAAACTTTACAGCATAAGCAACAGCCAAAGGCATACTAACAGAGAGAAATCAATTTGGAAACAGAAATTCCTTTAAGAAATTAGTTTTCTTAACCCTTCAGACACAACTTAAAAGAATTATATTGCCATGGCACACAAGTCCTACTCCATAAGCTGTTCAGATTTTAAAGATGCACTGCACATTTAACTAAAACCGCACTAGCTATTACCTGCAGGACTACTGCTATCAGACCAGCTAGAGGCAGCAGATGCTCGATTATCGTGAATGCTAAGTTGTCTTGTGAGTTTCGACAGGAGGGAGGCTTGTTTCTGGCATTTTTCCCTTACGTTTTTCATTCCGATCCTCTAGAAGCAATTCTTCAATTCTTGCTGTGCTTTCAGCACTACAATCCAATGTAAACAAGAAAGGATGACTAATCATTCAAGAATAAACCTTCATTAATGATATAGAATAGTGTCAAAAAGGTTACATATGAAGCATATTAGTGCTGTAGAATTGGAAACTGTAGCTACAAAACAGAACACAATAAACATGTGGTCAATGCAATATTCTAATATATGTTTTCATTATAGGGAACCATTTCCAACAACATATGGTCAGATGCAATAGATGCTACTTGCAGTGGTCTTAACAAACCACCACTCCAAAAAGGAATGCTTTAAATACTTTGCATTTGCACCATGTAGTAAGGAACACAAGCATACTATGAAAAATTCAAAAAAAAAAAAAATCGATTCACCAAAAATAGAAACAATCAATGTGATCTTCAAGCTAACCTGATCGAACTGTATAATTGATTGAGCATGTCCTCTTTGGCTTTCTCTACTTGGCAAAGTACCACAGCCTGCTCAGGGACATAAGAAGCTAGTGAAATAAAAAGTAATGCCACCATCTCAGCAAACATAAGAACAATAGCACCAAGTAAAGAACACTGACTTTTGGAACGTTAGCACCAAGGCTGTTGAGAACTGCTTCGACATAACCACGAACTTCTTGGGACATCCACCAAAGTTCTTCCTCTGGATCTGTAGTTCTTCTTGCCATGGTATTTTGAAATACAGGGACCACCAAAAACATATTGCCAGTTTAGTTAGTAATAGTCTTAACAAAGAAAGGTAGAACATTTCAAGGTCTTTTGAGCCTTTGGGATATGTTATCTTCAAAGAACTCCTACGGAACACCGGACGGTTGGAAGAGTGGAAAGTGAAACAGATGGATCTTGCTTGCAGTCGCTAAAGGATAAAACAAACCCATTGATTTTCTATCTCCTTTTAGGGGTTGATGGTTGTTTCTTTTTTCCCCCTTGCGGAAGAAAGGAAAGGGAGGGAATTTCTTACCAAGCAATACCATTAGATGACTCACCAGAGAACCATCGGAGAGGCTTTGCTGGAGGGGGAGCCCAGATTCTCTCTTCATTGGATCTCCAGTAGAAGGAAGGACAACATTTCTTAATTTGTTCAACCACTCAACCTTCTCTGCCATAGTCTCAGCCTTCAATACCACCGCACTGTGATCTACAACATGGAAGCAGGACATCCAATTGGCAGTTTGAAAGGATAGTCAAAATCCTAAAGATAAAAGACATAATGTGTGAAAGAATAAGTACCTTTCAGTACCGTCTTGTAAGGAACTTTGCTAGTTATCTTGAAGACATGACCAGGTCCTTTTCCAAAGTCTGGACCATTTGATTTTTTATCCTTGGAACTTTTTGGTGGGGGTTCATCATCATCGGAGATTTCTTCGAGGTTACATTCCTGATGAATTCATCCAACGGTTGGACAACCAACATGCAGAAACAAACGAAAAGCTAAGTACAACTTCCAGTAGCTTGACTGGGGTCAACTGTATTACAAATGTGAACTTTTATACTCTCACAATGAGAATCCGATGGACAACAATAAATGACAAGAAGTAAACAGAAGAATAAGGGATGGCCACTCAGCAAATGAAAGGGACAACGGATGGTTTTGCAGAGGATTTGACAATTTGAAGGGATGACTGGTAAGCATAAGCACAGGCTAACAGATACATGCTTTCTTTAGTAACTAGTCTAATGGATACATGTTGCTATACCTATGGAAAAAAAGAAAAAGGCAGATACATGCTGTCATTCTTTCCAACATATTCTCCAGATGACAGAGCTTAACAATATTGTGCAGCGATTCAAGTCAGAAACAAAAAAAATAAAAAGGAAATGAACCTGTTTTAGATGCACCCAAATTGAAATGATATGGAGGTAAAATAGTGTTAGTTGATTGGCCAAACTGCATTTGTCTTATAATAAAAAAAAAAAAAAAAAAAAAAGTACACTTGTCTTATCTACACTTTGAATAGCTGCATCCAAGTAATCTGCTTCAGGTGCACTGGTGTGAAGAATTCCAATTGGATACCGCTTTACTGCATATCTAAATATCAGGGTGGAGTGAAAAAAATCACTGAACTTCTCTGCATCTAGTTTGGCACTTGAAATAAGCAACTTCATATCAGGCCTAAAGTGAGCAATATCCTATAAGGTGACTACTACATCTAGTTATCACGTACCTTAGCTTTCAAAATTTTCTTAAGGCGTCTACTACAGTGTCAAAAACTTGATCCTTATATAAGGAATCACGAAGTAGAATCCGAGGACCAATTACGAGGGTAAAAGGCACACAACACTGGTACTTTGGATAGTATCTTGAACCATAACTGTAGTAAGCGTCTGCCCAAGAATGGTCAAAGACAAATTCACCATACGAGTGACTGCACATCAACATGAAAAATGAGTGAAACCATCTCCATAAAGCTCCTCGAAGATTGTAAAAATTGCTCAATATATAGCTATTTACGAGGAGCATAGAAGAAACTATCTATTTGAAGTTTCAGAGAAAATAAATCTAATCTTGAGAACAAAGAAGAGGATAAACCTTTTCAGATAAAGTGGAACAACACCTACAACAGTCCCAGATTCATCCTTAGCACCAATGTGCCGCGGCATCCATCCTATTTCCTAAAAGCAATTAAATAGATCAACGGAGTATCCAAGAGAAGCTATTCAGCTTAGCAGCATAGTAAAACCGAAAGAACTCCGTTCAGGGAACAATAGGAAGAGAAGCCAAAACCTAAAGGTACCTAGAGGGTGCCAATCCATTAAAAAAATTACTTCACTAGGTAGACATCAAATTCTACAAAACTCAATAGTCCCTCTTCATTCAAAGAGAAACTTCGCGGCGTATACCAGAAATAAAAGGAACTTCTTTTTTCCCTGTCTGTCAGAGCATCAGAAGGAGAGACATCTCTCTAGAGACAGAAACCTATCGAGCCAACAAGCTGTTGGACGTAAAAGCATCAGGGACACCCCACAAGCAGCAGTGTGCAACCAACTTATCAGCGAAAGCTTATGCACGAAGGAACCAAGGGGTAATTATGCCAAGGACTCCAATATCAATGAAGCAAATACCAATCACCCAATCCTCCTCTCATAAGAACACAAAAATTACGTTGATGAACAACAATCTCAACCCCTAGAACGCGAAATCTCACCTTCACAGCAGAATTAGACTCCTCCAAACTCGAAAGGAAACCGTGCGAGAGAAACGGATTATACTTCTCAGGGCCAATAGCATCAAGAGCACACGCATCCCAATCATCCGCCGAAACCTCAGAGATGGAATTAACAACCAAGGGCGAGATCCGCTTCGGCCTCGACTCCGCCGCCGCGACATCCTGCACGATAGAACACAAACCTATTCATTCCGTACATCTCGGAAACGGAACCATCGCGAACGTGACTAAGAACATACCTCGGCGCCCGGCGCCGTCAGAGCATAATAGCCGAGGGAAAGATCGACGGTCTCACGAGGCTCCAGAGACTTCTTCGACCTCCAGAATAGCTCGCGGATTCCAGCGGCGGCCGTGAACCCGATTCGGCTCACTTCCAAGGAAAAGCCCTAGCTCCGGTGCTAGTGTAGCCAGTCCACGTACCTCGTCCACAGCGAGCGGGAATCCTTCTCCAGCCCTCTGGCTCGCGCCTCTCCTTCTTCGTCGCGCCGTCGGCCCTGCCCAGGTCCACCGAGATCTCCCTCACGATCAATCGGGCTAGCAACACCCGGTTGACGGCGGGGAGCCTAGCGCCGCTCGGGAACGAGACCGAGGCTGCCTCCCTCCTGCCGGAGGCCGACGGCTTCGCAGTGGAGGCCGGCGGCGTCTTCGGCCTGAGGGAGGGGGAGGACGAGCATATGCCAGAGACGGAGGACGCCATCGGCGGCGGTGGCTCGGAGTCGGAGTTGATGACGAGTTCGTCGGAGGGAGGCAATCAGACGGAGGCCCAGAAGTTGCCGAGAGAGACCAACGCGAGCACAAACCTTATGCTCGATCTCCGCGTTGGAAACAAAGGTGGGAGGCGAAGGCGATCGGGAACCAACTGCGACTGGCGGGGCTCTTGGAGGAGGCGACGCGCCAGAGGTAGATGACCGGCGAGGCGGAGGCGGAGGCGGAGGGGGTGGGATGCACTGAGAAGGAAGTGCAGCTCATTCTCTGTCTGCTCTTCGATGAAGAGAGAGAGATAAAACCCCAAAAATTCAAGTGAGGAGAGAGAAAATTTAAGCGGGAGCACAGCGCATTTAATACCCTTCGACCCGTCCTTTTTTTTCGGCCGAGCCGAGCCGAGCCACCAGCCATTTATTTCGGAGAGAGTGAGAACTAGAAGAGAGGGAGAGAGAGACAGACGCGGGGAGACGGAGGGGCGTCGAGTGGTGGGCCCCAGGAGCACTTTTGAACGTCTGACGCCGTGGCCTACGTGGAGCCACGTGTCGATCGCTGAGTGGTTCTACCTACTGCCTACGTGGAGGGTCAAACCCACCCAATATTTTCTCGGGGGGGTCGTGAGGGGACAGGTGACGTGAATAAAAAAATAAAAAAATAAAAAAGAGAGAGAGAGAATAGGGTCACTGTTTTTCTTCCTCGCCGAGTCCCTGCCGGCCTCCATCCGCAGCACCCTCGCCGTGCCACCGTCCGTGGTGCCGCAGTAGCCAGCTACCACCTCCGTTCGACGCAACCTATAGCAGCACCGCCTCCGCGACACCTCGCCGTCACCGCTCGCCACCGCCTAGACCACCTCCGCCTCACCCGCGAAGCTCGCCGCGTCTATCTCGCTCACCGACGCTGCCGCCGAGCGCCATCCGCCACCGCACCGGCGGCCAACGCCCTCTCCGCCGCTTGCCGAGCGCCGCTCTTCTCTGCTCGTCGGCGAGTCAACGCCTCCTTCGCCGTCCGTCGCCGGCGATCGCGGGCGAGCTCCTCCCAGCAGCCCGCGCTCGATTTCTCCGCCGCCCTTTTCTCTGTTCTCTGTTCCCTTTGCGGGTCGCCGTGCTGCCCTCCGACGCCCAACCAACGACGGCGGTTCCTCCATCCTCCGTCGGGCGACGCCGCCGCTGCAAAGCAACCCGCAAGCATCACCGAGCCCCGCTCCGGCCGACACAGCGCACCGCCTCCGCCTTTGTCCAATCCACTTGCGCTTGAGGCCGGCGGCCAGCGTCACCCTTGTGCCCGACCTCCGCTCGTCGCCGCCGTTGCCACCGTCGCCGCCCGCCCGCCTTCGCTAGAGCTCCGACGCCGCCACCCTCTACCCGGCGCCTCCCACCACCGTTGCTGCCTTTCCCAAGCCCCCCTTTAGGTAGTTTAGTTTATTCTTTTTATTTTTATTTTATTTTATTTTATAGCATTTTTAACTTTATTTATTTAAATTGTAATATTTCATGAATCTTTTAAGCATTATCTACCGTGGATTTGGTCCAAAATCATTGTAATTATTAATTTGATTTTTAAGACATTGAATATTTTTTAATTATATTAATTTTGGGCATTTTAGTAGATTCTAATTATTAAATCATTATAATTATTAATTTGACTCGTAAGACTTCAAATCAAATTTTTAATTATTTTGAACTTTTTAATATATTGTGATGTTTAGGGTTAAAATAATTATTAATTTAATTCGTGAGACGACGGATTATTTTTTCGATTATTTTAATTATTTATTTGATGAATATCTTGATTGTTTATATATAATTGCTTATCTTGAAAAAACACTAAAAAGACATTAAAAAAATCAAAAATCAAATCTTACATCGGAATATGTTGGTTTAGTAAATTAGGATTGATATATATATATATATATATATATATATATATATATATATATATAGACAAACTTTTAAATAATGTTGGCACATCTTGATAATCTTTTTTTTTCTAAAAAATAGTTTTCTAAGATATGATAAGGTTTAAATCAAATTAATCCTTAAAATAAATTAGAAAATTATTCATTTTAGATAGTTTAATTAGGGTTTTTATTAATTCCGAATTTCAATAAAAAATATAAAAATATTAGGTGCATGTTAATTAATTTGCATAATAGGTTTATTTAATTATAATTTGTTTATTAGTAAAATTAGGTCATGTAGTTAAAATGCATATTTTATAAAAAAAAATTCTAATTTCAAGAAAACCCAAAAAATAATTACTTGATTATGTTTAATTCTTTGTGAAAATCTCAAATAAGAACCCAAAGTGGTGTTGTCCCAAATAAGGATTCGAAGTGACTAATAAGTCTCAAATAAGGACCTAAACCCGCCGGCCGGCGAGCATGTGACATTTCCGGTGGCCGGAGTATGGGCAATTTTGTCCATAAAAAATATAGATAGAATTTGGTAAACCCTAAAAACAAAACGGCAAACCCTAAAAACAAAACCCCCTTTAACTCGTTCTTTTGACCTAAAAAAACCTCTTCACCTTCTCACGTTTTTCTTCTTCTACTATTTATCTTCTCGAAGAAGACAAATCTCGAGTAAAGGCACCTTTTTGTTATTGAGACACTTGTGTGTAACACAAGGGCCTCGATTCTTCATTATCTTTTCCTAAGTTTGCCATACACTTTGATTCACACTCCCGTTCAACCGAGGTCAGTTTCGTTCAATTGGTGCAATTGATCCTTCGTTTGTTCAAAGTGGTTGTAACTTATCGAAGCAACATGTCGACAAGGCATGGGCATGTGGTGGAATATCACAAGATGGCAGCGAGGATGGTGATGGTAGGACAAATTCTTTTGTTTTATGGTGTTCTTTTTGCTTGTTTTGTTGGATTTCTGAGTTAATGTCTCTTTTGTCCGACAAAATACATATGAGTTGTGTCCGCTATGGATTTCTAATTAGATATTACTGCTGTTGGGGTCCTTCGTGTTGTGATGGTGGTCCCTGTTTTGCGATTTTTTTATACTCTCTTTTTGTTTTTTTTTTTCTGGTTTATATTTTGTCGTTGATGGTTGGAACTCACAGCCTGTCTTGGAATGTAAAAGCCCACATAGATTCTCACAGGGAAAGTAGATAGACATTTAAAAAAAAAAAAAACTATAATTACTTTGGTATGGGTACTCTGATGGAAAGTATTTAGAGGAGGAAATTTGGTGGAAACACATTGAGACAAAATCAATTCGAGTCTACGTGTGCATGAGTTTACAGAGCATGAGGGCATCTTGTTTCCAATAATTTTTGTGCGCACTAGTTATTAGAAACTGGAGGTGTCTTGTTTTCTGTACTTTTTGTGCACTATAATGGACGTAACTTCTAAAGTGGCAATTTGCAAGATTACTTGTTAGAAGTTCTTGTTCCCAAGTTATTAATATGAAGACTATTTACTCTTTGTGTCAAGATGCATCGTAGATCCTGCTAGTTATCATTCCTCAATTACTTAGTAAATTTGCAATTAAGTCTTCTTGATAGGATTGTGTTTTCAGCCTTGTTTGTTGAACAAGAAAGAGAGAATCCAGACAAAAGTTGAGTCGACCAAACTCAGTAGTCGTTTCCATAATTTTCAAGCCGATAACATATGAGCCTAAGAAATGCTTTGAATGGGATCAATTTTCTTTTCCTTATGGTATATATCTCTAAGTTTGGTTCTTGGGCCACCATGGTTGGCTTGCCTAAGGAGAAAGTTATGGCAACATCGAAAACATTTTAACTCCATAATGCACAATATTTTGATAAACAGTATCCAATAAAAGAGTGGTATATAGTCACGGGTGTGCCTAGTTTTCTTTCGTTAATCAAAGCATGGTACAATTTTATTGCAATTGTTTGCTATTTTTGTTTTGTTTTTTCCCGGTGTACGTTTTGCATGGAAATATATTGACTTTATTTTTGCTTCATTTTGCACCAGTTGAGGGATGTGAAGAACTAAACTATTCAATATATGATGGTGGGTACGATGGCGTTGCTAGAGAAGAGGGGTTCGCCTTTGTTGATCTTGACGAGTTATACATAAGAAATGTAAGTTGTGCTAACGGTGATGGTTCAATGGAGAGGGATATGGAGGTTGGAGACATCAGTCAGTTGTAGATGTGTTAGCTGACAATGTAGATTTCTTGAATATGAATGGCGAAAATGAGTATACACATCCCGAGTTTAATGCTGAGGTTGATATGGAAAATCCTGTCTTCAAGTTAGGAATGTGCTTTAGTAATGCTGAGGAGTTTAGAAAGGCCGTTAGGAACCATGCCATAAAAAATGGGAGAAAGGTGAGGTTTGTTAAGAATACACCTAATAAATTGAGGGCAGTGCTTTACCAAAAAAAAAAAAAAAAAAAAAAAATTGAGGGCAGTGTGTTCTGATGGTTGTGATTGGCTTATATATGCTTCCAAAGTGCAAATGGAGCACACTTTACAAGTCAAAACCTTTAACCCCATACATACATGTAATAGAGCTCTACATGTTCCTCAAATAAGCACTAAATGGTTAGCAAACAAGTACTGTGATAGGTAGAGAAACATGGCCAAGTGCTTCAATGGAAAAAACAATGGAGTCTGAGAATGTTTTAAAGTTGTCGAGGACAATGGTTTATAGAGCTAGGGCAACGGCAATGAGTATGATCATTGGGAATGAGGAAGAGCAATTCCAGATGCTTAGGAGCTATTGTCAAGCACTTCTTAATGCCAACCCGGGATCCACGTGTATAATCAAAACCGAGCAATATCAAGACCATTACAAAGTAGTTTATATTTGTCTTGATGCATTCAGGAGGGGCTTTGTAGAAGGATGTAGGCGCTTTGTGGGTTTTGATGGTTGCCATTTGTCATCAGGCTACAAGGGTATACTTCTAGCAGCGGTGGGCATAGGTGGCAACAATCAAATGTATCCCTTTGCATGGGCAGTTGTCGGACAAGAAACATATAAGACATGGCATCGGTTTATCAGTTTGATTGCAGAAGACTTGGGGATTACCGACCTTGAAAATTCAAAGTATTGGACTTTCTTGTGTGACAAACAGAAGGGATTGGTGCAAGCACTAGCAAATCTAATGCCTGAAGCGAACATAGATTTTGCTTAAGGCATCTTTATGAAAACTTCAAGCTACATCACGAGAGGGTAGAACTTAAAAAGCTCCTTTGGAAGGCTGCCATGGCGACTAGGGTATGTGATTTTGACTTGGCAATGGAAGAGCTGAAGGCAATTAATATGAAAGCTTATGAATGGTTGTCTTAAAGGCCTCCGGTGCAATGGAGCAAGTCCTACTTCAGGACAAGCTCAAAATGTGATATTTCCTTGAATAATTGGTGTGAAAGTTTCAACAAAAGCATCATTGACGCAAGGGACAAACCTATCATCACAATGCTTGAAGCTATAAGAGTGCAGCTCATGGAAAGAATTCATAAGCAAAGAGATAGGATGGCTAAGTACACTGGTGTGATATGTCCTAATATCCAAAAAATATTAGATCTTCAAAAACAATTTTCAGCATCATGGATTCCTAGCTGGAATGGGGAGGATGAATTTGAATTAAGTGGCCCATATGGTGACAAGAGAGTTGTTAATATTAGACATAGATCTTGTAGTTGTAGAAGATGGGACATTAGTGGAATCCCTTGCTCTCATGCTGTGGCAGCTCTTATATACATGAGAGAAGATCCTGAAAAATGGGTTCACACAAGTTTTAGTAAGGAAACATCCATGCAAACTTATAGCCATGTTGTGCATGTTGTAGATTCTATGGACACATGGCCTGCTAGAGAGCCATTACTCCCACTAGATGTGCCCAAGCAAGTTGGCAGAAAGAAGAAACAAAGAACAAAATCAGTGGATGAAACAACTAATAAAAATTTGAAGACAAGAAAGAAGAAAGTTGTGCAAGAGCCCGAGGGAACAAAGTTGAAGAGACAAAATACTACAATCACTTGTGGGAAATGTGGCGGCATAGGCCATAACAAGTATCATTGCAATAATCCATCAATAGTATCGATGGGAGCGGCAACGACAACAGTAGCATTAGCATCTTCAGCCCCTTTAGCCCCATTAGAATCACAATCCGAGATAGTTGAATTTCTTGCTTCAACTTTTGGTAACATCTCAAGCTCGTCGACATCTATAGAAAGGACAAAGATGCAGGTATCCATTTACCCTTGAATTTGTCTGAGAAGTGTTCTTATTTCCACTTTACTTCTTTTGACTAATTAATTTATTTTTTGTTTCAATCGTAGGTAAAGAGGAGGATGTAAGGATCTCGACTTGAAAGTGGTGGAAGACGAGCAATTTTTTTTGGAGAAATGCAAGACCAACAGCACAATATCTCTTCTTGTTAGTTGATTTGGATGGGTCTATTTTGGTGTATTATGGAGCATTTTAAAGTATGAATATGTATAGGTCTACTTCGTTAGGACGATTTCTTTCGTGGGATATTCTACTTCATTAGGAAGATTTCTTCCATGGGATATTTCTTTTTTCCATCATACAGGCCATGTTTCGTGGTCTTCAAGGAGGACCACACATCGTGTAGTCTCGTGGTTTATGATGCTTTTACCCTTTGCTACATATCTATCTATTTGATAGAATTATGGAATCTATTGATATCATTTGACTCCATTTAGCGTGCTGGAAGTACGACTTCTTTGTTGCTTGAACTTTGGCTAAACTGGGTTCCCCAACTCAAATTGAAGTAATACCCCTGGCTATGTTTTTCCAAGTTAGAAATACCATTATGTTCTTAGAGAATAAGTCGAAGCTCATCAGTCCATGGACGTCAGTTTCTCTGCCCACTGAACTTGATCTATCAATGGCCATTCAGACATCACGTCCAAATGCTTTAGACAACATAATTTTGTACCTTTTTCATTTTTTTTGTGCATCCCTTGCATCATGTATGAAATCAAAGCCTTGCATGATAATCATTTAATTGTAGAATATAGACTATGTCACGAGACCGGGCTGTTTCGGGGAATCTTTTGATATTAATGCTTCATCAACTTATTATATAAGACTCATCATCATAGCAGAAATAAACTTCTCTGTCCATTGAAGCCCAAGGAAATGCAGGTGTATAACTTGAGTTTCTCAGTTAACATGTTCTCATGGGAGATCACGATCCTTTTTAGTTTCAAATAGGGAGATCACGATATGCACTTTCTTGACATCGAAATTTGTATCTGCAGCAGCACTTCTACATCATAATTGATTTTGTACCACACTAATCCATGATTTGTCCCTCGGTTCTTGTACTTCATTGCTATTTTCTTGAACTCGATTGTAGGAAATTGCTTTGCATACTCCTCGACATCGTGGCGAAGTTTAGGACCCGATTGTAGCAATCTTTGATTGAAAGTGAGGGGAAGACTGCATTGTGGCCAGGAAGTCCTTCAACTTTGTTCTTGCTAGACAAAAAATTTTAACATCGAATAAAGAAAGCATGAACAAAAAAGAGGAAGTAGTAGAGAAAAAGCATTAAGCATGCTTGAATGCATGAGGTGATTTGAACCATCTATAATTGGCAGACAAAAAAATGAATTTGGTAGAATCATTCACCTTTGGTTATGACCTTGATTTTCACTACCCAACTGACGACAGCATCAAAGAACTCAGCTACTTCCACAAAGTCCTCTTCAAGAAGAAAGCAACAAGATGGACAAATTTATAAGTAACCAACATAAAAACTCTGAACCTGAAAGCACAATCTAGTCCATAAGAAGCCTCTACCATCAGGAGCCATGGCAGACACATCTCCTACAACACAGCAATATGTACATATTCCGTCACCTTTTCAACTCTAGAACCATCAATTCCTTGCAGAGAATTGAAAGCCAAAAAGAGGGATAAATTGATTCCTATTTTTGATGGGTTAATGGTAGTACATTAAAGTGTCTTCAAGGTATATCTAGCAGACTCATAGAAAGGAGAGAATGTGAAGTTTTTGCATTACCTTTTTCTTCAAGTTCACTAAAACCGAATGATTTTCAGTCCCCCAGAAACAAGTTCAATAAAAAAGGAAACAGAGGTAAGAAAGTAATACAGAGTATTTCACAAACATCTCAATCTCGAGCACAATTCAAATCCACCCAACCAAGAAACAGAGGACATCTCCATCTCGAGTACCCACATCTCGAGCATAATTCGAATCCACTTTCATAGACCCAGCCATGAGACAAAGAACATCTCCATCTCGAGTAACCACATCTCAGGCGCAATTCGAATCCACTTCCACGGACCCAACCATGAGACAAAGAACATCTCCATCTCGAGTACCCACATCTCGGGTACAATTCGAATCCACTTCCACGGACCCAACTGAGAGAGAGAAGGAGGGCACGTACCTTTGGAACTTAGGGAGCCAGTGTTGAGCACGCTCTGACTGTGCACCAGCCCTTCGGTCCCGTCCATGGCGATGGTCCTGACCATGTTCTCACCTAGGTGCTGGGCCATCTCCAGCACGAGCCTGATCGAGTTGTCGAGCACCTCCAGGGCCGTCAAGATCGGGGGCAAGCCCTCGTTGAACCGCACATCGACCACGGCGCCGATCACCTGGCACACATGCCCGATCGCGCCGGCGCCGGTGAACTTATCGGTGATCCTGCCCTTCCCAGCGCCCTTGGCCGCAGCGGCGGGGGGAGGAGGGGGCGATGCGGCGGTGACAGAGGTGGAGTATTGGGCGGCGCGGGTGAGGAAGTAGCCGTGGGGGGAGGGGCGGTGGTGGTAGTGGTGGCGGCGGGGGCGCAAGAGGGGGTGAAGAAGGGGGCGGATTTGGGGTTGGAAGAGGAGGTGGGCCGTGACGGCGATCGGTGGAGGGCGGCGGAGCAGAGAGGGCCGGCGGAGCGGCGCGAAGATGGCGACGCCATGGAGGAGGGGTGGGGGGCTGAGAGTGAGAAGGGAGGAGTGAGAAGAGTTTGAGGGATTCTATCTATATTTTTTTGACAAAATTGCCCATACTCCGGCCACCGGAAATGTCACACGCTCGCCAGCCGGCGAGTTTAGATCCTTATTTGAGACTTGTTAGCCACTTTGGATCCTTTTTTGGGACAATAGCCACTTTGGGTCTTTATTTGAGAAAATAGGCTCACTTTAGGTCCTTATTTGAGATTTTCCCTAATTCTTTTGATGTGATTTATTTATTTATTTACTTTTGTTAAATAATGGACGAGCATCCGTGTGGTCACCATATTTGAATGATAGTAATTTAGGTTAAAATAGATCTTAGCTGCCTGCAAAAACATTTTTTAATAAAATAAAAAGAAATGGTACCGAAAGAGTATTAGAGAAATATAGTGTAACCAAGTCTCCGTACCCAAATCTAGTGTAACTAAATCCCTTACCCAAAATATCTGGTTTGTATGAATAAAATAATTATTTTATTATTTTACTTAGGTGTCTAATCGACCTACCGAAAATTGATTAATGGCGACTCCTAGATAAAATCCAAAAAACTTGAACTTAAGTGACGAATTGATATAGGTCTGAGAGGGCCCGAGCTAAGTTTAAGATTTAGTAGTCCATTAAACTAAACTTTAGGTGGTGCAACCGAAATTTTAGATCGCGACAACTATGAGGAATGGCGAAGCTCTTTAAATAACAAACAAGGAATATTTTCATAAGAGATCTCCTAACTTGCATGCTGCAATAGAATCCAAAAGCCATGAGTTGCTTGCCACTTTTGCTCCTGTTGATCAAGTGAGGGCCTCTGCACCAGACAACCTGCGCTTGATGATCATATCCCTGCTCAGACCATAGCTGTCTGGCATCTCAAGGCTGTATATTATGAAGGTTGAAGCGATGGATGGAGGTAAGGGGGCTAGCTCATCGCAAGGAATGGGCTTTATGTGAATCACAGTGTCGCCGGCAGCAACTACAAGATCTTGCAAGTACCCTTTGTATGAAAGATCAAAATCTCCCATGAAATAGAACTTAAGCCCGTCAAATAGTTTTTGTTGCTGCATATGAGGAAACAAACCAAAATGAGATGCAAGTCCACAATCCACATGCATGAACGATAGGACGCTATATTTCAATTCCATAGCATAGCATGAGCATGCATAAAATGGGCACATTAAGAGTGAAAGTTTACGTGGGAACTGAATTGTTCAAGTCATTTAGATTACTAGGATAGATAATCAAATCCGATGACAGGACTTTCAAGCCAAATGACTTTTCAGTTAAATGCTCACTGCTAGACCATCGTGTGAAGCCCTTCGATACTGTGCTATTTGCTTAAAGCGCAGTTATGCAGCTACTTCAGTCAGATTGCAATACGACACATGCAAGTCCTCTTACCATAGAATGCCAGATTTCATCACAGAAGTACTCAAATATAGTTGAGGGGCACATCAATGGAAGAGCCAACAGAAATTGTATAATTTAATGTCTGAGAATATTAGATAACTAAAAATAGTCAAACAGATGATGCAGTTGAGTGAATAGATGCCCACCATGTTAATGACTCTGTCTTCCAAGTCGAAGACCATTCCTCATTCCATGAATGTCAACATTAATTTCACATCTCTCCTTATTTTTATGTTCCATTGCTTCCATGCAAGCTTTTATCCCTGGACACATGAACACAAAAGACACTAGCCTTAGCAACATAAACACACCACGGACCGATATGCTAGGATTTGAATACTATATTTAATGTTTACAGTTCTATACTGACGTTCAACACTCAGTATCCACTTGCCCTCCAGGATACCCATCAAGACTTTAAACGTCCTTTTGCAAGCTGCATTTTCATCTGTTGATGCAATCACATGGGGTCACAGTTGGATTCCATTTTTGCACCACTGTTGCTCTGGATGCCCTCCCAAATTGAGAAACCGCTTCCAGAAGTTCATGCATCAGTGATTTTCAATAATCCTAAATGATACATTCAAATATCAAAAGCCTCAAATCCATCAATAATTTATTACCCTCTCAGCTTTTTTTAAAGCTGAACAACACAGAACTATTTTGTCGTGAGATCCATGATAGATTCACTTTGCGCTTGCGCCATGCTGATGCTTCTCGTCATTTTCATCATGAACAAGTTGTGATCACCTGTCAAAGTTATGTGTAAGCCATCTGATCAGGCTCATAATATTACTCAAAAATAGGTCATTTAATCGAACTTGTTAAGGATGTTAGCATACTCTTCTTTTGAAGAACTCTTCATCTCTTGAGGTCTGGGAATTTCAATAGGTAATCTAGAAGAAAAGTGAAGCAGGCACAATAGAACAAAATTAACCTGTTTCAATGAGAGTTTCAGCAAAAGAAAAACATATTTAACTTGTCCCCAACCATATGTTGTATACAAATTACGAGTGCAGCTGTGAAACTTACAGTATCCCATCTACATTGGGGGATCTTCAGAGCACAAGTGACATGAAAACTCTTAAGAAAACTTTTCTCATAGCATCCAAGAGCTGCCCCTTTGATTCCACAGCAGCAACATTTTATTCTTCGGCTCCTGAGTACTTCAGCTTCAAGATTAATAGCTTTATCATCCACAAAGTAGACGTTAGGAGCCCTGCACATGTATTGTTCCTCCTCTTTAAGCTCAGCCACATCAAAACTAATAGCTGCCTTTGATACAAGTCAGTCACAATGTTGAAGTTTGAAGCTTCTGCAACCGCTGTTTTAATACAATTTAAAGATGGAATGATGCAGAAACATATGATATGATCACCATCAAGGCATTCCTCTGACATCCATTAACCAATTTTTTTAGCTCGTTATATGAATGTAAACGGTAAGGTGGTTGTATTTTTGTCATATTTCAAGTGTTTCTTACCATTCAGTGCAATTCTTGTGTGAATGTATGATCCTAGACATGTTTCCTTGTGGTTTCTTGTCAGATTATACAAATAATACTTTGATGTGGAAATTCAAAAGAAAACAGTGATATTTGATCTTCATGGTTTTCACAAATAGATGAAGACGTACCTTTATCCATAGTGTTACCGTTGATGATAATCATCGTAGAAAATTGAAGAACTCGAACCAAATGAAGAAATCCAATTTCTCTCTTTTAACCCACTATTCTTTACCGTATTCAATCGATGGAGGAGAGAATTTGTTCTTTTAGTTACTGTTGTTCTTGTGGACGAAGAGAGGACTGGACTCTATTTTACGTTCTGTGAATATGTGCCTTCCATCAAAGCGCATTTTCACTTCCATAAAAGTCACACCTCTTCAGAAAAGGAATATACCATTTCGTTTTATTAGAGTCGCAACTTCTCATAACCAATATTTATTTTTTATAGTATTTTAATAATTATTAAATCATATAATAAATCATATCATGTGGGCCACAATAATTTTTACATTTCTTTCATTTGCCGTTAGGATGCTTCTCCCATTTGTCCCTTCGATCATGAATTACTTCGTCTTCCCCCTTTTCGTCATGGTGGTTACATGCTTCCCCACCTTTTCCCCAAACTTAGAAGAGTCAGGCCAATGGAGATCAATCAAAGTCCAAGCCGCGGCTAGAGCCTTGGATAGCTCTTGCACTCCTTGCTATTGCAACTCCAACCGCATCCAAGACGTGGGCGCACTCATGAATGTGAATGGAGCCTTAAACTTATTTATATTCAGAATCTCCAACAAAAGCTTAGTAAAGTCCTCTACATACTCACGAGCATTACCCTTCTACATGAGATGGCATATCTTAATATGCACTTCATCCTAAGCAAACTCTAAGAAGAACTGGTCCCCAAAGATGGTAATCAATGCGACCCAATACTTGATCATCTTAGCAGCCCACCTCTCAATGTCTTAGCTACGTGTCGCCACCAAAACATGACAACATCAGTTAAGTACATGACAACAACCCATACTTGTGTCTCGTCCTTGATTTCCATGGTATTGAAGTATCGCTTCATGCCCCATATGAAGTTCTCCACCTCATTGGTAGACTTATCACCTTTGAACTCGTTTGGCTTTAAAACGTCCACCTCTAGACTCGGCATTATAGTGAACATTTCACTCACCACGACCATCTTGCAAGCCTTAAGTTCCCCTTTGACCATCTCCAGCTCCACTAGAAGGTCATTTATTATGTACTCGAGAGCAACATTCCTCTCATGCAGTTGGCCAACAAGATGATTCAAAGCTGCTAAGAAATGATTGCGAAGCGTCTCCCCATCCTTGTTGATTAGCTTTTTCAAATCCTCGAACGTACCCTTCTGTTCGCACATAACCACCATAATCTTAGTGAGATTATCCTCGAACGAGGATGTGATATCTATCGATCAAGTCCCCTTGGCATGAAACTACTTCTCTTGAGCCTTGTCTCCAATAATAGCAATCGCAGTAACAACCAATTTTGACATTCTCTTGACCACTTGGTATGTATCACCAACTCTCACCCACATTGTGTACAACTTATCCCAATATCATTTGTCATGGGCACTTGAGATTACTTGTATCACTTAGGCTTCCTTCGACTCGTTCACCCCTTATTGTAGTTGCTACCTAAGCTTAGCCTTCCATCGCTCACTCATTTGCTTGGCTCACCTAGGATCATAGAGAGACTCAAAAGAGAGAAGTGTTTTGGGAGAGAATGCTCTATTACTCTTATTGTGTTGGATAAATGGGATGATACAAATGAGGGGGAAATTATACTTATGTATACATAAGTCCCTCTAATTACATCCGTAACTCTTCCCTTGATCTAAGGGTGGAAATCAAATTTCCCTATCTACCATTTACCTTATTAAATAGTAGTATTCTCCAAAATATAAGTATAGATTTCCCTTAAAAATTTCATCCTCAAAAACTTTGTATAAGGGAGATACTTTTGTTTCATATCTTCCTCTAGCTCTTATGTCACTTGTCTTTCACAATGATTTTGTCATTGCCCTTCACATAAGGAATCGTGGGATGCCTCAATACTTGGCCTTGCAACTTTAAGTAATGTTTTCTTGAATTTTGTAGGATCCTGTAATGAATGACATTATTAGGGCTGGAAGTATACTTTCCCAGCATAAATACATAGAAAGCGTTAGGTACTCCTGCTAGGACACGTGGTAACGCAAGTTGATAAGACATCTCTAATTTCCACGTAGCGTGAACTCAAAATGGAATGTCTTAATTTCATTTATAGATTAACTTGAAAAAAAAAAAATCCATGAGCATAATTAAGAGGTGAAATAGAGGAAAGGCAAATTTATTAATATTGTTTGGCTAGGAATACTAGTACTAATTTAAATTATAAGAATTACATCTTAATTTTAACAAGGGTTAATACTACCAAAAACCCCCAATCGATACATCTGTGATAAATTTACCCAAAACTAATTTTTTAATCATCAAAGACTCCAAACTGATACATATGTGACAATTTTTCTCCAAACTAATTTTTTGACCACCAAAAATCCTAAATTGGTATGTTTGTGACAAATAAATGACAAAACACTCATTAACTGTCACGCGTTATTCAATTCAGTAATTTGATGGTAAAATTTAATAAAAACTAATGGATAGTAAATTTGTCACTGGTAGACCAGTTTAGGGTTTTCTATTGTCAAAAATTTAGCTTGGATAGATTTGTTATAAGTGTACCAGTTTAGGGTTTTTCGTGATAACCCTTTTAACAAACAACAATCAAATATCAACAAATATATTAAAATAAAATCTACTAAAATCAAGCAAATTTCCAAAACTCTACAAAAATAAAATATTTAAATGAAACAATTAAAATCATATACCTTATTTTTACAGAATAACAACAAGGTGGGGTTATTTCCACACCAATTTTAGTTAAAGCACATCTTTTGACCAAATCTCTCTCTCTCTCTCTCTCTCTCTCTCTCTCTCTCTCTCTATGCGCACGTAAATCAACTATAAAAATTGGGGAGAAACTCTTTACATTGGGTTTCCACACGTAGTATGATAAAATTTATTAAGTTTTCTCTTCTCTCATTGCTATATATCTATTCTTATTTACCCAAATGCAACTTTACAGGGAAAATATAGGAGTGGAGATCTTTTGCTTAAATAGTTGATTATCATTTACCATCCATATCTGTACGTATTTTAAACTAGTATAAGCCAGCTATGTGCACATTCTTCACTACTATCAGTTTACTTAAGTCCAAATAAAATTTCCTTGCTTCTTTTTTTCTTTTGACTTGTATGATGCTCATCAAGACGAATTGCAATCAATAAGCTATTGGAAGTCTTATTCAACGAAAGCTTGGGTTCTACAATGTGACTAGGAACAATGGCTCTCTGTCAGCTTAGTCGAAGCACAAAATAATTGGATGTCACGAATTGCTCTCTTCCTAGAGCTACGTTCAGTCAGATAGAGGCAACACTGTCGCTTTGGTGGGTGAACAAGGTGATATAGCTTTCAAGTTCGGCCTTCTAGAATGCAGCAATACGGTCAATGTGCATAGTAGGTACCATCCTTATATGCCTCTGTATAATTAGTCTCACTTAATTCCAATTAGGTAACTTATGTGTATCAGATTTCTCTAGCAGGTGTAGGTGCAAATTCTTCTATGCTACGCTTTATGAGACCTGCTATTTTCACTAATTTGTGAGGAAAAAATGCAAGGCAATCCGAAAACATTTTGAATCTGTGCAATCAAGTCCCTGAATCTATTTTTCGGGTAATTGCTCTCTCCAGTCATATACTCTCTCATTTTTTCCTTAAATGAAAATGTCAATGTGGCCGTGAAGAAATTATTCTGAAGCGCTGCAATGGTGTCCTACGTGGCATTCCATGTGGTAGATAGAGAAAAGTTTAAAAAGAATATAAATTAGAATGAATGTGTTCCAAAATTCGGAAAATAAGAAATCTAGAGGAAAGGAAAATGAAATACGTAATATAAGTGTTGGAGGAGAAGCCACTGTCTTGGTAGTGGGGTGACACCCTAGCTCCCACATGAAATGGTTACTTTCTCATGGAGATAATTTAGAGTACTATGGAAGGACTCAAGTCAAAAAAGCGATTCACTTGAAGTCAACATCCCAACCATCAAGCTTCCGCCAATTTTCCACCCAACTATTGTGATTGATCCAACCCCTAAAATAGGCTCCACCCAAAAGTAAATATAAGCAAGACTCCCCCCCTCCTCCCGACATTTTCCACTCGGCTGCCCCTAGTTTTTCGCTTGACTGCTATGATTGATCCAACCCGTAAAATGGGCTCAACCCAAAGTAATTATGAGCAAGACTTTTGCCCCATCCCACCCTAGTTTTCCACTCAACTGCTATGATTAATCCGACCCATAAAACGAGCTCAACCCAAAAATAAATATAAACAAGACTCCCCCTCCCCCTCCAAAAAAAAAAAAAAAAAAAAAAAAAAGATTGGCTGGATTAGTCATCTGGACTTAAAGCGGGTTGAACTTAAAGGATCAACCATATAAGATTTTCATCATGATTTTTATGTATTATCATTACGGGGTACTAAGGAAAACCAATAGATGGTTAGGAACACTAGCTATTAAGTCAATATCGTTTACTTGTGACGGTCTGGAGGAAAAAGTAGTGAAACTTCTCTAGCGTGTTGAGTGCTGGAGCCAAGGTCGGGGGGTTTGACGATTGACACCTACTCATTCGCCATTGTTTTGGCTTTGTCTGCGACATGGAAAAAGGAAAACCAGAAAGGCTCTTCAAAATGCTCTCCATCGGACTCCACCCCTCCTTATAAATCTCTTCGCAGTTTGCATCAACATTCGCCACACCTCTCATTTCCTCTTACGATCCCTCCTTTCATATCTACCCACTTCTGCTTGAGCTATGGAGCTGGCGCACTTCATTTTTGCCCAATTACAACCTTGTCGTTTCCTTCTCTCACTTGTGCTTGCGTCGTGCCTTGTCATGGTCTCCTCCACCACAAATGAAACTGACAAACTCGCACTCCTCGCATTTAAGGCTATAGTCAAAGACCCTTACGGGGTGCTTGACTCATGGAACGACACCATTGGATTTTGCCATTGGTACGGTGTCATGTGCAGCCTAAGATACCAAAGGGTCACAGTCTTGAACTTGAAGTCACTAGGACTCTCGGGGTCCATCTCTCCTCATATCGGAAACCTAAGCTTCTTGAGCAAAATTTGTCTCCAAAATAATAGTCTCATCGGAGAAATCCCCCTGCAAGTCGGGCGGCTGCACCGCCTAAGTTGGCTACGGCTAAACAACAATTCACTGGCCGGAGGAATTCCTAGAAACATGTCAGGTTGCTCAAGACTCGTAGCCCTCAGCATTGCGAACAACCAACTAACTGGAGTAATTCCCATGGAACTTGGTTCATTATTAGAGCTACAATATTTGTCTTTGTATGAAAATGCATTATCTGGGAATTTTCCTTCCTCCTTTGGAAACTTGTCTTCACTGCAGGTTCTTGAACTCGGGCTAATTAACTTGGGCGGGAGCATTCCCAATGGTCTAGGCCGCCTAACAAATTTAAAAGTTATCTCTTTTCTAGGAAACAGATTGTCCGGCAAAATTCCATCCTCAATGCTCAACATCTCTTCTCTAATTTGGTTTGACGTTGCACTTAACCAGATGCAGGGGAGTCTTCCTACAGACTTAGGCTTGAGGCTTCCAAATATTCGATTTTTCAGCATTACCCAAAACCAATTTGAGGGACCGATTCCTCCCTCAGTGTCCAATTGGACAAAGCTAGGGCTTTTTCAATCCGGACAAAACAAGTTGTCAGGGAAAGTGCCTTCTTTTGGAAATATGCCGAAGCTTCGGCATTTTTCTGTCTTTGATAACCAGTTAGGAAGTGGAAAATCTGAAGACTTGAGCTTTGTATGCTCGTTGACAAACTCCACTGCATTAGAGATCTTCATAATTGGTGCGAACAGACTCGGTGGAGCATTACCCAAATGCATAGGTAATTTCTCAAGCACTCTGAGGTCCTTATGTACAGGCAGTAACCTAATGTTTGGTGAGATTCCCGGAGAGGTTGGAAATCTAGTCAACCTGCAAACTATATCTCTATATTATAACAAGTTTTTAGGTAAGGTCCCCTCAAATATCGGGAATTTACAAAATCTAATGTCATTGCAATTACATGGTAACAACCTTGGGAGGGATCATCCCTACTTCTTTAGGAAATCTAACCAAGTTGATCGAACTAAGTCTTGGTCAAAACAATTTTCATGGGCACATTCCTTCACATCTATCACAGTGTCAATCTCTCCAACGGCTTTATCTTTCTTACAATAATCTCAGTGGTACCATACCCCCATGGCTCATGAGTCTCTCATCGATAACTATCATTTTGGCCTTGTCTCACAACCATTTGAGCGGGGTTCTACCCACAGAAGTATGGAACTTGAGAACTCTAAACACGTTGGACATCTCTAATAATATGTTGGGAGGTGAAATCCCGAATAGTTTAGGGGATTGCACTGAATTGGTATCACTGAGGATGGGGGAAAACTTCTTCCATGGGTCCATACCTCAATCAATCAGATCGTTAGGAGGCATTGAAGAACTTGACCTTTCATGCAACAATTTGTCGGGTCAGATTCCAGAATTCTTAACGTTATTTCATTCCTTGACAGTTTTGAATTTGTCTTACAATAGCTTTGAAGGCATGCTACCGCGAGAAGGAGTCTTTAAGGATGCTACCATGACTTCTATTATTGGAAACAATGCCCTCTGTGGGGGATTGCCAGCATTTCACCTCCCCCAATGCACCTCCAAAACCTCCAAGAAAAGAAACATCCATATATTGGTATTGTTAGCTTGTGTTATTTTTTGGATTCTTGGAATGGCTCTTACTCTGGCTTTTCTGTATTTTTGTTGGTTGAAGAAGAAAGTAAAAGCATCGATTTCAATTTCCATGGAGGATTCATGGCCAAACATATCTTATCAAACACTCCTAAAAGCAACTGATGGTTTTTCTTCAATGAATTTGATCGGTGTTGGAAGCTTTGGTTCTGTCTACAAGGGGATACTTGAGGAGAACGGTACATTCATTGCAGTGAAGGTACTCCATTTAGTGCATCTTGGTGCTCTAAAGAGCTTTATGGTGGAGTGCAGGGCATTAAAGAACATCAAACATCGAAATCTTCTAAAGATAATGACAGCTTGCTCAAGTGTTGATTATCACGAGAACAATTTTAAGGCCTTAGTTTATGAGTACATGGAAAATGGAAGCCTTGAAAGGTGGCTACATCCAAACCCAAAACCATCTCCCAACAATGAGCCTACTCAGAAATTGAATTTTTTTCAAAGGATAAACATTGCTATTGATGTCGCTTCTGCATTGGATTATCTTCATCACCAGTGCCACATCCCCATCGTTCATTGTGATCTAAAGCCGAGCAATATCCTCTTAAATGCTGAGATGGTTGCTCATGTTGGTGACTTTGGATTGGCAAAGTTCCTTCTTGGATCATCACCTGATACTGTGGCTAATCAGATGAGCTCAATTGGAATGAGAGGAACAATTGGTTATATTCCACCAGGTAATCTCTCTTTCAAAACAAGAAAGTTTATACAGGTAAAAAATATTGCCAGTCTGGGTTTGGTAGCCACATGATACCTCTTATGCCCATTGAACTCTGTTTTACCTGATCTATTCTTGTGGCAGAATATGCAATGGGATGCCAGGTTTCAAGAGAAGGTGATGTCTATAGTTACGGTATCCTCTTATTGGAGATGTTCACAGGCTTGAGTCCCATCGATGACACATTAAGAGACAATTTGACTCTGCATAATTTTGTGGCAAAAGCTTTGCCTGAACAAGTGCTGGAAATTACAGATCACATCCTGCTTCAAGAAAGAGAGAATCATTTAAGCCCCAATAGCCCTCAACATTGGCTCTCCGAAAGAGATGGCATATTTCAAGAGTGCTTGTTTATAGTATATAATGTTGGAGTCGCTTGCTCCGATGAAGTGCCTGGAAGACGGATGAGCATTAGTGGAGCTGCAAATCAGCTGCAAAAGATTAGAGAGAAACTCTCTACAAGGGGTTTACATGGACAAAAATGAACAACAGGTTTATAGCATAAATTTTATTAGAACTTTTCTCTTCTCTCATTGCTATACATTCTATATTGTTTATGCAATCGCAAACATACAAGTAAAATACATAATTGAAGATCTTTCTTTAACGATAATAGTTGTTATCTTCCACCATCCATATATGTATACATGTTAAACTAGCATAGGGCCTGCAATACATTCTTGAGTACTGTCAATTTACAAAAATTCTGTATTGGTGATATAGTATATTAAAATGAATCCAAATTAAATCGAATTGCTTCTTTGTATTTTTTATTGTTTCTTGTACGAATTGCAATTGGTTAGCTACTGGATTGATTCAAAGAAAAGCTTGGTTTCTGCAGCTTGACAGGAAAGTACTTGGATGTCTAGGATTGCCCTCGGTTCCTAGAGTTATGTTTGCTTTGATGGATAAATTAGGATTTGTAGCTTTCAGATTCAGCCCTGTAGTATGCAGCGATCTGAGGAAATGTATCGATGCTCAGTGCACGTAGCAAGATTGAAGAATTTTTCAGGAGAATCAGTCTACCTCAATTCCAATAATGTAGCTCTGTGTGTATTGGGTTTCTTTAGGGGTGCAAGTGCAAATTCTCCAGCATTGCTTTTTCTGAAGCTTACTATAATTATCTTGTTCTAGCATTTCAAGAAAATTGTTAATCACGTGTTTTTTGACAAGCGGTAAGCACGTATGGATGTAACTTATTATTGATATATCAAAAGCCCCTTTTATGTTACTATTTTGACAAGAATTGCCAACGTTTAATCTTTAAAAAAAAAATTAGTTTAAGTTACTTACGTCTGTCCTTCCAAGTATGAAGAAGGTGTTTTTTTCTTTTTCATAGACATATTTAATTAGAGAAGCAAATGAGACCTGAAAAAATTTGAACTCATGAGCTCCGGCTCTAATACAATGTGAGATTTGATGGAATCAATTGTTTCAACTGTTCCAAAAGTTTAAGCTATTAAATAATGGTGTGCTTTAATATTTAAAATATTCTATCAAACCTTGTTAAATAATACTGATTGATGGGGCTAATTTTGTCTAGGATTGGAGGAATATGTATTTGTCATTGGCATAACAAATGTATAGTTTCAAAACAAATGTAATCTAAGCTAGCATTTAATTTGGAGAGATATGTCCGTTTGAAATTCAAACACATTATTTTGTATAGAGGTGTTAGCTCATGCAATGTGAAAAAACACTCATTATTGGCGCTATCTAAAACGCACGTATTATTTCAATGAAACAAACTAACCTCTCGCTATTGCTTAAACTTACAACTCAGACATTATGTTGTACATTTTTTATTCTATTTTTTTGTGTCTATGAGTGGAGGAATATTAGAAATCAGGAGTAGCATAAGAAAGAGGCTATTTTCAATTAATGTAACATAAAATACCGTTAAATATTTGAACAAAGGTATGTTTAACATGTTGTCTAGAAGAGAAATATGTATTTGTGTAAATATGAAATTTAGTGTTGAAAATTAATTTTAGGGTTAATACATTGAAAAACCCCAAAATGGTACACCTATGACAAATTTACCCCGACTAACTGTAAAAAAATCATAAACTGGTACATTTATGACAAATTTATCCCAAACTAATTTATACGACCGCAAAAAACCCCAAACTGATAAATTTGTGACAAATATATCCTTCGTTAAATTGGATTAATATCATAAAAAAATCACAAAAATTGTAAACTATGACAAACGGAGCGTAAAATCTCAAATTAGTATACCAATCAACTGTCACATGTCATTTAACTTAATAATTTGATAGTAATATTTAACGAAAACTAACAGAGAATAAATTTGTCAGAAGTGTACCAGTTTGAGGTAAATTTATCAAAGGTATACCAGTTTGGGGTTTTTGGTGGTTAAAAAAATAATTTGAGATAAATTTATTACATGTGTACCAGTTTGAGGTTTTTCAGGATATTAACCCTAAATTTTATTCTTGAAGGGAAGAGTTTCATACAAATATATGAAGAATGTTAATTGCCATGAGTTTGGCAATGTAATATATATTCCGATATTTCATACTTCATAATAAGAGAATATTTATCTTTCATTTGAAAAATTGGTGGATGCTTTCTAATAAAGATACAAAATCTAATGACCAAGTTTTAGAAATAGTTATAAATTAATAAAATATGGTCATAATCAAATATAATTTTATCTAGGGGTGAGCATCAGTCTTAGGTCAACCTTGGACCGACTCTGGACTGACCTTAGACTAGCCCAACCCTACCTATCTTGGTCCAGTTCCTAGGGGGACTGGATTGGTCTTGGTCCTAGGATTCCTTAGCTAGCATTGTGCGGATCGGTCCTCGATCTTTGAAGTTTAAGGTCAGTCCAAACTAAACCCACCCTAATTGTATATATTATATATAATATTTCTAAAATATACTATATATTATTTACAATTTCTTTATATAGAGAAAACCCTAAGTCAAACAACGTCAACAACATTAAATGGCTCATTAGTGAGGAGTCCAAGTAATTTTATACTATTTTTTAATAGCTTAGACTTTTAATGTCTTTTACGGCATCAATAGTCATAATTTACAAATGAGAAAAAAATCTTTATGAGGAGTCCTCATAGCATCCAAAATGGCATAAATAGCTCCTCACAGTATCCTCCTTCGGTACTCGTTCTCTTCTGTCTTCTTTGTTCTCTTAGTCTTTAATTTGCCAATATCGAAAGAAACATCTTTCTTGCTCGTCGCTCGACACTCACCTCACTTGCTTTTTTCACTTGCGCCGTTCACCGCTCTACGCTTGCCCTGCTCGCCACTCTTCGTTGACCTTGCTAGTCGCCAAACCCATTAAATCGATCTAGTCCTTGATCGCCTTTTCAAGAAGTATAAAAAATGAAACAAAAATTATCGGTTGGTCCCGAGTTGACCTTGGAACCGGATCGAACCCATTTGATTGGTTCGATCCTCAGTCCCAAACTCAATAGGGTTGCTCTTCGGTCCCGAAAATGAGGATCAACACTGTGCAAGTTGGTCCTAGGGTTAGGGGGTGGATCAGCCCAACCCGAACCATGCTTACCCCTAATCAAAACTCAATTTATCAGCATGTATTAATAGCTACTTGTCAAACATTCTTTAGGAAAGTTATAAAAGAATAAACATTATTGAGAAATACAGTTTTTATAGTTGGAACTTTATAATTTAAAGTAAATAATATTTTTCATGTGAAACATAATCTTAGGTTCAACTTGTGACCGGCTCCGTCAAAAGAAGCCCGCCCAAGTAGACTATAAAGAAAGATTCACCGAAACTTTCCAAGGTAATGAGTGTAGGCGGGTCCAGTTCAACTCAAAAATTAGACTAAATCAGCCTGGATCAACCGGTTCGATGCCAATTTGAGGGAGAATCGATTTGATTCACTGCTACGTGAACCCAAAACCGGCTTAGGACTAATTCGGTTCCTAGTTTCAAGGCGAAAATTGCCACTTTCCTAAGCTAGTTTTGAAACCTCTTTTAGAAAATATACATATTTTTGCATCTATCAGGAATCGATCATCATTTTCAAGATGAACAAACAACAATATAACCATTTTAATCAAAATCTATATTTTTGGTGCAATGGTACAATTCTTCTATTTTAATATAAGAATTGATTTTTTATAGAAAAACATAAAATGGGCCAGCTCCCAATCCAATAGCGGAACCAGGAGTCACAAGGTCTATTCCTAGTTCCAAGCGAGAACCGATTACCCTTTAATGAGTGGACATATATGGAGTAAGGATTCCAAAAATTAAAAGTTAAATAATTTATTATAATTATAAGTTTTCCTGGATAAAACATCATCGAAATTTAGTGGCAGAAGTGATTTAATGTTTTCTTTTTCATATATTTTTCTTTATGTTAATTAATTGAATTTGTTAGCTTAACTTCATAAATTAGTGCACACGGTACTAAACTTTGTGGGAAAATGATACAATTGATTAAAAACTAATTACGTATGTTATAGTGATAAAACGACCTTATATTTACGATCTTTTAGAATTATATATTCACAACCATCTCTTACAGTTGTATTTTTGGATCAAAGCATCATCAAATTTGAGATACGAAGCAATTTCAAATTTCAAACATGAAATTTCTTCTTGAGACCTGATTCAATCTTCAAAGATTTTTCTAACTATTTTCTTGTAAGTTTTGTTAAAGCATCTATAACTATCTCTGGCTTAGATTGGTCATCACATTAGTTTTACGACCAAGCTTTCATTAGCATCCCTATACTCTAAAAAATCCACTTATTTTAAATTGACAATGATCGATCAAGAGAGAACTTGAAAATAAGTTTGTCAAATGTCTTAAAACTTGTAACGAAAGTGTAATTGAGTTCTAAAATATTAAAAAATACAATCAAGTCTTAAAAAGGGCTCGAAAATGAGCCAGCCAATTTCCACGTGAGATATGCTGACGTTGTGGTGCCCATGGGGAATGATGTGGCAGAAAAAATATAGACCAGAGAGCCTCCAAGCCAACTATTCACCCAGAAAATGAATCGAAAAAACACAAGGTTAGACGGATGCAGGAAAATATCGTCCCGACCAATTTACCAGTTTGTTTCCTATTTCAATCTGGTTACTTGACAATATCGAGAATTTGGCATACTTTTTTTCCATTTGATTTTCTTATCTAGGCTCCGCGTTGAGAGCCAAAAACTTGACTACTTATTTTGGTCGCTACGACTTTGGTCGGACAAATTGAGTTTGAAGTTTCAAGCCTCGAGACCCAATGCAATCTTAGGGGAATCGTTTATCAATTTTGCAAATATGACAAATTTATTTACAAGTTTTCAGGTCTGAATAGGAGACAAAAGGCTCTGAAGAGGGGATTTTTTTTTTTTTTTTTTTTTGGTTTGTCTCTAAAGAGGAATTAAAAGAGTACAAATATTTTCTTTGATAACCATTATGAAAATCTTCTAAATTCGAATTGGACATTGTGACACACATTAAGGGCTTTGGAACAGAGATCTTGAAATTCGACATCTTGACATGGTCAATTTTCTTGAGAATTGCGATGTAAGTATTTGTCATGATATTCACAACAACTTTGACAATTGAAGTTACACTAATTAACTTGATAATTAATATAATCGTAACAATCACAACTTCCAATCAAATTTCATGAATATTGAAAGAGCCATGGAAAATAAATCTTCAAATTTCTAGGATAGTCATTTTGCAATGGGTGGCACAATAAACAAGGCTTTGATACCAAATATGGTAAAATAGAAGCGCGTAGCAAGATGGGTTTGGAATGGATGAGACGTAAAGAAAAATCATACAGTAAGAAAGGGGAAGAATGTAGAGAAAGCCGAAAGAAAAAAAATACCAAATCCAAATGAAAAAGAAGAAACACTAGATAGGCAATATTTAATAATCAAATCGATCAAACTTATAGAAAACTCTTGCCTTGGGCCTTATTTTTTTGGCAAGACCTAATAAGACTCCTACCAGGAAAATACCTACCAATGATGAATAAAGAACCTAAATAAAAATGTATCCTGAATCCAAGAAAATGTCAAAAACTAGTTTAAACAAGGTGGTTGAGGAAATCTTGCCCTGCATCAATTGGTTGAGCTCTTTTCCAGAAAAGATGTGAAGCAACCTGAATGTCCCGAGGGCGAGTATCCTGATTATTCAACCAAGAAACTTGGGAATTAGACCAGCAATCAAACCAGCATAAGCTCAGTTTGGGGTAAGGATTCATGGGAATCCTCTTGTCAAGCCAAAATATCAGTACTAACCTGAGGCAGTGCACACAATAGAAATTGTTGCAAATCAAGTCGCGACCAATTGAAAGAACTTCCCATCCACATGGGTCTGTAGTCCTTAGACAGCCTGACTAGATATCCTTCTGAGAGCAGCACTTTACAGGAACTTAAAGATACCCAAAGACAAGGATTCTTGCAAATTCACCAAGTTTAGCAAGCACTAGTATACAAGAAGATAATCAAAGGGGGGAATTGCAAATTTAACAAGTTAAAGAGCATAAAAAGGAAGTTAAAGAATATAAAATGGCGGAAGTGCTCGTCTATCATGTCAATGCCGAAAAATATGGACCTTTCATTTCGAAAATCAGTTCTACAAAAGAGCCCTGATCCATTCGTTTTGTTGTTTATCATGAAAAGAAAGAGCTATGAGGATTGGCCAAGCTCTTTAAATTACAAACAAGAAGTATTTTCATCAGAATCTTCTAACTTGCAAGCTGCAACAGTATCCAAAAGCCATGAGTTGCCGGCCACTTTTGCTCCTGTTGATCTAGTGAAAGCCTCTGTACTAGAGAGCGTGCGCTTGATGATAATATCCCTGCTCAGACCACACTTGTCTGGCATCTCAAGGCTGTATATTATGAAAGTTGAAGGGATGGATGGAGGTAAGGGGGCTAGCTCATCGCAAGGAATGGGCTTTCTGTGAAGCACAGTGCCTCTGGTGGCAACTACAAGATCTTGTATCATTTGTATGAAGGATCAAAATCTCCCATGAAATAGAACTTAAGCCTGTCAAATAGTTTTAGTTGCTGCATATGAGGAAATCAACCAAAATGAGATGCCAGTCCACAATCCACATGCATGAATGATAAGATGCTATATTTGAATTCCATAGCATAGCATGAGCATGCATAAAATGAGCACATTAAGAGTGAAAGTTTACGTGGGAACTGAATTGTTCAAGTCATTTTGATTACTAGGTTAGATAATCAAATTGAATGATGGGACTTTCAAGCCCAATGACTTTTCAGTGAAATGCTCACTGCAAGACAAACGTGTGACGCCCTTCGATACTGTGCTGAGCAGTCATGCTGCCATGACAGTTTACATTAGCAGCTACATCAGTCGGATTGCATTATGACACATGCAAGTCCTCTTACTATAGAATGCCAGATTTCATCAGAGAAGTATTCAAATATAGTTGAGGGGCACATCGACGGAAGAGCCAACAGAAATTTTATAATTTAATGTCTGAGAATATTAGATAACTAAAAATAGTCAAACAAATGATGCAGTTGAGTAAAATAGATGCCCACCATGTTATTGACTCTGTGTCTTCCAAGTCAAGGACCGTTCCTCATTCCACAAATGTCAACATTAATTTCATATCACTCCTCATTTACATGTTCCATTGCTTCCATGCAAGCTTCTATCCCTGGACACATGTACAAAAAAGACACTAGTTTCCATGCAAGCTTTTATCCCTGCACACATGAACACAAAAGACACTGGCCTTAGCAACATAAACACACCACGGACCAATGTACTAGGATTTGAATACTATATTCAATGTTTACAGTTCTATACTGACATTCAACACTCAGTATCCACTTGCCCCCCAGGACACCCATCAAGACTTTGACCGTCCTTTTGCAAGCTCCATTTTCATCTGTTGATGATGCAATCACATAGGTCACAGTTGGATTCCATTTTTGCACTACCATTGCTCTGGATGCCCTCCCAAATTGAGAAACCGCTTCCTGAAGTTCATGGATCAATGACTTTCAATAATCCTAAATGATACATTCAAATATCAAAAGCCTCAAATCCATCAATAATTTATTACCCTCTCAGCTTTTGTTAAAGCTGAACAACACAGAACTATTTTGTCATGAGATCCACAATAGATCCGCTTCGAGCTTGGGCCATGCTGATGCTTCTCATCATTTTCATCATGAACGAGTTGTGATCGCCGGTCAAAGTTATGCGTAAGCCATCTCATCAGGCTCTTAATGTTACCCAAAAATAGGTCATTAAATCAAACTTGTTAAGGATGTTAGCATACTCTTCTTCTGAAGGACTCTTCATCCCTAGAGGTCAGGGAATTTCAATAGGTAATCTAGAGCAAAAGTGAAGCAGGCACATTAGCACAAAATAAACCTGTTTCAATAAGAATTTCAGAAAAATAAAAACAGTTGTTTTAAGATATAAGTTGTCCCCAACCAAATGTTGTATACAAATTACGAGTGCATCTGTGAAACTTACGATATCCCATCTACATTGGGGGATCTTCATGACACCAGTGAGATGAAAACTCTGGCGACAACTTTTTCCATAGCATCCAAGAGCTGCCCCTTTGATTCCACAGCAGCAACATTTATTCTTCGACTCCACAGTACTTCAGCTTCAAGATTAATAGCTTTACCATCCACAAAATAGACGTCAGGAGCCCTGCACATGTATAGTTCCTCCTCTTTAAGCTCAGCCACATCAAAACTAATAGCCCTCTTTGATACAAGACAGTCACAATTTTGAAGTTTGAGGCTTGTACAACCGCTGTTTTAATATAATTTAAAGATGGAAGGATGCAGAAACATATGATATGATCACCATCAAGACATTCCTTTTGACATCCATTAACCAGATTTTTTGCTCGTTATATAAATGTAAACTGGAAGGTGATTGCTTTTTTGTCAAAGTGTTCCTTACCATTGAGTGCAATTCTTGTGTAAAATGTATGATCCTAGATCCTCCATTGTAATCTGCAGGAACAGGCTCCCATTACTGTAGTGGACCATCTCTCCTGAAGCCTGCCATTGTACATTGCATATGTAGCATTTTCAGCTTCCAAGTAAGGCATTACAATCCAGATCAACCCAGAAAATAAAAGTTGCATGAAAATAAAGCAAATGGACCTCTGAGCATTCTGATGACTGGCAGAAAGCACACTGGACATCCCAGGGAATTGTCCCACATTTTCGCAAAACCATTTCATCTGAATCTTTAAGTTTTTCAGCTATTGGAAACTCAGTTGCAGCTCTCACATCATGATTTGTTTGAGCTTCCTCATCCTGGGCATCATCACCAACCTCTGGATTCCCATCATCCACAGCATCTAAGATTACCAAAGAATTACACTTCTGATTTCTCACTATCCTCTAGTCTCAATCCTCGATCCACTGTTGGCAACTTTCCAGACTTCATTCCCTCATTGTTGTCATCCTTATTTCTCACTGTCGACGACTCTTTGAGATTCACCAAGGGAGAAGTTGAAAGGGATGAGTTGTGCACCAAGTTTTTGCTGGCTAGGTCTTGGATGGCGGGCCCTTCAAAATTGATTCTCTCTCCTGCAGATATCGGCTTTCTTTCATTCAACATTGTAAGATGACCTTTCTGGAATGGAAGGTCAAGGTTGCGGTTATTTCCAGTCTTGAAAGAGCTAGTATCATCATCATTATCCTGTTTTGAAGCTGGAGTCTCAGCTCCTTCAGTGACACTGCAGCCCTTGCCTGGAATCTCAGCAGAACCATCTCCATCTGTTGTCTTAATTTGACCAGTAACAGAACCCAGTTTCTTACTTTTTTTCAAGTTGTTTTTTTCAGTCAACATATTTTCATCACTATGCCATGATGGCTGTTCATGACAGGTCAAATGTTTCATTTGAACTAAGACGAGCTGCAGGACTGTGTTTGGTATTGCCTGTCATAGAGTTCATCTGGGACTTTCCACTCCTATTTCTCCATCTCTTCTTGGATGCAACTTTCCTCATATGATTATTCTCGGTCATGACGCAGAAGGGAAATTTGGGGATTGCACATCATCAGTACCAATTCGGTTATCTAAATTTGTAATTGTTCGAATAACAATTTTTTGTTGTGAGGCTTCCTTGAAATCTTTCTTACTACCAGTTACCTGCACCGCACCGAAAATGTCACAATCTACAATATAAACACAAAGAGAAATCATGAATCTCATTAGCACACAAAACATGGCCTGATCAATACCTGAACTTTATTGGGACTTGAACAAAATTCAGGGGAGCAAGGTCTTTATGTCCATTCAAACATCTCACTGTCGTAAAATTCTATGGCCACAGGATTACCGTTATTGTTTCCCTGCAAAATTTGTGTCTAAGGGTGAGGTACTTGAGAAAGTCTTAAGTCCAATAATCTATTGTTCAACTGATATTAACTCTGGAATCGAGGCAACTCCACCTACTGCAAGAATGAGTTTGAGTTGTTAAACATAGAGGTTGTAGTAAAATCAGAAGGTGATATTACTACTAGTTTTCCATAACTAGTGAAGTTCATGCAAAATGTTGAGATATAAGTTTATTTGTAGTCAGCAACTTAAAAGATGATTACACATACAGTTCTAATTATGATCAAGAACCACATTCACCAAATGTCCTGCTACTATGAGATAAAACATTTGATAAGTTAAATGGATTTTAATAGAGTGATGGAAACTAACCTCAGTAGGCAACTTAAAGGGCAACTCATCATCCGAGTCCTTCATATCACTGAAAGAAGGAACATCAGGAGGTGACATGCCTGTGAGCCATTCATTGTCGGAGGATTGAGTCAGCTTCTCAACATCTTCTTCCTCCCTCAACCAGAAAAAGGGCAAAAATGACGGCTCTCCCTTTTCATTCAGTGCTAGCTTCTGCTTTGCTGAAGCCGACGTGTTCTCACTGTCTTTAGTTTCACATAATCCAGCTTTAGGATTTGGAGGACATGGAGAAGATTCAGCAGAAGGATATTGTGGCACCTGGACCCTCTCCTTTTCTAGAAAGGAAGGTCTTACACAACTAGGACTGGATATTATCACGTCGGACTCTTCTTTTTGTTCTTCTTGGTGCTTTCTTTCTGGATGTCCTTTTGCCCTCTGATGCTTCATAACCCGACACTTCAACATCTCCATTACCCCTAACATCACAATGCTCTAGTTGGTTTTCCCCATCTGTAGTTTGACATGAATGAAAAAATAATAAATCAGGAGAACAAGCATGATACAAAAAGTATCAGCAAAAGAATGTAACCTTTATCTATAAGACGTCATAGATTTACTCTACAGCAGCCTCCAAAAGAAGTTGATTAGAAATGCTATTTATGTCAGACATGCATTAAACTCTTTTGCATTGTCCAAGATTACACAGAATGAATCACCAAAGAAACACCACCTGATAATTTATTGGGTGCCCCATTTTGGCTGACAAAAACATTTATTCCTGAAGCCACTTCAATGTTCTTGTATATGCTTACAAAGCTGTCCATGTGCGGAGCTGGGCGAACCTCTGTATAACCAGACAAATTTAGCATAAGAGAATGTCAAATGCATCTCTAGAAGGAAGACAGCCTATGCATCATGTATTTCCAGATTTTGAGACATAAAAAAAGTCAGTTTTACAATTCAGAATGTGCTTGTTTATCTATGAACTGCAACATATTGACCAAAATTTGAGATCTAAGAATCTTTGCATGGCTAAGTACCCCATTCCTCTTACTGCAGATACTTTAACAGTTCAAATACTCCAATTTTCTCCATTGCCATTATAGCCTTCTCAGGGAATCCAAAGGTGCAGCACTTTTGATTTGGGAAATTCAAAGGGTTAGTTCTCACAACTCTTTGTAATATGTAAAACAATTTATTAGTCGAGAACAGTCACTTCTCTCATCAAATTTAGGAGTTTTTAAGATTTTTCTTTGTTTTTATTTTTTTATGATCCAGGGGCATGTACATTGGAACCAGACAAATTTAGCATGAGAGAACATCAAATGCGACTCTAGAAGGAAGACAGTCTATGCATCATGAATTTCCAGATTTTGAGACATAACAAGGTCATAGTTTTACAATTCAGAATGTGCTTGTTTATCTATGAACTGCAAAGTATTGACCAAAATTTGGGATCTAAGAATCTTTGCATGGCTAAGTACGTCATTCCTCTTACTGCAGACACTTCAACAGTTCAAATACTCCAATTTTCTCCATTGCCATTATAGCCTTCTCAGGGAATCCAAAGGTGCAGCACTTTTGATTTGGGAAATTTGAAGGGTTACTTCTCACAGAACTTTGTAATATGTAGAACAATTAATAAGTCGAGAACAGTCACTTCTCTCATCAAATTTAGGAGTCTCTAAGATTTTTCTTTGTTTTTATTTTTTTATGATCCAGGGGCACGTACATTGGAACCAGACAAATTTAGCATAAGAGAACATCAAATGCAACTCTAGAAGGAAGACAGCCTATGCATCATGAATTTCCAGATTTTGAGACATAAAAAAGTCATAGTTTTACAGTTCAGAATGTGCTTATTGCAAAATATTGACCAAAATTTGGGATCTAAGAATCTTTGCATGGCTAAGTACCTCATTCCTCTTACTGCAGATACTTTAACAGTTCAAATACTCCAATTTTCTCCATTGCCATTATAGCCTTCTCAGGGAATCCAAAGGTGCAGCACTTTTGATTTGGGAAATTTGAAGGGTTAGTTCTCACAAAACTTTGTAGTATGTTGAACAATTTATAAGTCGAGAACAGTCACTTCTCTCATCAAATTTAGGAGTCTCTAAGATTTTTCTTTGTTGTTATTTTTTTATGATCCAGGGGCACGTACATTGGGACCAGACAAATTTAGCATAACAGAACATCAAATGCAACTCTAGAAGGAAGACAGCCTATGCATCATGTATTTCCAGAGTTTGAGACATAAAAAAGTCTTAGTTTTACAATTCAGAATGTGCTTGTTTATCTATGAACTCCAACATACTGACCAAAATTTGGGATCTAAAAATCTTTGCATGGCTAAGTACCTCATTCCTCTTACTGCACACTTTAACAGTTCAAATACTCCAATTTTCTCCATTGCCATTATAGCCTTCTCAGGGAATCCAAAGGTGCAGCACTTTTGATTTGGGAAATTCCAAGGGTTAGTTGTCACAAAACTTTGTAATATGTTGAACAATTTATAAGTCGAGAAAAGTCACTTCTCTCATCAAATTTAGGAGTCTCTTGAGATTTTTCTTTGTTTTTATTTTTCTATGATCCAGGGGCACGTACATTACAGTGTATTCAAAAGAACTCTAGAGCTTTGAGACCATTGGAATGAGCCCTGAATAATTGACCAATCACGTCCTCTACCAAGGCAGCGGAAAGAGTATGCGGTGGGTTGAGCTTCGGGAGGACAGGTTGAAGCTGGCTATCGGGAAATGGGTGGTCATTTATGATTTTGGCGATTCTGTCAATCTCGTTATCCCTTCCCAGAGGAGCAGCGGCGCAGAGAAGTCAGGACAAGAAGCACCGAACTGGAACTTTAGCGAACTGATTCTGGGTCAGTCATTTCATCGAACAGCTCATGATCAATAGGATTTCCGATGACAAAAGCAATCAATTCTCCTGTGGGTTCTTCTGGAATCTACAACTACGTCGACCAGGAGTCGAATGCTCGGCTATCAACGGTCACCCATCACCAGAATTTCGCATTCGAACACAATTGTGAAGCGATTTGATCAAGCAATGCTGTTTTCGAAAACTGGAACGAGAAAGGAACACTCCCCTCCTCGTCTTCTTCACGACCGCGGCGGCACTCTAGAGCCCGAATCTCGGTCGATTTGCAGGTCCAGTCCACAATTGGCCAAGAATGCGAGATGGCCGCGCTCGAAATCTGGAAACTTGCGTGCTTGTCTGCTTTGAAATGCGCTCTTGCTCCCGCAGCATCTACTCCACCGTTAACCTGATGTATTAAGGAAAATTACGAATTGCAAAGAGAATTATTGACCGATAGGTTGAACATATTTACAAGAATTAATATCATCAAAAATTACAAATCAGTACAATCTTGATAAATTTATCCTAAATTAACTTTTTAATCATTAAAAATATCAAATCGATAATATATGTGATAAATTTATTAAAAATTAATTTTGTTATCACAAAAAGCTTAAACTGATATATTTGTGATAGATTTACCATCTATTAATTTTTATTAAATTATATTAATATCACAAAAAATCATAAATCGGTACAATTATGATAAACAAAAGCTAAAACCCAAATTGGTATACCTGTTAATTGCTATATGTCATCCAACTTAATAATTTAACGATAAAATTTAATAGAAATTAATGGACGGTAAATTTATCATAGGTATACAAATTTATGATTTTTTTTATGGTTAAAATATTAGTTTGGGGTATGTTACCAAAAAAAAAAATTAGTTTGGGGTAAATTTATCATAAATGTACTAGTTTGGAGTTTTTGGGATATTAACCCTAAAGAAAATCATAAATAAAAAAGAACATTATCAATTGATTGGTCGAACATATTTACTCCTCCGCTCAACTAGGTATTTTATTAATGATACAAAGAAATTTACTATTTTCGTAGGTAGTAATCAAAGAAGTTACTACAATGAAGGGGAAATTACATCATCTAAAGAATTGATACCAAAGGAGAGTTAGTAGGTAAATTACTATTAGTAATGATAAATACGAACACCAAACAAAAGTTATGTTCACCAAAGAAAAGTTACGACCGTATCAGGTACTAATAACAAAATAACCAATGTTTATTATTTTCTTAGGTATATGACTATTTCTCATGGAAAATTATGAACCATAAGATCCACAAAACTTACATCAGCCTATGGAAAGTTTTGTCCTTTAATGAAAAGGTACAAAAGTATAAGTAACAAATAAGCTACTACTACTATTAGTGACGATTGAATGTAAAAGGAAAGTAATGGCCAACGATAAGGTAGTTTAGTTACAAAAGGAGAAGAAAAATTACAATTAACATTGATATATTACTATTCTTTTGTGGAATATTACAATCCATAAGTACTACGTACGTACAATGATGGAAGCAAAATTATGTCCTATGAAGAAATGATACAAAATTATAAGTAAAAGTAAATTAATATTAGTGAGGACAATTATGAAGGTCAAAAGAATTTACAACCGATTACTTAGTTTAGTTACAATAGGAGAAGGGAATTTACAATTCACTTAGGTAAACTACTATATTTGATGAAATATTACCAATCACAAGACCCACATAACTTAGGACGATGAAAACAAAATTACGTCCTCTAAACATATGTTACAAAATGATATTTAGCAGGTAAATTACTATTAGTGAAGATAAATACGGAGTGAAAGGAAAGTTAGGGATTATAGTTTGCTAACAATACATTTAAGTTCCTCTTAACTTACGAACCCTATGAAACATAAAACTCAAAGCAGTTACAACAACCAAACTAAATTTACTATCTTTAAGAAAAAGTTAGATATCGATAAGTAAGGAAAGGAAAGTTATTATGAGGTTAATTACGGATACGTAAGGAAACTTATGATCAACATGGTTTACTAACAATAAAAGAAAGTTACAAAACAATTGCTAGTAACTTGGAAAAATTACGAAGTGTAATACTCACAAAAGCTACGACAATGGAAAAAAAAAATAACAATCTCCAAGGAAAGTTACAATGTAATAAGTATTAGGTAAATTTTTATTACTAAGCACAGGTATGAACTGCAAAGGAAAGTTGTGATCAGTTAGTATACTAACCACAAGAGAAGGAATTTACTATTGACCAAGGTAGACTTTTATTTGTTGTGAAATACTAGAATAATAGCCGATAAAGAAAAATCACTACGATGAAAGAAAAATTACGTTGTCCGAAGAAAGCTCACAAAAGGATATTTAACCGGAAAATTTTTTTTAGCAAGGGCAAATACTAACATTAGAAGAAGGTTACGATAAAATGGTGTAGCTTGCTTTTTTACATGGAAATTTACAAGAAAATAAGGAAAAATTACCACTATCACTGTTGGAGAAAATTATGAACAGCGAAAGAAAGTTACTATGAATGCAGCAAAAAACTTAGAAAACCTAATTAAACTTACTACCATTGGAAGATCGATGCAAAGTACATTGAAAAGTTAGGATAAAAGAGGTAGTTTACTATATATAGGAGAACTTCACATAAAAGTTGCGTGGAGAGAGTCGTGGGGGGAGGCAGCCAGAGATGTAGTGCCTGAGGTTCGACCACAGCAACTGCAAGGCATTAGAGGCGGCAAGGCTTGCGCGACACCATCGGGTACAACGGAGAGAGAGCGGCGGGGCGGGGCAGGGAACTATTTTATCTTTTTTTCTGCTTAAATCTCACCCACCTTAGGACCAATATAATCTGAACTACAAGAAAAATGCTAAATTTGGCCTCTATAGATCAAATTCTTGTGGCCAAATTTATAATTTGGTTGCAAGGAATATGCTTCTAGCGACCAATATTAGTTTGATTGGCTTCCTCTCACGATCTTTGGATACGTCTCCCTGTGGCTTCTTTCATTTGCCGCTAGGAGGCTTCTCCCCTTTGTCCCTTTAATCATGGATAACTTCGTCTTCCCCTTCTTTGTCATGGTGGTGATATGCTTCCCTACCTTTTCCTCCAAACTTAGAAGAGTTGGGCTAATGGAGGTCTAAGCTGCGGCTGTAGCCTTGGATAGTTCTTGCACTCCTCGCTATTGCGATTCCAACCTCGTCCAAGGGTTAAGCCCGTCCATGAATGTGAATAGAACCGTAAACTTGTTTATATCCAAAATCTCCAACCAGAGCTCAATAAATTCCTGCACATGCTCACAAACATTACCCTTCTGCATGAGATGGCATATCTTAATATGCTTCATCCTTAGCAAACTTTGGGAAGATTTGGTCCCCAAAGACGGTGACGAATGTGGCCCAATACTTGATCAGCTTGGTACCCCGCCTCTCAGTGTCTCAGCTACATCGCCAACAAAGCATGACAACATCAGTTAAATACATGGCAACAACCCAGACCCATGTCTTGTCCTTGATTCCTCCGGTATGGAAGTATTGTTTCATGCCTCATATGAAGTTCTCCACCTCCCTGGTAGATCTATTACCCTTGAACTCCTTTGGCTTCAGAACATCCACCTCCAGAGTCAGCATTATGGTGAACATTCCACTCACCATGGCCATCTTGTAAGCCTTGAGTTCCTCTTTGACCATGTCCATAGCCTCTCGAAGGTCATTTATCATGGACTTGAGAGCATCATTCCTCTCATGCAAATGGCCGGCGAGATGATTCAAAGTAGCCAAAAAATGATCGCGAATTGTCTCCCCAACCTTTCAACTTTTTCAAATCCTCGAACGTATCTTTCAATTCACCCATGACTAACAGAATCTTAGTGAGATTATCCTCAAACAAGGACATGATATCAATCAATTGAGTCCCCTTGGCATGAAACTCCTCTTGAGCCTTGTCTCGAGCAACAACATTAGCAATAAAAACCAATTTGGACATTCTCATGACCACTTGGTGTGCACCACCAACTCTCTTACTGACACTGTGTACGACTTATTCCGGTATAATTTGTCATGCACCAACACTTGAGAATGCGTGTAGCACTCAGGCTTCCTTCGACTCATCCACCCCTTATTAGAATTGCCTAAGCTCAGCCTTCCATCGCTTCCTCATTCGCTTGGCCCACCTAGGATTGTAGAGAGAAGTGTTATGGAAGATAATACTCTATTGTTCTTATCATGTTGGATTTGTGGGATGATACAAATTAAGGGGAAATAATCCCTTTGTATACATAAATCCTAATTACAATCGTAAATCTTCTCTTGGTCTAATGGAGGAGATCCAATTTCCCTAGCTACCATTTACCTTATTAAATAGTAGTCTCCTCTATAATATAAGAGTACATTTCCAATATTGTCCCTAGAAATATTCTAGAATACTTATGAAACCTCGGACTGCTAGAAGCTTTTGGGCATGCTCGGTAATCTTGGCCATCTCCTTTAGTCTCCATGACACTCTTCAAGATTATCTCTCTCTCTCTCTCTCTCTTAATCCCTTCTTGCCTTCTCAAAATAAATCCAAATGCTTCACTCCAGTGTTTTATTTTTTTCGAGATTCCCCTTAGAATATTAAGATCGAACCCCCTAAAAAACTGTCCTCAAATACTTTGAATAAGGGCAGATACTTTTGTTTCATATTTTCCTCCAGCTCCCATGTCACTTGTCTTTCACCATGATTTTTTCATTGCCCCCTTCACATAAGGAATGGTGGGCTGCCTCAATACTTTTTCTTGCCAGTTTTAAGCCATGTTTTCTTGAATTTTGTAGGGTCCCATAATGAATGACATTATTAGGGCTGGGAGTATGCTTTTGCAACCTAAATTAATGGAAAGTGTCAGGTGCTCTTGCCATGACAAGCCGTAAAGCAAGTCGATATGCTACACCTCTAATCTCCATGTAGCATGAATTCAAAATGGAATGTATTAATTTCGTTTACAGAATAACTTGAAAAAAAAAAATCAATGAGCATAATTAATTTGAACACCATGAAATTATAAATTGTACTTTCGTCATATTGTTCGAGGAATGGGTGACATTATATGTGATGTCCCGGGTATGTCACACGCTATATGTGTCATTACTAATCATATTTTTCCTTTAATTAATAGCATGCAAAAATACCAAAAAAATACATAACAACACACCATACAAGAATACATGAGTTAATAATAGACATATATCTCATTATGCCAACATCACACAAAAGACAAAAGACTTGGGAGGGGTTAGGGTCACCTATCTTCATCACTACTCTTGCCCAAAACCTGCTTGTACAAAAGACAACCCACCCACTACGGGTCGACAACCTCACCCAACTATTCGTCACCTTCACCATCAAAGCCCCTCAATGGTCCAATCAAATCGCCCTTGAGGTTCAAGTACCAAGCAACAAAATAGTGAGGGATCTATATGGGAGTCCCTCGTCGACCCCTATAGTAGACGTACACTTAATATTATAGGCATCCAACTCAGGTGTAAACATAGTCTCATAATCACACTCGTGATGCACAGACACTCCAAAAAGCATAGCCGATGAGCTATCCATCTTACATTTCTGTAAAAATATAAATGAGTGAGCCGAAGCCTAATAGGTGAAATCTCTAGGTTTAAGTTAGTAAATCATCTTACCTCTCAACCTGGCATAACAATCACAAGCATTTGAAACAATATAATCAATGCATGAGCACACATCTTAACCTTCTATTGCAAATGCCTCACATGAATGCATGGTATAATCTACCACTTATGGCATGTAATTTCTTGATACATCAGTATCATTCGGTGCCTCATCAACTTGTCAAATATGTATATTCATGAGCATGTATTATGCTTATCATCACTCCTCCTCCCGGAACACTCCCTAAGGCATCCCGATTACACAGCGAGGCATCTCGATCACACAGTAGAGCATCTCAACTACAAGGCATCCTGCACCATCCACCCACAAGGCATCTCGATCACACAGCGGGGCATCTCGAAAACTCCTCGGAGCATCCCAATCACACAACAGGGCATCCCAATTCTAGGGCATCGTCACACACCACTATATGAGTGATGGAATCGTATCACACTTCATCTTTAGTCATATGATGCGATGCACGCAATAATAATACCGCATGATTTTACATGCATTAAGAATAGAACCAACATTCATATCAACAATCGGCATCCATTTCAAAACACCTTTCACACGCTTACCTCTTTTCCATTTCTCATGTAAACATATATAATACTCAATAACCAACATATTTGGCACATAATTCTAAATAGTAAATGATGGTTATGGATAGATAAGTCTAAAGCATAAGGAAGTGTTTCTGAATAAAAAGTCCGAAACATATGCAAATGATTATGAGCGGAAAGTTTAAGACAAAAAGGAGTAATTATGAATGAGAAAGTCCGAAACATAAGCAAATGATTCTAAACAGAATGTTTGAACGTATGAATAGATGCAGAAAGTGAGTGTGAACGTATGTCAGAACGTACAAATGAGTAGACGTAGGGATTAAATTTGGGCTTGAGTCTGAACATCCAAGTGAATATATTCAAGCTCAAAACGTAAATATTCTCATGCTCAAAAGGTAATATATTTATGAGGTTCAGAACATAAGTTACTTAGATTCAAAAAGTAATATTTTGAGATTCGTAACGTAAATATACTTGAATCCAGAAAGTAACATTTTGAGGTTCAAAATGTAAACATAAAGAGGTTAAAAAAATAATAATTTAAAGTTTGAAACACAAACATACTGGAGTTCAGAAAGTATTATTTTGGTGTTTAGAACGTAAAGGTATTGAGGTACGAAATGTAAACATACTTCGAAAATACTATTTTCCAATTCAAAACGTGAATATATTGAGGTATAGAAAATAATATTTTGAAGTTAATAAAGTAACATTTTCAAGTTCATAACATAGATAAACTAAGGTATAGAAAGTAATATTTTTCAGGTTTGGAACATAAAAATATTGAGCCTTAGAAAATAACATTTTTAGGTTCAGAACATAGATATTTCAAGTTCAAAACATGAATATATTGAGGTCCATAACATAAACATACTGAGGTTCAGTTAATAATATTTTTTAGTTTAAAACGTAACCATATTGAGGTTCAGAACATGATTTAGACTCAATAAAGTATGGCCGGACAAATGGACACATTCAACAAATGAAGGGACTCAACTTCGGTAAAATATGATAGAATGAATGAGCAAATTCCGATTTAGCGTTTCTACTCACCAATTGTACCACACTTTAAGAAAACCGACCACACTCCTCCTAAACATATACGAGATCAATAAAGCTAATTTAACAATCACCATATCCATAACATTATTGCACATCAAAGTCACACTTCTTAACCAACCAACCAAGTCCAAAGTGCTAAGTAGGTTAGGCCAACTTAACGCCTAGAGTTTTCACTTATCTTGAAAGCAACTTTGGATTAAGAATATAAGTCAACTTCGAACAAAACAAACATGACTGAAATTAACAAAGCTTGATTTTTGAAAATGATAAAATCTATTGGTAGAAAGTAGGGGAAATTCGTGATTTACCCGAACCAGAAAATCAACGCAAAATCTTGATATCTCAAGAGTGGGACTTTTGCTCGTCTTTTTGAAAGCAAAAGATTGAAGAAGGGGTTGATGATCGGTGATGGTTGGAGTAAAAGTTTTTAACCTTGGTACTTAAGAATCCTTCTACTTGGCCGAGAAGTTATAAAAGATTAGAAGAATCAACCATGCTTAAAAATCATGATGAGTTTGGAGATAAAATGATAGGTGGCCCAATGAATGAAATTCAAGTGTCCCTATGGAATTAGGTAGGGCACGGTCCAATGGAATCTTGACACAAAAAAATATTTCGGAGGGGATAAAAATGGCCTTCTCTTATTGGGCCAAGCACGTGCATAAATCATTGATGTATTAATGAATGAGAGTTAAAATTGGTAATCTCATGCATGATATCATAGCTACCAAGTGCAATGTATCAAATTAAAACATGTGCTTAAAATTTTGATTAAAGAATGAGAAGTGGCGTGTAGATGGAGAAAGAGTAGAGATTTAGGAAGCCGATTCTCGTTCTGAATATATGTGTGACCAAAATATTTTGCATCCATAAAATAACTGAAAAATATAAAAAATTAGGAAAATATCAGGATAATAAATATAAATTTCAAATATCTTCAAACATGAAATTTGGAACACACTGACCAAGTTCTACCAATAGTTTAGCGGCGAACGAAGTATCACCATTCAACACCACTAATGTAATGCGTACACATTCTTGGCTATTATCAATTTACTTAAAACTCTATTTTGGTGATAATAGTATTTTAAATAAATCCAAATAAAATCCCCTTGCTTCTTTTTTTTTTTTCTTTTCAGTTGTATGGTACTCATTAAGTCGAATTACAATCAATAAGCTATTGGAAATATGATTCAACGAAAGCTTGGGTTCTATAATGTGACTAGGAATAATGGCTCTGCGTCAGCTTCGTTGAAGCACAAAATAATTGGATGTTGCGAATTGATCTATTCCTAGAGCTATGTTTAGTCAGATACAGGCAACATTGTTAGCTTTGGTGGGTGAATAAGGTGGTATAAGGTGCAAATGAAAACCATTTTGTTTCAGAAATCAATTTCTATTCCCCGAATGAGTTTCTGAGCAAAAATATGCGTTTAAACCATACAAAATTTCTATTCTTAGAATAGAAATTCGTTTGATAACAATACAAAATTATACCTTCCAAGTGGCGGTATGAGGTGGCTGACAGGCGGGGCGTCCGACGTCTAGCGACTGGCATCGTACATCCAGCGATTGGCGTCCTACATGCACCGACTGGTGTCTGACGGGCGGCGACCGACATCTTGCAAGCTGCGGGTGGCGACTAGCATCCGACAGGGGCTGGGTAGTATGAGTGTGAATGATGAGAAAAGTTTTCATTACCCACTTTTGTTCCAAAAATAGAAAAGCTAAAAATGTTAATTTTTTATTTATGTTCCAAATCTATTTCTAGACTAAAAATTTGTTCTAGAAATAGAAAAATGAAGTTATGTTACTAAACTGATTTCTGTTCCAAACCTATTCCTAGGAATTAAAAAAAATAAAGAAATAGAATGATTACAATAGACGCCCATAGCTTTCGGGATCGGCCTTCTAGAATGTAGTAATTTGAGCATATGTATCGACGCTTGATGTGCGTAGTAGGTATTATCCTAGTATTGCCTCAGTATAATCAATCTACTTAATTTTAATTTATTTCTCTAGTGGGTGCAAGTGCAAATTCTTTCACGCTACTCTTTCCGAGGCTTACTACTTTCATTATTTTTTGAGGAAAAATGCACAGTAATCCCAAATCATTTTGAATTTGTGTCATCAGGTCCCTAAATCTGTTTTTCGAGTAATTGGGCTCTTGAATCTATACTCTTTTTTTTTTTTTTCCGAGTTGATCAGTCCATTTAAAAAATAAATGAAAACGCCGACCTGGCTGTGAACTTGTTGTGAAGTGCTGCAATGGCATCCTATGCGGCATTCCACTTGGCAAATAGAACAAAGTTTAGAAAGAACACAAAATAGAATGAGTGTGTTCCAAAGTTTGGAATATAAGAAATCCAAAGAAAAGGAAAATGAAATATGTAAGAGGAGCATGGCAGAAGAAGCTATTGCGGCAGCGGCGGGGTGACATCCTAGTTCCTGTATCAAATGGTCACTTTCTTATGGGGATTATTCAGAGTATTAACGATGGACTCACATCAAAAAAGTGATCGACTTGAAGTCGACATCCCAACAATCGGGTTGCCCCCAGTTTTCCACCCGAGAACACCGGTGAAAAGTTGTGGGACCCGACTGCTATCATTATCCAACCCATCCAACGGGCTCAACCTAAAAATAAATTGATTAGTCGTCCTAATTCAAAGCGGCTTAGCTCAAAAGATCAAACGTATAGAATTTTCACTATAGTATCTATGTATTGCCATAACAGATGATTAAGCAAAAATCAGTGGATGGTTAAGAACACCAAAATACATAAAGGATTAGTAATGGTGAACACAGGGAATGAATATATCGGAGTTTATCTCATATCAGTTGTAAAAAATGGGCTGATGTTCAGTTTATAAGGACAAAAAAAAACCCTCAACCTTTGAATTAGCTTTTGGAGTGAGAGAGGTCTAAGGACCCTCAACCATATATACATGTATCAACATCATCCAACGCCTCTGAATGACTACCGAGTCAGTTTCATTTACTTGTGATGGTCCAGAGGAAAATGTAGTGTAACTTCTCCAATGCGTTGAGTGCTGGAGCCAAGGTTGGTAGTTGATGGTTGATCGCTACTCATTGGCCGTTGTTTTGGCTTTGTCCGTGACATGGAAAAAGGAAAACCATAAAGGCCCTTCAAAATGCTCTCCATCAGACTCCACCCCTCCTAATAAATTTTTTTTGCAGTTTATATCAGCACTCACCGCATCTCTCGTTTCCTCTTACGGTCCCTCCATTCGTATCTACCCACTTCTGCTCGAGCTATGGAGCTTGTGCACTTCAGTTTTGCATTGTTACAGCCGTGCCATTTCCTTCTTGCTCTCGTGCTTGCATTATGTCTTGTCCTAGCCTCCTCCACCACAAATGAAACCGACAAACTCGCACTCCACACATTTAAAGCCACAGTCAAAGACCCTTACGGGGTGCTTGATTCATGGAATGACACCATTGGGTTTTGCCATTGGTACAGTGTCACATGCGGCCTAAGGCACCAGAGGGTCACGGTCTTGAAATTGAACTTGCTAGGACTCTTGGGGTCCATCTCTTCTCGTATTGGAAACCTAAGCTTTGAAATTTATCTCCAAAAAAAAATAGTCTCCTTGGAGAAATCCTCCTGCAAGTCAGGGGGTTGCGCCGCCTACATTTGCTACTGCTAGGCAACAATTCACCGACTGGAGAAATTCCCAGAAACATGATGGCTTGCTTAAAACTAGTATTCGTCATTTCGAAAATCAGTTCTACAAAAGAGCCCTGACTTATTTGCCTTGTTGTTTATGATGAAAAGAAGAAGCTATGAGGGATGGCAGAGCTCTTTAAATAACAAACAAGGAATATTTTCATTAGAAATATAACTTGCATGCTGCAATAGAATCCAAAAGCAATGAGTTGCTGGCCATTTTTGCTCCTGTTGATCGAGCAGGAGCCTTTGCACCAAACAGCCTGCGCTTGATGATCCTATCCCTACTCAAACCACACTTGTCTGGCATCTCAAGGCTGCATATTATGGAGCACTTACAGATAGGCTTGAAAAAGGTTTTTAGTTAGGAAGCACAATCAAGCCCGATTAGCCCTTACCAAGCCTGATCCTGCTCGAAAATTGGTTATATATTATAATTGAATTAAACTACGAAAAATCCCAAATTAGTATACTTATAATAAATTTATTCCAAACTAATTTTTTGATCATAAAAAATCCCAGATTAGTACATTTGTGATAAATTTACTTTCCGTTAATTTTTGTTAAATTGGTGCATTCGTGACCTTGTCAGCCCCATCCTTGAATACAACCAACTAACCAGAAAAATTCCCACACAAGTCAATTAATTATAAAATCTACCAATTTTTTTCTTTGTCAAAAATAAATTAATTGGGAACCTGACTTCCTTCATTGGGAACTTATCTTCACTTAAGCAACTTTATATTACGCGAAATAACTTGGGTGGTCACATTTCTCCGGTCCTAGGCCACCTGCCAAAATTACAATTCTTTCATGTCGAGGGAAACCAACTTGCCAGTCCAATTCCGATAGGAGTTCTAAATCTCTCTTCTCTAACTTCGAAGTGGGAGTCAACCAAGTCGGAGATATTGTTCAAAAAATTCTAAATCTATCATATAGCTACCAATTTAGTGGTAAACTTTTTGATTTGGCCAATATAATTTTAAACATTTTGCCCATTTCCCAATGAAGTCAATCAAACAAATTTAGGCTGAAAATTGCTGACATAGCCGCCCAATCAACACTAGCCATCTTATGTCAGCCAATGCTTTGCTCGTCATCATGAGGATCTTCCACTTCAGTGAGGTTTGATTCTTGATCATTCTAGCGCAAAATCGCCTTTAGTGATCTTACGTAGTATCATTACTCTAGTTTCACCTTAATCATATCCAAAAATGTCTTTTAGAGATAAATTTCCATATTAGCCCAAATGGCTTCTTGAATCTCAAATTTGGGTAAAAGCTAGAAAAATTAGGGTTGGCTTTCTTTCTTCAATTGCTCTTATTTTTAATAGAGTCTTCCTCCCATCTTGCTCAAAGATCTTGGATTTTGCGTTTGGTCTTCAATCACTTGTCCTCAGGAGTATTCCGTCTCTCATAGTCGTAGAGCTCGCACTCAGGACACTCGGTGCAGGACACTCAAACAGCTCATGCTTTGGATTTTTATATCTCTTGATTGTCAACGAGAAATTTTGGACGGAGAGTCAACGAGGGCATATTTGTGATTCAAGTAAAAATTCATGGTTTTTACGAGTCTGTAAAAATTTTGGGGTAAATTGGAATTGGATAATAGGGGTGTGCAAAGGAAGTAAGAACTACACGAATCACTCAGGACCGGATTGAACTGGCCTAGATCCGACAATTCCCATGGGGATCAATTTGATTCATAGTTCCAATTTACTGGAACCAGTGAGTACCGATCCAATTCCCCATTCTAGGCATGGAACCGCCCACCCGGACTAGACTGGTACATATATTATATATATTTAAAAAAATTCCACCCTCAACTATAACATCCTAGAAGAATTAGCAAGAACTCATGTCAATAGAAATACAAAGGCCTTATTTTTCAATATTTTTTTTTTTTGGTAAAGGCCTTATTTTTCAATATTTATGGATTGATAAAACCAGAAGAGTATCAAATGTCAATTGAAATATGCAAGCACTCATAATTTGAACAATTAACTCACAGTTTATGTGTCTATCGAATGACTGGAGTTTTAATTCTTAGTCCGTCTAAACTTCATTTGAAGGACAAAGGAAATCATTTTGTGAGCATAGGTTGTTTAGACGTGTGTAAGATTCGCAATTGATTTGATCTACTTATACCAATTGAAAGGCATTACGGCATTAAGCTTTCCAAGGTATAGCCATCAATGGGTAAGGTTGTTTTTCCTTGATCAATCAAAGACTAAACAAACCGGTTTACACCAATCTTAGATACAAACTTATATATATCTTGCAAAGAAGTACCTGCATGGAAACTAGATTCACTATGGTATTGATTGATAAAAACAATTTTGTAAGGATTAGAGACCCGTTTCATGGACCCACCGGGGAACCAGACTAGATCGGCGGTCCAATTCTCAAGTGGATCCATGGAATCAATGTTGGTAGTTTGTTCAAACAAACTAAGAGGTGCCTTGTCCCACATCAAAAAAATGTAAGTGCACACGTGGAAGAGATTTGACACTAACCAACGATCTTTATTTTTTATTTATTGAAAAATTCGGATTTATTTTTATAAAAGTTAACCATAGCATCCATTGAAACAGAACAACTGTTCACGAAGGAGTTATGGTCATTTTTATTTATTAATCGTTTAATTCTGAATTTTATTATTTTTGTTAATGGTTATCTCAGAGGTCATATCTGTTCGGGAAAACTTCAAATAAGGACCCAAAGTGCTATCATTTTCTCAAAAGAGGACCTGAAGTGAAGTTTGTCTTAAATAAGGACTCAAAGTGCCTTCATTTTCTCAAAGATAACCTGGAGTGGAGTCTATCTCAAATAAGGACCCAAAGTGATCATTTAGTCTCAAAGAAGGACCTCATTTGCTGGCCGGTGAATAGATGCATCTCCAATGCATATTCCGATAGCCTAATTAGGGGTATTTTTGTCCAATTTTTTTTTAAAATTTTCCATTGTCTTGTTCTTTATTATTATTTTTTTTTTTTGGGTCAATGGTGGCACTGTTCATCATCTTCTTCGTCCCTTGTTCGTCTTCTTCTCAAGAACGTCGGATTTGGGAAGGGCTGGTGAGCGTTGCCCGTTGGTGAGGGCCGGCAAGAGTTGGACGCCCATCGCCAACAATAGGCGAGGGCCACTAAGCCCTCGCCGGCCGTGGGCGAGGGCTTGCAGGCCGACCCTCCCCAGATCTGGCGAGGGTGGCCTTGGCTACGATCGACGAGGGTCGTCGAGCCCTCGCTGGCCATGGGTGAGGGCTTGTAGGCCCTCACTGACCCTTATCAATGGCCGGTGAGGTGGGCGAGCCCTCGCCCAAGGCCGGCAAGGGCCGACCTCCCTCACCTCCGCCCATTACTCCACCGACAACCTCATCTTCTGCTAGGACTACAACTAGGACGCCCACGTCACTTTCTTCATCCCTTTCACCACCGCTCCCAGATCGACGGCTTCTTCAACTACCCCTTTTGCCCTCGAGGACCTTTTTGTAGGGTCTCGATTTGGACGGGCCCCTTCCCCCATGGCCAGCAAGGGCTCGATGGCCCTCGCCTGCTGTTAGTGATAGGCGTCGAGCCCTCGCTCACTGCTAGTGATGGGCGTTGAGCCCTCGCCGGCCCTTACCAGCAGCTGGCGCTCGCTAGCCTTTCCCCAAGTCTAGTGTTCTTAATCTGGGCAAGAAGAAGTGAACAGGGGACAAAGAAGACGATGAACAGGGCAACCAAAAATGAAAAAGAAAAAAAGAAATTAGACGAAAATATCCTAATTAGGCCACCGGAATATACATCGGAGATGCATCTATTCACTGGCCGACGAGTGAGGTCCTTCTTTGAGACTAAATGACTACTTTGGATCCTTCTTTGAGACAAACTTCACTTTCGGTCATCTTTTGAGAAAATGATGACACTTTGGGTCCTTATTTAAGACAAACTTCATATCAGGTCCTATTTTGAGAAAAGGATGGCACTTTGGGTCCTTATTTGAAATTTTCCCTATCTGTTCAGATATAACTTCTTAATCCTTGGAAGATTGTGTTTATTTGGATATAATTTCCTGGTTTTTGCTATTAAATAATGAACATGTTTATTCAATCGTGATCTTCCTCTTCCAATTTTGTTTTCTTTAAAGAGAAATGCAATCATCGTTTCAAATTGTTTACTTAGAGAGACCCTAGAGAAATACTAGAATTTCTATCAAGTATTCTTAATTGAGACTTTGTTGTATACCGGAGGAAATTTGCTAGTGACTATTAGCAATGTTGTGGGGCAAATGATTCTTTAAAGAAAGTAATATTACCCATCAAAATCTAACTTCATCATTCTACTCAATCATTCTTATACTTTTACCAACAACCAATGGGCAATTCTTGATTTCAATTTTTCGGAACCGGTCCTTAGCAAGTGGTTTCCAATTCTAGGGTGGGACCCGCCCACACAAACCATGCTCACCCCTACTAGATGGTAGAATTGGGACAAGAAAAAATTGGGGGTTTTTATGGGACAAAAAAATGGTTTGGGGTAGAATTAAGACTAAACCTAAAGTTTGGGATTTTTTATGGGATAAAAAAATATTTAAGATAGAATTAGGACTAAATCTAAAGTTGGAAGTTTTTAAGGTTATTTAGGCCATTGCAATTTAACCCCGTAAACATTCCGTCCTCCAAATTTGTGATGCTGTTGTTTCATATCTTCATCCCGCTCCCATGTCCGTTCTCTTTAAGTAAAATTTTGCCATTTGCCCTTCACATAAGGAACGGTGCAATGGCTCAATACTTGGTCTCGCCACTTGTAAGCAAGCTTTCTTTGAATTATAGCGTCTCACAATGAATGATCTTATTGGGGTTGGGACATACTTTCGCAACATAAATACATGAAAAAGTTGGGTACTCTTACTAGGTCGAGTGGTAAAGCGACTTAATAAGCTACGTCTTTAATTTTTACGTAGCACGGATTGTAAATGGAATAACTTAACTTCGTTTACATAATAACATTAAAAAAAAAAAAAAAAAACCATAAGGAAAAATTATTTTGAAGGCCGTGAAATTTGAATGTAAAATGACATCTGTCATATTGTTAGAGAGACAGGTGACGTTATAAATTCGTCAAGAAAGTTTTTATGTGAACATATGCAATATAAAAGACAAGCAGAAAAGAGACGCAAATGGATGAGAGGCAAACTTACCATTAATGTTGGGCCAGAAATACCAGTATTGATTAAAATTATAAGAAACGCATCTTAATTTTAACAGACAAGAATCAATATCTACGAATAGATCAAAATCAAATTTACTTAAATGGAGCAAATTTTGAGAATTATACAATAATAAAATATTTTAACGAAACAATTAAATCACATATCTTTATCTTACAGAATAACAAAAAGGGTGGGGCTATTTCTGCACCAATTTTAGTTAAAGCACCTTTTGACAAAATACCCTCAAGCATAAGATTTGGTTCGATCACTCTCTTGTTGCGTATCAGCTGCAAAACATAAGGAGAAACTCTTTGCATTGGGTTTACATACTAACAGGTTATATGATAAAATTTATTTTCTCTTCTCTGATTGCTATATATGTAGTCTTATTTACGCAAACGCAAATTTCAAATAATATATAAAACTGGAGATCTTTTGCTTAAAGATGATAGTTGATTATCATTTGTCATCCGTATCTATATGTATTATAAACTAGCATGAGCTTGCGATGTGCACACATTCTTGACTACTGTCAGTTTACTTAAAACTCTAGTTTGGTGTTACAGCATTTCAAAATAAAGCCAAATAAGAATTTCTTGCTTCTTTTTTCCTTTTGATGTGTATGATACTCATTAAGATGAATTGCAATCAATGAGCTATTGGAAATCTGATTCAGCAAAAGTTTGGGTTCTATAATGTGAGTAGGAATAGTAGCTCTCCATCGCTTAGTTGTAGCGCAAGATAATTGTATGTCAAGAATTGCTCTCTTCCTAGAGCCACGTTCAATCAAATACAGGCAACACTTTTACTTTGGTGGGTGACTAAGTTGGCACAACTTTCAAGTTCAGCCTTCTAGAATGCAGCAATTCGAGGTTATGCATCGACGCTCGACGTACATTTTAGGTGTTATCTCGGTATGCCTCAGTATAATCGGTCTCACTTAATCCCAATTAGGCAATTTGTGTGTATTGAACTTCTCTAGCGGTGCAGGTGCAAATTCTTGAAGTCAACACCCCAACAGCCAAGCTTCCCTGAGTTTTCCACCCCGAGAACACCGTTCAAAATTGTGGGACCCAACTGCTGTGATTGATCCAACTTGTAAAACGGGCTCAACCCAAAAGTGAATATAAGCAAGATAGGCATCCTGGCATGAAGCAAGCTCAACTCAAAAGATCAATCGTATAGAATTTTCATTATGGTTTCTATGTATCATCATAATGGGCGACTGAGCAAAAACCAATGGATGGTTTAGGAACACCAGCTACCAAGTCAATATTGCTTACTCGTGACGATCTAGAGGAAAAAGTAGTGCAACTTCTCCAATGTGTTGAATGCTGAAGTGAAGGTCGGGTGGTACGAGGGTTGACAGCTACTCATTTGCTCTTGTTTTAGTTTTGTCAACGACATGGAACAAGGAAAACCAGAAAGCCCCTTCAAAATTCTCTTCATCAGCTCCACCCCTCCTTATAAATCTATTCGCAGTTTGCACCAACACTCACCGCATCTCTTGTTTCCTCTTACGGTCCCTCCTTTCATATCTACCCAATTCTGCTCTAGCTATGGAGCTTCCACAATTTAGTTTTGCACAGTTACAGCTACGCCATTTCCTTCTCTCTCTTGTTCTTGCTTTGTGCCTTGTCCTAGTCTCCTCCACCACAAATGCAACCGACAAACTTGCACTCCTCACATTTAAGGCTGCAGTCAAAGACCCTTATGGGGTGCTTGACTCATGGAACGACACCATTGGATTTTGCCATTGGTATGGTGTTACATGCAGCTTGAGACACCAGAGGATCACAATCCTGAACTTGCACTCGCTAGGACTCTCGGGGTCCATCTCTCCTTATATTGGAAATCTAAGCTTCTTGAGAGAACTTTATCTCCAAGATAATAATCTTGTTCGAGAAATCCCTCCGCAAGTCGGGCGGTTGCACCGCCTACGTTGGTTAGGCCTAGAAAACAATTCCCTGGCCGGAGAAATTCCCAAGAACATATTAGCTTGCTCAAAATTAATAGGCCTCAACATTGGATCCAACCAACTAATCGGAGATATTCCCACAGAACTCGGTTCATTATCAAAGCTACAAGGTTTGCTTCTTTATAAAAATGCACTATCTGGGAATGTGCCTTCCTCCTTTGGAAACTTGTCTTCCTTGCTCTTTCTTGAACTTGATCAAAATTACTTGGGTGGGAGCATTCCCAAAGTTCTAGGCTACTTGACAAATTTATTCAAAATCTCTTTCCTAGGAAACAGATTATCTGGCACAATTCCGTCATCATTGCTCAATCTCTCTTCTTTACATGTCTTTGACATTATAGATAACCAGATGCAGGGCAGTCTTCCTGCAGACATTGGCTTAATGCTTGCAAATCTTGAATTTTTCGGCATTGCCATGAACCAATTTGAGGGACCGATTCCTTCCTCAATGTCCAATTGGACGAAGCTAGAGGCTATGCAGTTGGGGGTAAACAAGCTTTCAGGGAAAGTGCCTTCTTTCGGAAATATGCCTAAGCTTTGGATTTTTTCCTTCGGTGATAACGAGCTAGGAAGTGGAAATTCTGAAGACTTGAGCTTCATATGCTCACTGACAAACTCTAGTGGATTAAAGGTCTTCCAAATTTACTGGAACAAACTCGGTGGGGCATTACCCAAATGCATAGGTAATTTCTCGAGCACTCTCACGTTTTTCTTTGTGGGCGGGAACCTAATGTTTGGTGAGATTCCTAGAGAGATTGGAAATCTAGTCAACTTGAATGTGTTAAATATGAATTTCAACCACGTTTCAAGCGAGGTCCCATCAAATATCGGGAATTTACGAAATCTAGTTGTATTGAACTTAGGCGCTAACAACTTGAGAGGGAGGATCCCTACTTCTTTAGGAAATCTAACCAAGTTGATTAGACTAGCACTTGGTGACAATAACTTTCATGGGCAAATTCCTTCACGTCTATCACAGTGTCAATCTCTCCAGTGGCTTTATCTTTCTTACAATAATCTCAGCGGTACCATACCCCCACGGCTCATAGGTCTCTCATCGATAACAATTTATTTGGGCTTGTCTCATAACTGTCTGAGCGGGGTTCTACCCACAGAAGTAGGGAACTTTAGAACTCTAACTGCATTGGACATCTCTAACAATATGTTGGGAGGCGAAATCCCAAATAGTTTAGGGGATTGCACTGGATTGACATATCTTAGGATCGAGGGAAACTTCTTCCACGGGTCCATTCCTCAATCAATCAGATCGTTAGGAGGCATTGAAGTACTAGATCTTTCATGCAACAATCTATCGGGTCAAATTCCAGAATTCTTAGCATTATTTCATTCTTTAAGACTTTTGAATTTGTCTTACAATAGCTTTGAAGGCATGCTACCACGTGAAGGAGTTTTTGAAAATGCTACCATGACTTCTATTATTGGGAACAATGCGCTTTGCGGGGGATTGTCAGCATTTCACCTCCCCAAATGCATCTCCAAAAGCTCCAAGAAAAGAAAAATCCATATATTGGTATTATCGGCTTGTGTTATTTTTGGCATTCTTGGAATAGCTCTTACTCTAGTTTTTATGTATCTTTGTTGGTTGAAAAAGAAAGTAAAAGAACCTATTTCAACTTCCATGGAGGATTCATGGCCAAACATATCTTATCGAGCACTCCTAAAAGCAACCAATGGTTTTTCTTCAATGAATTTGATTGGTATTGGAAGCTTTGGTTCTGTTTACAAGGGGATACTTGAGGAGAATGCTACAACAGTTGCAGTGAAGGTGATTCATCTAGTGCATCGTGGTGCTCGAAAGAGCTTCCTAGCAGAGTGCAAGGCATTAAAGAACATCAGACATCGAAATCTTCTAAAGATATTGACAGTTTGCTCGGGTGTTGATTATCAACAGAATGATTTTAAGGCCTTAATTTATGAGTATATGGAAAAGGGAAGCCTAGAAAGGTGGCTACACCCAAACCCAACACCATCTCCAAGGAATGAGCCTACCTTGAAATTGAATTTCTTTCAAAGGATAAATGTTGCTATTGGTGTTGCTTCTGCATTGGATTATCTTCATCACCGGTGCCACATTCCCATCATTCATTGTGATCTAAAGCCAAGCAATATCCTCTTAGATGTTGAGATGGTTGCTCATGTTGGTGACTTTGGATTGGCAAAGTTCCTCCTTGGATCATCTAGTGATACCGTGGCTAATCAAATGAGCTCAATGGGCATAAGAGGAACAATTGGTTATGCTCCACCAGGTGATCTCACTTTCAAATTAAGAAAGTTTATTTAGGTAAAAAATGCTTATGGGTCCTTTTGTGAGTTTGGTAGCTGCATGATACGTCTTAGACCCGTTACATTCCGCTTTAATGATCTGTACTCCAAATTTCACCCGCAATATGATCTACATTTGTCACAGAGTATGCAATGGGATGTGAGGTTTCAAGAGAAGGCGACGTCTATAGTTACGGCATCCTCTTATTGGAGATGTTCACAAGTTTGAGTCCCACCAATGACATATTTAAAGATGATTTGACTCTTCATAGTTTTGTGGCTGAAGCTTTGCCTGGACACGTGTTGGAAATTACGGATCACATTCTACTTCAAGAAAGAGAGAACCATTTAAGGGTGCGTTTGGATGGGCATTTAGAAAACCCATCCAGCCCTCAAAGCCCCTTCAGCCCAAAAATGGGTGTTTGGCAATTGATTCTGAAAGGGCTTTCACCTGAAAGCCGGCACTTGGAATGCTCAAAGCTGAAGGCTGGTGGAGACCAGCCTTCAACTTTGAGCATTTTCGGAATGCTGGAGACTTGAATTAATGAAAAAATTGAGTTGTCGATTTTGCCCTAAAAAATCTCCTGAAAACCCACTTTTGTCCATTTTAAAAACAAGAAAACCCTAGCCACACTCCTTTCTCCTCCCCTTCCCGTCGCGTCGCTCTCTCGTCGATTTGCTCCCGTCGCTTCGCTCTCTCGTCGATTCGCTCCAGTCGCTTCTCCCCTTCCGTCGCTCTCTCCTCCCCTTCTCCCTTCTCCCCTTCCCGTCGCTCCGTCGCTCCGTCGCTCTCTCCTCCTTTCTCCCCTTCCGTCGCTCCCTCCTCCCTCGTGATACCAGTTCTTGCTTGAGCGGAGTCCAAGGGAAAGCAGCGAGCTAGAGCGGCAAAGCTTGAGTCGACACCTCGCCCGCACGCCAGCTCCATCGACGACTCCTTCCAATCGGCACCATCGAGCCGGCCGAATCGGTAAGCCCTTCCTCCGTGCCCTATTTCTTGAGGTTCAGGTAGAGACTGAGATGGTGATTGGAGTCGTGATTGTGGTCATGATTGAGGCCGTAGTCGGTATTCTGGTGGTAAACATGGAGGTGGAGGTGGAGGTGGAGGTGGAGGTGGGGAGTCGTGATTGTTGTCTGTGCCGATTGCCTCGGTTACATTGATTTTTTTTTTTTTTTGGTAGTTCGATGTAATTCCTGAGTAGCAGACTGTCACCTTGTGGTTCTTTCACGGGTTTACATCTGCTGCCTGTCGCAGGTCCAGTTCATCAGAAGGTCCTGGGGGGTTTTGTTTGGATGATGTCTTTGATTGGGTTGGTTTATGTTAGTCATACTTTTTATTTATCTTGTAGTTTGCAGATGTGGATGCTGATACGTTCTTTGTTATGGCTTGATGGTGTGATTATGTTAATGTTGCATTAATGGTATGGGAGGTCTCTCATCTGCTTAGGGGAATATTAATTCACCGATGTAGTGGTTTGCACGGTAGACTTGAGGCACTTGAATCTAGGAAACTGTGGAATGTGTTATGATCCTGGAGACTATCGGTTACATTGATTCATATGACTCTCAAGTCTCAAGTATGAGACAGTTACTCTCTTTTCCTCTGAAGATTTTGTAAGTTGCATTTACCTTGTGCTTGGTTATATTGGTTCATATGACTCTCAAGTATCAAGTATAAGACAGCTCTCTCTCTCTCTCTCTCTCTCTCTCTCTCTCTCTCTCTCTCTCTCGAGGTTCAGGCATGCGCGTCCGGGTGTCCTGCTTGTTCACCCGCACACATGTAGGCACACTATAACAGTCTTCAGTTCTTGATAGATTTGCTGTAAATTTGAACGTGCGCAATGTCCATTCTGCCTTGAATATTTATCTTATTCAATCTTCTGCTTTGTTCATGCTGTCATATAGTTCACTCATTGAATGCTTGTGAAAATTTTCTGTCCAAGGTTTCTCAAATTCTCAAATATTGTAACTCCAGATGCTTGGCTGTTGTTCCAAATGTGATAAATGAGTAGAATATCTTGGATCAGTTGCAGGACTTGATCTTCATTCTCAGTTCCTGGGAAGAATGCCATTGGAGCTGAATAAGGTTGTCCCATGGTTTGTTGAGGAAAATCATATTATTCGGGATAATTTCAAGTCGTGATGAGCACTGCAGCTCTGAAGTTATAACTGTTGGTTGTTCTGGTGATTTAATTAAAAAGATATGCTTTTCCTGAATTTGTTTAGGATCAGTCTATGTTGTTGAGGAAGGTTGGGCGGTTGTGGAATTTTTCATTTGCATCTTGTTTTGCTCGTGATTACAGTTGCGGCTTCTTTTGCTCTCTGTTATTCGCCATGACTATATTTTATGTTTCATATTTTGGAGATGCAAGTATATGTCAAACCGATCATGCGCAGAATGAGGGCCTATGGAATCTTCTTGTGTGGCAGGAGAAATCTCTCTACTTCTCAACTGATGGCTTGTGTGAGGCTCTCTGTTTTGTTGCATTGATCTAGTGGAAAAAGGATTTACAAGAGCTACTAATCCTTTTCTGTGAATATTGAATCTCCAATGTTGCTTCATCTGTCAAGTGAGGTCTGCGTATTGTAAGCGATCAACTCTGATGCTGTACTAGATTCACTACATTGTCGTCTCTCAGGACATAGATTTGTTGGTTCAGAACACAACATCTGCTCGTATTCTTTTTCGTTTGTATTGTATCCTGAGCTCCTCATATTATTGTTGAGCTGCAATTCCCACAAGAAATCTTGTGCTTGTTCATCAAAGCAAAGAGCTGAATCCTGTTGCTAAACTCATTGAGCACTCCATAAATTCTTGAAGTATATTTTGTTTTAAATACAAGCGCACTTCACTTTACTGACTGATATATGGATCAACGGCTTTAGTCGAAGGGATACATCCGACACTCGCGATCAGTTAAGGGAAGTGCATTTCGAATGAGTCCAACTCAAGGGTCAATTGTGTTGGTAAAATGGGAGGAGAGTAATGCTTCAAATGATGATGTAGCATCTGATATGGCACATTTATGTGATCAAATAGCTATGAATTTATGAAATAATTAAGGATATTTGTAATTTTTAAGGATAATACACTTCTTTTCTCAAATCATATGTTATCATATTTTTATTGTAATGAAAGTATCATTCATGTAATTGAGAAAGAGAGCACGTAAATTTTTCCATCTAATATTTTTTAGCAAAATAAGAAATTTTAATTTTAGTAAAATTATTCACATAACATTCTTAACATTGTTGTCAAATATAAATTAAAAAAGTCACAAACATTATTTTTATTAAGTTTTAAACAAATTAAAATTAAAATATTTAAATTAATCACCAAAGGGGCTTTGCAAATGTGTTTTCTACCAAACAGCATTTCTCTCAAAGTTGCTTTTCAAAGTAAAATTTACCAAACAGTCTTTGCATTTTCTCCAAGCAGCTTTGGGCTTTCAGCATTTGCATTGGACTCAAAGCCCCTTGCAAATGCTGAACCAAACGCACCCTAAGTCCCAACAATCCTCCGCATTGCCTCTCTGAAAGCGATGGCGTATTTCCAGAGTGCTTGGTTAAAATATACAATATTGGAGTCGCTTGCTCTGATGAAATGCCTGGAAGACGGATGAGCATTAGCGGAGCTGCAAATCAGCTGCAAAAGATTAAGGAGAAACTCTTCGCAAGGGGTTTACACTGAAAAAAATGAACAACAGGTTTATAGCATAAATTTTATTACAAATTTTCTCTTCTCTCGTTGCTACACATTCTGTATTGTTTATGCAAACGCAAACGTACTGGTAAAATACATAACTGAAAATCTTCCTTTGAAGATGATAGTTGTTTATCTTCCACCATTTGTATCTGTGTATATATTAAACTAGCATAAGGCCTGCAACGTGCAAGCACATTCTTGAGTACTGTCAGTTTACTAAAACTCTGTTTTGGTGCTACAGTATATTAAAATGAATCCAAAATAAATTGACTTTCTTCTTCTTCTTTATTGTTTCTTGTACGAATTGCAATCGGTTAGCTATTGGATTGATTCAAAGAAAAGCTTGGTTTCTGCAGCTTGACAGGAAAGGCTCTCTGTCACTGAATTGTTATGCGAAATACTTGGATGTCTGGAAATGTTCTCGGATCCTAGAGACATGTTTTTTCTGGTGGATGAATTAGGATGTGTAGCTTACGGATTCAGCCTCCTATTATGTGGCAATCGGAGGGAACGTATTGGTGGTCGGTGCGCGAAGCAAGATTGTTGAAGAATGCTTCAGTAGGATCAGTCTCACTCAATTCCAATAATGTAGCTCTTGTGTGTATTGGGTTTCTTTAGGGGTGCAACTTGCAAGTGCAAATTCTCCAGCACTACTATTTCTAAAGCTTACTGCTTAAATTATCTTGTTTTTTAGCATTTCAGGAAAGTGTTTAATCGCGGGTCTTTTGACAAGCACTAAGCACGTATGGATGTAACTTATTATTGAAATATCCAAAGTCCCTTTTATGATTTTCATTAGTCACATGAAGGAGCAACTTTCGAAATTAGAAATTACTAACTAAATCAAAATAACTAGTCATCATTATGCTTAAACTTCAACTATATATAAAAAGTGACGATTAACATGGTGAAGTTACTAATTTTTGATAGGTTGTAAAAGATTTTTCATCTTAGAAAGTTACTGATTTCATGGTGAAATTAGTAGTCACTGATATACATTACCTATGTGCATAAGTGATCTACAAATTTTCAATTGAAATCATGAGTAGCATAACAAAGAGGCTATTTTCAACAAATTTGAATTATAATCTGTTGAAAATTTGAACAGAAGTATGTTTAACTTGTTGTCTAGAAGAGAAATATATGTTTGCGCGAATATGAATTCTGTTGTTGAATATATATATTTTAGGGGAAGAATTTAATACAAATATATGAAGAATATTATTTGCCATGAGTTTGGCAATAAAATGTGTCTTCCAATTTTTCATACTACATAATGAGAGACTATTTATCTTGCAGGATTGAGCAACTAGTCCGGTTCAACTCAAAAATTAGACTAAATAGGCCTGGACCGACTGGTTCGAGGCCATTTTTAGGGCGAACCGCTTTGAGTCATTATTCCGCAAACCTAGAACCGACTTAAGATTAATTCGTTTCCCCATTTCAAGGGAGGAACTACCACTTTCTTAAGCCAGTTTTGAAACCTCTTTGAGAAAATATATATATTTTTGCATCCATCGGGAATCGAACTGACAGAAAGTGAAGAGAAGACAAGGACAAAGTAAAAAGAAGGAAAAGAGAACAGAGGATGTTGCAGAGGTTTTAGGGAATTTCTGTTTTTCTATATATTCTTTCATGTACATTACAATGTAATTATATTACAAGAATTACATGAATAAAGGAAAAGAAATATTTTACAGATCAATTTGATATTTCCCTATCTCAATCTAATCCCTAATTGATCTGATCATGATTATGACCAGAAATAGCTTGAAGCATATCTTCCAACACTCCCCCTCAAGTTGGTGGCTTGTAGATATCCAAGACTCCTAGCTTGCTTAGAAGATATCATGATGTCTTTGACACAGAGGTTTGGTGAAAATGTCTGCAGGTTGCTCTGCAGTTCCAATCCCTCTCGTCTCGATGATCCCTTCTTGAATCTTTTCTCTTGTGAAGTGGCAATCCACCTCTATATGCTTCGTTCTTTCATGCATCACAGGATTTGCTGCAAGCTTGATGGCTGCATCATTGTCGCAAAACGGCTTTGTTACCCCTTTTAACTTTATTCCAAGATCCCCAAGCAATCCCCGTAACCATACAACCTCACATGTAGTTTTTGCCATAGCCCGATATTCTGCTTCAGCTGAGGACAGAGAGACGGTTGCCTATTTCTTAGTCTTCCATGAGAGAAGAGACTCTCCAAATTTGATACAGAATCTAGTGGTCGATCTTCGACTCATCGGACAAGTCGCATAATCTGCATCACAGTATGCTGTCAATTCCATGTTGCATCTTCTGGACAGAAGTATCCCAAGTCCTGGACATTTTTTCAGATATTTCACAGCCTTCAATGTAGCGTTCATGTGAGATTCCTTCGGGCTGTGCATAAATTGGCTGAGAGTTTGCACTGCATATGATATATCAGGTCTGGTCATTGTCAGATATATAAGTTTTCCAACGAGCTTCTGATAACTTGTCGGATCTTGGAGTATAGGATCATTATCCTGAGACATCCCTCCAAGAAAATCCGCCGTGGTTAATTTGATGTTCTGCTCGATTGGAATAACTGCTGGCTTGCAACCTGACAGTCCAGCTTCTGAAATGATTTCCAATACGAACTTCCTTTGATTGAGAGAAATCCCTCGGTCGGATCAAGCAATCTCAATTCCAAGGAAGTATTTTGGTGCTCCCAGGTCCTTTATATGGAATGTGGCATGCAAGTATTTCTTGAGGCTTCCTATTGCAGTTTCATCATTTCTCATGATGAGGATGTCATCAACATATATCATTAAGTAGATGGATGACATACATTCAGTCCATGTGAAAAGAGCATAGTCATATTTGGACTGCTCGAATCCTGCACCAGTAAGAGCATTAGCAAACTTTGCATACCATTGTCTTGAAGCTTGCTTCAGTTCATAGAGGGATTTGTGGAGACGACATACTCTATTCTCCCCTATCTCCGTAAACCCTGAGGAATATCTATGTAGATTTCCTCATCTAGATCGCCATGAAGAAAGGTGTTATGGACATCCATCTGGTGCAAGGACCAATCATGAATAGCTGCAACTGATAAGAATGAACGAACAGTGACATCTTTAGCAACTGGAGAAAAGGTCTCTTGGTAATCGAATCCTTCTCGTTGGGTAAACCCTTTAGCCACCAACCTAGCCTATTTGATTTTGTATACCCATTTAAATCCTATGGGTTTTCTGTTCGGAGGAAGGGTGACTAATTCCCAGGTTTGGTTATCAGTCAAAGCTTCTAACTCTGCTGCCATGGCCCGTTGCCAACGTGGATCTCTAGAAGCCTCATCATAGCTGGAAGGCTCTTTTTCGTCGGAAATACGGCTAATGTAGCATTTATGATCTGATGAAAGCTTGTCGAAGCATACATAAGAAGATATTGGATAGCGAATTCCTAGTGAGTTGAGTGAAGCACAGACATAGTCTTTAGTCCAGGTTGGCAGTCTTGTAGCTTGTCCTAAGCGCCGTGGATGAGTTGTTGGTGGTGGAGATGAAGACTCTTCCTCCGCCCTTGTCTCAGAAGTATGCTCCATGTTAGTAGTCTCTATAGGAACATTATCCACAAATTCGTCTGAAGAAGAGGTAGGTAAGGTGGGAGGAATCCCTGCCTCAGGAGGTGCTGTGATAATATAGCCTGGGGATGTTTCCTCATCATCTAAGTTTTGATGAGAATTGGTTGTAGTACCCAAGTTGTCTTGAGGAATTGGGCCTTCACGAAAAGGAAAGACATCTTCATGAAAAACATCTCGACTTATAAAAAAATCTCTCGTGCTTGTGTCGAGGACACGATATCCTTTTTGTAAATTTGGATATCCCATGAATATACATCGCCTAGCACGAGCGCTCATTTTGTCCCGAGGCCCCATTACTGTAGCATAGCATAAGCACCCGAAGATCTTCAGATGATCCAATGTTGGTTTCTTTCCATAGAGTAATTTAAAAGGCGATTTGCCATCCAATATTCGTGTTGGCATGCGGTTGATTAAATAGGTTGCAGTGATGACACAATCTCCCCAATAATTCTCTGGGATAGAACCCTGAAACTTAAGGGCCCTGGTGACTTCTAAGAGATGGCGATGCTTTCTTTCCACTACCCCATTCTGTTGTGGGGTATAAACACAGGAGCTCTCATGAAGAATGCCTTGGGATAGAAACAGTGAGCGGCAATCACTATTAAAAAATTCTGTCCCATTATCAGTACAAACTCGTTGAATCGATTTCCTGAACTGATTCTTGGTTAGAGTTAGAAATATCCTTAGATGAGAAGCAACTTGTGCTTTCGACTGCATTAGAAACACCCATGTGGCATGGGAGTAGTCGTCCACAATTGTGAGAAAATATCGTGAACCATCCCTATGTGGGGTGTGATAAGGTCCTCAAACATCCATATGAATCAGAGAAAAAATTTTAGTGGAATGAGTTGTACTGGTAGGAAAAGGAGTTCGGGACTGTTTTGCAAGCGGGCTAATTTCACATTTAGAGTAAGGGAAAAATGCACTGTGCGCCATTCGAAAATGCATAAGAAAGCTCTTGTCATTGGTAGATAGATTACACAATGATTTTTTATGCAGGGGTACTAAAGAAAAATCAAAATGACTAGGATAACTGATCCAAAAATAAAGCCATTCAGAAAGACTACCCAAGCCCATCAGTTTGCCAGTCGAAGGGGCCTGGAAAAAACAGTTGTCAGAGTCAAAGAATATTTGACAAGAATTTTCTTTGCAAACTTTAGAGACGGAAATGAGATTGAATTGGAATTGTGGAACATAAAGGACATTTTGAAGGGTTATTTGATGGCTTAATTGAACAGTGCCTGTCAAAGTAACATGAGTGATGTTTCCATTTGGCAATTGCACAAAAATAGATGTGTCCAATTTGTTGTGCTCACTGGAAAAAATTGCTCTATCACAAATAAGATGATCAGTTGCCCTTGAGTCAATGATCCAAGCCTTTCTTGAAATAGAATTTACCAGGCAATGTGAAATACCTGAAAAACTTGCTCCTTTATTCCCCACATCAATTTTCTATAATGCCTGCATCAGCTGCTGGTATTGCCCATATGATATTGGTTGTTCATTGTTTAGGCCGGTTGGTCCAGTGACCTGATAGGCTGCAGCATATTCCTTTTTCTTCCCCTTTTCTCCTGGCTTACCATGTAACTTCCAACAATTATCCATGGTATGGTGAGGTCGTGTGCAATATTCGCAATATAATTTACCTTTTCCTTTTGAATTTTGCCCGAAATTTTTTAAAGGAGCAGAAAAAAACTGACCGTCCAATCCTTTTAAAGCGGAGAAGATCCAGCCATCCAATCCATTTGGTGAGGCGAAGATCTGGCCGTCGGATCCTTTTAACGCGGGAAAGATCTGGCCGTCGGATCCTCTTAACGATGGAAGATATCCACCATCGGATCCTCTTAGCGATGAATGATTTCCACCGTTGGATCCACCGACATGATAAGCCCCCTGTCCACTGTCGGATCTAAGCGCGTAATCTGGGCTGTCCATCTCGCCCCTTTTAAGCCCTCTTTCGAGAGAGCTCTGTAGCCCTAGCCCCCTTTCGCGACTCTCCCTCTCTCGGGCTAGGGTTTTCTCCGAGTCTCACCGGACGCCGCGCATCGCGAGGGCGACGCAGTCGCTTCCTCGCGTTTGCTCCCGAACCGCGAGCCTCTGGCTCTCCTCTTGGACGGCCAGCTGGAAGATTCGTCCAAGGGGAGGCACCGGATCCATCGCCAAGATTTGAGGCCAAAAGGTTAGGTGAGTCTCGTTCAAAATCAAAAGAAATCGCATGGCTTTCTCCCTTTCTTTTATAAATCTGTACTGCTGGAGCGTCTCTGCTGGTCCCTCGAGCTTCTCCTCCACTGCTTCGAGCTGGTTCCAGAGAGAGGACAGTTTGTTGTAACATGCTGTGACGGTCATGTTTCCTTGTTTTAACTCGCTCAATTCCTGCATGAGATAAAAAAATCTTGGCCCGATCTAACTTTCCGTACATTTCTTTGATGCTATCCCATATCTTTTTTGTGTCTTCTGTCGGAGGAAGCCCGGCGGCCACCTCTGCAGAGATGCAATTGCCGATCAATGTTCGGATCAGGTGGTTGCACTTTCTCCAGTGCCTGGCCAGCCGCTCGTCCGAAGGAATGGGTACTGTCCCATCGAGAAATCCATCCTTATCCTCGGTCACAAGGGCTCGCCGGAAATCCTACGACCATTTGGAGTAGTTCTCCAATCTGGTGAGTTGTAGACTGATCAATTTCAGTTCTGGGCCATCAGCGGTTGACACGTACAAAGGGTCGCCAGGTTCTGGTCGTCCTGTGATGGCTGTGATTGGGAATGGAAGGAATCCGGGCGTGATGTTCGGGTAGGGATTCGTCCCTGTACCTGATCCGCCAAATCCAGATCCAAAGCCCACATTGAATGTGCCTGGATGAGGACTCGTTCCAAGGAAAGATTCGCCTGATCCGCTCACTTGCTCCGAACCGACGGCCGAATTTGCCCTATTCGTGGCTGGTGGATTCCCGTCGGACTGGGGGTTGCTCAGGCTGCTCCCGGTCCCCGGCGATGATGTATTTGGGCATGGCCCAATGTACCATGGATACGGTACCCATTGGTAAGGCTGTCCGGAAATGGGTAACCCCATGTTTGACTGAGCCAGGAAATACTGCCATGGCAGATTTTAAAATTGAGCTTGTGGTTGGATCGGAATGGTGTTCTGTATTTGCTGTGCAAGTGCAACTTCTTCTGGGACCCTGCTGTCAACGCCAGAAGATGGGTTTTTTGGATGACTCATGGTAAGTAATAATCTCTGGTTCTTTCTTCTCTAATGAATTTTGATTCCTTCGCTGCTTTGATCTAGTTTTGCAGTTCAGGGAGTTTCAGTAGGCAATCAAGACTTGCAGAAGCGAAATCAAGAGCTAAAGCTCTGATACCATGACAGAAAGTGAAGAGAAGACAAGGACAAAGTAAAAAGAAGGAAAAGAGAACAGAGGATGTCGCAGAGGTTTTAGGGAATTTCTGTTTTTTTTTTATATTCTTTCATGTACATTACAATGTAATTATATTACAAGAATTACATGAATAAAGGAAAAGAAATATTTTACAGATCAATTTGATATTTCCCTATCTCAATCTAATCCCTAATTGATTTGATCACGATTATGACCAGAAATAGCTTGAAGCATATCTTCCAACACGAACCATCATTTTCAAGATGAACAAATGATCATATAACCATTTAATCAAAATCTGTTTTTGTGACCAACATTCGCTGGCCCAAGTGGCAAGGAACCTGAGTTCCCTTAAGCAAAGTCTCGAGTTCTAGCCTTGTGTATGGAGCAAATGGTAATGGGAAAGCCACCTCCCTTGTGGGTCCGATAGTGCTTGATTCCGGATTTAGTCGGGGATACCCCGGATACTGGAAGGTCATAGACCCAAAAAAAATAATAATTGTTTTTGTGGTGCAACGGTACAATTTTTATATTTTACTACAAGAATTGATTTTTTATACAAAAACATAAAATCGGCCAATTCACGATCCAATATCAGAACCGGGAGTCTCAAGGTCTATTTCTAGTTCTAAGTGAGAACCAATCACCCCAAAATGAATGAACATATATGGAGTAAGGATTTCCAAAAGTTAAAAGTTAAAAGTTAAACAATTTGTTATAATTATAAGTTTTTCTAGAAAAAAATCATAAAAAATTGAAGGCAGAAATGATTTACTGTTTTCTTTTTTTTTTTTTTTAATTTTTCTTGGCTTTAGTTAATTGAAATTTGTTAGCTTAACTTCATAAATTAGCGTAGGCAGTACTAAACATTGTGGAAAAATAATACGATTGATTAAAAAGTGATAAAACCACCCTACATTTTACAATCTTTTAGAATTATGTCTTCACAATCATCTCTTACGGTAATATATTTGTATTTTTTGATCCAAAGCATCATCAAAATGGTGATAAGAAGTAATTTCAATTTTAAACATAAAAAATTTCTTCTTGGGACCTAATTCAATCTTCAAAGATTTCTCTAAGTTTTGTCAAAGCATCTGTGACTACCTCTAACTTAGATCGATCATCACATTAGTTTAAGAACCATATATTTTCAAATAGCGTCATTGGCATCAGCTTACTCTAAAAAATCCACTGGCAGATTTTTAAATTGATAACGATTGATAAAAAATGAAAAATGAAAATAAGCGCACCAAAAGTCATCAAACTTATAATGAAAGTATAATTGGATTCTAAAATATCAAAAAGATACAATCAAGCTTTAAAACCTGTCTCTCCCTTAAAATCCAATCAATATGGCTAATAGGAATCCTGAGGTTTTTTTTTTTTATATATATCTTTTTGTTTCTTATGACAGGCGGTTGATATACATTTGTCACTGATATGTGACTTTTTTTATATTTTAATTTTCTTCATTTCCACGCATGCTCCCCCTTGTTACTGTCCATCTTCTTCTCCATGTCAACTCAGCCACGACCGTGATTATCATTGGTGTCTGCCGGCCAACGAACCCCTCGGGGCAACGTCGCAACCATCGCCGATCCCTTCTAGACCGTCAATAGCTGCCAGCGTCGCCTCTAGCAATCCCAAACGACACTCCCTGGTTTCGGCTCACCAATTTTTTGGAGCTCCAAGCAACCATTTTTCTCAGCTACAACAGTCGTGGAGCCAACCCCAAAGCCTCATTTCCTCCTTCCCTGCAACCTCAACCGTCTAAGCATGGGCTAGTGACACCAAGAACCGCCCCTGCCGATCAAGAGCTCTTGTTTTCTCACTCTCCTAGGCTTCGCTTCCTTTGCGAGCAACCCAGGCTGAAGCACCGCCGCCCTTACCGCCAACTCCAAGCGCATTTGTTTCGTCCCCGGTTGCCAGGACCAGCTTCTTCCGGTAAACGCCGTAAGTTATGACAATCTGCTATATAGCAAGCAAATGGCATAAACGGTATATGGTCCAACGGGACCCAAGAAGGAACTCCATGTACTTTAAATTGCAGTTCTTGTAAATGCTACTACCAGAATCCAGCCAATTTCTATGAGCGATATGCTGACGTGGCAACCATGGGAAATGACGTGGCATAAAAAAATATAGACCAAAGTGCGTACACTCCAACTGTTCAGCCGGAAAATGAATCGAAAAACACAATGTTAGACGGATGCAGGACAAGATCATCTCGACCACCTTACTAGTCTGTTTCCTATTTCAATCTAGTTATTTGACAATATTGAGGATTTGGCATACTTATTTCATTTAATTTTCTTATTTAGACTCCGTTTGCGTCGAGAGCCACAAACCCAAGTACTTATTTTGGTCGCTATGACTATGGTCGGGCAAATCGAGTTTAAAGATTCAAGCCTTGAGACCCTGTGCAATCTTAGAAGAGTCGTCTATCAATTCAACAAATATGAAAAATCTGATTTACAAGTTTTCAGGTCTGAATTAAAATCTAGTAGACATAAGGCTCTAAAGGGGTTAGGATCGGAGTACTATATGAGAGAACAAATAAGTATAAAGGACTAACAGATCTATAAGAAAAGTATAAAAACAAGAACAGTATAAGAACTAAATAAAATCTTGAGAATTAAAAATAATGTAAAGAGCAAAGGCAATATATAAAATATAAAGTAAGAGTATGCATAAACAAAAAACAATCATGAAGGTGGTATAAATTTGTATTTTATGGAACTGAAAATTACATGTATTGAAAGATGCAGAAACTAAAGCATCAAGTCATCCACTAGGACGATAATCCACACTCCAGGGAGTATTGATGTTTGTATTACAAGAAATGGTTAACCAACTATCACATAAGTTGGTAACCCTGTATGAAACTATGTATTTGAAAAACAAACTTACTTTGTAACCGGGGGGTACAAGGTAAGAAAGCTTGAGACTTGAAATGATGAGGGTTTACAAGAGGATGAGGAGGAAGAAGAGAGAAGTGAGATATGAAAATTTCGAGTCCCCTTCTTCTGTGCCGAGAGAGTGTATTTATAGGAGGTGCTACAGTAAAAGTGCTATAGTGTTGTACAGTGTAAAGTGAACAGTGTAAAGTGAATAGTGAATAGTGAATGCCTATCTTGCTATAGTATATAGCCTTTGCGCCGCTATAACAGTGTTGGCATGTGATATCCTGTCTTTAATCTCTATCTATGTTGATCCCGTAGCAGTCATCTTCATTGATGTTTCTATTGTGATGTGACTGAGAGGATCTATTTGAATTGTCTTGTGATTTAGAAGATCCACATTGTGATCCTTCCACTTTTGAGAGCATTGTTCTAAGGATGTTGTAGTATTTCTCCCTACTCTGGACTATAGCCAGTGCTGCACTTGCAATGGATTTCTCCTGTAAAAATGATGTATTTGATGGGGCTATGGTTATCTAAGTTTTTTAGCTATTTAGCCATGTCTTAACCGCAACTTCGGATCCTTGTTCATGGAATTTGAATCTATCCCACCATTTTGTCTTGTATTTTCGGACAAGTGCGGGTACCAGTTTGGTGGATGTATTGTATTCAAACTCCCAAGCTGTTACCCATGAGATTTTGAATATTATGAAAAAATGCATGAGGCATGGGAATCTTAGATCATGTGGAGTTGGTACAAAGTATTTACGAAATATTTGGTATCCTTGATTGACTGTGGGGTGTAGTATTATGTCCAAAGGACCAAAGAAATCCCACCAAGAGTCAAACCAGTTTGGTAGGCTTTGTCTTGGGAAGTTGTCTTTGAAGAATACCAGCTAAGTATGTTGAAAATTTGTATTTTGTTTGTAGAAGACATTCCACCAGGCTTGTTGGTAGTCCCAGTAAGCAAAGGTTTTGAAAAACCATTCTCTGATCTGTGTGTTATCTTCAAAATTAAATTCTTTATTAAGAAATGCCTTGTTTGGTTCAAATTGTTTTTCTAAAACATTAAGCTCGGCATCTATCATTTGTGAATAAGTGGGAGAGTGATGTGGAGAATCTGTATTTCCTAGGACCGTTTCAGGCTGGTTCTGTTGGTAAACTGGCCTGGAAATTCCTGATCTATTATGTAAACCACTAATTTCTGGTTCAGGAGGTGTCTCATGATTATTTCTACCGTTAATAGGAGGTAAAGGTGTTGTATCTCGTATGGAAGTATTTCTATGTGTACTCGGAGGAATGGTGATTATAGGTGGTAGATTGGGATTTAGATCTACTGACCTTGAATTAGAAGAATGAAATGAAGGACTAGATCTTGAATCAAAAGATCTTCTAGGAAACCTAATAGTAACTCTTCCTTTTGGATGTTGTATGACATTAGTAGGAGTTGTATTTTGAACAACTTGTTGAGGAACTTGGTTTTCTAGTTCCCATTGTTCAGGCAAAGTGACTTGATTCCAATTTATTGATCTAGGAATTATTGTATTTGCTCTAGAAATGTCAATTTGGAGAAGAAGTGTTTCTCCTTTTGGACTGTGTTTGAAAGCATTTTCTCCAAAGGCAGAGACCATGGCTTTGTAATGAATTCTATAGACAAGAGCTAAAGGAATGGATCCATTTGCTACTTTGTAATTATGGATTTTGATTTGGAGTGTGAGGGCCCTAAGAATATTTTTATCTTTAAGAGATACTGAGAAATTGAGGTAACAGTCAAAATGTATCGGACTTTTGCAGAAACTTGTTTCTACTGTACCGAGAATAGACTCATCATAGTTTAAGAGACGTGAATCTCGTAAAACTAAGAGAGTATAAGTATTAAGACCTTCTTTTGTACGAGGTTTGATTCCTACTTGGACTAATCCTATATGAATATAATTGTATTTTTGTTTATGCTTCTTGATAGACTCTTGATTCAAAAGGTGTATTTTTTCATAAGAATTAGAAAGAGGAATGTCTCTTTCTTCAGTGGCTATGACATAGTCTGATTTTTCAAAAAATTTCAATTTTGATTGTTTGTATATTTCCTTAAGCTATATTCTAGGAATTTCCCAACTTTCTATAAATTTGTTGAAATCTTCTATCCTTACTTCGTCTCTATGTATAGGACTTGGATCCGAGTCCATTTGTGATAGAGAACTAGAGGAAGATGTAGATCTTCTAAGTAAGCTCATACTTAAGATCGGAACTATTCCTTCTTCAGAACCGTTACAGAGCTAAACCAACGGTCTAACAGGCACTCAGGGACTTATGGCCTGTACCACTCTGTAGAAACAAGAAGGATGCCGACGAATGGCTCTCGATCTATAAGTATGTTCTTTCAAAGACTATCTATACCTTCCCATTGGCTCTGATACCATAAAAGGGTTAGGATCGGAGTACTATATGAGAGAACAAATAAGTATAAAGGACTAATAGATCTATAAGAAAAGTATAAAAACAAGAACTGTATAAGAACTAAATAAAATCTTGAGAATTAAAAATAATATAAAGAGCAAATGCAATATATAAAATATAAAGTAAGAGTATGCATAAACAAAAACTAGCCATGAATGTGGTATGAATTTGTATTATATAGAACTGAAAATTACATGTATTGAAAGATGCAAAAACTAAAGCATCAAGTACTCCACTAGGGCGGTAATCCGCACTCCATGGAGTATTGATGTTTGTATTACAAGAAATAGTTAACCAACTATCATGTAAGTTGGTAACCTTGTATGAAACTATGTATTTGAAAAACAAACTTACTTTGTAATTATGGGGTACAAGGTAAGAAAACTTGAGACTTGAAAGGATGATGGTTTAATTCTGAAGATAACAAACAGGTCAAAGAATGGTTCTTCAAAACCTTTGCCGATAAAGCAAAAGACATCAAGCAGAAATATTACGACTACATATATGAATATGAAGTCCATATATTTTTCTTTGATTGGTTAGAAGAACAATTCCTTGAACCAAAAGAAATAGTTGTCGTAAATCATCATTATAAGTGGAAACTTGATAATGGTGAAACCATAGAATCCAATCATCCACCTCTTAGGAGAATAAAATACAACATGGAGAAAGCAAGGTTACAGCTACTCCTTTTAGGGCTCCAGACAAAGGAGGCTCCCTTTACACTCACAAAGTTATTGAACAAAACAATTATACAAATCAACATTTGGTGACCATAGGAAAACAACTTAATAGGATAGAATCTACCATCTAGAATCCCACTCAACTTATCACACCACAAGTTAGACACCCTCAAAAAACCCATTTTTAAGGCTTTTGAATTCCCTAAAAACCTTAGTCCCGAGTTTGCTAAAGCCTTAGAACAAAAGAAAAAACTTTTAGGGAAATCAAAGCTATAACCTACACGTATATTAGACACCCCTAAATTCCAAGGTCTTACTCCTGACCAACCTATTATTAGTACCTTGACCAAACACTTTAGTGACTCTGCTAATGAATCTACAGCTGAGATAAACAGACTCAATTGGAGATAACCCCGGAAACTTTATTATAGTCAAGCCACCCCACCAGACATCACTCAAGAAGGATCATCACAAAAAATTTAGAATAAATACTCTCCAGATGCCATTTACGAATGGAATATAGATGGTGTAGCCGAAGCCAATATTATGAACATATTAAACAACATGGTGATGCTTGCTAATGCCTACAAAACACAGCAAGATGTTTCAGACCATGCTGTTGCTAATCTTTTAGTCGTCGAATTCACTGGACAACTAAAAGGTTGGTGGGATAACTATTTAACTGATGAACAGAGGGTACAATTTTTAACTGCTTATAAAATAGAAAACTTTGGGCAGCGGATGGATGATGATCAAGGACATCTCATCGAAGATGCGGTGAATACACTTACTTACTCCATTTCACAACACTTCATAGGAGATCCTTCACATATTAGAGATAGAAACCAAGATCTCTTATCCAATATGCGATGCAAATCTTTAGGGAGATTTAGAGAATACAAAGAATTTTTCCTTCAAAGGGTTCTTGTTAGACCTGACTGCAACCAACCTTTTTGGAAAGAAAATTTTTTAGCAGGTTTATCCCAAATAATAGGTGACTAAGTTAGGGATAGAATTAGAGAAGAATACAGTGGTCAAATACCTTATGATCTACTTTCTTATGGAGAAATAGTCTCTTACGTCTATAGACAAGGAACGCAAATGTGTAATACCATCAAATTGGGAAGAGCAATCTCTCACCAATAGAAGTCTAGGAGATTTCTATGCTCAATACGATCCCTCTCATAATGAAAAACAAAGCCAAAATGCAAAGGAACTTGCCCTTCTGAAAAAGAAACAAAGAAACATCACAACAAACCTCAACCTCATAAGAATAGACGAAGACACCAGAATAACCAAAATAGACCTCAGACTGATAAGAAAAATTTTAAAGACATTTAATGCTACTCTTGCGGTAGAAAAGGTCATATTTCAAAATACTGCAGGATTAATAAAAAATTGAATGAACTTTCTTTAGATGACAATACTTTATACCAGTTAAACAACATCCTTATAGATAATAGTGACATTTCTTCTGATGAACTTCTTGAAGAGGATGGTCTTTAAGTTAACGAAATAGAATTCTCTTCAAATTCTGATTATGAAGACGCCTCTCCAGAAAAATCCATTCCTGAAATAAACATGTTAACAAAAGAAAAAGAATTCCTCCTCAGCATTACTGATAAAATCACCGACCCAAAAGCCAAGAAAGAATACTTAGATAGACTACATTCTTCCATGAATATTACCACCAAGCCCAATACTTCCTACAATTTAAAAGACATTTTGAATAGAAACAAAAAACCTCAGTCCAGACTTATAAATATTAATGACCTCCAGAATGAAATAAAACAACAAAAATTAGAAATACAAGCCTCGAAAGCAATACAGTTGGATATGAAACAAGAAATTTCTAATATAAAATCTCTTGCCCTAAAAGGAAAGACAAAATTAGAAAACCAAAATGAAATCACTAATATTGCTGATACTTTTGATCCAGCCTTTCTTATGTTTTTAACAGAAATAACATCTAGAAAGTGGATAATAAATATTAAGATAAAAATCAATAATGAGCATATTATTGAAACAACAGCACTCTTTGACACAGGAGCTGATCTCAATTGTATCAAAGAAAGCCTTGCTCCAACAAGATACTTCAATAAAACTTCCAAATCTCTAAAATCAACCTCAAGAGACAAATTAAATATCCAATACAAATTGCCAGAAGCCTTACTTGTAAAAGACCAAATGTCTTACAAAATATCTTTTCTTTTAGTTAAAAATATAAGGCAACAAGTAATTCTTGTAACACCTTTTATACAATTAATCCAACCTTTTACTGTCACCAATGAAGGTATTAAACCCATGCTTTAAATAGAAAATTCATTTTTAACTTCATAACAAAACCACAAAAGAGGAGTTCAAATATTTTACAAGAACATTCTATTTCAGAAATAAACTAACTTATAAAAGACAAAGAAAACGAGCTTGGATTCTTAAAAGAAAATTTAGAATTCAAAAGAATAGAAGAAAATCTTATAAAACCAAACATTATAGAAAAAATAGCTTTCCTACAAAAACACATAGAGAAAACCATATGCTCTACTACTTGCCTAATGCTTTTTAAGAAAGGAAGAAGCATATTGTTGATTTACCTTATGAACATGATTTTTCTGAAAGCAAAATACCTACAAAAGGTTGTCCCACACAGATGAATCATGAAGTTCTGAAATTTTATCAAACAGAGATACAAGATCTCTTGAATAAAAAAACTCATAAGAAAAAGCCAATCACCATGGAGCTGTTATGCTTTCTATGTCAAAAAAAATACTGAACTAAAAATAGGAGTTCCTAGATTAGTTATTAATTATAAACCGCTAAACACAGCCCTTAGATGGATAAGATATCCAATTCCTAATAAAAGAGATTTGCTAAACAGATTATGTAGATCAAAAATATTTTCAAAATGACATGAAGTCAAGATTTTGGCAAATACAAATCAATGAAAAAGATAAATACAAAACAGCTTTTACAGTCCCTTTTGGTTAATACGAATGGAATGTGATGCCATTTGGTCTTAAAAATGCCCCTTTAGAATTTTAGAGAATCATGAATGAAATCTTTAATCCCTATTCAAAATACATTATTGTCTATATGGATAATGTTCTAATTTTCTCCTCTAATGTAGAACAAAATTTCAAACATCTTTCTACTTTCATAAAAATAATCATACATAATGGTTTAGTAGTTTCTCCTACTAAAATTGCATTCTTCCAGATCAGGATTATATTTCTAGATCATTACATCCATTTAGGCACTATAACTCTCATAGAAAGATCAATCTCTTTTACTGACAAATTTCCTAATGAAATTTAAGACAAAACTCAATTATAGAGATTTTTAGGTAGCCTCAATTATATTATAGATTTCTTTCCCAATATAAATATTCTTTGCAAACCTTTACACCAAAGGTTACGTAAGGATCCTCTGCCATGGACTTCAGTCCATACAAATATTGTCAAACAAATAAAGATTCATGTAAAAAAAATACCATGCTTACACCTTGCTGACCCTTCTGCTTTCAAAATAGTAGAAATTGATGCCTCAGAATTAGAATACGATGGCATTCTCAAACAAGTCAATAACAACAAAGAACAAGTTGTTCAATTTATATCAAAACATTTCTAATTATGATCAAGAACCACATTCACCATATGTCCTGCTACTATGAGATAAAACATTTGATAAGTTAGATGGATTTTAATAGAGTGATGGAAACAAACCTCAGTAGTCAACTTAAGGGCAATTCATCATCTGAGTCCTTCATGTCACTAAAAGAAGGAACATCAGGAGGTGACATGCCTGTGAGCTGTTCATTGTCGGAAGATTGAGTCAGCTTCTCAGCATCTTCTTCCTCCCTCAACCAAAAAATGGGCAAAAATGATGGCTCTCCCTTTTCATTCAAGTCCTAGCTTCTGCCTTACTGAAGCCAAAGTGTTCTTCTCATTGTCTTTAGTCTCACATAATCCAGCTTTAGGATTTGGAGGACATAGCGATGATTCAGCAGAAGGATATTGCGGCACCTGGACCCTCTTCTTTTTTGGAAAGGAAGGTTTTACACAACTAGGACAGGATATTATGGTGTTGGACTCTTCTTTTGTTTTTCTCGGTACTTTCTTTTTCGATGTCCTTTTGCCCTATAATACTTCATAACCAAACACTTCAACATCTCCATTACCCTTAACATCACAATGGCCTAGTTGGTTTTCCCCATCTGTAGCTTGACATGAATGAAAAAAGACACTCGGATGCCTGGAGGGCCAAAACTTGACACGGGAGAGACATAAGTGTCAAAAGTTAGAAAAATGACACTTAAGTGCCAAAATCGAACCAAAATAGTTCAGTTAAGTGCCAACAATGAAAAAATCTAGTCAAATTACATACGTGGCGTTTTTTCAACAAAACAAGTACAAAACAATGTTGTTTCGCATGTTGACGTGACTAGACAAGTGTAAAAATAACGTCGTTTTGCTAACATGATTAGATAATTAATATAAATATTAATTAACTTAAATTTAAAATTATATTTTAAAAAAAAAAAAAAAAGATGAAGTTTGCAGAAGGCGAGGGCTCAGCCCTCACCACTGCCTCTCCACCTTCCCAACAACGTCAAGGAGGCTACGGCAAGGGCTGAGCCCTCACCATTCTACAATTAAAATTTTTTTAACATAATAATTTGGTTTTAAATTTAATTAAATTAATATTCATATTAAAATCCAAATCTGAGACAAAACAACGCCGTTTTGGCTTTTCTTTGTTGAGTCAGCTCTTCGAGGTGAGCAATATTAATAAAAAATTGTCACGTAGAATTTCCATTTTTAGTGAGGTTTGTCAAATTTTGTACTCAAGTATCTTATTTTTCAAAAAAAGCGACATTTAAGCGTACCTTTCATAACTGTTGACACTTAGCTATCCCTATATCAAGTTTTGGTGCTTCAGATGTTCTTTTGCCTTTATTTATGTATATTAAGTGATGGGATTGGGTACACTAGGGAAAATAAAAGAGTCAGTACTCCTCCTGACGACATCCAGCTAAACATTTGTCATCCCATCCCAACCTAATTATACATATAGTCATCTAATCCTTGCCCCCAACTCCATCAAAAATCATCCACGTCCCAAAACTCCTCTATCCGCCTGCCTCCATCACTCAACCGTGCTACTGCTGTCTACTAACCCATTGTCGTAATTGTAAAGTGGGAGGGGGCCCACAGACACGCCCACTCACTAGAGCGGATAGTGCGACGAAGCTAAGGAGTACGGGTCCCCTAGGTGCTCCGTTGTCGATCGTCAAGGTGGACACATGTCGGTAAAACACGATATTTGAGAGGTCAGGTTCAACAATCTTGGTTCGGTGCGAGGAAAAATCCACCAAAAGTGAGGATAACACTCAATAAGAAAATTACTAACCAGCCTATATCATAAAAGTCAATAACAATACATGCGAGGAAAAATAAAGGATTATTATAATATCAACTTTCTTGAGAAACCACCCGCCGTGGTGGCTCCGCTGGATAGGTTTCAAGCTTCCTTTCGCTAAGAGGTCTAGAGTTCGAATCCCCTGCGACGCAAGTTGCAGGGAGGCTGGCGTGAGACATTGGTGACTTACCCGGTGGCATGTGTGTGGTGGCTAGCACGTGTCGCCCCCGTGGTTTATCTCCTATTGTCGGCCGTGCGGGGTTCCTGGGTCATCAAAAAAAAAAAAAAACTTTCTTGAGAACCTTTACCAAAATCAGGATAACCAATAGAAAATATTTTCTCTGAAAATCGTAACCTAGTAAAACTTGAATGAAATCTGGAAATGCAATTCATCATCTTTACTGTGAATTGACCGCCACCATTTTCCAAGGGACACTGTTATCCCTTGGGCATCTTGCACCTATCCAACATCACAAGGATATTTGAGGGAACCATGTTATACTCCCAAGCATCCGGAGGAACCCATTTACCCCACCAAGCATCTCTTCTAACACCCGAGGTATCGTTGTCCTATGGATTGATAGCATTCCAAATCACACACTTATTTCATAGTGCAGCAATTCCATAATTCAATTTAAACATGTCATCAAATGAGTTAAAACATAGAGATCAACTCAATTTCATGATCATCAATCCTTTGTTCATTTGAAACCCAAAAAATGATGTAGGACTGTTGGTTATCAATATCCTCCAAAAGACACATGCAAAAAGGGAAACTCCAAAGTCCCAAAATCAATCAAAAAGTCAGTTCGCCTACCCTTAGAAATCATTGGCATTCACCAAGCAAATCCTTTTAAAAATTACGAAAATTTAGCACGACGTGGATGAGATTCCAAGGAACGTGGACGAGATTCCAAGGAACTTTTTTCGTGAAGGACTCAAGGTTTAGTTTAACTTGTAAGGGCCCCAATAATTTTCTGAAGTTGGGATTAAAATAGGACACAAAACCAGATTGCAGCAGGTTCAGGAAATCGCATTTTGGTAAATAAATTCCAAAAATCATGAAAAAATTTCCACATTATAGCTTAAGCTGTGGTCTAAAACTTTCATGAGGAAACTACTCCAAATTGTTTGTCAAAAATCCGGCAGAAAATGGAAAATGAGCAAAGGTCCGGAAACAGCTTATAAAACAATTTTGGACACGCAAAGTTTTTTAAATATATTTTGCACATACAATGTCTGAAAAATCTGAAATTTAAGTATGTCATAGAACAAGCCAAAACACACAACTTTCGTGAAGAAAGTCCCATCAATTTTGTACCACAAATACCTGCACAAAATTAGCAAAATTGGTTTAAAGTAAATAGATCCGAAAATCAGCATAACCTCGGATTCGTCCACAACTCATGTCAATTAAGCTCAAATCAGGGCATCCATTGATATCCAGCATTCCGACAACATATTAATATACTCAATGTACTAAATTATTAATATTACTTGCAACGCGTATATCCCGAAACTGTTGATGAACATAATTAAGCATGAAATTGACCTTTGCAATTAAAACTCGGGAAAATCAACCTCGACGTACGGAAATTAACCTACGTAACATAAACCGGCAGTAATTCATTTGCCTCTTATCCTAAATGAGCTGTGGTCACGGTTCGGCAAGGAAATCCCAAGCTACTGCTGTCCGAGCTGAGGCGACGGTGCGGCTAAGGGGCGGCGAGGCGAGCAGCTGAGTTGAGGGCGTCTTCTGTGGTTGCACCGTGTGATTGGGGCTGCTCGTGCGATCTGGGAGGGAGTTGGTCACGCAGAGAAACGAGCAAAACAGGAAAAAGGAAGCGAGATCACGCGAAGAAGAAGAAAGATAAATGGCTTGTCGTGCTTTATGGTTCTTCTATCCTTCACCGCCTGGCTCAGGTCTTCTCTCCCTCTCCGTGCATTCATCGTTGACTTAGCAGCCTGTCTTGTGACAGCTGGGTGGGGATGTGTCCAATGAGTTGGAAAATTGCGTGCGATGGGAAGAAGGGAAGCGGTGGTCTCCTTCCTTGCGCTGTCGACTCGTCCCTGAAGGACGACAGCAGCTAGGGAACGTGTTGGAAGATATGCAGCTTGACAGATTATTTAATTGATTCTAATCCGATTTGTACAGATCAATTAGGATTAAATCTAGAATAGATTGATTTATAGGATAATTAGTTTCCTTCTTTATTCACACTCTTATATTATAATTACAGAGGATGTACATCATTACAATCATCGAAGACGATACAATACAATCAAAATTCCCTCAAGTCTTCTCTCTGGACGTCTTTCTTCTCCATTAGAACCGTCCCTCTCGATATTTCTTTTCTCGATTTGGGTTTCTTTCACGTGGCCGCAGATGAAGATCCTGTGATCGGTGGGGCGGAAACGCACGGTGGCGTCGGTGCTGAGGTGGCGTGACCTAGTCGATTGAGGAGTCACCGAGGTGGCTCAGTGATGTGGTGGTGCAGCTAAGGTGTCGCGTTCTTTGCAACGGTATGGTGAGGCTCGGTTGGCAGCGTGATTCAATGGCGAGCCTAGTGGCGTGCCACCGTTAAGCATTTGAAACTTATTATTCCATGGAGCGAAAATTCGAATGTCACAAATTTTTCCTTATGTCTGATTGAAACCAATTTTTAATATTCTTTTGAGTTTTTTTTTAATTGATTTTCCATTTTTTTTCAATTTTTTTCTTCCTTTTTTTTTTTTTTTTTCCTTTTTCCCTATTTTGTTACTCCTGCATCTTCTTCTTGAACCCATCTTCTTCCCCGAAGCATTTTTCTTCTCTGCAACTTCATCTTCTTTTCTCTTTTTTTGTCGAACCCATACAACTAGACACCACCATCTGCCGTGAAACCAAGCAAAGTGCAGCAGGAATATTAAATCCAGACAAGAACATCACAGGCACGAAGCTATACGAGACTAAACCGCACGAAGCTATACGAGACTAAACCTTCGCTGAACTCTTGGTCATACACAGTCAGATTCGACACCTCTCACAAACAAACCATCGAACAGGTAGCGGGCGTTCTTTAGTACAGATTTCAAGAACAAGTTTAGTGTTACTCTCGGCTTAGACGTGATGCATCAAGTTCAGATCAACCTCAAATCCCACAGACTAATCTCAGTTTTACAAGATTGAACCGAGAGTTCATCGACTTGAAATCCACATTCTCGGTTCCCAAATAGAATGAAGAAAACAAAACAGAGCGTCCGAGAAAAGGTGCTTACCTGATCGAGAATGGAGCTGCAGTGAACGCGACCGGTAAGTTGGCTCCGGCGGACGAGAAACTCTTCTCTATCTTTCGAAGGAAGCTTCTCCACCCACCTTTCTTCTCCTCAAAACCCGCGTTCTTTCTATAGCCGAAGACACCCCGTTTTCTCACAGCGGGGATATTCTCGGTCGTGACTGGTTCTGCTTCTCCATCGTCTTCAACCGGAGCTCCAGTGGCCGACGTTCTCACCGATTTTCTAAATCCCGAACGTTGCTTCCACCTCAATTTCCTTGCTCTCTCAGCTTTCTCTGGTTTCTCCACAGCGACCTCCCTCTAGCCAGCCGTGGTTCTTCAGCGGAGCTTTTCTCTCGCTAGGTCACGCCTCGGTTACTGTTGCTGCGCCTCATCCTTCGTCACAGACGTTCGCCCGTAGCTATTCCCACCGTTGCGTCACAGTCCTCCCTTCCGCCACCGCACCCGTCTTCTTCGCTCACAGACGTGAGCATGCGAAAGAGAATGAGCCTGGGACTTGGGCTGGGCCTTCTCTAAGCTCTGATGGGCTAAGGATAAAATAAAAACAGAAGGAATGGGCTCATAAAGAAATAAATGGATGGGCTGTAGGAATTTTTTTATAAAAAAAAAAAAAGGCTGGGTGCAAGAGTTCTTCTGGCCCACAACTTGCTGAAAATAAATGAGTCAAGCCCCTCACCCGCCGTTGTCAAGCTTTTTTTTTTTTAATTATATTATTTTTTTAATAACTTTCTTTTTTATTATTACTATTATTTGTATTTTTATGCTTTTTCCAAAAATGGACACTTGAATGGTCGACGAAATTCGGATGTCAACACTTAACAGCACCAGTTAAAAGCCTTAACAATAAATAAGTGTGTTGACATCTAATTTTTGGTAATTCTAAGAAAATAAAAATAAAAATCACAAACAAAAGGAAAAATTGGAGAAAATCAATTTGATTGTTTAAGCATGGAAATTCGAAATTCTAATTTCGGTAAATGCAGAAGTAATTAGAAAATGAGGTAAATAGAGGACAATGATTTTGATAAAAGGGAAGGAATCGAAGTAAAATCGAGCTGATTGCGAAATCACGCTCGATGTGCAGCCATAAATCAATGCAATAGAAGTTGGAAACTCAGAAAATACCATAGAAAAACGGCCATCTGGAAACACTATGAAAAGGCCACATTTTTTCGTGAGATGGGGGTAGAATTTTTGGGAAAAGGGGGATTTTTTTGAAAAAAATTTGAAAAAAGTGAGGCTTTCCTTCGGTTTAGGAGAGAGAGAGAGAGAAAAATAAAAAAAGAAAAGAGAGAGGGGACAGGTGAGTGACGTGAGGGTGAGAGAGAGAAAAGAGAAAAGAGAGAGAGAGAGAGAGAGAGAGAGAGAGAAAGCGTCCGCTCGTCTTCCCCTTCCAGTGCCCGTGCCGTCGACCGCGCCCGCACCAGCCACCGCACCTGCACCGCCTCCGCCACCGTTTCCGCCACCACTGCTTCGCTGGTCTCCCTCTACTTCGTTGATCTGCAGCGCCAGGAGCCCCAAAGTCGCGACGCAGCCCCTGTAGTTGCTTCGCCCGCGACGCCCGTGCCTGCTTCCCACTGCAGCTCCTGCGGCCGACCCACCGACCCACGACGACCCGAGCGGCCGCTGTCGTGCACTACCGCCGGAACCCTGCCGCCGCTGCTGCTCGTTCCCATAGTGTCGGCCACCATCATGCCGGAGTCGCTCCCCGCGCCGATCACCCCTGCTCCCGCTTCGACTGACTCGCGACTCCCCGACACCAGTCGAGCCCAGCACCGCTGTCGACGTCGCCGCCTAGCTATCCGCGATCTAGCTCCGCCTCCACCACTGCTCCGAGCTCGAGCCCGATGCCGCTGCTGCTCCCCCGATCTCGTGACCCAGTAGGCCGATGCACCAGACCCCGGCGCCTCCGTGCCTCCTCCGCACCAGACGCCCCGCCGCCGTCGCCGTCCAATAGCCATGATCCGAACTGGCCTCGCTCGACAACTGCATCGCCGCCGACTGCTACTCACCTGCGACCCAGTGCCGACGCCACGTGCCTCTGCAGCTCACGCCCAACAACCCGGTGGTCCACTGCACCAGCACCTCTGCCGATCAACCCCTCTGCTCAGCCCAGCGCCGACGCCAATAGATCCCAAGCCGGCTCGCCGCACCTCCACCCGCTTGTAACCAGCGTCGCGCTCTACCAATCAACCCCTCCGCTCAGCCTAGTGCCGACACACCTGCCTCGCGCCGGACGTGCTGCTTGTCGTGCCCTCGCCAGAAACCCTCGCCGGTGCCTCCCCTCGCCGAAGCTCCGAACCAACCAAGCTTTTTCCTTTAAAAAAAAAAAAAAAAAAAAAAAGAAATCAAATTAGGTATATTTTCTTTATTTTATCAGGCAAATTTATTATTATTTTATTTTATTTCTTGTTTATTTGTTTGAAATAGTTCCCTATGTTTAATTAGAAATTCCAACATATTATCTTATTCGCAACCGTGCCTAGGTCTTTTTATTTCATCTATAAGGCTTTAGATAAAATTAATCAAGCGGGAGTAAAATTGATATTTTAAAATTTAAGGCTTAAGATCAATTTATCAATTTTACCAGCGAAATGTTATCCCTTGGTGTAATATTTTTAATTGTGAATGGGCTGTCTTGTCTTGATTGCTTTATTTATCTTGAAATATGTTTAATTTAGAATATTGCATGCTTTAGGTTTATTTGCATATTTAGACTAAACATTCTATTTATCATGAATTTTTGAAATTTAAAACAAAAAATAAATAAAATAAAATAAATTTAGGATGTTAGATTTTTATTTCATTGGCTTAAATTGCATATTTAATTATTTAACATTTTTAATTAATTAAAACAAAACAAAATAAAAAATCATCATCTATATGCCATGTAGAATTAGAGCATCCTTTATATGTCATTATATATCAGGATAAAATTGCATATTTCATTTTAAATTTAGATTAATTTAGATATACTGCATCTTAGGTTAGGTTTAAATTAGGGTTAAACTTGACCTAATCATTAATATTAAATTGGATAAGATCTTAATTTAACTAGATGATTTTCATATTTATTTTAGTTTCGAATTTCATAGAACAAAAATACAAAAATGTCTTAAGATAAATTAGTTTCAATCTCCATAATAGATTGCATTTTTTAAGAAAGAAAAAAAATACAAAAAATGTCATTGTACGTCATATAGAGTTAGATTCATGAAATGCATGTCATTTAATGATTATTGTTAGGTCTCTTTAATTAGAAAATTGCATGTCATTAGTATTAGGTCATTTAGTTATATCGCATTGCATAAAGCATGATTCTCATTAATTAATTGAAAACAAAAAGAAATTGCGTGTTAATTAGAAATCATATCTAGGATTGATGATGTGAATTATGATCTAACAACAAACAGATGCTATCGTTGCTATAAGGTAAGTCTCGTAATTTATTCATTGCTTTTTGGGTGTTAAATTGGTGGTTTGCGTACCCGTATGATCACCTCACATGTTAGGAAAATAAATTTAAAATCAATCCAAGCTGCATTCAAAAACATTTTTAAAAAATAAAAGAAATGGTACGGAAAGGGCATTAGAGTAGTCTAATGTAACCAAGTCCCCATACCTTTAGTCTCTAGTTCGTAGGAGTAAAATAATTCTTCCATTATTTTACTTAGGTGTTTAATCGACCTACCGTAAATTGATTAGTGGCGACTCCTAACCATTAAGGGGACCTAGACTTAGAACCAGGGAAGACGAAGTCAATTTTCTACGGATATGCATCCCACAGTGGGCGAACAACTCCCGTTCAAGCCCTTCAAGGACAGTCTTTTAGCAGAAAACCACTCAGTCCTTTAGTTCAGAGCCTAGAGATACTCAGAAATGCCAGGATGGAAACATTTTTAACATACTCAAGCTGTATTTCTCGGAGGATCCTACCAGGCTAGAGAAAAAGAGAGGAGTTTAGAAAGCCATGAGAGGTTTTTCACAAAAACACTCACTTCATTCAAGGGACTCTGCCCAACACAATACAGACTCCTTGCCTTATATAGGCAAATAAGAGACACAAACAAACAAGGACCAACTAACATAGGTCCGGGAACAGAACAAAGGCACCGAAACGAAATTTCTAGGAGGGAATTATTCGCACACTTTGAACAGTACTTGTACTGTGAACAGTACTTTCCCTAGCCTAGTGAACAGTAACTTGCTACAGTAACTTTATACGGACAACGGCCTTTCAGCGGTCTCATACGTCACGAGCATTGTAGTCATAGTCTGAGTCATCAGAGCTGTGTCTTGTCACAAAGAGATGTTCTTCATACTTCTGTTCAAGAGCTTCAAGATCTTCTGGTGAGAGAATCTGTCTTGGATGATATGATGAGGATGCTTCTTCATGTGCCCAATGTGATGCCTCTTCTAGGTTCTAGTTTATACTGTCATCTCCTGTAGTGTCGGCAGGAATGCTTGGCTGAGGCCAGTTGGCCGGATCCTTGTAAAAGGATATGTTCATGCTTTGGGACAAGGACGAGGGTCTTTGGTCATAGGGGTCCTGGGAGAGAGAACCTCCCCATCTAGCATAGGGGTCCTGAGTCGATTGGACAATGTCATCTGCGTCTGTCATTTCATGCTCCTGGGATGACGCGGCTTGTCTGAAATCTTGGAGTGCTTCTTTGGCCTCTGGTGCTAGTTCATAATGATCCCACGCTGTAGGTATATTATAATTCCAGACATCTGGAGGGATGGTTTTATTTTCTTGACAAAGAATTCACTGCAGTTCTCGGTACTGGTGTTCACAACATCCAACAGGTCCTGGATAAGATTTGTGAATTCGAGCCTCTCTGCAGTGAGGTTTATAAGATGTGGTTTCTATAATTTGTGGTTCATTAATTATACTACCATTATTTCTGAAAAAAATGCCATGGACGCTTAGGAAATAGATTCAGGAACACATGGTTCAACCATAAAAAGGGTCTGGAAGATAGATGAACTTTCTTCATTTTCCTTACCAAACTTAATGGAAACAGTTCCATCTTTCTTTCGGATAAATTCAAAATCCGAGGACTGGAGAGGCTTACTGTTCTGGTGCAGCTTTTCATAGTTTGTGATCCATGTTTCAGGGAGGAAAGTGGCTAACTTCTCATTTGGAATCTGTCTGGGAACATGGATACAAGAGGAGAGTGGCTAACTCCACTACCAAATGGTTTATCGAGTGCAGAACCATGCTCTTGACCTCAACTTCAACAATGGAAATGAAGATGCATTGTTCATCTCCGCATGTTTAAAAACATGAACCTAAAGTCGTGAATTGGTATGGGCCTGGGAGGGCTCAAACTAAATTTGAAACTTAGTAGTCCATTAACCTAAAACCTAGGTGGGTTCAGCTGGGGAATTTTTTTAGGGTCGCGACAAAGTGCTTATCAAATTACATTAGATACGGAAAAAGTAGACATTTTAAAGAAATAATTCCACCAAACATCGGCCGAGCCTGGTAACGAGGGCTTACGAGGGCTTGTGACCCCAATGGAGGCACCGATGTGGTGGAACATGGGCTTGGATCCACTGGGCGGGTCTGATGTGGCTACTTGCTGGCCCGCCCATTCCAAGCCTAGAGTTGAACCATGCGGTTGACTTACCCAAAAAAAAAAAAAAATCCCTCCGAACATCAAAGTTGTATTTCAAAAGAATATTTGATAAGTATTAACGAGTCTTCTGAGACCCTTTACTGACATTTTCCTACTAAGCAAGCACCTGTGGTCTCTGCACATGGTAAACATTTATTTTTGACCGGTAATATGGTCCAATCAACCCATATAAAAGTTAACAGAACATTGGGGTTCGTCCAACAACTTTCATATATGACAATCAACTAGGACAACTCCTTCAAAAAGCAGAACCGTGCTTCAAGGTTTAATATATCATACTTTGGTATTTAATTTACAACTCTTATTTCGCCACATCCTTTGCTTGACCAAGTCAAGAGTGCAGCGGGGCAAGGTTCTTTCTCAGAGGAAGAACTCGTCCTTTAGAGCGTGCAAGAAGAAGCAGGAGCTTTTCTGAGTACAATAGTGAAGAGTCGCAATAAATAAAGACAGTTTGTGAACATTTATAATCTATGACCATAAGACATAAAACACAGTGTCAAGCAACTATCGACATGGTAGCACTAGCATACAAACCTTTAGATGGAGACAGGACAGCGTGTAACTTCTATCAACATTTCTTCAAGAAAGAATTAGAATGCCTCACCTATCCATAGATAGATACTCAGTACATTCATTTCGTTGATAATACTAGCGGCCTACTGCACAGCGAAAAAATCAAGAGAAGGGTCTGAGAGCCATCTTTGTACAAACCAATCAACTAATCTCATTCCACTTTAGGCATAGCGCTTATTTATATATCCATGCAGTAATTTGAGCAGCAGCATTTACATTTGCAAGTCAAATGAGTATGTAAGTTTTCACCATCTTGTCAAGTCCTCAATCTCAATGTCTCTGTTTTGACCAACCTACAAAGGGCAAAAGCAACCAAATGAGGCAAACGCTGTGCCTCTCATATTCCTTTTCTCCCTCCAGGATCTGTTTCAGCCACCCTATAGAAGTTGGGTTATATAGACATGGCCCAAGCCTCAGCAATAACTTTAGTCAAGACCGCACAGTGAACACAACCCATCAGAGTTTCTCATCACATGTGAATCAGCCCTATAGACTTTGAGGAGAACCAAAAATAACATACCATTTAATGTCCAGGCTGTACTCAAACAAAGCCAAGTTGAAAACTTCCTTTCTGCATTAAAAACTGAGGAATTAGTTGTACCATCAGCATGCCCTGTCGACAGAGGCAGAACAGCTTTCAACTTCTTTAACAGTTCATTGAGCTTCCTTAACTTGTTAGCCTCACCAGCCTGCAGCAGTAAGCCACCTAACATCCTAAATGTTGCCTCAGTCATTAGCCTTCCTCTCTCCAGCATTTGTACAGAGCACTCAAAAGCTTCTGGTACTCTTCCACGATAACATAATCCAATCACCAAAAGATCCGGTGCATGACCATGAGGATAACGCCCTTTGCCCACCATTTCATGATATAATACTCCATCTTTTTTTTTTTTTTTTTTATCTAATTAATCCAAAGAACAATGTGTGGTAGGTCATATCATCGTGCCTAATTTGCTTCGCCTCCATCTCATCCATCAAGGCAATGCAAGCTTTTACATATTTTGCTTTTACCAGTGCACCAATAATCGCATTTTAGCCTGCAGTATCTGGTTGCATATTTCTTGTAAAAATCCCATCAAACAATTCCTTTGCCTTTGTTAGATTCCGAGCAACCCCTGCACCATGAATCAAAGTAGTAACTGTCTCAACAGTAGGCAAGCAACTGAACCCTTCCATCTCTTCAAGAAGCCTTAGACCATCACCTACACAACCTCTCTTAATTATATGTCGCTGTGTTAGGTTTAAAACCTCTTCTAACCATCTCGTGGTAAAACAACTCGACTGAGGTGACATCGCTTGACTCTTTTAATTCCAAGAGCAGTATATTCATGGCCTTCGTATCAAGAGAGAATCGTGAATGCATCTTATTGAACATGGACTGTGCTTCCTTCATTTGCCTCTGCATGCAAAATGCCCAAAGAAGTATATTGTACTCATCTGTACCAAATTTCCTACTGACAAACACATCATTCTCCATCCTTTCAAATGCCAGGAGAGTATCCTCATATGACTTGAATTTCGCAATCTTCGATATCACAATGCTCATCGCCTTCGGTGTGAACACCAATGGGTGCGTTACCCGCATCTCGTCCATCAATTCCCAAGCTTTCTCAAAGTACCGCATCTATTTCTTTCAAATGCCACTGAAGTTGGACCGCACGGCGACTGGCGGACAGTGTATCTGAAGAACTCTAGAGCTTTGAGACCATTCAAATGAGCCCCAAATAAATGACCAAGCAAGTCCTCTGCCAAGCCGGTGGAAAGAGTAGGGGGCGGGATGTGCTTCTGGAGGATGGGTTGAAGCGGGCTATCGGGAAATGGGTGGTCATTTATGATCTTGGTGATTCTGTCAATCTCGTTATCCCTTTCCAAAGGAGCAGCGGCACAGAGAAGTCGGGACAAGAAGCGCCGATGCGGAACTCCAGCGAACTGACTCTGGGTCAGTAATTTCATCGAACAACTCATGATCGATGGGATTGCCGATGAAAAAAGCAATCAATTCTCATGTGGGTTCTTCTGGAATCTAAAACCACCTCAACCAGAAGTCGGATGCTCGGCTATCTACGGCCACTCATCACCGGAAATTTCGCATTCGAACACCCTCGTGAAACGATTTGATCAAGCGTCACTATTTTCGAAAATTGGAACGACGAAGGAACACACTCTCCCTCCTCGTCTTCTTCACGATCGCGGCGGCACTCTGGAGCCTGAATCTCGGTAGGTTTGCAGGTACAATCCACGGTTGGTCAAGAACGCGGATGCTCGCCGCGCTCGAAATCTGGGAACTTGCGTGTTTGTCTGCTTTGGAATGCGGTCTTGCTCCTGCAAAATCTACTCTAGGAAAAATTCCAAATAAGCACATGAAGTCTCAAATAACGACTAAAAATGAAGTTGACCTATTTTTTCAAATAAGGATTCGAAGTGAATTTTATGTCATATAAGGACCCAAAGTGATCAAATTAATCTTTATTGAGAACCTTAGTTCACCGGCAGACATTTTCCAGCGATCAAAATAGGGGCAATTTTGTCATAAATTTGTGATTTGAAAAAAAGGAAAAATTCTAAATTAATTAAGTTTAGGTTATTCATTTAGATGTTTCTTCTTTCTTCTCCCCCACTGCTCCTCAACTAAATTGCTACACGGTCATCGTCACGACTCGATTCTCATCGCTCCTCGCCTTGCTCGACCGATGGAGAATTTGGATCTTCACAAACAAAGAAACAAGCATTTGATTTTCTTCTTGTTTTTGAATTCGTGCCTCAACCAACAGAGAATTTGGGTCTTCGACTTTCAGAGGATGGGTACAAGGAATAAGGAGAACTTCGGTCTTTGACTTTGCAGAGAATGGGTACAAGGAACGGCGAGACCGTAAAAAACCTAGGGTTTTTTTTGTTTTTGTTTTAGGACTTGTTAATTTTCCTTATATTTTTTTTGGACAAAATTGTCCAAACTCTGGTCATCAAAAATGTTACATGCTTGATAGCCGGCGAATATTTGGTTGACCAGCAAGCTCAAGTCTTATTTGAAATTGATTCAAGTACTTCAGATCCTTATTTGAGACAACGGGTCCACTTTAGATCTTTATCTGACACAAAGTTCATTTCGAGTCCTTATTTGAGCAAATTAGTCAACTTCGGGTTCTTATTTGTAATTTTTCCTCTACTCTACCGTTAACCTGCTGTATTTAGGAAAATTACAAAAAGTAAGAAAATTATTGACTAATAATAGGTTGAACATATTTACAAATAATAAGGGAAAGATTCGCTCAACTAGGTATCTTATTAACGTTACGAATAAAGAAATTTATTATTTTCATAGGTATTTTTATTATTTCTCACAGAAAAATTTACAAACCACAGGAATCAAAAAAGTTAAGGTCAATATCTGAAAAACACCAAACTAGTATGCTTAAGGTAAATTTACCACAAACTAATTTTTTACTCACCAAAAACCTCAAATTAGTATACAAGTGATAAATTTACCAAAAACTAAACCTCAAAATGGTATATTTGCGAAAAATTTATCCTATTTTAATTTTCATTAAATTGGATTAATAGCATAAAAATTTAACTGTCATGTGTATTCATTTCCAATATTGTCCTAGGAATATTTGATAATACTTCGAAATCCTAGATTGCAAGAAGCTTTAAAGCATGTTCGGTCATCTAGGCCATCTACTTACACTTTCCAAGACTCTCTCTCTCTCTCTCTCCCTCCCTCCCTCCCTCCCCCACCCCACCCCACCTTTATTGCCTTCTCAAAATAAATCCAAATGCTGCACTCCATTCTTCTTCTTCTTTTTCCAAAATTCCCCCTCTTTAGAATAGTAGAATCTATGGCCCTTAAAAATTTTGTCCTCAAAAACTTTGAATAATGGAGATACTTTTGTTTCATATCTTCCTCTAGCTCTCAATTCACTTGTCTTTCATTATGATTTTATCATTGCCCCTTCACATAAGGAATGGTGGGATGCCTCAATACTTGGCCTTGCAATCTTTAAGTAATGTTTTCTTGGATTTTTTGGGGTCCTATAATGAATGACATTATGGCGGCTGGGAGTATACTTTCGCAGCATAAATACATGGAAAGCATTGGGTACTCCTGCTAGGACATGTGGTAAAGCAAGTTGATAAGATACATCTCCAGTTTTCACGTAGCATGAATTCAAAATAGAATGTCTTAATTTCGTTTATAGATTAACTTGAAAAAAGAATCCATGAGCATAATTAATTTGAAGGCCATGAAATTTTGAATGTAAAATGGACATTTGTCATATTGTTCGAGAGATGGCTGACATTATAAATACCTAGAGAGAGTTTTTGTAGCATAAAAGAAGCGAAGTGGAGGAAAGGCAAACTTATTAATATTATTTGGCTAGGAATACTAGTATTAATTTAAATTAGAAGAACCACATCTTAATTTTAACAAGGGTTGATACCACCAAAAACCCCCCAACTAATACATTTGTGATAAATTTATCCAAAACTAATTTTTTAACCATTAAAGACTCCAAATTGATACATATGTGACAATTTTACACCAAACTAATTTTTTTACCACAAAAAATCCTAAATTGGTATATCAGTGACAAATGGATGATAAAACACTCATTAACTATCACGTGTCATCCAACTCAACAATTTTAATGGTAAAATTTAACAAAAACTAATTGAGAGTAAATTTGTCACTGGTAGACTAATTTAGGGTTTTCTATTTTCAAAAAATTAGCTTGAGTAAATTTGTTATAAGTGTATCGGTTTAAAGTTTTTTTGTGATAACATTTTTAACAAACAACAATCAAATATCAACAAATATATTAAAATAAAATCTACTAAAATCGAGCAAATTTCCAAAACTCTACAAAAATAAAATATTTTAATGAAAAATTAAAATCATAAACCTTATTTTGCATAATAACAACAAGGTGAGGTTATTTCCACACCAATTTTAGTTAAAGTACATCTTTTGGCCAAACTACTCTCTCTCTCTCTCTCTCTCTCTCTCTCTCTCTCTCTCTCTCTCTCTCTCTCTCTCTCTCTCTCTGTGCACGTAAATCAGCTATAAAAAATTGGGGAGAAACTCTTTGCATTGAGTTTCCACACATTGTATGATAAAATTTATTAAGTTTTCTCTTCTCTCGTTGTTATATATTTATTCTTATTCACCCAAATGCAAATTTATAGGGAAAATATATGACTGGAGATCTTTCGCTTAAAGATGATAGTTGATTATCATTTACCATCCATACCTGTATGTATTTTAAACTAGGATAAGACAGAGATGTGCACAAGTTCTTGACTACTATTAGTTTACTTAAAGCCAAATAAAATTCCCTTGCTCCTTTTTTTTTCTTTTGACTTGTATGATGCTCATTAAGACGAATTGCAATCAATGAGCTATTGGAAATCTGATTCAACAAAAGCTTGGGTTTTGTATGTGACTAGGAACAATGGCTCTCCCTCAACTTAGTCGAAGCACAAAATAATTGGATGTCACAAATTGCTCTCTTCCTAGAGCTATGTTCAATCAGATAGAGGCAACACTGTCGCTTTGGTGGGTAAACAAGGTGATAAAGCTTTCAAGTTCGGCCTTCTAGAATGTGGCAATATGAGGATATGTATCAATGCTCAATGTGCATAGGAGGTACTATCCTTATATGCCTCGGTATAATTAGTCTCACTTAATTCAAATCAAGTAACCTGTATGTATCAAATTTCTCTAGCAGGTGGGGTGCAAATTCTCCTCTGCTACTCTTTATGAGACTAGCTATTTTTATTAATTCATGAGGAAAAAATGTGAGGTAATACCAGAACATTTTGAATATGTGCAATTAGGTCCTTAAATCTATTTTTCGGGCAATTGGCCTCTCGAGTCATATACTCTCTTTTTTTCCTTAAATGAAAATGTTGATGTGGCCATGAAGAAATTATTGTGAGGCCCTGCAATGGCGTCCTATGTGGCATTCCACATGTTAAATAGAGAAAAGTTTAAAAAGAATATAAATTAGATTGAGTGTGTTCCACAATTCGGAAAATAAGAAATCCAGAGGAAAGGAAAATGAAATACATAATGAGAGCGTTGGAAGAGAAGCCACTTTGGTGGTAGTGGAGTGACATCCTAGCTCCTGCATCAAATGGTCCAACCTGACTACTGTGATTGATCCAACCTATAAAACAAGCTCAACCCAAAAGTAAATATAAACAAGGCTCTCCCCCCCTCAAGGGCGTTTTCCACTCGGCTGCCCCCCAGTTTTCCGCTCAACTACTGTAATTGATCCAACCCATGAAACGATAAGACTATTGCCCCCTCCCCCTCGACATTTTCCAATCGACTACTATGATTGATCCAACTCATAAAATGGGCTCAACCCAAAGTAAATATGAGCAAGACTTTTGCCCCATCCCACCCTAGTTTTCCACTTGACTACTGTGATTGATTAAACCCATAAGATGAGTTCAAGCCAAAAGGAAATATAAACAAGACCCCCCCCAAAAAAAAAAAAAAAAGATTGGCTGGATTAGTCATCCTGACTTGAAGCGGGTTGAACTTAAAGGATCAACCGTCTAGGATTTTCACTAAAATTTTAATGTATTATCTTTATGGGGTATTGAGCAAAAACCAATGGATGATTAGGAACACTAGCTACTGAGTTAATATTGTTTACTTGTGATGGTCTGGAAGAAAAAGTAGTGCAACTTCTCTAATGCGTTGAGTGCTGGAGCCAAGCTCGGGGGGTTTGACGGTTGACAACTGCTCATTTGCCATTGTTTTGGCCTTGTCTGCGACATGGAAAAAGGAAAACCAGAAAGGCTCTTCAAAATGCTCTCCATCAGACTCCATCCCTCCTTATAAATCACTTCGCAATTTGCATCAGCACTCGCCACACCTCTCGTTTCCTCTTACGGTCCCTCCTTTCATATCTACACACTTCTGCTCGAGCTATGGAGCTGGCGCACTTCATTTTTGCGCAGTTACAGTTGTGCCGTTTCCTTCTCTCGCTTGTGCTTGCATCATGCCTTGTCCTAGTCTCCTTCGCCACAAATGAAATCAACAAACTCGCACTCCTCGCATTTAAGGCTGTAGTCAAAGACCCTTACGGGGTGCTTGACTCATGGAACGACACCATTGGATTTTGCCATTGGTACGGTGTCACATGCGGCCTAAGACACCAGAGGGTCACAATCTTGAACTTGAGGTCACGAGGACTCTCAGGGTCCATCTCTCCTCATATCGGAAACCTAAGCTTCTTGAGTGAAATTCATCTTCAAAATAATAGTCTCATTGGAGAAATCCCCCTGCAAGTCGAGCAGCTGCGCCGCCTAAGTTGGCTACGGCTACACAACAATTCACTAGCCGGAGAAATTCCCAGAAATGTGTCAAGTTGCTCAAAACTCGTAGCCCTCAACATTGGGAACAACCAACTAACTGGAGTAATTCCCACGGAACTCGGTTCACTGTCAGAGCTACAATATTTGTCCTTGTATGAAAATGCACTATCTGGGAATTTGCCTTCCTCCTTTAGAAACTTGTCTTCATTGCAGGTTCCTGAACTCGGGCAAAATAACTTGGTTGGGAACATTCCCAAAGGTCTAGGCCACCTGACAAATTTAAAAGCTATCTCTTTCCTAGGAAATAGATTGTCCGGCAAAATTCCGTCCTCAATGCTCAATCTCTCTTCTCTATTTTGGTTTGACGTTGCACTTAACCAGATGCAGGGGAGTCTTCCTGCTGACTTAGGCTTGACGCTCCCAAATATTCAATTTTTTAGCATTGCCCAAAACCAATTTGAGGGACCGATTCCTCCCTCAGTGTCCAATTGGACAAAGCTAGGGGTTTTTCAATCCGGAGAAAACAAGCTTTTAGGGAAAGTGCCTTCTTTCGGAAATATGCCTAAGCTTCGGCATTTTTCTGTCTTTTATAATCAGCTGGGAAGTGGAAAATCTGAAGACTTGAGCTTTGTATGCTCGTTGACAAACTCCACTGGATTAGAAATCTTCCTATTTGGTGCAAACAAACTCGGTGGGGCATTACCCAAATGCATAGGTAATTTCTCGAGCACTCTGAGGTTCTTCAATATGTGCGATAACCTAATGTTTGGTGAGATTCCCGAAGAGATTGGAAATCTAGTCAACTTGCAAATTATATCTCTATGTTATAACAAGTTTTCAGGCGAGGTCCCCTCAAATATTGGGAATTTACAAAATCTAATGTCATTGCATTTCAATGGTAATAACCTCGGAGGGATCATCCCTACTTCGTTAGGAAATCTAACCAAGTTGATCAAACTAAATCTTGGTCAAAACAATTTTCATGGGCACATTCCTTCACATCTATCACAATGTCAATCTCTCCAATGGCTTTATCTTTCTTACAATAATCTCAGTGGTACCATACCCCCACGGCTCATAGGTCTCTCATCGATAACAATCATTCTAGCCTTGTCTCAAAACCATCTAAGCGGGGTTCTACCCATAGAAGTAGGGAACTTGAGAACTTTAACCTCATTGGACATCTCCAACAATATGTTGGGAGGTGAAATCCCAAATAGTTTAGGGGATTGCACTGGATTGACATCACTGAGGATGGGGGGAAACCTTTTCCATGGGTCAATTCCTCAATCAATCAGATCGTTAGGAGGCATTGAAGAACTTGACCTTTCACACAACAATTTGTCGGGTCAGATTCCAGAATTCTTAACGTTATTTCATTCCTTGAAACTTTTGAATTTGTCTTACAATAGCTTCAAAGGCATGCTACCCCAAGAAGGAGTCTTTAAGGATGCTACCATGACTTCTATTATTGGAAACAATGCCCTCTGTGGGGGATTACCAGCATTTCACCTTCCCAAATGCACCTCCAAAAGCTCCAAGAAAAGAAACATCCATATATCGGTATTGTTAGCTTGTGTTATTTTTAGCATTCTTGGAATAGCTCTTACTTTAGTTTTTTTGTATCTTTGTTGGTTGAAAAAGAAAGTAAACGAACCTATTTCAACTTCCATGGAGGATTCATGGCCGAACATATCTTACCAAGCACTCCTAAAAGCAACCAACGGTTTTTCTTCAATGAATTTGATCGGTGTTGGAAGCTTTGGTTCTGTTTACAAGGGGATACTTGAGGAGAATGGTACAACAGTTGCAGTGAAGGTGATTAATTTAGTGCATCGTGGTGCTCGAAAGAGTTTCTTGGCGGAGTGGGAAGCTTTAAAGAACATCAGACATCGAAATCTTCTAAAGATATTGACAGTTTGCTCGGGTATTGATTATCGGCAAAATGATTTTAAGGCCTTAATTTATGAGTATATGGAAAAGGAAAGCCTAGAAAGGTGGCTACACCCAAACCCAGCACCATCTCCTCGGAATGAGCCTACCTTAAAATTGAACTTCTTTGAAAGGATAGACGTTGCTATTGGTGTTGCTTGTGCATTGGATTATCTTCATCACCAGTGTCACAACCCCATTGTTCATTGTGATCTAAAGCCGAGCAATATCCTCTTAGATGCTGAGATGGTTGCCCATGTTGGTGACTTTGGACTAGCAAAGTCCCTCCTTGGATCATCCAGTGATACCATGGCCAATCAGATGAGCTCAATGGGCATAAGAGGAACAATTGGTTATACTCCACCAGGTAATCTCTCTTTCAAATTAAGAAAATTTATATGGGTAAAAAATGCTGATGGGTCCTTTTGTGAGTTTGGTAGCTGCGTGATACCTCTTACGCCCATTACATTCTGCTTTAATGATCCATACTTCAAATCTCACCTGCACTATGATCTACATTTGTTATAGAATATGCAATGGGATGTGAGGTTTCAAGAGAAGGCGATGTCTATAGTTACGGCATCCTCTTATTAGAGATGTTCACAGGGTTGAGTCCCACCGATGACATATTTAGAGACAATTTGACTCTTCATAGTTTTGTGGCTGAAGCTTTGCCTGGGCAAGTGTTGAAAATTACGGATCACATTCTACTTCAAGAAAGAGAGAATCTTTTAAGCCCCAACAATCCTCAGCATTGGGTCTCTGAAAGCGATGGCGTATTTTTAGAGTGCTTGGTTACGGTATACAATATTGGAGTCGCTTGCTCCGATGAAGTGCCTGGAAGACGGATGAACATCAGCGGAGCTGCAAATCAGCTGCAAAAGATTAAAGAGAAACTCCTCGCAGGGGGTTTACACGGACAAAAATGAACAATAGGTTTATAGCATAAAATTTTATTAAAACTTTTCTCTTCTCTCGTTGCTATACATTCTGTATTGTTTATGCAAACGCAAACATACAGGCAAAATACATAACTGAAGATCTTTCTTTAAAGATGATAGTCGTTTATCTTCCACCATCCGTAATACATTTTTGAGTATCGTCAGTTTACTAGAACACTATTTTGGTGCTATAGTATATTAAAATGAATCCAAAATAAATTGACTTGCTTCTTCTTCTTTTTTTTTATTGTTTCTTGTACAAATTGCAGCCGGTTAGCTACTGGAAATTTGATTCAAAGAAAAGATTGGTTTCTGCAGCTTGACAGGAAAGTACTGGGATGTCTGGAATTGCTCTTGGTTCCTAGACATATGTTTGCTCTGGTGGATGAATAAGGATGTGTAGCTTTTGGATTCAGCTTCCTAGTATGCGGCAATTCGAGGAAATGTATCGGTGGTCGTTCCGGGTAGATTGTCGAAGAATGCTTCAGTAGGATCAGTCTCACTCAATTCCAATAATGTAGCTCTGTGTGTATTGGCTTTCTTTAGGGGTGCAACTTGCAAGTGCAAATTCTCCAGCACTGCTATTTCTGAAGATTACTACTTATATTATCTTTTTTTTAGCATTTCAGGAAAGTTGTTAATCACGGGTTTTTTGAGACGCAATAAGCATGTACGGACGTAACTTATTATTGATAAGCAACTTTCAAAAGTAGATAGTATTGACTACATCAAGAAATTACTAGTTGTCATTATGCTCGAACTTCAACTATATATAAAAAGTGACAATTAACATGATGAAGTTACCAATTTAATGGGTCGAAAGTTATTTTTCATTGTAGAAAGTTACTGATTTCATGGCTAAATTAATAGTCACTGATATTTATTGTCTATGTCCATAAGCGTTCTGCAAATTTTTCGGTTGAAATCAAGAGTAGCATAACAAAGAGGCTATTTTCAACTAATTTAAATTATAATATGTTAATAATTCGAACAGACTTGTGTTTAACGTGTTGTCTAGAAGAGAAATATGTGTGTGCAAAGGGGAATTCTACTGTTGAAAATAAATATTTTTCTTGAAGGGAAGAATTTCATATAAATATACGAAGAATATTCCTAGCCATGAGTTTGGCAATTAAATGCATTTTGCAATATTTCTTACTTCACAATAAGAGACTATTTATCTTTCATTTGAAAAATTGGTGGATGGTTACTAATAAAGATACAAAATCTAATGACCAACTTAGAAAAACTAATTATAAACTAAGGCTCCGTTCGTTTCACGGAAAATAATTTTTTGAGAAGATGTTTTCTGAATTTTCCGGCATTCGTTTCACGGAAAATGAATTCATTTTTTTTTTGTCAGTCCTACTCTATACCTATTCTACACTCACTCTCAGACTTTTGTCCTGCCTCTTGCAGGGCGTAGGCGTCGAAACCCACTCTTGAAACTTGCGCGTCCCCACCCCATCCCTCCCTGAGAAGGCCTCCCCCTTTTATGTTGGAAGGGTGGCCACTGAGGCGAATCTCAGTGTTTAAATGAATTCATTGGGAAGAATGTTTTCCATGAAAGGAAAAAAGTCTTCTAATTTAGGGGAAAATGTTTTCTATTTTTGAAAAGTAGAAAATATTTTTCTCACTTGATCTCTCTTATCTCACATCTCTACAAATTCTCACTTCTTCCTCCCTTTTCTTCTTTTTCTTTTCTTTTTTTTTAATTCGAATTATTTTTTAATTTTCTTGTCTTTTTTAATTCGAATTATTTTGAATTTCCTTTTTTCTTTCCTTTTTTTCTTTTTTCTTTTTTTTTCTTTTTCTTTTTTTCTTTTTCTTTTCTCTGTTTCCCATCTTCTTCTTTTTTGGCTAGTCATCAGCCATTGTCAGGTGAACCTCGAACTCGTCGATCTCAAGCTCGCGCTCGTCGATCTAACGAGCCTCGAGCTCGATGCTTGCGCTCACCAATCTACTGAGCGGCAAGCCTCGTGCTCGTCGGCGAGCTCGAGGCTCGCCAGTGGTTGGTTGTGGGCCATCTCCATGGCCGGCGACGGCCAAGAAAGAAGAAAAGAAAAGAAAAAGAAAATTGAAAAAAAAAAAATTAATAATAGATTTTAAAATTTAAAAATAATTAAAAATCAATTTTAAAAATTAAAATTAATTTTAAAAAATATGAAAAATCCATTCTAGAATATAAAATAAATGAAAAGAGTATGGGGAGGAAAATATTTTCCTTATCAAACAGCGAAAAATATTTTCCACTTCATTTTCAGGTTTCATCCGAATATCGAAGAATAATTATATTTTCCTGGAAAATGACTTTCTGGAAAATATTTTTCAGAAATGCCACATTTTCCGCGAAACGAACGAAGCCTAATAAAATATAACCAAAATCAGCTAGAATTTTATGCAATATATGTATCATAACTCAATTTATCAGCTTGCATTAATAACTACACGTCAAACATTCTTTAGGAAAGTTATAAAAGAATAAGTATTGTCGAGAAATATAATTTTTATTGTTGGAGCTTTATGATTTAAAGAAAACAATATTTTTCACGCGAAACATAATCTTAAGATCAACTTATGACCAGCTCCATCAAAAGAAGCCCGCCCAAGTAGAATATAGAGAAAGAGCCCACCGAAACTTTCCAAGGTAACGAGTGTAAGGGTGAGCATCAGGTTTGGTTCAACTTGAAAATTGCACCAAACCGGCCTAAACCAACCTGTTCGAGGCCAACTTCAAGAGAGAACCGGTTTGGGTCACTATTTCGCGAACCTAGAATCGGCTTAGGACTAATTTGATTCCCAATTCTAAAGTAGTACTTGCCAGTTTCCTAAGCCGGTTTTAAAACTTCTTTGAGAAAATATACATATTTTAGCATTTATTATCAATCAAACCATCATTTTCAAGATGAACAAATAACAATATAACCATTTGACCAATATTGATTTTTGTGGTGCAATGATACAATTTTTATAATTTACTATAAGAATTGATTTTTTATACAAAAACATAAATTGGGCCAATTTTGGATCCAATATCAGAATCAAGAGTCACAAGGTCTATTCCTAATTATAAGCGAGAACCGATCACCCCACAATAAGTGGAGATATATGGAGTAAGGATTCCAAAAGTTAAAAGTTAAATAATTTATTATAATTATAAGTTTTTCGGGCTAAAAAACATTTCGGGCTAAAAAACATCAAAATTTAATGGCAAAGGTCATTTTATGTTTTTTTTTAATGTTTCTTAATGTTAGTTAATTGATATTGGTTAGCTTAACTTCATAAATTAGTGTAGATTAGGCCTTCTTCACGGCTTTTTTACCGAACAACAAGCGGGCCAAAGATTAGATCCTTCTTCACAGCTTGAGATTGATTCCATTGGGGACAGCGTCCCGCACCATCCATATATATATATATTAAAATGGCAATTATTAGCATCCCTATACTCTTTAAAATCCACTTATGAATTTTAAAATTGACAATGATTGATAAAAAAGAAGTTGAAAATAAACACGCCAAAAATTCTAAAACATGTGATGAAAGTGTAATTAATTCCTAAAATATCAAAAAGGACAATTAAGCAGATCGATGTGATTAAATCTCTCCCTTAAATCCATTCCGTATGACTTACAGGAATGCTGAAGTGGCTGTTTTTCCTTTTTGTTATTTTTTTAAGACAGAAGGCTGATATACATCTGTCGTCGTATGTGACTTTTTATTTTTATTTTCTTCATCTCCACGCGTGCTTCCCCCATGTTTCTGTCAATCTTCTTCTCCGCATGAACTCAGCCATGACCGTGATCATCTTCGGTGTCGCCCGCCAAAGAAGCCTTCGGGGCCACATCGCAACCGTTGCCGATCCCTTCCGGACCGTCAATAGGTACCAGCGTCGCCTCCAGCGATCCCAAACGAGATCCCCTGGTTTAGGCCCACCAGTTTCTCGGAGCTCCAAGCAACCATTTTTCTCAGCTACAACACTCGTGGAGCTGACCTCAAAGCTTCGTTTGCTCATTCCCTGCAACCTCAACGTCTAAGCATGGGCTAGCGACACCGAGAACCACCGCTGCCGACCGAGAGCCCTTGTTTTCTCGCTCTTCTGGGCTTCGCGTCCTTAAAGCGCGAGCCGGGCCGCAGCGGTGCTTCGGCCTCACCTTGCCACCCTGAATGACAGCTCCAAGCGCGTTCGTTTCTTCCCCGATCACCGTGACCAGCTTCTTCCTGTAAATGCCATTAGTTATGACTACCTGCCATAGCAAGGAAAATAGGAAATGGCATGAACGGTATGTGGTCCGACGGGACCCATAAAGCAACTCAATGTACGAAATTGCAGTTCTTGTAAATGCAGCCAATTTCCGCACGCGATATGCTGATTTGGTGCCCACAGATAAATGATGTGGCACCAATATGGGTCGGATTTCGACCCGACCTATCCATTTGATAACCCTAGATAATATATACGCGACAATGGATATTGAATCAATATTTATATAATATGGCAAGTCACCATAGTATTTCCATATGTTTCCACTCAATTTTATTTCCTTTGATAATCATTATGAAATTTTCTAAATTTGTATTGGACATTGTGACAAGCATTAAGGGCTTTAGAACAGAGATCATGAAATTCAACATCCCAACACGATTGATTTTTTGGAGAATTGCGATGTTCGGTAATTATCATTCTATTCATAAGAACTTTGACAATTGAAGTTACTATAATTATCTTGATAATTAATATAATCACAATAATCACAACTTCCAGTCGAATTTCATGAGTATTGAAAGTGGCACGTAAAATCAATCTACAAATTTCTAAGATTGTCATGTTGCGATGGGTTGCATATTGAACAACACTTTGATATCAAATATAGTAAAATAGAAGCGCGTAGTAAGAAAGGTTCAGAATAGCAAAAACATAAGGAAAAAAACAGATAACAAGAAAGGGAAGAATGTGGAGAAAGCCGTAAGGAAAAAGAGACACCAAATCCAATGAGAAAGAAGAAACGCTAGATAGGCCATATTCAATAATCAAATCGATCAAGCAAACTCACAAAAAAGTTCTTGCCTTGGGCCATATTTTTTAGCCAAGATCTAATAAGACTCCTACCAGAGAAAATTACCTAGTAACGAAGAACAAAGAAACTAAATAAAAAACGTATCCTAAATCCAAGAAAATGTCAAATAACTAGTTTAAATAAGGTGGTTGAGTTGCCCTAGGTCAATTGGTTGAGCTCTCTTCCAGAAAAGATGTGAAGCAAACCGAATGTCCCCAGGGCAAGTATCCTGATTATCCAACCCCGACACTAGGGAATTAGACCAGCAATCAAACTAACATAAGCTCTCAGTTCGGGGTAAGGATTCATGGGAATCCTCTTGTCAAGCACAAATACCATTACTAACCTGAGGCAGTACAACAAATAGAAATTATTGCAAATCATGTCGCGACCAATAAAAAAAAATTGCCATCCACATGAATTTGTAGTCCTTAGACAGCCAGACTACATGTCCTTCTGAAAGCAGCACTGTATAGGAAGTTAAAGATACCCAAAGAGAAGGATTTTTGCAAATTCACCAAGTTTAGCGAGCAATAGTTCATGAGAAGTTAAGAAAATCAAAGAGGGGAATTGTAGATTTAACAAGTTAGAGAGCAGAAAAAAGGTGATAGTGCTCACCTATCTTATCAATACCTAAAAATATGGAACTTTCAAATCAGTTCTAAAGAAGAGCCCCGATCCATTCGCTTTGTCATTTATGATGAAACGAAAAAACCATGAGGAATGGTGGAGCTCTTTAAATAACAAATAAGGAATATTTTCATCAAAGATCTCCTAACTTGCATGCTGCAATAGAATCCAAAAGCCATGAGTTGCTTGCCACTTTTGCTCCTGTTGATCTAGCGAGGGCCTCTGCACCAGACAACCTGCGCTTGATGATCATATCCCTGCTCAGACCACACTTGTCTGGCATCTCGAGGCTGTATATTATGAAGGTTGAAGCGATGGATGGAGGTAAGGGGGCTAGCTCATCGCAAGGAATAGGCTTTCTGTGAAGCACAGTGCCACCCGCAGCAACTACAAGATCTTGTAGGTACCCTTTGTATGAAGGATCAAAATCTCCCATGAAATAGAACTTAAGCCCATCAAATAGTTTGGGTTGCTGCATAGGAGGAAACCAACCAAAATGAGATGCAAGTCCACAATCCACATGCATGAACGATAAGACACTATATTTGAATTCCATAGCATACCATGAGCATGCATAAAATGAGCACATCAAGAGTGAAAGTTTATGCGGGAACTGAATTGTTCAAGTCATTTAGACTACTAGGTTAGATAATCAAATCCAATGACAGGACTTTCAAGCCAAATGACTTTTCAATTAAATGCTCACTACAAGACAAACGTGTGAAGCCCTTCGATACTATGCTATTTGCTTGAAGCGCAGTTATGGTGCCATGACAGTCTACAGTGGCAACTACTTCAGTCAGATTGCTATATGACACATGCAAGTCCTCTTACTATAGAATGCCAGATTTCAACACAGAAGTGCTCAAATATAGTTGAGGGGCACATCAATGGAAGAGCCAACAGAAATTTTATAATTTCATGTCTGAGAATATTAGATAACTAAAAATAGTCAAACAGATTATGCAGTTGAGTGAAATAGATGCCCACCATGTTAATGACTCTTTGTCTTCCAAGTCGAGGACCGTTCCTCATTCCATGAATGTCAACATTAATTTCATATCTCTCCTCATTTATATGTTCCATTGCTTCCATGCAAGCTTTTATCCCTGGACACATGAACGCAGAAGACACTAGCCTTAGCAACATAAACACACCACGGACCAATTTACTAGGAATTGAATACTATATTTAATGTTTACAGTTCCATACTGACATTCAACACTCAGTATCCACTTGCCCTCCAGGATACCCATCAAGACTTTGAACGTCCTTTTGCAAGCTCCATTTTCATCTGTTGATGCAATCACATGGGTCACAATTGGATTCCATTTTTGCACCACTGTTGCTCTGGATGCCCTCCCAAATTGAGAAACCGCTTCCTGAAGTTAATGAATCAATGACTTTCAATAATCCTAAATAATATCAAATATCAAAAGCCTCAAATCCATCAATAATTTATTACCCTCTCAGCTTTTGTTAAAGCTGAACAACACAGAACTATTTTGTCGTGAGATCCACAATAGATCCGCTTTGAGTTTGCGCTATGCTGATGCTTCTCGTCATTTTCATCATGAACGAGTTGCGATCGCCTGTCAAAGTTATGTGTAACCCATCTCATCAGGCTCATAATGTTACTCAAAAATAGGTCATTTAATCAAACTTGTTAAGGATGTTAGCATACTCTTCTTTTGAAGAACTCTTCATCTCTTGATGTCTGGGAATTTCAATAGGTAATCTAGAAGAAAAGTGAAGCGGGCACAATAGAACAAAATTAACCTGTTTCAATGAGAGTTTCAGCAAAAGAAAAACATATATAAGTTGTCCCCAACCAAATGCTGTATACAAATTACGAGTGCATCTGTGAAACTTACAGTATCCCATCTACATTGGGGGATATTCATGGCACAAGTGACATGAAAACTCTTGCGACAACTTTTCTCATAGCATCCAAGAGCTGCCCCTTTGATTCCACAGCAGCAGCATTTTATTCTTCGGCTCCTGAGTACTTCAGCTTCAAGATTAATAGCTTTGCCATCCACAAAATAGACGTTAGGAGCCCTGCACATGTATAGTTCCTCCTCTTTAAGCTCAGCCACATCAAAACTAATAGCCACCTTTGATACAAGACAGTCACAATTTTGAAGCTTGAAGCTTCTGCAATCGCTGTTTTAATATAATTTACAGATGGAAGGATGCAGAAACATATGATATGACCACCATCAAGACATTCCTCTGACATCCATTAACCAAATTTTTTAGCTCGATATATAAATGTAAACGGGAAGGTGGTTGTATTTTTGTCATATTTCAAGTGTTTCTTACCATTCAGTGCAATTCTTGTGTGAATGTATGATCCTACATCCTCCATTGTAATCTGCAGGAACAGGCTCCCCATTACTGTAGTGGACCATCTCTCCTGAAGCCTGCCATTGTACATTGCATATGTAGCATTTTGAGCTTCTGAGTCTAAGGCAATACATTCCAGATCAAAAATAAAAGTTGCATGAAAATAAAGCAAATGGACCTCTGAGCATTCTGATGACTGGCAGAAAGCACACTGGACATCCCGGGGAATGGTCCCACATTTTCGCAAAACCATTTCATCTGAATCTTGTAGTTTCTCAGCTATTGGAAGTTCACTTGCAGCTCTCATGTCATGATTAGTTTGAGCTTCCTCAACTTGGGCATTATCACCAACCTCTGGACTCCCATCATCCACCCCAGCATCTGAGATTACCAAAGAATTACATTTCTGACTCTCCTTTAGTCTCAATCCTCGATCGTCCGTTAGCAACTTCCCAGACTTCATTCCCTCGTTGTTGTCATCCTTATTTCTCACTGTAGACGACTCTGTGAGATTCACCAACGGAAATGTTGAAAGGGATGAGTTGTGCATCAAGTTTTCGTTGGTTAGGTCTTGGATGGCAGGCCCTTCAAAATTGATTCTCTCTTCTGCAGATATCAGCTTTATTTCATTCAACATTGTAAGATGATCTTTCTGGAATGGAAGGTCAAGGTTGTGGTTATTTCCAGTCTTGAAAGAGCTAGTATTGTCATCATTGTCCTGTTTTGAAGCTGGAGTTTCAGCTACTTCAGTGACACTGCTGCCCTTGCCTGGAATCTCACCAGAAACATCTGCATCTGTTGTCTTAATTTGACGGATAACAGAAACCGATTTCTTACTCTTTTTCAATTTGTTTTTTTCAGTCAAAATATTTTCATCACTATGCCATGATGGCTGTTCATGACAGGTTTCAAATGTTTCATTTGAACTAAGACGAGCTGCAGGACCGTGCTTGGCATTGCCAGTCATAGAGTTCATCTGGGACTTTCCACTCCTATTTCTGCTTCTCTTTTTGGATGCAAATTTCCTCATATGATTATTCTCAGTCATTGACGTAGAAGGGAAATCCGGGGATGGCACATCATCAATATTAATTCGATTATCCAAATTTCTAATTGTTTGAATAACATTTTTTTGTTGTGAGGCTTCCTTGAAATCTTTCTTACTACCAGTTACCTGCACCGCACCAAAAATGTCACAATCTACAAAACAAACACAAAAAGAAATCATAAATATCATTAGCACACAAAACATGGCCTGATCGATACCTGAACTTTAATGGGACTTGAACAAAGTTCAGGGGAGCAAGGTCTTTGCGTCCATTCAAACATCTCACTGTCGTAAATTTCCCTGGCCTCAGGATTACCATTATTGTTTCCCTGCAAAATTTGTGTTTAAGGGTGAGGTAATTGAGAAAGTCTTAAGTCCAATAATCTATTGTTCAACTGATATTAACTCTGGAACCGAGGCAACTGCGCCTACTGCAAGAATGAGTTTGAGTTGCTAAACATAGAGGTTGGAGTAAAATCAGAAGGTGATATTACTAGTAATTTTCGAAAACTAGTGAAGTTCATGCAAGATGTTGAGATATAAGTTTATTTGCAGTTGGCAACTTAAAAGATGATTACACAAACAGTTTAATTATGATCAAGAACCACATTCACCAAATGTCCTGCTACTATGAGATACAATGTTTGACAAGTTAGATGGACTTTCATAGAGATTAATGGAAACTAACCTCAGTAGTCAACTTAAAGGGCGACTCATCATCTGAGTCCTTCATATCACTGAAAGAAGGAACATCAGGAGGTGATATGCCTGTAAGCTGTTCATTATCGGAAGATTGAGTCAGCTTCTCAGCATCTTCTTCCTCCCTCAACCAGAAAAAGGGCAAAAATGATGGCTCTCCCTTTTCATTCAGTGCTAGTTTCTGCTTCGCTGAAGCCATGTTCTTCTCATTGTCTTTAGTTTCACATAATCCAGCTTTTGGATTTGGAGGACATAGTGAAGATTCAGCAGAAGGATATTGCGGCACCTGGACCCTCTTCTTTTTCGGAAAGGAAGGTTTTACACAATTAGGACTGGATATTATTGTGTTGGACTCTTCTTTTGTTTTTCTTGGTACTTTCTTTTTGGATGTCCTTTTTCCCTCTGATACTTGATGACCAGACACTTCAACATCTCCATTACTCCTAACATCACAATGCTCTAGTTGGTTCTCCCCATCTGCGTTTGACATGAGTGAAAAAATAATAAATCAGGAGAACAAGCATGATACAAAAAGTATCGACAAAAGAATGCGACCTTTATCTATAAGATGTCATAAATTTACTCTACAGCAGCCTCCAAAAGAAGCTGATAAGAAATGCTATTTATGTCAGACATGCATTAAACTCTTTTGCGCTGTCCAGGATTATACAGGTTAATCACTTGTGTAAAGAATGAATCACCAAATAGAAACATCACCTGATAATTTATCGGGTGCAGCATTTTGGCTGACAAAAATGTTTATTCCTGAAGCCACTTCAATGTTCTTGTATATGCTTACCAAGCTGTCCATGTGTGGAGCTGGGCGAACCTCTGTTTACCCAGACAAATTTAGCATAAGAGAACGTCAAATGCAACTCTAGAAGGTAGACAGCCTATGCATCATGTATTTCCAGATTTTGAGACCAAAAAAAAAAAAAAAAAAAAAGTCATAGTTTTACAATTCAGAATGTGCTTGTTTATCTATGAAGTGCAACATATTGACCAAAATTTGGGATCTAAGAATCTTTGCATGGCTGAATAACTTATTCCTCTTACTGCAGATACTTTAACAGTTCAAAAACTCCAATTTTCTCCATTGCCATTATAGCCTTCTGAGGGAATCCAAATGTGCAGCTCCTTCAATTTGGAAAATTCGAAGGTTTAGTTCTCACAAATCTTTGTAATATGTTGAACAATTTATAAGTCGAGAACAGTCACTTCTCTCGTCAAATTTAGGAGTTTTAAGATTTTTCTTTTTTTTAATTTTTTTTAATGATCCAGGGGCACCTACATTGGAAACCGGCTCCCCAGAGGCCCATGGAACCCGCTACAACACCCATGAATTGGTTAAGTCCAGACCAAGAGGTAGATGCAACTTAACCCAAAGGCTTGCACACAATTGGTAATCTATTTGTAATCTGTGTGCAAATAAATCAAAAACCCTGAAGAGAAAAACTTGTCAGACCAAAAGCATAGAGATTCCAATGCCACGTAGTGTGAACAATAAATCCTTTACTAACAGAATACGTGTGTGCGAGATATAGAATAGATCTTATTATGGGTCCAACCTCTAAGCATTCATCAATGTAAGAAATGCCAGAACTCATAGTGGGGAAGAGAAGTCCCTCATAAAATGCTCCAATTTTATCATATAAATGACTTAATCCCCAACTCCACAAACTGCAACCTAAAAAAGCATCAACATCATGTGCATTTTATTTCTGCAATTTCTCACCAGAGTTATTATTGTGCATCTAGAAACTGGGGGAAGAAAAAAAAATCCCTGACAGGAAAAATTCTGATGTCATATGATTCAGGGAAAACATTAAAACATACCTCTACGACGATAGGGCACCTTACAAACCGGACAATTAGAGCCAGATTTCATTGATTTCATAATGCATGAGCTGGACAAGAGCAATGAGAGATGGTTGTCAAGTATCCAGACATACGTCTATCACTACATTTCATCCATGGAACCAATGATGAAAAACAAGGCACAGTCGGCTTACTTGCAGAACACGTGATTGCATAGGAGCGAAACTGCTGAATTCAACAGGCTCAAGCTGCAAGAGATTGACAGCACCACAATCAGCACTCCCAATAGGCAAACCCAATCACCGAACAGCAAGAAGCAAAAGGGTTCATCACACTCCATTTTTTCTTAAACATATCAACGAGTGCATCCAGCGTCGATCATATTCAAATGCGACAAGCTCGCCAAACAAATGCGAACAAACCCAAAAAATAAAAATAAAATATAAGAAACGAATCCGTCTCGAGTCGATCAATCCACTCGATTTTGAATCAAACGGCCAGAACAGGACTATTAGAAGCTGCTATCGAGCAGAAACAGAGACAAGTTCTCTTCTTTTTTATATGGGTATGGAAGTCTCGCCAAAAACGAATATTCACCGAACAGCATGAAGTAAAGGGTTCGCACTTCAATTTTTTTCTTTTTAACATTTCAACGGGTTCATCCAGCACCGGCTCAAAATTCAAATGCGACAGGCTCGCCAAACAAATTCGAACGAACCCAAAAAGAAAAAATAAAGAAATTAATCCGTCTCGAGATCCTATCGATTTCGAATCAAACGAACAGAACAGGAACATCAGAAGCTGCTATTGGGCAAAAACGGAGACAAGTTCTCTTCTTTGTCATCTGGGTATGGAGGGCTCACCAGATAGGACACTTGAGCTCCCTGCCCATCATTTCCAGCTGACTCGGGATCGGGTCCGCCATACCCGCCTCGGAAAGTACGAGCTGCGAGCGAGCGAGCGAGAGGGACAGGGACAGGGAGAAGGAGAGGGAGAGGAGAGGGTTTAGGGGGTGAAAACTGCGAGAGCCGATGAGGATGAGATTGTGGACTGGGAATTTCAGTGAATTTCAGTGTGTTCGGGAAGCCAAGATTCACGAATTCCTTTTGAAATTTCTGCCGCCAAAAGGAAAAAACCGCGACCCCGCCTTTCTCTCCCCGAGTGGCGGGCTCGAAAAAGCTGTAGCGCCTACGGATATCTCAGCGTGTCACGTGTCCTGCACGTGAGAAATTGTCCTCGGCATCCCACGGGACTAATCCCCACGAGGGTACAAACGCATCATTTGAATGATGGCATAAATAGTCTATAAACGTTAGTTCAATATGTAATGTGATCCATGGAATTCTAATTTATTTAATATAATCCATTAACTTTAACCTTATATTTAATATGGTTCCTAAATTTTGTATACATATTCAATGTAGTTCTTTTATGAATCTAATATCAAGAATAACATTAATTATTTTCATATAACTCGTGGACTAAATTAAACGTGTACCAAAAGTTCAGAGATTACATTGAATGAATTAAAAGTTTATGGATCACATTAAACATCAAGTCAAATCTTTGGAACTATTGTGTCATTTTCTCCATTTTTATTGCCTATTATAATTTGAAAGGTCACAACTTTTGTATACTACTCTAATAAATGTCACTCCGAGAAGACAAAATACCAACATATTGAATGAACGTGAGTTGAATTCAAGCACTGTGTCTCTCAGTTATTATTAGGGGTGAGCATGATCTGAGTTGGGTCGGTCCACCTCCTAACCCTAAGACCAACTCGCACAGTGCTGATCCTCAATTTTTTGGACCGAAGACCAACATTATTGAGCTTAGGAACGAGGATTGGACCGACACAATGGGTTTGGTCCGGTTCCAAGGTCGACCCGAAATTAACCAATAATTTTTTATTTTACTTTTTTCACTCATTAAAAAAGCAATTGAGGATCGAACTGATCCAATGGATTCAGTTCGATTTCAAGGTCAACCCAAGACTAATCAATAATTTTTATACTATTTGAAAGGACAACCGGAGATCGTACTGACCCAATGGATTCGATAATGAACGAGGTCAATTAAGAAATGCAAGCAATGAGAGTCAAGTGGAGTGAGCATCGAATAGAATGAGCATCGAATGTTAAGCAAGGAGCAACAAGCCGAGCAAGCATCAAGTAGCAAGTGGCACAAGTGACCCAAAACGAGTGAGGTGAGCGTCGAGTGGCGAGTGGAGAAATTGTTTCTTTCGATTTTGGAAAATTGAAAACTAAGATGACAAATAAGACAGAAGAAAACGAGTACTAAAAAAAAATACCATAAGGTGCCTTTTTGAACGCCGCGAGGACTCCTCACAAAAATATTTTCCTCATTCATAAATTATGACTATTAATACCGCAAAAGACATTAAATACCTAAGTTATTAAAGAACCATGTAAAATTACTTGAACTCCTTACTAAAGAGTTGTTTAATGTTGTTGATGTAATTTATTTTAAGGTTTTCTCTATATAAAAAAATTATATATATATATATAGTCAGAGTTGGTCCGGGTTGGATTGTTCCGAAACTCTCAAAACTAAGGACCGACCCGCACAGTACTAATCAAGGAATTTTAGGACCAAGGATCGACTCAGTCTTTCTAGGAACCAAATTAAGATCGGCAGGGTTGGGCCGGTCCAAGGTCAGTCCAAGGTTGACCCTAGACCGATGCTCACCCCTAGTTATTATATCTATATATATAGGTGAGGATAAAATAGGAAATGTAAAAAGTGATGAAAACATCTCTACACTCTTTTAGTTTCTAGATTTAAAAAAAAAAAAAAAGTCATCATAATTTTTAAGCCTATATTGATTTTTTTTGTCTAAACTAGTCAAATTTTCAAGTTGAATATTTTTTCCATGCAAACATTTATTTTTATAACATACTCCTATTATATGCCTCTCTCAATCGTTAGTCGAGAACAAATCTTCACAGAAATGTATGTGTATAATAATGTCATAGTGCTTTTTATATTTTGGAAAAATGAGAGTAATTTACGAATTGTATTTATTTGATGCATATGAAATTTCTTCGTTGAATGCTGCTTTTTTCTATCTTGCACGTGTAAGTTCTATCTAGTAATTAGAAATTAATATTGTTTTAGGCAACGAGAGGAGAACTTCCTATCATCATGGTTTTTCCAAATATATAGATATATAGATATATATATATATATATATATATATGTGTGTGTGTGTATGTATATACGACATACAAATAAAATTAAGCATAAATAACTCAACATTAGTTTCTTTTATAGTCTATTCTCTTGCTTTCTTCAAAGTAGAGTACACAAACCTATAAAAGATATACAAATATGCAAACTGTATTTTTTTTAATCATAATAAGCTGCATATTTCATATGTTGCTTCTTTAATTTGTTCCTATCCTATACGATTTGGCGGTGAACAATGGCATAATAAATTTATCAAAATTTTATCCAAAATTTTTAAACTAAAAAAGTTGAGCTTGAAAAACTTAAAAAATGAATTTACATTGGCATTATTTTTATGTTTTGAAAGATTTCAAATGTGATTGCTTATTAAATTTGGCTTTAATAAGAAATGCAAACAGAAGGGAAAAGATCTAAGCAAATTATACGTAACATAGTTTGCTAATTCATGCACATAGGCCACAACTTAATTCTTTTTACTGTTAAGTAAGGGAAACCGTAATTATTCTTATTTTGAAAAAAAAGATGAATCATATGAATAAAATTGTCTAGCATCTCACGTGACTATCCAGTCAAAAATAAAAACACATTAATTGAATGGGATGGTCATATTATAATTCGAAAAGACACACTCTTATATAAATAGACATATACTTCACTAATAAATATCGCTCTAACAAGATAAAATACCAACATTTTGACCAGCATGAATTAATCTCAAGCATCATATTTCTTGATTATTGTATCTATACATAGGTGAGTAGAAATTAGGAAATGTTAAGAGAGATGAGAACACCTCAAACTCTTTGAATTTTGAGATTTGGAAAAAAAGTAATCTCGCCTATATTACAATGCTATATATATAATGGAGCAACGAATATAATTTCTGGATTCTTTTCATTTTTTGAGCAGGAAATTTCTTTGTTTGACGCTCCTTTTTGCTATCTTGCACATATGGCTTTCTCCTATGCATAAGCTTGTATATATATACACATGCTTACCGTGTGTACATGGGTGAATTAAATTGTTTGAAATAAACATATCTGATAATATTATTTTCTTTTGTAGCCCACTCTCTTGCTTTCTTTTGGGAATTGTATTCAACATGTAAATTGGGTTACTTCTATGTTACTCTTCCTATATGTTCAATAACCTACATAATATGAGATAGTATGGAGTAGAATCGCGTTAACAATATATTTTCTTTTGTATGGAGTAGAATGGCGTTAACAATATATTTTCTTTTTCCAAAATTTTCCAATTAAAAAAATTAAGTTTTAAAAACTTAAAGATGAATTTATATGCCACTATTTTTTTTGTTAACGTTTTAAACGTGATTGTTTATCAAATTTAAATTTTAGATAAAAAATGCGAAACGAAGGGAAAAAAATCCAAGCAGATACAGAAACGTAGTTCGCTAATTCATGCACACAAACCGACCAAAAAAAAAAAAAAATTCATGCACACAACAAAATTTAGTTTTTTTAATATCATATAAGGGACACGGTAATTGTTCCTATACTGAACATACGAACCTCAATTAGTATGAATAAAGCTAATGTAGAAACAACTAATTAATAGTTTCGATAAATAAAAAAAATCAATAGAAATTTTGCCAAGAAAATGAATAGAATTTTATTTTTAGTTCAATCGAGAAAGAAAAGTAAAATGATAATTTAAAAAAAAATGATATAATTTATACACAGGCTGAAAATGATGAACCTTATATTAAAATTATTCGATTATTATACGAGCTTGAATCGAGTGGACATCTCGAACCAAAAAATCAAAATTAAAAAAAAAAAAAGTTTGAAGGCAGGTGTGACACCTATCCAAATCTAATTAGAACCTTTCAAAAATTGTAAATTTGTATATCATTTCTCAATATTTGTCATTATTGCCATGTACCTGGTGAATTATTAAAAAACTTGAAAGTACGTCATAAAGCATCATTACATACGAATTACGTCATTCAACATTCTCAATCCCTTCTCCGCCAAGCACAAGAAACACTGAGGCTGCTTGAACTTTCTCATAGAAACCGCTAACTCAAGCTACAGATGAACATCAAATGGCATATACAAGCAAAATAGCCCTCAATACCCATAAATTATCTCTCTTCCTAATCAAAGACTGTAAGAATAATACCCATTAAGGATTGTAATAACTCACGGAGTTTGTCATAAGAAAAGAGGAATCCTGTCATGGCACATCCCGCAATTTCAAGGTAAAAGGTTTAACTGGGTTTCTATTTGTCAATCTTGTTTTAAACTGTGTCATCTCTCATAAGCGAACCAAAAAAATCCCGCTATCTTCTGCGCTTGTACTCTTTCCTCATCTCCATGAAGTAGCTATCCAAGTTTGACTTGTTCCATAGACGTCTTTTGATCAGATCTTCTTTGGTCACTTCATCTGGATAGCATGCACCATCATCGAGTCAATACGGAAATTTTTAGTATGAGATTCTTATGATTTCAGCAAAATATCAGTATTGACTCTGTAAAGCGTTCACTTCATGATAATGTTCCATTAAACCACCCCATCCCCCAATAAAGGGAGGGAAAAAAAAACTTGCCGAATAACCCCATTAACTGATGTCCGATCCGAACATTCATGAAGTAATTCTTACCAGACATTTTAGACGATACATTTAACATCGCCAATCTATCATTTAGTCCAACTATGGTAAAAAATTTAACTAATGATCTCCCACCCTTTATTTTTTAAGCAAGCATCCTCCCACCTTCTAAGGGCTTCTTTTGGCAAAAAAAGAGAAAAAAGGGTCGTGACATATTTACCTATATTGCTCCAGGCATCAATGGGAACGCTAAGTGCTCTCTGTGTGAGGTAAGCAGCATCTTCCCAAGAATATGGGGCCTGTTTCACCTTGTACCTCCAAAACCAACATCCGTACCACACTAATAGCTGAGGAAAAGAACCAAATTAGTCTCTATTCAATTGCACATGCTAAAAACCGAGAGTCAAAAGACGAGAAGGATAAGTTGTGAACCATTATAGCAGCATATTAGACGCATCATCAGCTGATCAAATAGAAGTCTTTACCTTGACAAATGTGTAAGGTAGGAGAATGAAACGCACTCCGACAAGGTTCCACAAAGAGGGTTTCTCAGTTCCCTTTATTTCCAATTCAAGTTCTTTGCTAAGTTCTTCCTCCACTTTTCTGCAATAACACATGACACTCCTTTACCTCAATCACGAAAGAAGAACCATGTCTCAATAATAAGAACCTGCAGTTAACTCCAAAAGAAAGGTACTGAAAAGCAATTTAACATTTTCCAGATAATTGCTGCATCAAAAGCTTATAACTGTATTGCAGAAAGTTATGAGTTATAAATCCCACTAATTGAAGAGCTATACTGTCGCAAAACAACTAAGTCACCAACTGATGCATCAAAAACTCAATATTGACGAGAAAATAATGCTAATAAAAAAAAAAATTAAACAGAGGGTAAATTATAAACAAAAAAAATGTAAAAATAAAGGGGGGGAAAAAAGTCACTACTTTGTCCTGAAGTCTGTCATTCATGTAAATTAGGAGCACTTCCCATGTTCAATTTACTCTGTTTCAGTCAACAATTGTCATCAAATCACTGAATTCTGGTCCACAAGCAAAAGTTAACTAACAAGTAACCAATTAAGGAGCACGAGACTGCATACTTGTCCATTTGTTTCAGATTCTTTTTCTTATTTGTCACTCCTCCACTACGTTCCAGTTCCAAAGCTCGAAGTCTGTTTTTATACGCTGGAGTCTTTTTTACCATGGCTACAGCCTGCAGCATAAAAAAGATGTGATTTATTAGTAAGTGTCATTTCAGACATAAAAATTATCAATTATACCAGAAAATACAAACTTGAAATCTGTCCAAATTAGTGTTCACATAAATCATGCTCATTTCGATTTGAGAGTACAATAAAGAATATAAACTATTTAGTAAACTCTCAACTATAGTGCATATGGACACTGGGAGCAGGAAAACATCCTTAATATTCACAGCAAGTATCATTATTTAATATGATACTGAGTACAACAGGGACTTAACATATGAGAGTACCTGGTTGTACCTTGTACACTGGTTAAAATATTGAAATCCTGATAGAATAAGAAGGAGGCCGACAAGCACAGCACGGGGATCCTGACAAGTGAACCGTCAGTTGTTAAAATGATTAAAAAAAAAAATGCTAGAGAAAGAAAGTTTGACAAGAGGAGAAATGTGCCATTGAAAGATTGCAAGGTCTTACTGTTTTATGACCATAATATGCCTGATAATATCTTGCTGCATTGTAGAATACCTGAATGGTGTAACGATAGTAAGTACTCATCACAATGACAAATGATTGAACATATGCTTCTTATTGACAGAGGACTTTAGTTGGTGCCCTTCACTTTCAGTAAATGTGATAGACATTGCAGCCTTGCAGGCCATATTCCTCCTACTCTAAGAGAATGGAGAAGAGAGAAGACCCAATTCGCATGGCAGCACGACGCATGAGTTTTAAACATACATAGATTACACCAACTAGATATGCAACAGATCATAAATGGTGTTGAGAACCAAAATACACATTGATGATACAGTAATCGAAGCATTTTGCTCCATCATGATCCTAGTGCTCCATGCTTCTACCATTACACTTTCAATGAATCAAATCAGCAATTCACCGAGCCACATTATTTTCCAAACAAAAATCTAGGGTGCTGCCTATGTCAAACACTCAATACGAAATGTATTCAGCTATAGAATGCGCATCGAGATTATCTATGGCTGGGTAGCAAGTCAAATGCTCGCTTGATTTGGAAACAATCAACAGCATCAAAGGAAACAAATGCACTTGATACATTTTGAGTTGCACAGAAAAGGATGAGAGTACCTCCTCTGGATGCGCAATAGCATAATCATATTGCTCGCGAGTCGCTTCATCTTTCAAAATCTGCAATTTCACAATCATAGTTAAGCTACGCACCAAAACCCACCTAAGAAAGAGTAGAAACCACACTACTTGGCCGATGCCTCGTGGCATACAATTCACAGAGCATTTGAAATCTCGAAACTCAGATCACTCAAGCACGATTCGCACAAGCTTTGCCGCATCAAAATCACATCACACTTCCCAACTTGCGAATTCAAATGAATTGATTCAAACCAAGCTGCATTGTCCATTCAAGATGGGAAAAACCACTGGACCAACAACATTGCGATCGAGCTAAAAAGCAGCAAGAGCCCCCACGGCGCTACAAACCTACCTCGTAGGCATTGGCTATCTTCACGAACAGCTTCTTCGACTCCGGATCCGGGTTCTTATCGGGATGGCTGGGCATTCACGAGCGGCATCATCGGATCAGAAAAACGAAGTACCGCAAGAAAAAACCCAAAAGGAAATCAAAACCCAAGAAACGCGCGGACGGGCAGGGTACGTACTGTTTCAAGGAGAGTCTGTAGTACGCCCTCTTGATCTCGGAAGCGTTCGCGCTCTGCGAAACCCTACACAGATTAACACAAAGCAACGATGAATCCACAAAATGCTCCGATAGGATAGCCACAGAGAGAGAGAGAGAGAGAGAGAGCGGAGCCGACCCTAGGAGATCGTAGCAGTCGTCCTCGTCGCAGTAGATGGCCGCCGATCGGGCGGCGAGGAGGGAGAACGCGAGGAGCGCCGCCGCCAAGCGCCACCGGGTCGCCGCCGCCGCCGACGGGGTGGCGCCATCTTCCGCTTTCCGGTGGGGGCCGTCCACGCCGTCGGATCTCGCTTCCCCCACGAAGATGGGTTTCGTCACGGCTCACAAAAGATTTTTAGCTCCGAAAGTCAACGGATTCATCTCGTTGACTACCTTGTAGATATGGATCGAGCCCAAGCCCAAGTCCCAGCCTTTTTTTTTTTTTTTTGGTCAGTGCCCAAGTCCCAACCTGAATCTCTCTCTTTTCGCCATCTCTACGCTAAGGGTTTTTTTTTTTTAAAATGCTTCTTTTCCTTTTCTATTATGGGGAACAATTTTCGAGTAAAAAAATCCGTTTGATAATTACACAAAATTTTTACTCAAAAATAGAAAAAAATAACAAAAATGTGTTTAGTAAAAAACAGTTTCTTTTTTATATTTATTCGTTTTTTATTTTTGCTGACCGACTGTTCGGCGGTGGCGGTGGCGGAGGCGACGTCCGTTGGCGATCGGCTGGCAACGGCGGCGATTGATCGATCTCCGACGACCGGCGGCGGGCGGTAGCGGCTTGTTGGTCTCGCGGGCGCGGCGGCGACTGTCGATCGGTGGCGGACCGACAATAGGCGGTGGTTGGCGACCGTCAACGGTGGCCGCGGTAAGAGAGAAAATTAAAAGAAAAATAAAATTGAAATTTTACTTATTTTTAAAAATTGTTCCCGGGAATGAGAAATAACTTTTTTTACTTCTTATTTTTGTTCCAAAATCATTCCCGAGCTAACTTTTTATTTCGAGAATAAAAAAACAACTTGGCATTACCAAATAGATTTCTATTCTTTTTTTTTTTTTTTAATGTTTTGGGGAATAAAAGAATATAAATTCTTATGAATAGGAATGTTACCATGCGTAGTCTAAATAGCCAAAACACCCACTAGCTCTGTAGTGGACATTTCATCCGTTTCCACTCACCCTAGGTGCAACTGGCTACTATACAAACCGATAGTCGAAGTAAGTTCCGACGTGGAGTTTATCTTTCTCACTATAAGACCCCCAAATTTTCTAACTTTGTCTTTCCGACTAAAAAGGAATATGAAGGACGGCAGGGAGTCTCCCATCTTAGAGTGGATCTTTCGCCTGTTTCTTCTTTGAGCCTTTTAAGGGCTTACCCAGATCCATCGCCATCTCTACACTAAATAGTCAAAACACAAAATGGCATTGCTCGGCCGGAAGAGAGGGGGGTTTTGGGGTGTCTGCAGAAGAGAAAATGATTGAAGAAGCGAATCCTGGAGTTCTTGCAGACCCGCAAGGAGATCGCCAACTCCCGCGAGTTCACGGCGGAGTGTGGGTTCGACCATAGCGAGGTTGTCAACGTCGGCGAGAGCCTCCACGGCTTCAGGTACGTCGAAGCTCAGGTCACACCTCTCCTCTCCTCAGTACATTTTCACTGTCCATTGCGCATTTGCGTCAACTGGGTGTTCTTTTCTTGCGTTTTTGTTTGTAGTTAGTGTAAAAGGCACGCGTACGGGCAATGCATGTAAGTTCAGTTGCTCGTAGACCACGAGAGTCTTGATTATGGATTTGGACATGGGCGGAATCGATGTCGATATCGGTTCGTTGGAGTGTGGACGTCCGATAATCTCAGCGGACCTACAGTTTGTCTTTGCAAATTAGTCGTTACATTAGGTTGTGGATTCTTGTTGCATGTTTGTGTTTTCGCTTCTTTGTTGCACCAATGTCGACGCTGTGTTAAAAGGTAAACGTGGGTGCTTATAGAGGAAGGAAAGACATGCGGATGTCGGATCACCTAAAGTGCAATTGTTTTTTGCTATACTATTAGTGGGCATCTCTCGTGAAGAATTTCAAATTAGTATCGTCACTTTCAATCTAAATCGGTATTGCAATATTGTCGAATGTCGTGCCTCGGCAAGTGGGTCTTTCTTAGCAAGTTTGCTTATTAGGGGGTAAATTTGGATTCCGTCCCGTGGTTGTGTATGGCATATCGAGCTGTTTTCTAAAAGATTTCCCTTTTCAAATTCTATGTAATGTAAAAAAAATTATGTAAGAATATCTGTTATCAGCAAACGGTTGCACCGGGCTTGAGGGCTCGGTGTGAATATGAACACGGCCTAAACTTCTTGGGTCTCGATCAGATCAAGAATGCGGGCTGAGCTCGCGGGCCCAATCCATATGCGGACAACCGGCGGATTTAGAAAGTCTGGGCCTTGGACACAAGTTGGGCCTCATCACTCAGCCCGCCTATCATTCATCAGCTCTCAGGACCCATTAAAAATCTCTAGACCCAGTCTCCATCATAACTACATTTAGCATTTAGCTTTTCAAGCCTCTTATTAAGACCGATTGAGCTCATTTTCAATATGCTAACAACACTAATCCATACTAAAAGAAAAATTTAAGATTTGGGAAACGTTTTCCCAAAAATAATCACTTATATCGCTTACAAAAATAGATTAATGCAAAATATCCATGAAGATAATTAACCATAAATTATTGTCGATGATAAAAATATTTTCTGTTCACTAATTTTTCTAAATGGTATAACCAATCATTTTCTGGATAACATTTTTAAATCTTAAGTTGTCCTTTAAACAAATGCATTTATATAAGCATTTATATTTCTTTTTATTTCCTTAAGCCTATTTTCTATAATCTATTTTTACCCTCTTCTCTTCCTATTTTTATTTTTTGTATTTCTCCTTTCTCATTCCCACTTCTTTTCTCAGAGCAATCATACTACAAAAGTTCCATTGTTCCCAGATTCTCGAATAAAAACTCAGTTATCTTCAGTTTCCACCTGAGAAAACCGAAATTGGAGCCTAAGAAAATGAATGATGGCATTGGTGGGCGGACCTTCGACACGCTCTCGAAACACTTCGAGTTCTCGAGGATGGAGCTTCGGTTGCATAATCAGAGCACGCGGCGGCATAGATACAGTACTTGGGGTCACCGTCGTTGCAACCGACAATGGTGGCGCAATTTTCCTTTTGGTCGCCTTCATGGTTGGATCTCCTTCCCCACCGAATACTTCTGTCACAGCTTAAGTTTTTAGCTCCGAAATTTTGACCCCAAAAAAAAAGAAATTTTTTTTTGGCCCCCCAAGAAAGAGTTTTTGGCTCTGAAAGTAAAGAAGCCTCGTATGTAGGAAAAATCACAAAAATGTCAAGAAAAAATTACGTGCCGCTTTGATGCTACCGTGTCAAAATCCGAGTCCATCACTTGTTATCGGGCTCGTCGTGTCAGAAGCCCTCCTAATTTCAATTTCAAATAACCAAGACCCTCTCCCTCTCTCTCTCTCTCTCTCCCCATTCATGTGACCCTTTAGACTAATGACCGATCTCTCCTCCAACGATCCATGTCGCTGCCTCTGCCTCGTCCGCTCGGAAGAACCATGCCAAATGATATCATTTCTCTCTTGACTCACTTTATTCTCTCTCTCCTCACTCTATTCTCGCCTTCTCCGCCGTCCGACAAATCAACCCGGCGCTGCCTCCACCTTGAAAGGAACAGATTTTCTTAGATTTAATCTAAAAATTGTGTACTTTTTCCATTCGATTTGTAATTTTAGGGTTTTATTTTAAAGCATGGAATTGGATGTCATGTTTCTCGTAGTGTTCTTGTCTTGTTAAATGAGCCTCATTTTGAAGTTTTATTTTCTCTTTATAGTTCTCTCTCTCGACTTGCTCTGTTCTTCCCGTCTCCGCCATCCAATGAACCAACCCATTGTCGTGATGTTCTGTACCGCGCCGCTATCTCTGCTGCTGCCTCAAAAGGTACATGTTTTTTTAGGTTTACTCCAAAAAATTGTATAATATTTGCATTTGTGTAATTTTGGGGAATTTGGGGGATTGAAGGATATATTTTCATTTCTATATATCGTTGTTGGAGCTTGCCTCCCTTGTTTTGGTCAATTTGGTTATTTAACTCTCCATGCTTTATGTTGTTACTTGCTTTAGAGCAAATGATGCTGACAAAAAATCCCATGTTTAAGAAAGCACAAAAAAGTGACTCTCATGTATATGAGTAGGTAGGGGAGAAAGAAGAATCCGGATTTTTTAATACCTTGGAATGCCTACATTTTTAAATTAACGGTTTTATGATAAATCTTTTGTTGATAATTTAATTTTATTCTAACATATCCCTGACCCTTATGTTTGTTCGTGTAGTTTCATGATTTTTATGGAGTACTTGAAGCAAAACTCTAAAGATGCATTTAATCTACTATATATTGTTTATATAATTAGGTCAGATTGTTGTTTTGGTCATTATTAAAGTTAAACTTATTGGACTTAACTTTGAAGCTTGCTGATCGGGACTGTTATAATGTCATTTTAATCTTATTTTGGTATAATTTGAGTGTAAATTTGCACGTGTAAATTTATCAGATGGCTGAATCAAAAGTAATTCTTCATTCATGCTATGTGAAACATATTCATTTTATTAAGTAACAGATGAGATGTTATGTTTCTTATAAAGGCATTACGTTAATTATTTTTTGTTCTTTTAATTGTAGCATGAAAGTTCCAATCTTTCACATGCAATACGCGATATAGAAAAATATTTTGAATTTGCAGTAAAAGTGGTGTTTTCAAATGAAGTTGAAGCATATCATAAATATGTAGCCTATGCAATTGACAAATGATTTGGAGTGAGGAAGGATAGTAAATGAGAACTAACCTAACAGATTTTTGTTTGTAATTGTAAGGGGCGTTCTATCAACTTATATGATAAAAAAAAAAAAGAATTACAAGAGGTATAAAGGGCACATTTCATTCAGCTTTCCTAAAAGGCTCCGGGGATATGCAAAGTAGTTTGGTCTAAAGGGTTTTGGGAAAATGCAAAGACTATTTGATATACTCTGTTTTAAAAAGCAACTTTGAGATAAATGCTCTTTGGTAGAATTTTTTTTTTTGAAAACGCCTTTGATGATTAATTTAAGCTTTTAATTTTTATTTGTTTAAAATTGAAAAAAATAATTTTTGCAACTTTTTAATTTACATTTTGACAATAATGTTCAAGATATCGTGTGAACAATTTTATTAAAAAATAATATTAAAATTCTTTGCTAAAAAATCTCAAATGTAAAAAAGTCACGTGGTCTCTTTCTTAATTACGAGGAGAATACTCTCATTGCAATAAATATGATAATTTATGCTTCGAGGAAAGAAATTCATTATCCTTAAAATTACAAATTCATAGATATTTGACCATGTCGACATGTCATGTTTAATACTATATTATCATTTGAAGTATTACCCTCCTCATTTGCATCATCGTAATCCATTATATAAATTGAGATTCAAATTTACTCTAGTAAAATGTGCATCATTTACAGCATTTCTTCATATATAATTGTGCAAAGTAATTAATGCTTTCGCATTTTTCACTTGTTTTTTGTTTGGATAACTTCGATACTCTTTGAAAACTTCCACTTCTTTTTCAACACGCTAAAAACTCGCTCAATTTTTTATTGTAGTGAGGAGTGTGCATGATCAACACTTCTTTTATAACCTATTGGTTGCGGATTTCATCGAAACTTAAGCAAATGATATCTAACTTCTGTGTATAACCTCAAATAACTCATGGAATTTGGATATCCAGCACTACTACATAATATTTATGCATACAAAAATATTACAAATTTAATCAACATATAACACATACATATATTAATGCGTAAAAATCATTAACTAATGAACCTTTTGGATGATAAGAAAATTGTAAATCATGTTTCCTAACGGCTTTATAAAAGATACAAGGATCATAAGTTGTTTCCTCTCAACCGGCCTAAACATAAGTATTTTTTATATTGAAATTGCATATGACCAATACATTTTGCATTAGCGTTCCTTTTCGATTAATAGAACAAAGTTGGTCACTCGCATTATAATAACATAGCATATGAAAAAAATTCAAATAAGTAGCTTACAACCTAGTAATGATTACGCTTTGTGAACTTATACTTGATCCACACGACTTTTTCTTAATCACTATTCAAGTTCATGAAAATTTGCCTATTGTCTTTCTTTTTTGTAAAACGTTCTAATGCAAAAAAATATAACTCTTAGTCTTGATTAATCTCAAGTATAGCTTTTGACATCTCTATGATTTCTTTGCAAGGATCAAACTCCATCGCAACAGATGTGGCATGGTATTGCGACCTTCCCAACATTGAAGCACCTGAGGAAAGCTAATGGATTACTAAATTTGAAAATTTAGCGTAGACCTTCCCAAGCCCTACTAATCACAATTTGGTACTCCAACTTAAACATGTCATTTCATTATAAGTCGCCACTGATCAATTATAGTCGATTAGAAATCTAGGTAAAGTATTGGGAGTTATACTTTACTTATGCGAACCTAAGATTCAAAAGGTTTGGGAACTTGATTTCACTAAAATATCCTAATGCCCTTTTCGTACATTTTCCCTTTTACTATCAAAAAAATATTTTTGCATGAAATCTGGATTGATTTTAACCTAAATCACTAATAAGCAGTGAACGTACATGTGTGCAATCATTAAAATAACGTTCAATAAACAAATTAAAGAAAAATTGCACCAAATGAATTAAATTTGCCAAAAAACAAATAATAATTTTTTTTTTTTGGGGATTTCTCTTGATGCAACTAGTTTAATATGATATGCAACATGCGACTAAATATGTGAATTATATGACATGCATGTGATTCTTTTTTGCATTTTTTAAATCAAAAATCGAAATAAATGGTTAATGAAAATTAATGGTCAAACTCAAAAAGCTAACCTATTCAAAGTAGGAAATGATCTAGGTTAAGCCCTATTAAAAAAAACTTATCTTAGTCTTAACATATAGTTTGATGTAAAAGATAAATCTAACCAGATAAAATCTAAACATACAATCCTAATCAAGTTTTAAAAAACATCTTATCCATCGTGCTGAATTTTAGATATTTTCAAAAAGATATAACAATCAAGTAATACGTCTCGACTTAGAACATTCATCAAGACTTTTAACGAGGAATTAAGATAATTGAAAAATAATTTGTTGTCTCAAGGAGTAGATTAAAAATCATCTTTAACCCTAAAAAAATTACCATATGTATGAAAATCGAAATAATAAAAAAAGGTGATCCGAAGTCTTACGGATTAAATTTAATAATTTTAACATCTTTGTCAATAAAATCCTATCGGATAGTGCCTAAAATCTCAACATAACCAGAGTTAGACAACAATTGTTCAAAATAAAGAATAAAATTTAAAGATAATGATAATTACCTGATTCATGAACGTCATTTCTGCATAGGGGTGAGCATCGGTCTAGGATCAACCCTGGACTGACCCTAGACCGGCCCAACCCTGTCGGTCTTGGTTCGATTCCTAGAGAGATTGGATCGGTCCTTGATCCTAGAATTCCTGGACCGGTACTATGTGGGTTGGTTCTTGGTCCTAAGAGTTGCGAGTCGATCCAACCTAGACCAACCCTAACTCTATATATATCTAATATATTCTTTATAGTTTTTTTATATAGAGAAAACCTTAATATAAACAGCATCAACCACATTAAATAGCTCTTTAATGAGGAGTTCAAGTAATTTTATATTGTTATTTAATAACTTAGGTTTTTAATGTCTTTTATGGCGTCAATAGTCATAATTTACGAAGAAGGAAAATGTTATTATGAGGAGTCCTTGTAAAGTTCAAAAAGGCACCTTATGGCATCCTCTTCTAGTATTCGTTCTCTTCTGTCTTATTTGTCCTCTTAGTCTTCAATTTGCCAGAATCGAAAGAAACAACTTTTCCGCTCGACACTCGCCTTGCTTGCTTTGGGTCACTTGTGCTGCTTGCCGTTCGATGCTTGCTTGGCTTATTGCTCCCCGCTCAACATTCGATGCTCATTCTGTTCGACGCTTAGCGCACTTGACCCTCACCTCTTGCCTTTCTTAGCTGACTTTGCTCATCATCGAACTCATTGGGTTGGTACGGTCCTCGGTGACCTTTTCAAGAAGTACAAAAATGAAATAAAAAATTTTTGGTTAGTACTAGGTTGACCTTGAAACCAAACCGAACTCATTGGGTTAGTCCAGTCCTTAATCGCTTTTTTAAGAAGTATAAAAAATGAAATAAAAAATTACCAGTTGGTCCCGGGTTGACCTTAGAATCGAACTGAATCCATTGGATTAGTCCGGTTATCGGTCCCAAGCTCAATAGGGTCGGTCATCGGTCCCAAAAATTGAGGACTAATACTGTGTGGGTTGGTTTTAAGGTTAGGGGGTGGATCGGCCCAACCCGGATCATGTTCATGTTATAATTATAGTTAATGGATCAACGAAAGTCGATAATTAAGATACGTCTTTTCTGTTCACGTGTCTCTTGAATTCATGAATTTCCTAAACTTTTTTGTTCACGTATCTATTGAATTCATGAATTTCCTAGATTCATGTATCTTTTAGTTCATGTATTTATTGAGTTCAAGAATCTCTTGAATTTATGTGTCTCTAGATTCATGAATATCTTGGATTCACATATTTCTTAATTCATGAATTTCATGGATACATACGTCTATTTAATTCATGTATCTTTTCTGTACATGAACTAAAAAGCTCTATAAATAGATAGGAGCATAGAGCTTCATATAGGTTTTGGTTTTTTTGACTCAATTCCAAAAAGGCTTTGATATACTTTTCTACTCTCCTGATTTTTCTGGGTGTGCTAGTTCAATTGAATGATTCGATCGAGTTCTGTTTGCATAGTGCTAATCCAAACATGTTTGAGGTGTTGTATCTTAGGAGGCATAGTTCGTGAATCTGCGGAACACCTTTGGCAGGAACTAATTACCTTAAGGAGATTCGGATATCCGTACCTCACCTCCATTACATTGATTTTCTGATTACAACAAACAGTTTGTTTTCTCTGGATTAATTTCCAACAATCTTAAAGCGATTAGATCACTCACTGTTTGTTGTTCTTGTCATTATTGAGATGGCCGAAAACAATCAAGTGCCATTCAATGTCTAAAATGTTTCAGGAGATGTTCCTTTGGCCTATTCGACCGTTGCTTTGGAAGATGTTCATCCCTCAGGGTCTGAATTTGTAGTAGCTAATGCTACAAGCCCTTAGGCCAACATCAATTTTGGTGATGTAGGTACAAGTCATATGACTGGTATGCTCGAGACTGTTTTTCAGAACAGTACAGGCCAAATGGCTTTTGGCTCTGTTTCTAGAGGGATGGTTCAATGAACCTTACCTACTGTGATGGCAACACCTTCAGTTACAACTAATGAAAAACCGGAGAAATTTACCAAAGTGGGCTTTAAACAGTGGCGGCAGAAGATGTTCTTTTATCTGACCATGTTAAATTTGACGAAATATTTATCGAAGGTGTGCCCGGTAATTAGTTCAGATGAGTATGATGTCATGACGCTCGGTGCATTGGAGGCTTGGAAGCATGGGGACTTCTTATGTCGAAATTATATTTTTAACTGTTTAGTGAAGTCTTTATATAATGTTTATTGTAATATTGAATATGCTAAATAGTTAGGGGAATCCTTAGAGAAGAAATACAAGACTGAGGACGCTGGCACCAAGAAATTTGTGGTTGTCAAATTCTTGGACTATAAGATGGTGAATTCTAAATCTATCATGAGTCAGGTTCAAGAATTGCAATTAATTCTAAGTGACATCTCTGCTGAGGGAATGATACTTGGTGAATCATTCCAAGTGGTGACTATGATTGAGAAACTACCTTCGGGCTAGTCAGACTTCAAAAATTATTTGAAGCACAAACGGAAGGAGATAAGCCTTGAAGATCTCATTCTGTGCCTCAAAATCGAGGAGCATAATAGAAAGAGTCGAACCCTTCTTTTGAGCCAAAGGCCAACATTGTGGAATCTTCCAAATCCAAGCAAGATAGAAAAAGGAAAAATCTCTTTTCAAGAAAAAGGCAAGCAAAAGGAATGGTTCCAGAAATTTCAAGGAACATGTTTTATATGCAACAAGCCTGGCCATCGTACTAAGGATTGCAAGAAGCGCCCAAAAAAAGGCAAGAATGATGGTACAGCCTAGTAACTAAATTTGACAGAACATGACAATATTGAGAGGCTGTCTGTTGTGGTAATGTCCAAAGCATATCTGGTGTTGAACACTAATGGCTGGTGGCTAGATACAGGTGCCACAAATCACATCTGTGCATATAAATACATGTTTCTATCTTATGAGAAGGCCGAAGAAGATGAGAATCTTTATATGGCTAATTCTGCATCAACGAAAATTGCCGAAAGAGGAAAGATGATCTTGAATTTTGCATCTGGCAAGGAGGTCGCTCTACTGAATGTGTTGCATGTGCCAGAGATTCGAAAAAATATAATTTTTAGCCCCATACTTGTCAAGAAGGGCTTCAAAATTGTATTTGAATCTGACAAGTTTGTACTTTCAAAAGAAGAGATGTATGTGGGAAAATTGTACTTATATAATGACTTGTTTAAAGCCAATGTGGCTGTCATTGATGTAAACTCGAATTATGTGTACCTAGAAACTATTAATAAAGAAGTCTTCAATTTACACTGTTGTGTCTCCTTATCTATAGCATGGTAGATTAGGACATGTAAGTTATGGTACAATGAAGAGAATAGCAAACTTAGGGTTAATTCCAAGATTTGAGTTAGATGCTCGTTATAAGTGTAAGACTTGTGTTAAGGCCAAGTTTGCCAAGAAACCTTTTAAATCCGTTAAAAGAAGAAGTGAACCTCTACAATTAATCCATAGTGATCTATGTGATTTAAAGTGTGTAGAATATAGAGGTGGAAAGAAGTATTTCATCATATTTATGGATGATTGTACTAGATTTTGCTATGTTTTTTTATTAACTAGCAAAGATGAGACCATGAGCACGTTTGTCAAGTATAAAAATGAAGTTGAAAACCAACTTGATAAACGAATCAAAGTGCTTAGATCTGATAGAGGAGGAGAATATAGTTCAATCAATTTCAAAGAATTTTGTGTTAGTTTTAGAATAATTTTCCAAACGACTGCACCTTATTTTCCATAATAAAATGGAGTTGCTGAACGATTGAACATGATACTAAAGGAGATGGCTATCACCATGCTTTTGAGTTCAGGTTTACCTCAGAACTTGTGGGGGGAGGCAGGTTTTAATTGCCAATTATATTCTTAATAAAATACCCTACAAAAAGACAGGTAGAACTCCACACAAGTTATGGAATGGAAGGTTGTCATCTTACAATTTTCTAAAAGTGTGGGGGGTGCTTGGCCAATGTGCAACTCCTCCTCCTAAATAAACTCGGTTGGAACATAAAATGGTGGATTACATATTCATTGGTTATGCTCAAAATAGTAGCGCATATAGATTTTTAGTTCACAAATCTGAAAATGCGAAAATCTATGTCAATACAATCCTAGAATCAAGAAATGCTGAATTTTTTGAGGATATATATCCTGCAAAAAGAAATCAAGGAGAACTTTTTCAGAAAAGGCTTAGAGAATCAGAATCTGAGAATGATGAAGTTGTGACCAGAGAAGCTGAACTTGGAAGGAGTAAAAGGTCTCGAATTGAAAAATCTTTATGGCCTAATTTTCTAACATACATGTTCAAAGGTGAGCCCTAAATATTTAAAGAGGCAATGTCATCTCCAAATGCTCCTTTCTAGAAAGAAGCTATTGATGATGAAATCCATTATATCCTAAGTAACCATACTTGGGAATTGGTTGATCTTCCACTTGGAAATAAACCAATATGATGTAAATGGATATTCAAGAAAAAACTAAAAGCTGATGGTTCCATTGATAAGTAGAAAGCTTGGCTTGTAGCTAAAGGGTTTAGACAAAAAGAGGGTCTTGACTACTTCGATACTTATTCACCCGTCATAAGAATAACATCAGTAAGGATGTTGATTGCTATAGCTTCGCTATACAATTTGCAGATACATTAAATGGATGTGAAAACTACATTCTTAAATAGTGATCTCGACGAGTAGATTTATATGGAACAACTCGAAGGGTTCAAGGTCAAAAGACAAGAACACAAAGTGTGTAGACTTGTCAAATCATTGTATGGACTTAAACAAGCTCTTAAGCAATGGCATGAGAAATTTGACTGGGTAATGATTCAAAATGGATATAGAATCAATGAGTGTGACAAATGTGTGTACACTAAATCCACAACAGTTGGATATGTACTTATTTATCTATATGTCGATGACTTACTAATTCTTGGAGATAACACTGAGGTCATCAGAATCACCAAGAACATTATCAAGAAGAAGTTTGAGATAAAAGATTTATGTGTAGCGGATGTTATACTCAGCATCAAAATTTTAAGGAATTCTGATGGCTTAGTTTAATGCAATCTCATTACATTGAAAGGTAACTGAGAGATTTAAAGGATTCGGTATTAAAGATACATACAATCCTTTTCTTCCACACCTAACTTTAAGAAAAAACACTAGAATAGTGTTAGTACTCAGTAAGCAAACTGAGTAGATATACCGGTAACCCAGGTCACGAGCATTGGAATGCTCTTGATGAGAATATTAGGATGTCTGAAAAGGACAAAAGACTATGTTCTACAATATGGCAGATATCCAGCTGTTTTGGAAGGTTATTATGATGCCAACTAGATTTTAGATTCTGATGAATCAAAATTGACCGGCGGATATGTGTTCATGCTAGGAGGTGTCGCAATGTCATGGAAATCCTCTAAAAAAAAAAAAAAAACTCTAATAAGGCGCTCTATGATGGGATCGGAGTTTGTTACTTTGGATAAAGCTGCTAAAGAAGTGGAATGGCTTCAACATTTTCTAGAAGATGTTCCAGTGTGACCAAAACCTATGCCTGCAATTTGCATTCACTATGACAATCAAGTGGCAATTGCAAGGGCGCATGATGTGATTTATAATGGTAAGTCTAAACATATTCGTCGTAGACACAATGCCGTAAGGCAGTTGCTCTCAAATGGAATCATTTCTTTAGACTTTGTAAAGTCAAAGGAAAATATTGTGGATTCGCTAACTAAAGGTTTGTTAAGAGATCAGATAAACTGCTCATCAAGAGGAATGGGTTGAAGAGCCTTAACCCAATAAAGAGATTCTAGGGTGGAAACCTAACCTATGCGATTGGAGATCCCATGGTCTAGGTTCAATAGGACAACGCAAATTCTGGAAACTCTAGTGTAAGTACTGTCCCCCATTCCTATGATGCAACGATGCTTTCCTACAACGTTATTAAGGGTACACTATGCATTTAATTATTCCTATAACTTGGAATGTAACATCCAAGTGAGATATGGTATGATATCTTTAATAGGAATGCACCTATATGCATGGAGTTGGTCAACTCTATGAAAATCTTTAAAGGCTAAATTTTCTAAAGCACGCATGAATCCTGAGAGGTTTAGGGCCGAAAGAACGAACACAACCGAGAACCAATCTTGAATTGGAAATACTCTGTGTGAGGTTTATTGTCTACGCTTACACAAACAACTGGCGATTCAAGGCTTAGTTCATCAATTGGTTAAGTAAGTCCGATAGGCTTTCACTGAAAAAGGTTCAAAGCGAAAGCTATCGATCTTGATGCAGTGTATTTCAACAGGTATGCCCAGATTCCTTTGAGTCAAAAAATGTTTTGTTGATCCATTAATGTGGGGGATTGTTATAATTATGGTTAATGGATCAATGAAAGTCAATAATTAAGATATGTCTTTTTTGTTCACGTTTCTCTTGAATTCATGAATTTCCTAAACTTTTTTGTTCATGTATCTACTGAATTCATGAATTTCCTAGATTCATGTATCTTTTAGTTCATGTATTTATTGAGTTCACGAATCTCTTGAATTCACGTGTCTCTAGATTCATGAATCTCTTGGATTCATATATCTATTGATTCATGAATTTTGTGGATACATGCGTCCATTTAATTCATGTATCTCTTCTGTACATGAACTAAAAAGCTCTATAAATAGATAGGAGCATAGAGCTTCATATAGGTTTTGGTTTTTCCAACTTGATTCCAAAAAGGCTTTGATATACTTTTCTACTCTCCTGATTTTTCTGGGTGTGCTGGTTCAATTGAACGGTTCGACAGAGTCCTGTTTGCATAGTGTTAATCCAAACAGGTTTGAGGTGTTGTATCTTGGGAGGCATAGTTCGTAAATCTACGGAGCACCATTAGCAGGAAGTAATTGCCTTAAAAAGATTCGGTTACATTGATATTTTGATTACAACAAACGGTTTGTTTTCTCTGGATTAATTTCCAACAACTCACCCTTACTTCTGAATTCAAAACGACAAGTACATTGTGGTGTCGGCCAATGGTGGTAATCTTGGTGAGATTGACAATGAGGGATCATCGGTTTGAGCCAAAAACATACAAAATAGAAGCGAGGAAAGCACGGTTGACAAGTTACGTCGGAAACTAGGTCTTAGGCATTTGCACAGCAACAACAGGTGGCAGACAATGTTATTCCTGGTTGATGACTACTGAAAGAGCTATTGGTGGGTTGACAGATGGGCTTCTTAGTCGTGGCAGTGCACCAAACGGTGTAATGGATTTGGGTTTTTGGTCACAGTAGAGTAGCAACCAACAATGATGGTTTTGGTGCCAAGAGACTAGAAAGCAGTGGAGTGGTCAACTCGAGCGGGGAACTTGGCAGTGTTGTCGAGTGTCGTTTGTGGCAGCTAGTGGCATTGAGTGACGAGTAGTGGCGCTGAGTGATGGAGTCGGGTGGCAGTGAGGTAGTGGTGGCGAGCAGTAGTTGGTTTGCGACAATGGCTGGTCTGAGCTTGGTCATGGCGGCTAGCGGTGGTGAGCAATGGTAGGTTATGGCGTCTAGCAACGGTTAATCTAGGCTCTCTTGGTTATTGTGGTGGTGAAGTTGAAAACTATGACCAAACTCTTTGTCCTCCTTTTGTGCCCCCCTTGTCTTCTTATACAAAAGGTGTTCTCCTTTTTCGACAATATGTTAGAGAGAGAGGACAAATTCACATTTGAAAACTATGACCAAACTCTTTCTCTCGCTCAATTTCTCATACCCCACCCCTCTTATTTGGCCCCTAAGGGCCTTTATTTATGGGGATAGCTCACCCTTATCGATAAGAACTTTAGAGATAAAATTTTGTTCTATTCAATCTTCAATCCATCACATGATTGGATTTTTCGTTCAAAGCTCAAAAGATGGCTTAAATGCCAATATTTTTTTTATCTCTAAAAGCCTTAACACTCCATATTTTCCTACCTTTATTTTATTTCGAAATTATTCAATCCCAATCTATCTCCTGAAGATGAAATAATATACTTGAATTGATAATTATCAATAATCACTAGAGATTGAATTTTATCAACAAAGGATTGAGTGCAATTTTTAAACTAGTTATGATTATATCTTGAAGAAGTTCCTTCAATCATACGTACGATGGTACATGGTAACTCGGTGCTCGAGCCGTACGATTCACACGCGATTCAAATATAAATTAATTATATTTTTCTTTAAAGGATGGACCAACTCCTAATTTTTTATGCAACTAATGACTAACAATGATGGCCAAATTTATGTGTCAACACATGGCTTTTTTTTAATAGCTGAACAAATTATGTCCATTTGTGTTGCGAGTTTAGTAGTTGTTGTGAAATCCCATATTTTCAACCCTATTTTCTAATAAATTAATCGGGCATTTCATCGACGCATTTATATAGCTGCTTTCAGAGCTGATCACTATGGAGATAACTAGACTATCCAGGGAAGCCATTAGGGAATTTTAAAGCAATAGACTTGAGGATTCGACCGGGAATCGGCTTCTCGACTGTGCTCATCTTTAGAAGCCATTACGGCACAGTTAAAAATCAATTTGAGATTAGAGATAGGTCGGTTCGACTAAGATGTATGGCCGATCGTGGGTGACTCCACTAAATTGGAAAATTCTCGTCGACCAGCACTAATTTGATTTTACTGTCGTTTTGGTATCTTATGTCCGTATTTGAATCATCGAGATTTTCATGACAACCGAGAGTCGCCAATGTGTCGAGTGGGTTCATTGTGGCTCGAAGAAAATTGACCATGGGTCATTTGCCCTAAAAAGTTTTGAAAACTACTTGGTAGCCTAGGTCACACTAAAAACGTGTCTGAGTGAAATTAATCACCAATTTGAGCCCGATTTTAGAAATTGAAAATTCGTTCATGTTACAATAAATTCTAGGAGCGTCAATTTAGTCTTAGAAGATTTTTCTGCCAACTGAGACTTTTTGGGAAAAAGTTGGCATAGGACTGTTTTTGTTGAGGAAAAGGGCGGGATCGTTTTTTGTTACAAAATTGAGATGCAAGAGGGATCCATGGGTGAGGAAAAATGTCAATTGAAGCATTGGGATGCCAATTGAATTTATTAAAGCCATATGAGGATGAATTGAGCAATATTAAGCAACCAATTGAAGCCAATTGCTTAGAAATTCGTATGCCCCCTTAGCCTAGCCAAAATGTACAATTTCAAGAATTGTAGGTGTGCCTTGGTGACTCATGGACAGCCAAGGATGCATGATTGGCCTAGAATGGGTCAAAGGGGACAAAATTGTGGAAATCTTGGACCAAGTGGCCCCCTCCATCTCTCTCTCTCACATTCAAACATCCAAGGCCTCTCCTCTCTCCCTCCTTGCTGTGTTTGATGCCAGTAGCTAGCCAGAGGAGTTGTGCAAACCATTGAAGACAACAGGAGCCGCTGCACGCCTCGCCCGTTCACTGCCCGTTGCCGTTCGTGCGCGTGCCACCACTCGCGCCAGCCCGCGCGACCTTGACCCACAACCGCACCTCACGCCAGTCCCAGCCACCATCTAGCAGCTTGCGGAGCCACGCCGGAGCTCCTTCGGCCGTCGTGAGCTGCTGCCGACCACTGTGGACCTCTCCGAGCCCTACTGCTTCTGCCGACCGTGTCTTCCTATCCTAGCCACCGGAACCGTACCAATTAACCAAGAACATAGGGCATAATAATGGGTTTCCAACACAGTTCCGGGCCCGTTTTGAGGTATTTCCGGGCCTTGGATCCTAGGCCCGCTTTGGAGGAAAGCGTTCATCGCATCATTCCCGACGTTTCAATCTGAACGAATTATTAAACGGGTGAGTTTAGCTCACTAATTCTTGTTTAGAGATTAATGATGCTTAAGGGTTGATTAATATTAATTAAGCATGATTAGGTGGTTAGATTAGTTTAGAGTAGTTAAATGAGTGACTTAATGATGCATGTTAGGTGGTTAGGCATAGTCATTAGCAAGTAGAAACGTCCTAGTATTTATTGAACAAATCTCGGGATTTTTTTCCGATCCGTTTTGGTGTCCAATTAGGCATTACGAGCATAAATTGGATTTATTAGTATATAATAATTAATTTTTTAATTGTTTAACTATTTATTTATTTTCCGGAAATTAGGCTAGGATAGCTGATGACCGGAATTTTATGCTGATTGTCGTGGTGCAGTCTATTTATTTATTCAAACTTTGATTTGTGCTGAATTGATTTAATTGTGGATTTTTAGGATATGTTCCTAAATGAATTGATTTTGAAAAATTGATTGAGGAACAACCAGGTATCGGTTGTTAGTATAAAATAGATTGGTGAACTACGGAAAATAGTGGAATTGGTGGAAAGGAAATTGAGTATGTGATTTATCATGCCGGTTCGATGACTAAGTGTATCATCTCGGAGAAAGGCGTTGAGATTTGTTGCTTAGTTGAGTAGATACATCACCTCGGAGAAGGCACGTGGGCTCGGTGAGTCGGTATATCACATGGGAAAATGCATGTGGACTCGATGATTAGGTATGTCATATTGGAGAAGGCACGTGGGCTCAGAGACTCGGTATGTCATCCTGAAAAAGGCACATGGGTTTGATGGTTAGACATTCCATCTTGAAAAAATGCATATGGATTTGAGGAGTAGGTATGTCATCTCAGAGAAGGCACGTGGGCTCGGTGAGTTGGTGTATCACCTGGGAGAATGCACGTGGGCTCGACGACTAGATATTCCATCGTGGGGAATGTACGATATCAATTAGATGACCGGGGAAAGGTCGTGATGACATGTAATCAACTAGGTCGATTGATCAATAGTTTGATCCGATGTTCTGAATTAATTGATTGATGTGATATAATGCATCTGTGAATAATCTTGATTTGCAGGATGGAACTGAGGCCAAGGTAAGTCCTTTGACTCGTGTTGTGCATAGGCAGCTCTAAGGTGTATTAGTTTCCTAATCGATTCTTAGGAGGAACTCGCTGGGACGTAATTTTATTGGTTATTATATAAACAATTTCAGGCCTTTAGATGGCAGCGCCTGTACCTTCCCCTTTGGTGTACTGGACAGCATTTTGGAGATCACTTACTACATACCGATAGACGGCCATCCGGAGGGACTGGAGTACGTTTTGATAAAGTCCATTGTTTGGGTCGATGTGGGTAGAGAAGATTTTGTGCCCCACGAGTATAGGTCGTGGTATCGTTACTACTAGGACAGGCGTAGAGATGGTCTTATACCTGAGCTGACTGTACCCTTGTATATTTTAGAGAAAGCTTTTGGTGAGGGTACAACAGACCCAAAGGACGGGCGGTGAAAGATGCAAAGGATCCGAAGCTCGGGAGTGAGCCAAAGTCTTCGGTGTACTTAGCTGAGGGTACCAACTGGAGTGAGGAAGAAGGAGAGATCGTAGAACAAGAGGAGGAGGGACTAGAAGAGGATGAAGTGATGGAAGACCCTGAAGAGGAGCCTGAAGAAGAGGAACTTGAAGAGGAACTGGATGAAGAGCCGGAGAAGGACCAAGAGGATGATCTTGAGTACGACCTGGATGAGGATTGAGATCTCACCTTATTTTGCAAACTTTGAATTATGGTTTGAAGTGTATAAATCTGACTTATCAATAGTATTAAAAAATATACTATGAAGTTTGCTTTGTATAAAAGTGTAGTTGTGAATTTCAGTTGTGAAAAATATGACCCTACTTTTCTATCTCATTGTTTGATTATCTGGAGATTTTATAATCGCTTCCGCTTTTTATAAAAAAAAAGGGTCGGCGATGTGTCCTGGGACATCGTTATTAATCGATCAGCTGAAGGATGGGCGTGTGCCCGAGGATCGGGGCGTGACAGTTGTACTTAATTTCTTTTGTTTCTTTCTTTGAGATTGCCTCATCAAACTTCATGATGCTTTTTTATTGCTTTGAACCTATTCAACATTCTTTTCACTGACGTTACACTCTATATTATTATCAATGGATCCTGCACAATTACCGGTGTTAAGTTGTATGGTCACAATATCATCATCAACACATATACCTTGTGTGAGAATCCATATGATACTTCCAGTAGCAACTGTATTTCCAAACATTCTAACCAATAAAACATGAATATTTGGATGTATGTCTTTCGTTCTAAAAAATCTAACCTAAGGATTTTCTTGTTATAATAAATATTTTTTTGTGAGTTGAAAAAAATAACAAAAGAAAAGGAAAAAACCTGAATTTTCCTTTCCCTTCATTTATCACTTGCATCAATGGTTTTTTGGATCCCATCTTAATTCTTAAGATTATCTCACTTACTCTTCATTTGACATTTATTATACTTTTTACCCCTTAGGTCTTCAAACTTTCTAATAATAATTGTCCATCCACCCCTTTTGTTATTTGTAGGACGATTGTCGTTGTCAATTTGTTCAACACATAACTTATGGGATAAGAACGCTTCAAGTGCCATAAGTTGGCACAAAGGGACACTTATGTGCCAAAAGTTACGAAAGGTACACATAAGTGCCACATTCAAAAATAAATGGGACACTTAAATGCTACTCCGGTTAAAATCCGGCCAAAGTGCCGACGTGTGCAATTTCCGGCGAAATAAGTATAAAACGACGTCGTTTTGCATGCCGACATGGCCAAATAGTGCAAAAATGACGTTTTTTTGCATTGACGTGGCAATAAATTAATGTAAAAATTAATTAGATTTAATTTAAAACTAAATTTACTTAATATTTAAAAATACAAATATAACTATTAAAAAATTTCAAAAATTAAATTAAATAAAAAGGGGGAGGGGCGAAGATGGCCGAGGGCTTAGCCCTTAGTTGCCACCGCCGCCTCCTCGGCGGCACCACCCGGTCGGGGCCGGGCCCGATGACCCCGGCCGACCAGCGGCGAGGGCCCGCGAGCCCTCGTCGGATTTGGGCGAGGGCCGCGACCCTCGGCCCAGATTTGGGCGAGGGTCGCAGCCCTCGCCCGGGCTGCGAGGGTCGGCGGTCCTCGCTCGGCGGGCCAAGGGCCGCCCGCGACCCCTTAGCGGGCGGCAGCCCTTGGCTCGAGGGTCGGCGACCCTTGCCGTGGCCGGGGGCCGGCGACCCCGGCCGACCCTTCCCCCGGCCAAGGCACCGCGGGGAGGCGGCCGAGCCCTCGCCCGTCGTCGCCGCCTCCCCCTCCTTTTTTAATATTAAAAATTGTTATTTTTAAATGTTTTAAATAAATTTACTTTTAAGTAGTCTCTTCCTCCCAAGCGTTCGGGTTTTTCTCTACCTCTTGGTAGTTTCGCTCAATTCCTTCATTCGACGCCATAATCGAACTTCTTCCGTGCAAATCCTCCCCATAATCCTCTGTTTCCCTCGTTTAGAAGAGGCCCTCTCTACTAGCTTCCTTTTTCTCAAGTCCCAGGCCATCTTCTTCGTATATACAAACAAGAGACGTTGACGTTACCATCTCGAGCCAGATGCTTTCATTTTCTCACCTTCCCAAACCCTAATTTAGCTCTGGGCCTTTCCACACCTCTTTGTACACCATTTCCTCCATCTCGGCCACCCTTCTCAAAACCCTAACCTTTGGCCCCGAATTAACCGTCCCTTTCAACAGGCCAAAACCCATCAAATATCCCCTGTTCGCAACATCCTCTGCCTTGCTAGTCTCAGCCTAACTCCTTCCACCATTACACGCACCTATCCATACCGGCATTTCAACACTTCCTTCATGGATTAGGCTCGCCATGCCTTACTTGGCCCGGCTCCCCCTGATGATCAACACTGAATCTCTCTGAATTATCTCGATATCGCTACGCCTTATTGGAAAGAGCCTTCCCTTGAGGTAGTATCTGCTCCTTATCATAAAGCTTTTTGACAGTAGACCTTATGGCAGATCTTACAACTGAAGCAAGTAGGTTAGAGGCATTATGTAAAAGCCTGGGTAACTTATGGTCTGAGGATGATGTTATAGATGTTACACAAGGCATTTCTACCGAGAAGTTAACTGAATGCAGGCGTACTTTATTTGGGAAACTACATTCTCGACCAAATGTCAATTTCCAAGCTTTCCTCAGTACAATGAAAAGGGCTTGGAGGATGGAGAATGTTTCCTGTACATTGTTAGAACCAGGATTCTTCTCTTTCACATTTAAATCAAAAGCCGAGAAGCAGAAGGTCCTTGATGCTAGGCTGTGGTCCTTTTCTAACAACCTTCTAGTGCTCCGACAATGTGATCCCGATATACCTGACATTTGTTATGATTTCTCTCACTGTCCTTTTTGGGTGCAACTATTTGGATTACCTTTTGGTAGAGTTACGAAGGAGGTAGTTAGAGAGATTGCTTCCAAGATAGGCGAAGTTCTGGAGGTGAAACTGGAAGCAAAAGGAAACAGTAACTATAAGGTTGGAAAAGCAAGAATCAAGCTGAACCTATCTACTCCTCTTAAACAGGGGTAATTGTCAACTTGGAAACCAAAAAATTGTGGATCGAATTCAAATACGAGCAGCTGCCACACTATTGCTATTCTTGTGGGTGAATTGGACATTACGACACGGCATGTAAAGAAATACCTTACGAAACTACAAGGTTAGAGGAAGACCTATCGGGTAACTTCGGTAACTGCTTACGAGCTGAAGTCCAGGAACTCAGCCCATATGGGAAGATCTTTTATGGAAAACAAACCCAGCTTATTGATAATCTAGAAACGGTGCCGGAAAATCCCATGGTAGCAGAACCCCATGAATCACAGCCAGCGGAGAACATAGCAGCATAACCCCTCCTACCTCTCCAATCCCAACATCACTCTGAAGAGGGACCCCAACAGCAGGCTGACCATCTTGTTTATTCTCGAGCTCTAACCATTAAAGACGGAAAATCTCCACAGAAGCGAGACAGCAACTGCCTAGACGTGGATTCCATGCTAACCCTGCACAAGGAACAATTTAAAGAAGTTGAAAAAGAGAGGCAATTCGATTTAGAGTTAGAAAGAGGTTCAACTAAGGGCAAAGCCAAGTCTACCAAGCTCCCTACACCCAAGAAAGGTAAACGTTTTTGCCCATATGGAGCCCAATCCTCAAAGGCAACCTCTACTGATAAACTACAGTTAAAAGAAATTCCTGTCATGGAGGAGAATAAATCAACTCAATGGGCTTTGGTGGCTAGCCCTAATAAGCCACCGATGCAACCATGAAACTACTTAGTTGGAATTTTTAGGGGTTGGGCTCTCCCTTGACAATTCAGGCTCTTAGAGTCCTAGTGACTCAGGAAAAGCCCAATATTTTATTTCTTATGGAAACTAAGAATCAAGAGCAAACAGTGCAACAATTAAGAAGAAGGCTGAAGATTTCCCACAGTTTTTTGGTGAATCCTGAAGGGCTTTCGAGGGGTTTGGCTCTTTTTTGGGATGACTAGGTTGATATCTCCATCGACTCACATTTTGAATTTCTTATCAACGTGCAGTGCCTTCTACATGATAGTAATCAAAACATGCGAATTGCTTGTGTCCACGCTCCTAACGCTTTTCATGACCGGATTATCTTGTGGGACGAAATGCACAGAGTTAGTGTTTTCAATCACCTTCCTTGGTTGTGTATCGGGGACTTTAATGAAATATTATATCATTGGGAAAAAGTTGGAAAAAAGATGGCAGAGCATTTTAGACTTACCGCATTCAGGGACTTCGTATATGCATGTTCATTAATGGATCTGGAAAGCAAGGGGTGCACCTACACCTAGACGAACAAAAGAGAGGGCGCTGAAAATGTCAAAGAAAGGTTGGACAGAGCATTATGTACCATGGAATGGCGAATAGCTTACCCAAATGCCGAAGTTACAGCCTTGCTAGTTATTGGGTCTGATCACAGTCCTCTTATCTTATCAACTTCACCCACTCTGACACAAAAGTAGCGACAATTCAAATATGAACCATATTGGGCGGAAGATGAAGGTTGTAGGAAAATTATCGAGCGAACATGGGAGAAATCACACAGGAAAAATATGGCTGGGAAATTGAAATTAGTGGCTTCTCAACTAGCGGTGTGGAGTAGAAAACGATTTCCCAATGCCTATAAGAAAATTCAAGAGTTGAAAAATGAGCTTTAGTCTCAAATGAACAACACCACCTCGCAATATGATAAGTGCAGAATTCAAAATATTCACAATGAGATTGAATCCTTATGGCGACAAGAAGAAATATTTTGGGGTATAAGATCTAGAATCAAGTGGCTCAAATGGGGTGACAGGAATACAAAATTTTTTCATGCCACCATTATACAATGGAGAAATAGAAACCGTATTTCTATGTTGATGAATTCTGAAGGAGATTGGGTGAGGAATAATGAAACTCTCCAGAACATGATGGTGGACTTCTTCAAAATTCTATATACTTCAGTAGGTCCTCGGAATTTCCAGCCTATCCTAAACCATATTCCGTCATCAGTCAATATACATATGAATCTTAAACTTACTCAAACGGTGACTATGGATGAAGTCTATGCTGCTACTCACCAATTGGGCGCCACCAAAGCTCCTGGACCGGATAGGCTGAATGGCCTCATTTTTCAGCAACACTGGCAAGTCATCGACGAGGATATTCTCAGGGAAGTGCAGTTGTTCTTTGAGTCTGGAACCCTCAACCCAAACCTGAACAAAATCCAAATTACTCTTATTCCCAAAAACTTAAATCCGGAAAGGCTAGAACAATTTCGGCCCATAAGCCTGTGTAACTTTGTTTACAAGATCATTTCTAAAATCCTTGCAAATAGACTCAAACTTTTATTACCAAATATCATTGCTGAGGAACAAAGTGCATTTGTGGGGAGTCGGCAAATTCAAGACAACATTTTGATTGTCCAAGAAGTGATACATAGATTAAGAACTCGAGATAGGAGGAAAAAATTTCAAGCCATTCTTAAGCTCGACATGCAGAAAGCTTACGATCGAATCGAATGGGATTTCCTGCAGGAGTGTCTATACAAGATGGGCTCCACGGATGAATGGGTGAAGTGGGTTATGCAATGCGTTACTACAGTGTCCTACAGCATCAAATTCAATGGTGAGTCTTTACCATACTTCAAACCATCTAGGGGTCTTCGCCAGGGGGATCCTTTATCCCCATATCTGTTTATTATTGTAGCTAATGTCTTATCTCATATGATGAAGCAAGCACTTGCAGAAAATATAATCCGTGGCATTAAACTAAATAGAAATTGTCCAACCCTTTCCCACTTACTATTTGCAGACGATTCCATCTTCTTCCTTGATGCCACTGTTAGGGAAAGCCAAAACTTGGCTACTATTCTCCATCACTATTGTTACGCATCAGGACAGGCCATAAATCTTAACAAATCAGGATTATTTTTCAGCAAAGGCTGTCCGGACAACCTTCGAAGAAACATGTTATCGGTGTTGAGGGTTCCTGAAATAGTGAAAACTGGGAAATATCTAGGAATCCCTTTCGACTGGGGGGCCTCAAAAAAGGATATGTTCGCATGGATACTTGCCAGGGTAAATTCGAAGCTAGAGAGCTGGAAAGAAAAATTGCTTTCAAGAGCTGGTAAGGAAATCCTTCTTAAATCAGTTGTTCAGGCAATACCTCAGTATGCAATGTCAATATTTAAAATCCGAGTTTCCATTATTAAAGCCATTGAGAAGAAAATTGCTAACTTCTGGTGGAGAAATAACAACAAGACGGCTGGTATGCACTGGAGAAAATGGGATCTTTTGAAACTTCGTAAGGAGGAAGGTGATCTTGGCTTTAAGGACTTAAAGGCATTTAATACCGCTATGCTAGGGAAACAAGCTTGGAGGATTTCTCAATGTCCGAATACGCTGTGGAGCCAACTTATGAAAGGTCTTTATTTTCCCAATTGCGACTTTTGGCGAGCAGCGAAAGGGTCATGCCCGTCGTGGGGTTGGCAAAGCTTGTTAGCAGGAAGAGATGCAATTGCTCCTCAGGTTATGTGGGTAGTGGGTAATGGATAAAAAATTTCAATATGAGACGATAGGTGGTTGAAGATAGGACTAATTGGAGGACTTGCGACACCAAGTGAACCTAGGAAAGTAGTCGACTTGATTGATTTTGAATCTGTACAATGGAAGGAAGATCTATTGCAGTCCATGGTTGATGACTTCCTAGTGACAGAAATCAAAGCAATACCTATTGGCCTCCCAACTACAGAAGATAAATTGGTCTGGACCAATGACAAGTCCGGAACCTATACGGTCAAGAGTGGTTACTTTGCAACTAGAAAATCTGCTACGTATCGACAGCCCATGCCATCAACATCACACCAGTTCAATCCAGCCTTATGGAAGCTTTTCTGGAACTCCGTCATACAACCAAAGATAAAATTTTTCCTATGGAGTGCCTGCCAAAATGCACTTCCTACTTTAGATAACCTCTATCGGAGAAAGATATTACCTGCCCCAATGTGCCCAATATGCAAGCTGGAACCGGAGACGATCGAACACACCTTGTTGCTTTGTCCCTGGACAACACACATTTGGAATGCGCTAACCCTGCAAGCCCAAACAGATCGAGTGGGTCTAAAAAGTTTTGATGACTGGTTGTGCAAGTATTTTGTAGGACAAAGAAACTCATGTAATTTTGAACTGGTTGCCACAGTTTTTTGGTGCATTTGGAAAGATTCTAACCACTCCATCTTCAAGAAACAACCCCTCAACCCACACCACACCCTGTTCAGAGCTACAATGTCACAGGAGAGCTTCTCAGCTTGGAATAAAAGATTACACAAATGGAAGCAGGGCCAAGACCAACCTGATCAATGGGAACCTCCACCCCCAGGCGTATTGAAAATTAATATTGATGCTTCTTTTGATGGTACCTACACTGACAGGAACTCGCCTGATGAATATCTAGAGGAGGTAGTGCGCCATAAAGTTAGCACTTTAGATCCTTCCTAGCCCTCATTCTCCATCTATGACATTACTCTGCCTAACCAACACGCCCGAGAAGAAGTGAGAAGTATAGACACGACCCAACACTTACTTGGCAAAAACAGAACGGCAAGTCACGAAGATCCCAGCCTGGGTCGATCGAATATCCACAGAGGCTCATTCAGGATGACCAGTACAGATCAAGCGCGAAACTACCAGAAAAAACCCATGGATCATGGCATCAATGATGCTAGCCCTTTGCCACCCATAGAACCCAACCAAAATTTCAGATCTGTCAATGTTGATTCCAGAACTCAATCGAGGAGCAGGATGATTAACCAGATGCCTCTTCCACCCGTAATTGACTGAACAGAAAATCAGAACGCAAGCAGACCTCGCCTGATCACTAGAGTTGATGAGAATGGGTCCGACCAAATGGAGATGCCCCATCAGCTCCAGATCTGTAGTAACGCTCGCCCGCCTGAGTTGCACAGCAGAGGGGTCGCCCAAGATCGTGGAAAACTCCCACTGATCAGAGATATCATTGACGAAAACACTTCAGAGGAAAACCCTTCTGACTCTGTTGCAGCGGAACAAGATCTCAGATCCACTGGATCCAAAATTCCAGAACAGCAGTAGAGACTAAGGAAGAACACCGAAGCCCATCATGACAGGATTTGCAGAGTAGGAAAGAGGAATGGGAACATAGCTTATCGGTATTGTAATGAAGCAGAGGAAGGCTCCATATCTCCACCTGGCCCAGATCTCACTGACAGCATGGTTGAAAGGAACTCTATTCTGACAACCCGTTGTGACCCGACCAGAGCAACAACTGACCACTTCTTCAGGTCTCAGCAGAGCAGATCCAAAACTAGAGCATCTGTGGCTTGTATCTGCAGAGATTCCTTTGGACAAATAAGAGCTGGGTTCGCAAAGAATGTCGAGGTAAGTTCAGCTGAACAAGCGGAGGCCGTAGCTTTGGTGGAAACCCTATATTTCATCTCCTCAGGCCTCATCCCAAATTCCCCAGAGAAAGAAATAGAAATTCTGTCTGATTGTCGTATGCTCGTGGAAAGTGTTTTCTCCACACCTGCTTTAGACTGGTCAGTGCAACCTCTTATGGACCGGGCCAAGCATAAACTAAAGACTATCTCGGGTCTGACCTTCGCCCATTGTAGTCGGAGTACTAACAGAGTGGCTGATTGGTTAGCAAAAGCCCAGCGCATGAATTTCTTCCTAGAAATTGGGTCAAAAATCCCCCCTTTGCTCTTTTGGATTTACATTCTACTGAAGCACACGCTGTATTTGCTCCAAATATTACCTAGTAATGATATCCTGTTTATTTGTCAAAAAAATAAATAAATTTACTTTTAAATTTAATTTAATTATTTTTTAAATATTAAAAATTGTTATTTTTAAAATTTTTAAATAAATTTAATTTTAAATTTAATTTAATTAATTTTTATATTATTTTTTCCACGTCAACACTAAAACGATGCCGTTTTGTCTTTGCCTTACCGGAAAATCGCCACGTGACCGTTTTGGTCGGATTTTAGCTGGATTGGTACTCAAGTGATCCATTTTACTCCGATATTGGTACTTAAGTGTACCTTTCGTAACTTTTGGCACTTAAGTGTCCTTTTGTGCCAACTTATGGCACTCCAGGAGTCCGCGTGTCCATAACTTATAAAAGATTTCTACGTCTTTCGAGCTTCATAATGCATTTTTCTTTGATCAACTTGCCATCGACTAATAAAGTGACATAAACAAATGCAATTTAAGTTTAAAGATAGCAGTTTAGAAGTTCACAGAGACAATATTTCCTAGACATCTCTTCTCAAACTCAAGAGGTTGCTTGAGTGGTGCAATAAGTTGGAACTGTAATTGGCAAACATGAGTAAACAATTGCAACATGCATGAGAAACCGCAAACGCGTGAAATATAATAAAGAAGAACTCTCTTAGTGATATCCTAATAAATATAATTAGAAAACTATTAAAAATGTAAACAAAATCCTTAAACCCATTCGAATAACAAATGACAAAAAATAAAGTTATTTAAATCTCTAAGATAATTACCTCAAAATTTTGGAATCCTAAACCAAGGGAAAATAAATTATATCGTAATCTTGAAAATTGTGATATCTCTAGTCATTGAGTAAAAGCTAGGATGTAGGCTACATCATGTAGCAACTCAGAGAGGTTTCAATTCAATTTTCAGTTGAATCTATTCTCATTTAAGTATTTCAAGCAAAAAAGAACATAGGCACTTGAATCCATTCTTATTTAAGTGTTTCTAATCCCAATTACATCCAAAACGAGATGGAACCTTTCACAAGAAACAAATGACAAATTGCACGCCGATCATACTTATCACCCATATTAAGGAGGAAGGAGAGGAAGAGGGCAACGCGGCATTCATGTAACCATATAGGAACCAATCGTCTACTCTTTAGATACTTGAATGGTGAAGCAATCAGATTATGCTATTTCACCTATCACTAAAATACACAAACAACATGAATGCAGGACAACGGGAATAATTATTTGATAATACCCTTCCACACGAAGTGCCCATATCATTCATGAGTCTGAATGTTCTGCCGATCTCTACACGAACAACAAATGGCAATGCAAGCCCTACTAGAATCTCAATCTCGACGACGATACACAAATCACATCAACAACACTACAACAAAGCTAAACTGCCTGCGGAAAAAGTAAAAACCCCATAGCTAAACAGCAAGATAATGGAAATTCGAAGAAGAAAAACCGTCTCACGTCGAGACGAAGAGGAGATCGTGCCAGAGGACCAGCAAATTGAAGAGGACGAGCGTAAAGTCAAACAAGCGAAGAAGACCTAGAGGCGAGGATGCAAAGTTGAGCAAGCGAAAAAGAGGTGTTGTGAGAAGTGCAGAGCACGAGGGAGCGACCCAATGGGAGCGATGGAATATAGATCTAGAGTTTCATTTTTTTAAAAAGAAGTGAAATTGGATTTTCGACAACATTTTAAAGGCAAAATAGGTAAATAAGAAATTTCATTAATTGAGACCTTCAGTATTCCGAAAATGCTAAAAGTTCAAAGTAAGTCCCCACTTGCTTTTAGCTTTCATTCTTCCCAATGTTGGCTTTTACTTGAAAGCTCATTGGGGATGATTGCCAAACACCCTAAATTTTCTCCAAAGAGCTTTTAAAATACTCATCCAAACGCACCTAAAGTCATAAAGATGTGACTGTTTTGCTCATATTAAAATTAAGGTTGACAATGGTGTTTATGAAGTTATAGATTATGTTTTTGAGCATAATCAGGCATTTATTCTAGAAGATCAAAAGCATTTGATTATATATGGAAGGTTGATATTTGATACTTATAAGGGTGTTTTAATTGACATGACTAAAGTCGGTATTGGGGGGACTGCGGCATATAAGTTTTTAGCAAAAAAAGTCGAAGAAAGCAAAAACTTGGGTAAAAAGGCTGTTTGGTAACCATCCAAACAGTACCCGATTGATTTTTTGTTTCCGGGAGTAGCTTTGGAATAGAATCATGTTTAGTAAAATTTTTGTTTTCGGGAACAAATTTAGAGTAGAATCAAGAATAAAAAAAAACTTGATTCTTTGTTCCCGAGACAATTCTAGAATTAATTCTACTTAAATTTTCATTTTTCATTTTCTTTCTTCTTTTATTCTTTTTCCCTCTATTGTTCTTCAAGTGTTGCCGTCGCCACCATTGCCATTTGTTGCTACTGCCGCCCCTCGTCGAACGTTGCCGTCCGCTGCTGTCGCCGTCGGTCGCCAGAAGGTCACCTAGCCACCGATGAGGACTGGCGAGCTCGCTGGTGCCTCACCCAGCCGTTGGCGAGGCCAAGCCTTGTTGGTGGCTAGGTGAGCCTCCTGCGGCCATCGGCGAGCCTCGCTTGGCTGGGCGAGGCTTGGCCTAGCTATGGCTAGGTGAGGCTCGACCTCGCCCAGATCTGGCAAGGCCGAGCTTGCCTAGCTGCCGGTGGGGCTCGACCTCGCTAGATTTAGGCGAGGTTGGCCTAGCGGTGGCCCGGCAAGGTCGAGTCCTATTGGCGGTTAGGCGAGCTTAGCCTCACCAAATTTGGGCGAGGCTGCTCGCCCAGCCAAGACTTGGCCTCGCTGAGGACCGGCAACGCTCCGATGAGGTCACTAGCCCTTGTTTGGCCGGTCGCTGGTCGTCCCAAGACTGGTAGGGCTGGCGACCGACTACCTTGTAGAAGAAGGTGGAGGAAAAAGAAGAAGAAGGGGAGGAAGAAAGGAAAAAAAGAAGAAAAAGTTAATAAAATTATTTAAAAAAATAAAAAAATGATTTGAAGTATGAATGAAAATTTTGCTATATATGGAGTACATATTTAATTTTATATTTTAATTTATTATTCAGTATTTATATTTACAGTTTATACTATAGTTTATTATTTACTATTTAATAAAAATTTGATTAGTTAATATGTTTATTACTTAGTATAAATATTGTAATCAATAGAATTTCTATAATTTGATAAAATTTTAGAATTGGAATAGAAATTTTATGTAGTTACCAAACACATTTCTCTTATTTTTCTATTCCAGAATCAGAAATTTTGTACAGCTTACCAAACGTGTTCTTTTGCTTAGAAATTGTTCTTCGGAACAAAATAAAAAAGAATCATTTCTGATCATAATCTGTTCCCGGTAATAGAATCGTTACCAAACGCGCTTGTCAAATTTTTCTAAGTCATTTTCATTGCACACATGCTATATCCAATATTTTCCTACACCATGCAAGTAGATCAAGATGGTAGATTGACATATTTATTTTGGTGAGATAGCTTGTCTAAATTTGATTACAATTATTTTGGTGATGTGCTGGTATTTAATAGCACTTATCATACTAATAAATATAACATGATATATGCACCTTTAGATGGGCTAATCACCATTGGATGAATATTATGTTCGGAAGTGCATTTTTGTTGAGTGAGATTGCAGAATCATGTATTTGATTATTTGAGGCATTTTTAAAGTTTATGGGAAATAAGGCTCTAAAAAACATGTTCACAAAAGAAGACAGCCATGGAAAAGCCATTAAAATAGTGTTTTTGAATACACAACATTGTTTATACACTTGGTACATCGGAAAAATGTCAAAGACAAAGGTTTCTGCTTGAATTACCAAAAACGCTGAAATTCTTTTGGCAAATCTATCCAATAGGGCTCTTGATGCATCTTGAAAAACCCCAGAGATTGCTCCTTTAGAACTACCAGTAACAAATGACCCATCAATGTTGATTTTGAAGGAGTGACTATTTAATGGAAGCCAATTTTTAGGTTGGTGAGTATTTTCAGGAGATTTTCAGTGTCAAGTTTCGAACTTTGATGGTTTCACTTACTGAAACTGCTAATTGTTTGCGTTGAAGTAATTAAGGATTCTGGGTTTGGAAGTTGGCATTATAATACGTGGTAATTCTTAGCTGTCAAGATGAACTAGAGAAGGACTGCAATTCTATCAAAGGTAAATGTGTTACCTGGCTGTGAACATAGATTTTGCAGCCATACCTCAATTTGCGTAAGGTCTTGATGCGAGATTTAATATGTACTACATGATTTGTCTAGATAGAGTACGTCTACGAGCAGAGTAAAAAGAGATGTTCCATTGTTTCTACTTCTCAATAACAAAAGGGGCATCTTGGCTAAAGTAAAATCTTTATCACTTAAAGGTTCTCTTTGGTAGGGAGTGCATTTTGGCACTAGCTCCATAGTAGGGGAGAGGGGTTTCAAGTGCCAAATCTAGTATTATAACTTGCGAGATAGCTGAAAAGATGATGTTTGCATAGTGTTTTGTCGGTTTTCATTCTCTCAAACCAGGTTATAGGCACTTTTCATAGAGTACACTCTAATTGGGTACTGGTCCCCATTAATTCATTTTGTGTGGGTGAGTTGTAAAAGTCACTGCTAAAATATCACTTGTTTGCTCGTCAAAAGGCCTTCTAAGAGTTTGATAATCTTTTCTCCCCACCTCTTGTAAAATCAAGTCAACAATATTAGTTGGTTCACTAAAGTTAGCTGGTCCTCCAATAATACCTCTCTTAAGCCATCTATCTTCACAAATATTGATTCTTATGCATGTAACAATTGACAACATAATTAACTGCGAGATTGTTTCTCTACCCATCAAAATGCTCTGCCATCCTCAAGGGGGGCGAGACCCCTTATTAGCTTGCCAAAAAGACCTATTAGGAAATAGATTCCTTTCAGAATTTGGCACCAAAAAGATATTTAGTTTTGAGATAAGACCCACGATCGTTGATCACACATGGCTCTATTGATGGATAGCAAGTCTTTGAAACCCATTCCCCTTTATCTTTATTTTTTTCCTATTGTAAATACATCCCATCTTTTCCAATGAAGACCAGTTCTCAATTCACTGTTATTCCACTAAAAGGCAGCAATTTTCTTTACTATAGACTAACAAATTGAAATTGGAATTTTGAAAATAGATATAGCATATTGAGTAAGTGCTTGTATCGCAGTCTCAATCAAAACTTCCTTTCTAAACTTTTATATTAAGAGTGCGTTTGGTATCGTTTTTGTTCAAAAATTATTTCTGGGAACATAAATAGAAAAAAATATTTATGCTTCGGGGAACAATTTTTGAACAGAAAAACGTGTTTGGTAAATTTATTCCAAAAATAGAAAAAGAACATAAACACGTTTGGTAAATTTTTATAATTTTTTATTTCTTTTAGTTTTTTAATTTTTCCTATTTTCTTTCTTATTTTCTTATTTGTTTTTCCTTTTTCCTTTTTTCTTTTTTCTTCTTTTGGCCGGTCGCTGGCCTTGGCCATGGTTGGTGACGGCCGACGAGGTCTCGCCCGGCCACGGCGAGGCTCGCCAATCCCGGCGAGGCTCGGCCTTGTCTTGGCCGGGCGAGCTCGAGCTCGCCCAAGTCGGTGCGAGGTCGGCCTCGCCAAGGGCCGGCGACGCTCGGCCTTGCCGGGGGCTGGCGACGCTCCGGTGAGGTCGCCGGTCCTCGACGGCCAGTCGCCGGCCATGGCCGAGGCCGGCAACCGGCCAAAGAAAAAAGAAAGAAAAAAGAAGAAGAAAAGAAGAAGAAAAAAAGAGAGAAGAAAATAGAGGAGAGAGAAAATCTGTTCTTAAATTTTGTTCCTGAAACAAGAAACGAGATTTTCTGTTTCTTGTCTCTATTTCAAATGTGTTCCTAAGAACAAAAAAATAGATTAGGAACAAAAACGCAAACAAACGCGTTTCTGTTCCTTTTTTGTTCCAGGGAACAAAAAAATAGAAATTTTGTTTAGAAACAGAAATAAGAAACATTAACAAACAGGCCCTAAGTTTTCATTCCACTCCTCTAACTTCTTAAATCTGAAGAAACATTGAGGCCATGAAGTTTGAGGTGGAAGAAATCGAAGATAACTGGAGTTAGATCTAAAAATTTTGTCAAAGAATCTTTTAGGATTGATCCAAACTTAATATGAACCCAATGTCCTGCGAGGTAGCGGTGATTAGTTCTCGATATGGTCCGATTCCATCTAGTAACTAGGAACCAGACCGAGAGGACTAGTTTCGAATTTTTGGAATTGGGGATTGGACTGGATGGTCCTAGGATCGGGAATTGGACCGGTCTCATGGAATCAATCATTTAGCAAAAAAATAAAATAAAAAATTGAAAAATACTATAGTTGTTACAATTTTTAGGATTTATTAATACTTTTAGGAAATTAAAAAAAATATTTTTTAAAAAGAGTTGGTTTGGTCCATCGATCCGATTCTTGATTGAGTTCCCTCTTGGAATCGAGAATGGAATCGACAATCACTAGTTCCATTTTTATGGAATCGGAAACCAGACTGATCCCTCTGGAAATCGGACCAAACTAGCTAGTCCGGTCCGGTTCAGGCGATTCTCAATTTGGGTAGTCCAACATGCTCACCCCTAATGCAAGGTAAGGATTTAGGAGAGCTCATGCTTAATTTAGGGCCATTAGTCCACTTTTTGGCCATTACCTTTTCCCCAATGGTCACGTTGAAAGATAGGGTCATGATAGTACTTTATGATGTTAATTTGATAAATTTTGGTCATTTACTTTCTATTAGAAATATTATGGGTTAGAAATGAAATTGCCTGTGAAAAAAGTGTTAATAAACTTGATTGCAAATCTAGGTCGATGAGAAATGTAAATATATATTTTCCTAACATCTTGTTCTTATTATTTGGAAATTTTGTAGAGGCAATGTTGGAGAAATATGGAAAATAAACTTGATAGCAGATCACAACTTGAGCGAATTGCTTCATTCATCGACTAGTTTAATCAAGAAAAGTTGTCACCTCAAATACTCAATATCCTCTCTTAAATAAGGTTCAGGATTTTAATAATGACTGCGTAACACTTGTGAAAAGACACTGCTTATGCTCCTCTTGAAGGGGATTATTGGCAAAAAATCAAGTAAAACTCACAAGAGCTTAATTCATTGTTAATATTCTTACACGAGATGCCACGTTAGGCAGTGATTAGGCCATATAGTGGTACTTGGTAGAGCCATTTAATCAAGAGTACTACTAGAGTAACTAAAAGTGTTACTAAAGAGTTCTCGCTAAATGGTGTTCGTAATTTCCACGACCTTAGACAAAGACAACAATGAAGGATTCGATGAGGAGGAAGACGATAGTTCTTATTAAATTTAATAGTATATTTTGATAGAAGCTAATGAAGGAAGGGCAAATATGTCCCATGGGTACTAGTTTAGGGTTGGTGACCCAAAAATTAATTTTGGGTAAATTTGCTATATGAGTATTAATTTTGGATAAATTTATCATAAATGCATCAGTTTGAGATTTTTTATGATATTAACTTGATAATTGATCCACGCGACATCCAAGTTAGCAATTTAACGGTAATATCTGATAGAAACTAATGGAGGGTAAATATGTTACGCATGTACCAGTTTTGGATTTTTTATTATCAAAAAAATACTTTGAGGTAAATTTGTTACTAATGTATTAGTTTGAGATTTTTCTTAATGCTAACCTTAACAAATGATAATGAACTTTTAAAATCTAGCATGAAAGAGTAAAACCTTTCAAAATTCCATCTGCAAAGCCTACTTTATCAAAGTATGACACGAAATATATTCTAAGGCTTTGATTGTTTTACAAAAAATGTGACATTTCTAGAGCTTTTTTTCAAGAATACATTTTTCAAGAAAATGAAAATTATTTTCGATGTATGGGTGAGACATGAAAATGAACTAGAATTTTTTTCGTTGTTTTGTAAGAAATTAGATTTTCTTAAATAAACATGCACTATTTGGGCGCTAGTAACTTTCGCATGAAAAGCCAAGAAACCTTGGCAAGAGCACCGGTGTCTCAAGCCCAAATCCCCAACTCTCGAGCACGAGCACAAGCACTAGGCTTGGGTCCATTGTAACCGAGCTCAAGAACTCGGTGCCTATTCTCAACTCCTGGCACCTCGGTCTTCATCTACAAAGGCCGGGATCAGATTTGCAATGCTTGAGCCTAGGTCAATTGAGGCTGTGCCCCGGATCCCACTGCCCGTGATGAAGATTGAATGCTTAAGCCTGGGTCAATCAAGGCCAGGCCTGAGACTTCGGTACCCATGCCCGCACCCGGATCCCTTATGCCTGGACTCAGTCCCTTATGCGTGGACCCAAGTCCATTGAGGTTTGGCCTAAGACCTTGGTTCCCATGCCTAACTCTGGTCCATGACACTTAGGCCCAAGCTCAATGTTGATGGACCAAGGCACAAGCATAGGGGAGAGTCCTGGGCCTGACCTCAATGGACTCGAGCTCGAAAATTGGGGACTTGGGCATGGGTGTTGGGTCCAGGGCCTAGTTTTGATGGACCCAGGGATGGGTTCTGAAGACCTACCTGACTTTGATATTATCGGGCTAGTGTCCTTGTGCACGGGCATGGATATGGGCACCATTGTTCCAGGCCTAGCCTCGTTGGACCCAAGCAAGGTGGTGAGGACTTAAGCATGACCAAGATAAACCCCGATCAAGATGTCGAGTTCTTGAGCCCAACCTTGATGGACCCGAGCCTAGGCGCTGAGGACCCAACCTCGCTGCCAAGGGCCAAGGAACAAGCATTGGGGTTCTTGTGCCCAAACAGCAAAGTTTCTAATTTAAAATGTCAATACCAAATCATAGTTTTGAAAATAATTTTCTATTTAAAAAAATCATTTTCCTAAATTTTAGCTTTGGCTGGAAAACACTTTTCATTAACTCATTTTTCTAAGCAATTCAAACACGAATGTTCTCTCAAAAAATACTTTCTACTGGACAGACAAATCTTAAGTCTTAAGATATAGCGTATCATTTAATGTATAGTTAATTCACGTAAATGTCATGATCTTTGTAGAGATCTTTCTATGTCAAATTCTTTCTTTTGATGGGATTTCTTCCATTTTGTGGTTTTGAATCTAAAATCTTTACATATTTCCCGTTTGCCATGTGAGAAAAAGTAAGGTTTGACCAATCTTTTTCTTCTTGCACTAGTCAAAGAACTAGCTTCCCCTCCAATTTTCGGGTCAACTAATTCAACTGGTCCGACCACCCAAGCCAATTAAATAAAGAGAAAAAATAACCAAAAACCTCAAACTTTGCCCAAAATAACAAATTTACCCTGAATTTTTTTTTTGTGACATGAAAAATCCCGAAGTTTGCTAATCGTACGGAACAAAACAGAAAAACTAAAGGCCAAAGTGGGGCTGTAATTCTACGAACCGCGTGGAGATTTCATCACAATCACCCCCAACCCCATAGGAACTCGTGTCCCCATATGACCTTTCGCAAGTTGATATTTTTTCCCGTTGACCGAGTCAACCTCGCTGCTCTATGAGAAACAAGTCCCACCAGCCCCTGCTTCTTCACACTCTCTTCTAAAACCCTTCAATCCCAAACAACTCTCTTGAGGCAAAGAAGAGGTTTGAGCAAGATTGACACTCCTCAATCTCAATCTCGTTCTTCCCTCAGTGATCTTTGGGCAACGTTTCACGATCTTCTTCGCAGGGTTCTCTAGGCCTTTGATAACATGTATTCATCACGATGTTCCGCTTTAGTTACTGTCATTTGTCCATGCAGACGCAGATCCACGTGAAAATCCTAACGGGTAAGATCGTAATCATCGAAGTGGAAAGCTCAGAGACGGTCCACAACGTGAAGGCCAAAATACAGGACCGAGAAGGCAGTCCCATGATTAGCAGAAGCTGATCTTTGCAGGCGAGGAGCTCAAGAACGGCGTCCAGACACTCGCAGAGTATGACGTTCACAACAAGTCCGTGCTCCACCCTGATCTCCGCCAAAAGGCCAAGAGGAAAGGGAGGTGGCGCTTTCTTGCTTTGGCAAGGCAACTTATGAGGTGAATATTTGGTAGTCTATGTCGTTGGGAGTTGACAGATTGTTACTATTTTGGTGAACAGAATCAATTGGTTTCACAAATCATGAAATAAGCTTATCATGAGAGTCCGTCAATCAAAGAGGATATAGACGATCTTGCTATTCTGCACATGAACTCTGTCTACTGCACGGAGCACCAAATCTAAGACAAATGTAAGGATTTTCGACTATATGGAGTGACATGTATGTTTTTTTTCCATTTTGAGAGCTTTGTATGATCCTAAACGTGGCGGCTATATGATTGAGTTTGAAGAATCTTGGAGTGCTTTAATGTACTACTGTATAGGGTGATGCTATGTTCTTTTCTTGTCATAACGATAAAGTTTAATGTACGCGCAAGTTCAATTTGCCTGAATCATCTGTGTCCAGCCAGAATCTACATGTTTAATTTGTATGGCCATTTTCATTGCTGGATGAGCGAGGACTTTCAGCTTTAACGTAGATTAAACACAGCTCGGTGGAGATTGTTTTTCTATTAGTGGATTGGAGAAACAAAAGGACATCCGCAGTTGAACTTTTATCATAGGCCAGTCTAGTAGGACTCGCTTAAATCATTCTTTTGTGATAGATACACACCTTTACCAACGATCGAAGGAGAGAATATTAGTACGTAGAGCATTGCCCTTTTGAGTTCTTTTCATGATGCGATTTAATGACTCCAACTGCATGCTAATTATTCTTTAGTTTGTTTCTTGCTAGATGTCATCTGCAGATGAGAATGATACGGATATGGAATCCAAGATCTGATGGAGGATCGATACTCCCAAAACCTACCAGACAGTCAGCCATGTTAGTGTTGAAGTACTACTTAGTACTAATATTATAACTCAAACTTGCATTAAGTTAGATGCAAGAATGACACCACATCGCTATAAACGCATTCTGATGCAAGATCAACACCACATCACTATAAATGCGTTCTTCGAGACTTTCATGTTGGCAGGCCTCACATGTTTGGAGTTACAGAGTTCTGTCGAACCATGAAACCTTTGAATGGAAGGGCCATTCATGTTCCTGATGCTTCAATTGGCACGGGGGGGCTTTTGTTTACATCACATGGAAAATAAGAAACATGAATCCTCCACGAAAACTTTTGATGTTGTGGAAACCGACAAGAGGAACGGTTTTTCAAGAGATAATTCTTGAAAGATGAACGTTTTTGCAAGAGAATTCTTGCCACCACATGATCGATCTTGACCCATACATCCCCCAGGAAAGATGTGGGCAAGCACAGCTGTTGATTTTGACTTGCACTGTGGAAGAGGCGGAAGTCAAATTTGTTTACAATAATTCAACTATATGGACAAATTCAAATAAGAATCCTCCCAAAATAATAATAATAATACAAAAAGAACTTTGATTTTCGATTTTATTTAGCTCTTCGGATCCATTTGGAATGAACTTTTTGAAAAGGAAATCTTGGAGGTCCATTTCATTTTAATTAGAAGTGATACAGGGTTGGGTTGACAAATTGGTTTGAGATTGGGTTATCTTGAATTGGCTATAGCTTTCGGCCTCGGGTAATTCCGGGTCTTTCTTCAATGCATTAAGTGGAAACCGGGTGAGCTCAACTAATTTCCAAGACATACTCAGGTTCAACTTCTGCGGATATATAAAGGTGAGGTTCTACTTGGATAATTGGGTTTGGTTTTCCTTCAAATGCTATTTGAACGGACGAATTCGAATATTACAATATGTTAGGATTGCATTTGGTTGGGCTTATTTTGTGTTTGGTACTTCGGTGAGTGGGCTTGTGTCCATGGCTTCATTTCGGAAGAAGAGGATTGTACTGACCTAATTTCCTGTCCTCCTTACATTTATCGTTGGATGTGCGTCACACGACGACTTCTATACCATCATCAACAACAACAAAAAAGCCTTGTATCTTTCCCTCTCTCTCTTACATTCATCCAAGTGCTGAAATCTAACGTCGCATAACACGTGCATGATTATTTTTGAAAAGTTATGATACTTAAGTTATCGATTAAAAAATTATATGACACTCAAGTATTACGGCGAGCATCGTATATAAGTCACGGAACTCAATTTCTAGTTTTTGCTAAGCCCACAATTCTTGACCTTTAACCCCATGACATCTATCCCATGCCGAAGCCCGACCCAGCCTATTCTCTATTCTCTATTAAGCTGAAGTTAACACCTAACGTCACCAACTGTCACCAAGTCATCTTCGCCGGCCACTACTCCGGTTAACGCCAGACTTATTCTGGCGACATTAATGTCACTGGAAACATACACCAAAAACAAACGCCATTCTGGCAGATAAAACACATATATGCACGCCGAGACAAAGAAGAAACGACTGACTATGGCGGCCTCTAACCACGGGCTTCGCCAATATGGAATGGATTCTCAGGCTGGGTGTCCACACATGGCCGAGTCATTGACTATTTAATGTGAAAAGCCAAAGTTATGAGTGTTGATTATATTAACTACAGAAGCTTTGGTGTTCGTCCATGTACGAAATCCTCCGATGATGGACGCTCCGCAAAATTTAACTTGAAAGGAACCCTCGGCTCAGAGGCTCTCTGCTGCGAAGCAGAGCAAAACCGAGGTCGTCCGGTACTCCAACAAGGCTGACGACGAGGAGGAATGGCAGCGAGCGCCCCCTCTCTCGCTTTAAATGATTTACTTGTCTGAAGGCTCCAAGGATTGAAATTTCTTCATTCGGACCCGACGTCTCTAAATTTCACTGTCCCCAAATCAAAATGTCTAAAACAAGATTAAAAACTAACAAAATTCTAACTTAACTCTTTTTCGGTCAAAGGTTAAATTCTTCATTTTGACAAAGAAAGGTTAACATCTGGCCATTTTTATGAAAATTTGATATATGAAGGCCTAATTCTACATGCCTACGCTAAGCTAACCTATATATGCATCTCAGATACTAAGAAAATTAATATGATTTTTTGGTCACAAAGCGAGTTTCGCGATGATCTCAAATCTCAAATTTTTCTAGCCTTAATTATTGGGAAAATTCAAGTGTCAAGAGTATTATGTAAACACTTTGGAATAACCTTTAGGCAAATCCATCTCTAAGACTATTATTACTAAACCAAGAACAGGATGTCTCTGACAAGTATATATGATGCAGCTATTTAGTAGAGGTAGGATTACATTTAATGCATAGTGACAGTTGCAAGTGATGCAACCAAATAACATCGCACAATTAACTGGGTAGATCCACATGAATCACACATAAGCAGTCATTTATTATCGCAACACCGGTGACTTGCAATTGATGCTATCAAACTCTAGATTAGCTCAGACGCTTTAACTTCTCTCTGGTTAATTAAGTGTTAATTAAGTGGCTTAGGAGGATGATCTCTCAATCCCTGCGTGAGAGAGCAAAGCCCACAAGTGAGTTATAAACTCGCCTCCTCTAGTCAAATGCTCCGCATGAGCTTCGGCATTCTTTGAAGGCGCCACATACAACACTAATTCCACCCAAAAGTCGGCCAGAATCTTCCAGGTCTTGTCCTTATCTTTTATATCATTCACCAGCCGATTCCCGAGCCTAGCACCTCGGAGGATGACACTTTCTATATGCATTGTTTCTTCATGTGCTGAATTGCCACTTGCACCCTTTATCTTATCAACCCGCTTCTTCAATGTCTTGCATCCCTTAAAGAAGATTCCAGCTTCGATGATTGCCTGATCGAACACATACTCTGCAATATAAGGGTGATCCGGCAATAGTTGAGGAGCAAAAGCTACCAAATAAGCCAGATACTTGGACAAGCTATTTGCCACTAAGAAACATGTCGACTTAGGCGAGCCTGAGCTTTCTTGCATTTGGTGCTCGCAAAAACTAGTGGCAGTGTGCCACACCATTATGACCTGAGTCAGTGTCTCAAGTTGACATGCCCACGACAGTTGCTCAAACACCTCATTCTTTGTCAGTGAGGCCTGTCCATTCTTCAATTTAGTATCCTTAATTGACTTCAGAGCATCGAGCACTGCTTTCTTCACTTCTTTATGCAATTTGATCGGGCTGCTCTGTTTCTGGCCATACCTATTTTGATCAATGTAGGTGGCCATAAACATGTTGTTCAAAAAGAAAGTAGGTTTATGGGAGTAAGACTCGAGGAATGTGTACTGACGAAGCTTTCGCTCCCAAGGCTTGAGCAACCTGACCTCACATAACGCTCTGATGATCCTCTCAATCCACGCTTTCTCTTGCCATGACTTCTTCTTCACATATTGGCAGATCAATATCACTTTAGCCCATTCTGAGAAACTGATGAAGAAGAACTGCATGAACTCCACGATGATGAACAAGATTATCATCACGCTAGTCACGAGTATGTCGACACTCAATCCGTTTGGCAAAGTGCCAAGTCGATAATTACTGTTAGGTCTGTTGTAATGCTTCAAGAGTGATGTCGTAGCCCAGATGCCTACGACGACGTAAATTAACTCCACCAATTTAATCAGTGTAATCAGCAACCAGCCTAAATGGAATATGATATTGTACTTGGTGTAGAAAAAATCATAAAGGAACGTGAGCTCAACCTCGACGACTCGAAACGCTCGCTCATAACCATCTTCTTGCAAGAGCAATCCATCACGAATCAACTTCCATGCATTCTCGTGAGCCTTTTGGGGCAATGAGTAGCCAGCATATCTCAAACGGAGGATCTTGAAGAATGCAAAAGAGAGGCATGTATCTTTCAACATGTTGTGGGGGTCTCCTTCTGAGCTTAGGAGATTTCCTCCACAATTCCACACCTAAGAGTGGAGCTTGCATATAAGTTTATGGCCAAGTTAACTGTACAAATATGTGGTTATAATTGTCTTATTATGTGTGCCTTCTCCCACCTAATTGTTTAAACCAAGACATACAAATGTCTTACTAGAGTATATAGGTCAAGAGTTTAGATCCTAGCAATTCCTTCTTGAACTTATCACTCGCGATGAATTTACTAAAAGTGGCTCACTCAAAATAAGAGTTGTGTCTATTTCACAAATAACCGAGTTGGGTCATACACGTGTAAGAGGTTGACTTATACAGAAGGGGGAGTAGCAATTGTAATCCCACGTGCTATATGAATAGTCTTCCTCTATTTAATAGCTTAAAATTTTGTGTTAAACTTAGAACATACCAAATGAAATTGAGTCACCTAAGTATAATGAATGAAGCATGCTGTGATAAGGAAGCCAAAAGTAAAATGAGTCTAAAGTAATCAGAAGTTGACAGAAGGAGAGGTTACATGGGAGAGGTTACGCGGGAGAGGTTCAGTGCCTTAGTAATCCCAACCATAGATTCACATGGGAGAGGTTACTTTTGAAATCTATCACTCAAAGCAACAATAATTAAGTTAGTTGAGATACTTTGTGAGATCAAAGATTTTCATAGAGGGCGAATGTCTTATCTTGATTTATGCTAAGGTATCATGTCATTATGTTGTAATTTTTTCACAACCAATCAAGGTGATTTTGTTTTTGTTTTTTTTTGGTGAGAAGAATATCCTTACTAAATCGAAGTGAAGAAAAATCTAAAATATCGAATAATTGAGAATGTATCTTTTCAGCGGTGATCAATCCAGGTCTATGTCATTGACCTTGTATAGTGTTACTTTTTCGCAACTAATCAAGATGATTTCGCACTTCTTTTATTTTATTTTTAATGGGAGAAGAAAATCCTTATTAAATCAAAGTTTGGAAAAATAAAAATAAACAGACGAGTGTAGGTATACCTCTTCAATGGTGGTCAACTGGAGTTTATGCAATTGCAATGGCACCCGGTAATGCGGTGCCTCCGCGCCGGGGGAGGGAATCCCTACACACCTCAGGATAGCAGAAGTATTCCCAGCCACCGTTAGCGAAATATTTCCCTCTTCCCCCCACACCACGTACGTATACCCTGTCATGCGAACCGGATCAACTTCAACACATGAAGTGCCCTCACTTTCGTGCTTTTCTATCATATAATCAGCGAGCACTTTTGTCCGCCTCTGCAAAGAAGGCCGGCTTGCAGCCTTCAAGGCCCAAGCCCTTTCGCTGGCCTTCTTGATCATGATGAGTGTGAGGAACAAGGTGGCAGTAATCGCCGCCTTGGATTTGTTGTGGAAGTACAAGACTATCAACATGGCCACCCAAATCAATTTGATCTGGATCAGGCAATCGTACCTCCTCCACTGCTCGTTGTCGTCGAGACTGTATGCAGAGATAGAATCAGCACTCCCGAGGACGAGCATCAGGAACATTGCCCAGATGGGGAATAATTCGTTGCGGAATGGAGCATCGTTCATGAGGCCTAGAGCGTAGGTGAGTACGTAGGGTGAGAGGGTGTAGACCAAGAAAATGACAAACCGGAACTCGCTGCTGTTATAGTGTTGGGAATAACGGATCCCCAAAAAACGGATTCGACACTAAATCAAACCCCTAAAACAAATGCGGAAGCGAAGCCCGGGAAAATCACGTATCACCGATCGTAAAGCACACCACGGATTCGAGCGTACCTTGTTAGCCACAGATTAAACACCAATGCCGAAGATTGAGGAAGAAATTCTGATCCGATGATGTCAATTTGCCTTGAAGGGAGTAGAGCGTCGCCTTAAGCGTTTTGAGAGAAAGAGAGCGCGGGAAACGTACGTACGTTATTCTGTCCAAGAGGTATAATCTCTCTCTCTCTCCTCCCTTTTATACCTTCCCCCATCCACGGGCCTTATTCCCGTGGGCCGGGCTTTCGGGCCCGGCATGGGCGGACGGGCCTTAAGCCCATCACCAATTAAAACCATCATCTCCCACTCGCACATGGTGGTCCAAAACCAACATGGGCGGACAGGCCCTACTCAACCCCATCGAGAAAAATCCATCATAGACTCTCATTTAACATGGTGGGCCGAACAGAATCCTCTTTTCCTCTCTTCAACATTCATACCGGTGAATAATCCGTGCGACCAGCATACTTAGAGAGCTCGTTGCCATACATCTCGTTAGGAATATATAGCAGCTCTCATAATGGGCATCACATCCCGAGTAGATTTAGTATGCACCCCTAGATCGATCGATCACATTTATATCTCTCTTGATCTCTTTCAAACAATGATATATATATATATATATATATATATATATATATATTTATATTGTATTCACAATTATGATTATCACAAAGACAGTCATAATTGGTTAACCGGTGAATACAAAACTACAATGTGATTCTCCAAATTCGATCTTCCTCTTTTCTTCAAACTCTCAATTTCAGTTTAGCTTGCTTTTCTAGAAATGCCCCATTAGATCGAATCAAACTCATGACCATTGGCAACATCCTAAGATAGCAAACACTAAATAGAAATCTTGAGAATAAGTAAGAGTCATGAGGGGACTAAAAATTGAGGAATTCTTTTCCTCAAGAGTCTCACACGACATAAAAGTTGAGATCAAACTTTTGCCACTCTTATTGGTCGTCTCATGCATACGTAGTATGAAATACGTATTACGGTATTAACTCCTTTCCCATGGAGCGTATGTCTACACAATCAATACCGTACAGATGATAGTTCGACATACCCAATGTCTAACTTGAGTTCACGTATCTACTCATTCACATAATTCATCGAACTCACATCGGCATCTTAGACGGATAAAGTAAAATATGTGGGTTATTTTACTTTCGGACATAATATTTATCATGTCCTCATCTTAACACTTAGTTAAGGCGACATATATATTTTAAGCCCGAGCTCTCGATTATCACCTAGATAATAAGCTTAAAAACCGTCTCATCTCTATTTATCACACAAGAAATAGAGGCGATTACCCGTATGAGTGGGCTAATCTCTTATCTGTCCGACATACTTTCTCAACTCAATATAATGCACTGAGCATTAAGATGCATAAAGATCACATAAAGATTCATAGGCATTAATGATGAAAAACACAATTTCATAAATGTGAATAACTCAGGGAAATCAAAATATCCAGTACATCAGACTCTACGCTATCCTAGAGATTTCTCATGACCACAAAAACACATCTCTAGGTGTTCGCTTTGTCATAGGATCTGCAACCATTCTATGCGTAAATATGTACTTGTAAGTTCACATCCATTCGTGCAACTATATCTTTGACAAAGTTATACTTGGTATCTATATGTTTGGTCTTGCCATGATACTTTGGATCTTTGGTGTACGCTATAGCTGCTTGGCTATCACAATTAACCAATAATGGATTTGCAGCTTTCTCAATAACACCTAAATGATCCAAAAATCTCTTAAGCCAAACCGCTTCTTGTACCACCGCTGATAATGCCACGAACTTAGCTTCCATCGTGGACAAGGCTATACACGTTTGTTTCTTGCCGCACCAACACATGGCGCCATTATTCAGAAACAAAAACAAAAATAGAGGTAGATTTCCTTTCATCTAAATCTCCTTCTCAACTTGTGTCTAAATAGCCTTCGAGTCGCGGATCCTTTCCTTGATATCTCGGTATATAATCAGCGGTTCCCTTTAGATACCTTAGTATTCTCTTAACGGCTTTCCAATGTGCTTGACCTGGATTGGATTGGTATCTTCTCACCATTCCAACTGCAAAGCATATGTTAGGTCTTGTACACAACATAGCGTACATCAAGCTCCCAACAGCACTAGCATAAGGAACATGCTTCATTTGTTCCTTCTCTTGTGGAGTCCTTGGACACGTCTATGGCTCAATCCTTCACCTTTTGCAATAGGAGTGTCTATGGGTTTACAATCTTGCATACGAAATCGTTCAAGAACTTTACTTATATATGTTTCTTGCGAAAGAGATAATGATCTCTTTGAACGATCTCTTGAAAAACTTAACTCCAAGTATGTATGCAGCCTCACCCATATCTTTCATCTCAAAATTGGAAGATAACCAACTTTTGATGGTATTAACTAACTCCATATTACTTCCGGCAATTAGTATATCATCTACATATAATGATATGATCACAAACTGATCTTTGGATCTTTTGATATATACACAATGATCCTCATCAATCATTGTAAAATCATATGCCATCATAGCATTATAAAATCGTATATACCATTGTCTTGACGATTTGCTTAAGGCCATATATCGATTTCAAAAGTCGACATACCTTTCCTTCTTGGCCTTTTGTAATGAAACCAACAGGTTGTTCCATATATATTTCCTCATCTAATTCTCCATTGAGAAAAAGCAGTCTTTACATCCATTTGATGTAATTCAAGATCCATACTAGCCACTATTGCCAGAATAATGCGAATTGAGGTAAATCTCACAACGGGAAAATGTTTCCTCATAATCAATTCCTTCCGTTGATTATACCCCTTCGCCACAAGGCGAGCTTTATATCTTTCTATTGAGCCATCAGCTTTACGCTTTATCTTGAGAACCCACTTGTTCCCAATAGCTTTGCGTCCTTTTGGAAGATCAACCAGTTCCCAAACATGGTTTGACTTCATTGACTCCATTTCCTCTCCCATTGCATCCATCCATCTTTCCTTATTAGGGCAATTTAGAGCCTCATGTATATTTCTTGGCTCATCCTCATCTTGTGGGGCAATCATAAAAGTTTTCCCTTCAATGTCAAAACGTCGACGGGGAATACTTTTGCGACTTGTTCGCCGTATGGGAGATTGTGCACTTAGCATATCATTTCCCATTATGCTCCCACTAGGATTAGATAATGACAATGTCGTCTCATCATGTGGTTGTGATTGAGAATCATTTGTATGCAATTCATCACTTCTCATACTACTCCCACTTGGACGAACCCCACTAATATCATTATCTTGATCCATAGATTTCAAAATAGGGAATAATCTTCACCTATTTCGCCCTTCTTAGGAAATTTATCCACTAAGAATGTAACATCCCGTGATTCAAATTCAGTTATACTCCCACTTTCCTGCTCACCTTTGAACACATACCATTTCGAGTGTTCGGAGTATCTCATCAAAATACTCTTATTTCCTTTGGGACCCAATTTCCCAAACTTGTGAGAGGACTCATGTGTATAGGTAGCATAACCCCATGCCTTAAGAAAACTTAAGTCCGGTCTTCTACCTTTCCAATAACTCATATGGAGTGGAAGCAACTGATTTGGAAGGCATCTCGGTTAAGTATATAGGCAGCAATTAACAACACATCACTCCAAAAAGTGATAAGTAAGTTAGCATGTGCCATCATGGACCTAACCATTCCAAAAAGTAGGGTTCTGTTTCTTCTTTCCACAACACCATTTTGTTGAGGAGTATATGGAACAGACAACTGTCTTTCTATTCATTTTTCATCACATAATTTTCTGAACTCATTAGATAAATATTCTCGACCTCGATCGGATCTAAATACTTTTATTTTCTTGTCTAATTTATTTTCTATTATGTTCATAAACCTTTTGAAACAACTTATTGCTTCAGATTCATGAGAAATCAAATAGACATATTCGAATCGAGTATAATCATATATAAAAGTGATGAATTAAACAGCCCCATGCCTTCCTCTCACATCCATTGAACCACATACATCATAATGGATTAAATGCAGAGGAAATTCAGCTCTTTATCTTTTTCTAAATCATTTCATTGTTATTTTCCCTACTAGGCAATGCTGACATATGGGCAAATCGACTTTTCAATGTCACCCAACAAGCCTTCTTTGGCTAGTCAATTCATACGTTGTTGGCCCATGTGACCAAGTCTAGCATGCCACACAATCACATCATTGTCATATAAAGAAGAAGACGTGAAACAAGGGAATAACAAATATTGACATCACATTAGTCAACATCTAGTACAATAAAACCATTCAGAAAATAATCACAACCATGGTAGTTTGTATCCAAATACAAATCTATACTTATATTATGGAAGTTTACACTAAAACCAAGCTTAACCAACATCAAAACAGATATAAAATTTCGACGAATCTCCGGAGCATATAAAACATCAAGATGCGTCCACCATGTATGTTCAATTGGCATGTGCCAATTCCTTTACTTCAGCTCGGAGTTGTTTCCCATATGGATCCACTTAGTTCCGGTTGGGACTCGTCGAAATTCCACAAAGGATCCTCTATCCTTTGCTACATGGTCTGTTGCTCCTGAATCTACAGTCCACAAAGTTGGATTCAGCCAACAATACAGAATTTGACACATAAGCAAAGTTCTCAAATGTACAAGAGGTGTTTACCTTTTGCAACTCACAACAGATTGCGAGCATAGTGACCTCTCTTGTCACAATTGTAACATCTCACCCTTGACATTTTCTTCTCTTGAGGACGTTTTCCTCTCTTGTGTTGGTTAACTCTTGATTTCTTGCAATAAGGACTTGATCCTTTGCATTCCCACATATTGAACGAATCAATACGCTTGCGCTTAGAGCTCAAAGCCCTTTCTGAGCTAGAACCAGCTTTGCAAATGTCCGTTCTCGGCTCAAATGCCGTTAGGTGGTCCTCTACTAGCTCAAGGTGGCGCATGGCATCCTCAAGATCTTCCATAACATGGTCAAAAGCTTCTAGTGCTTCTTGCTTTTCCAGCACATATTGAATCTTCATATTCAATATTTCACAATTGTGGTTGTTCATATCAGCAATTACGTTCTTAGTTGCTGAAATCATCGATCTGAACACATCGATATACATGCACGAATAATTAATGCCTTTCATTTATACATCCACTTTTACATAGACCCATCATATTAATGAATAATTTCAAGTAAGGCTTGAGAATCAAAAGGTCACTATGTTTCCAATCATCCTCCAAAAATCCTAACTTAAAGCTATCATTAATATGATTGTCATATGCAAAATCAATTCTATGAAGCTACAAAAACTTCTAAAAAAAAACTACCCACAGCTAATTACCCACAGCAACCAGCAATAACAAAAAGCAATAGATGAATAACATCCAATAAAACAATAATGCTTTCACATAATACAACTATACATTACACTAAGCAATATATATCGATAAATATCAACATGAAAAGAGATATTTACACCCATAAAACATCTCAAACTAATCTAAGAAATAATTAGGGAATGTCCTTTCTAATCTATCAGTCAAAAAATTTGAGAATTTTGAAGGCACATTTGCCAACCATGGAAAAACTTTTGGAGAGTTTTCATGTCGCCTCCAAGGCGCATTTACTCGGCGCCATTTAGCGCTCAATGTAAGGGTTGAGGTTTTGGTTAACTCAATCCTATAGTACTCTCTAACAAAAGCTTCCACTAGCCTCCTATAACCCGGGACCACGTTGACCTCCCATAGCCGATCTAACACTGCTTGCCATTCGGGTGGAAGAGTGTTTTTGAAGGTCGACACATTCTCAAAATCCGGCATAAGATAACCATTCCAGATGATTTCCTGTATCATCTGATTGACCTTGACCACATGTGATACTAAATCACCATCATGCCACCGATAATTAGCTAACTCTTTCATCAGCCTTTTAAGTCTTGCACGTCCTTCGTCCGTTCTCGGAAATGCACGTATCCGTGCATTGCGCATCATAGTTCCTGCAACAAATGCAGAACTAAAAATGGATTACTCATAATCCATAATTTACATAAGGGAAAATACATAATTTTCCTAAATTCATGCAACTAATGCAAAAATAAAAAAATGGATTACTTATAACCCACATAGGCATGATTGAAAAAAAAAATTCCTTTTTTTTTTTTGGGTCAACGGTCAACGGTCAACGGTCGCGCGGGACGGCGGGTCGGCGGACCGGTCGGATCGGTCGGGCCGGTTGGGTCGGGTCGGACAAACCGACCGGCACGTGCCGCGCGCGTGCGCGGGAGGACGTCACGCAGACGTCGCCGGCACGTGCCGCGCGTGTGCGCGGGCCGACGTGGCGTGGCGCGAGCGTCGGCCCGGCACGTGCCGCGCACGTGCCGCTCCCGCGCGGGGTCGGGTCGCCGTCGGGTCGGGTCGCTGGCCGGTGACCGGCCGGCCAACGGTTGACGTAGATGACGTCACCGATGACGTCATCCCCGATGGTTACCGACCGTTGGGTGACGTCACGATGACGTCATCAAGTGACGTCAGCACGCGTCAGTTCGCCGACCGGCGCGTGCCGTTTCGCCGGTCGCCGGCGCGCACGTGCCGGTTCGCTGACCGGCGCGTGTAGCGCACACGCTGGCCATTGCCAGTGCTTCGGGCGCGTCGCGCCCACGCGCAGCGGCTTCCGGCCGCGCATGTGGGCGCGTGCGGCGTCTTCCGCCGGCGCACGACATGTCGCCGGACTCGTCTCGACGACCTCTTTCACCCAGTGTATTCAGAATTCGATTTCGACTTACGAAAACTCGAAAAAATGGCCGAATAGCGCTCGGGTGTCGGGATTTCTGCCCCAATCCGTACGGCCGAATTTCTTTCGCCAAAAATCAATCAAAAAACATCAAACAAGTCGGGAAAAACGTGAACTAGGGCTCTGATACCAATGTTGGGAATAACGGATCCCCAAAAACGGATTCGACACTAAATCAAACCCCTAAAACAAATGCGGAAGCGAAGCCCGGAAAATCACGTATCACCGATCGTAAAGCACACCACGGATTCGAGCGTACCTTGTTAGCCACGATTAAACACCAATGCCGAAGATTGAGGAAGAAATTCTGATCCGATGATGTCAATTTGCCTTGAAGGGAGTAGAGCGTCGCCTTAAGCGTTTTGAGAGAAAGAGAGCGCGGGAAACGTACGTACGTTATTCTGTCCAAGAGGTATAATCTCTCTCTCTCTCCTCCCTTTTATACCTTCCCCCATCCACGGGCCTTATTCCCGTGGGCCGGGCTTTCTGGGCCCAGCATGGGCGGACGGGCCTTAAGCCCATCACCAATTAAAACCATCATATAGCAACGTCGCCATGAGCCGAAGGCAACGAGGAAAAGGAGCAGGAAGCCGGTGAAGATGACTAGGAGCTCGATCTGCAAGAGCATCCCCGTGGGAGTATTCAGGGACTTCGCGTTGCCCATCGTGACATTGCAGTTTGCGATCATCGCTGGCGCCATCACCATGGTTTGGTTCGTTTCCATCAAATTCCTCATGCTAGGTGCTGATCAGTTCGCTGGTTATTCAGCTTCCAATTGGAGAAAGAAATGACAGAATTTCAGATAGAGAGAGAGAGAGAGAGAGAGAGAGAGTTTGGGGACTAAGGGTGCATTTGGTTTAACATTTTAAAAACCAAAAATGTAAAGCAGTTTAGCCTAAAGGACTTTGGATAAATGCAAAAACTGTTTAGTAAACTATGCTTTGAGAAGAAATTTAATAGAAAATACATTTGAAAAGCTATTTGGCTGATAAATTCTATTTGTCTAAAATTGAAAAAAAATTAATGTATGCAATTTTTAAATATAAATTTTAACAATAATACTAAAAAGTCGAATACATATATATTTTTTTAAAAAAGATGAAACCCTTTATTGGAAATTTTTAATTTTTATTTTCTTAAAATTGAAAAAAATGATGTATGCAACTTTTTAAATATAAATTTTCACAATAATGATAAAAAAATCAAATACATGTATATAATATTTTTTTAAAAGACTAAACCCTTCATTAGAATGTTTAAATTTTTAATTGTTTAGAACTGAAAAAAATAATGTATGCAATTTTTTAAATATAAATTTGATTCTAAAAAATCAAATACATATATATATTTTAAAAAAAAAGACCAAATCTTTCGTCGAAATTTTTTTAATTTAAAATTTTTAAAATTTGAAAAAATAATGTATGCAACTTTTTAAATATAAATTTGAAAATAATGCTAAGAAATCAAATACATATATATCATTTTTTTTTTAAAAAAAAAGACCAAACCCTTTGTCGGAATTTTTTAACTTTTATTTGTTTAAAATTGAAAAAAATAATGTATGCGACTTTTTGAATATAAATTTTCACAATAATGCTAAAAAATCAAATATATATGTTAAAAAAATCAAATATATAAATAATTTTTTAAAAAAGACCAAAATATATTTAATTTTTTTTAGCATTATTTTGCCATTTTAAAAAAATAATAATGAGGGCAAAATCATAAATTTGAAGAATGAGTGAGGATAATTTTGAAAAAATAAGTTTAAGCATTTGGCCAAATGCTGAAAGCTCAAAATTGGTCCCTACTAGTATTAGGCTTCCAGCTTTCCCAATACTGACTTTCAGTTGAAAGCTACTTCAAAATAATTACCAAACAGTTTAGCATTTCCCGAAGAGGCTTTGGAGACTAAAAGCTCATTGGGAATCCTTTTGTTCTTTTAATGACATAGGGCATCCGAATTTGTCCTGGACAATTTTCACAATTGCAGGAATTAAATTGCTCGATCCATATGCATTGGGCAAGGTCCGATGGCAGACCTCTCTCACAAGGTTATCACATTGGAAGATACTATGATTTGAATGTATAATGTGCTTCCTCTATATGTGCTTTAAATAGCTATAAGTAGAAGTGTCATCCCAGTTAAGACATGAAGAAATCATTGAATGGGTTGTGATGTGTTAGAACTAAAAAAATGTCAATGATAAATTTATGTAAAAACAAGTTTATTTCGGGAGCTTATTGCGAATCACACAGTTTTCTAAAATGTTACTGACTTATCTCTTGGATTTAATTTTACCGAAGTGAGAATATTACAATTAGCCACCAATGAGGATTTAAGTGCTAACATCAAAACAAAAGGATAATAATATGAGTGATGCCTGAACTTTTGTTAAACATTAAATTTCTTGAACTTTCAAAAATCCAAATAATGTGATCCTTCCATTAAAACTTATAACACCATTAGCTAACGTGAAATGGATTTTTCATGCTAGCATCCACGAGGCTTATTAGCCCCCCCAAAAAAAAAAAAAAAAAAAGATTTTTTTTTTTTTTTTTGCTGACTTGAGATAACAACTTGACAGTACGGATTATTATTTTGGCCCAATAAAGACAAACATGTGAATCCATGTAACAAAATTATATGTTGTGTAGATATACTCAATGGAAAGACTACAATAGTCGGATTTTTAAAAGTTTATCTACTAAATTAAAGGAAGAAAATATTCACAAACCCTATTGAACATTAAAAAAATTCAGGATCCCCACATCATCACTCCCGAAAGAAAAAGAAAACAATATATTAAGATGCTCACTCTATCTCTACGTTATGCATGAATCACTCTGTGAGAAACTTGGATAACACGTTACCGTTCAAATGAGACAGTAGAAAGCGAGGGAGTTCAAGAACTTTTTGCTCTGCCAAGAAAAGAATTTTCCTTTCAATTTGCTCACTTCGTCTCCCTTGAGATTAGGAAAAAGCGAGGGAGTTCAAGAACTTTTTTCTCTGCCAGGAAAAGAATTTTCCTTTCAATTTGCTCACTTCGTCTCCCTTGAGATTAGGAAATAAAAAAAAAAAAACAAAACACACAAGGCCTTTTACAATGAAAGAAAGCAAAAACCTCCGTACTTACCTTATTCTCTCCATTGTCGGAACAGAATATATGCGGCTTTTTGCTTCAGTTTGCTTTCTAAGTAGACCAGCAACGCCAAGACTATTTTTCTTATATTGTTCTAAATAACGGTATCAATGCGAATTTTCGTAAGAGAAATAAAATACAGAAAATTTTAGCTAAGAAATATTCACATCAATCAAATGGCCACTAAAGTTTACATGAATTTATATATGAAGTGAATCCAAACCCCGTCATGCAGATTTATCCTCTAGTTAAAAGAATAAATGAAATACAAAATCGCAACACATATTGAATCATGATACGAGAACATGAAATATTCCGAGCACCTAAAATAATTTGAATTAATAAGAAACTCGAGCTTTCCTCAATTTATTGAAATCTTCATTTTGTGCAATCGAAAGCTAGCAAGTTAATCTGTCTAGGATGTTCTTAAGAGTAAAATCATTTATACTTCTCTCTATTTATATAGAATTAGAATTATTTCCTTTAAGGTCATCTTCCAATTCCATATATTTCAGTTTACTGTTTCTTTTTATAGGAAATCCTCCCTTTTTCTTGTTGGTAACCATTTTAAGTGTATCCTTTCGTTTTGACAATATTTGATACATATCTCATCATTCTTGACTATGCATCACAAAGAGGATTTTTGTATATCTTGCAAAAATTTGCAATATTCAAATTTTTAAAAAGAAATTCGCAATATTTCTTTCCCAAGAATGCACACCCTAGATTTATTCTCAAAATAAGTATATTCACATCATTTCTTTCCATATTTGTTTTTGGTGAAAATTTCGTTGCTAACAGTTGGTTGTTAATATTTTTGGTATTTATTGATGCTTCCGGTTAATTGAGTATTCGAACTTTGTAAATCTTAATATGGTTAGAGCATAATTATTGGTTATTATATTTTTATCGATGTTATTATATTTAGAATTTTATATAGAGAGATTCAGGTCAGGTCACAATAGTGATATATTGAAGGCCACATACTATGGCATCTCTATGAGAAAAATTGATATTAAATTAAAAGGAGCATGAGATATTGTTTAAAACTTACAATAAGATATATCTTAAAGTATGATGCAAATAATATATTAAAATTGTTGCTGCTATAAAAAAAATGTTTTAGATTAGCTAAATGGGTTAAACAGTGCCAATAGATGATTGAAAATATCTATTAATTAACAACTTCTGTTGGGTACACTGAATGTTGATTGATTTTGTCTTGATCGCTTTGTAAAGTTCATCGAAATTGCTTTATTTTTCCTTTAATGAGTCCAAGCACATCCTAATTTATATGATTTTTTTTAAGAAGTAACATCATGATAAAAATTAAGATGGAGTCCTAGTTATCATTACTAAATAAAGTTGGATTTATTAGATGCTAATCTAATATTTATTCATCTCAATTTTCTTAGAAGCAATATCTAGGCGTATAAAAAAATTAAATATTTTTTGAACTCATATGTAACTCTTGTGTTGATCTTATATTCAAATTTTTTTTTGGGATAAGTGCATTAGAAGTCCTAAAACTTATCATGAAAATGCAATTAAGTCCTAAAACTTTCAAAAAGTGCGTTAATTAGTAATTTAATTATTATTTTGTTAATCTTCATTTGCACGTAAATCATGTGTTATCATCTTACTTAGATCATGTTTATATCATTTATATGTTAAATGTGGACCATCATATCATGTAATATTTAATCCATATTTTAATATCATTTTGTCAAATATGGCATAATTTCTTGTCAATTCTGTTTGCGTATGTTATTTGGTTTACTTTGTTCTTATCAATTGTCAAGTGGTATAAATGATACAAAATATAGAAATTTGTTCTCATCAACTATAGAGTAAGTGGACCAAATGTAGAGTTTTAATCATAAGAGTGGTCAATAATTACGGACTTAGTCATATTTATCAGCTTGTAGAATATGCACAACTGTGTAATATAACCCTCTACTAAAATTCTTATAATTTTCATTCTATAGACTTCATTTAATAATGGATAATTTTTTTCCTATTGATTTGCTATTAGTGGTTATTATTATTTAATCTTCCATTGTCTGTAAAACATGTAATATTATTCTGCTTACATGACGATGGATAATGCTTTTAATCCTCTAATTCTATTTATATGTCAAATATAGACCATCATGTTGTAAAATATATCTTTTCATTGGTCAACTCTTAATAAGCATTATATTTAGCACAAATATAATTAATATTTATATCATTACTTTGGTAAATATAAGCAAGCACATTATATAAACTTTAGTTTTTTTATTTTATGTTGTTTTATCAATTTGTTGATATCTTGTTACTTTCGAGATACAACTTAATATATTGTCATAATGGGTACCCATCGAGCTTATAGCACTCGTTTGAACATAGTATGGGAATTTAATAGTCTAGGAACAGAATAATTGGCAATGTTACCTGATGACAAATGACATTTAGTTGCAATCTATGGGGATCTATTCACCATGTAGCTCGCATATAACTTGCATACGGTAGAATTCGCCAAGTCACACCAACACTAGAGTGCAATGAGAAGTCTTTAATAACATTTTGATCATCAACTTTGCAATGTATTAAGGTTCAATAGCACTAGAACAACGCTCACTATGCCTTCCTCTATGCAAAAATTCATTTACAAGCTCCAAATAGAACTCCATGCCATTGTCAATCTACACATGCTCGATAATTTTGCTTATCTCCATTTTGGTCAAAGCTATGAATTGCATGATCTTGAAAATATTATCAAACTTGTGTTGTGGCATTAACACCCAGGTTTTCCTCGAGTAGTCACACACAACTATTGTTATAAATCCACCTCTCTTCCTTGACAAAAACTACAAGAGCCTTTGCCCCCTATTCTCTGAGAATTAGAAAGATCTTTTTCAAGTTTGAATTTGGCCGATTTCCCCTCTTTTGCAATCAATTTCACTATAGCACCTATTGTGAACATTGAAGTAAATCAACTTGCAATCTCTATGGTTCCTCTGACAATCATACTAAACTGTAGTTTTCATTGTTTTCTTTAGTTATAGAACCTGTAAACATTTATCTCCTAACCACATTACCACCCTGTAGATTACTTGCACTAAAAACTTTCAAACTTCTCACACTAATATGTCCCAAATGAACATGCAATAATTCTTAGCAATAAACTCTATTACTTTCTTCCCTCAAAGTGCATATAGGTCTTTGTGCTTGATTTCCTTCATTATCATTAGGGCATCTCGAATCTGTAGTAACCAAGACCCAGCTAAATCAGAAGTACCTAAGGAAATCAATTATTCTTCAACTCTAGAATGGGGAAAATTACCAAAAAAGTACTAAATATGTTGCAATTTTGCCAATTTAGTCGTACACTTTTTTTTTTGGGCCAATTCAGTTCTAAATCTTTTGCATTTGTGCCAATTCAGTCCATTTGGCCAATTTTGGCCGCTTGGCGCCGACGTAGCATTTTTCAAATAATATTCTAATAAATTTTTGAATTTTCATAATTTTTTTCTTTTTCCTTTTTTTTCTTTAATTTTTTCCCCTTCCCCTTCCCTCTAAGGCCAGCGAGGGTCATTGGTCGACCCTTGTCAACCACAGGTGAGGGCATCCCGACCCTAGCCGAATTTGGGCAAGGGGCCGTGAGATAGTCTTGGCTAGTGCGTGGGTGCATGACTTGTCGCCTAGATTTGGTTACGGTTGCGACAGCCTTACCGGCCCTAAGGGGAAGGGGAAGAAGAAAAATTGCAGAAAAGAAAACAGAAAAAGAATAAATTATTAAAAAATTCAAAATTTTATTTATTAAAATATTATTTTATAAATGCCACGTCAACGCTTACATGTCACGTTAGTGCTAGTCAGCCAAAATTGGCTGGATGAACTGAACTGAGATAAATGCAAACGTTTAGGACTAAATTGACAAAAAAAAAGATTTATGATCGAATTAACACAATTGCAATAGGCTTAAAACATTTTCGGTAATTGTCCCTTCTAAAATGTCTCACCAATCAATATTCTTATCATACCATCATGCATTTGGATTTTGACATTATTGACAACATCACACTCATTATTGTTTCCTTACTGCATTTTACCACTATCCGAGCACTAATAGACTTGGTATAACGAGAAAAGATTAATCAGAATCCAACAATCATCCGTCAAATGGCAAATCCTTAGAGATATACAAGACAAAATTTGCACTATACTAATTACATTAAGCTATTGCAATTATATTTAGTACTCTAATTCACTTACCCTTCTTGTTTCTCAACTTTCAGCAATTCCTTCAAAGATACTGTTTTTTAACACAATTTCAATAGACAACAGTATCAGTTCTAGACTGATTATCTTTGTTCAAATTTATATCAGTCTTGCCAACACATTCTTTCTCTAGCTTCACCATTAATCCAATAAACACTCTTTCACTAGATTTTCTCCAAAGATTGTTCTCACTCCGAATCAGATTGTGAACCTCATCACGTCAGGTTTCTTTAGAGGAATTACTAAAATCAATAGCCATAGTACTCCAACTATCAGGCAATGGAAATGGGGAATCAAATCACATACCTCATCATTTAAGCCAATATCAATCGAACTCAACTAACTAATGATCAAATTGAAGTCGATAATATGCTTAGAACCTGGAGCATCTTCCCACATCTTTAAGTGTGATAAATGTCGCATCAGATAGACTTTATTCACCGCAGTCAAGTGGGGCGAGTGATTTGTAAGCCTGTAGATTGTTGGATCTCCATGTCCATGACTCCATAAAACAAAATGATTTTGGAAATGGAACTTTGTGCATGAGGCTTGAAGTGTAAGTGAGTATGTAAGGCCGTGAAAATGACGAGGCAGAACGTGCCGCTGTTGCGGCGGTGGCGGCACGAGGCGAAGGAAAGGAGCAAGACGTCAGTGAAGACAACGAGGACCTCGATCCGCTAGAACCTTCTCTTGGGTGTTTCTGAGGAAACCCATGAAGCCCTTCGTGACATTGTAGTTTGTCATCGTTGCCGCCGTCATCATCGTCTTTTGGCTTGTTTCGATCAGCTTCCTCATGTTCTAGTACTGATGATTTCGCTAGGTTATTCAGCTTCTGCTAGAGAGAGAGAGAGAGAGAGAGAGAGAGAGAGATATGGAGACTAGAGAGAGATTTTCTTGAAAGTATGGAATCAATGGCTTTATTACAAGGAAAAAGGAAACATCAAAGGGAAGATTATGGGATCGTGGTTCCTTAAGATAATAATAGCTTGTGCACATGCATCAAATATATTATGTAGAAAATGATTTTCTTATACCGGTAATGTCAAAGAATGATAAAACGTTGTTAGAACTTCTTGGTAAAGTACATTGATAGTCATTAAAGTATGACATTTTACTTCGCTTCCCACCCTTTTCTACTGAAATATAAATATATTGGTAAAGTGCATTCGTAGTCTTTTTGATGAAGACTATCTATTGTGCCGGTCATATATTTAGATCGTGATTTGGCTCGATTATGTGATAAGAATTAACACCATTTTTTGTTTAAAAAAAAAAAGAAGAAGCGAGGCAGCAAAATCGCATTATAATGAAAGTTTAGGGATTAATATGCAGTTGACAAAATTGGGAAGACCCTAATATTTATTTCTCCAAACGAAGAGACGATAAGATTATGCAAACAATGAGACAGTTCTCTTTGCACTGTTACAAGAAAGAGGCACTGTCAAGGGAAAAGTTTAAAAAAGAGTAAAGAAGAAGGTGCTGAATTGTTACATAAGAAGATAATGGGGACGTAGGTAACAAAAAAAACATGGAATACGTGTATTCCTTAACTTTTCATTTTGTGCAAGTTATTGTGGATTATCATTCATGCACATGATTTTAACTTGTTTTGATAGAGTAAAGTGAAAAAACCTCAAAATTAACTCAGTTGACTGGGGTATTGAGAAATCTTCAATCTAGCAATTAGATGTCATCTGGTTGAACCCAACAAAGTGCATGCAAACTGATTTGGGTTAGAGGCTACATGAATAGCCCATCCCCATGCCCCAGATTATAATAGAAAATAAATAAATAAATAAATAAAGACTACAGAGTAAAGGACGGAGGAATTGGATGACTTTTGCTAAGGTGAGAATATTATAATAGCTCTAGAAGGATCTGAGCTACATTTTCCTTTTGATAGTTAGAGGCTTAGAAATGATTCCGATGTTTTGTTTTGTTGAAATCATTTTTATACTAAGAAATTCATAAAAGTGTTGATAACTATTGCATTTTGTGGCTGACAAAAATTTAAGTAGTAGCTTGCTTGGCCTTATGACATGTTAGAAAGTACCAGTATTAGTTGATTCTTTACCAACAGTTTCAAACATTTATCAACATATATTTTGGCGCATTTTTAGCGTATTAAAATGAATAATTTTCCTCCGAAACTAGCTACTTCTATTTAAGTTTTCCATTTTAGCGACTATTCTATGATCTACCAACATCTTATTGACTCATTTAAATGAAAGTGTTAAACTTACCAAATTAGTAGTGGTATCTTCTATTTGAAGATGATATGCTCCTTCGCCAAGAACGATACTTGGAAAACACTCTGCTGGGAAAGAGAAAAAGTAAAAGCAAAAGACACAGCATAAAGGAAAGGCATATTATAGGAATTTTCTTTGCCAAGAAAAGAATATTTCTGTTCAATTCGCTTTCACTTTAGTTTGTGCTGTCTTTAGAATCTTTTATGATTTTAATTTGATCAAATTTTGGTCACTTCTTTTTGTATTAGGGAATGGTCTGGCTCCGTAAGGAAATTGCTCATGAATATACTGTTAATAAGCTATACCAGATCATGAGAAATGTAAATACATATTTCAAAAATCTAATCCAAAAGTTTAAATGATTAGAGCACACAAATGGGTTTCCCTTTAGCACTGCATTCACACAATTAGAAGATTTACTAACAAAGCTGTTAAATGTAAATCCTGATATGCGAGACCAGCTTGAAGTCATGTTTGCATAACGGGGGACCGTGAAATTGAGGTGGGGGGGGGGTACAAAAAATGTTTTTTTACTAAATAACGTATACATACTATATACTATATAAATTTTTAAATTTTTTACCCTAAAGTATATGCAATTTTTGGACCTATTAAGGCCACCACTCGTCCCCACCTAGGTTTGTCAATATGTACACAACCATCTTATCTAAAAGCCTAAACTATCACGTGGAAGGTGACTTCATGCATATTAGGCCAATTGAAAACTTGTAAATATGTAATATGGGATATTTTAATATCTCATCTCTTGTGAAAATCACATAAAAAACGATATGTGAGATTGATGAAATAGGGGATACTCTTAACGAAATACACACAAAACATGAATTTTTAAATCTAGCCAAAACTTGAGTCCAATATCATGTTGAAAATTCAAACTAAAAATTCTAATTTATTAGCTTATGACAGGAACTATATTTTAAATCTTAACTTATCGCATCTTTATTTGATATATAGATCTTTCTAGGCCTTTGTCGTCATTGCTCCTTATATAAGTGTTGTCAGAAACTTAACGAAATTTTGTCACATGATATTCATATCTCATTTCAAGTCCGTCTGCGATGTTAAAAGCATGGTGAATCACATCCCGCCGGTTGCGTCATTAAATTTGTGTTACCATATGGTGTAATCAAATGGTTTTTGGATTCGAATTGCCTAGTTTGTTGACAAGTTACCTCCTTAAGTACATGCCCCTGATTGACAAGTTTCCAGTTGATCATTCACTAGTTCTCCTCGGCTTCTAAATGCTTTTGGTCAAATTCTTGCATCGGCCAAAGAAGCTTCAATTGTAAAATTCACCCAGATGCAACATCTAATCTATGATTATCTACCAAATTAGCAATTTTGCATAAGAGCTTCAAAGCAAGTAAGATGGCTCCTATCTCGGATGTTATTCTCTCTATAAAGTTGAACCTTTGTGTCTCAGGAGGCACTTCTTTCTTGTAGAAGATAATCGATCCAATTTGAATTGAAATGATCCTTAGAGATGAATGACTCCATTTTTTCCTTCTGCAAACAATCTAGTTAGTGCTACGACGACTCTATGTGACGTCTAGATTTTCGAACCGACCCGTTTAATGAGCAGAGTAATGATAGTTAGGTTTTTTTAATTGGCTTTATTTGGGGAAGTGTCAATTATAGGTTTTTGGAACAAGGGTACTTGGCTGTACATAGTTCTCGGAATATAGACATAGTTCTCGGTCCTTAGTGTCTAATATACGTAAAATTCTTGGCATGCCGCCCGCATGAGCCAATAGGGTTTCATGCAAGGAAAACCAAGTAGAATAAAGGCTATAAGTTTCTCTCTCTCTCTCGCGCGCGCGCGCGCGCCTCTCTCGACCCGACCTTTTCTCCCTCACTCTCTCATCTCTCACCGATCACTTCCTCTTACCCCTCTCGATCGCTTGACGCCCCAGTCCTCCGAAGTTGTTCACGGATTCGACTACGCGAAGCTTTGAGGAGCTACGCTGTGCAAGCTGAGGGAATCGAGGATCTTTTGCCATGGATTGCTTCTCAGTTTCATAGTCATCGATGCATCCTAGGCAAGTGAAATTCTGACTCTGTATGCTATGTTGATTTGCTTGTCGTGCGGACCGACAAATCTTGTCTTTAATGTGCTAGGTTGTTGCCGTGTGTTGTTTTGGCTTGATTGGTGTTGATTTGGGTGGTTTGAGCTATATCCGTGGGTTGATCGGAGTGTAGGTTGCATGTAATGCTCATGTGACGTCGAGGAATCGCTAAAACTACAATTTGGTCGACTTGAACTAGGTTGTGGCATTCCATGTGGCCGTGGGCCTTGGTGTGCAGTTCGATGGCTTTAAGGCAAATCATATGGTTCGATGGCCATGAGGCGAGCTGCAAGAATTGGTGTCGGAGTTTTGTTGCATGCTTAATTTGGTTAGGCTATAAGGGATGGTGTTGGATTTTAGGCATATGATGGGTTCAGATAGTGTTGATCGAGATTGATTTCTCAGTGTTTGGTTGCTTCAGTTGAGTCGATTTTGGTGGACGGGTCCTCAATGATGGTTCGGTTAGTGATAGTAGAGTTTGATCGTTGATCTTGTGGGCAGATTGGTAGTTGGTGTCAAGTCTTGATTGCATGATCAGTTTCGCTTATGTTAGTTGGGTTTGGCGTCGAGTCTTGACTGCAGTATCGGTTTCACTAATGTTAGTTGGTGTTAAGTCATCGAGGCATGATGTTTCGGCTTGTGTTAGTAGACGTTGAGTTCTTGGATACAAGGCGGAACAGGTCCCAGTGAATGAGTGTCATGTTTTGTTGTTTGCATGCTTAAGTCAAGATAATCGTGTGTGAAGTGCATGCTTAAGATACCATGCAATGAATACTGTCGAACAGCGAACTGGCGATGCCCCGTGGAATCGGATAGAAACTTGGGATGCCCTTGGATAGCGAACCCTAGATGCCTCGAAGTAGGGATGCCATGATTAGTGGACCATGAAGGACCATGAAGCCTGCACAGGATGGACAGAGAACCGGCGTAAATTGTGGCGGACCATAGAGTGCATCGGAATTCCGCTAGACGGGAGTATTCCTCCTTACATGGGTCGGAGAGCGTACCCACCATGTGTATGATATCCTCCCATTGAGATTGTGTGGGATGGACTAAGGATCGGTACAGGTATAGGCTATGACTCAATTTTAGAGATTGTTCATGAGCTAACTAGCTTGTTAGGGGCAAGGCAATTTTGATTAAGGTTGCGATAGACTAGAGCAATTGACCATGAAAGGATCGTTGTGGAGGATCTTGTGCCATCGCAAGTTAGTCAATGGACAAGTATAGGTCGATTTAGCTCAAGTATATACCGATCGTGGGTGATACCGCAAGGTCAATGTACTGTTTGTGAATGACCCTAATCCGATTTTTTGAACGACCATGAGTCAGGGCAGGTTGATCTATCATACTTGATTACATGGCAATTGAGGGTCATTTATGGGTCGACCAAACTCAATTGAAAGTCACACATAAAACCTTAGACAGACATCGAATTCAGTTTGAGCCTTGTCACGTGAATTTTGCCAATGCTACCTAAATTTGCGTAGGTTGCGTAAAAACTGTTTCCAATCTAAAACTTAGTCACAAGCCTCGGTCCAATTGTGGATATCAACTGTAGATGTTGTCAAGGCATTCATTCCCAATTGAAATGATTTTAGTGAGCTCGTTAGTGCATTAATCAAGGAAATGCACTAATTTGAGGATATGGACCTTAGCGGACTTACAGGTTATACCAATATAGCTTATTAAATTGAGAGAAAACAAACTTTGTTAGGCCATGGACAATGGGTTAGGCGCCACTTTTGGCATGGATAGAAGGAATAGACCAAATTGCCCTTTGAGTCTAGCCAATAATTGCATTTTAAGAAACAATCTTAGCCTTGATCTTGGATGAGGCACATGGCTTGATAGATGGCCAAGATTGCTTTTTGCTCCCCAAGCTTAGGATCATGATGAGGTGAAGGATAATAATTTAAGGTGCAATTAATGTGAAAGACACCTTTCTCTTTAAGTTTCTTCTTCTTCTTCTCCCCTCTCTCTCTCTCTCTCTCTCTCTCTCTCTCTCTCACACCAGCCGAATCTCCCTCCCTTCTCCTCTCTCTCTTTTTGGCTCCCTTTCTCCTTACCACCCATGCCCTCCGCCCGCCCGCCTGGTCGCAGCCATCGCCGCCATCATCCACAAGCTGCTTGGACGTTGTTTGTTCAAGCTGCTCGCCGTCGTCCATTGTCCTCTTGGCTGTAAGCTACTACTATTTGCTCGTTGTCCTCAAGCCACCCCCGAACACCTCTTTTCTCATCCCAATTGTTTGTAAGTAGATTTCATAAACGTCAGTTAGGCCGTTGCGTTACGCGGCTCAGATTTAAGACTGCCTTTAGTGCCGAGGACTCTACTAAGTTGAGGAATTTATGTGATTAACTTTGTATGGTTTGCTCATGACATGCCTAAGTTATATGGTTCGGCATTGGTTGAGCAGCAAGTTTGTAGAGTTGAGGTTGCTCGGGTTTGTCGTGAGTTGTAGAAATAATTCACTTAAGCTAGACTTGTTGTGATTGTTGTGTTTGGATCGTTTGCTATTACTACTTATGTTTGATATTCATATATGAATGCCATGGATAGTTATATGAGTGTTATATGATCTTTGTATATAGATGTTCATAGGTCATGGTTAGGGCTTGAGTTCACATGAAGCCGCCGAATCTAGAACGGCGATGGTTCTTGGACATGCGTAGGAATGCGTCGGGTCAAGTCACTATCTTGGTTCAGTGATATTGAGATGTGTCGTTTGATCTGGATTGACCTAGACCGATACTCAAGCATCATGGGTCAAGCTACGATTTTAGTTTCATGCTCGACATACTTTATTGTCATATATACAATAGGGCATGAGATACATATCGCTTGGCACACCCTTGGAGCATTCATCCTTGGATTAATGCGAAAGGTAAAACCGATTACTGGAATGTTTGATTTGTGTGGTTGTACAAGGAATACCGTCACCAATAAATTTCAGGACGATGCCCCTACGCCAAGAGGATGCTGTTCGCGGGATGTGTTATATCGAAATGATGCCCGATGATTTTGGATGCCATGCTCAAGGGAGTGAGACAATGTCTTGGATGTTTTCGAAAGAGCAATAGGGTTTCAGTTATGTGTGATTAATTGAACTCAAGATAGCATTGTAATTTGGGGATGCCACGTGATTCTCAAGGCGCTAAACTTGTGTGAAGTGTTTGAGTGTTATACGCATATTTAGAAAGTGGTGTTATGACTTGCATATGTTTGACAGGGACTTATGTGAGATGCCTAAGATACGTGCATGATTTATATGTCATTTTTGGTGACTTAGAAGGTACATGCATGCTATGATCGACTTTGTTTATTAAGTGAGAGGCATGTGGATGTCTTGATGATTGTTGTTTGAGTCACAAAGGCGGTAATAATGTTTTGGATGTTAATATTCGTCACACATGTGAATATTCTGGCTATTGTTTGTGCTAATTGTGACACGTGGATTATATGCCTTTGTTTAGGACTTGAGAGACTTAGATTGAGGATAAATCCCATCATGTATATAGCTAACACAAAGTTTAAGCCTTGCTATTGATCTTCCATCAACAAGTTTATGTCGAGAAATCATACGGCTCTGATGCAAGGTATTTGCCTATACTAGTTTTAGGATATTTACTTACTGAGTTTTTAACTCACTGTTGTTGTTTAACCTTTTTTAGGTCAATGGGTATGGATCTTTTACTTCACTGCTTAATGTGCTTTGGAGTACCTATTAGTATGGAGACTGCTGTGATAGATGTGTTTATGGAGGATGTTGTTTTCCGAAAGGTTACTACCACTATTTGGGTTGATAAGGTGTACCGTGACCTTGTCTCACACTACTATCGAGCATGGTATGTGTTGTCATGCCCCGATCCTCGGGCATGCACCCATCCCTCGGCTGGCTGATTAATAGCGACGTCCCAAAACGCATCGCCGACCCTTTCATTTTGATATACGCATGCGAAAGTAGATATAAAATCCCTAGATAATAAAACAATGGGATAGAGAAGTAGGGCCGTAAATTTTTCAAACCAACATCAACCTTTTATAAACACACAAGTTTATTTACAATATCACGCTGCTTACAAAAATATTGACTTAATCAAAAAGGGGCCGTCCTATGACTAACGAGTCAGACAGATTTGCCGATTCTATTTCTTTCACTCCCCCAAACTCCGAGACTTCTAGTCATCCACCAACATCATCTATGGATCTGAAAATGGTTATACAATAACTAGTGAGATATCGTCTCAGTGAGTTCTACCCCCTAAGACTCGATTAGGAAGAAAATATGCCTTAGGGGCTACCTAAGCACAATCACGAGTCAAAGGGCTTACCTTGGCCTCAGTTCCAACCTACAAGTCAGCACAATTCATAATTCATCAAATCAATTCACCACATCAAATCATTCAATCAGATCGACTTATCGGTCAATCGACCTAGTCGATTATATGTTAATCAGACCATTCCCCAATCATCTTAATTACTCAAATTCAAGGCTGAATTACGGCTCAGTGAGCACGACTTACACGATCATCTCAAATACTCAACTCCAACGCTGAATTACGGCTCAGCGAGCACGGCCTACTAAAACTTTGGCGGTAATGCTGACTTATGGCTCGACGGGCATGGCTCACAAATTCTTCAACGGTTAATGCTGAATTACGGCTCAGCGAGCACAACCTAGGTTAGGTGGTAATGCTGAATTATGGCTCAGTGGGCACAACCTCTATAAGGTGGTCACCTTGATCTAACCCAACAACAACACGCACAACATGCGTCATCTCAACTTTCGATAGTCATTCTATTACGACTATAAACCATCATACGATTAATTACTTATGGCCAAAGACGTGGCATTCCACTCTTGAATTCCTTAATTAACATATCATCTTGGCCTATTTTCTCCGAGTTAAGGGTACCCAATAAAATACAATATTTTCACCCTTGAAAATCTCACCATTTTCTAGAGTCCACCAACATATTTTCGGCACTGTCCACCGACACTCGGTTATTTTTCCATCAATAACCAAAATTAATTAATTTAGAAATAAATCCTAAAATTACAATTAATTCAATTCAGCACAAATCAACGCTCAGATAAATAAACAGACCGCACCACAATAATTAGCATAAAATTTCGGTCGTCGGCTAACCTAGCCTAATTTCCAGAAAATAAATAAATAAATAAATAATTACAAAAATTATTAAATAAATGCAATAAATCCAACTTAGGCCCGTTATAGCCTAATTGAAAGCCGAGACAAGCATGGGAAATTCCCGAGACTTGTTCAATAAATACTAGAACGAGTCTACTTGCTAATGTCACTAACTAACAACCTAAAATGCATCGGTAGATAATTAACTTAATTAATTTAATCTAATTTATCCACCTAAACATGCTTAATTTAATCTAATCAACAGCTAAACATGATTAACCTATTAAACGAGGATTAGTGAGTGAAACTCACTTGTTAAAAGCGAAGACCGAAACACCCCGACGGCAGCCGAAATCTGAATTTTCGGCAGCGTTAATGGGCCTGGATTGGGCCTAGAATCGACCCAACAAATCTCAGCCCAAACTGAGATTTGTTATTGAAACGGGCTGGGCTTGAAGCGAGCTGACCTTGCGGGCTTGAGCCTCAAAATTGCAGGCTTTTGATCTTGTTGGGCTTCGCTGGACTGGGCCGAAATCCAATGGGCTGAAGATACTTGCTGGTCTTGAAGACTGCTGGAATGGGCTGTTTTGTTGCACTCTTGGGCTGATGTTGGGCTGAAACGGGCTGACTTCAATTCTGGTTTGCAGGGGAGTTGGGCTACGGAGAGTTGGGCCGTTGATGCGGGCTGAGCTGGCGTGGCCTAGAATTGCTGGACTTTTGGGCTGCTGGAAATTCACGGGCTCGCTTCTTGCGAGCTGGGCCACAAAGACACAAGATGGAGGGAATCTGCTTCGTGTGGCTAGCATTGCGAACGAGACAAAGGCGCTGATGAAGAAAGAGCTTCATTCGAGCTGCTAGCGATGCTGTTGTTTCGGTTGACTGCAACATGGAAGACACGAGTTGGCGGAGAATCGGACGTGTGGAGCTTCAGTTAACCTTTGGTGGGGTGCGGCTGGTTTGTTGTGATAAAGGCTAGTAAGTATACCTAGAGGGGGTGAATAGGTGTTTATAAATTTCTTTTCAAACATTTAACCCAAATCCCTCTACTTGAAATAAAATCAGAGTAAATTAAATCATACAGCAATAAAGTAAAGAGAATAAGGTAAGAAAATTTGGACACCGAAGCTTATAGTGGTTCGGCTTATTGTAAGCCTACATCCACTCTCCATGCTGACAACCTACTGGCCGTATTCACTATGTAGCAAATGAGAATCGTACAGCTTATAACCTAGACTTCTTCAGTAGAAAGTCTTTGCTACAACTCTTGCAATTCCTCACTGTATCTCTCCTTTGTACACAACTAAAGTTCAAGAGATTTTAAGAACAAGGAGTTTCAAAGGTTCGGACTTCAAATTTTTCTATCATCACACTCTATTCGAATAACAACGACTCCACCTTAAATAATCCTTCGTGCCTTCATAGCCGTTAGCACTTTACAAAAGAGTTCATCCAATTTACCCGTTGGAATGAATCAATTAAGGTGATCTTCAAGCTGTTAAATATAAGTGGAAGATAGCTCATCAATCATGTTCGTCCATACAATCAGGATCTTGAGTTTCCAAAAGTGGAACCTACCAAATTTTGCTTGTTCTTCAACGGATTAATTCAAGATAAATCCAGAAATCTTTGAGCATAGTTTCAGCCAGAGATCTTCCATGAATTAGAACGAATTAAGGAAGATATTATCCAATCTTTGAATTCCTAAACGGTAGGATTAAATTGCTGTCAGTTTGGGCAAACTCGCAAAACTGAGTCTGACAGACTTCAGACTTTGATAGAGTCTGGAGATCTTTAAACCGAAACACCTGGTTCTGGAAATCTTCAGACGGAAACACTTGGATCTGGAACTTTTCAGACTTAAGCGACTGAGTCTTGGATTCTTCAGACTTAATTGACGAGGATGTTTTGTTAGCTTCAAAACATTTAAGGGATTTTTCTTCAACAATCTCCCCCTTTTTGATGGTGACAAAACACCTCGGCAGATTTGTAAAACTCTTAACCTGCAAAGAAAACTCATACAAATTTTGAGGAATAATTCATATCACTTCTACAACCATAGAAAAATGTTAGTCTAGAAATATAATTATCCTCACAAGTATAAATAATCCTGCAAGTTCACAAATCCACAAATCCAATCATTAAAACAGTGCATCGGTCATAAGTTTAAACACCCAATAGTCCAACGTCTTATCAAACAAAACATAAATTGTCCAAAACAAACGCAAAAAAAATAAGAATGAGATAAGATCCAGCAAATCTGCATAACTCTCCCCCTTTTTGTCTCATCAAAAGGAGGCTGAGGAATCAAGGAAAGAATTGATAAAGATCAAGGCTACTTAGGGATGCGAATAAGCTGATATTCACTTAGTGAGTTGACAGTCTTCTCGAGGTTGAATAAGGCTTCCTTTAGAGATTTCAATTCAATACCCTTCACATTTGATTCCACTTGAATTTTAAGGGTAGTGATTTGGTCTTGTATAGTTGAGGAAGTAGCCAGTAGTGCTTGTTTCAAGTCCCTCAGCTAATAATTCATCCCGTAAACTTGCTTCTTGAGGTCTAACAAAATATCAATCAGTTTGGAAAATTCTATTGAATTGACATTACCTGTGCTAGGACCTGCAGATTCTGTTCTTTAAGTCTGGAAGTTGGGTGGTTCATTCTCAGCTCTTCGACCTTCTGTTGGAGAGGAGACCTCAAGCTCCGGAAAATGTGATGCATGGATGTCTTCTGCATCAGCACCAGAACGACTAACATCACTGGTATGAAATGGCGATGATGTACCTTTTTCTTCAGTAGCTCCCCCTGTCTTGTTACCAGTAGGTGGAGTGGAGTATTTTTCACCAAGTTCTGTCTCTTCTCCAGCGGAGTGATGTAATGCAGTTTCACTTCTAGGTTATGGTACTTCAGAGGATGGCTCAAAGGCTTCTGCAGAGTCCTCGTGTCTTGCTTTCCTCTTCATTTTTCCTCATCCTTTCCTCTTCTTCTTTCCTGATCTGCTCTTCTTCTTCTCTTATCTGTCTCTCTTCTTCTTCTCTTCTCAGTCTCTCTTCTTCTTCTTTTGCTCTTGCTTATGCTTCTCTCCTCATTCTCTCTGTCTCTTCCTCTCTCCTTGCTCTCTCTTGCCTGCTATCTCTGAAACTTACAAAGCTCTTCAAATCTCTAAGAGCTGAAAGAGTCATGGCATCATCCACTTCTTCATCATCCTCATCTTGTAGGATGAATTTTCTTCTTCGTTTCTTTGGAACAGCCACGGGCTCTTTGCCCTTTCTTTTAGCAGCAATAGCAGAAGATTCTTTTGAGGGAGTCTTCTCCTTTAATCCCTCCAAGGCTTTGTTTAGTTCCGGAAGCTTTATCTTCATCACCATCTTGTGTCCAACAAGCATGAGACTTAAGTTGGTCAGGCAAAGTGGGGCAAGAATTTGGATTTTAAAATGCTTGAACAACCTAGTGACTAGAGAGGAATAAGGCAATTGCCCTTTGTCTTTCACCATAGTCCTGTACATGTGGAACAGGATAATGTGTGAAAGAGAAAAGCTTTTGCCTTGATTCAAAGCAAACATCAGTTTGGCCTCAGTCTTTGAGACATCTGTTTTCGAAATTGTTTTGGGTCTGAGACAGTTTATAACAATCTTGTGGAGCAGAACATTTGAGGCATTCATTCTAGTGTAGGATATCTTGCCTTCCAAGCTTCTATCTCGAATAATCTCCAAAGTAGCATATGCTATGGATACTCTAATAGGTTGGAAACACCCTCTTTCCACCCTGACTAAATTAGCAAGAGTATCGACATCCACAACGTATTCTTTATCCATAAAAGTAAAAGACAGCCTATTTGCAACTAAAAATGACAAGTTTGAATAAAAGTAGGTTGTCAACTCTGGATATCCGATTGTCGCATCAGTACAAAACCTCTCAAGCTACAACTGTGAAAACTTTTCTCTCAGATTTATCTTGATTGAATCAAGAAAATCGAAATCAACACTCCTGGGATTCATAACCCCTCTCTTCAGCAATTTTGAATAAAATCGCTCTTGTTCCTTAGAGCGAAACAAACTCCCTTTAGGACAGATGGTGTTAACCGCAACACCCATCCGTGGTTGAAACTGTGAAAACAGCCTTTCATCATCGTCCATAGGCTGATTAGCGGTTCCAAACCGCGGGTCACTCAGTATGTTTTCAAACATACTTTTCACAAGTCCTTCGTCAACAACTCCTAGTTTTTCCATTTCTTGCAAGAATACGGTCTCATTCCGATATCCTCTTTCAGGAAACTATCGATCAGGCTTAAATCTGTTCCTCCATCCTTCAACTTTTTATACAACGAGTAAGCAAGTTTGGGTCTTAGAGTCCTTACCAGTTCAACCTTGGTAATAACTTCTTCTTCAAATGGTTGTTGGCTTGCTTTTTCTCCTTGTGGTGAGTCTTCTTCGCCTGTGAGGTCCACTCTGGTAGGACCCTCGAATCTCTTTTGTGGTCCTTTTCCTACGAGCCTCAATGATTTTCTTGAAGACATGTTTGACCCGAGAGCGAATAGGCAACTTGTCCACAAAAAGTTTGGATTTTTGCAGGGTAAACAAATCGAAACAGGGACGGAAGTGGAGGTTTTTAAACTATTAGGGTTTCAAAAGGAGTAAAAGAGGCGTCTTTTGAGTGGTGAAGGATGAAGACGACGATTCAGGAGTATAAATAGTAAGAATTAAAAAAAGATACTGAACCGTCACAAGGAAAGTAAAAACTGCCAAAATTAAAGAAAATAATCTGCTAATTTTGAAAAAGAAAAACTGCTATTAATGTGTCAGAATTCGAAATTTCAAAAACAATTATAAATCTAATAAGACATAAAGGAATTTAATTTAAATATTAAATACACGCATTCGGACTTTACGTCAGAGTTTAAGAATTTCCAGACTTTACCTCGAAGTCTGAATACTTTCAGACCTTACCTTTGAGTCTAAACATTTTCAGACCTTACCTTTGAGTCTGAACCTCTTTAGACTTTACGATGTTCAATCTTGAGCGAATTGATTCAAAGTGAGCTTTTTCTAATGGCTTTATGAATATGTCCGCCAGTTGGTCCTTTGAATCAACGAACTGAATCATTACATTACCATTTTGAATATGATCTCTAATAAAATGATGCTTGATTTTGATGTGCTTTGCTCTTGAGTGAAGTATTGGATTCTTTCTAAGGTTGATGGCACTAGTGTTGTCGCATTTGATTTCTGTGCAAGATTCTTCAACTCCAAAATCTTTCAATTGTTGTTGTATCCACAATATTTGAGAACAGCAACTTCCAAGAGCTATATACTCTACTTCAGTTGTTGAAAGAGCTACGGTACCCTATTTTCTTGAGAACCAAGATGCCAACCTGTTTCCCAATAATTGACACGTACCTGTAGTGCTTTTCCTATCCACTTTACAGCCAACCAAGTCAGCATCAGAATATCCAAAAAGAGTAAAATCTCATTCTTTGGAATACTGAAGACCTAGCTTAGATGTAGTTGCAACATATTTGATAATACGCTTTACAGTAGTCATGTGAGATTCTTTAGGATTAGATTGAAATCTAGCACAAATACAAACGCTAAACAAAATATCAGGTCTAAATGCAGTAAGGTAAAGAAGTGAACCAATTATGCTCTTGTATAGCTTTTAGTCTACACTTTTTCCTTCTTCATCTTTGTCTAGCTTTAATGAATTAGACATAGGGGTTTCTGTCTTCTTGCAATTCTTCATGCCATATTTCTTGATGAGATCTCTTGTATACTTTTCTTGGTTAATGAAAGTTCATTCTTTTGATTGTTTGACTTGAAGTCCCAAAAAAAAGTTCAATTCACTCATCATGCTCATTTTAAATTCATCCTACATACATCTAGAGAATTTATTGCAAATATTTTCATTAGAAGAACCAAATATTATGTCATCAACATAAATTTGAACAAATATGAAATCATTTCCTTCTCTTTTACTGAATAAAGTAGTGTCTACCTTACCTTTAGCAAAATCATCTTGAATTAAGAAGTTACTTAACCTTTCAGACCATGCTCGGGGTGCTTGTTTTAAACCATACAATGCTTTCTTCAGTTTGAAGACAAGGTTTGGTTTTCTTGGATCTTCAAATCCTGGTGGTTGTTCTACATAGACTTCTTCTTGGATAATTCCATTTAGAAATGCACTCTTCACATCCATTTGGAATAACATGAAAATTTTAAACCAAGCAAAAGCAAGAAGTAATCTTATTGCTTCTAACCTTGCTACTGGAGCATAGGTTTCATCATAGTCAATTCCTTCTTCTTGTGTGTAACCTTTTGCCACGAATCTTACTTTGTTTCTCACCACCTTTCCTTGTTGATCCAGCTTGTTTCTGAAAACCCATTTAGTTTCAATAATTGACTTATTTTTTGGTTTAGGAACAAGTTCCCAAACGTTGTTGATTCTAAATTGATTCAATTCTTCTTGCATAGCTTCAATCTATCTTTCATTAGTCAAGGCTTCTTCTATTGACTTGGGCTCGACTTCAGAAACAAGTGCTAGAGCACTAGACTCTTCACGCCTTTTGGATCTTGTACGAATCCCTTCATCAATGTTACTAATGATGAGGTCTGCAGGGTGACTAGATTTATGCTTCCAATTTGTAATTGGTTTGTCACTTTGCTGAGTTTCAATTTCAGTTGGAGCCACTGATTTAGCTTGCGGTTGAACATCAAAGATTTGAATTTCTTCGGGGGAATTCGCAGACACTTGCACAGATTCATAATCTTCAAGTTGAGTCTGATTGGCATGAAATTGTACAGAGTCTTCAACCTTCACATTCATGGATTCTTCCACATTCTGAGTCCTTTTGTTGAATACTCTAAAGGCTTTGCTTGTCATTGAGTAGCCAAGGAAAATTTTTTCATCTGATTTTTCTTCAAACTTATCAGTTCGATCACTTGCATTCTTTAAAATAAAGCATTTGCAACCAAATACATGAAAATAAGAGACAATATATTTCTTTCCTTTGAACAATTCATAAGGAGTTTTCTCCAAAATAGGTCTTAGAAAAACTCTGTTAATTATATAATAAGTAGTTGAAGTTGCTGCAGCCCAAAAACGAGGAGAAATATTGCTTTCAATTAAAAGAGTTCTTGCCATTTCTTACAAAGAACGATTTTTCCTTTCTATAACTTCATTTTGTTGTGGAGTGTATGGGGACGAAAAATTATGCTGAATGCCAGAATCATCACAGAAATTAGCAAAATCTTGATTTTCAAATTCTCCTCCATGATCAGTTCGAATAGTTATTATAGCATAACCTTTTTCAATTTGAATTTTCTTAGCAAACTTGGTGAAATAAGACAATGCTTCAGATTTAGTTGAAAGAAAGAATACCCAAGTAAAACGAGAGTAGTCATCTACTATTACCAAACAATACCTTTTACCTCCAATGCTTTGTCTTCTTGTTGGTCCGAACAAATCCATGTGCAATAGCTGTAAAACACGTTTAGTAGATACCTAATTTATTGATTTGAAAGAGTTTCTAACCTGTTTTTCAAGCACGCAGGGTGTGCATAAATTATGTTTTTGATACTTCAGGTTGGGAAGTCCTCGAACTAGTTTCTTGGATGAAACTTTTGCAATTTGCTTCATGTAGATATGTCCAAGCTTTCTGTGCCATAGAATAGCTTCATCTTGAATATATATCAAGTATTAAGAACTATCAGACTCTATATCCAGCAAGTAGATATTCCCATGTCTTTGTCCGGTGAATGATTGTGAGAGATCTTTGTTTATTCCAGAACATATGTCTTCTTGAAAGTTGATCTTGTATCCAGTGTCACACAGCTGACTAATACTGAGAAGATTATAATTTAAACCTTCAACTAAAGAAACATTGTTGATTGTGAGATTTCCTATCTTCACGGTTCCACAACCAACAATTTTTCCTTTGTTGTTGCCACCAAAGGAAACACTTCCTCCTTTCACTTGTAAGAGATTTGTGAAACAAGTTGAATCTCCTGTCATGTGTCTTGAGCAGCCACTATCCAAATACCACTTGATTTTCTTCTTGATAGTGACCTGCAATTAAATGAAGAACTCAAGCTTTCTTTGGTACCCAGATTTTCTTGGGTCCAACATTGTTAGCACCATAAATAGTCTTTGCCCAACTTCTCTTAACAGGTTTCCAAACTTTAAGACAATCATTTTCAAAATGTTCTAGAATGTTATATTTTGAGCATTTAAGAGCACTTCTCCCAACAGTTTTTACAAGAATCATTCAAAAAACTTTTGAAAATGATTCTTGTAAAAAGACTTTGTAGGTCTATTTTTTATTATTTCCTTTACCTTTGGAAAATCAATCAAGGGAATAGTTTTCTATGTCATTCCCAAACTAGATTTATTAAAATATGGTCTTTGGATTGAAAGAATTTTATCTAAGTTTTCGGATCCCATTGAGAACTTTTTAGTAACTCTCAAAAGGTCTTCTTTCAAACATGTATTTTCTTTTGAAACAGCAAGACATTTGTCTAAATTTTCAACTTTTTCAACCAAAGTCTTTTCTTGTTGTTTTAGTTTGGAATTTTTCTTTTTCAGTTCAGAAATCCTTTTAAGAGAAACTTTAAGACTAAGACAAAGTTCATCAATGTAATTCGACACTTTAGTATGAATTTTTAAATTTCTAACATTGACATCACTGTCTGAGTCTGAGTCTGGGTCTGACTTCGCCATGAGACAAATATTTGCATACTCTTCATCACTCTCTTCACATTCTATGTCGCTCCATGTTTCAGCTTTGAGTGCCTTTTTGAATTTTTCTGATTTTCCTTTCTTTTTCTTTAATAAGGGACAGTTGGGTTTGATGTGTCCCTTTTTCTTACATTCAAAGCAAACAACATCCTTGTTGATTTACCACCGCCTGCGGTGCCCCAGCTGGATAAGAGCTCCCATGATCCTAAGTGGAAGGGGAGGGGTTCGAATCCCGCTGGCTGCACGGGATCTTACGCGCGACGTCGGGGTGGTGGGTCCTCCGCTAGCGTCGCTCCAGGATTTACTCCTTTGTCGTACCCGGGCCTGTCGGGCTGTCCGCGGTTGAGGGGGAGGTTCCCTGGGTACCAAAAAAAAAAATCCTTGTTGATTTCATTTTTCTTCATTTGATTTCTTTTGAAATCTTTGATTGTTTTGTCTCTTCCCATTGAACATTCTTCCTTTTCTATTTAATTTTCTGAACTTTCTTATCAAGAGTGCCAACTCTTCGTCATCCAAGTCTTCTTCTGAATCTGTAACATCAGAATCATCGTTAGATTTTAAAGTGATTGACTTCTTACCTTTATGTCAATGTCCTCATTGAATTGCTCGACTTCATATGATTGAAGTGTGCCAACCAATTCATCTACCAAAAGAGGCATGATCCTCTGTGTTTCTCTTATGGAAGTCTTTACGTGATTCCAATCTTTGGAGAGTCCTCTCAACAGCTTATTGACCTTCATTGATCCTGAAATTGGCTGTCCTTGGTATGCTAAGCCATTTACAATTTCTGTAAACCGACTGAACATATCAGCGATAGATTCTCTTGGCTTCATCTTGAAGGTTTCATACTGTCTAAGAAGGATACTGATCTTGGTTTCTTTAACTCGATCCGTTCCTTCATGAGTGACATGCAATCTATCCCAAATCTCTTTAGCTGTTTCACAAGATGAAATTCTGTTATACTCAATAGGAGATAAAGCACAATACAGAGAATAAATAGTTTTAGCATCAAGGGCTTGTCTCTTTGTAATTTCGGGTTGTGACAATCCTGCTCCATCAGCTATTTCTTTCCCTATGGATGATGTAGTTTTAGGAATAATTTCTTTCTCTACTACATCCCATTCCTGAGGATCTTTTAGTCTTAGGAATGCCTTCATCTTGTTCTTCCATATGTTGTATTCCTTTCCATCGAAATAAGGTGGTCTGGTGTTGCTTTGGCCTTCAATCAAACCTGGAGCTAAAATACTAGCCATAGATCTTTAGCTTGGAAAGTATAAACACTTCCAACAATTAAGCAAACCTACTCCGATACCAATTGATAAAGGCTAGTAAGTACACCTAGAGGGGGTGAATAGGTGTTGATAAATTTCTTTTCAAACCTTTAACCCAAATCCCTCTACTTGAAATAAAATCAGAGTAAATTAAATTACGTAGCAATAAAGTAAAGAGAATAAGGTAAGAAAATTTGGACACCGAAGCTTATAGTGGTTCAGCCTATTGTAAGCCTACGTCCACTCTCTACGCTGACAGCTCACTGGCTGTATTCACTATGTAGCAAATGAGAATCGTACAACTTATAATCTAGACTTCTTCTAAAGAAAATCTTTGCTATAACTCTTGCAATTCCTCACTGTATCTCTTCTTTGTACATAACTAAAGCTCAAGAGATTTTGAGAACAAGGAGTTTCAAAGGTTCGGACTTCGAATTTTTCTATCAGCGCACTTTATTCGAACGACAACGACTCCATCTTAAATACTCCTTCGTGCCTTCATAGCCGTTAGTACTTTCCAAAAGAGTTCATCCAATTTATCCATTGGAATGAATCAATTAAGATGATCTTCAAGCTGTCGAATATAAGTGGAAGATAGCTCATCAATTATGTTCGCCCATACAATTATGATCTTGAGTTTCCAAAAGTGGAACCTACCAAATCTTGCTTGTTCTTCAACGGATTAATTCGAGATAAATCCAAAAATCTTCGAGCTTAGTTTTAGTCAGAGATCTTCTATGAATTAGAACGAATTAAGGAAGATATTATCCAATTTTTGAACTCCTAAACGGTAAGATTAAACCGTTGTCAGCTTGGGCAAACTCGCAAAACTGAGTATGATAGACTTCAGACTTTGATAGAGTCTGGAGATCTTCAGACCGAAACACTTGGTTTTGGAAATCTTTAAACGGAAACATTTGGGTCTGGAACTCTTCAGACTTAAGCGACTGAGTCTTGGATTCTTCAGACTTAACTAACGAGGATGTTTTGTTAGCTTCAAAACAGTTAAGGGATTTTTCTTCAACATGTTGACCGAACGTGGGAGCTCGGTGGAAGAGACAAAAGGAAGTGGAGCAGGGGAGGTCTTTATGGAGGCTGGGTTGACTTGCTCGAGCGTGGACTGGCATGCGGCAAAGAGGAAACAAACCGAAGTGGGGAGAGGTGAGCTAGCAGGAGGGAAGACGTGGCTTCGCTGGCTTTGGTCTTCGTTGCTTCGTGGATGCTACTCAGTCAACAAACCGATTGAGGAGATGGCGTGGTTGACTGGAACAAGCTGCTTCGCTGAAATAAAAATCGTGGGTCGACCGAATGAAATGAAGACTCGGCATCTTGCAGGCGTGAAGGCCGAAGGGAATGGCAGCTCGGTGGAGGCGTTCGCTCGAAGAGAATGGGGAAAGCAGCAAGTGTGTTGAAAAAGCCAAATGAAAGAGGAGGAAAAGTCCAACAATAATTCAATCTTAATCATGAACTGGTCCAAGAAGTCTTCAATCTTATCCTATGGTGTCCCCCAATACTTTCCAACCAAATTTCCCCCAAATAATCCCAATTAAAGTCCCAATTTTTCTGCCTTATGTCCAATTTCGAATTTCACTATATTAAATTAAACTTCCTTACTCAATTTCCCAAATTGAGATCCGATTTTGATGAAGAAAAATCCCAAACAATTTTCTATAAGTCCTTGACGCTTAAAGGCTCGGTTTAGAAGTTCCAATTTCCATCAATTTGGCCCATTTGAATTCTCGCTAATTTTTCGCAATGTCCAAAACGGTTTTCTGCAAAAAATCCTGAAATCTCTGAAAAATTTTCGGAGGATGAGTCGACATTCCTAAAGTAGCTCGTGACATCACAGAACTTTCAATTTATGAAATCGAGTTCAAATTTGCAGTTATTTTCAATCAGATGCGATTTTAGAGTGATCAAGTCTATCGAGTAGTTTTCAGAAATTTTTTGTGCAATTGACTCGTGATTGATTTATCTCGAGTCACAATATACATCTTCGACACATTTGCGACCTTCGGTTGTCATGAAAATCTCGATGTTTCAATTACAGACACTGGGTACCAAAATGACAGAAAATCAATTTAGTATCGATCGACGAGAATTTTGTAATAAGGTGGAATCACCTACACTCTGATCACATATCTCAGCCGAATCAACCTATCTTTGATCTCTGATGGTGTTGTAATGACCCTTGTAGACTAACACGGTTGAGCAGTCGATTCTTGGTCGAATCTCAAGTTTAATTGCATTTAGATTCCTTAATGGCTTCCTTAGATAGTCTAGTTATCTCATGAGTGATCAGCTTAGAGAATAACACGATTGGCGCGTCGACGAAATGCCCGATTTATTTAATCGAAAATGAAATTTTGAAAATCCAGGCTGTCACATACTTGGTTCGATAGGGAACACAAGCCCCCGGACAGCTTAGTGGATGATGCCTAGGCAGCCAATCCGAGTAGGGATGCCGCTTTTGTTTAGATTTTAGTAAAGGAGATGAGCTCTCCCTTGCAACCTCCAACCCCTCCCCTATTTATATCTTTTTGTGTGTAGGGATGACCAATTTCAAAACGATTCTAGAAGTGAGGGCTTGTAAATTGTAAATGTTCTGATTAGACAAATAAAGCTGGGAAGTTATGTAGCATGTATGTGAGTGTGTTTCTCCATAATTATCCATTGTTTGTTGTTAATTGATTAGGTGAATGGAGATTACATGTTTCTGCATATGCTTAAAGTCAAAGATAAAATCAATGGGATGGCGACGCCTCTTCAGATGTCGCAAAAGTGATCTCGAAGCTGAGGACATCGTGTTCCTAAGCCAAGGGTTGGGCCCGAGGGCATCACAATGTGTCTTGGAATGTGTGAATTGGGTGTCTGTGCATGATTGCATTGTTCGTTGAGATCGATAGGTTTTTGTGTCAGGAGTCTAGATCATATTCAAGTCCTATTGTTATAGTTCATTTGTCCTCAGTATAGTTTTTCATACAGTCCTATCCAGGTCATGAGGGAGTGAGACATTCTACATCTTTACCACAAGCCGGGTTTAGGGATAAATATTTCTTAACGCTTATGTATAGATGCAAATCAGAGGACAAATTCGAATCTACCTAGAGGGAAATGGAAGAGGAGTAGGATATTAAGAATAATAATTGGCTTTGGAGATTTCACGACCTCAAACATATATAGAGTTTAGCTTTGATCGTGATACTTTTATATGTAGTATGAGATCAAACTAAAGTACTGAGAGTACTAATAATGTCTTCCAACTTATGTTAGTGAAAACATTGACATTTATAGAATTTGTCTACCACTATGGAAAACAATTGAAGCACATAAGAGAAATTGAAAGTTAAAATGATTATGGTTCTCGTACGAACCCCAAATTTTAGATTTTGAATAATAGAATATTAAACCATGTTGCTTTAGTGTATACTTGCATCATATTTATGAAGTTCAATAAAGAATTTTTGCAAAGTCTCTCCAAGCATATTTCAAGTGCCACATTTGATGGATTGATTAATTTATGTACTCTCAAGTGTATGGGGAGTCAACATGAACATGTTAGCTAATTTGACCTTGCAGAATTTTTAATTTTTTGTGAGTGCAAATTATTTGAATCACAAGGGTAGTTGTGTCCTCATGCCTAAAAAGTGTTGATTGAAAACATATCAGTTACGAGTATTCCATATGTCTATATTTTGAAAAGATGGATTAATGGGGCCAAAAAAGGGATTATGAATGATGAATCTCATCAAATGTCATCTGGTCTATCCAAATTTAATCGATTTATCACGTTAATGCAAAAATTTATTAAATTGATGAGTTTGGGTGCCGAAGATGTAAATATTATGAGAATAGTGATGACAAACATGAAAAATGAGAAAGTTAAATTATCATCATACAAATCAAGTATAGCTGTGACTGATGATGATAATGAGGCTTATTTGTGTGAGGTTTCGATATTAGACCCCATTCGAAGGAAATGAAGGGGAACAATTCATGTAAGGCATAAAAGGTCAAGTGAGAAAAAGAAGAAGAAATCGAGTTTGGGACACCTGGAGTGCCATAACTTGGCATGGGGGGACACTTAAGTGCTATAACTTCAAAATGGTACACTTAAGTGCCAATATCGGAGTTAAATGGAACACTTAAGTGCCACTCCGGCGAAAATCCGGCCAAATGGCTGACATGGCAATTTTCCGGCGACCCCGGTCCAAAACGGCGTTGTTTTGCACGCTGACGTGGCGAAAAAATGCAAAAACAACGCTGTTTCGAGTCGACGTGTAAAAAATAAAAAAATAAATTAAATTAAATTAAAACTTAATTTTAATTAAAATATTCTAAAAATTTAAAAAAAAAAAAAAAAAAGGGCCGAAGGGGGGCGGGCGGCCTCCCCATCGTCGCCGGGAAGGGCTGGCGACAGAGGGGAGAGGGTCGGTCAAGGTCGCTGGCCCTCGGCCGATCGGCGGCGAGGGCTGTGAGCCCTCGCCAAATCGTGGCCCTCGCCCGGATCTAGCGAGGGCTGCGGGCCCTCGCCACCTCCCCGCCGTCGCCGGAAGGGCCGGTGACGAGAGGAGGGAGGGTCGGCCGGGGTCGCCGGCCCTCGGCCGATCGGCGGCGAGGGCTCGCGAGCCCTCGCCCTCGCCCTACCCCCTTCGTCGTCGGCCTTTCCCGGCGACGGCGGGGAGGCGGCGGTGGCGAGGGCTCGGCCCTCGCCACCGCCCCCTTCGACCCTTTTTTAAAAGAATATTTTAATTAAAATTAAGTTTTAATTTAATTTAATTTAATTTTTTTATTTTTTACATGTCGACACGAAACGACGTCGTTTTTGCATTTTCTTGCCACGTCAGCATGCAAAACGACGCCGTTTTGGACCTCCGTCACCGGAAAATTGCCACGTCAGCCGTTTGGCTGGATTTTCGCCAGAGTGGCACTTAAGTGTTCCATTTAACTTCGAAAGTGACACTTAAATGTACCATTTTGAAGTTATGGCACTTAAGTGTCCTCCCGTGCCAAGTTATGGCACTCCAAGTGTTCTTTACTCAGAAGAAATCTAAACAAAGAACACTGTCAACACGAATAAGAAGTCGAGATGAGTGACATATTCTTCTAGCTAATATGATTGGGTAAATTTTTCGCTTATGTTAATCAGGCATGTCGCTCTTAGTCCTCCATTTGCGTTTACATATTACTAATTTAGTCAATTTTAATATAGATGTAATAGCCAACATACATCATACCGTCGGAGATTATGTGTAAATTTTGTCAATTCTCTAGTTAGGTACTTAATAATTTGGTATATTAATGTAATTATAATCTACAAACTCATTCTTCTCAAAAGTTACAATCAATAGGATATTTAGTTACATTATGCTAATAGAGTCAATTAGTTCCACCAGTGGTCATCTTCATTCTTAAAAGGGAATAAGATTGGAGGGCCACCAAAAAAATAAATGAGCATCAAACTACAAATGCCTTGACAATAGATAACTAAATCGCTTAGATAGCCTAGATAAAAACTACATTCCCTTCTCAAATATAGATTCATCATCATCCTCTTGCAATCAACGAAGAAACATCACATCATGTGGAAAGAGCTAACTTCGTTACATCTTGTCCATTAAAAAAAAAAAACACTATTAATTTTATTGGTGATCACTGAAATGTTGCAACACTGTCAGAGATTTTCTTTTGATTGTCATATACCAAATCAATTAGGCTGTGAAAGCAGGTGTGTGTACATCTGTCCAAAGGCAAATAGATTTACTTAAGCTAGCAAAATTATAGGTTCCAACATCTACTTTCTCTGGACAAGTAGTCCTAATAAAATAACAACTAATAGACAAACAAAAAGTAGCGATGCATTTAAATAATGCACATTATGCCTCAATCTATTCATCTTCTCATTAGTGTTCTCAAGTTTATCTTTTAAATGCTCAAGCAAATACTTAACATTTCTCATGTTACCTTCAAGTATTGCAGGTGGAGCCTTGGTGATAGAATAAGGCACATCTTGTAGGCAAACACCAAGAAAAGAAGTCACACGTTTTATTCTCACAATTATGGTAGAGCTTGTGTTTGTTTCTTGTAGATTCTGATATTCTCATGGCAACACACTTAATACACATTACACCTTTTATTTTTAAAAGTTAATCTACTCCAAGTATCCTCATTCACATTGAATGAAGACATCATATACATGAAATATAACAATTTTATTTCTCATTCAATTATTAAGATGAAAATATAATTGCAAATACAAGTACGACTGTGACATCCCGATTTTTGGGCCCTAATTTCGACTGGATAAATAGGGCCGGGTTCGTTCAATTGAAGCCGGGGATTGTGAAATTGAGGAATATAAAGAATTTTTGGATAAATAAAATAATCAATTTGATAAGTGAGACATCAATTGATTTTATGGGAGTCAATTTGAATTGAATCAAGAGAAATTAGTAGGTCCGCTTTTGGTCGTGCTTTTAGGATTTAAATTGGTTCTATGGACGAGCCAAGGTGTGAATTAAATTATGGGAACATTGGATTAATTTTTATGGACTTCAATTGGACTCAATTGAAAAGAAGAATTGAAGAAATTAAGGTGTACAAAAATTGGACCCCGGCGGAAAATCAAGTGCACCCATTGGATTGAGGTTGTGGGACTTAGTGGAGGATGACATCACTACGAGGTCATGGTGGGCCACTAGAGGAAAGTGAGAAAGAAAGAAAGAAAGAAAGAAAGAAAGGGAAAAGAAAAAGGAAAAGGGGAGAGAGAGAGGGTGGGGCCCACACTCATCTTCAACCTTGAGCCAAGGAGGAGAGAGAAGGGGGGGGAGCCGTCCGCCGCCCAGCCGCCCGCGCCGCCCCAGCCGTCGCGCCGTTCGCCCCCGTCGCCATGCCGCCGTCGTCGTCCTCGTCTCCGCCCGCTCCCCCGCCGCTCTAGCCCGCCGCCTCGCCGTCTAGCGCGCCGGCGGCCGCGCCGGCCCGGCTCACCGTCGTTGTCCTCATCTCCGCCCGCTCGCACGCCGCTGGGGCCGGGCCCGTCGGAGCTCGCCGCCGCACCGTCCCGCCGCTCCCTCCGCCCGAACCGCCGCCGACCCAGCCCCCGCCGCACCACCGTCCGGCGGCCAACCGTGGGGAAAAAAAATGGGTTTTTCAGCAGCTTCGTGGGCCGATTTGGCCGCCTTCCCGGCCCCGGACGCGAGCCCGCCTTTGGAGTTTATCGATCCCGGCGCGCTCGTCGTTTTGGTCCGTCCGGCGCGTTAATCGGGTGAGTTACCTCACTAATCCTTGATTAGAGGGTTAATTATGCCCTAAGTGTGTTTAATTTGAATTAAGTGTGTTTAGGTGGTTAGATTAGATTATTTTAATGTAAGTTAGATTAAGGAAATTGGATTAAGCTTAATTGGGTTTAATTAAGTTTAAAAGAGGTTAATTAAAGTTGATGGTGATGTGACTTATTTAGATTTTAATTTAGAATTATTTAATTGGTTGAAAAATTCGGATTATTAAAATAATATTAAAATATTCCGAAATTAATTAAATATTATTATTTATAAAAAAAACGGAAAAATTTATTTTTAGCCCCGGTTGCTCAGAATTTCGTGCTGATCACTGCTGTGATGTTAGAATTTTAATTTGATGCTTGATTTGTGGCGAATTGAGTGTGATTGCGTAAATTAGGGGTTTTGAGTAAAAATTCCAATTGTAAAATTTGATGGTGATTTGGCCGTGATTGACCGCCTATTAGAGGCCGTGCCTATTGAGGCCGTGATGAACCGCCTAGGAAAGGCCGTGCCGAGTGGGGCCGTGATGCCACTAGTCGTTAACCGCCTATGAGAGGCCGTGCCGTGGGGCCGTGATGCCACTAGTGTTGAACCACCTTTTCGAAGGTCGTGCCACGTGCCATACCACCGATTGTTGAGTCTACCCTTAGGGTTGTGGTTGGGAGCACTGCTTGATTTGATTGAATGACATGCAATCGGCCGAGCCGATTGATCGCTGAGACGATCCAAGTGGTTGATTGATTGTTGATGTGATTGTGCCGTGCTTTATTTAATTGTCATATTTGCACGTGATTGAATGATATAAATTGTACTAACTTGCGGCGCGGACTGTCGCGAGGTAAGTCTTCTTGATGTGTGGCTAGGTTATCTTTGGGGTGTATTTTCTTTCTAATAGGGGCTTAGGAGGGGTGAACTTGCTGAGACAATGTCTCACCTCGTTGTGGAAAACACATTTCAGGGCCGTAAATGATGATCCCAGTGGAGTCAAGTGGACTGCCGGTGCCGTTGGAAAAGGAGTTGCAGAGTCAAGAAGATGGAGGATCGACGATCGAGTCCGGCTAGTAGTTTTAGGACCGTTCCTTGTTTTTGATTTGGCCAATCCTGAGTGTGTAGACTCCGATCCGTTTTGACTGCATGTAATCCTTGTTTGATTTTATGATAGCATGTTGGTTTGTATTAAATTGATTTTTGATTCCTGCTTTTCTATCCCGCTTTTAAATTGTCAGGGGTTTATTATTACGTTCCGCATGCGCTTATTAAATTAAATTGGGTCGGCGACACTACCTGGGAATGTCGCAATATCACGACCATGGCGGGTTGTTCACGTGTCTCGGGGTTCGGGGCGTGACAACAACTACAGAATCTTCAATTAAAAAAGTAATGCACACCAAGAAATAAGTCTAGCCAGAATACCCAATACCATATCCCATAATCAAGATCCCAAGAGAAAAAAGTTATTATCATCAAACCAACATAAAAAATGGTTTTCATCCTAGATAAATTTACCTCTGTTACAACTATTTCATAAATTTATACATGCAAATTTGCACCCAAATTGCACCAAGTTGGGATTAAAATGACATCAAAACAGTTCCGACTAGCAAGCTTCAAAGATAAGTCCAGTAAGTTTAACTTCAGTAATGACCAAAACAACAATTTACCTAATTACATAAACAACATAAAGTAAATTAAATGCATCTTCAGAGCTTTACGTCAACTACTCCATAAAAATAATGAAATTACACAAATAAACATAAAGGTCATGGATATGTTAAAATAAAATTTAATTTTTAACAAAAGATTCCTCATAAAATAGTTAGTTTAATAAAATAGGCATCCCAATGTATTAAAAAATCCGGATTCTTCTTTCTCTCCGCCTGCTCATATGCATGAAAGTCATCTTTTTGTGCTTTCTTAAACATAAAATTTTGTTGGCATCATTTGCTCTGAAGTAGGTAACTGTGCAAGAGAACAAAACGGCATGGAGAGTTAATTAACCAAATTGACTAGAACAAGGGAGGCAAGCACCAACAATGACATATGGAAACGAAAATATATCCTTCAATCCCTCAAATTTCCCCAAAACTACAAACGAATGCAAAATTCAAATAATTTTTGAAGTAAATCTAAGAAAATCTATACCTTTCCAGGCAGAGGCAACAGCATGGTATAGAGCATAGCAATGGCGGCGTTGTTCGTCGAATAGTGGAGACGGAAATAACAGAGTGAGTCGAGAGAGAAAACTGTAAAAAGAAAAAAAAAAAAAAAAAAAGAAAGCCCTCAAAATAAGACCCACTTAACAAAACAAGTATGACAAAAGAAAAAAGAGACAAGAACACTGCAGTTCAATGAGTCAATTCTTTAAGATGACATCGAAGTCCATGCTTCAAAATAAAACCCTAAGGCTCTGTTCATTTTGCAAAAATGATTTTCGAGAAAATATTTTCCGGATTTTCTGGCATTTGTTTCACAGAAATGAATTTCTTGGGGAAAATGTTCTCCATAAAAGAAAAGAAAGTTTTCTAAATTAAGGGAAAATATTTTCCACTTTTGAAAAGTAGAAAACATTTTCCTCACTTGATCTCTCTTATCTTACAACTCTATAAATCCTCACTTCCTCCTCCCCTTTCTTTTTCTTCTTTTCTTTTTTGTTTGAATTATTTTTTAATTTTCTTGTTCTTTTTTAATTCGAATTATTTTTAATTTCCTTTTTCTTTTCTTTTTTCTTTTTCTTTTCTTTTACTTTTTTTTTTTTTCTTTCTTTGTTTCCCATCTTCTTCTTTCTTGGCTAGTCATCGGCCATTGTTAGACGAACTTTGAGCTTGTCGATCTCAAGTTCTCACTCTGCACTCTTGCTTATTATTTTCTTTATTTATTCTACCCCGCAGTTGTACATTGCTCAATTAAAGAGCTCTACATGCTTTGCTTCTTTTTTCTTTTGTTTATTAGAACACAAAAGACACAATGGGAGAACGGGCCACTCAATTGGAAGATTCTCACGAGGGCTGTACATGCTTTGCTTTTTTTTTTTTTTTTTTTTTTTTTTTTTCTTTTTGCTTCTTTTTAAAATCCATATGAACATTTTTTATAATAGATGAGTGTTTGGCGACAATAAGGGAACAAAGATATAAAGTAAGTTTGCTTGGATTTAAAGGCAAGTTCATATTTCATGAATTTATAGGTTGGTAAGTGATGCATGCCTAAGTGGTGAAGTTTAGAAAATATTTTCTTTACCGAACACCAGAAATATTTTCTAAAATATTTTCAAGTTTTAGTCGAACATCAGAAAATATTGTCATTTTCTTAGAAAATGACCTCTGGAAAAATATTTTTCCAGAAATGGCCCATTTTCCGTGAAACGAACGGACCCTAAAATTACAAATTGTATGCAAACATTAAACAATTTCTAGAATGAATCTAAGAAAATTTGTGTCTTTCAAGGTGGAGGTGGTGGCGGCTTGTACAATGTAGGGCAGCGACGGCGTGGCTCATTGGACGACGAAGAGGGCTTGAACAGAGCAAGTTAAGAGAGAGACGAAGAGAACAGGGTGAGTCAAGAGAGAGACAGTGTCCTTCACAGCATGGTTCGTCGAACAGTGTCGATTGTGAGTCGAGAGGGTCATTTGAGAGAGAGAGAGAGAGAGAGAGAGAGAGAGAGAGAGAGAGAGTGTGTGTGAGTGAAGAGCAAAGTGGAGATAGTCTCATTCATTTGAAATTGAAATTAAGGGTGTGTTTGTTTTACTGAAAGTGTTTTACCGGAAAGTATTTTCTGGATTTTCAACCGTTTGGTTCACTAAAAATGATTTGGTCAATGGAAAAGACTTTCCGGTCAACGCAAATGTTATGCATTATTTTACGAAAATGAATTCCTCTCCTTCAAAAGGTGAAAACACTTCCCTTTTCATTTTTTCCCTCCGACCTTTCACTTTTCCTCTCCGTACGCCGCTCTCTCCCTTCGCTTCTTTCACTCGTCTTTCTTCTTTAGCTCTTCTTCAATGACGCGCATCTTCTTCGCCATTGAAGGTCCAGATGTTCTTCTTCATCATTGAAGGTTTGGCTCTTCTTCAACGACACTCAACACTGTTCTAGGTTCTCTCTCCTCTCCGATTTGAGAATAATGTTGATTCTCTGCATTTCGATTGTTTGATTCACGTTTCCATTCATCTTCTTCAAGCAATTGAAGTAAAACGCCCCTCAAAGCCTCTCTCTCGATCCTCTGCGTATTCCAGAAGCTTTTGCCCCACTGATCAGCACCGGAATCCGCAGCTCACCTTGCCACATCCAGTGCTCTTTGGATCACGATGTTCTTGCGCGCTTGAGCTTCGAATCCATGTGCTCCATCAATGGACTCAAGTTTATTGAACCAATAGATTCCTTCAAACCTTCGACAACTTGGAGCCTTGGAGCTTTCAATTTTCATTGAGCGTGGAAGTTAGTACATTCTTCCATTACACATGTGGAAGAGAAACCGAGAGCTTTGTTGTTGTTAGCATGAACATCGGTCACGCCTGAGATTATATTAGTAACTTTCGATTCGGTCTTGATGATCTCATATTGATTGGGTTGCGGTGCTCACTATCTTCTTGTTTCCTTGTGCCGTTTAATTGAGTGCACGTCAAGTGTTTGGTGAAATGCCCAAGCAGATTAGTCCTGCTATGTTATTTGTACCCTTAATGGAGGAGCAAGCCATTTTTTCCCGTGAGCATGAGAATACTGCATCTGTAGTGGATGGGTTTGTGTGTTGGACGATGCTTGCTCTTGTTGTTCTCCCTGAATGTATCTATCAGTGTTTCAAGATTGAGAATGACTGATCTAATCATCCCTCAAGTTTCTGATAATTTGCCTATCAATTGATGGTTATCTTCCATGTTCTTATGTTGGATTCATAGACGAGACTGCTGACACTTGCAGTGTATAATCAATAAATAAGTTAGCTATCGAAGTTGAGCTATTCTGGAGTCTGTTAGACATCTGTTGGTTCTATTGTAACCTTCCATGGAATAAGAGTGCTCGAAAGCATGAGTTTTATTTTCTTTGTTGTCAACTAATATTAGACACCTTTTAGCAAGTCTATTATGTACAAGAACGAGAGAATGTTTGGTTTTCCAGATGAGTTCAAGCATTTTGGCCGAGAAAGTTGTCCATCTTTGCAGGGTTACACGTACATACTCACTCATCAATCAAATAGTTTCGGCAATCAGCTACAAATGAATAGGTTTCTATAAAGTCCCTTCCTTTTCCATCGAAATTTGAGACTTTGGCTTCGCATTGGCGTTGTATTCTTTTCACACTTGTCCAAAAGCACCAGGGCTTGTCCAAATTACTACATGATGTTTGAGAGTGAAATCATAAATCTACCTTATGTAACATAACAATTCTCAAAGCAACATAGCAAATTCTCTCTTCAGATCAAGACAATCCTACAAGAAATTTCCTGCTCTCCTTCTATTTTTGTATTGTTTCAGTATAAATTCTTTAGCTTTTAGGATCAATCCCACCCAAGAGAATTGATCAATTTCCTTATCTACCGGACATAGATTCTAGGTATGGTCCTTCGTGGTGTCCATGGGCAATTATGGATATCTTGTAGAGAGCCGCTCGAGAGGTGCATCCATCTAAAGAAAGCCAAATGTAATGAAGAGATTAATGAGATCGTTTTGACTTGCTTTTGTAACCGAAAATCATGTCCATTTTTAGAAAAAAAAAATACATGTATGAATTCAGGTTTTCTTTTCATTTTGCAGGTTCAAATTCTAGATTTATTAAACTAATCGAGAAAAATCCATTTATAAAGTAATATTGACTCAACAAATTAATTTGAAAGTAAGATTAAGAGGCACACAATTGTCAATTATTTGGTCAAATGTCATTCAATCATTTTTCTAATGCGATCCAAATACCATAAAATACTTTAAATCACGTATCACCAAATAAAGGAAAACTAATCATTTTTCTGGAAAATGATTTCCCCAAAAATATTTTCTTAAAACGTTACATTTTCCATGAAACAAACACACTCTAGAAGGGCTTCAACACAGTGGGCCAGGCGATACGTGTCGCTCATTGAATAGACTCGGATTTTGACACGATGGCATCACAGTGGTATCAAATATTTTCTCCGAAAATGCCATCGTTTGGAGAAGACGGAGCAGACAACGGACTCATCTCGTCGACCATTGATTTGGATCGAGCCCGAGCCCGAGCTGAGCCCGAGCCCGGCAGTTATGGCTAGGGGTGATCGGGTCCGGGTGGGTAGGGTCTAGACTGACCCCATTCCCGACCCCGTTATAACCGGTTCTCTTTTTTTGGACCCTGTTCCCTACCCCCGTTTACCTTGGACCCCGTTCCCGACCCACCCCGTTTTTTTCGGTCCGGAACAGGGTCAACCCCGTTTTTATTGGAACCTGTTTTGCAAAAATTAATGTACAGCACTCATATTTAAAATAAAACAAGTAATGTGAATTAGACTTGTTGTATTCAAGTAGTAGCAAAAATTACTCCTTGTCAATTAAGGAAAAAAAAACTAAAGCCATGATATGCACAGAAAATCACGACAAGTTCAAGAGGAAGTCGAATGGAAACTCAGTATCATTCTAGGCAATCACATCACAAAAAGGAAATGGAAAGAAGAGAGCATTGTAGAACAAGAGAAGAGAAGGATACTATAAATGCCCAAAACCACAACCATACTTGCAAAAGAATAACGACTTTATTACCAAAAAAAAAAAAAGAAGAAGAAGAGGAGGAAAATGGCGAGTTCTGAGCACATGATTGATTACCACGTAATCAAAGAGACGTGGAATCATTAATGCATAATTAAGAATTAACCCTTCGCCCTTTTTCTGCCTGCTGTGCATAAAATGGGTAAAAAATACAACGAGTTTAAAGGACTACTTAGGCACTTACCCCACATGATCTTCATCACCAAAGTCTATTTGCAGTAATTTTATTCTTGTTCCTTCCAAAATCATGTGATGCTTATAATTTGGCTTTTATTTCAATTTTGAAACCCCAAAACCTCTTAGGATATCAATATATTGATATGACTCACGCAGAATTTTTTTTCCATAATTTCATGAAATTTCAACAAAAGAAAAATCGAGTGATCAATGATATCTCTGTCTGCAATACGTGATTATAAATCAACAAACTAAAAATAAGACACGGGATATCACCAATGGATATGGACACCAATTCGAATTGAGCTCCAAACTCAACATTGTCCAATCGACACTCCCTGCTCTTAATGAACTCACCCAATTCAACTTCCCTTTGTTTAACCTTATCATCGGAAGGCCTTCTCTTGACATGTCCTGAAGTCGCCAATCTTGAATCAACCCAACCATCTCTAGCCCCATGCGAGGGCAAATGAGAACTCCTTCTTTTCGGCGAACTTCTTCCCCCATCCCCTGAAGGCTCATCCAATCCCGGAGGGTTCAAACTCCTCCGATCATCGCCACCACCGTGTGATCCCTCCGGACCACCGCGCTGCGAAACGGGCGCGGTTCGAACTCACCACAGCTTACCTTTTTGGCTTTCTCCGGCGAAGATAATTTCTCGGCGTCCCGAGGCTTTTTCGATTGCATCTTCCCTTAAACTCAAACAACTCAAAGCACAATATTTTCCCGATCCGCGCTCAAAAAAATAAAAACCCTCGCTCGCCCGCCCGCTCCCAATCGGGATCGTCTCCTTCCCAAAACCCCAACGACTCAAATTCTCAAAACTCAAACCAAGCGAGGGTCGCGATCGCGAATGAAAGAGGGCTTGGCCGATCGATCGAGGCGCGACGATCTTGAATCGACGGGCCGAGCCGAGCAATTGGACACGACAGGGAGGCGGAAAAAAGGCGAGAAGATTCGAACGAGACGTGAAGATCACGATACTCGTCTCGGAATCAAACGACCGCACGGAATCAAACGACCAGGAAACATCAACGAGATACGAAGCATACCTCATGGAGGGAGCCGGGAAGCCGTGGCGCGGGCGAAGGGGAGGGAACCACCGGGGAAAAATTAGGGTTTGCGGTGAGAGAGACAGAGGAGGGCGAGTGAGAGAGACAGAGGGGGATAAAAATAGAAATTAGGGTAGCGCGAAAAGGGGAAAACCGGTTCTCCAATCGGGTCCAAAACCGGGGAAAACCTAATCCCGGAACCGGTTCCGGACCGGTTAAAACTGCAGAAGCGGAAATGGCCGAAGAAGCGATCCTAGGGTTCTCTCCTTCCCTCTCTGCCCTAATGCTCAGGACTCTAACCGGGAAGAAGGAGGAGGGGGGGTTTCGGCGGTGTCTGCAGAAGCGGAAATGGCCGAAGAAGCGATCCTAGGGTTCTTGCAGACCCACGAGGAGATCGCCGATTCCGGCGAGTTCGCGGCGGCGCATGGGCTCGACCACAGCGAGGTGGTCAACGTCATCAAGAGCCTCCACGGCTTCAGATACATCGACGCTCAGGTCACACCTCACCTCCCCTCTCTCTCCTCAGTACATTCTCGCTGCCCAGCGCCCGCCCGCCGGCTGCTATTTTCCGGTTGTCGTGCGCGCATTTCCGTCGACTGGGTGTTGTTTCCTGTGATGCCACATCTTGATAATGGGGTTGGACGTGGGCGGAATTGGTGTTGATACGGGGGCATTGGAGCGTGGACGCCGATAATCTCGGTGAACCTACAGTTTGTCTTGGCGAATGGGTCATCCGCCGGGTTGCGGATTTTGGTCGCATGTTTGTGTTTTCGGGTCTTTGTTACACGGGTTTAACGTTGTCGGCTGGACGTGCAGGACATCAAGAGGGAAACGTGGGTGCTTACGGAGGAAGGGAAGACGTATGCAGACGCCGGATCACCTGAAGTGCAGCTGTTTTTGGCTGTACCGCCAGAGGGTATCTCTCGAGAAGAACTTCAGGTTAGCATCACCACTTCCGACCCGATTGGGTTTGCGATGCTGTCGAATGTTGCGCCTGGCGAGTGAGTCTTTCTTAGCAAGTTTGCTTTCTAGGGAGTGAATTTGGATTTCATCTGGCGGTTGTGTGTATAGCATCTCAAGCTGTTTTCTAAGAGATTTTCCTTTTCAAGTTCTATGTAAGAATATCTAAGAATGGATGAATTATCACCGAGGTATTACGTGGATGCAGAAAAGGCTTGACCCCTCAGTTTTCAAAATAGGTAGTGCACAAGCAGGGAAGAATAAATGGGTCGAGATGGGCAAACATATATCTAGAAAGGTAAGCAGCTATGCTATTTTGTTGATGAATTTTCTGGTTTTGTATCTTCTGTTCAAAAGCTTTTTTCCTTGCTTATTTAGGTTAACTTATGGTGTAATACTTATGGAATTGATTAGATCCTCTGATCTGTATTCGTCTGGTTTGTAAGTTTAAGAGTGATACTTAAGGTGTGATAGTTATGGTTTTGTATATTCTGTTCATAAGATTAAGAGTGAAGTCAACTGTTTCATGCGTTTGTGGAGAGCTTGGGTGGCTGCATTTGAATTTTAGTTAATGTATTAGTTCCAGATACATTTATTATTATTATTTTTTTTTAAAGGAAAAAAAAAAGGAAATCTACTTGTTCTTGGCTCTAAGTTTTGCATGCGCCTATTTAGTATTCTTTGTTTTTTATGTTTAACAACTGAAATGGAAAACTTCTTTAGGTTCAACACGTGGATGACAAAGTCAAAGATATGCTTACCCGGATAAAAGATGGGCAGGTAAATGAATTGCTCGTGAATTCTTTCTTTCCACTTCATGTTTTCCCCTTTTCCTTTGTAATCATTCATACATTATTATTATTATTATTATTATTTTTTTTTTGTCACTGTAAGACTTACTTTCCATGTAATAAGTACCATCTAGTATGCAATGAGAGATCTCTTTGATGTATGAACATATAAGGGTAAGATCTTCAATGTAGGGGGTTCTTTAAAAGACGCATACGAATAATACCAAACACTCGAGAAAAATCATTGTTTAGTTGGTCCATGTCATACATTGTATGGTAAGGAGTCATAAACGTCATTAAACCATTTGTGGCAAATGGTCTGAGTTTTTTGCTGGAGATACTATGGAAATTCCTGTGGTTGGTAGACATGCAATTGTTTGAGTTGCAATGGGTGCTCTAGGTTATCGAGGTTCAGAGCGTGGGCTTATCCATCAGGGAGAAGTATTTTTTGTGTTGGGTCACACAGCAGATCTAGTGTGATTGACCAATCACTTTTCTTGCCATGCATTTCATCCTATTTGGTGTTTAAATGCTAAATCACTCTATTTTAATTGGCTTGTCACACCACGAGTTATCGGGAAACGCTGTACTTCTCACATGGAATACCTTCTGTTCCACCAAAGTCACCTTAAGTAATGCATAATAGGGTGTGGATATTTGGTAGGCTTTTTTTAAGTATCTGGTGCTTGTGCAAGATGCGAGCTTAAGAATGTGTAGCATGGGGTTTACTACAATAAAATCAACACATTAGTAAATTGGGGACTTGTCCCTCTCTTGTTCTTCTCTGTTTGATCCAGATGTATATTTGAGTAGTTTATACAGACTATTTTGTCCTTTTTTCCTTCCTGCTTATTTAATGTTTGAACAATCTCCTTGCCTAACATCTGTTTTTTCTCAGGGCATTGATGCAGACAGCATCAAAGCTCTCAAAGCAAGAAAGCTTATTACTCCACAGTAAATACTTCTTTTGAGTTTTGGTTTACTAATTACTCGGTTTGCCAGAAGTTGTGAACTTTCTTTGGTTTCTTGTTTTAATGCTCACATCCATGTAAAACCTGTTTTCTTTAAGGACATGGAAGGGTTACTCAGTGAAGAGAGGTCCTAATTATGCCCCTAAAAGGAAGAAGGCTGCTACAGATTTGACTCGGGAAAATCTCCAGAGGTATTAGTTTTACGTTGTAGTTAATTCATCGACAAAGTTGTGCATTGACATTGCTAAATTAGTTGGCTTATGAGGGAAATCGTTTGACATGTGAAAGTTTCTGTTTACCCAATGTCCCCCACCTTATAACTGAATATCCCTAATGATGTGAAGTTCCATTAAATCAGGAAAATTAGAGGGGTCTGCTGTTGTGTGAAAATCTTCAGATTTATCATTAGAGAAAAAAGAAATATATATTTAGCTTTTGAGTGGATTCCAAATGATTCTCACTTTCCTTATCGACAGAGGAATGGGAATTTGACCCTTAATGGCGATTCATTTGAAAGCTGATTTTGGCCTTCCAGACATAACCTTTAAGTTCTTGTCTTTAGTTTCTGCATTTTCCTTTGCTAATTTGTTTGCTTATTTGAATTTCTTGCTGCAGCCAAGCAATTCTTACATTGTTATAATCTATAAACGATATTACCTATAAACTTTCAACTCTCCTTTTTCGTAATAGATGGGTCGTTTCTGCTATTATGGGTTGTCTTTGTTCGTTTACATGTAACTTTTCCTATTTTAAATTGAGGAAATCACACAGGGCTGATTGGTTGATGGATGTAGGCCCTGAAAATTGGTAGCTCATACTGTTTTAGTTGCGATATGATGTGCTCATGTCTGGTTCACTCTAACTGATGAAGCATGCACTTTTATTGCAGGGGCGACTGGAGGGATTTAGAGTTCAAAGAGTATAACTTCAGCGCCAAGGGTCCACCTTCTGAAGGTGGCCATGTTCATCCACTTCTTAAGGCAAGGATTCTATTCTTTAAATGTTTTTGTTGAGAATATTAATATTGTGTTTGGCCGGTTCCAGACCCAAGATAAATGGACATAGGGTCTAAGGAGAATATCAATTAATCATATCCTTAGCTTTGACTGCTGCTGAAAGGTCCCTACTTGGTGGTCAAATCAGCACAGAGGACCAACTATTTCAGAACCCTGGTCACTTTTGGTGACAGAAGTAGAACCCTGAGTCACCATGGCTACATTTAGTCTCTTAGAAAGTTAAAGGTGCCTAGGTGTCAAGGAAACTTTCTGTTCCCCCAGGCTTGAACTGAGATTTGATGTTATGTTCAATTCAACTGGTTGTCGCATGTATCATTTATTAATCATGGTACTGCTTCTGAATCGAGCTTTGGAAGTATATCTGTCACATGACATTTGTGGAAAACTTTAGCCAATCATAAGGATGAATTCTACATCAATTGCATAAAGAAATACAGAGCTAGGTACTCGGTCCTGCAAAAATTATAAAGAGCACATTTAGTCAGACTGTTACTTTCATAGGAACCGTCTGGACCAATAAATTGCCATCTATTGAAGAAATGGGAGATGAAATCTGCATAAAAATCTATGATTTGCTTTACCCTGAAAAATTAAGTTATGGAAAATCTATTTTGTCATATGCTGAATGTGTTCAGCTAGATCTTGAATTTTTTTTTTATGCTGCGATACCATGAATATCGCTCAAAGGTCTTGGTCTCGTATTGTTGACAGCACTCCATAAGGTCTGAAAAGTTTCAATTTTTAATTGAACACACTTCACAAAGTGTGTATCCTATCAAAAAGTGAGGACATTATCTGGAGGCAAGTTCCATGACTTGCGAAGGATAAGTCTTGAACTTCTTGATTACTTCTCAAAGCTTTTAGATTTCTGTCAAAAGTATTTAATTGATTTTTGGAAGTTTAAAAGCAAGTATAACAATCCAGAAAGAAAGTCCATGTAACTCATGGTTCCTATGATCTTGCTTTTTCTGATTCTTGTGGCAACTAAAAGCTGCTCCGTTTGCAACGTTCGTTTGAAATCTTTCATAAACACAGTGAAACTTCCATATGACAGTGAGCTCTTTGCAGTATCATCCTCAAGTTCATGTTATTGCCACTAATATTTTCTCATATGTCCATCGTTTAAAGATTTTGCAAATTCAACATATGCAATTGAAGAATATTTTTCCTCATTTTTCTTAGCTTTGCTTATGAGTATGTTTTTTTCCTCATTTTCAGGTGAGGCAGCAGTTGAAGAATATTTTTCTTTTTATGGGGTAAGACGTGGCAATATCTTTTGCTAGTGAAAGTATGACAGTTTATTTATCCTTTTGTTCCTTGGTTCTATAGTTGCTTACGGTGGCTCTTTCGTTGGTTGCAGTTTTGAGGAAATGCCTACAAACAACTATGTGGAAAGCAGGTATAGGTTCTCATCTCTCTGCTTTGCAGTTATATACATGCTTCATGTCATGGTCAGTGCTCTGTGATATGTTAAGCACTCATTACTATGATCACAAAACTTACGCCAATTGGTCTTATCTATAATACATCTCTATTAAGGTAATACTATATTCTAGACATTTGGTAGAAACTGATAATCATGGTAAATTTAGTTGGTAATCTGCCAAATGACATCATGCTCCAATTCCTGGTTTTTGCATGCTGTCCAGTCCGAGAGATTGAAATGAGAATGAATATATTTATGCACGCAGTACACAATCTTTCCTCAATTAAAACGTCATCTCAAATTGTCCATGAATCTATCTGTTTGTGCTGAAAATGGGGGCTTTTATGCTTACATTCTTCAACTTTTTGTAACTGATGACGCATCTGATGTATTGAGGGCTAAGCAGATGCATGTGAGTGTATGGCTAAGTATCTAAATATGAGTTTAGTCGTCTATTGTCTACCATGCATGAGGTGCTTTTGCCTTGTATTGCTGTTGTCCAGCTTTATTGTAGATTACCAGTCTATAGGGTTTTACCAATTTCTGGTCAATGTGCAGTTTCTGGAACTTTGATGCTCTGTTCCAGCCTCAGCAACACCCTGCTCGTGATTCACATGATACTTTCTTTTTAAAAGGTCTGTCCTATCTGATTGCATAATTGGTAGTTCCACTTTATGTGGTGTTGTTCTCATAATTATTTGGCTTGTGATGCATATAGCTCCTTCCACCACGAGAGAACTTCCTGAAGATTATGTTGAACGTGTGAAGAGAGTTCATGAATTGGGTGGTTACCAGTCTCGAGGGTATAATGTTTGTTTGTTTCATGTTTTTATCAATTTGTGTTTATTTTTAACTGCATTCCTGTATTTATCTCTCCAATTGGTGTGAGAATTGCCTTACATTTCTGTTGCTGATGGACTTTTTTTTTCTTTTGGGTGCACAGATATGGATATGAATGGAAAAGAGATGAAGCAAATAAGAACCTTTTACGGACTCACACGACTGCTGTTTCCACGCGGATGCTTTACTTGTTGGCACAGGTTTGGTAGTGCTTGATGTTTCCCGACAAAAAGCTTACTCTGCAATTGTTTTGCCAATCCTAGAATATGCATTTAATTTCGTTTATTGTCTTGTTGCATAATTTTTTAATGGATCACTAAATTTAGAATAACATGCATCATTGCCAACAAGACCTAGAACCATTTATGAGCCTTTTATTTTTGCTCCATTGTTGTACCACCTCATGGACAACTATAATTTGTTGAACATAATGAATGTTGGTTTAGACACTTGGTAAATATTGTCAACATATTTCCTGCAGTTCTTCATGTTCCTATAGAACTGTCTCATACCCACCTGTTTCAACTTTCTCTCTCCAAAACCCAAAAAAATAGATTATGAAAATAAGCATGTGGTTGCAATTTTGCAAATGAATATAACTCTCCATAGTTTTTAAGAGTCAGGGTGTTAAATACTAGATAAAAGTACAATATCAGTTGCTAAAAAGTAAAAACTAGAAAAATGAAGTAAAAGTTGATTTACGCACTAAATGACTTTGTGATGTAATCGTGCAAGTTGTCCCTAGTGTGTTCTGCTTTGAGCTGGAAGCATTATTGGGGCATTGTGGGAAGCAAAAGAACAACTTACTATTTCTATCTAAGATTCAGTCTCAGAAGATTTAAAATGAAAAAAAATGAATTGTTTTTAATTAATGAAAAACTACTAAACATCAATGTTTAGATTTTTTTGAAAGGTTTTGGGAGTTCTGAATTAAATAAACCTAAAATGTGAGTCGCAAATAAAAGAGGAAGTCAATTCAAATGGACCATTTATTGTTTGATTTCTTGACATTACTTGCAGAAGAAACCCTTTGAACCAAAGAAGTACTTCTCAATTGATCGTGTTTTCAGAAATGAAGCAGTAGATCGAACCCATCTCGCAGAGTTCCACCAGATTGAAGGTGATTATTTGATTATCCTTGCATATTGAGACTTAAGAGAATATATCTGGATTTTGTGGGATGTTCAGTTATGCTGTTTCTCAAATAAGCAGAATAAATACTTCATTGGAATTTACGTCTGTTCTCTGTCCCTAGTTTTCCAATCGTCTCTACAATAAATAAAATCTGTTAGATCTGTGGGATTAGGAGTCAAGTGGTGTCCAAGTTACAGGTATACTGTCTCTAGATAGAAATGTTTTCTAGTGAAAGTTAGTAGAAACAAATTTGGATATTCTGGTAGAAATCACATGGGTTCTTGTATTGATGACCTTTCTGAATCTTGACTCTGGTTTCAGGTCTCGTATGTGATCGAGGACTTACTCTTGGAGATTTGATTGGAGTCCTGCATGATTTTTTCTCTCGTATAGGTAGAGAGTATTTCTATAATATCAGCCAACAAAAAGACCTTGGGAAGCCCTGAGATGATGATGGGCAGGTTCAAGGTAGTCTTGGTAAATATGTATATTTGACGTAGCCCAATTCCTTATCCAGGCATGTCAAAGCTCCGTTTCAAGCCTGCTTACAATCCATATACTGAACCTAGCATGGAGATTTTCAGGTGAAGTAGCTTTATATAGCTTTTTTAGTGTGAATTAGGGATCAATCTAACCCAAGAGGTCTTCCGTTCAATTCTACATTCCCCTACATATTACTTCCCTCCCCATCCCTATACTTGTCTAAGGAAAATGTTTTACATTTTGGCCAGTTACCATGAGGGCCTTGGGAAATGGGTGGAGATAGGGAACTCTGGCATGTTCAGACCTGAAATGTTGCTTCCTATGGGACTCCCTGAGGATGTTCGTGTTATTGCCTGGGGACTTTCTCTCGAAAGGTAAATAGTGTCTTTAATATTTTTATCTGTGGCTTGATTGGATGGTGAAGCTGCAGGGGTATTATTACATTGGGCTTGTTTTGTTGTTAGGATAAAGTGCAACTTTAGTTGATTTCCGAAGTTGGTGCAATTTTTCCATTTTCTTTTGCTACTGAAGGCTTAGGCTGTTTGGCTTATTCGTTGCTTGATTCCTTTCATGTTTTGTGGTTTCTGGACCAGACCTACGATGATACTTTATGGGATTGATAACATCCGGGATCTGTTTGGACACAAGGTACGATCTCACTCTGTTCTTCCCTTTCTCTGAGATCTACCTGGTTGACTTCCACTACTATAATCCATGCACTTTTGTCTTATGCAGGTTGATCTCGGTCTTATTAAGAAGAACCCAATATGTCGTCTGGGAATTAATTAAATTTTGGGGAACTCAATTTTTGGGTACATTTCAATTCTTTACCTGTTTTTACCTTTTAGAACGACAATTAAGCAGAAATTACTTACACAGGTCAAAAAGACCATTTCTTCTGTAGATCTAAACGTGCTGTAGAAGCACCATACTTAAACTTTAGTGGGTTGCTAATAGAACTGTGTTTCAAATCCTCTGCGCAAGTTACTTTCTTTTTTCCTTTTCCCAGACGGATTCACTCTGCTGAATCAGGTGTTACTTGCATCTCTACAGAATTCATGTGGAGCTGCTGGCCACGCAGTGAGTGCAAAGATTTTGTATCCCCTTATGTGCCAAATTTCATTGACGTTAACGCTCAGAAGGCTGTCTAGATGCCATAACCGCACCAATGGATGTTTCAATGTAATCGCAAGTTGCAACTGCATTTCTTGAACATATTTTAACGACAATAAAACGGAAGTTCATCGGATGATATTCAAATAATAGCTGAGGGATGTGGTTCTCGTCGTGCCTTCGGAAGTGAACAGAGTAAAAAGTAAAAAAATGATTCGTCTGGAGTACGAAAGTCGTATTAAGAAATTGGTTTACAATGCGTCTTGTGGTCTTGTTGAGTATTTGAAGTTGGAATATTAGTATGTAAACTGACGTCTCAAGAAAAAGGAAAACGCACGTATAATAATACCTTTGCTTATATATTGCTGTCGGAGTAATTGCACAATCTGCCCTAAATTCATTCAACCGGAAAATTTGGAGTCCCAAACCTTGTAGTGAAATCAATGTAATATAAATCTTTGAGTGAAAATGCAATTAGGTTCTCTAGATGAAGTCTTGCTTGATTTTTCTAACATGATGATCCAATCATTGTTGTTGTCTTGCATGTCATGGCAGCGGCATAATATGAGCTATATTAAACTTAGACTATGCATCATTGCCTAGTTAAATGGCGTTGTTTCTTCGTCTGAAATGATGCACACGAATCAGCCAACTTTTCAAGAAAAAAGTGCACATATAATGATCCCTTATCTTATATTGTTTTTGGAATAATTGCATAATCAGCCCTAAATCCATTGTACCAGAACATATCAAGTTTTGAACCTTGTAGTAAAACCAATGTAATGTAAATTTTTAAGGGAAGATGCAATCTAGTTCTCTCGACAAAGTCTAGCTTGATTTGTCTAACATGCTAGTTCAATCATTGTTGGCTATCTTGCATATCGTAGTGGTGGCGTAACATGAGTTATTTTCAACAAGATGATGTTGCTTGGTGTCGTTTCTTGGTCTAAAATGATACACATAAATCAGCCAAAATCTAAAAAACCCAATCCAGAAAAAACCCTAGTTTTACTTCAGTAGAACAAAATTCATGAAGAGATCCGCAAACCATCAACGTATCATATCCGAGGAAACCAATGCAAACAACACAAATTGATCACAAAAAGACAACACACTCTTGGAAGGACCACACTGTAACTGGCCAAATCTCTTCCTTTTTTCTCCTGTTTTCTAAAAGGTTGAAGGCGGTGGACTTCAATGTAAGCCTAACACGATCAATCTTTATTGTTTCTATTGCAGGATCTCGAGGCCATCTTCATCTTTGCTCCATTTGATCAAGGTATCATTCCTATAGTTGTTAGCACAACTTAATCGTCACAATGGCAATAATTCCTTCCACATCGTACTTTTGGTCGGCATTAATCAATGCACCAACTTCAATTCACTGGAAATTAGCTACCAAGGTATTTGATGGGAAAATTCTAAAAAATTCGAGAACTTGGTCACGCAAATTACAAATTTGTAGATCAAATTGAAAAAGAACAATGTGGTTGCCTTTTTTCCTATGCTAAAGGAATCTTCGTACCCTTTGCCACCAGAAAAGAGGGAAGCACTTTTCTGTTGCTACCAGATGATTTTTAGCACTGACCCCACGGCGGAATGTTTGTGTGGCTGTGTGGCTTCGATTCTAGCTTTAGTGTTGAGTTCAAATCCACCCTCGATCATCCTGTCGGTCTAGGCGTGGTTTAATATGCAAGGTTGCCATTAAAATGAAGGCAATTTTGGGATATAAATATTTTTGGTGCCTTTCCCCGCCCTTGCTGACCAATTGTCATTTTCTTATTCATTGGACTAGGCATGAAATGATGCTTTATTTTAGGATTGAGTAGTTGCATTTGCTTCATTGGAAGTGAATTCTTCTTTTGCCATCAAGAAGCTCGAATTAAGTTGTAGTTGATTAACTGGTATAATTACTTATATTATTGACTCAGAATTCATGTATCATGATTCTATTAGACTCAAGACCTAAATGATATGGATTTATTTATTAAATGAATCTATAGAGCTCCAATTTGTTGCTCATATCTATCGATCCATGATCGAATCTCTATATGGTATAGTCCACCCTAGTTTTCATTTTTTCTTTTTCATGCTAGAAATTCAAAGACAATTAAATACCCTAACGATTTTTAGATGTTGTTAGATAGTATGATGGCTTAAAGGTAACATTGCAAACAACAAATCATTGGTGGCGAGATGTGGGAAAATTACCAAAAAAAGTCCTAAACCTATTGTAATTTTTCCAATTCAGTCCTAAACTTATTTTTTGACTAATTAAGTCCTAAACCTTTTATAATTATTCCGAGATCAGTCCATCCGGCCAAAATTGGTCGGACGGCGCGACGTGGCAGGCTGGCCGGCGTCGGCGAGTTTTTAATATTTTTTATTTTTAAAATTTTTTATTAATTTTTTTTTTTTTTTTTCCCTCCTCCCTCTTCCTCCCTCCTCCCTCCTCCTTCCTTCGCTCCGGCGACCGGCCAGCCCGGCCGGTCGCCGCGGCCGAGGCGATCCGGCGGGGGAGGCCTCGCCCGACGCGATGGTGGGGGGCTCGTCGTCGCGTCGGCGAGCCCTCGCCATCGGATCTAGCGAGGAGCCCTCGCCGGATGCGACATCGGGGGGCTCGCCGGACACGACGACGAGGCCCCCCCGCCGGATCTGGCGGGAGGAAGGAGGAAGAGAGAGGAGGGAAAACAAAAAAGAAAAAAGGAAAAAAATTAATAAAAATAAAAAAATATTAAAAAAGCTCGCCGGCGCAGCCCGCCACGTCGCGCCGTCCGGCCAATTTTGGCCGAATGGACTGATCTGGAATAATTATAAAAGGTTTAGGACTTAATTGGTCGAAAAATAAGTTTAGGACCGAATTGGAAAAATTGCAATAGGTTTAGGAATTTTTTGGTAATTTTCCCGGTGAGATGTACACAACATGCGGTTACCTTTGTTTGTGTTAAACTTAATTGTGATTGCGTCATAGGTGTGCCGGAGTTAAATCTAAGGATGCATTTGGTAATCATTCTATTTTGGGAACAATTTTTGATAAAAAAAATTCTTTTTATTTTGTTGACAAGAACAATTTCTAAGCATTTTAAAGGCGTTTAATAACTATTCAAAATTTATATTCCTGAAATAAAATTTATTTGGTTCCGTTCTCAAACTTTCCAATCCAAATCATTTTCTTTTTTTCCTTTTGTTCTCTTCTTCTTCAAGCTATGGCCGGTCGCCAGTTTGGGGATGATTAGCAACTTGAACGACGACCGGCCAAATGAGGGTTGGTGACCTCGCCAAAGTGCCGCCAACTCCTTGCAAGGCTACACCTTGTTGGTTGAGCCTTGGTTGGGCAAGGAGCCTCACCAAATCTGGGTGAGGTCAAGTCTTGCCTAGTTAGGTGAGGCTCGCCAGTGGTCAAGAGAGGCCTGGGTGAGGCCCACTTGGCCACTAGCGAGCTCACTAGACCTCGCCTAATTGGTTGTTAGTGACCGGCGACGGTGGACGGTGGCGATGATAGTAGCTAATGGCGATGGCGGTGGGAGAGGAAGATAGAAGGAAGAAAAAAAAGAAAAGAGAAAAAAAATGGATTAACTTGATTTTTTTTTGTTCGCAAAAAAAAAGAAAGAAAAGAAAAAAATGGATTAACTTGATTTTGGAATTATTTCTGAGAACAAATAATTAACTTTATTGTACTCCTTGATGCTATTCCTAATCTATTTCCAATAATAAATTTATTTTTGCGAACAAAAAAATTACTGAACGAATTTTTATTTCAAATCTATTTATGAAAATCAAATAATATAATTAAATACTATTTGATAAGTTGCCAAATGTGTCCTAAATGTATCACGACACACAAGGATTTTACAAGAAACATGTAGAATGAGAAGCCAGCATCTGATGACGTATCAGCAATTCCTCGAGGGCGAAAATGCGAATAATCGTCCACAAAAGTCGGTTCCAAAAGAAACCAAACGCTCCAGAGGAAAAGTAATAAAAAAGATTTTGCGACCACCAACCAAACATGGTCCCATGGTCTAGTGGTCAGGACATTGGACTCTGAATCCAGTAACCCGAGTTCAAATCTCGGTGGGACCTTCTCTCTTTTTTTATATTCTGTGCTCTTTTGAATCGTTTTTTCCCCCCGATGTTTTCATCCTTAAATCAAATGCAGAGGGAGAGTTGCATAAACTATTTTCCCATGATACATTGCATAAACCATTTTGCCATGAAATGGATCCATTAATCCATTTTTTTTTTGTTCATATTTGTCGAATTGAGTATCAAATGGGTCACTCCAATTTATGAACGGGTTGATACGAGGTATAAAAACAAAACCCAACTAGATTTTGGTTTAAATGGTTTGCCTTGATCAATTTTTAACTTGTATAAAAAAAAATGAAAAATACAATGAATTTTGGAGGTTAAACTCCTGTCCTCGTTCTTATCGAGGTCACCTCTCTCTTCATGCATTGTTCCCCACCCCCATCCAAAAAGAAAAAAAAAATTATCTTCATTTTATTTCCAACCTCTATTTTCTCCTTCTTCCATGGTCACCACCGTCGCCGTTGTCATCACTATACGCGAAAAGAATCTGTAAAATAAAGTGAAATTTCACTAGGCAAAATGATGGAATTTGCACGTAGAAAATGATAATGCTTTATAATCCAACGCACCTACGACTTTAACGCTCTTGAACGGTTGCCGCATGCTCTTGCACCGGGAGTTGTTCCTCCTCCTTCTCCTTATTTATTTATTTCTTGAGAAAATTATCCAAAATATCTTATATTTATTACATTTTTGCCAATTCGATCATAAATCTTTCAATTTTATCAATTAAATCCTAACTTTTCACATTTTGTTAATGGAATCAACTCGTCTAATTTTGTCAAAAATCGCTTACGTGGGCATTGACCGTCTTACATGGCACGATTGGCGCTAATGTGGACAAATTTTTTAAAAATATTTTAATATTTTATGGAATTTTTATTTTTTCCTTTCTTCTTCTTCTTCTTCTTTTAATATTTTCTTTTCTTCTTTCTTTTCCCTTTTTTCCTCCACCGGCAAATGTCGATCCTCCTCAATGGCTGCCGGAGGTCATCGGCCTCAAGTGAGGGAGGTGGCCCCGGCCCGAGGCCGACGACTTCGAGCCATTGATGACACCTAGCAGTGGGGCTGGCGAAGGTAAAAAAAAAAAAGAAAAAGAAAATCATTAAAGAAAGAAAAAGTAAATAAAAAATTCAAAAAATATTAAAATAATTAAAAATTGTTCATGTTAGTGCCAATCGATTGTGCAACATAGGACATCCGATGTCCATGTTTGCGATTTTTGATCAAAATTAGTTGATAGATTTAATTGACAAAATATCAAAATGTTTATAATTTAATTAACAAGATTCTCGTGAAGAGCTGAAAAGTCTTTTTTCTCTCCTCTCTCTTTTCTCATCATCTTCTTCCACCATCAACCATATGCGACCCAATCATTCGTCTATTACAAAGAAAATTAGATATTGCTATTTAAACCCTAAACAAAAATATTAAAATTTAATTGCATAGCATATAATTTTAGAGCATTTATTTTTTATTATTGTATTTGCATTGGACCGATGACAGATGGGTCTGAATTGATGGTTCTAAGCTTTAATATGACGAATTGGACTTAGCTCATGGAGAAAGGGAATTGGCCAAGTCTATTACTCTTTGATGACCAAAAGCTGACTTATGAAGAATGGTGATATGATATTTTTGGAAAAGATTCATATTATTCTTTTCATATTCAGTGATTTTTTTATATATTCATGTGATATATATTGAATGATATATTTTGCAGTAGACTGAAAGATTTCGGATGAAATATCAAAATAATAAGAGGTAATATCACAAATGGAAGTGTAGTTGATCTTGAGCAATATATTTTGCATATCGTATATTTAGTAGCGCAAGGACAAGAAATTGCCTATTCTCTGACCAATCCGTGAAGAAAGAATTGAGTGCTGTGCCCCTGATCGTCGGTGGACATGAACAGAACAGGAAGTCAGCATCGTTTTGTGATATTTTGGTTCCTACTTTTGTTGCGTTTGAAAAAAAAAAAAACAGGAAGAAAGAGAAGGGACGATCCTTTCTTACTGGTTCCGAGATGCAAAAGGGGCACTAGAAAAGCACAAGAAGACAGAGAGTAAATGAGGGGCTTCACAATTGAGAGCTCTAGGCTAAGCTTTTTACGAGAACCCCACACAGCGCTGTCCCCATAGTCGCGCCGTCACCGTTCACGACGCGGTTCCTCTTGCTGTCCGGTTCGACAAGGATGGCTTGCTGCAGTTCCTTTCATCGCACAGCCCAGACCAGCCACATTTGCGTGACCTGCAAAGATCCCACACTTGCCGATTTGAGTTAGCAGCGTTCTTCCACTTTGGTTCAACAATTGCACTAGTAGACCCACGTGGTCTTTCGGTCAACCTTTTGCAGTCAAGCGTTCTCGACCCTCATATTGGAAGATCCAGCGAATTTTCTGCAGCCCTGTTGTCTTGTTCGAAGCCGCTGCTATCCATATCCGTTGCCTAACACGTACTTAATATTCTCAGTGTCCAGCAGCTTCTAGTTTTTTATTATTTTTTTAGTTTTTTTTGGGTGCTCAGGCAAATCCAACTTTGTTGCTGATCCCAAATCGTGGCCAGCATCACTTTAGCCGCGAAGTCGCTTGAAATTTCAACCGATGTCTCAAGCCAACGTGCTTGATCCCGCCCTTAGACTCCTTATGCTGTTCGATTGAACTCGTTGGCTAGCAGTGGCGATGACATTGACCATGCTTCCGTGTCGTGTCCGACACGAGTCGAAGTCTGTTGGACACGTCGACACGCTTGGACACGATCAGACACGCGGTCAATGTGTGTCGGTTTTGCGGTCAACGTGTGCTCGACACGTTTGGACTCACGTGTCCGGAAGACAATGGAGGGTGGAGGCGAGGGCGAGGGGCCACGAGCGACGGCAAGCCGCAACGGCGAGTGAACCGGTCCTCCTCAAGCAAAAGTCCCTCGAGGTGAAAGTATATCCCCACCACTTCTTCCGGCTTCCGCTTCTTCAACTCATCTTCCGGGCGGCGGTGCTTCTCCTTCTCGGTCACTGTGGTGGCAGCAGTGGCGGTGGTGGTGGGGGTGGTGTGGCGCTCCTTCTTCCTACCTCACGCCCGAACCCGCGGCCTGGCCGAATTAGAGAGAGAAAGTAGCGAGAGAAAGCCTCTGAGTGCTTGCGTCGTGTGTGGGTCTCTGTTCGCGTCCTTGCAGATGTCAAAACTCCCTTCAATCGGAGAAGAAGAAAAGAGGAAGGAGGGTCGTGCCGCGAAGAGGAGGAGAAGAAGAGGGCGCGGTAGGGTTTTGAGAAGGGACTAAAAGAATAAAAAAGGGATTTGCGTGTTGGAGGGAAGGGGGAAGTGACGGGAGGGAGGGGGAAGATTTGGGGGTGGGGGAAAGTTACGAGGGAGGAGGTTTCATGGGGGATCATCTGGACTTTTTATTTTCGATTTTTAGGGGGAGGGGGTGGGGAATAAAATTAAAAAGTAATTTTGAAAAATAAAAGTACTGAATATTGAATAATTAGTGTAAATTCATTTTAGGTTCTTTTTTTGAAATTATTTATTTATTTATAAATTTGAATCAAATTAATTAAAAATAAAAATATTTATTTAATATATAACGTATCTTAGCGTGTCGAAATTTTCTATTTTTGAGAAATGACGTGTTAACGTGTTGTGTTATGTCGTGTCGCGTGTTCTTGCAACCTAGGTGGCGCCTTGCTACCGTGCCACTTTGCCATTGCAAGTTCGACGCCCTTGCTATTTAAGCTCGCTATCCTCCTATGCTGTCGTTCGCTGTCTTCACCGTCAGGCACTGGGAACCATCGCCGGTCACCATTTGCGAACCATCACTAGTCACCATTTGTGATCCATTGTCCTACACTCGAATTTGGAAAGTTATTATCGCAATTAGGTAATATTCCTTACTCGATTCCATTGAATATTTCCTGACCTGTTTTGATTATTTAATATTTGATATTCATACTTGAGTGATAGGCATATCCTCAAATTAGGATTTATTTCTTAATTCGCAACCGCATATAATCTTTGATTCCATCTAAGGTTTTAGATGAAATAATTGATTCTTTGGGAATATATAAAATTGATGTTTTGATATTTAAATTTTAAGATCAAGTTATTGATTTTATTCGGGAAATTGCATGTCGATTGGATATTGTTTCTTTATTTGCATTGATTGGATGATATATGATGTTGAATGATTTGGTGCTTATCTTGCTTTAATTACTTTATTTATGCTGAAAATACAAAAAAAAAAAAAAAAAAAAAAAAAATTGCATATCGTGTAGCTTAGAATTGATTTCTTAGATAGAATTGCATAATAGAATAGTTTAGCTACTTTTTTTTTTTATTAAATTAGAATGCATCTTTTGATAATATCTAGATTTAAAAGTATACTTTAATTGATTTGCTTGTTGAGATAAGTTTCTAGGTTAAGATAGGATTTAGGTTAGTCTATTTCCCAACTTGAAATATATTATATCTCACTTTATGTGGATTTTTATTTTAAGCAATTTCAATTATGAATTTTAATGAAAATAAAAATAAAAATGTCATGTGCATGTCATATAGATTAGTTCAATCATTGCACGTCATTTAGTAAATTACATGTTTAGGGTAGTGCACGACATATTAAAATAGTTGCATTAATCTTTGTTTGTCACTAGAATTAGGCCATTTGGTTAAATTGCATGACGTATAGCTTAGTTTTCATTTAAATAAAAGAAAACATATTTTTTTTTAGTGAAAGTGCGTGTTAATTAAATATTATATTTAGGTTGTTAATGTGATTTTTTAAATAACATTGCAGATGCTTTCGTTGCTTCAAGGTAAGTAAATCTCTCATTTTCTCGCAATTTATTTAATGCTTTGATTATTAAGTGTTAAATAATGGTTGTGCAATCATCTGATCACTTCACATGTTAGTAGTAATTTGAAATCAATGCTAAAATCAATGCTAGCTGGCTGCAAAACATTTTTCAAATAAAAGAGAAAAGATACTAAAAGGGTATTAGAAAAATCTAGCGTAATTAAGTCTTCGTTTCCATAGTCTCTAGTTCATAAGAATAAAGTAATTCTCATGTTACTTTATTTGTATCTAATCAGTTCACCAAAAATAAATTAGTGACGACTCATAATTAAAAAATCATTTGCATGTTAGAAATTTGAACATGAGTTGCGAATTGGTATGCTCTTAAAGAGATCAAGATAAGTTTAGGCTCAGTAATTTATTAGCCAAACTCTAGGTGATTCACCCGAGGTTAGGTCGCGACAGCTTGATGACTTCACTGGGGATTTGAGTTAAAACTTTTAGTGAACTTGGGCCAATTTTCTCTTTTCAAAAAATATTTTTATTTGGCAATGAGGATACTAGTTACATCCCTAATATCAAGTGTTAGATATTCTTACAGATGAGAGGTATAAAGGGAGTAGTCTTTGCTAACCCTTATTTTGTAGGGAAGTGTTAGAATGAATTATTTATATTCCGTGTTTGGAAGTGTTGCTTGTATTTAAATTGTTTTACATGTTCGATTGCTTTAGCACTACACAATTGCATATACAATCATCCCTCGGGACCTAATTTGCAATATGATATTTGGAGATGGTGTTGAGAAGAAAACTTCCTGAGATTGCTATGTAGAGGTTGATCTTCTTTTCCCCAAAAGTTCTTCATGGTGTCCTATGTGTTTGTCATTGTCCGGGAAACGGACAATCAATCCTTAGGACATTCCCTTTGACTAAGCTAAAGTTAAGAGGACTTGATTTAGTATGAAAGACTGTGACTAGTCATCCCACCCTTTCAATTCACTTTGCTTAGCATTCTTAGTTAGAAATTGAGCCTTACATTTCATATGATTATCTATGTGGTTGCCACTAATTTTCTTTGGTGAAGTAAGTCTTCTATGCCTTTACTGTGTAATTTACTTATTTTGTTGTACTTTTGGTTAGTCCATGACAATCTAGATCAATCATTGAATTAATTTCTTTGATTGGAGAATTTGTTTTCGATTTACGCCTTTCTTGGGAGTCTCAAGTTTTATTTTTGCTTTTCCTAGTTCATGCTTAGGAATTTGAATCCTTTTTTTTTTCCTAATCCATGCTAGGATGTCCTATGTCTTTATTTTCCTAATATGCTTTTAGGAAATTCCCATTGTATGGAATTTTCATGAATAAATGAAAAAAAATGAAAAATTAGATGGTTGTCAAGGATTGGTTTCCCTACTTCCACCTTGTGCTTATATGTGCGTTCATTTCTTTAAACTAGGTGATTATGGATCAACGCTACTCACCCATCCATACACAGTCTAGAACAAAGATGGACGACCAAACTGAGATGTGTGATCGTGTTGCCAATATGGAAGATCAGCTCAAATAGCTGCTCATGTCGCAACACATGACTACCCAAATCAATTTCCCTATGGGCGAATTTGATTCCTATACTCGCTCTTCTTGAGATAGTGATCTTAAAGCAAGCGAGTTGGGTCCAAACGATGGGTGCTAATATGCTTGATTTGGAAGATGACCCACCCAATCACTCTTGAGAAAGCCAAGTCTGACAATACTCCTAAGATGGAGCAAAGTGAAGAGGAGAAAGTGAAACAATTGTACATTTCACAAAGCTTGCTCCCCATCTACTTCTCTATTTATGATAAGGTTAATATGTAGAACAAGTTTAAAATGCCAAAATTTGAGAAGTATGATGGCACTTCTTGCCCGAAAGCTCATATATCACATGCGGATGACCCAATGTGTGAAAAATGAGCCTCTAATAATCCAATCATTTCATGCGAGTTTAACCGGACTCGTACTTAATTGATACATTATGAAGAATATAAACCTCCTTAACACTTGGAATGAGGTGACCGATGCATTTCTTAAGTAGTAAAAGTTCAATATGGACATTGCACCTTCCTAGGAAGATCTCAAGTGAATGGAAAAAAAAGAAGAGTGGGTCGTTTAAAGAGTATGCCATTAGGCGGCAAAATTTGGCCACCCAAATCACTCATGAACCTATAGACAAAGAGTTAATGAAGCAATTATTAAGACCCTTCCATTTGAGTTTCGTAATCGGACAATTAGCACATATGTTGAGAACTTTAATCAACTCATTTATGCGGGGAGCCAATTGAGATAGGGTTAAAATGGATCGTATAATTGGCTAGCCTTTATGAGCAAAAAATTTGCCCCTAAGAAAGAGAAGGAACTTGAAGCCAAGATTAATGAGGCATATTCTCAACCAATCGTGGTACATTTAATCGCACTCTGGCAATTTTGATTTCTACCGAGTAATAAGGTGGAGGATGTCAATTCTTTGGTCGATAATGAAGTGCTTGAAGACAATTCACACTTCTCCCTGGACCCCTATCCAAAGTCTTGCTTGTTCTCCAAAAGAACGGATCACTCTCTACTAATTCAAAACAACCAAATCCTGAGCATTATCCTGCATATGATCCCTCTAAAAAGTGTGACTATCACTTGGGAGAGGTTGACTACTGCACTGATGATTGCTATGTTTTGAAGCATAGGGTCCAAGATCTCTTAGATATAACAACGTTCTCTTTTAGCCGTAACCAGCCAAATGTCTAAAAGAATCTTCTATCCAACCATGACGAGAGCCAAACGAAGTGTTTTACCTTTTCATGCCTGACAGAATTTTCATCCCTGCACAACAATAAGAAAATGAGGAATGACAGATTGGGGGCATGATAGATTCTAGTAGTAATACAACTGAGATAAAATCTCGATCTAAGTGACAATGGATGTTCAATTTGCATTTACTTTGATGCCGCATAGTATCCTATTAATGCTCATTTTCTTGTATAAGGGCAAAAGCAAGAATGGAGTATTTATCAAATCGAAGATCAAATTTTTAGTCTCAATTGATCAACTCAAGGTTTTATTCCTATGTAGGAGCAATACAAGGACACCTATTATTTTGACGATCCCAATTCCTTAAATGAATGTTTAGAATCATGTTTTTCATACTTATGAAGATATTCTTTCATTTAGTACGATAAATTGTTTGTTTTGAAGTCACAAATTTTTTTATGTATAAAGCAAAATAATATAGCGTAATCAAGTCTCCGTTCCTGTAATCTCTGAGTAAAGTAATTGTCTCGTTACTTTACTTGAGTTTCTAATCGATCTACCAAAAATAGATTAGTAGTGACTCCTAATTTAAAAATTTGCATATTAAGAACTTGAACCTAAGTCGCAAATTGATAAGTGTTTGGAAAAGCCCGAGTTAGGTTTAGACTCAGTAATTTATTAACCAAACCTTAAGTAGTTCACTTGAGGTTACGTCGCGACAAGCTAGTCTCACCCCTCCCTCTTTTGTTGATTTTGTTTGCGTTTTATTGTTTTTTTCTTGCTTTTTCCTCTCTCTTAATTTAGATTTGGGAGCTCTTTTCTCTCAATCTATTTCTAGATTTGGATACTATCCTCTCTCGATTTAAATATGAGAGTTTAATAAATATGCTTTTGGAGATTTGATACCCTTTTACTTTGTTTGTGTATAGGTTCTCTATCTCCAGCCTCAATGATTTGTTTATCCACATGTTATATCTATATTTGTTTAACCTAATTTACTTGTCTCCATAAGATGATGGGGTAGAGGAAACTGAATTTAGGTGTGCATCGCCAACTGACAACATCGTAATTATTGGAGAAAGAATTTTCGTATTAACAAATGCATGAGATTCAATAATTGATTACCAATTTTGTTTAATAGATTTGTTCTTATGGAATGAGTATGTGCTTAATTTTGCTGGTGTTCCATTGATCCTCCTTTAAAAAAAAAAAAAAAAAAAAAGATTTGGCTTCGTTTTTCAGTATTCTTACTTTGTTTCAATTTGTTTTATCATAAAACTATGTATTTCTATATCCTTTTGAGTAATGAATCCAATTTTTTTGACAAAAAATAATTAATAAAATTGAAAAGTGCAATAAATTTAAAAAATTTTAAACAATTTTTCCTTTTTTTTTTTTCACGGTCTTCTTTTGTTTTTTGTGCCAATTGGAGCTATCTTGCTCTTTAAGTGATTGTTCCTAGTCTTCGTTCCCCACTCGACATTGTTGTCCACCTCAGATTTTTTTATATTCCTAGTGCTCGTTTTATGAATTGGTCTTTCAAGAGCTTCGTCGACTTTTCTGGTAATTTCTTATTTACTAATTTTCATATTTAATTTGGTTTTAATTGCTTGTCTTATTTTGGTACCCAATGTTCATATTTAGGGGGAAAATGGTTAAGAACTGGAGCTTGAGTTTGAGTTGAATATGAATTATGTATAGGTCACAAAATTGTATTACATAAAAATGGATTAATCTAAGTGAATGTGCAACATGCATAGTAGCATCCATATATCACTACTTATATGACAAAATTTATAACATGTGTATGGTAACCAATCCTTATTGGCAAAAGCATGCATCTCACTTATGTCTCTCTCCACCCAATTTACGCAACAAAAATCAAGGACAAAATGTTGAGAGTGCGCTGTAGAAGTTCAAATCCTTTCGCCTGGGGAGATCGCCAAGAAGAAATCCAAATCTGAGCCTGTTAATATATCTAATTGGACATACATTCATTCAAAAACTTAATTCAATGAGTTATAGTCAATTAGGATATATATAAACGACTATAATTTGCCCTAGTGACCACCCTCTTCACATAGGAAGAGGAATGTGGAAAGTTCGAATTTACACATTCTCAAGGGGTTGGAGTAGGAATGATTTTGTTTCAGGTATGGGTTTTGACTCCCATGTCTTGCAATTAGGTAAGAATAGAGTAGAACTGACAAAAAAAGAAGAAGGATATATTAACTGTTCTACACCATATCAATTCCCTGATTTATGAATTTTCCAACATAACTCAACTCATATGTGCATCCTAACAATCTCCCCATCACGTGTAAGCTTAGTGTTAAGTCCTCTCTCACTTAATTCATTATCCTTATAGGCCCACGTTCTTAGATCACAATATCCACTTGCCTAGAAACCACAACCGTCAGCTTTAATATAATTTGTTGAGAGCATAGAAGTTTAATATCTTTTGCTTGGGGAGATCGCCAATAGTAAACCCAAATTTGAGTCTATCAAAATATTAAGTTGAATTCATTTTCACTCAAAAGTTCAAACTAATGAATTATGAACCAATTATGATAATTAACTGTTTTACACTACATTAATTCTTTGATGTGGAACTTTGCCAATATAACTCACTCATACGTGCATCCTAATATAAAAATGTTGGAAAAAGGAATACTATATTTGTTGAGGTCAATCAAATTATTCCCACGGTTTGGCCGCTTTCTCGCTACGAACACAGGCTTTATTTTGGCGCTCGATACTTTCAGCATGCCGAGTGTCTCGACACATTTCTGCACTCTCTTTCTCTGTAAAAACAAACATGGAGAATCATGTACTCTTCAATCCAATTCTAGTACTAATACGTAAGGCATGCATTTCAGATGATGGATGTCGACGTTCGTTGAAAGAGACGAGACTAGATGAAAACCACGCTCCACAACGCCCGTGACACATTTATTGCCGTTTTCACTTTGCAAATATCTTGAACAAACTCCTAGAGCCTAGTTTTCAATTTTCAATTGTTTCGGATCGACAACCAACCAACGAGTCATGAGGTAGGAACCTCGTTAACTCTAGAAACACGCCTCGAATCGTCATCTCAAATTTATGTGATGTGAATTGTGAACCAAATGTATCAATAAGCCACGTATGGGCGGTCAACACAAGGACGTCGATCTCGAAACTATACGCGGCTTGTAAGAATGGACTAAATCGGGACGTGAGACAGAGAGGGGAGCGGCGCGCACCTGCAAGTTCTTGAGAGGGGCAGCCTCACTTTCAATGGAGATGCCATCGAGCTTGACGGCTTGTCTCATGGGCATCTCTATCAGCGTAGTGATCTGAAATTCTAGGACCTTATTTTCCATGGGGATTGATTTCTCTATGGCGGAGATCTTGTAACGTTGCGGACAGCTGCATCATTCTCTTCAATTTACGTAGCAGAAACCAACTGAAATAGAGTAGGAATCATATAGAACCTCATGGTCCAAATTTATACTCGATTAGAGAGAGAGAGAGAGAGTTATGAAAAGGACCAAGTAGATCACACCAAGTCTAAACTCCGTAATTGGATCCTCAAAAGAGAGTCACTTGATTAAGCACCGTCCACCGCATTAAAGAAAGCCACCCAAAACAGATCATCCCAATATGCCCGATGGACCCACAGACATTGCAAGGTGTGGCGGTGGACCTGTGTTGAGGTGCTCGATCTACGATCAGCACACATCATGCACCGCCTCGTTTCCCTCTCAGTTAAGGGCCGAGGGAATTCGTGAGTGACGGTCCGACGAAGCAGCAAGGTGTTCTTGAAAGTCCTTGCCATTGCATGCAATTAATTAAAGCAAATGAGAAAAACACGGCATCCGTCACGGTCCCATGGTCTAGTGGTCAGGACATTGGACTCTGAATCCAGTAACCCGAGTTCAAATCTCGGTGGGACCTTCTCTTTTTTTATTTAATTTGGTGTCCTCACGAATCTTGTAGCCAAATAAATGAATATCCCCCGAAGAGACAAGATTTTCTGTGGACGTAAGAAGTCGCTCAATTGAGGTCTATTGTAAATCAAGTCCTCGCAAGCCTTTCATTTTATCCGAAAAATCAGGGAGTCTCTGTAACTTTGAGCAACCAGCAAGAATGAGATGTTGAAGATTCTCAGACTGGAGCACATCGGGGAGATGATGGAGTTTTGAGCACCCACCTAAATTCAAAATTTGTAACTTGTTGTGATATGAAACTGATTCATGGGCACGCTCTAAGTTTTTGCACCCATAGAGATTTAATACCTCGAGATTTGGAGTACAATTGAGGCTCGGCATACAAACCAGCGATTGGCATCTACTGAAGTTAAGGAACTTCAATTTTATAAAGTCCTGCATGAACAATGAAACCAACTTGGATGCACATTCTAGATTAAAAAGAAAACCTGAGATAAATATTCAATTCAAAATTGGGCTCTAATGAACAAGTAATTATTTCTATCTATGAAGAGGCAAATAAATGGTTCTTATTGTTTTCCTAAGCAAATTACATAGGGACGATTCTGTTGTCCCATTGTGTAAATTCAGAATACCGTTCCGTGCTAGTAAAAATTGAAAGACATTGTCAATATTCAAATTCCGTTGCCAGCAAAATTTCATGTAGAGATATGTCAATATGGACAATTCAATGAAGATTGTGGAACGGATTGAGCATGCTAAATGAGATTGTGGAACGGACAATTCAATGTGATTTTATTGCATGATAGAATAGTTTAGATGCTTCTTTTTTTTTATTATTAAATTAGAATGCATTTTTAGATAATATCTACATTAAATAGCATATTTGAATTGATTTACTTGTTGAGATAAATTTCTAGGTTAAGATAGGATGTAGGTTAGTCTATTTCCTAACTTAAAATAGATTGTATCTCACTTAAGGTAGATTTTTATTTTAAGCAATTTCAATTACGAAATTTAGTAAAAAAATAAAAATAAAAATATTATGTGCAAGTCATATAGATTATTTCATTCATTGCACGTCATTTAGAAAATTGCATGTTTAGGTTAATGCATGACATGTTAGAATAGTTGCATTAATATTTATCTATTATTAGATTTAGGCCATTTAGTTAAATTGCATGACATATAGCTTAATTTTCATTTAAATAAAAGAAAAAGTAAATAAAAAAACTTTTGAGTGAAACTGCATGTTAATTGATATCATATTTAGGTTATTAATGTGATTTTCTAACTAGCACTGCAGATGCTTTCATTGCTTCAAAGTAAGTAATTCTCTCATTTTCTCTCAATTTATTTAATGCTTTGATTATTAAGTGTTAAATAATGGTTGTGCACTCACTCGATCATTTTATATGCTAGGAGTAATTTAAAATCAATGCAAGCTGCATGTAAAATATTTTTTTTTCAAATAAAAGAGAAAATGTATCGAAAAGCCATTAGAAAAATATAGCGTAATCAAGTCTCTGTTCCCGTAATCTCTGAGTAAAGTAATCGTTCCGTTACTTTACTTAAATTTCTAATTGACCTACCACAAATAGATTAATGATGACTCATAATTAAAAAAAATTTGCATGTTAAGAACTCGAACCTAAGTCACAAATTGCTATGTGCTTGGAAAATCCCGAGTTAAGTTTATGCTCAATAATTCGTTAGCCAAACTCTAGATAGTTTACTCGAGGTTAGGTCACGACAAGCTAGTCTCACCCCCTCCCTCCTTTGTCAATTTTGTTTGCGTTTTATTTTTTTTTTCTTGCTTTTTCCTCTCTCCCAATTTAGATTTAGGAGCTCTTTTCTCTTGATCTAGTTCTAAATTTGGATACTATCCTCTCCTGATTTAAATATGAGAGTTTAGCAAATATGCTTTGGAGATTCGATACTCTTTTACTCTGTTTGTGTATAGGTTCTCTACCTCTAGCCTTAATGATGATCATGGGAGTTTTGATGTCTCATTGGATTATGAAGACTTGTTTGTCCACATGTTATATCTATATTTTTTTAACCTAATTTACTTGTCTCCATAAGATGATGGGGTAGAGGAAACTGATTTAAGGTGTGCACCGCCAACTAAAAATATTGTAATTATTGGAGAAAGAATTTTCGCACTAACGAGGACACAAGATTCAGTAATTTTTTAGTATTCTGACTTTGTTTCAATTTGTTTTATCATAAAAACTATGTATTTCTATATCTTTTGAGTAATGAATCCATTTTTTTGACAAAAAATAATTAATAAAATTGAAAAGTGTAAAATAAATTCATAAAAGTGCAATAAGTTTAAGATTTTTTAAATAATTTTCCCATTTCTTTTTGCGTTCTTCTTTCGTTTCTCGTGCCAATTGGAGCTATCTTGCTCTTTGAGTGATCGTTCCTGGTCTTCGTTCCCCGCTCGACATTGTTATCCACCTGAGATTTTCCATATATTTCTAGTGCTCGTTTTATGAATTGGTCTTTCAAGAGCTTCGTTGCCTTTTCTGGTAATTTCTTATCTACTAATTTTCATATTTAATTTGGTTTTAATTGCTTGTTTTATTTTAGTACCCAATGTCCATATTTAGGGGGAAAGTGGTTAAGAACCGGAGCTTGAGTTTGAGTTGAATATGAATTATGTATAGGTCACAAAAATTGTATTCCATAAAAATGGATTAATCTGAGTGAATGTGCAACATGAATATTAAATCACTACTTATATGATAAAATTTATAGCACGTGTATGGTAATCAATCCTTATTGGCAAAAGCATGCATCTCACTTATGTCTCTCTCCACCCAGTATACACAACAAAAATCAAGGATAGAATATTGAGAGCGCGTAGCAGAAGTTCGAATCCTTTCGCCAAGGGAGATCGCAAGAGGGAACCCAAATCTAAGCCTATTATTTATCCAATTGGACATACATTCACTCAAAAGTTTAAGTTAATGAGTTATGGCCAATTATTTTATATATATACCACTATAATTTGCCCTAGTGTTTTCACATGGGAAGGGGAATGTGGGGGGTTCGAATTCCTACATTTTCAGGGGGTTGGGATAGGGATGATTTAACTTCACATATGAGTTTTGATTCCCACCTCTTGCAATGAGATAGAAGTAAAATAGAACTGACAAAAAAAAAAGAGGGAATATATTAATTGTTCTACACCATATCAATTCTTCAATGTAACTCAACTCACATGTGCATCCTAACAATCTCCCTCTTACGTATAAGCTTAGTATTAAGCCTACTCTCCCTTAATTCATCATCCTTACAGGCCCATGTTGTATACCACAATGTCCACCTACCTAAAAATCGCAACCGTCAGCTCTAACATCATTTGTTGAGAGCATAAAAGTTTAATATCTTTCGCCTAGGGAGATCGCTAATAGTAAACCCAAATTTGAGTCTATCAATATATCCGGTTGAATTCTTTTCACTCAAAAGTTCAAGCTAATAACTTATGAACCAATAATGATATATTAACTGTTTTACATTACAATGATTCTTTGATGTGGAACTTTGCCGATATGACGTACTTATACGTGCATCCAAACATAAAAATGTAGGAAAAAGGAATAGTATATCTGTCGAGACCAATCAAATTATTCCCACGGGTTGGCTGCTTTCTCGCTACGATCACGGGCTTTATTTTGGCGCTCGATACTTTCAGCATGTCGAGTATCTCGGCACATTTCTACACTCTCTTTCTCTGTAAAAACAACCATGGAGAATCATGTACTCTTCAATCCAATTCTAGTACTAATACGTAAGGCATGCATCTCGGAAGATGGATGTCGACGTTCGTTGAAAGAGACAAGATTAGATGGAAAACCACGCTCCACAACACCTGTGACACATTTATTGCCGTTTTCACTTTGCAAATATCTTGAACAAACTCCTAGAGCCTAGTTTTCAATTTTCCAATGTTTCGGATCGACAACCAACCAACGAGTCATGAGGTAAGAACCTCGTTAACTCTAGAAACACGCCTCGAATCGTCATCTCAAATTTTTATGATGTGAATTGTGAACCAAATATATCAATAAGCCATGTATAGGCGGTCAACACAAGGACGTCGATCTCGAAACCATACGCCGCTTGTAAGGATGGACTAAGTCGGGACGTGAGAAAGATAGGGGATAGTTTAAAATGGGTCGCCGTGGCGCGTACTTGCAAGTTCTTGAAAGGAGCAGCCTCACTCTCAATGGAGATGCCATCGAGCTTGATGGCTTGTCTTATCAGCATCTCTATCGGCGTCGTGATATGAAATTCTAGGACCTTCTTTTCCATGGGGATTGCCTTCTCCGTGGCGGAGATCTTGTCACGTTGCGAACAGCTGCATCATTCTCTTCAATTCACGTAGCAGAAACCAACTGAAATATAGTAGGAATCATGTAGAACCTCATGGTCCAAATTTATACTCGATGAGAGAGTTATGAAAAGGACCAAATAGATCGCACTACGTCTAAACTCCGTAACCAGATCTAATTGGTTTGGATGACTAGATAATAATCCTCAAAAGGGAGTCACTTGATTAAGCACCACCCACCACATTAGAGAAAGACAGCCAAAACGGATCATTCCAATATGCCCGATGGACCCACAGAGATTGCAAGGTCTGGCGGTGGACCTGCGTTGAGGGGCTGAAGCCTGTGGGGATTCGTAAGTGGCGGTCCGACGGAGGAAGGTCCTTGCCATTGCTTGCCATTATTTAAAAATAATGAGAAGAATAAAGAACGCAACTTCACGGTCCCATGGTCTAGTGGTTAGGACATTGGACTCTGAATCCAGTAACCCGAGTTCAAATCTCGGTGGGACCTTCTCTCTTTTTATTTAATTTGGTGTCCTCACGAATCTTTTTTCTTTTTCTTCCCACTGTTTTCATCCTTGAATGAAGAAATCAGATATAGAGGGGAATATATTTTGAATAAACAATCTGCCTAAACTCTTTTCTCCGTGATACATGTCACATCTTTCGTGATTGAACGCAATAGAATGGACCCTTTACCCCATTTTTCTATTCATCGAAGTGGGTAGCTCCTATATTATGAATTGGTCAAAATGAGGTATAAGAAACAAGACCCGACTAGATATTGGTTTAAATTGGCTTGACTCGGGTAGTTTCTAACCCGTTTTAATAATAATAATAATAATAAAGAATAATAAAGAAATCCATAAATTTTGGAGCCTCGAACCCATCTCTTTGTTCGTATTGAAGCAACCCCTCTCCTTGCATTGCCCAAAAAAAAAAAAATGGCTCTCTGGTTTTCTTTTCAACCTCTATCTTCTTCTTCCATCCTTGCCAGTGTCGCCAGTGTCATCTTCACCATACACGAAAAGAAACAAAGGAAAAAATAAAAGAAATTTCACTAGACAAAACGATAGAATACGCTCACAAAAAGTGATAACGCTTTTAAATTCAATGCATTTATAGGTTTAACGCTCTTAAATAGTCAGCCGCATGCCTATTGCACTATGAATAGTGTGGTAGAGCAGGTGTATGCTAAACGTGAATACCCTCCTCCTCCTCATTCTTCTTTCCCTTTGCGTTTTTCGTTTGTTTCTTCTGCCTCCGCAATTGAATCATGCATGGATTGCGAAAACTGTATTACATGAAAATGGACCGATCTAATTGAATATGCAACATACATCTTAGCATTCATAAATCACTACTTATATGACAAAATTTAAAACGCCCATATGATAACCAACCCTTATTGGCAAAAGACCGTGGAGAGAAAGCTCTAGGTTTTCTTTTGTCAACCACAAGCATGCAGCTCGCTTATGTCTATCTATCTCCACCCAATTTACACAACAAAAATCAAGGAAAGAAATGTAGAAAAGAGGAACGTCGGGATCAATCAAAAAATTCCCAAGGGTTGGTGGCGTTCGCCGCCGCCGCCGCCGCCGTCGGTGGGGGATGATCAAATGTCTCCCACTTTGTTGTGACGATCACGGGCTTTATTCTGGCATTCGACACTTTCAGCATGTCGAGAGTCTCGACGCATTTCTGTACTCTCTTTCCCTGTAAAAACAACCACGGAGAATCATGTAATCTTCAATCCAATTCCTAGTGCTAGTACATAAGGCATGCATTTTGGAAGATGGACGTCCCTGTCGGTCGACACCCGCGACACATTTATTCCCGTTTTCACTTGCTAATATCTTGAGCAAACTCCTAGAGCCTAGTTATCAATTTTCCGTTGTTTCGGATCGAGACCGAGTCATGAGGTAGAAACCTCGTTAACTCTGAGAAACATGCCACGAGTCATCATCCTAAATCCACATTGTGTGAACCGTGAATCCAACATATCGATAAGCCACCTATAGATAATCAACATGAAGATATAGGTCGATCTCGAAACTATACGCAGCTTCTAAGCATCAGATTAGATAGGAACACGAGGAAGAGAGGAGATTTAAACGGGTCGTCATGGCACGTACTTGCAAGTTCTTGAGAGGAGCAGCGTCACCCTCGGCGGAGATGCTATCGAGCTTGACGGCTTGCCTCATCAGCATCTCTATCAGCGTCGTGATCTGAACTTCCGGCACCTTATTTCCCTTGGCGATCGATTTCTCCATGGCAGAGACCTGGTCACATTACGGAACAATCGCATCATTTCTCTTAAATTTACACAGCAGCAACCATTTGAAATGGTAGGGATCATATGGAACCCTATGCACGGTCCACATTTTATACTTGATTAAAGAGAGAGAGAGAGAGAGAGAGACGAAAAGGACCGAACAGATTGTCCCACGTCTAGAATCCGTGACCGGATTGGACAGGGTCTGGACGACAAGATAATAGTCCTCGAAAGGAGTCGATTGCTTAAGCACTACCCACCATGTCGAAGGAAGATATTCGAAGCAGATCATCCCGACCCACCCGACGGACCCAGCCGTGGCCCACATCGAGCTGCTCGATTGATGATCAGGGATGCACCATGCATAGTGCATGCACCCATTATATGTGAGCCCGCTCTATATGAACTATCGGATTATATGAATCTCACGTGAAGCCTTTAGTATTGAAACACTGAGATAGAGTGGTTGCGCATGCTTTCGATGCATACGAAAAATTGTTCCCAATTGATATTGATGGAGCAGAAAAGCCAATCTATGTGGTTGCTTCCATTGTCACTGGCCCCCACAACAAAACAAGTTTGCCAGCTATTGCTTGATCATGACAATGCAACTGTTTTCCACCCACCCTTGTCCCTTTCCATCATCTCCCAATTCTAGAGATTTATGTATCTTTTATTTCTTAAAAAATAAGAAGAAGACAGAGCAATCGGTGCAGGAACTCCGAGCTACATCGCCCAAGAGCCTCGCAAATTGCTATTGAATATTTATTTTGAGCTATAACTATTCGGATTATCAATAAGTACTTTTCTTTTTTTTTTTTTTTTACTTCGACGTGGTATTAAAGCATATCAGAAATATAGAGCATTATAGATTTTGAACATGTCGGTCCATGACTGCATCTCCAAGTAAGGCTAAGCGGTACTGAGTCCAGGCTTTCGTCCCGTGAAGGGTTCCGATTCGCCCCTTGACGACGATTTCGGCTCTCCCATGGTGGGTGCTGAGCTCCTAGAATGGACCCGTGTGGGTCTCAAATTTTACCTCAATTTGCCCAACCACTAGGGTCGCTTTAGATTGATGGATTATGTCAGATTTGGGAGGCCACAAGAGGGAGGATAGATGTCACTACAGCTCCATGTTATCAAGTCAAAAGTTTCCATAGGACTTCCTTTTTCCAATGTTGCCTCCAGACCCCTCATTTGTTCCTTTCTGGTAAGAAAGGTGAACTAATTTTGTTTGACAAAAAATAGTAAATTGCTGCTCATGGAAGCTTACATTGAACAATCCACTTTTTGCCCACATTTCAATTTCACTTTGCAAATTTACCCGCGCAATGAAAATGTGAAATTTTTTTAAGGAAAAGATCTCTTGAAAATAACACCGATCCTCCTATTAATCGTTTACCTCACACTATCACTTCTAAATCAATCGATCACTTAAATACTATTCAAAAAATGCTGGAAAGTTTGACACGCGAAATGAACGGATTTTCTAAATCACAAGATCAATACTACCCTTCAAAGCAAACAATTAAAACTGGCATTGACCAAGATCGAATTACCCACGGCACCTATTGTTGTAATGCATGACCTTAAAGAGCAATGGCAAAACCGTAAAACCAACTACAAAAGTGCATGCATAGTAAAGATTTAAATTGTCTTATTATTTTTTTTATGATTAATCCTATTCTATTCTTATTTTAATACTCGATTTCAGATTTTTGCCCCGTCTTCTATAAAGCGTGGAAGTCGAAACCTACTCCTGAAATTTACTCATCCCTTACTCATCCCCACCATAAGCCCCAAGAAAATGGAGATTCGAACTCATCATCTCCCCTTTTCACGTTGGATTATCTGATTATTCGATGGCTTTTTAGTTCCTTAGTCATTAGTATTACGTAATTATCAACATAAAAAGGCAAACAAATATCTTCTTCCCAAAATATTTAATTTCCGGCGGTCTTTTTCCCCCTAAAAAGTCAGAATCGCCGGTGGAGAGACCGGCATCGATGGTTAAAGAATTTTTACCTGGTCGGCGAGCTTGTCGACCTCGGCGGCGACGTCGGCGACAGCGCGGTGGACGGTCTGGATCCTGGCGTTGCGGCGCATCTCGACGAGCCGCCGCTCGATGCTGATGGGGTCCTGGACGAGGCTGAGCTTGGACCGGTCCTTGACCCCGCACTTGTCCAGGTACTCGCCGTCGTCCCTCTCCTTGCCGCGGAACGCCAGCCGCTGCTCCGCCGCCTGCAGCCCCGTCTCCGCCGTCAGCAGCTTCTTCAGCTCCCCTGTGCCCGGCGCGCAGGCAGGAATGCGGGTCGATTCAGCATCCGAAAGAACAGAGAACCGAAGAACAGAGCGATTTGAATGAAAAGAAAAAAACGCATCTTTTCAAGACCGTACCGAACGTGGCCTGGGAATTCACGGAGATCTCGTACCGGATCTTGCCGTAGGCGACCCGGACCCGGATGTTCGGGGCGGCGGGGCGATCCGGGTTGTCGGCCCGCTTCTGCACCAGCATGCCCCCCGGCCGCATCTCCCACTCCATCCCTCCGTCCCCGCGTGCGGCGGCGCTCGAGGAGGACGACGTCGCCGCCGCCGCCGCCGCCGCCGCGGCGGAGGAGGAGCTCTCGCTCACCCTCCCGTACACGTTCGACCCCCTCTTCATCGTCTCTTCTGCCCCTCTTCCCACGTCGTCTCCTCGTTGCTTTCCGAATTGGGTCGAGGCAGTTTTCTCGGGAAAGCGAGAGAAAATGCTGGGGACGACGTCTGGGAGACTGACTCTCTCTCTCTCTCTCTCTCTCTCTCTCTCTCTCCCTTTCTCCCTCCCTCTCTCTCTCTCTCTCTAAAGCATTGAATGAAACGGGGTTTGCTCTGCCGACACAAAGGATTGCGTGCGTAGCGTGTGGAGTGGGGGGAGTGGTCTCTGTTTTCCTGGTCAAGTACAGGCATGTGACGGTGCGAGAGAGATGGAGAGAGAGAGAGAGAGAGAGATGTAGGGAGAGAAACCATGGAAATGGAAACGGAAGTGTAGTAGTGTGCCGTGTCTTTCTTTGGCCGCGCGCGGACCAATGGGAGGCGTGCCACGTGTGTTGACTTGTCTGCTGAGCTTGTGGTGACAGCTAAGCACAGAGAAGAGAGAGAGAGAGAGAGAGAGAGAGAGGTTGCCGACGGTCCAAGGAAGGAAGCGACCCGGGGCGGAGCAGACACGCTTCCGGCGTACACTTGGGGGCCGGGCCGACGTCCGGCGTGCGCGGTCTCATCAGTGTAGTCCCGACCCTTATGTTCGAAATCCTGCTCCCCGAGATCATATACCGGCTATACATCCGCCTCGCAATTTATGTCGGAGGCCGCCCTATCTTTTGTATCCGGAGCATTCCGGTGGGTCATCGGCCGGAGCGAGCCGACTGACTACATCACGATTGTGAGAACTCTCTTTGAGCGGATCGACGAGGGCGGGATTGGCTGGCTTGCGCGTCGCCTCGACCGATGGAATTCGTATATATGTACGCGATAAAGACAAGGCGAGAGCTGTACTTTTCATTCGGGTGAATAAAAGAATGAAGACAAAAAGGGCAAATTCGATCCCCGGATAAGTATTTCAAAGGGTACAAGAAAGTACCAGTGGTAATCGTAACCTTTCCTTCTGAACCTATAAAACTTATATTTGATATATATATATATATATATTCAATCAAAAATTTATCTTTGACTCAAATTTGACATATTCAGTAAGAACCGAGTACTTTTGAAAAGAGGCGTGGAACTCTCGTACAAGCATTAGTGCACCGATTAGTCCCAGCTTCACCATTTTTCAACCAATTCTTTTACCCGAACAATGGAATCTTAAAGTTCTATGATTACCCTATCAATTTTTTGAGCATGATAATTTTTAGAGTGGGTGGAAACAATGCACAATTTAATAGTATGGAAATAATGTTACATGTATTGATATTGATATAGTAAATGATGTAACCAAGCTTTTTAAGTGTTGGATATGACTTTCTTATAAAATAAATTTACAATATGAAGTATTGCCCAATATAAGTATCAATTCAGTATGTTGGTTTTAGCGTTCTACACATTACTCATGATGCAAACCAAAATCTTTATAAGAGGAATATGCATTTACATCTACTAGTAATGTACGGTTATAGTATTTTGTAGTACGAGATACCTTTGTTATTCCATAAAAGTACATGAAAAAATTCAATATTTGTATAATGGAATCTAGGATAATGTGACCATTAGTTTAAATTAATTGTATTGTAAATATAAAATGTTTTTTATGTAACAATGGGACCATTTGAATTGATAGATGATACAAATATATGTACAAATTTCCATCACACCCTATCTCCATCCGGGAAGAAATCAAAACAATGTCGTACTTATTGATGACATTATAAAATTATTTTAACATAAAAGATACTTAACAAGTTAAATCTTTAATTAGTAATGAAAAAATTTGAGATAAGTCCGAAACTAGGAGTATTTTTATCCGAAAATGCACGCGTTGTAATTTACATATGTGTATAACTCATTTTAGTTATAAAAAAAAAGTACTTTTCCGGAAATTCAGGCAATGCTTGGGAAATTCTTGTTACTAAAGTTACTGAAATAACGCGTATTTTGCGTAGTAGAAGTACGAGCATTGTAGTGGCAGAAATGCTTCTTGCACAACAGAAGCAACGCCATAACGCTTTACGCTTCAGTGCTGACGTCGCATTTACACGTGGAAGAATCTGATTGGTCAGATCAACTGAAGATGTGGGCGTGGCCCTGTTGGGTTTCTGGTATATGGTGGGCGTGATGGTTGATGGGCCCATCGGTGTTGGCCTGATGGGCTTAGATTTTTTTTTTTTGGGAATATCCGATTTTTAACACTTTTTCCTCCTTTTGTCCTTTTTGTTGCCCTTACTTTTATTTATTTATTTGGTCAAGAGCATCTACTTTGGTGAGACTGGCCTTTGAAGTATTTATTTATTTATTTATGGATGCTTGGCTTTTAATATTTCGAGCTCATTGGAAGATAAGGGGGGGGAGGGTGAATAAAGAATTTTCACACGCAAAGTTATGTTGTGGGGCCCAAGAATTTGACGTAAATTTAGGTGAGTATTTGGAAGAGTTTTACTCGGAGAAAAGAAAAATACTTATTGTCCTACATTTTGAAGATTGTGATTGATTGGACTATAAGTTCTCTCTTCAAAACAAAGGAAAAAAATTTCAATTTCAAAAAATTACTGACGATTTCAAGATGATTTTACATCTGAATCTTTAAATCCAAGTTTTCATTATGAATAAAATCGAATCTTAGATGCTAAAAGTAAAAGGAGACTTTGAAAAAAGGCCAAAAATAAAAGTCGCTCAAAAAACCCTCAAAATTGTATCCTGTTATATGTATTAAATTGACAATGAGATTCATCAATTGAGTTAGATGGACTACTTAAGATTTGTTTTCGAAATTTTTACATAAATTGCATTCGAAGAATTGAATTCTAATTTGGCATTTTTCAAATTTACTACAATGTTATATAAATTTTATTTTTTTTGAAAATTGATCCATTCAACGTGTTGGTGTATATATAGTTTGAGAGCATACAATGATTGAGGGAGGGGTCAGGAGGAGCGTGATTTGGAGTTGGGAGATGAGGGGTTGGTGGTGTGTATCAAATCCATCACTTAGGTCCATCTCTTTGTTACAGTTAAATTAGTATGATTCAAGCAATTTAAGATTAAGAAACTTCTGTAGCCAACTTAAACATCTCAACACACTCAAAAACTTGGTGGTGATGTGGAAATTGAATTGAGTCTAGGAACCGTCAAATTTGAACCTCAACTTGTCCCAACTTCTCCAAACCCTTAAGTTAAGTTTCGTCGGAACTTTTTTGATGAATAGGATAAAGTTAGATAAGATATAAAGTAATGATGTGACTTGTGATATCTTATATGTTGCCTAGTAAATGTTAAGAGGTAACATGGAACATGATCAACTGGCCGGTGAGGGTGATCGGTTGGCCGACAATGACAATTAATAGTGGTTGGAGGTAACAATGATTGGCTGTTAAAATGGTGGTCCTTGCCTGGTGGCTCATTCCATATCATAATATGATAAATCTTATTCATCTTTATTCTTTCCTTATATGAGAATTTAGATTATATTCTTTTTATATCTAGCCTTGTTCAATTTTGCATGACAACTGAACAATAAATATTATAAGATTTAATATATCCTGACCTTTATTCTATGCACCAAGCGTAGCCTCACTGTTCCATGTTCCCTATGACTTAATAACATGAAGTTATCATTAAGTTAGGATCGTAAATGTTCGTGGGTTATTCAATCAACAAGATGTACACCTAAAACAATCACGGCCACATATCCTCCACCGTCTCTCTTCTGCTTCTCCATGACCACGACTCCTCCGTCCATAGGTAGACCTGAGGCTGAAGGTGGCGGTCAACCTTATAAGTACTTCCCATCTTCTCAATCTAGAGAGGTGATTTGGATATTGCATATACCAATCCCCGTTCAGCTAGGCACAAATAGATCTAGTGGAGTGGATGAGGGGAAATTACCAAAAAAAAATAAAAATAAATGTTAATGCGCTTATGTTAATTCAGTTCTTAACATTTCATTTATACCATTTAGTTTTAAATCTTTTGATAATTTGCCAAATGAGTCCAAAACCTTTCAATAATTTAGTCTGAAATATTTTGACAAAATGCCAATATAGTCACTTTTTTTTTTCTCATGATTTGTCAATTTAGTCATTTCGACAAATTTTAATTAGAAAATATTGACTTTGTGGTCTAATGAGTGCCAACTGTTTTATGGGTTATCACTGGTGCTAATGTGGACATTTTAATATCTTAATATTTTTATTTTAATATTTTTATTTTAATATTTTAATATTTTTATTTTTTTATTTTTATTTTTGTCTTTTTCCTCCAGCTGGTTGTCGGTCCGGCGACCGGCCAGAGGCAACGATGGCCGGCGAGGGCGAGGCCGACCTCACCGCCACATCGCCGGATCGGCGGCGAGCCTCGCCCATGGTCGTCCCTCGCCGGATCCGGCGAGGTCGGGCGAGGCTCGCCTCGCCAAATTCGGCAAGGACGATGTGGCGAGGGACGGCCATGGGGAGGCTCGCCTCACCGCCGGCAAGGACGATGGCCGAAATCCGAGAAGCGGCAATAAAGCGAAGCGAGCATGTTCCCCTCCCTCCTTCACGAGAACAAAGCTGCCCCCTCCTTTCTCTCTCTTTCTGTTTCTCCCTCCCTCTCTCCGCGTTCCCGTATTTTCTCGAGAAAATGAGGGGCCGGCCATCATCCTCGCCGGATCCGGCGGGGCGAGCCCTCGCCCATGGCCGGATTTGGCGAGGTTGAGCCCCGCCGGCCATGGGCGAGGCTCGCCTCGCCGGATCCGGCGAGGTGGCCGGCGAGGTCGGCCTCGCCCTCGCCGACCGTCGCCTTTGGTCGGTCGTTGGACCGGCGACCGGCTGGAGGAAAAAGACAAAAACAAAAATAAAAATAAAAATAAAAATAAAATATTAAAATATTATTAAAAATTGTCCACGTCGGCGCCGATAAGACCACGTCGGCCGGCGGCGCCCAATCAGCAAAATCCGACCAAAATTGATCGGAAAGGACTGAATTGGCACAACGTAAAAAGATTTAGGACTGAATTTGCACCAAAAAAGGTTTAGGACTAAATCGGCACAGAGGCAAAAGGTTTAGACTTTTTGGCACTTTTCCCTTTTTTTTTTCTTTTCCTTCTCTTTTTCCAACTCTTGGCCGATGAGGGTATGGAGATGACCATTGAAAATCGAGTAATGACTTTGCCAGCCAAGAGTTAATTAAAAATAAAGGAAAAGAAGGAAAAATTAAAGTAAAAAGGATAAAATAACCCATAAATATTTTTAAATGCAAAAAAATTGTTCACGTTAGCATCAATTATATCACGTGGGACAATCAACGTTGACTAGACCGTCACATTAGCGTTTATGGGCCAGAATTGGCTTGAATGATTAAATTGATAAATTTTCAAAATATTTAAGGCACAATTGACATGTTTAGGACTTAATCAAAGAGGTTTAGAATTAAATTGGAAAAATTAAAATGTTTAGGATGAATTGATATAAATGCAATAAGTTTAAAACTTTTTTTAAAATAATTTTCCCAATGGAAGATGAGAAGAGAAATGAAATAAAACATTAGGATCTAGTTTTAGGGTTCTTGTGTGTAATCATCCCCTAAACATTTCAAGAGATGACAAAACTAATTTGCATTTATTCATTTTTGTCGTTAATACAAGCAATCGGGTTTACAAAAATATCTTTCAAATTAGTAATTTTCTGTTTCATTTCTATATAATGGACGCGCACATCGCTAGTATTTGAATTTTGCTTGTACAAAAGCTTTCTCATTCAATAAACACCCTAACTTTTAAAATGTGGATCGATGTGTTGCTTATGTTAGCAATATTTGTTGACGTGGGTATCGATGCTTGTTAAGTTGTCGTCATGACAAATATTGACGTCTCTCTCTCAAGATGGAGTCTCAAATCAAAAGTTGCAACTCAAATTCAAGTTGTCACGACATTTTATTTGAGGTCACTTGGTCTCAAATTAGGGGTAATTAGAACGAGGGATAAGTATCTGTTCGGTCCAGTTCAATGGAATCAGTTATTATTATTATTATTAATTTTTTTTATGTTTTCATTCGAATATCTTATTATTCAAAGTATGACCAGGAACAAATTCAGAGTTAGAGATAAATTCTATGCCTCAATCCAGATATTTTATTATTTGATTACAAGCTCTTATTTTCTCAAAAATTATAGATAAAATCCATTATTTTAAAAAAATAAAAAAAATATATGTAGTTGGTCTAGTCTGATCCGATCTCTTTTTGGAATTATAAATCAATCCAAACAGCGATTTTATTTTTAGGAATTGGGAACTAGACATTCTAGTTTGGGCAGTCCATTTTGTACACTTCTATATTGAATTGGAGGCTCTACCTCAAAACCAAAATTGGAAGACCATCAAGATGTTCACTAAAAAAATAACTCATGTTAAATCGAGATGTTCCTACACTTCAACCGATTTTGACGTGGGATTAGGTTTTCATCTTTGATGCCTTCATTTCCTAGATTAATCACATCAGATATTATTAAAGTGATATTGATTCAAATTTTTCAGCAAACAAATGATCCGCGTCTCAAATAAATCTTTTTAAAAATTATATCATTTAAGATTAATCTATTTCACAAAAAATAAATAATTTTATAAATATTATCATAGATAATGAATATATTTTTTATGTTTATTTTTTATGACTTAGGGAACCTCGCAATTATATGTTTATTTTTATAAACGATGATTTTTAAGGAAATACTTTTGAAATTATCCACCTTTTTGGTGAAAAAAATTTCATACTGCAGTAAACCACAGCTTATATAGCGATCTCGGGCGGCGAATATCATATTATTTGTTCACCTAGAATCGGAATCAGCACCCCTTCGGAGTTCCTCGTCCGAAACCCTAAATCCCTTGCAAAACCCTGACATAATCCTCCCTTTCTCGGCGCAATGCGCCGTTGCTGATGGCGTGGGAGCGAGACCCGGCACTGTCTTCTTCAAGTTAGGTACAAAGTTCGCGACTTTTTTGGTTCTTTCTTGGGTGATTCTTGATGATGTATCGAGTTGATTTCGGAATGACGCTTGATGTTGCACGTTTTGCTGGATCTCTGGAGTGTTTAATCTGCTGGGTCTGTATCAGATTCTGCACCCGTTTGGTGTTTGGGTAAATTACTTTGAAGCAAGTATCATTTTTGGTCCAAGTCCTGAATAGAGGAGATGGGTTCCCAAAGAATCTGCCTGTTCATGATGGGTACTTGTTGGGAGTGCAAAGAAGTGAATGTGAAAATTTAAGTATCGCCATTGGATGCTAGCGTTTACCCGTTGTTTGTGTCGAGGAAACTTTTATGGGTTCATTTTACCATCAATCCTTAATGACCATTTGCCTCCTTCCCGAAAATGCTTCCTGTTTGACTTAGTGTACGCAGACGCTTGCCAATACGGCCACAAATCACCTGTGCCATTGAAGTTGCCCAAAGCTACCTATTAACCTTCCTGTGAGTGGCTGGCTTGTTTTAGCGGTCCAATTTTGTGGGAACGAGTGGCATTACTCAGCATATATTATCGGGGCTCTTAGAACCTTTCACTGTTGTTGGTGCTTTCTTTCAAATTGTATTTAACGAGATCATGACTGAGTTTGCCATTTTACGTTTGTCATCCGCAAATAGTGAGCACGATAGATGGTGTAGTGATCTCTTTAAGTATCTTTTTTGGCTCCATCTTGACGATAGTAATTTGACAGTTACTATGATGACTCCGGTAAAATTTGGTTTTCGAGATTAAGTACCTGGAATCTCTATATAATCATTTGCAAGAATTCTTTATCTTCTTCTCTCTTTCCAATGGAACTTTTGGACTTTCTCATTGCAGAGACTGCTGGTCAGTAGTCCCTACATTGATAAAATGATGGATCGCAAGGTGGATAGAAGGTTTGGAAGTGGTGAGTTACATTTATCTAGGGCTGATATGACTTTCTAATTCCTACAATGGGAGATTGCTACTTTTCTTAGCTTATGTTCTTACTAATGTTGGTTACTAGTACCTCTTTATGATAAATCATTTCATAATGCCGTCTTTCTGTTGGGGTGTGTTTTCTTTTCCTTTGGTTTTTACATCAAATTACATAGTATAGGCATTGCTATTGCACACGAAAATCAAATTCCAGATTTGTGAGGGATGATATGAACATGGGGAATTAAAAAAAAAAAAAAAAAGAAGGAAACATTGAAGTTTGCTTACTTATTTTCTTTTTCCCTGTTCTTATCCTATCAGTACACTTGATGTAGGGCATATTTTATGAGCAACAGCCTTGTATTTCTTCAACTTTCATGTTTACATTCCCTCTACCAGTAAATGCTAGATCTCCTAGCTCCCATCATTTGTTTATTTTTCTTCCACATTCACTGTTTACTGGAGCTTCACGTTTTGAAGAATTTTGCGTGAAGTTTAAACGCAGTGGAATAACAATTCGAGGATATATCCCCCTTCTGGACAGAGAATAGATAGGTTGGGGTAGTTCTATGAAAGGTATGCCTCAAACATGAAAGATGCGTTGCCAAGAAGTTTTTTGTTCAGAAAACTGAAAGATATTTGAGAGCTATATTTTGTACAACAATTTGGCAATTTATAGCATGGTCAATTTGGTTCATCTTTAGGGTTATCACAAAGTACTCAGCGTCCTTTATCCAGTCATAGTAAAAGGCCCTTTGGGGTCCGCCTCCTTTACTTGTGATACAACCGGTCTTTTTGTACTTACAGGATGTCAGTTTGAAGACGATTGAATCTATTTTATGCTCCAGTCTTGATTTTTGTATTCATGAAAATTTCTTCTCAGAGAAAATTCTTATCACTATTGTCTCATCATTTTGGGTTGTGAAAACTGATGTAGTCGGGAAAGTCTGTGTCTTAAACAGAAAAGGTTCGGATAAAAAGGATTACAACCAAGAGCTGTTTACTCAACATTCTCCAGCAATCCTTAATGCTAGTTTGGGGAATGCGGGAAAATGGGAGGAATGAAAATTTGAGTGGAAAACTTTGAAGAATTAAAAATTTTCGTTTGAATGAGAGGGAAAAATCTAAAATTGTGGGTGTTTTCTCTCCATTTTCTTCCCCTAGGGTGTTTCCAAATTTAGTGTAAATCTTGAACTAGCTGATGAGGGTCAGCATTTTCAAATTTTGCTGTTTCATCGTAGAACAATGTTTCACTGATTAAAGAATGCTATCACTTCTCCTCATTGTGCTGTGGATTATATCTGGAGAAGGAAACTACCTGGTGATACTGCATGTCTTTCTTTATGTGCATTAATGGGTACTACCTTCAAGAGTCATGCTGCAGCATCACTTTTTTTTTTATTTTTAACTTTGTATATGTGAAACAGGCAAGGTCAAAGTCACAGGAATAAACATGGATGCAAAAGGTTATATCTTGACGTTCATGAATGTTATGTATGACCAGCAATATGCAAACAAAATTAATGTCTTATTTCCAAAAGTAGGATCTTACCAATTTATCTAGGTTGTTCTAAATTGTGGTGGATTGTGCTTTGATTGTGGAACTTTTCTGTGGTTTTTCTCTCAATGGTGGGGGGCTGAGGACTAGGGAATGTGGGTGGGGGGAGGGTGGACTGGCTGGTGGTCTTTGGAAATATATATGATGAAATCATTGATTAACTTGGAAAGGTTAATAGATAGTTACGCAATTAGAATGTTCAGTTGCTGCTCACACGGTGAATCTACTTAGTATGCTCTTTATCTAATTTTTCTAGCTTAAGAATCCTATCAATAGAGATCATTGGAGTCGATCAACTTGATTACTCTAAGTTAATACGGAGTTTGCCCCCTTTAAGAAAAGTCTCTAGGCATATCCCTGATGTCGGTTGTTTTCCTCCTTTGTTTAATGTACTATAGCATACAATTTTAATTTTTCAACAGTCTCTTACATTTCATTCTTTTTGTTTTCTTAGGTGTTGCTATAAGGTGGTGTTATGGGATGTTGTCTTTCTTTGTGAATAATATGTTTCAATTTCAGGTCCTAAGGAGCTTTGTGGTGCTGTTGATCTTATAAGCAGGTTCAGGCTTCAACCTTACCATGAATTCTTTTGCAAGAAACCACTTCCTATATCAGTTTCAGATACAAATTATCTCAAAAGTGTGGTGGGAGATAGAGAAATTAGGAAAGGAGAAAGGCTAAATTTGGATCAGCTATCTCTAACCCTGCCTCATGTAAAGAAAGGAGGCTCACAAATCCATGCTTTTGACATGAAAGGTCTCTGGGAAGCTTTTGAGATTAGACAAGCACCGTCTTTATGCCTATTTCCTGTAAGATGCCTTTTATGTTTTCTCTGTACCTTTTCCCTTTTGAAGCATGAGAATGTTGTGCGTGCATTGGTATGTCTCATGAATCACGCAATTGCTTTTGAATTTCTTAGTAAATTGAGTTTTGAATGTTGTGATATTGACAGGGAGTGGAGAGGGCCAACACTGCAGTTGCTAAGTATGGACACAAGGGCAAGAGGAAGCACAAAAGCCACAAGATGAAGAGAAAAGACAACAAGAGAAGCAAACATCATCACCATTATGATAAAAAGGATGGGATCAAGGAAGTAAATGGGCTGGATAGGTCTCTGTCTACACTTAGAAGGAACGACCTGACAAGGTGTGTCATCCCTTTGTTTCTTCACTAGTCATAATATGCTTTGGAAAAGGTAGACCAACTATGCGCAAATTTCACTTGTCTCTAAAGGTAGGGTGGACAAACCAGTACAAAGTTACTTCTAGCCGTTTATTCGTTTTCACTGCAGTCAACCTATGCTCCATTGTATGATGTGGTCACTATATGCCAGTCCTGAGAATGTTCAGGCCGAGTTTCTGATAGACTAGAGTATTATCTTGTTTGGTATGCTTCTATCATGCTATGTTCTCTGTCTCCCCTACTTTTGAGAGTTTTCTACTTGGCCCTTCTTGTACATTAGATAAGCAAGTGCGCAGGTGCTCCTTCTGAACATTCTCTTCTGTTTCGCTTATAAAACTTATCGTGTTTTGCTTATAAAACTTATCGTCGTTGATGAAGCATGTTGTAATAGTCCAAAATTTGGCGATGGTTTCTCAACTAAATTTATCTTCCTGCCTGTTGTAGCTTTACCATCCCGTGAGAATTGGTGGCTCAGAGCTTGCTTTCCAATAAATGAAGAGAGGGAAGAAAGAAGGCAACCTGATTACCTCCACGGAGTTCTCTCATTCTCTTTTTCTTAGTTTAAATAGATTATTCAGATCCGATGATATATCCTGTGGTCCAGGATTCTACTTCTTTCTCACCTCGTGCCTTTTCTGCTTGGCTTTGGTTCCTGTTTCGAAGGACTTGAGTCGAAATATGTTGTAATATGGCATGATTTTTTCGACAGAGAATGGTAATTTCTGTTCACTTCACTTTTGCCTCAAATCCTGCTACTGAATGCTGATGCCTGCATTTCTGTGCATAACTTCTGCCATTCGAGAGAGAGATTCTTGATTCTCAGCTGAAGGTTTGTGCTTTTAGTTTTAGCTCATTTTGCTTACTGTGCTAGCAAATCACATGCTGTTTCCCTTCTCCGAGCCAGATTTTGTAGATTCTGTGGTGTGACATTGCCATGTCAAGGCTTGTCCACCCTAGACATTTCTTCCGGGAAAATAACCAAAAAAGTCTTAAACATATTATAATTGTGTTGATTCAGTCTTAAATTTATCTTTTTGGCCAATTAAGTCTTAAATTTTTTGTAATTGTGCCAATTTAGTTCATCTAACCAAAGTTAGTTGGCCGGTGTTGACTTGGATGCCGGTGGCCAATTTTTTAATGTTATATATATTTTTTCAAAATTTTTTATTAAATTTTAATCTTTTTTTTTTTTTTTTCTTTCTCTCTCTCTCTTTTTTTAAATCCTCCCTCCTTTTGGTGATAGGCCAGAGGGGAAGGCGAGTTTCAAACTGAGGTGGTAGGCCATGTCGAACTAAGGGCGAGCTTGGCACGCTATCGTTGGGCGAGGGATGCTAGCCTCACTAGTGGGTTGGTGAGCTCACCCTTGTTTTAATCGAACGAGGGCTTACCTCGCTGTTGCCAAGTGAGGGCCGCATAGCTACTAGACAGATAAGCAAGTAGCTATGCAAGCCCTTATCGTTGTTGGGCGAGGGCCGCCCAGCCATGCCGAATCAAGTGATGGGGGTTCACCTCACTGGATTTGGGCGAGGGCTTGCCTCGCTCGTGGCTAGGTGGCCCTCGCTTGGTGACATTGGGGCGAGCTCGTCCTTAGTCCAGCTTGGGTGGCCACCTCAGTTTGGCAATTGACCCTCCCCTTTGGTTGGTTGTTGGAATGAGGGAGGAGAGAAAAAAAAAAAAAAAAAAAAAGAGAGAATAAAAAGGAAAAAGAGAAAAGATTAAAAATTAATAAAAATTTGAAAATAATAAAATAATATTAAAAATTTAAAAATTGTCCGTCGGTGCCCATGTCGGTGTCGGTTGGTTAAATTTGGTCGGATGGATTGAATTGGCATAATTGAAAAAAGTTTATGACTCAATTAGCCAAAAAAATAAGTTTATGATTGAATTAGTATAATTGCAATAGGTGTTGGACTTTTTTAATAATTTTCCCCTATTCATCATTAGGTATTATTTCCCAAGTTGAATAATGTTAAATAGTGGAATCAAATTTGTTGATGAGTTCCTATATAGACTATGGAGTCTGGTTGAATTATAACATCTTGTGAAGCATGATTGATATTGAATGACAAGGTTTAGTTAAACTAGTACAATTTCTAGTTTTGGCGGCATTAGACAGGACTTGAATTTTACTGCTTCAAAAACCTTCGTTAAAGGTTTCGTCTCGTGTATTCTTCCAATACGCTTACCATATTTGTAATTACTAGTTCTTGCGATCGAATTCATGATGCATAAAAATTCCTTAAAAGCGCTCACTCCGAGTCTAGGCTTGGAAACTGTATCCATTTGGGGAAGGGAATGAAAAGCTGATTGTTGCTTTGGCTTAGCAAAATGTGTAGATTATTAATTCAAACAAGAAGGGAAGAAGAATTTACAAGTAGGCTCGGGCCTGTGACATTTACACGTTACAAATTTCGAAAAGGTTGAGAAGATTACCATATCCACAGGGACGAGATCCATTCCAAGGTAAAGCGAAATCATATCGATACAAACTATATCCTCCAAAAGAATTCAACAACGAATTAAAATTCCTGTTCAATGGTAAGGTAAAGCCAAACCATATCGACACAAGGAATTCACCGATAGAATAGGAACCCTTTTTCTTGGACTCAATTTCGATGGCCGAAACGAAAATGCCCGAGAGCTCACCGGCCAAAATCACCTTCTCAAGACAATCAGTGTGCACAATGCTACTTTGTACAGTTATTCTCCAATCCATCGACTACCATCTCCCCGGTTCAAACACTTTGCGTCCAGTTGCCTAGTCCTTGCAAAAAAACCAATCCTCAACCTTGAAAGTATTACAGTACAGGAGTCTCTTTAGCTCCACTCTACTTAAGTAGATTCAGTTTCTGGAGAACTCTATACAAGCATTTGCAGATTAATGAGCTAACCCTTTGTTTTTTCGTAGGTAATCTTATGTTGAAAGCATATACTCTCTACAATTTACACACTGAAAAGAGCGTTGATACACATCAAGCTATTGGAGCCTGAAAAATGAAATTTTCAGTTGAATTGCGGTTTTTCTTCAGAAGTTCTTTAAGAGCTTTGAATAATCTCTTACTGGAAACATGAACTTCTGCTGTAGCCATAAGTATTCAAGGGAAGAACCAAACAATTATGATAACAGAAAATTTGATAACCAAAGAGGAGACAGATGAAAGATAAAAATACGCATATAGAAGCTCAAATGAGAATCTAGGACTCTGGTACAAACATGATTCATGCCCTCTACCGTGGGTTATTACCATAAAAAGATAAGGAAAAGAAAGAAAATCCAAACGGTTATATTCTAGTTCTCATCTATCACGTTTGCAGTATCTAATGCTTAAGGGAATTTTCATCAATATTCTGCCTAAACCTAGAAAGAGGAACAACTCAGTGCCTCCTTGTCTTCGATTCACTCTTAGAAAGCACTGACCCCGAAATCTTGTTGACTTCATAGAGCAGAGCAGCTGAGAACAAGAAGCTGCAATAAAGCACAACACATCAGCACCTTCTTCTGGGCTAGAAAGTCTGCATGCAGTTAAATTTTCATACTTAGTATCACAAATGCTAAAATATTCTATACATATTCAACTGATTTTCTCGGTGGTTTCCTCTTTCCTTAGCACAAAGGATATTGGAATGAATTATAATTGCAGTTTCCAACAGGGCATTTTTCCTGGCACGAATGCCAAAAAAGCTGAAGCTCTTTGGGTGGGTTGGGGGACTGCGCATTTGCTTGCGTTTTTGGCTCAATACCTTGTCCAACTAATGATATAATGCCATGCTGGCCATGAAACACTAAAGGAAACCAAAGCAACAGGCTGGAACATAAACTTTGCAAATTCAATGAACAGAGATTACGTGATAGCGATGGTGATGGTAGCATGAGGAGTACTTTACCTACACTGGCTCTCTGGAGAACTAACCAAGTTTTAAAGCAAATAAGCACAGAGGTACATATACTCTGGTCATTGAACCATATGGGGATTACTTGTCAATGAAGTGTTACAGTTCCAAATTTGGGTCAATGTATACTTTGAAGCATTCTTTTGGGGTCATTTACTGATTCTTCTTCCAAAAAATTAAAATGTAAAATGTGTATGGAAAGATAAATGTTGAACCTAAATCAACTTGGATCTCGTAAGGGTTAGACCATTACTTAGCCACTTACTACATTTGAATATGATAAACTTGAGACGGTAGTTTTCTATTTGAAAAATCACAATTAGAAGAGTAAAATACACTGTAATACCAAACATTACTCAGAATTTTTTTTCCCCATAGATAGCAAAAGCCCAAAATTTATGTTTTAGAGCTAGCACAATTATATTTATATAGGCCTTTACTAATTATGCAGGTCACACATCATGGTTTGCAAAAAGGTAGTAATCCAGAAGCACTTTAACAAGCATACGAAGGAACAAGTTTAAATCCTAAAAGTAAGCAAGACCATCAGAGGTGCGATCCATCAAAACCAGCATTGCATGGGGAATAAGGAATAACACCTATGCTAAGAACTTCTGATTAAAGGAGTGCAATCTTAACAATGACAGCAAAATTACCATGTTGTGATACAAACTCGGTGAACAGTGCCGGCAGCAATTAGAGCTACTGCTTCAGCCAATATAACTGCAAAAAGTAGAGAGGAAAAACAGAGTTGAATGAATACACTTGTTCCACTTCCATGTGAATTATATAATGCTGCATCATGTGGAAAATATGCGTAATTTCTAGCAGGAAAGCTTTCAGAGCAGTAACAACCAATGAGGAAAGCATCATTCTCACATGCCAATTACAACATGAAAAACACACAAACTATAGAGATAGTCAGAACTAATGTTCAGGCAAAGAAAACAACATGGAACCCACACAGAGCACGTCAAGAAGCATTACTTCCAGTAAGAATGGTGCATTACTTACTGCATACAGAATTTACAATTCAATTGTCTAACAATCACTGAGTGTGCACAAGTGGACAATCTGTGGCTAGGGTGTAAAACAAGTCCATCCATCCTCCTCTTAAGTATAGAAATATACATGGGCAAGAACTGTTCAGCATGATAAGTTTTAAACTCCTATACCACATCACTTCAAAGGCCACCAACCATGTCACGTTTGTCAACGCATTTCATCGATGTAAAGTGTCCTGATGCTGATGCCCAAAAATTAATGTTCGAATGTGCCCTTAAACAGCCAATAGAGAGAAAAAATTAATTGGCCAAGTGACTTCAGACACTCATGCTATTCAAAGTTCATTTACAGCGCAAGAGGGATGCTAGGTGATGAAATGCAACAGCATGTGGATTCCTCCATATCTAATCTGCCAATTCTCTAGTTGATATCTTGACGAAAGTAATAAGCAAAAACAGCAAATGAGAAAAAAAAACCACAGTCCACTCACCAGCACCCCAACCGGTTCTTGTGCCATTTGATTCCTGGAAGTTGCCAATGAACTGCAAGAGCATCATTTCATGAGTGCCAAAAAGAGAGATTTGATATAAAACTATAAATTCATGGTGCAATCACAATCATGGAGGGACTACAAGGCACATTATTTATCAACCATCCATACATTCACGTAGCAGGAACATGTTACAATAATGGCTGAAATAGTATATTAGGACTCACCGTAAGCAGGACAAGGAATAGGATAGAACTAGTGAACCCTCCGAGTATTGTGAACAACTCCGATGATGCCAACTTCCCTCTGTACATTTCTTGAAGGGAAAGAACAACGATAAACAGAAGGAAGGAGTATACCATGGAACTCCCTGACCCTGCCATTGGACTAAACATACCAACAAACAGAAAAAAAACCCGGCAACCCATCAGCAGAGAGTGTTATGGTACGAAAAGAAGCAGCAAACACAGTCAATATCACCCGAAAACTTGCAGCTAAAACGACACAATCAATCTTAAAACCAAGAAACCCAGAACAAAGTAAAAGAAGAATCTTTTCAAGAACCCACAAATATTTCACAGTCGTCAATTTATTCGAGGAGCTGTTCAACTCCAATCTCGACAAAACCACAATGAATCAGATTCCGCAAGAAGCGAAACAACCCAAGATCAGATTTATCCCCTAGTGCATCCATCAAAGCATTAGCCCACGAATCGAATACAAAAGACGACAACGCTAAACCAGCTGGATCCGGAAACTAGCAAGAGAAACTCGAACCACGAAGTCGAATCCCTGAAAATACAGTAGAATTCTTGATTACCCAATTCTCAAGAACGGCGACCCAAATCAGAAGGCCCAGTTTTGATTTGCTGGGCGAGATCCAATTCCACTGGGAATGTAAACTCGTGCAATTGGGAGTCGAAGAGATTCGTTTACCTGACTGCCACCGGAGTCGGAGCGGGCGGAGCGGCGCGGCGACGACGGCTGTGACTGGAGACGCAGTGCGATCGAGGGAGATGGAGCGACCCAAGATGCACGGGGACTTCTAAGGTACCAAGACGGACCGTGCACCCACAAGTCTATGGGGAAATATTTTGGATTTCCAAAATGGTTAATGACACAAAAAAAAAAAAAAAAAAATTCCCAAATTTATATATTCATAATAAATTCACCTAAAATAATACATTTATGATAATTTATCCTTCGTTAGTCTTGGTTAAATTAGATTAAGTCCACAAAAAACTGTAAACTAGTAATGGAGGGTAAAGCCTTGCATTGATACACCAATTAACTCAACAATATGACGATAACATTTAATAAAAACCGATATAGGGTAAATTTATCACCGATATACTAATTTAAGGTTTTTAGTAATTAAAAATTTGGTTTATGATAAATTTATTACATATGTATCGGTTTAAAGTTTTTTTTTTTTTTTTTTTTTTTTTTCGTGATGTTAATTTAATCCAAAATAAATTGTACAATCACATTTGGGGAAAATGATATAGATGATCTATGAATTTTGACTCAATATATAGTGTGATTTTTGAATTTTAATCTGATATGCAATGTTATCCATGAATTTTTTATTCACTCAATGTGATTCTTGAACTTTTGCTATATGTTCAATTTAATCCCTGAATTATTTGAAAAAAATTGAATATTGTTTAAAACATTATATATCGAGTTAAAGTTTAGAGAATTTATTGAATAAATTAAAATTTCTAGAATTACATCGCGCATTAGGCTAAAGTGTAAAAAGTATTTGTGTTATTAGCCTTTTACAAAAAAATTATAATAGTGCATCAAAAAATGACGATTTTTCGAATAGCTAAGACAATACATTGTTATGAAGAGCAAAACGACCTAAGATTTTATATATATGGTTCACAAAGGTTGACAAGCCAAAAGTAAGGCCAAAATGTTGTCAGGACATTTTCTTTTTCCTAACAAAGCATTTAAAAAAAAAAAAAAAAAAAGTCACCAATGCATTTGTGACATATATGTTCTTAGTTAGCTTCCGTTAAATTGGAATAATATCATGACAAACCCCAAAAGAGATATACTTGTGATAAACGGAAGATAAAATCCCAAATTGGTATACCTATTAACTGTCACATACCATATAACCTAGTATTTTGACAGTAAAATTTAACGAAAGTTAATAGAGAGTAAATTTATCACGGTGTACTAGTTTGAAATTTTTTATAATAAAAAATTTAATTTTGGGTTAAATTTATCACATGTATCGGGTTGGAATTTTTCGTATTATTAAATTTTTTTTGTCAATGATTTTAAGATCCAAAGTCAATTTCATCGTTATTTAGCATGGGTTAGGAAACTGTTTTTTCTAGACCAACTAATTTTCCAAGATCAAACCCCAAAAAAATAATAAAAATTCAATGAAACAAAATCTAGTTGAAAAACATGTTGGAGAAAATATCTCTCAATAGCAAAGCAATTCAAAAAATTGCTCTCAATCATATTAACACCAATCAAGCAATTCTTGTACTTTTGACAAATGCGAGAGTATCCTGACAAACTCTTTTTATCTTTTTTTTTTTTTTTTTTTTTATATAGATGATTTTATCTTTCTATGTATAAAGGCCATAGCTTAGAAAAGTCATTGTGTTACAAATTTTCTAGCTAATGTCTTTCTATAAACCATTAGCTACATTGTACCTTATATACACATTACAAATAATAGTAAAGTGTATCTTGTTCAATTTTTCATGATACCAAAGCCTATTGCTTATAAGCATATCGGCCAAATCTTTTTTCAAGGACAAAAGAATTATCAAACGCCGATGCTCTTATGACAGTCATTGGCCCCTCTTCAAATAACGCCACCATGCTTATGTCGATCTGTGACATCCTGATTTTTTATACCCATCCGTTTAGTGAGTTGAGTAATTATAATCGAGTTATTTTAAATGATATTTTTAGGGGATGGTCAATTATAGATTTTCAAAACAACGGTACTTAGCCTGTATATCAGCTGAGAAATTTTGTGTGCTGATTTGGATGAATTGTAGTTATAGTTGTCGGTTCTAGGTTCTAGTATATAATGAATGTGAAAATCTAGACACAGCTAGTGCCATTTCCCCATTGGCCGAACCCCCTTTTCTCTTTCGCTCACCACTTGTCTTCTCCTCCGCCACTTCGCATTTTGGTTGTGACACTTGGCCCGAGGCCCTATGAAGCCAATAAGATTACATGCAGGAAGACTTAAAGGAAAATATAACTCTCCTTTCTCTCTCTCCTCTCATTTCTCTCGGTCTCTCTCCCGCTCACGTTTCTTTCTCTCTTTTGTCTCTCTCTCTCAACCTGACCCTCTTGCTCTCTTGCCGATCATCCTTTCCCTCTCGTGACCCCTTGTTGCTTCATTTTCTTGGGTTTCACTCACAAGATCGAGGGGACCACGTGTGGAGTTGTGTCTAGCAAAGGCAAAGGATCGAAGGCTCAATTTTGCGGCAAAAATAGGTTCGGATAGCTCGTTGAGGCAAGTGAAATTCTGATTATCTATGCCATGTTAAATTGCTCATGGTATGGATCAAGGAGTTCGTCTTTGATGTGTTATAATGCCTAGTTTTGGGTTATTGTTTGTTGTTGTTCGGTTTTCTTGAGTTGCATGTCTTGTTTTGGGCTGGAGATTGAGCGATAGATGTGAGTGGTGGCTGGTAATAGGATGTGGAGTCATGCATTGAGGAATTAGAGCCTTTGCATGTTAGATTTGGGAGCTTGTGTGATGTTGCTTGTGGAAATAGCTTCTGATTTTGGTGTGTTCTTGAACTGAAATTCGTTGGATTTAAGCATTGAGTGGTTTCTAAAGTTTTGGCCTTGGCTTCTAGTTTTGAAAGCTGCTAGACCTTCGCTATATCCCGATTTTATAGAGCCTTTTTGTGTTCAAATCTAGTAAAATTTCCTTCATGAAAACTGTTCAAAACATTTTGATCTACAACATACTTTAATTTCATATTTTGCTGAGGTGAAATGGTCGGTATGGAAGCCTAGTCATTTACCGTGTTGAATTTGTCCAGCGCGATAAAAACAGTGATACGGTTGTTTTTTCAGATTTTTATAAAATTTTATCTTTCAATATGGACATGCTGGGACATTCATTTTCACAACATAAAAAAAATTTGAAAATGTTTTTGTGAATATTTGGATTTGAAATGGGTTTTTATCTATGGTCGTTGAATTTGTTCAAGGGACGAATTTTTGAGTTGTTTTTGGTGAATTATTGCACTTTTAATAGAATGATTTAGACTTGGCTTCTTCATGAAAAATGTTATTTAAGGTCTTATCTATAACATATTAAAATTTTATAATTTTTCGAGCCCGTTTGATAATATAATAACATTGATTTTGAAAATTGCTCCAAATGGTTCTGTTAAGTCCATTTTTGGAAATTCACAAATTTTTATTCAAGCTTTGGTGTGGTTTGGTTCATAATGGGTCTTGGTGAAGTTGTGGGTTGGTGGTCTCAAGTTTAGTTAGTGTTGGTAAAGTCGAGTTGTCAACTTCAAGAGCACTAGAGTTGGATGGTGTCAAGTCTTTGGCTACATGATCAGTTCTACTAGTGCAAGTTGGTGTCGAATCTTTAGTGCATGATGCTTCGACTTATGTTAGTAGAAGTCGAGTTCTTGGATGCATGACAAATTGGTATCTTCGAATGAGTGATGTGGTCATTTTTCGCATGCTTAAGCCAAGATAAATGGTGCATGGATTGTGTTTAAGATACTATGCAATGATACCATTAGAGAGCATACCAACAATGCCTGGTGGAGTTGGAGAGAAATTTGAGATGCCCAGGGAGCGCGTAGTGTACCTACATGTCTAAGGAGAGCGTACCCTAGATGCCTTGGAGTAAGGATGCCATGGTCAATGGATCATGAAGCTTGTATGAACTGGAGAGCATAGCGGCATACATTGTGGCGAACTGAAGAGCGTACTAGTGTTTCGCCAGACAGGATTTTATTCCTCCTTGTGTGGACTAGAGAGCATACCGGCCATGTGTATTGGTATGGAAACAAAAAGTGAAACCTAAAATGTGTGAATTGTGTGCGTGTGCTTAATTGCATTGTTTATCAAGGCTGACAGGTCTTTATGACGTGAGTCTGATCATGCATCTAGATTAGATTTTTGGTCCTGTCAGCTTAGTTCATTGATCCTTAGCATTGTGTTGTATAGTCCTGTTTAGGAGTGAGTGTGCCATGTATCTTAGCAAATTTTTTGTTCTTGTGAAGGGTTGATTTTATGGTATGGTGTTTTAGATATTTTATTGCTTGGCATTAGTTCACTCTTGTTGTTGTTCACATTTTTCAGACTCTTAGACATGGATGCGATTCCTACAACCCCTATTACACGTTATAGGGCCCTGGTAAAGCCTGAGGGGTAGCTCTACGAGTTTACTGATCTACACTTTCCCTCCATTACTTTTGGGCAAAAGTAGCCTCAAGTGTCAAAAGTTGGTATAGAGGGACACTTAAGTGCCAAAACTTACGAAAGTGGCACTTAAATGCCACTTTTTAAGAAAAATGAGACACTTGAGTGCCACCGTGGCGACCCATACGGACCGGGGGCTGTCAAGGGGTGCCACAACGTATTTTGGTATCAGAGCAAAGGTTTATGTGGAGTGATACGGTGCCTCAAATGGAAATGAGGAATATGAGAATGATGCACACCATAGGATACTAACTAAGAATAGTTAACTAACTTTGAACAATGGGTGATGGGCATTCACTTGTAGATCCCTAGTAATTAGTGTGAGAAGTGTAAGATAACCCTAAGGAGACGAAGTCTGGAAATGGACTTGGTAGTGATGGTTATGTATGACCTTGATGTCATCATGTGAACGGACTAGCTCCGTAAGCAACGGACTAGGATGAATGATCTCTTGAGATAGTGCTTGCCTATGCGCCAAGGACAAAACCATAAGGCTTAGTATGGGATAGGCCAAATGGATAATATCTCTGTGAGTTAGTCCCTATCGAAACGAGACCCTCTAGTGGACGTGTAGTTCGGATTCGAACCAGGTGAAAGCTGGTGTACCTGTAACGTCTCGGTTTGATGAGGGCAAGGAGTGGATGCCGAGGTCAGAGGACCTGAGCAAGGAGCGGCTCCTGACAGGCTTCTAGAATGGCAAAAGGGGGCAGGAATGAATCGAACTATGAATTGAACTAGGAGGGTAGTGTTTCGGGATAATTTTATCAGAGTGGCGCAGCGAAAGCATGGCTGAGCTTGTAGAACTCTTGTTTGTGAGAAAGAAGGACGGGTTGATGCAGTTGTGCATTGATTATTAAGAAAGTTAAGATCTTACAAGAGTCTGACCTGGAAATTATGAAAGTGAAAGATGCAGTGTCTTTAGGAAAAAGACCAGATTTTCGAATCTCTGAAGATGGAGCGGTAAGATGCTAGGGACGACTCTGTGTTCCCAACAACGAAGAATTAAAGAAGGAAATTCTGTCGGAGGCACATAGGAGTAATTACAGTGTTCATCCGGGTAGTACAAAGATGTACATAAATTTGCGTTAGCAATTTTGGTGGAATGGTATGAAAGTAGATACGGCTAAGCACGTTTCTCAATGTTTGACGTGCCAACAGGTAAAAGCGGAACATCGCAAACCTATAGGACTCTTGAGACCGTTAGACATACCAGAATGGAAATGGGAGCATATAACAATGGACTTTGTACAAGGATTACCAAGGACATCAAGTGGTCATGACTATCTGGATAATAGTAGACCGTTTGACTAAGTATGCTAATTTCCTAGCAGTTCGTATACACTACCCAATGGACAAATATGCGGTTATATATGTAAGTTAAGTAGTATGCCTACATGGTGTTCCAGAAAAGTATAGGCATGGCTCCCTATGAAGCATTATATGGAAGGAGATGTAGGACTCCTGTCTGTTGGAATGAAGTAGGTGAAAAGAAATTGACAGGACTTGAACTAGTACAAGTTACCACTGAAGTTGTCGAAATTATTAGGAAAAGACTTAAAACAGCTCAGAGTAGATAGAAAGACTACGCAGATAAGCGTAGAAGGCCCTTGGAGTTTAGTGTAGGAGATCATGTATTCCTTGAAGTATCTCCAATGAAAGGAATATCTTGATTTGGAATGAAGGGTAAGTTAAGCCCTAGATTTGTCGGACCTTTTGAGATACTTGAAAGAATAGGAGATGTAGCTTATTGTTTGGCGCTGCCTCCGAAATTGGAAAATTTGCATGGTGTGTTTCATGTGTCGATGCTAAGAAAGTACCAACCGGATCCTGGTCACATACTCGATCATGAAGCCATCGAAGTAGATGAGAAAGTAAGATACATTGAAGAGCCTGTGCAAGTGCTGAACAGAAAGGAGCAAGTCCTTAGGACCAAGGCAATCCCACTGGTTAAGGTGTTATGGCGACATCATGATGTGGAGGAAGCCACATGGGAGAGTGAAGATCAAATGAAGGAAAAGTACCCCTACTTGTTCCAAGAGGCATGAGTGATATCTAATTTCGAGGATGAAATTTTCTAAGGAGGGGAGAATTGTGGCATCCCAAAATTCAAGACAACCTCTAGATATCCATTAAAGTCTATGATTAGGTAATTAAATTGTCTTTGGTTTATGCTTTAGCTATTGATTCTTCTTTTAAGGCCGAGTGTTATGTGGATGGAAATATATTTTACGTTCATGGGTTATTAAAGTTAGTATTATAGGATAATTTGATAAGGAGAATTTGTTCTTGGCTATGCACTTCATAGATTTAATTTTTTTATAGTTTAATGTAACAAGTTTTATGGCCATATGAAATTGTAAATTTGGAATTATAAAAGAAGGAATTAAGATTAAATATGGGCTTGTTTAAGGAAAATTCTTGGGCTATTTAAGTTTGGACTTTAGGCCCAAGAGAGTTAGACCTAAAGTGGGCCAAGAGGCTGGCCCATGAAGCCCATAATGGGCTACCGTCGACCCAAAGGGGGGGGAGAGACCGGTTGCATGCCGCCCCACATGCCCCTTTGGTGTTTGCCAAGTGGCAAAAAGGGAGGCTTCATCCATTTGGTCACCTTGGGTGGCTCCTAATCATTACAAATGATTGTTATAAAAAGGGAATTAAAGAGAGAGAGTGGCCGGTTTTGAGAGAGTGAGAGAGAGAGGGAGCTGTTGAGAGAGTGAGGGGAAACCGAGAGAGAGAAGGAGGAGGCCGCGCGAGGAAGAAGGAGGGGCCGTGCGTCGCCGTGCGTCGCCGCTGTGTCCCGCCGCCGTTGTGCTCGCCGTTGCTCGGTCTAGAGGCAAGTGGGATCTTTTGATCTACTCTTGCATGCTGTGTTTAGTGTGTGTGATTGAATGGTAAGAATTTTGGAGGTTTAGAATGTGAGAAATTGAAGTTATAAGGGTAATGCTCTAGTCTAGTGTACTGTTCTTGAGAAAACTGCTCGACCTTGGATGTTCTAGTGACTTGCATGTGATGTTCAAGTTGGATTTTAGCTTTTACTTCTAAATAAAAGTTGTTAAGGACTTCTTGGAATATAACATAATCAAATTTGGGACAAAACAAACAAGTATAAGTGGGTGAAATCGTTATTCTTTGGAAAGACGGGATCTGGAGATTTTGGTACCCACCTTTGATGAATGCATGGACTATAAGGCAATCTTTTTGTTGAAATTTCACTTCAATTTCTTAACAAAAGATGTAAAGGACATCCTGAGGTTTAACATATCAAAAATTTAGAGAAAAAAAATGAGAATAGGTAGGTGAAATCATGGTCTTTCGGAGATGGTTAGATCTGGAAATTTTGGTACTAGGAACAGGGGATTTAACCGTCCATATTTAATTACCTAGGATGAATCTGACTATGATGTCTCATGAAATATCTACCTTAGGGTCTTGACTATCACATAGTCGAATTTCATAATTTTCGAAGTTCATTTGCCTATTTAACCAAAAATATTTCTAAAACTGTGGAAGTTGAGCCGTCAGAATAATAGTACTGTGATGCATGGTCTATACCGAATTATATGGGGATCTTTTGGTGTATTTTTCTTCATGAAGTATCTGCCTTTATGTCTTGACTATCACATGTTCGAATTTCATAATTTTTTAAGGTCATTTGTGTATTTAATTAAAATGTTTTCTAAAACTGTGCAAGCTGGATTGTGCGAATTTCAAAAGCTGTAATGCATGGACTATTCTGTTTTGTATGAGCCCCATGGATTATATTGTTTTAAGTGGTTGAATCTTGCTGCACATATGATGATATTCGGTATTACATATAAAAATCAAAAGCTAAAATTGACCTTGTTGCCATCACATCATGTACCATGTCGATATTGAGACACAAATGTGAATATGAATTATGATAAATGAGAATACTGTCGGAGGTGTGAGTCGATGATGCCCCGGGAGTGTCGGGATGCCTGGAGGGGAGTGCCGGATGCCCAGAGTGTGTGTGTCGAATGTCCTCGAGAGTTTCGAGATGCCCGGGATGGGGGGGTGACGGAAGCCTCGGAGGTGTGTGCCGGGGGGGATACCTCGTGATGCCAGTTGGGGTACGAGATGCCCGGAGTGTGTGTGCCGGAAGTTCCTCGTGATGACAGGTTGGGTGCGAGCGATAAAATGTGGGATGCAATTACTAGTCCCGGGAAAGAAAAATGTGGTGACCCAATTGAAAGATAAAAAGTTGAAATTAAATCATGCATGGTATGGTGACATGTATGCATGGCTGTATGATATAATATGTATGAGTGCATGGTTGTATATGCACCTATGGCATGATGGTATATGCATGAATGCTTGATGATGAGTGTATGATGGTGTATGCATATATGATATGATGACATATGCATGGCTGCAAGGTAAGTTATGCTTGGATGCGTGAATGATATGTACTCTACTATGATGACATGATCGTTCTGTCTGATACATTGAGTAGTTTAATGGATCCTTTACCTGCTAAGTGGTGGTACTCACCCCTTTGGGGACTAAAATTTCATATTAGAAAGATGTCTCTCCCTCCGGTCACGCGGGGTACTTTTTACGGCCTTCCATCTGACGTGGAGGTCGATTGTACGGAGCTTGATTGTGTCACCATCCTTGGTCTGACGTTTATACGGGTTCGTGTGCTGGTGATGTATGATGTGGGCCTGGCTAGGGGCCTGGTCATCCAGGAGTTCTTGTCCGTCCACGTCTGCCGTGACGGAGTGATGCAGGGGATGTTGCCGCCGCCACCGCCCGACGCAACGGGATGGGTGTGATGGCCCGCGTGAGGAGTGGGAGCTGACACTTTTTGGACATAGCCGACACTTGTAGATGGAGGGTTATATGTGATTCATATAGGGGGTCGAGATCTCTCTTTTTGAGCTGTGGCCAAGTTTATCTAAAAGTCTTGGCTTTTCTTTTTGGTTGTACTGACCCGAGAAGTCTATCATGAAAATATAAATAAAGAGTGGCTCGGCTTTATCTTTTCTTATGGTGCGTAGTTGGTGTGCATTGCATTATGGTGATTGGAGGGAGAAATGGTGAGACTTGTTTATGCTTCCGCTAATAAGATGCGCTGGAACCGTTTTCAAAAAAAAAAAAAAAAAAATGCCTATGAACTACGGTTCTTCTTTAACTCCGAAACAAAGATATGTAACTAGTATTCAGTTGGTGGAGCGATAGGTATCGGTGGCGACCTCAGTTGTTTGGGGTGCCACAGTCGAGTTTTTTTTTTTTGAAAACGGTTCTAGGGCATCTTATTAGCGGAAGCATAAACAAGTCTCACAATTTCTCTCTCCAATCACCATAATGCAATGCACACCAACTACGCACCATAAGAAAAGATAAAGCCGAGCCACTCTTTATTTATATTTTCATGATGGACTTCTCGGGTCGGTACAACCAAAAAGAAAAGCCAAGACTTTTAGCTAAACTTGGCCACAGCTCAAAAAGAGAGATCTCGACCCCCTATATCGATCACATATAACCCTCCATCTACAAGTGTCGGCTATGTCACGTGGGCCATCACACCCATCCCGATGCGTCGGGCGGCAGTGGCGGCAACATCCCCCGCATCACTTCGTCACGGCGGACGTGGACGAACAAGAACTCCTGGATGACCGGGCCCCTAGCTAGGCCCACATCATACATCACCAGCACACGAACCCGTATAAACGTCAAACCAGGGATGGTGACACAATCAAGCTCCGTATAATCGACCTCCACGTCAGATGGAAGGCCGTAAAAAGTACCCCGCGTGACTGGAGGGAGAGGCATCTTTCTAATCTGAAATTTTAGTCCCCAAAGGGGGTGAGTACCACCACACAGCAGGTAAAGGATCCATTAAACTAAATGTATCAGATAGAACGATCATGTCATCATAGTAGAGTACATATCATTCATGCATCCAAGCATAACTTACCTTGCAGCCATGCATATGTCATCATATCATATATGCATACACCATCATGCACTCATCATCAAGCATTCATGCATATACCATCATGCCATAGGTGCATATACAACCATGCACTCATACATATTATATCATATAGCCATGCATACATGTCACCATACCATGCATGATTCAATTTCAACTTTTTATCTTTCAATTGGGTCACCACATTTTTCTTTTCCGGGACCAGTAATTGCATCCCACATTTTATCGCTCGCACCTAACCTGGCATTATGAGGAACTTCCGGCACACACCTCCGGGCATCCGGCACACACACTCCGGGCATCTCGTACCCCAACTGGCATCACGAGGTATCCCCCCCGGCATACACCTTCGAGGCTTCTGGCACCCCCACATCCCGGGCATCTCGAAACTCCCAAGGACATCCGGCACACACACTCCGGGCATCCGGCACACACACTCCGGGCATCCCGACACTCCCGGGGCATCATCGGCTCACACCTCCGATGGTATTCTCATTTATCATAATTCATATTCACATTTGTGTCTCAATATCGACATGGTACATGATGTGATGGCAACAAGGTCAATTTTAGCTTTTGATTTTTATATGTAATATTGAATATCATCATATGTGCAGCAAGATTCAACCACTTAAAATAATATAATCCATGGGTTTCATACAAAATAGAACAGTCCATGCATTACAGCTTTTGAAATTCGCACAATCCAGCTTGCACAGTTTTAGAAAACATTTTAATTAAATACACAAATGACCTTAAAAAATTATGAAATTCGAACATGTGATAGTCAAGACATAAAGGCAGATACTTCATGAAGAACAATACACCAAAAGATCCCCATATAATTCGGTATAGACCATGCATCACAGTACTATTATTCTGACGGCTCAACTTCCACAGTTTTAGAAATATTTTTGGTTAAATAGGCAAATGAACTTCGAAAATTATGAAATTCGACTATGTGATAGTCAAGACCATAAGGTAGATATTTCATGCAGACATCAAAGTCAGATTCGTTCTAGGTAATTAAATATGGATGGTTAAAACCCCTGTTCCTAGTACCAAAATTTCCAGATCTAACCATCTCCGAAAGACCATGATTTCACCTACCTATTCTCATTTTTTTTTCTCTAAATTCTTGATATGTTAAACCTCAGGATGTCATTTACATCTTTTATTAAGAAATCGAAGTGAAATTTCAGCAAAAAGATTGCCTTATAGTCCATGCATTCATCAAAGGTGGGTACCAAAATCTCCAGATCCCGTCCTTCCAAAGAATAATGATTTCACCCACTTATACTTGTTTTTTTGGTCCCAAATTTGATTATGTTATACTCCAAGAAGTCCTTAACAACTTTCATTTAGAAGTCAAAGCCAAAATCCAACTTGAACATCACATGCAAGTCACTAGAACATCCAAGGTCGAGCTGTTTTCTCAAGAACAGTACACTAGACTAGAGCATCACCGTTATAACTTCAATTTCTCACATTCTAGACCTCCGAAATTCTTACCATTCAATCACACACACTAAACACAGCATGCAAGAGTAGATCAAGAGATCCCACTTGCCTCTAGACCGAGCAACGACGAGCACAACGGTGGCGGGACACGGCGGCGACGCACGGCGACGCACGGCCCCTCCTCCTTCCTTCTTCCTCACGCGGCCTCCTCCTCCTCTCTCTCGGTTTCCCCTCACTCTCTCGACAGCTCCCTCTCTCTCTCTCACTCTCTCAAAAATCAGCCACTCTCTCTCTTTAATTCCCTTTTTATAACAATCATTTGTAATGATTAAGAGTCGCCCGAGGTGACCAAATGGATGAAGCCTCCCCTTTTGCCACTTGGCAAACACCAAAGGGGCATGTGGGGCGGCATGCAACTGGTCTCCCCCCCTTTGGGTCGATGGCAGCCCATTATGGGCTTCATGGGCTAGCCTCTTGGCCCACTTTAGGTCCAACTCTCTTGGGCCTAAAGTCCAAACTTAAATAGCCCAAGAATTTTCCTTAAACAAGCCCATATTTAATCTTAATTCCTTCTTTTATAATTCCAAATTTACAATTTCATATGGCCATAAAACTTGTTACACTAAACTATAAAAAAATTAAATCTATGAGGTGCATAGCCAAGAACAAATTCTCCTTATCAAATTATCCTATAATACTAACTTTAATAACCCATGAACATAAAATTAAAATTTCCATCCACATAACACTCGGCCTTAAAAGAAGAATCAATAGCTAAAGCATAAACCAAAGGCAATTTAATTACCTAATCATAGACTTTAATAGATATCTAGAGGTTGCCTTGAATTTTGGGATGCCACAATTTATAGGCAATTGAATCATATGACCATTAAGAATAAGTACCCATTACTTAGAATTGATGACATATTCGACCAACTGCAAGGAAGTTTGGTCTTTTCTAAAATTGACTTGAGGACAGGATACCATCATTTAAGGATCAAGAAAGAAGACATTCATAAGACCACATTTAGGACTCGCTATGGACATTACGAGTTCCTAGTTATGCTATTTGGATTGATGAATACCTTAGCTGCATTCATGGATTTGAGGAATAAGATATTTACGCCCTATTTGGACCAATTTGTGATTGTCTTCATTGATGATATCTTGATATAGTCTAAAGGACTCGAAAAAAAGGCACAACATCTAAGCATAGTACTGCAAATAAAGCTTAAGAAGTGAATTATGGAGAGCGACTTATGAATTTGAGGATTAAGTTATGATCATTTGAGCTAAGTAGTGACTTCATATTAGAGAATCTCCTTGGAAGTCTTGATGCATTACATGGAAGCTTTTAGTATGTATAGACTAATCTTGGTAGTCATGAGTTTGAGTGGTCATATGAGACATGAGATTACTTATGGTTTATATGTCGGAATAATAGGTTTGATCAATGGTGGCCAACCTTTAGTTTAGGTGATGATCTCAGTTTGAAAAGATTTCGTGGAATTAATGGATATGATCAATTGTGGTTATACTCTTTCCAAGGTGAAATGGTAAAAGTTCAAGTTGTGGATTTGATGAGTAATTAGTCCAAGTGATGATCCTTTAGGATGAGATATGAGATATACTTGATGGAAACTAGACAAGTTCTTATCATGGTGGATTGTCAATCTTTGAATTAAATAAGTCCTGGTGAATTATCGATATTTGAACCGAATGAATGGTGCTGATTTTGATGGTTCTAGGCTTGAATTGGTGGTGACAAAGGTATAGGAATAATTCAGCTAAATGGTGTGTTCGATTGAGCCGAGAGGTGGAATTCTTTAAACTTGAATTTGATTGATTGTTGCACTTAGGATAGAGCTTGAAATATATGTTTTCACAAAAGGAATTGAATATGGACAGAGGAGGTGGATGGAATTATTAAAAAATTTTGACTATTACGGTACCAATCAGGAAAGGCGAATAAGGTGGCAGATGCCTTAGTTGAAAGTCAGTTATGAACATGGTTAATCTAAGGATAACAGAGTGGAATCTGTTAAAGTCAGTAGCAGATTCAGACTTTAAGTTGGAAGTAGACCACCTCACCGGTATGCTTACTGCATTAAGGATTGAACCCGAAAATATTCATAAAGTTAACATTATGCAAGAATCTGATCCGGAAATTGTGAAGATACGAAATGCTGTGTCTTTAGGGAAAAGACCAGAGTTTCAAGTCTCTGAAGATGGAGTAGTAAGATGTCAAGGACGACTCTATGTTCTCGACAATGAAGAAGTAAAAAGGGAAATCTTGTCGGAAACACATAGGAGTAATTATAGTATTCATCCAGGTAGTACAAAGATGTACATAAATTTACGCCAACAGTTTTGGTGGAATGGCATGAAGGCGGATGTAGCTAAACACGTTTCCCAGTGTTTAACATGCCAACAAGTGAAAGTCTACTAACCTATGTAATGCATTGCCATTGTTGTTTGAGGTAGTGCAGTTATATTGAAAAATACTTGAGTTTGGATGTTTTCAAAGCTCTAAGATTTTACATGCAAACTACTTTGAAAGTCTTAAGGTCGGGACCGAGTTTGATGACTTGCCGATGCGTTGATTTCGGTATTTCAAGAGAGGCTTAGGATTTTGGTATTTCAAAGTTTTTCGTATCAAAAATCTTTACAACGGGACCAATATTATTGACCCGCCAAACTAGGATTTCCAATACTTCAAGAAATGCTTATGGTTTTTGTGAAAATCATCACCCGTACATTCCAAGTTTTGAACTTCAATCGAAAAGTGGATTTTGATTGTGAACTGTTTTAGAAAATCTCTTGAATTTCATCAAAATTTATGAGTACTGTGACACCGTGCCCAAATGTTTTAAGAAATGTTTTCTATTTTAAAGATTTCTGAACTTTTTATAAAAAACATTTCAACCCATTGGAGTTGGGATTGAGATTTGAATTTGCCAACATACCGATTTAAATTTACTAATGGTTTTGATAAAGTATTTTATTTCGAGCCATGATGCAAGTGCGACTCGAGGCTTTACATGTGAATTTCGAAAAAAAAAAAACATTTGAAATTTAAACGTGAAAATGGATTTTATGGATTTTCTATCATGTTTTGATTTTATGAATTGATTTCAACGATATGAGATTTACCTATTTTCAAAGACTATCATTGTTATATTGCTATGTCTTTGAAATCCCTATTTTGCATTAAAAGGATTCTCCACATTGGTGATTTGAAAACGTTTTGACATGGAAATGGCATATGATTTCAAAGCCAGTTGTTGTAGTATTGATATGCTTTTGAAACCTCAGTTTGCATTGTTTGATATCATGAAGGGAGATTTTCAAGCGTTCAAAAAGGAATTTCAGATGTGGTTGTTGTTTTAAAACTGTTTTTGGTGTTGAGATAAATTAAGATATGTTAAGAGCTTGCATCCTTGACTTTAGAGGAAGTATCAGCCCGATCCAGAACACATACTCGATCATGAAGCCATCTGAGTGGATGAGAAAGTGAGGTACATTGAAGAGCCTGTGCAAATACTAGGTCGAAGAGAGCAAGTTCTTAGGACAAAAAAGATTCCATTGGTCAAGATATTATGGCGACACCATGATGTGGAGGAAGCTACATGGGAGAGTGAAAATGAAATGAAGGAAAGGTACCCTCACTTGTTTGAGGAGACATAGGTAATGTCTAATTTCGAGAACCAAATTCTCTAAGGAGGGGAGAATTGTGGCATCCTAAAATTTCATGACAACCCTTGGATATACCATAAACCACGAATAGATGATGGAAACGCCATTGGATTATGCTTTAGCCATTAGACTAATGAATTTCAATGGATTAAGGCCGAGCATTGTAATGGACTATTATTTGGATGGAAATATGTTCTATGTCCACAAGTGACCAAGGATTGTACCAAGGGACAAATTGATAGGAAAATTTTATTCTTGGCCATGCACCTTATAAGATGAATTCTTATTGATTTATGTTACAAAGTTTTATGGCCCTATAAATTATAATTAGGCGTATTTATATAGATGGGGATTAAATAAAAAAAGGAATAGGAGAGTGTGGGCTGATTTCTTAAGGCACAAAGCCCGTCCAAAATCAGCCCACGTTTCCCCCCATTCGGTCGACCCATGAAGGCCCAAGGCCGGCCCAAAAGGAAGCCCATCAACCTTGCATGTAAATTGCCAAGTGGCGTGAAGGTTGAGCCAAGTATTGCTGCCCCCATTGGCTCCACCGGGCGGCTCGCATGCAATCAAATAATTGCCAATGATGATGGGGGAGGAAAGAAGAGGGGCAAAGAGCTCGAGAGGGGGGAGTGGCGTCCGAAGAAGAGAGGAAGAGAGAAAGCCGTGAAGGGAGGAGGAGACTGTCGATCGAGCCCGCCTTGTCCTGCCGTTTTGATTTTTGTGATTTTTTTTGGATTTGAGACAAGTAGAGTCCTTTGATCTACACTTTGCTTGCTGTGATTGTGTGTGATGAATGGTAAATTTCGGATGTGGTAGAGGTGAGAAATTTCGAAGTTATAAGAGTTGTGTTTTAGCCTAGTATTCTGTCTTCTGAAAAAACAGTCTGACCTTTGGTGATTTCGTAAGCTGCATGTAACTTTCTAGTTGGAATCTCACTTCGACTTCTGAAAGTTGTAGGGGACTTCTTGAAGATTAACATACTAAAATTTGAGATGAAATGGACAAGTATTGGGTGGTGAAACCATTTTTCTTCAAAGATACTAGCTCTGGAAAACTGCTATGTTGATCTCTTGCGATTATGTGAATTTTGTAAAATTATCCAGTCTGAATTTGATTTCGTGCCCTTGATAAGAATTTTAGATGACACCTTGAGGAACAACATACATAAATTTCAGAATAAATGGACCAATAATGATCGAGGAAAATGATTTTCTTTAATACGGGTTGATCTGGAAAACGGTACCAAAAGTAGGGAAAAGTAACTCGATTATACCTTTTAATTCAGAATGAATTTGACTTCTATTTCTTCATGAAACTTTTACCTCTAGATCTTAACTATAACATGCCCAAATTTTAGAATTTTCTGAATTCATTTAAGAGCTTAATTGAAATTATCTCCAAAACTGTGCACGAGTGATATTGAAATCCCTTTTTCTGTGATGCATGGACCTATGTGATTTTTGTGAAGCTTTCTTGACATGGTGTTCTTCACGAAACCTGTTTCTTTAGACCTTATCTACAACGTGTTAAATTTTCAGAATTTATTATCATTTTTTACTAATTTTTCCAGAATTTTCATAAGTGGAACGCATTCTGTTTGAACTGAAAACTGTTTCTATTTCAAAATTATTTGATTTGCTCCATAAATTGTGATATCTTGGGTTATTATTCGTACAATGATGTGGTGATATTCATGCATATCATATGACATCAAAAATTGATGGAGTTTTATAAATTCAATGAAATTTTTGAAACTATTGTATCAAATGGTATTTTTCCAATGCATATCATATGATTTCAAAAAAAAAAAAAAAAAAAAAAAGCTGATTTGAACCCCTAGCATTATTGCATCAAATGTAAATTTGAAAATGAGATATATATGTGAATATGCATTGTGATGATGATAATACCATCAGAGGTGTGAGCCGACGATGCCCCGGGAGTGTCGAGATGCCCGGAGTGTGTGTGCTGGATGCCCGAAGGTGTGTGCCAGATGTCCTCGGGAGTGTCGAGATGCTTGGAAGTGTGTGCCGGAAGTTCGGAGGTGTGTGCCGGAGGTTCCTCGTGATGCCAGTTGGGGTGTGAGATGCTCGGAGGTGTGTGTTGAATACCTATAGGTGTGTGCCGAAGGTTCCTCGCGATGCCAGGATTAGGTGCGAGCGATAAATGAGGGATGCAAACACTGGTCCTTGGAAGGAAAAAAAATGAGATCCTTTGAAAGTTAAAATGGAAATGGAATCATGCGCATGTGTGTGTGCATATGGTATGAGATATAATTGCATATGAAATTGAGTTGATACTATATGGCATTGAGAATGCGATCATGAAGGTATTGAATGGATCTCATGGGGATATGTACATGATGGTATGGATGATATGATCATGCGCATGTATGTGCATGTGGCATGGAATTGAACTGCCTTGATGAATGAATCTCATGGAAATGCAAGCATGATTACACGGATGGTATGTGTATGTCACATGAAATTGTGGTTGTCTTGCTTGTTGCATTGTGTAGTTTGATGGATCTTTACTGTTGAGTGGTTGTACTCACCCCTTTTGGGAACTAACATTTCAGATTAGAAGATGCCTCTATCACCTGTCACGCGTGGTACATTTTATGGCATACCATATGATGTTGAGGTCGAGTGCTTGGAGCACCCCTGCGTTGGTGTTCATGGTCTGGTGTTTATCCGCGTCCGTGTTTTGGTTATGTATGATGCGGGCCTACCTGATGGCCCTGTGATCCGGGAGTTTTTGTTTGTCCATGTCTGCCGCGACGGGGTTATGAGGGGGATGCTACCATTGCCACCGGCCGATGCACCAGGCTGGGTGTGATAGGAGCGTGTGACGGATAGAGGTTGATACTTTTTGGATGGCCGGCACTGGATGATGGATTGGCGTGCATGATTGACATAGAGTCGGGCACTTTTGGTTGTAGCCAAGCTTAGCAAAGCCCCGGCCTTTTGGTGTATTAACTCCTTTGATGTCCATCATAGCTATGTAAATAAAGTGTTTCGGCTCTAACTTTCTATGTTAATGAAGTGTACAGTTGGTGTGTATTGCATCATATTGTTTAGATGAGGCACGGGACCAATTTAAATTAATACATACCCCCAGGATTGATAAAGCTACCAAAAAAAAAAAAAATCTATGGTATCAGAGTGAGTCTTAACAAGGCAAGTGAGAGGTGAGTCGGCTGTGACACCCACGACGGCCCCCAATCTGCTAGGATCGCCATAGCCCACTCACCTCTCACTTGCCTTGTTAAGACTCACTCTGATACCATAGATTTTTTTTTTTTTTTTTGTAGGTTTATCAATCCTGGGGGTATGTATTAATTTAAATTGGTCCCGGCGCGAATCATTTAGCGGAAGCATAATTGACATCTCTCCAATCCATACTCATCTAAATAATATGATGCAATACACACCAACTGCACACTTCATTAACATAGAAAGTTAGAGTTGAAGCACTTTATTTACATAGCTATGATGGACATCAAAGGAGTCGGTACACCAAAAGGCCAGGGCTTTGCTAAGCTTGGCTACAACCAAAAGTACCCGACTCTACATCAGTCATGCACGCCAATCCATCATCCAGTGCCAGCCATCCAAAAAGTGTCAACCTCTACCCGTCACACACTCTTACCACACCCAGCCTGGTGCATTGGCCGGTGGCGGTGGCAACATCCCCCTCATAACCTCGTCGCGGCAGACATGGACAGACAAAAACTCATGGATCACAAGACCATCAGGTAGGCCCACATCATACATAACCAAAACACAGACGTGGATAAACACCAGACCATGAACACCAACGCAGGGGTGCTCCGAGCACTCAACCTCAACATCAGATGGTATGCCATAAAATGTACCACGCGTGACAGGTGATAGAGGCATCTTCTAATATGAAATGTTAGTCCCCAAAAGGGGTGAGTACAACCACTCAGTAGTAAAGATCCATCAAACTACATAATGCAGCAAGCAAGACAACCACAATTTCATGTGACATACACATACCATCCGTGTAATCATGCTTGCATTTCCATGAGATTCATTCATTAAAGCAGTTCATATTCCATGCCATATGCACATACATGCGCATGATCATATCATCCATACCATCATGTACATATCCCCATGAGATCCATTCAATACCTTCATGATCGCATTCTCAATGCCATATAGTATCAACTCAATTTCATATGCAATTATATCCCATGCCATATGCACACAAACATGCGCATGATTCCATTTTCATTTTAACTTTCAAAGGATCTCATTTTTTTTTTCCTTCCAAGGACCCGTGTTTGCATCCCTCATTTATCGCTTGCACCCAATCCTGGCATCGCGAGGAGCCTTCGGCAAACACCTCCGGGCATCTCGACACTCCCGAGGACATCCAACACACACCTTCGGGCATTCGGCACACACACTCTGGGCATCTCGACACTCTCGGGGCATCGTCGGCTCACACCTTCGACTGTATTATCATCATCACAATGCATATTCACATATATATATATCTCATTTTCAAATTTACATATGATGCAACAATGCTAGGGGTTCAAACCAACCTTTTTTTTTTCTTGAAATCATATGATATACATTGGAAAAATGCCATTTAATGCAATAGTTTCGAAAATTTCATTGAATTTATAAAACTCCATCAATTTTTGATGTCATATGATATGCATGAATGTCACCACATCATTGTACAAATAATAACCCAAGATATCACAATTTATGGAGCAAATCAAATAGCCTTGAAATAGAAACAGTTTTCAGTTCAAACAGAATGCGTTCCACTTATGAAAATTCTGGAAAAATTAATAAACGATGATAGTAAATTCTGAAAATTTAATATGTTGTAGATAAGGTCTAAAGAAACAGGTTTCATGAAGAACACCATGTCAAAAAAGCTTCACAGAAATCGCATAGGTCCATGCATCACAGAAAAAGGGATTTTAATATCACTCGTGCACAGTTTCGGAGATAATTTCGATTAGGCCCTTAAATGAACTCAGAAAATTCTGAAATTTGGACATGTTGTAGTTAAAACCTATAGGTAAAAGTTTCATGAAGAAATAGAAGTCAAATTCATTCTGGATTAAAAGCTATAATCGAGTTACGTTTCCTTACTTTCGGTACCGTTTTCCAGGTCAACCCGTATTAAAGAAAATCGTTTTCCTCGATCATTACTGGTCCATTTATTCTGAAATTTCTGTATGTTGTTCCTCAAGGTATCATCTACAATTCTTATCAAGGGCACAAAATCAAATTCAGACTGGATAATTTTACAAAATTCACAGAATCGCAAGGGGTCAACATAGTAGTTTTCTAGATCTAGTATCTTTGAAGAAAAATGGTTTCACCACACAATACTTGTCCATTTCATCTCAAATTTTAGTATGTTAATATTCAAGAAGTCCTCTACAACTTTCATCAAGAAGTTGAAGTGAGATTCAAACTAGAAAGTTACATGCAACTCACGAAATCACCAAAGGTCGGACTGTTTTTCCAGAAGACAGAAGACTAGGCTAAGACACAACTCTTATAACTTCGAAATTTCTCACCTCTACCACATCCGAAATTCACCATTCATCACACACAATCACAGCAAGCAAAGTGTAGATCAAAGGACTCTACTTGCCTCAAATCCAAAGAAAATCACAGCAAGCAAAACGGCGGGACAAGGCGGGCTCAATCGACGGTCTCCTCCTCCCTTCACGGCTTTCTCTCTTCCTCTGTTCCTCTCTTCTTCGGACGCCACTCCCCCCTCTCGGGCTCTCCGCCCCTCTTCTTTCCTCCCCCATCATCATTGGCAATCATTTGATTGCATGCAAGCCGCCCGGTAGAGCCAATGGAGGCAGCAATACTTGGCTCAACCTTCACGCTACTTGGCAATTTACATGCAAGGTTGATGGGCTTCCTTTTGGGCCGGCCTTGGGCCTTCATGGGTCGACCGAATGGGGGGAAACGTGGACTAGTTTTGGACGGGCTTTGTGCCTTAAGAAATCAGCCCACACTCTCCTATTCCTTTTTTATTTAATCCTCATCTATATAAATGCCTAATTATAATTTATAGGGCCATAAAACTTTGTAACATAAATCAATAAGAATTCAACTTATAAGGTGCATGACCAAGAATAAAATTTTCCTATCAGTTTATCCCTTAGTACAATCCTTGGTCACTTGTGGACATAGAACATATTTCCATCCAAATAATAGTCCATTACAATGCTCGGCCTTAATCCATTGAAATTCATTAGTCTAATGGCTAAAGCATAATCCAATGGCGCTTCCATCATCTATTCGTGGTTCATGGTATATCCAAGGGTTGTCATGAAATTTTAGGATGCCACAGCCACATCTGGCGAGTTTTGCTGGAAATTTTAAGTAGCATTTTTTATTTATTAATTTTCTCGCTTACATGGCTCGCTGGAATGTTGAATTAGCAAAACACACACAAAATGATATTATTTTGGCATATTTGAATTTTAATATAATATAATAATTAATTAAATTTAATTTAAAATAAAATAATGATGATGATGATGATGATGATTTATATTTATTACATATATATATATATATATATATATATATATATAATGGAGGAGGAGGAGGAGGGGGCAGCTGGGGTGGCCCCCCAACTAGCAGCGGCCCTTGGGTTGGTCGGGTGAGAGTTGGTAACCCTCATTGGATCTAGGTGAGGGCACGTAGGCCCTCGCCGCCGATCGGCTGGGGCCGCAGCCCTTGGCCAAGGCTCGCGGCCCTAGTTGACCCTCCCCCACCTCCCGGCGACGGTGGTGAGGCCGAGCCCTTAGTTGCCGGCTGCGTCCCTCCTCCTCCTTCCCCCCCATTTTTAATAAATAAATAAATATTTTAAAATTTAATAATTAATTATTATATTAAAATTCGAATTATACCAAAATGATGTCGCTTGGACACTGTTTAGCCACATCAGCATACAAAACGACGTCATTTTGATACTATTTAACCACATTAGCATACAAAACGACGTCGTTTTGCGCGCAATTCCTCGGAAAATTGCCACGTTAGCATTTTGGTCGGATTTTCTTACCGATGGCACTTAAGTGATCCATTTTGCTCCGATTTTGACATTTAAGTGTCCATTTGTACCAAGTTTTGGCACTCGAAAGGTCCGGGTGTCATTACTGTTGTATGCCACACAAGTACACTTTGGATAGATGCAGGTTTACCGATTGGCCATGTTGCCTATCATTTTGTGGCGCTCTACGCCAACATCATAAGATTATTTGAGCAGTTCTCTACCCTTCTCAGAGGACGGTAGCAATAGCGATGAGGAGGATGGTGCTAATGGGGAGCCGTAGGTGAGGATGATAACGAGAGGTGGTAGGGATCAATTTTTGAGACACGGTTTTGGCACTTTTTGAAATTGAACCTTGTGTAGCTATGTGATAGGTTGTGGATAGTTCGAGGGCACAGGTGATGGTTGAGTGTGTAGCCCATGGGAGTAGTATATCCTTTTGACCTCTTATTGTAGTCGTGCGATCACCCATGTTCATAAATAATATAAGAACGAAATGTTGTTGCTTGTTTTTCTCCGGTGTTCATCCTTTATGATTGATGTTCGCTTGATGTTTAAATTCGTCTTTTGCATGTGCTAAAAAGTGAAAAATGAATATCTCACATTGGAAAGGTGGTAGAGTGGAACGTCACACGATCAATGCAGCTATGCAACTATCCCTCAAGTTAACATCGATGAATTATTCCTCCTTGTTGGTCCAATTTAATTCTCAACTTCTAGGCTACGATATAATGGGGTGTGTAGATGGAACCATATTTTGTCCGTCTTAACACTAATACTATTGATGAAAAAACTATTGCCAGTCCTTATTCTCATTGTCTTGAGTCTCAAGGAGCATTTAATCACGCGACCCTCGATCAGTAACTGAGTATTTGTAAGTAGTCAAAAGAATTGCTAATGAACTCGTCATCATCAATTCTCCATTTAGTGATGATCATATAATAATAAATGTTCTAATATGCTTGGCTTTAAATTCAAGGGAATTTCGGTTGCCATCATAGCATGTGATCACCCATTTCCTTTGAGAAACTCCATGCTGAACTTGTTGAATTCAAGCAATATCTAAAAAGGAAAGAGAGTCGGGGTGAATCAACTCTCATCACCGCAAATCTTGCCAAGATAGTTTCTTGCAAGAACCCCAACCAGTGCCCATTTCAAATCGAGGCTCGAACTCCTTCCAATCAACTCGACAATCTCATTGGCAAAGGAGCAACAACTATGATTATAATCAACCCATTCAAAAAGCACGAGTTTGGTGCCAACTATGTGACCTGGTAGGCCACTTGGCTAAGCAGTGCCATTGCAAACAACACAATGTTGTCTCGTCAAGCTGTGCAAGGGTGGCTCATGAACTCTAGAGCATCTCATCATGTCACTTCAAGCGTGGAAAATCTCTCTACATTCTAATTATGAAGGAACGGGCGAAATTGTTATTGGTGATGACTCAAGTTTGCAAATAACACATAGGTTCAACTAAACCTTTACCTGCGTTTCTAAGGCCTTAAAAGATTCAAAGTGTTGTGTTGCTATGTAGGAGGAATTTAATGCAATCCTCCAGAATGGATCTTGGTAATTTGTACCTTTTGGGCCCCATCATAATATCATTGATCGCAAGTGGATATTTCGTGTCAAGCAAAATGCAAATGGTAACATAACTCGGTACAAGGCACGTTTTGTCACTAAGGGATTCCATCAATGGCTAGGACTTGATTGTGATTATATATTTAGTCTGCTTATTAAACCTACCATAATACTGGTCGTCTTGCCTTATCAAATGGTTGGCCCCTTCTACAATTGAATGTCAACATTGCCCTTGTATATGGCACACTTATGAAGGAAGTCTACATGCTTCAACCACCAAGTTTTGTCAATCAATCATAGCCTATTCATATATGTTGATTAAAGAAGGCCATTAACGGTCTTAAGCAAGCCCTCGCTCGTATCAAGCTCTTAGTTCTTTTGTCATCTGGTTTGGATTCATCTAACCAAAATCAGATTCCTTGCACTTAATCTACAAACATGATGGCATCAATGCTTGTTGGTTTATGTGGATGATTTGATCTTGACAAGAAGTGATATAAAATTTTTGTAAAAGTTTATGAGAGCTCTTGCAAGTAAATTTTTACCAAAGGAAGAGGATCTACATTACTTCTTGAGAGTTGAGGTGATACACTCAAAGTTTGTTCTCTTTCTCACACAACACAAGTATATAAGGGACATTCTTGATCAAGCAACCATGTTAGGAGCCAAGAAGATTATTAGTCCAATGGCTACTGACATCTCTCCCTCTTGTTGACAGGTCACTTCATATAGATGCAACAAAATGTAAGAAGATTGTTGGTGATTTTCAATTTCATTCACAAGGCCCGATATTACTTTTGCTGTCGACAAACTCTCTTAGTTCATGCATCAACCAATAGAGTTACATTGAAGTGTTATTAAACATGTTTTACGTTATCTCAAAGGGACTATAAATCTTAGCCTTTACTTCCAAAGTAGTCATTCTCTATCACTTCATGTATTATCTGATGTTGAGTGGGAAGAAAATTTGAATGACCATAAGTCTATAACCACCCCCTTAGTTTATATTGGCCAAAATCCTATAGAGTAGTGCTCTTGAAAGCAATGATCTGTTGCTTGTTCATCAACTGAAGCCGAGTGTTGCGTTATTGTTGTGATAGCTTTTGAGCTTGCATAGAATTAATCTTTATGCATGAACTTGGAGTACCTTCTTCAACCTCACCTATCATCTATTGCGATAACATTTGTGCTACATATGTGTGCGCTAATCTCATTTTTCACTCAAAGATGAAACATATTGCCATTGATTATCACTTTGTTGGTGATATGGTTATTAAAAGTCCGTTATGAGTGTCACATGTCCACTTATGATCAACTCACAGATACTCTAACAAAGCCTCTTGCACGACAACAGTTCTTCATTTACGGTCCAAGATTGGCATCTGCGATGGAATGCTTGTCTTGCGAGGGCATATTGGAGAAAAATATCTCTTAACAACAAAACAACTTAAAAAATTACTCTCAATCAAATCAAGACCAATCAAGCAATTTTTCGTCTCTTGGCAAGTACAGCAAGAGTTTCCAAAGCTAACAAACCCATTTCATCTTTCTTTGTATATAGGATTTTATCTTTCTATGTATAAATGCTGTAGCTCACTCAAGGTATTGTATTACAGATTTTCTAGCTAATGTCTTTCTATAAACCATTAGCTATCTTGTACTTTAAATACACGTTGGAAATAATAGTAAAGTGTATATTGTCTGATTCTTTAAAGGGTTAATATCATGAAAAACTCCAAACTAGTATATATATGACTAATTTATTTCAAATCAATTTTTTAATCATCAAAAACTCTAAACTGGTACATTGGTGACAACTTTTCCCTAAACTAATTTTTTAACCATAAAAAATCCAAAATTGGTACATTTGTGATAAATTTACCTTTCGTTAGTTTTCATTAAATTGGATTAATACTATAAAAAATTACAAACTAATATATCTATGATAAATGGAGGGTTAAACCCAAAAATGGTACACCCATTAACTACCACGTGTCATCTAACTCAGTAATTTGATGGAAAATGTAACGGAAACTAACGGATAATAAACTTGTCACATGTGTACCAGTTTGAGATTTTTTATAATGTTAGCCATTTTTTCTAATATACCTAACTTTTCCACATTCGCTAAGATGTAATAGCTTGCTTGAAAATAAGGACAAGAATTGCTCGCTGAGATGAGTTTTTTTTTTTAATTAACTTTCACAACTTGAATCGGTTTGCCTCAAATCCTTACTAATGTTGCTTTTCATTGGGAGTTTAATCCCATTTGGAATGCATTACACCTTCAAAACAAAGTGTCGAGGCCTTCTTCTTTTTATCAATATATTAAAGTGCTCCATGGTACAACATTAGGATCTTTGTTATAGAGAATTTGATTTGAACAAAGTATTTCATACAAAAAATGATGAAAGTGATTTTTTTGGTCAAATTTAACCTTAACACGGATGTTAACACCAACATGTGCTGATGGAACTTATCGATACATTTGGATAATTTCACCTAACAATGATATTTTATTGCTTGACTGTAGAGTCTTGACAAGACACCTCTTTAATATTATTGCATTGGAGCACATAAAGAGTTTGAAAATGAACTGACGCCCTCTTTCTCCTTATGGGCAATAGAATAATGAACTTTGAGTTGATGGCTTAGTCGGGGAAGATTGCAGTGAAGTTTGGCTTCAATCCACCTTCAAGAATCGGCAAAGCTCATCTTTGCACACCTTGACCGAGACTTGGTGTGCAAATTGACAAGAAACAAGAAATGATACAAAAAAATATAGACAAAAATTGTATTGTTTTATTTTGATTTGTATACAAACACAATACTCTACTTATAATGTAAGAACGAAATGAAAAATAGGAAATAATATACACATATTATAATTTTCCTATCTACTAATCTAATCACGAATTAACTGAATCAACCAAAGTCGTAATCAAGGATGGTGCCATAATTAGAATATTTGATAATATCCAATTATATCTCCAACACTCCCCCTCAAGCTAGTCGCTTGTATATGTCGAGGACACCTAGCTTACTTGGTAAGTATGAATGTACTTTGATATAGTGGCTTAGTGAAGATGACTGCATGTTGCTCCACTATTCCAATTTCTTTGATTATAAAGACTCTTTATCTGATCTTGTCCCAAGTGAAATAACAATCTATTTTTATCTGTTTTGTCCTCTTTTGAAAGATTGGGTTCATCGCTAGTTTGAGTGTAGCATTGTTGTCACGAGACAACTCATTTGGTCTATTGACATGCACTCCAAGGTTTGAGAGTAATCCTCGTTTAGGAAGTATCAATACTCTCCAAGAGTCTTTGTGTCGTGCTCAACATGCTTTGACATGCTATGACATGCTCCCACACGTGGTCAACTCTCCTCAACATGCTTTGACACGTGAGTTTGAAATTCCGGCACTTGATTCCAATACACACAAGATCAATTATAAAAATTTTCAATCCATAAGGGGTCAAAGGTAAATATATAAAAATAATAAAATAATAAAAATAATGAAGGGGAAATAAGAAAAATTCTTCTCACTCTTAATCTCTCACTTCATGACGTTCCCATGACCATCAAACCCCCCTCTTCTCATGAGCCTTGGTCCTCTCACTGGTGTCACTCCATTGTCCCAGTAGCTCACCCCACTAGCCGCTGCAGTTGCCTCTGCCCCAAACCCTAACTCACCTCGATCCTACCTTTGCCTTTCGCAGGTGTCACCCTGACTTCGCTTTCGCCTCTCGCAAGCGTTGCTTCTCTTCATAGTGCAATTCGTCTTGTATTGCTCATCTCAAGTATGCTAGTTACATTATTCCACTTTCTTTTTCGATTTGTCATCTTGGGTCTTTTCGTAGTTCGATTTTGGATTTTTTTTTTTTGTAAACCCTTTGAGCTCGTTCGAGGGAAAATGGGGGATTTAGGTTGAGTCTCATGGGTCTCTATTGTTTTGTTGCTCCTAGGCCCTATATGCTGGGGGGTGGAGAATATTGGGGCTGGATTGTTGGAGTTGGTTCTTGTCTCTTTTGTTCGATTTTTACTGATTAATTTTTGTTTGATTTTTCTTTCCTTTTCAATTTTGTTTCAACAATTGAGCTTTCTGCTCCGATCAGTTGGAGTTGCACAAGCACATGGTGAAGGACCGTGAGTTTGTGATCGCACGCTTCAACTGGACTTGTACTTCTTCAATTTGTAAAGAGGTTTATCATCACTTAGTTCCTCTCTATTTCCATTTTTCCATTTCCAATTCTGTGGGTTAACTGATTTACTTAAAATAAAAAAAAAATGATGGTTTTTTTTTCTACTTTTTTCAAGACATTATTAGGTTGATGAACAGTAATTGCATTAATTTGAAGATGGCTAATGTCACTGGAATATTGGATGTTCTAATATGGAGTTTTGGTAGTGATGGCAGAGGTTAGAATAAAATAGGCAGTAAACCACTGAGCGACCGAGCTTTTTTTATTGAGTTGTAATTGGAATGGTGGAAGTTCTCATTTTGCTATCTTGTTGGTTTGTGCCGGAGATTGTTTTATCATGCATATATCTAGTAAACATCTAAATAGTCTCAAGATGATTTGGTTGACTTTTCGTTCCTTGTTAGAATCGCACATATGATTACAAGTATAAATGCATTTCAATGCATATGTGGGGCTAGTGTTATCCTTCGTCCCATGGCTACTTAAACTTCTTTAACCTTCGATAATTGTTGAAAGCAGTTGAAATTCATTTAGACTATTGTTAAGACTATGAATCTATGATTGTTGAAATTAGGAAGTACGTTCTCTAGGGATTGAAGTAAAATATAACCTTATAGTTGAAGATCATAAAATCTAAGTTTTCCCCTTATCCCCTCTGACTCTCTCTCTCTCTCTCTCTCTCTCTCTCTCTCCCCTCCTCCTCCTCCTCCTCCTTCTCCTCTCCCTCGGCTCAACAAAAACGTGTCCCTTTTCCTATGCTTTTTTTCCCTTGGTTTTGAGCTCTAGAAGCCCAAGTTCTTGAAGAACTCCTCCTCTTCTTCTTCTCCCTCGGCTTAACAAAAACGTTTCCCTTTTCCTCTGCTTTTTTTCCCTTGGTTTTGAGCTCTAGAAGCCCAAGTTCTTGAAGAACCAGTAAGCAAAGGAAGCAAGAGAGCTGAGTAGTCACTAAGTAAGGCAAATAGCGGGGTACTAGGCTAAGGAAAATCCCTTGATTGCTAGGCGAGGTGTTGGTCGCATGTTATCTAGTGGATCCTCCTCTCCTCCGGCTCTGTTTTGGTTTGACTTTGCTTGTGATGCGTCTTTCGTGAGTTGCATGTTGGATTTGTGGCTAGTATACGTGCATAGACTTGGTAAGGAAGCTGTGGTATATTGTTTTGCTTGGTAGAAGGCTAGGTGTGTTGTGAAAGTAGGCTTGCATGCCAATCTATGGAAGTTGATGTCTTGCATGTGGATAAAGAGAGAATTCAAACATGCCTGTTCATTGTTATTCTAGCAAGAAATATATCAACACACGGGCTTCACATAAACTCTGAACTCTGCCAACACACACGCACAAATCCACACATGATTGGGAGCTCGTGCTTTGAATTGGCTATGGCGATCGATTTTTACTTCATAGTAGAAAAGAGAATACATATCGCACGATGATATGTATTTTATGCATGCAAAATTGAAGTGTCTACGTATTTCAGTTAGGTAATACTAATTGACGCTGATATCACAGAATATGTGCGCTACTTGTCATGTAACATTCCAAATTTCAGTTAGGTAATGCGGCACATGCCACTTCCTTTTTGTACCCACGTTTTATTTATTTATTATTCTTTAAGTACCTTAATAATTTTTCGACATCTATTATGCTCGTCAAATAGAAGTCACATAAGAATTTAAATGTAACGTGTCCGGCTGTTCACATATGAATTAAATTTTATTTTATGCTCACATTAACCTTGTTGAAATTGAAACTTGTCACAAATTGCCTTACTAATGTGTTCCCCCGAAGACGATCCTCTTACCTCCATTTGCAACGGCCACCACCCCGACACTAGTGTCTCTCCCGGCCTTGAAATTTCAATCATCAAGTCTCTCTCCTCTCTCTCCGTCAACCGCCTCCTCCCCCGGGTAAACCGCCTCGATCCTAGGTCTCTCGGTGAACGCAGGGAGCTAGAAGTGGCGAGAAGGTGGAGTCTACAGCAATGGTTGCGAGTCATGTGGAGAGAGGAGGAGAAGCAGTAGGAGGAGAGAGAAATGATAATCTATGTCTGAGAGAGCCGTCGAGGATTGCAACGACCATGAGCGTTAATTCTTTTGACCATGATAGTAGGGTTTGGAAATCGTTGCTCGAGAAATTGAAAAGAAATGATAGATGAGAGACAGAGTTCTGAAATTTAAAATACTGAAAGAATAAAAAGTGTCAAAAGTAACTCATCTTGCTGTGGACGTGTTGGTTCGGGCGTTCCTCTCTCTGCCAGTTGCGAGAGGGCGGTGACTAGCCAAAGGAAAAAAAAAAAAAAAAAAAAGAAGTTAAAAGAGAGAGAGAGAGAGAAAAAAAGAAATAAAATATAAAAAAATAAAAAAAATTTAATTCGAAAAATTTAAAAATTAATAAAATTTGTCAATGTTAGTAGATTCTAGCCAAAATTAGTCGGATAGACTTAATTAGCAAAAAGTGAAAATGTTTATGACTCAATTGACAAAATTAAAAGGTTTAGAACCGAATTGGTGAAAGTGCAATATGTTTAGGACTTTTTGGACGACACTAATATATACAATAGGGAAGACGATATGAATAGTTCTTAAACTTCAGTCTAATATGCAATGCAATCTATGACCTTATAATTTACTTAACCTGGTCCCTGAATTGCAAGGTAATGTACAATGAGGTACCTAAATTTTTAATTTGTTTAATATGATTTCTAAACTTTTGATATATATTTAATTTAGCCTATAATCTATATGAAAATATTAAATATTATCCTTGAATTTGAATTAATGGAATGACAATAGAACGTTTTTATATAATTCAAGAACTAAGTTGAACATGTATCAAAAGTTTAGGGATCGATTGAACAAATTGAAACTTCAAAAATCACATTACACGTTGGGCTAAAATTGAACAACCACACCGAACCAATTAAAAGCTCTGGAACCATTTGTATCATTACCTCATAAGAATAACTCCTCGTCCGTATGAATTCAAAGTCCACCTGGTCAAGTTCCTGTTAGCCATTTACAATGAAGGTTTCACACAAAATCAACTTGGCATGTGAAGTCTAACTCATCACGAACGCGATGGACTCGATCTACTCAAAAAAGAAAGAGTATTGGTTTGGTTTTGATCGGTTCAAACTTGTAAAGGACAAATGACCGAGCTGCAGTTAAAAAGTGATGAGCACACCCACGAAAATCCGTCGTTTTAAATAGCGTCAAACACCACATGTCAGGAAGTGCGATAATGACCGATGGTCGCACGAGTGCGATAAGAACCTAATGAAACGATAGGCATTAGCACGAAACCTCCAACCTCCTCTTCTGTCACAGGAAAGCAGCACTTACCCTCAACCCTAAATGGAAAAAAAGTTCTCTCTCCATTTCTGTACCAAACTCCACTTATCATCTCTCACCCCCCCCCCAACCTTTCCCTTCTTCATATTGAGCTTCATTTGCAGACAATTAGAGCAGAGAGAGAGAGAGAGAAGGTCCCTACAGAATTTCACAGAAAAAAAGGAGAAAACTGACCATAGAATTAATCAGAGAGATGGGAAGAGGGAAGATAGAGATCAGGAGGATAGAGAACACGAACAACAGGCAAATCACATACTCAAAGAGAAGGAATGGGATAATCAAGAAGGCCAAGGAGATCTCTGTTCTCTGCGATGCTCACGTCGCCGTCGTCATCTTCGGCTCCTCCGGGAAGATGCATGAATACTGCAGCCCCAAAGCTTCGTACGGATCTTCTCTCTCTCTCTCTCTCTCTCTCTCTCTCTCTCCCCCCCTTTTTTTTTTCTTGGGCAGTACAGATGCTTTGATTGTTTGTAATTTGTTTATGTCTTTTCTTTCCTTGGGTTAAGGTTGGTTGATATATTGGACCAGTATCACACACAGCGTGGGAAGAGGCTTTGGGATGCGAAGCACGAGGTGGGTTTTCAATTTGTTGTGAGTTCTAGATTTTAATGTTTGCCAACCCTAGCTAATACTTACCGATTTTCCAGGCAAAAATGGTTTTTTTTTTTTTTTTTTCAAAATACAAAATATCCAAGAGGAAAGGACACATTTTTCCAATAGAGAACGTATTTTGAGAGAAAATATGTGTTTTGGATTTCACTGGCCTCTTCTATTTCTTCCTTTAAATCGGATTATTTCATAATTTTAGTTCAAAAGAAAAAAAGGAAAAAAAAAACAAAACAAAACCTAGTACTGTTGATCTGGCACCAGGTATGTTTATGTTGCATGCAAAAGTCTGTTTACTTATTTATTTATTGCGTTAGCTATAGTTTCTTTGAGAAGATCTTTATTGTTGTTGGCAAAGTCATGTTGGTTTCTCTAGCTTTTGATCGATCTTCTTTTCATGACAAGCCATCAATCTCAGATGAGAGGCACTCTAAATTATCTATTTATGTCTTGAGGAAATGTAGCTGCTTCATAGTTTTCTTTTTTTAATTAAATTTACTGGAAACAATTCTAAAGAGTGTTAGAATTTTCTTGTAATAATGTGAATTTTTTCAGAATTTGAGCAATGAGATTGATAGGATAAAAATGGCGAACGATAACTTGCAGATGCAGCTCAGGTTCGTCTCTCTCCCTCAAATTTACTACTTATTTTTTGGTAAGTAAAACAATACTGATTTGCAAATAATACAGTTATATTAATTTTTAAATAGGCACCTAAAAGGAGAAGACGTAACATCACTGAATTATAAAGAGTTGATAGTCCTAGAAGATGTTCTCGAAAATGGCCTCCAATGTGTTCGAGACCAAAAGGTAAGCCTCTCCAAAGTCTCCAAGAAACTGTTTCTTTCTTATTGTTTAATTATATTTCACAAGAAGAGATATATCTGTGTGTGTGTGTGTAATTGCTATTTCCGATATTTTTCCTAACTCTTCCGTTTGTGTGTATCGCAGGGCGAGGCCGTCACGGCGCAAAAGAGAAATGTTTGTTTCAAATCCTAAATTTTGTTTTATTTAACTCTTACATTTTGGGAGATAAAAGAAACTGTTTTCTCTTACTTTTTTTTTTATTTTTCTATTATTATTGAATTTACTTTTACAGCTGAAGCAGAAGGAGGAGGTAACTAAGGAGCTCTATCTCTATGAGGTAATTCGGTACCAACTCTAATTAATTTTTTTTTTTTTTTAATCGGTAACTCTAGTTAACTTGATATATAGATTAGGGTTTAGGATGGAGCTGAGTTTGGTGATAGTAAGATCGTTATCAATTGGGCTAGATGGCCTGAACCTCATTTCATGGTCCTCCAGAAGATTATTTAGAGTTTGGTGATGAATTTTGTCTCATTCTTATGTAGATGGTCCAATTCTTTTTTTTTTTTTTTCCTACGTCTTCTTATGCTAACTATAAAATCGTTATCAATTGGGCTAGATGGCCTGAACCTCATTTCATGGTCCTCTAGAAGATTATTTAGAGTTTGCTGAGGAATTTTGTCTCATTTTTATGTAGGTGGTCCAATTCTTTTTTTTCCTACGTCTTCTTATGCTAACTATAATTAATATATTTTTCTTCTGAAATCGATTAAAAGACATAACAAAGAGACACAAACTAGTTTGTGGGTGAAGAGAAACAAATATATATTCTGTAGATGAATGAAGTGAGATGTTTTAACAATTTGCTGTACAAGATCTCTTTCATGCTAAAGATAATATAAATGTTAATAACATCGTGCATACGATTGGAATCCTCGAGAATAAAGAGTTTTGTACCCATTTTGAAAAATAGAGATTACAAATTTTGCAAGTATTTTCTAGAGGCACTTTGTATACATATCTTACGGAACTTTTTTGAATTCTACTAATTTATCTAGAAATTAACATTTTAGTTGTTCAAGTTGCGAAATCAATGCAAATTTACCAGTTAAAGAAGGGCATGTGTTAGGTTCTGTTTGAAACTATATTATGGAAAATTGCTAGGCTGCACAGCTAGGGAAGATAATGCTTAAGAAAACTGGATAGAGCAAACCATCAAACAAGATTCACTTTGATATCTATCGGAAAACTGGTTCCTGTTTTATCACTAGAAGTCCAACACTTGCACAATTATGTGTGACTTTTTTATTTATTTACATTTTAGTCCAATATGAATGATAAAATTGACTATGACATTATTGCTTTTTATTTGGAACTTCTCTTCCAAAATAAATTATATATAACCAAAGCTTTGAGAAAATGAAATTGACAATTTTTTTAATTAGAAAAGCGTAAGAAGTAGATAATTCTTGTTGCATGTTTATCCTTATTTCTTCCAAAGTCCAAGGATATTTGGAGAACATATTTCGAGGCTGCAAATAGAGGAAAGCAGCTCCTCAAAAATAGGAGAAACTTATACATGACTTTCTAAAACAAACCTTATTTTACTCATTATCCCCAATAATCTAATAGATTCAAGAAATCCCGCTAATAAGGGCCGAAATGGACGGAAAAGTTATCCCTAAAATGGGAATGTCTTTTTCGATTATAGAATAGACAGATAGATCGATAGAGGCATCAACAAATTAGAGTTATGGTTTCTGTGTTATTTGTTGACATGAACACATTAGGTTCACGTGTATATCAATCACAAAAACTTGAAATTCCACGTCTTAATTTAGGCGCGTCCGGACACTAATTTAACATGGACCGAAGATCTTGATATTCTATTTGCGGGAACCTTCGGAGGGGAGTACATTAACGAGTAATTAATCACTGAAATTTACATGCAGTTGCATCGAAAATCTCGAAATAATGTCTTTGAGCACTCATATCTATATATTGATTTCATGGGAGGAAAGAGAGAATGGATGCGCCGGCCCGTCATCCACAAAGCTAAATCTAGCTTCTTATTCAAGATGCAGATTTCCACATGGCATATATATCAGCGCCTGCATTACACCATATGACATTCTCATTCCATTTCCTTTTCCTTCTTTGTTGGGTTCACTTACAGCAACATACGGAGATGGTGATGGCTGAAAATGGCAGAGGCGGGGATAATACATGCCGTCAAAGAGTCGACTCTCACATACCGTTCGCCTTCTGTGGTCAGCCGGTTCAGCCAAAATCGCAAGAAAGAATCTCAAACTTCTCCTGTGGTGGTGATTGACGACTCAACAGTCAAGTGGCCTTTGTTCGCTACTTTATGAAGTCTCTTATATATGCATGTTTCCAGGGTGATTTGTTAGCAGATGTCGAATGGTACGTAGATATTATATGTACGAGGTGTAATTGAAGCGCCTTGGCTTGGCTTCGGACCAGCTTGTCTTTTGTTCATCTGAAACCCTAGCGATTCACTTTGAAGTCCAAGAAATTATGTGCACTATGATTTACTTTGTGGCAGTTTATTTCATATCGTTCATCGGGTGTTTCTCTACGCGCGTTTGGATCTGCACTCCAAAATCCAACTCCTCTTCTATTTTCTCCACCCCAAGGTTGTGATGAATGTCCGTCTTACAGTGGGTCTCGCTTTCAGTTGATTCCCACTAAACCCACTCGTAGACCGCTCTAGTTTCTCCCTTCGCCTTTCTCGTCCGCCATTGTGTCCAATGGTCGTTGCATCCCTCATCACTGGCAAAAGATGCCGTCGTTTCCAATTGCCACCACCGCCTCTCATGTTGCCTCTGTGTCCCTTGGCATTGTCCCCCACTTCGGCTCTAATCTGGGCTGGCTCTCTTTCGGCCATCGAGATGGCAAAGCTCGACGCTGGGTACCCTTGGAGGTCCTCCGTGGCCATACCTAGGGCTGCGGCGGTAATAGAATCCGTTCGTTGAGGTGGTGTGGCACCTAGGAGTGGCTCAGAGGTGGTGGCGATGGTGTTAATTAGACCTCATCATGTGCCTAGCGATTGACATGCACAATGTGTTGGGGGCATGCAGTAGAAGCCCAATATATTCATTTGTGGAAATGACCTAGAGAAAGCTCAAGTTTGAATTTGTTAGCATATCCAATTAGACTCACATTTACTAAAAACCTTAAACCAATGAAAATGGATCAATTTTGATATATTAATTGCTCTATACCACACTAATTCTCCAATGTAGGACTATTCTAACACAACTCATGTATGTATCTCAATAATTTCCCCTCACATGTGAATTCAATGTGAAATTTACTCCCCCTTAATTTATGTATACTTCTGGATCAACATGTCTCAATTTGAATCTCTATTTTTGTTTCCTTGTGAGGACCGCGATAATAACAACACTCATATTCATCCCTAGTCTTTTCTCTAGACCAAATCATTATGGTTGTCCTTGAGACTGCATTGCTACACCACAAGCACACCTTCACCCCGGGCCTCTTTTGCTAGACCAAACCATAAAAGGCTGCTAGAAAATGTAGGTCATGAGATTTATTCCTTAAAATATATTCACAAAACATTAATATACATGAGAGTGGACAATTAATCAATCATCAATTTTGATACCACTTATTGAGAACGCAATAGAAGACCGATATATTTATTTGGGGAGATTACCAAGAGAGATGGGTCTAAGTCTAGCCTTGTTAATATATATAGTTAGATCTACCTTTAAAAAAAATCTTAAACCAATGAGTTATGGGCCAATGTGGACATATTAATTACTTCATATCACATCAACTCTTTAATGTGAGACTTATGAATGTGACTTTACATAACTACCCATGGGCTGAAATGATACTTTTGGGTATTGGACAAAGCTATTTAGTTGTCAAATCTAACTTGGCTCTATTCGGCATGTGTAACCCATCCTAGCCCCCAAAATTTTATACAATGCATTTAGTGTGACTTTTTCTTTTCAATGTGATAAAACCAATTTGCTTTCCTACTTTAGTAATTTCAAAAACCCTAATGCGCTATGCTAAGTCAAAGGATATATGTTTTTTTTTTTTTTTTTTGGTCGAGTATATTTCTACTTTAACACTCACTCTTAGCTTGCCTCCTCCGAATAGTTCACCTCCCTCTTCCATTTTCAATGGCTAAAGGGTATATGCTTGAAATAGTTCATTTATACATGTCGTGTTGACATGGACGTGTACTTTAGCAATCAATTTTCCTCTTATGTCTTCTTTATAGTGTTAAACTATCTAACATTGTTTGTCCACGAGACTTATGGAGGCCATAGATGCATGTAGTCTCCCTAAACTAAATAGTCTAAGTTATTAAATAGAATTTTCTGCATGGTATTATAGTTACTATTTGTCTCGGATTCATTTTGCATATGAGCCTTCTCATATGCCAACTCCACATGTCGTCCTCAATCATATTTGCACATGAAAAGAGCTGTTAAAGTTTTCAACATCATTTATCTTCATATCATCTCTTTTTTATACATGCATGCAAAAAGTGATGTACAAGCATCGAATTGCCTTTCTCTGGGGAAGTATATGAGTGTCTCTTTTACTTTTGTCCTCCCCACATTCAATTAATTCCAACTAAACCCTGTTATAAACAGCTCCACTTTATCTGATCACGGTTTCCAATTAGCTCCTCTACTTTTTCAGTCAGCCAAGGACGTTATTCGTCGCCAGATCCAATGCTCAAAGCTATTTAACAATAAAATCCGATTCGGCCTGTGATGGCTTAGCCTAGCCCTAAAGGCGTTCTTGTAATTTACTCTTGCGCGTGCGCCTAGGTAAAAAATTAGGCTTGACGCAGAGACCTGGTCTGCTCGCCTATACATTAGTCACCTCTAGTGCCGCCAGTGTGCCACGACGAGTTATGAGTCAACGCTGGTGTGACAAGGAGTAGCGGCGTTTTAAAATATATATCAACTTTTTCCCTAAATTCAAATAAAGTTTATGCGTGTGATAAGATAAACCGTTAATCATTTTTACTATGTAATGAGAAAATTGGTAATTTGAAAAGATAAACAAAACCCTCATATTATAGTAGACTGTTTTATACATCTAAATTTAATTAACACTAGGTCTTCCTCTTCCTAAAAAAAGCAAAAATTTAGCAATTATGTCATGAATAAACTCGTATGGTACTTTCTCTTCCATTACTAATTTCTTTTGCATTGTAACACAAATGCGCACAAGCTTTTTTTTGGCTAATTATGCCATGTGTCAGGTTTTTTTTAAAAGATATAGGCTATACTAATGTACTATTTATGATGATTATGATTTTTATTTGTTAAGATCGCGATAAATTCTATATTAAATTACTTCAAATGCTAACTACATTCATAAAGCTGTTTTAACTTTTGTCGTACATTTTACCTAAAGAAGATGACATTTTTCGTTTGTTCCATTCTTTTACCTTTTCATTGAATTTTTTTCCATCTCATTCCACTCCATCAAAGAAAAAACATGACAAATTCCTTTCTTCTTTAAATAGGCAGCAATATAACTTTCAGTTCCAAACTTGGAATTTCCAAACATCATTTCTAATTCGCATACAGAAAAAAATTGTGAGTTGAATAAAGAATGATTAATATCATGAAAAATTTCAAATTGTTATATCTATAGTAAATTTATCATAAATTAATCTTTTGATTACCAAATATACCAAATTGATATTCCTGTAACAAATTTACACTCATTAGTTTTCTTTAAATTTTCTAACATGTCAAGTTCATGTGGAAAATTATGACATGTTAGAAAATTATAGAGTTGATACCATGAAAATTCCAAATTTATATACCTATAACAAATTTATCTCAAATTAATTTTTTTTTTTATTTATAAAACTCCAAACTAATATATGTACAACACATTTACCCTCCATCAATACTCCCTAAAAAGGCCGAGTAAGTTTATTTTCCACATTTCGGTAACATAGCCTTTATATCATCAATGCCTGAATTTTTTTTCTTACTAATTCACTACAAAATATTACCAACAAGAAAAAAGACTTTGCTATTAAAGTAAAATCATAGGCGACATCCTAAGGTAAAGAACATGTATCCTTCCGACCAAAAATAAACAGATCAACAACAAGCAAATGAGCTTAGGAATACAAACACTGGCCCAGATCCAAACGCACTAGTAGTCCTGAACAATAAGCAATGAACTCCGATCTCTTTCGCGAAATCAACGGCGACAGTCAGCAACCCGTCTGCTATGATGCACGTGATAGCCGTCCCCGACATGGACCTCAGTCAACCCGAAACCAGCATCTCCCTAAACATCGGCCTCGTCGCTGCCCTCGTTAGGTGGAACAACTCTCGAGCCTCGTAACCACAGCGCGGGTGGCCCTCCAACAACACATCTATTATCGCGATGAACCAGAAACCCAGATACCACTCGAAGCGGGATTGGATGTCGGAAAACCGGAGCAAGCGGCTCTGGATGTAGTCGGAGTTGAGGAAGGTGACGTCCAGATCGGTGAGGCAAAGAAGCTTTGCAAGCATAAGCATGGCGTTCATGTGGCATCGCACCGGGAATGGAAAGACAGAGTACAAGCGAGCGGGAGGGTGTCGTTCTTCACTGTGCAAATTATGGTTGCGAGGATATATGTTGTTCTTTACCTTGGGATGTTTCCAATGATGAATAGATGCACTGATTTCACTTTAATAGCAAATCTTTTTATATTTATGTTGGTGATGTTTTGCAGTGAATTAGAAAAGAAAAGAAAAATTCAAGTATCAATGATACGATGGAATTGTCAAAGAAATCTAGAAAATAAACTCAATAGCAAATGACAACTCGATCATGTTTAACAAAAAAATTATTTTGACTAAATTTAACAGTAAAATTTGACTATACAAAAATTTATCATAAATATTTTAATATTTTTTAACAAAAAAATTATTTTGGCTAAATTTATTATAATTATTTTGAGATTTTCGTGATAAAATTCAATAAAAAAAATTTGTTATAACTTTTTTTTTTTGTCAGAAACAAAATATTTCATTAAGTGAGCAAAACTTGATATCACCAAAATTAAATTCATATTAATTAAAAAAGAAAAAAAGAAGAAGATCTCTGACCGGTCCGGCTCAGTTCAAACCCACCAGAGGAGGTCGCGACTCGGAATCAGATCGCAACTCCTTTGCTTCTCTTGGGCGCATCATCGTCTTCCTCTTCGTTCTGCAAATTCGAGGTACGAGGAGACGAGCCGACCATGGCCGACGACGAAGGGCCGGCGCTCTACGAGATTCGCCGCCACGCATCGGGGCCTTGCGTTTCCAATTACCCTCCTCAGCAGGTCCCATTCGCCGATCCTCGCATCCCCCATTCCTCGCGAATTCTACGCCTTTCTTTTTCCGGGTTCCTGATCTTCCTCTTCTTCTTCTTCCTCGTTTGCTTCTGAATTTCCAGGTGAACGAGGCCTCGGGCGGGAGCTTTCTCTCTTTAATCTCGGGTACGTCTTCGTTTTCCGTCCGGAAGCCCGATTCGGTCGCTTTCGTTGGCTGTTGTGAGAGTGAGCGATGATGGTTGTGTGGCGAGATTTCTTTGATGCATTGCGATGCTTCTCGAGTTAATGGGTTGGCTCTGTTGGGATTTTGCAAAGGGTTAATGGGTGTTCCTGTTTTTACGTGTCCGTGAAGGCGTGAGCCGACTGAAACAGAGATGGAACGAGTACAGGGAGCCGAGGAAGCCGAAGAGGCTGATTTCGCTGTTCGTCTCGCCGAGTGGGGAGCACGTGGCGGTGGCCGTCGGGAACCGCATAACCATCCTGCGCAGGAAGGATGATTATCGGGAACCTTGCGGAATCTATATCAGTAAGATGCCTCTCATTGAAAAAACATTTGTTGAGGGATTATGATGTTTAGGAGACATGCTTTGTCTTCTATCAAATGTTCTTGATTTGGAGGGTGGGTTATTCTGTCATGTGAATTGACGAAGATCAGAAAAGGGTTTATAGAATGTAGTTTGGACAGAGCACAGATAGAAGGACCAATGCTTGTTACTGCAGCACTTTCCATGTCACATCCGCTAAATTCTGTCTCATCAAGAAGAGGGAACAAACCACATCTTATGAACTCAACATTATGAAGCAGGACATCCTCTAAGATTTGTTATTTCTTGATGAAACTGGTTTACTGTTGGCAGTAGATGATGTTTTTTCTGGGTTTGATTGGATTTTACTTGATAGGGCCAGTCTTTGTGTTCCTAATAAATCTTTTCCATGGCTATTTTAATGTGGTTTTGTTGCTCAAGCCCCTGATCAGCAAAATTATATAGTCTGTCTTCCTACTAACGTTTTTGCTACAGCCAATTTAACATGATTATTGAGTTGGTTTGAAGCTTGACCAGTACTTTAGCGATGTAATGAATGGAAAACCTTTTTCCCTAACTTCTGCTCCATGCATCAGATAGAAGCTTCTGTACCTTTACTGCTGGAGCCTGGTCAGATTATCATGATGTTCTTGGAGTTGCTGATGACTCTGAGACACTTTACTTTATCAAATCAAACGGTGATGAGATAGGGAGAATTATGAGAAGAAACCTGAGAGTCCCTCTACCAATAATTAGCCTGATTGCGCCCGACGATCACGATATGCAGAAATCTTCCTTGTAAGTACTTCCTTGTTGTTCAACAGCTCTACTGAAGTTTGACATCACAGGTTTAACAGATGATTTTTCCAGGTGCGGCTTTACGGTTGTTACATGTGATGGTTCCTTTCAGCATATCGAGATTTGTCAAGATTCAACTGCCTCTGTTTCTTCCACACAATACTCGAATAATAGTTCAACACTAAAGGGGCAATTGCATGATATCATCTGTCTCGACTACCATCCTAAACTTTTTTTGCTTGCCGTGGTGGGTAGAGATGTTGGGGGCTTGTCTCTGTCCAAGGGTAACTCTGGTATAATTTCTACAACCATTATTTTTGTTCAATATCTACTAGTCATACTTGATATTCTTTTGGAAATGTTATTCACACCTTAAATCCAAAAGAGAAGGCTGTAACTTTTCCTCTACATCCGTATCCAAGAAGGAAAGACATGATTTATAAATCAGGATCAGCCATCTGTTCTGACAACTGCAAATGCTTTTGCATTTCATGCCAATGATGGTACTCTTAAACCCTGCAAACCTGACTCTTGTCTTGACTTTTTCACTAGAATGGTTGATAGGTCTCAATAGAGGTATAGATCAGCACTTAAAAATATCTAAAATGAGGTTTGGGTTCAAAGTATAGCTTTCTCCTTGCTTAATGAAGTTTTGGAACTCTGAATCATGGAGCAGATTACCAGTCACTCCCAGACAGCTTGCTTTAGAGTGCAATCTGATTGTATAATGCTAAGTCTCTTTAGTAACTTGGAAACACTAAAATTGCAGGTAGCTATTTGCTCTCTTTCTGGCATAGAAATGCCACATCGGATCTGGAACATCTATACTCTACTGAGTTTAAGGGTGTCTATTCGTTACCAAAAGGTTACCAAAGTCACCAAACATTTCCAAAGGTGTTGATTTCACCGCGAGGCACATTAGCTGCTGCTTTGGATGTGACAGGAGAGATGCACATTTTTAGGCGGGATACTCAAGGGCTTTCTTTGGTGAATAGCTCACTAGGCGGAAGAAGTGAGGTACAGGAACTCCTCAGTGGTATACTGGATTTTACTTGGTGGTCTGATCATGTTCTTACTCTTGCAAAAAGGGGTGAAGTGACCACTATGATTGATGTGAAAAATGGTTTAAGAGTAAAGGATAGTGATCCTGCATATAGTATCTCAGTCTTACAAAGAGTGCAGGAGGTTGAAGGACATTTATTTCTTATAGAGATGACATCATCTGACAATTCAGCTATTAATAGGGAGAAAAATGGCTCATACATTGTAGAGCAGATTACTGAACATAATTTTGATCAATTTGATCCATGTAGGCTCCAATGGAGCTTGATATCATTTTCAGAGAAATCTATCCAGGAGATGTATAGAATCTTAATTTTCAATAAGAAGTATGAGGCTGCCATGGAGTTTGCACATCATCATGGGTTGGATAGGGACGAGGTTATGAAGTCACAATGGTTGCACTCTGACCAAGGAAAGCATGCAATAAAAAGTTTCTTGATTGTGATCACAGATCAAGACTTTGTACTCTCTCAATGTGTTGAGAAAGTTGGTTCAACAGAAGATGCTGCGAAGGCCTTGCTTGAGCACGGTCTGCGCCTCACTGACCAATATGTTTTCTCAAAGTCAGAGGATGGAAATCGTGCCATTTGGGATCGCCGTATGACCAGACTTCAGTTATTGCAATACAGGGACAGGTTGGAGACATTTATGGGGATCAACATGGGCAGGTAACATGTTCTTTTAAAAGCCTAAAGTTGCTTTATGTAAGAAGTAGGGATTATGTAACCTATGACCTCGTTTTTCTTCCTTGAAGTATTCTGTTTATTTTATGCTACAATATTAACAATTCAAGGGAAATGTGACTGTTAGAGTGACTTGAGCTTTCAAATGTTATGATGCCAGTATGCATTGCATGGTCAAGAGTATTGTTACTGTCAAAAGTGGAGCCCTATCTTATGGATATATATGTCTACCACTCCTTAGATCTTGGCCATTTTGGGAAGCAAGTGTGGAGTCCTTTTGTATGAGCATGATTTAGCTGGCACTTCCTCTGTATGTAAGAGCTGGAGTTAGGAATTTGAATGAGTATGTTCGATGTTTCATTTCATGTTGTGGCGCCAAATTTTTCTTATTCTAATGGTTCAAAAATTTCAGTTTTCTCCGACCAGATAATGTGAACCCGAAGACACATGTCCCTCACACTTAAGGGGTTCATGTGTTTGGCTTTTGTCAGTGCCTACCTAACACAGAGTAATTTATTTGGAAACAGTAACTCTAGTGTGGTTATTGTAGATAGATGATGGAGGCCTGGCCAGGAATTTCTACTTATCTTTTTAACCCCCAGTGAAGACATTGTCTAGTTATTGTGTGTTTATGTCGGAAGATCCAGGATTTCTTTTGCTTGGTCATCTATTCAAATGGTTTGAGTCATATAGCACTGTTTCATGGGCTGTTATTTCTATTCCAGTTGTATTGATTGCTAGAATAAGAAAAAATTCTTTAGATTGTTGATGTGTCAGCTTTAATTGAGATCTTGTACCTATTTGCTCTTTACAAACCACAGTCACATGCATGTGGGCCTGTCTTCTGCATGAACCTAGCACATGCATGATAGGGTTCATTTTGCTGATCCCGCTAAGTGGGAATTATCCAATATGTGGGATGGTCTCCTTCTTTCGTGTGGTTGTGATACAAACTTAGAAGTTCCCCATTCACTAAAACTTTATTTTGTACCAGAATTTTGTTTGGATGCCCGTATCTGGTGGCCACCATCATGTAGTTATCATCTTTATAACACAATACTATTTAGACCATTTTTGTGATGGTTTCTACTGACTTCCAATGACATAGTCTTCCGCAGGTTTTCTGTGCAGGAGTATGTTAAATTCCGTGAAATGCCTCTGAACGATGCAGCTGTTAAACTAGCTGAAAGTGGGAAAATTGGTGCCCTCAACCTATTGTTCAAGCGTCATCCTTATTCTTTAATTCCTTTCATGTTGGAAATTCTATCTGCAGTTCCCGAAACAGTTCCAGTGCAGACATATAAGCAGCTTCTTCCAGGGAGTCGGCCTCCTGCTAATATTGTTTTGAGGGAAGAAGATTGGGTTGAATGTGAGAAGATGGTAAATTTCATTCAGAAATTGCCGATGGATGATGAGACTGCTGTCAAGTTTAAAACTGAACCTATTGTCAAGCAATGCCTAGCATATGGTTGGCTGCCAACTGATGAAATCTTAAGCTGGTATAAGAAGAGGGCCATAGATATTGATAGTTTCAGTGGGCAGCTTGACAACTGCCTCTGCTTAGTTGATGTCGGTCGGAGCACAGGCATCAATGCATTGCAGCACTTTTATGAGGATATTTCATACTTGAATCAGCTCATTTACAAAGATGATGGTGACTTGAATCTTAGTCTGAGTCTTGTTGCATGGGAGGACTTGTCTGATTATGAGAAGTTCAAAATGATGCTCAGAGGGGTCAAGGTGGAAACTGTGATTGAGAGGTTACACAACAAAGCAATGCCCTTTATGCAAAATAGGTTACATGGAGCAGCTTTGTTTTCTGAAGATAAGGTTGAGTCATTTTTGGTTAGATGGCTAAGGGAGATAGCTTCAGAACATAAGTTAGATCTTTGCTTGGTGGTCATTGATGAAGGATGCAGAGATTTTGGACATAATTGCTTTTTCAAGGATGAGGTTGAAGCTGTGGATAGTGCTCTGCAATGCATATATCGATGCTCTAGTACCGATCAGTGGAGTAACATGGCTACCATATTGTCAAAGCTTCCACAGTTGCAAGGTGAGTTTTTGTCTTTTCATATAGATGATTTGTGAGAAACAAAAGTTGATCATTCTAATGGCTAGGTGAGTTTTGTCTTCCCGTAAAAGGTATTTGTAATATCCCAATAAATGAATGTTACTAACTGGTAGATGAGCTAATGGAAAAAAGAGAAAAGGGCCCGGTGCCCGGGGGGGGGTGTTTGGGGGTGGCATATAATCTCTTTTTTGGTTCTTTGTGCTTGTTACCTTTTTGAGGGGAACAAGAAGGATGTGAGTAACAGCTTTGGAAACCGCTTGAGATGCAGTACAACATGTTGTAATGGGGCTTCTGTAGATAACTTTGTTCTGTTTGAGTAAATTAATCTATCAATATATTTTGAATAATGCATGTGACATCACCTGTTGTACTTACAATTTTCTGTTTTTAGGATGATGTTTTCTGGATTTTGTTATTGGTTAGTGGAAACACAGAATAAGCAGATGTTATTATGATTGCTCAACTGGTTTCGTTAGGGTTTGCAGTAGGCTAGTGGGATTATATTGCGGGCTTTTATGAGCTAGATACTTGAACTTGAATTTAGTGGCAAGCTTTGTTTTAACTGCAGAGGCAAAGCTCACCCTGAGACTTGTTTAGAAAAGTTAGGAGTACATGTTCTTCATATCTTTGTGTTATCAGATGTTCTGAATAAATTTTTAACCAGCCTTTTTTTCACTCAAGCCAATTAGAGAGATTTTACATATTACATATTTCTTAACTATTATTTTTATTAGTTGGATATAAAAGACAAGATGTACAGAGCAAACAAAGCTTCTCTAGAGGGTTTTATTGTTCGTTGTGATGGACCAACAAAATATATGGACCAGCAGGATTGATTTAATTGTTTATGGAATTTACTGTTGTTTGTGAAAGTATTGCAATCCTCCCTTTTATTCCATGCATTATTCTGATTTACCTTTGTTTTGACAAAAATCATATGAAGTATAGAATAAGATTAGATAGAATTTTTATTCATGGTAGTGGTGATAACAAAAGTATCTCTCTGTATGTGAATTTGATGAATACTTATACTAACGACTTCATATGTTTGTAAAATATCTCTGGCCCTTTGGTACAAGGATCTTCAGGCATTTAGCTAGCAGATATCCCATAATTATCTAATCCCCCCCCCCCTTTCTCTCTCCCTCCTCCTCCTCCTCCTCCTCCTCTCATCCTTGCCATCTTCCCGGCGAAATGGATTCATGCACCATCCATCCTGTGCTTGGTTGATGGGATCTGCAAGTTTAACAATCAAAGGCTGGAATATCTCATTTGATCTAGCTAGTTCCTTTGTGCTCATAGTGAAAGCCAGATCTTGAAGCTTGGATGCATCAGCACTAGAACTTAAGATTAACAGAGCCCATGGGAAACACTTGTTTTATGAATGAAAATGGCTCACTTAGGCCTTATGCCAGTGCTTTTGCTGTCAACTAGAATAGCCTAGAAAGATAAATGTGGACCTTAGGCCAGGGCTAACAAAGGTACTTCTAGCTGATGGTAAAATCTTGGTCTATGCCTATTGTTGGGACGTGTGATTGATGAGGTGAGCAGAGGCCTCTGCCCCTAAGGACCCACCATGAAGTAAAAAAAGCATCTGTCAAATTTTACTCAGTCGACTTTCATATTGTATAGCTTTAGGGTGGATGACTAGTGTTCAAGGAATGTGGATTGATATGGTGGTAAAGTGGCTCATTCCTATAGCTATATTCTTGACATTGGACCAGGCTGTCGGTATATAGTACTCATGATGCATGAGTAGCTGAATTTGCTTGCAAAGGTACTATAACCTTCTAGCTGATGGTAAAATCTTGGTCTTTGCATATTGTTGGGACGGGCAATTGATTAGGCGAGCAGAGGCCTCAGCCTAGGGATCCACTGTGAAGTAAAGAAATTTTTTTTCAAATTTTATTCAGTTGACTTTCATATGTATGGCTTTAGAGTTGATGACTAAAATTCAGTGCGGATTAGTATCGGGGTAAAGCGGCCAAATTTTTATAGATTCTTGACATTGGACCTGGCTGTTGGTATATTGGATTGACAAATGCACATTTTGAGTAGCCAATTGCTTGCAAAGGTACCATAACTTTCTAGCTGATGGTAAAATCTTGGTCTTTGCCTGTTGTTGGGACATGTGACTGATGCAGAGCGGAGCCATCCACCCCAAGGACCCACTGTGAACTAAAGAAAATATTTGTCAAATTTTTCCATGCAGTAATGGTTCTCATATTGTAAAGCTTTTAGGGTTGATGACTAATATTCAGTGAATGCAGATTAAGATGGTGGTAAAATGACTCGTTCTTATAACTATGTTCTTGACATTGGACTAGGCTGTTGGTATATTGTGCTGATGAGTGTGCATTTTGAGTAGCTGGATTTGCTTGCTCTTACTAATGTAGAGTAGTAAGGTCATAGCAGGCCTTCTAATATCCATAATTAACTGATGTTAGGTTAATGAAATAGGTAATGCTGATCTTGAGGGAAGACTCAAGCTGGCAGAAGCCCACATAGAAGCGGGGAGAATATTGGCATTTTACCAGGTCTGTGTACCTCAGTCTTTACCAACGCATTAGCCTTATGGCTCTTAGGTTTTTACTAATCATTCTATTGTGCTGAGATTATCTGGAAAGTTCTTTGGAGGGTAACTTGCATGATTGGTTTATTCTAGTTGTGTTTAGACATTTCGGTTTACTCCATGCAGCATGTACATCTTTCCTCCTTGAGTAATGAGCTCATTATGAAATTGTTGATGAACATCTCAATTTTTACTGCCTGTATAGACAAATTTTAGGGCTATGTGTTTCTTCATTCCCAATTAGAGAAAAATTGCACCAACCAGTCTCCTAATTGGTGGTTACAAATATGGACTTCACTCATATTTACACTTGAGTGAGTTTGCATGTCGATAATATATATAACTTGTAACCCATCAATGAGAGGCATGGTCAGAGGAAAATATAGCCTTACTATTAGTTAATGTCGTGGTTTTCTCATCAAAGAGGAAATCTTAGTAATGTGTGCATCATTCTAAAACTTTTAGGCCTATATGACCAAAATTGTTCATTTTCTCTATCCTATATGCAAGTCTAAATGAGTGTCCTTTTTCTTTTTAAGCATAAATTTTGTCATGATGATGGATAATCCTGACAACATATAACAGTTGAAGCCTTGGTAGCATATGTTGACGTTATAGTTATTGTCATCAGGTTCCAAAGCCGATAAGCTTTTTTCTGGAGGCACACTCAGATGAAAAAGTTGTGAAGCAGATATTCCGCCTCATACTGTCCAAATTTGTTCGACGCCAAGCTGGCCAATCAGATAATGATTGGGCAAGTATGTGGCGTGATATGCAATCATTGCGTGAGAAGGCATTTACTTTTCTTGATGCAGAGTATATGTTGATTGAATTTTGCAAAGGACTGCTGAAGGCTGGCAAGTTCTCTCTTGCTAGAAATTACTTGAAGGGTACAAGCACAGTTGCATTGGCACCAGAAAAAGCCGAGAATCTCGTCATTCAAGCAGCCAGAGAGTATTTTTTCTCTGCATCCACTCTTGCTTCCTCAGAAGTAAGCACGTAGTTCAACTATTTATGGAAATGTCAATGAGGCTATTTTGGTTGACTTGTTTATTATAATTTTTCAGTTACTGGTTAATTTTTGAGAAAAATGAAGGCAATTTTTCAAAGAGCCTGCCCCATTAATTACAACCTACTGTTTTTTCTTTTTTTTTTTTTCCTTGGTTAGCAACAAACATTAGACCTTAAGATGAATTTGGGAGGTTGGCATACATGCAATGGAAGAATTTGCTGGGCACTGTGTGCCCTTGCGATGGTCTAACCTCCAGAAAAACTTGCCATTTCATTTATTCTATATGATTATGTTTCCACTTTTCATCTCCATGTGATGAATTTCGCAACAAGACAAAGTCATGGATGTGCATCCATGTCTATTATTTTATGTTCCTTGGGCAAACATATGCAAATGAGCCTCTTGTTTGCAAGTTTTTAGGACATCTTATACCTCAGTGAGGATTGATTGTCAATTACTTTTCTATTTTGGACCCAATATTTAAGAGTGAAATGGAGAGCTCATGCCATGTAGATGTTCTAAAGCAATTTTTGCTACATGTCTATATTCTATCCCATCTAAATTATTATTTTTTGAAACTTTTCTTAGATATGGAAGGCCAAGGAATGTTTGAATCTGTTTCCTGGCAGCAGCGCAGTTAAAGCAGAGAATGATATAATTGACGCACTTACAACCAAGCTTCCAAGGTTTGGTGTGTCTCTTCTACCTGTGCAATTCAGGCAAATAAAAGATCCGATGGAGATTATTAAAATGGTGATAACAAGTCAGCCTGGAGCCTATCTGGATGTAGATGAAATAATTGAGGTTTCCAAGCTTCTTGGACTAAGGTCTAAGGATGACATATCAGCTGTTGAGGAAGCTATTGCTAGAGAAGCTGCAGTTGCTGGTGATCTGCAATTGGCATTTGATCTATGCCTTATTTTGGTTAAGAAAGGACATGGTCTCGTATGGGACCTATGTGCTGCTATAGCTAGAGGTCCTGGCCTTGAAAACATGGATGTTAATTCCCGAAAATTGCTGTTAGGTTTCGCTCTAAGCAACTGTGATGAGGAGTCAATTGGTGAGCTGCTCCATGCATGGAAAGACCTAGATATGCAAGGCCAGTGTGAAACCTTGATGACTTTGACAGGGACTGGTCCTAATTTTTCAGTTAAAAGTGCCCTGGTAAACTCAGACTCAGTAGAGCAGACTGAAGAAGCTTCTAGTTCAACTGCTGGCGTAGTTCCTATTAATGGAAGTACAACAGATGATCAAGTAGGTCATCATAGCACTACTGAAAATATAGTTCTTAGCGTTGCTAGAGACTTGCCCCTTGAGACTGGGAGTATGTGGGACTCTCTTCTTCTGGAGAATGAGAGGGTATCATCTTTTGCTGCTTCAGAACTTCCCTGGTTGATTCAATTAAGTAGGACAGTGGGATCCACTAAAAAATTGAATTCTGGTTTAATTTTTGGAGAAAATTATGTAAATGTTAGAGCATATGCTGTGGTCACCATACTCTCATGGCTAGCAAAAAATGGTTTTGCTCCCAGAGATGATCTGATTGTCTCTCTTGCAAAGTCAGTCATAGAATCTCAGGCCACTGAGTGGGAAGATATATTGGGATGCTCAGTCCTGTTGAACCTTGTGGATGCCTTTAATGGTGTAGAAGTTATTGAGGAAGAGCTGAGAAGAAGGTGGAATTACCAAGAAATATGTAGCATTATGAATGTGGGGATGAAATATGGTTTATTGCACAACTCTGGAGTGGAGTGTGAGGATTTCAATCGGAGGAGGGAGCTGCTACTGAGGTTTTTCAAGGAGAAGCACATGCCAGTTAGCTCAGGTAATCGACTTTATATCTTCATAAGATCAGTATGCAGAAAATATGCGCAGAATACTGTGTTCTCTTTCCTTGTTTTGCACACTAACGTTATCATTGACTTCTTTGCAGATGAAATGGAAAAATTTGGAAATGTACAGTCAACATTCTGGAGGGAATGGAAACTGAAATTGGAAGAAAGAAAGCATGTAGCCGATCATTCTAGAGTGCTGGAACAAATTATTCCTGGTGTTGATACTGCACGGTTTTTGTCTGGTGATACTGACTACATTGAAAGTGTTGTTTTTAACTTGATTGAAATTGTGAAAATGGAGAGGAAGCACATCTTGAAGGACTTGTTGAAATTAGCAAACACATATAGCTTGAACCGGTCTGAGGTAGTCAGAGCTCATTCATATTATTAGAGATGATGAAATGCATGTTTTTGTCAGTGACTGATATTTGTTTCTCGATTTTCTTTTCTTTTTTCCCCCTGCAGGTGCTTTTAAGGTTCCTTAGTTCTGTCCTTGTTTCTGACATATGGACCAATGAAGACATCACAGCTGAGATAGCTGGAGTTAGGGGAGAAATTGTTAGCTATGGTCAGAAAACTGTTGAAACTATTTCAATGATGGTCTATCCTGCTATTGACGGGCACAAAAAACACCGGCTTGCTTACCTATATAGTCTGATCTCAGACTGCTGCATGCAGTTGGACGAAAAGAAAGAGTCATTGCCACTGATCCACCCAGATCAAGCAATCATAGCTTCCACTGGGTTGGCAAGGTTCTACAAGGTAATTGAGCAAGAATGCAGAAATGTTTCTTTTGTGAAAGATCTGAACTTCAAAAACATTGTTGGATTAGGTGGGTTGAATTTAGAGTGTTTCCGAGATGAAGTCTATCGGAATATAGATGAACATAGTGTGGAAGCCTTAGCTAACATGGTACAAGCTCTTGTCACTTTGTATGCTGGCATCCCACCTGAGGGACTTATATCATGGCAGGACGTTTACAGACATTACATCCTCATCTTGTTGAAGCCATTGGTGGGTAATGAGAGAACTAATTTCACTGTCGAAATACCTGAAACATATCAGGGATTTATTGGTCAGGTTGAGCACAAATATGAGATGTGCAGAAAGTATATAAAGCTCTTGACAGATTCTGATATTTATGATATAATGAAGCAGTTCTTTATCGTCCTTGTACCTAATATTGTAACTCCTGGAAGTTTACTGGATACGTCAGCTTCGCAAGAGTGTCTAATCCTCCTCATGAACTTCTTTATCAGATTGACTGAAGATTTAGAGGAAATTTTATGCCACATGAGATCAAGAGAGATTCTTAGGTTCAACCCAACATGTTTCATGAAGTGTCTTAAAAGTTTTACGAGGCTAGTGATTGAGGATAGTGTTTCCCCAAGTCAGGGATGGGGTACTATCCTTGGTTGCATCAACTCTGATTTTATGGGGGGTGTTGCTGCCGAATCATCAATTTTTTGCCGAGCTATGATTTTTTCAGGTTGTGGGTTTGGAGTGATTTCAGAAGTATTTTCTGAAGCAGCATCGCAGTGCTCATCCAGTCTGGAAGCTGAGCAAGAAGTGCAAGGTCTTCCTGCTTTATATTTAAGTATATTGGAACCAATTCTACAGGGCCTAGCTAGTGAAGTGCCCGAATATCAGAATTTGTGCAATTTGTTGTCGTCTTTGAGTAAGCTGGAAGGTGATATGGAGAACCAGAAAAGGGTCAGACGTGTGGTTTGGGAAAGAATGGCCAATTACTCAAATGATTTGCAGTTACCTGGCCGTGTTCGAGTTTATGCTCTTGAACTTATGCAGTCAATCGTTGGTAGACCTATTAGGAGTGCCTTTACGGAGCAACAGTTGAACGTTCTACCATGGGAGGGATGGGATGAGTTGCATGATACAGGTGAAAGGAGAGTAACTAGCCCAAGTCGAGGGGTTTCTGATTATTCTGATTCTTCAAATAGGTTTACAAGCACTTTGGTTGCCCTTAGATCATCACAGATAATGGCACCCGTCTGCCCCAGCCTAGAGATAACTCCGGACGACCTCTTGGACATTGGCACAGCGGTTTCTTGCTTCTCAAAATTATGCAGAGCAGCTGATACAGACTCCTATCTTAAAGCTCTGGTCACTGTTTTGGGAGAGTGGGAAGGGCTTTTTGTGGTTGGAAAAGATGACAAGAATTCCATAGAAGTGACTGATGCAGGAAACGACTGGGACAATGACGATTGGAATGAAGGCTGGGAAAGCTTTCAGGAAGTAGAGCCACTCGACACAGAAAGCAAAGGAAGTTCTTTCTCTGTCCATCCCTTGCACGATTGCTGGTCTGAGCTAATCCAAAGACATGTAGCTCTGTCCCTTTATGGGGACATTCTACGATACTTGGATCTGTCTCTGTCAAAACCAAATGGCATATTACTCGACGAAGATAACACTTGTAGCTTGTGTGAGATGGTGCTGGGAAGGGACATTCTGTGGGCTTTCAAGGTGATGATGTTGCTTCCCTATGGAGATTTGCAATTGAATTGTCTGAATGCAGTTGAAGGAAAACTGAAACAAGAAGGCATGACAGTTGGAGTAGGCACGGATCTTGATGTCCTGATTCTTGTGCTCTATTCAGGGGTCATCTCTAAGATAATCTCCGGGTCCTTATATGACAATTCTTTCTCTTATATCTGCTATTTGGTTGGATACTTCTCTCGTCAGTGCCAAGAAGCATGTTTGTTGAGGCTTGCACGTAAAGAAACAAATTCAAGTGAAGATGAGAGGCCATCCTTGATTGTTTTTGAAAGAATCCTCTTCCCTGTCTTTATATGTGAACTTGTAAAGGCAGATCAGAAGATGCTTGCTGGATTTGTTATCACCAAATACATGCACACTAATGCATCTCTTAGTCTCATCAATATTGCAGAGGCTGGTCTTTGTAGATTTCTTGAAGGTCAGCTGCATTGCGAAGACCTTGATCTTGAGACAATGTTCCCTGGTCTAGTACTGAAACATGCTGTTTCAAGTTTGTTGGGTAGGTTGGTTGATCTGATCCCTTCTGCATTATCTTTGCTGTCTGCAAGATGATAGAAGACCATCTAGATGGCCTTTTATGTTTAGGTTTGTTGTAGAGTTTGAAAGTGAAGTTCTTTCCACATGCCTCTCCTCGACCCAAATTTTTGTACTTTTTCTCGACCCCTCAGTTTTTTTCTGTTAAAAGAGGGGTTTCATAGAAAACAGATGCATGGGATATGCACAATGAAAATTGTAAGATACTGTCCGACATGAAGTATGAGTGCACCCTGCACGATTTCTCATCTTGGTCTAGCCAGTCTCTGATGAACACGTGTTGAACGTCGGGTTGTTATCCAACCTCATTGCACAAGGGTACATGGATTTGGATCATTTCAGTTCTCCATGGGAGAGCTTCAATCTACCTTTTACTGGATACAGCTCTTAATATCCAACAAGATCAGCAATACAAACGCCACTGCAACAAGCTTGTCTTTGCTTTCTGTCTTGTAGGGGCAAAAGCACTCAGAATAGCCTGAGTTAAGCATCAAACCGTATCAAAGCTGGTACCTACTTTGAACAGGGGGATAAAAAGCAGAAACCCCGAAAGATAAATGGTTGTTAGTCTTCTCTTGGTGTCTACTGGTCTAACTGCATCAATCCTTTCTAGAGGGGATAATCGTCGAGAGCTGCGTTTTTCACATTTGACCACGAGAGTTCGATCGCATGGTGAGACAAGTCAATCTAGAATGGTTACAAGCTAATCGTATATAAAGGGTTCGTAACATGAATTTAGGTCTCGATGAATAACACAATTTCTCATATAAATAAATAAGGTATTGCAATTCAGTGTCCTTTGCATTATGGATGAAGAAATCAAACGCTACATAAGGAACGGACCAACACAATTGAAGATAGTGCCAGAAACTTTAGCCAAAAAGTAGTACTTCTAGTACATATGGGAATCAATGTAAGAGTAATCTTTGATCGGGAGATACTTGTTTGGATCTAGGTCACCTGGATTGGGTTAATGACAGTCAATGATCTTATGATCTTACAGAGGACCCATTTATGGGACTCAAATGATCAATGAACTAGTGGACCTAGATTTAGGTAAGGCTTCTTCTCACCAGGATAACAGGAAGTGGACATAAGCTTCATTTTACTGTAACTTTATAGCTTAAATACGCTTTTTGAGAGCTTCAAGTTTTGATTGCTCTTTTGTGAGAAGATTTAGAAATGCAGGTGTATTTATCCAAATTTTTATGGTTAACAATGCAAAGTTTTATATTTATTCTTGACTGTTCAAATTCTAGTAGTATATAATTTTTCTTTAAAATTTGCTAATTCTCGAACTTATGTACCATAAAACAATCTCAACAAATATTATGCCACTTCTCTTTTCTTCAATCGAATTGAATGTCGTAAATTTGCTAAATGTGGTCCAATTGTTCGTATGGCTCCATTAATTATGTGCCACCAGGGCTTTATAATTGTTCGAACATGACACCAAGTTAAAATTTGGTCCAAAAAGCTGTGGTTTACATTAATTGGCCAGGCACTCATCATCCAGAATTCTAGCTGGGTAAGCTTAATAAGGTCGAAGAGGACGTTGCTGCGATCACAATGAGTTCAAAGCCAAGCAAGCATAAAGAGATCGAGAAAGCGAAGGCAGAAACAAAGCTTCAACTCGCTGGGATGTCCCAGTCAAGCATGGGATGGTGCTCTTGCAGGAAAGACTCCTTAAACGAAAGCAGGGCTCAGCAGCAAAAGTGACTCAGCCTTTAAGTCCACTTTAATTAATTGCAGTTCATATGGGGACAAACAATTGTCCTTGCCCGCTCCACGTATGTCAAACCCTCAAAAGGATATTCTAGTGACTACACAAGGTGGTGGACACTCGATGAGGGTGGGGGTGCTTTGTAATGAAGTACTCAACAAGGTCTTACCTATTTAATGTCACACTCATCACTTGAGCTCATGTTCTCATCAGTGCTGGCTTGTATTGTCAAGTGAAACTTCCCCTAGTCGTCCCATACATTCCTACTCCTCCTTTTAGAAGGCTGCTACCCGAGCTTCTTTGCCCAATTGATCACTCATTGCTTTCATTGAAGCTGACATGGGCACAATCCGTCCACAACATAAATCTACTAGAGGGCATCCTACATAGTACCATCTTTAACATCTTGGCCCATTTCAAGTAAGTCAAGGCCCAAATGGAGACTTTGATTACCACATAAAGTTATGACCATTTGGAATCGGTGTTTACTTTTGAATCATTTAACAATGTTTCTTTGATCTAACGCGGGACTTTAAGGGGAAAAAGGAATTCTTAAAATGATACACTAAATAGTGTGATGGAAATACGTAGACTTTTAGATAAGTGGTTCATAGCTAATGCTAGACCAAAGACCGTCATTTTATTTCGTACACCAATAGTACTAGTATACCTACTATTGTCATTGTGTTTTTAGTGTGCACCCCATGAGAGTCATTACTCCTCAGAATTACTCAACTGTCGGAATTACTGAATTGGTTAGTTATCAAGCCAATGGCAAGATGACTTTTAATTTACTCAAATTGACTTTCAATCTAGTTTTTGGTCTAATGATGCTTGATTCTGCCTCCAATGTTAAGAGTCAAATATCAGTATTTCTGAACTAGCATCTAAAAGAGAGTGATTTCTTGATGATCTGATGTCGTAATGAACAAACACAAAACTTCCCTCAAAAGACTATTTCATTTAAAGAATTTACAAGTGTACAAGCCCTTCATGGCCTTCTTGGGCCTCCTCAGTGGTAAGGCTGTGCTTCTGTGCGCCTGATCCGGCCCGTCTCCTCATCGTCACTACATGCTACATAGCCGATCCAATTGGAATCCTTGCTCCACGTGTCCGCCACCCGGGACCTCTCATGGAGATCATAGATATACAGAAGATATATAGAAGTATGCTGGGGTTTGAAATGGTTCGAGTCTTGACTCAACGTACGCCAGTCTTCGTAGAGTTTTTGGTATTTTTTAAAAGCTTGTTGGGCCCAGTCAAGGTGACCAAAATCGAAGTTTGTCAAACAAGAAATGGCGATTTCCTAGATCTGACCTTTTCAAGACGAAGATACCATTACTTTCTTTTTCCCATCCATCTTTTGAAAATGGATTGTGGCCCAAAAATAAAATAAAAGCAAAGAATTAAAAGGACTTGTAATACGTTAGTTCAAATTATATGTTTTATTTGTGAGCCGGGTATGCGTGTATAGCTAACATAAGGTATCCTGCAGTAAATAAATTAGTGGGGAATGAATATCTTATTAGCTCAAACCTTAATAGCTCAAACTTTTCTAAGGAAAATGAGCCCAACTAAATTGGCTAATTTAATTAAATAAAGGGTTTGAACTGTAAAAATTGCATTTTATTGAGAAAAATAAATATAATTTATAGTGCATCATTTGTGCGGAAAATGAATGATTTGAAAAATGTTTACTTAAAAATAATCATTTATATCGATTATGAAAATATATCAATGAAAGATATTTTTATCATTTATGAAAATGTTTAGATATATATTATTGTTAATAATGAAAATATTTTTCGTTAACTAATTATTTTAATTAATCATTTATAAGAAAGTACTTTTCATATCATTCATCATATGTCAAAATAGACGGAGGGTACATTAAATTGCCAGCTTTTTGGCTCGATAACTTGGGCAAAATTTGTTTGGCCTGTGGCATGAGTGATGATGAACTGCATAATTGCTTTTGCATGCAAACATAAAATTCGCTTCTTTGTCTTAAAGACAAGAAAACGGAAAAACGATATTTTTTTCTTGATAGGTTTTAAAGTGAAGTGACGAGGGGCATTTCCGGTACTTCGGACGACGTCTGACTACCTAATCCTCTTGAGTTAGCGTGGAGAGGGGAACTTCGACCTTCTCCTCGTTGACTTTCAACGCGTCCACTTGTTTACACTTGGTCTAGATCCTTCTTTTATATTTGAAATTCAATTTCATAGAAATTATAGGGCTGCCGAAATACTTGTAGCAAACCATCATTTACGAATAATATCTTAATTTTTCCCAAACACACATCTTGACAACCCATGTGTAGAAGCTATAATATAACTCATATTTCAAAAATAAAGTTCCGATCACAATTGAAATGTCATTTGTGAAAATCCTTTTTATCCATCTACGGCGTGCCTCATTAAGTTATTTCTCATTGTTTTCATTGAAATGGTAGCATCATATTTGCATTATTTGCCTTTTTTTTTCTCTATATAGAAAGGACAAGACAAAGTTGGGGAAAACCGCGTACGTGCGTTGGGCTCACTATAAATTAAGCAATTTTCTTTTTTGGTGATAAATAAGAACTGCCCAACCCAATCAACGTTGCGGGTTGGCTAATTATGTGCGTAAGGCCAAGCCCCTAATGGATATAAAAGAAAAATCATCACAGCCACCGATGTAACCCGCCACATAGCTTGAAGAACACAATCTATGTAATAAAACAATGTCATAAAAATAATGCATGCCCCTGATCGAACCACATGGATCAGCTCAGTTAGTTAATTCATATGGTTCTCACGAATAGGGCTAACAATTCGTGTTCACAGATAGGGATGGGGCAGGGAATCTGTATCCCGTAGGGCACCGCCTCGAAACTATGCAGGTTTACTAGGACTTTAGAGGAAGAATTTCCACTCTACCTTGAGAAATAAGAGGAAGATGGTAGGCTTAAGAGATACTTCTTTAGGAGAACCTTCATTGGAAGGTGTAGGATGGTTAAGTCTAGGGCTTGATGCAACCGCAACAGAATCAGCTTGTCACTCGTGGCAGATCAAAGCTTCAACTCGATTAGGTGTCCCAGTCAATCATGGGATGGTGTTCTTTCAGGAAAGAATCCTAGAAAAATGCGAGGCTCAGCAGCAAAAGTGCCTCTTCCTTCCAATTTCATTTTAATTGATTGCAATTCATATGGGGACAAACAATTGTCCTTGTGGTCGTAGTATAATATACTAGTCATGCTAAAATAATCATGACTTGCCCCGCTCCACATAGATCAAACCCTCAAAAGGATATTTTAGTGACTAAACAAGGTGGTGGCCATCACTTAATCTATTGTCCTCGTCAGTGCTGGCTTGTATTGTTAAGTGAAGCTTCCCCTGGTTGTCCCAAACATTCCTACACCTCCTTTTAAAAGGCTGTTGGGAATCACACATTCCCTGAGCACTTTTGCCCAATTGATCACTTGTTGCTTTCATTGAAGCTGACATGGGCACAATCCGTCCACAACAAAAATCTTCTAGAGGGCATCCTACAATAATATCATCTTAACAACTTGGCCCATTTCATGTAAGCCAAGCCCCAAAAGGAGTACTTTGATGACCAAATAAAGTGGTGACCATTTGAGATCGGTGTTTACTTTTGAATCACTCAACGAGGCTTCTTCAATCTAAAGTGAGACTTTAAGATAGAAAAAGACGATTCTTAAATCAATACACTAAATAGTGTGAGGACGACAGGTAGACTTTTAGGTGAGTGGGTTCATAGCTAATGCTAGACCATAGACCGTCATTTTATTTTGTACACCAATTTTTCATAATAGTAATTGCATATCTAGTTGTATGACTGTGTTAACTTTCTAGTATGATACTTCTCGAGAGTCATGAGTCCTCAGCATTACTGAACCAGTTAATTATCAAGCCGCTGGCAAGACAACTTTTAATTTTTTCGAATGGACTTTCAATCTAGTTTTTGATCTAATGATGCCTGATTCTGCCTCCAATTTAAGAGTCATATGTTAGTATTTCTGAACTAGCATGTAAAAGAGACTGATTTCTTGATGCTTTGATGTTATAATGAACAAACACAAAACTTACATTAAAAGAATCTCTCTACATCATTTACAGACTCTGCAAGTGTACAAGTCTTTCACGGCCTTTTTGGGCCTCCTCAATATTAAGGTCGTGCTTTTGTGCTCCTTCAATGGGAGAAGGTATGTCTTCAGGGTCTCTTCTAGGCTTGACCCATCTTCCATACTCATTACACACAAGACCCTTGTTGGCCAATTGGTACCAAGAGTGAGGAACTCTCAGCTCATCCACCAACATGTCACATGCCTTGTTAACTAAAGCCACATCCCTCTTGGCCTCTACCCTAAAATGGGACCTTGTGCTTAGAAACCCATCCACCAGATGGAGATAAGTCTCCATCATGTGAAACCCTAGGAAGTTCAGCCCATGTTTCAAGTAGGGCGACGATTGAACATCCAACTTCAGTTCAGCCCCAACATGAGTGTACACCCACTCCAATGCCTCAGTTATGTGCTCATCGAACCTCTCCAATCCTTCATTGAAAACAAGCCCTGGCATTTTTGGGACCATGTCTTGCTTCACTACTACTCTTAGGGTTTTGACCCCCTTTTGGTGTAGCTCATCTCTAAATGCACCATTCCCAACTCTTGGTGCACCAAAGGATATGACACTTACGGGGAGGTTTGGGATGGTAGATGAAACTTCATGAGCATTGAGGAGAGCCAATGCACCTCCTAGGCTATGGCCGGTTATGGTGAGGCTCGCTTCCTCTCCTCTGTCTCTATAGAGATTCACGAGCTTGCGTATCTCACTCATCACTTGCTCCGACGCGCTCGACTTGTTGTACCTCGTTGACTTGCTCTTGGAAGTGTAGATGCTTAGGAACCCATGCTCTACCCTAGCATGATGATCATCTCCATGGCCAATTGGCTCTAACTTCCTTTGGAAGTCCTCGTACCACTCGGACGGAGCCACCGTGCCCCGCCATGCCACCAAGATGTCCCGGCGCCCGATCCGGTGCGTCTCCTCATCATCACTACATGCGACGTAGCCGATCCAATTGGAATCCTTGCTCCACGTGTCCACCAGCCGGGACCTCTCCAGCCATCTTGGGATCTCCATGTGCGACATCGCATAAATGTACTCGGTGACCTTGTAACCATTTTGTTTCAAGCCCAACTCGTCGAAGAGCTTATGCTTATTGTACCTACAACTGCCACAGTACTCCGAGAAGGAATCGAAGTCGAATGCGTCATAGGTTGCCTGAGCCAACTCCCCATACTTGATTATCTCCCTCCGGAGCCAAGGGTGGAGGGGGTCGAGGAGATCCTTCCAATCCGACGAACCGTGCATTTCACGCCACTTGCTGGATATCGCCTCCTTGGGAGACTTCGTCGGGGAAGAGTATTTTTCTTCGATATCGTGCGAAGTAATCCCCTTAGAGAATCGGAGATCCTCGGTTCCCGGAAGCGCTTCGACGTGAGGATGGAGGAGATTTGATAGCGACGTGGCAAGACGAATGGCTTGAGTCGATGAGCTCGTGTGTGGTGGATCGAGAACTGCCTCCTTTTGGGCGCGAGCGATGGGTAGTGATCTCTTCTTGGTGGATCGAGTGATGGGAAGTGGGCTATAAAGCATGGATGAAGTTGCCATGCTTGGGGGATGATGACTAAGATTGGCGAGCAGATCGTTCAACTTGGCAATAGATTTCGTTTTTTCAGAGAGATTTTGAGTTGAAGAGAGATGGAGAGGGACGGAGAATGAAGATATATAGAAGCATGTTGGGGGTTGAAATGGTTCGAGTCTTGATTCAACGAACGCGAGTCTTCGTAGGGTTGTTGGTATTTTTTCAAAGCTTGTCGTGCCCGGTCAAGGTGACCAAAATCGAAGCTGGTCAAACAAGAAATGGCGATTTCCTTAGATCTGACCTTTTCAAGATGAAGATACCTTTGCTTTCTTTCTGCCATCCATTTTTTGAAGATGGATTGTGGTCCCAAAATAAAATAGAAAATAAAAACAAAGAAATAAAAGGATTTGCGATACGTTAGTTCAAAGTATGTGTTTAATTTGTGAATTGAGTTTGCTTATCTCACGTCAAATAACCGATGAGGTCACATGCTCCATTGCTTGATGTCCGCGTTAATGCTGGCTTGTATTGTCAAGTGAAACTTTCCCTAGTTGTCCACTACATTTCCTTTTAGAAGGCTGCGAGGAATCACACTTTGCTCGAGCTCTTTTGCTTGCCTGATCACTTGCTGCTCTCATTGAAGCTGAAATGAGCACAGTCCGTCCCCAAACACAAATTTATCAAATAGTATCTTACACGGTATTATACCTAACAACTTGACCCATTTCACGTAAGCCAAACCTCAAAAGAAATATTCTAATGATAACATAAAGTGGTAATCATTTGGGATTGGAGTTTACTTTTGAGTCACTCAACAAGGTTTCTTCGATCCGACGTTAAACTTTAAGACATTAAAACAAACAAAAATGACGCTTAAATTGGTACACTAAATAATGTGACAGACTATAAGAGGACATTTGGATAAGTGATTCATAACTAATGCTAGACCAAAGACTGTCACTTTATTTCGCATACCAAATTTTCAGAATAGAGAGATGGAGATGGATGGAGATTGGAAATGTAGATGTATGTTGGAGGTTGAAATGGTCCGAGTCTTTACTCAACGTCCGCGAGTCTGCGTAGGGTTTTTAGTAATTATTCTAAAGCTTGTTGTGCTCGGTCAAGGTGACCAAAATCGAAGCTGTTCACACAAGAAACGGCAATTTCCCAGGGCTTGACCGTTTCAAGATGAAGATGCCTGTGCTTTGTTACTCCCTTGTATCTTTTGAAAATGGAACAATAACTCAAATCATCTCTAAACTTTGGCTTAATATGTAATTTAATTCATAAAATTTTAATCTGTTCAATATGATTCCTAAATTTTAGTCAAATGTGTAATATAGTTCCCAAATTTTTAATTTGTTTAATGTGGTCCTTGAAGTTTCGGTAAATGTCTAACTCAAGTCCCTATACTATGTGAAGATGTTCAATAATGTCCTTCCATTAATTCAAGTCCATGGACAATAATGAACACTTTCACATAATTCAAGGACTAAGTTGAACATTTGAACAAATTACAAATTCAAGGACTATATTCCACATTGAGAAAAAGTTTAGGAATCACATTGAATAAATTAAAAATTTGGAGACCATATTGCATATTGGGCAAAAATTCAAATGTTATTTACATCATTTTCCCTTTAAAAATGAATTGTGGCCCCAAAATAAAATAAAAATTAAAAACAAAGAAATAATAGGACTTGTAATATTTTAGTTCAAATTATGTGTTTAATTTGTGAGGCGGGTATGCGGGTATCGTTAACATAAATTGTTTTGCGTCAAATAATTGATGAGGAATTAATATCTTGTTAGCCCAAAACTTAATGGCTCGAACTTTTTAAGGAAAATGAGCCCAATTAGACTGGCTAGTTTAATCAAATAATGGGTTTGAATTGTAAAACTGCATTTTATCTAGGATAATGTGAGGAAAATATGTTTAATTTATGGTTCGTTTGTTTCACAGAAAATAAATAATTTGAAAAATATTTATTTAAAAATTATCCGTTGTATCCATTACAAATATGAATCAATGAAAGATATTTTCATTGTCCACAAAAATATTTAGATATATATTTTTGTAGATAATGGTTTTTTTATTAATTAATTATCTTAAGCAACATAAATGATATTTTTAGATAAATATTTTTTAGATTATTCATCTTCCACGAAAACACATGTAGCCCTTAAATTGCTGGCTCTTTTTTCGCTCGATAACTTGTGCCAAATTTGTTTGGCCTGTTGCATGAGTGATGATGAGCTAGATAATACTTTTTGCATGCAAACATAATATTTGCCTTTTCTCTTAAAGAAAAGAAAAAGGGGCAAACAATAGTTTTTCTTGATAGGATTAAAGTGAAGTGACGAGGGGCACTTCCGGTACTTCGGACGACGTCTGACTACCTAACCCATTTTTATTTTTTGGGTCAGAAACCTGACCCCCTTGAATTGGCGTGGTGGGAACTTCGACCTTCTCCTTGTTGACTTTCAACGCGGTCTACCTCGCGTTCCCACGACCACTTGTTAATACCATATATATGCCCATTCATACTTGGTCTAAACCCTTTTTTTCACATTTGGAATTCAATTTCATAGAAATTATGGGGCTGCGCAAATACTTGTATCAGACCATCAATTATCAATGATATCTCAATCTTTGACATACATCTTGACATCATGTGTGTTACATATCGTATTTTGTAAATAAGTTTTGATCACTATAAATTGAGCAAAATTATTATTATTATTATTATTATTATTATTATTATTATTATTATTATTATTTGTGATAAATAAGAATTGTGCAACCCAGTCAACTTTTCCGGTTGGCTAATTATGTATATAAGGTTTTGACCAAAAAATAATTACGTATATAAGGCCAAGCCCCTAATGGATATAAAAGAAAATTCATCATAGCTACCGATGTGATCCCCACCACATAGCTTGAAGAACACGATCTAAGTAATAAAACAATGCCCCAAAAATAATGCATGCCCTAAATCGAACCTTATGGATCAACTCAGTTGGTTAATTCGTATGGTCCTCATGAGCAAAGCCGACGATTTGTATTCATTCACGTGTAAGGATGTGCATGCAAGGCAGAGAATCTGAATCCCGCAGGGCACCGCTAGAAGGATTTTAGAGGAGGAATTTCCATTCTACCTTGAGAAAAAAGAGGAAGAAGGTAGGTTTAAGAGATACTTCTTTAGAAGAATTCTTTATTGGAAAGTGTAGGATGGTTACGTCCAGGACTTGATGCGACCCTAACAGAGATCAGCACGTCGCTCGTGGAAGCCGGATTTTCGGGCGCGATCGAAATCGATAGAGGAGATCCACGCCTGATCGGTCAACTTCCAATACATCGGCAAAAACGTGCATTGAGCTGGTTAGGAAATGATCCAAGGTACGCTATGGCACTTATTTAGAAGCGCGAGGATGGATCGGAATCATGGACGACATGTGCTACTTCCTTGTCAATATCGGGATATCCAGTCTGTCGAAAGACAGTGCCTTGTCGAACCAAATAAAACTAAAAGAAAATAAAAGCAGAAAAACTGTTAATAAAGCCACTAATTTGAGTGCTTTAAGGCTGTCTCAGAGCATGTAATCGGTAACGGGCAAAGTTATAGTTTTGGGTTAATACCACAAAGAACTTTAAATCGATACATCTATGACAAATTTATCTAAAATTAATTTTTTTAATCTCCAAAAATTTCAAACTAGTATACATATAACAGATATATCAAATTAATTTCTTGACCATCAAAAACTCTAAATTGATACCCTCCATTAGTTTCCATTGGATTGAATTAATAGGCGAAAAACCATGAATTGGTACATCTATGACAAATGGAGAGTAAAATTCCAAATCGGTATACCCATCAACTATCTCGTGTTATCAAGTTCAGCAAATTGACGGTAAATTTAATGAAAATTAACATACGTAAATTTGTTATAGGTATATCAATATTGAGTTTTTGTGATTTTATCCATATAGTTTATCATTTTAAAAGGTTTTGTATTTTTCTGAAATTTTTTCTCCAAATTCTAACCAAGCGCATCCTAAGATGCTGAAGAGACGGCAAGGGAAAGACTAGGGGATCTACTCACAAAGTTCTGGGATAGAGGATAGAGTTTAGATTTCAAGCCCGATGTTTCTGAAGCCTGAAAAAGGATTGCTGGAGCCCAGTGCCAGCCTCTTGAACAAAGGAAGGCCCCAAGAAAGTCTAGCCAAACCTGAAGAGGAAGCCCTAGGCCTAACATTCTGATTAAGTGACCGACACACTCCCAGGACGTCAGCATGATACATGAAGAACTCTTTTTTCTCGAAAAAGCAGGCATGAGTTGATTTTATGATAAAATGTACCGTTTGCCTTGGTGAAATTAGATACTTTTAGCGGTAGGGCTTGCTGATTTATTTGGTATTTCAGTTCAAACTGGTGAACGCATTATGGACACCAGCTCTTGTACCAAGAGCTAGCACCCAAAGCATTAGACTCAATTGAAAATAGAAGATAGCTTATTCTTTTTCTTTTTCTTTTTTTTGGAGTGCATGAAAAACCCCCAACTAATACATTAGTGACATATTTATCTCAAATTAATTATTAACTACCAAAACTTCAAACTAATACCCGCGTGATATATTTATCCCTCATTAGCTTCCATCAAATATTACCGTTAAATTGATGACGGTTAATATCATGAAAAATTCCAAACTATCCCTAATTAATTTTTTCGTCATCAAAACTCCAAATTGGTCCACATGTAACACATATACTCTTAGTTAGGTTCCATCAAATTTTACAATTAAATTATGGTCTCCATTAGCTTTTATCAAGGTCACTTTTTTCCCCACTAATTTTTTTTTTTTTTTTTTTTGGATGCCGAGGATCCGGCTTAACTTACCTTACGGGAGCACAACACCAACTATATCTTGGGGGAGACTGGGCCAACAACCCAGTGCCGGGGCCCCTCGCTTGAATCACGAAACTACTCTAGGAGTCATGAACTACTCAGGAAGTCGAACCCCTGACTTGGCCGTCAGGGGGCCATGCCTCAACCAACGCAGCCATGCGTGGTGGGACTTTTTTCCCCACGAATTGATGCCTTCTATTATGAAGAAATTAAAATAAAATAAAATAAAAAGCTAGTCATTTTATTTTTTAGAAGAAATTAAAATATATATGTATATGTAGTTAATCCGGTCCGGTTCTCCCTTGGAGGAGAATCGAACCATCCGAACACCAATTCTACTTTTAGGAATCTGGAACTGGACCTAATCGACTAATTTGATTTGGTCCGGTCCAGTCCAAGTTATTCCCGATTTGGGTGGTCCATTTTGCGCACCTCTAACAATATCAAACTTATAATAGCGGAATTTCTTAATCTATTTACTATCATATTTCTAGGTATAGCAAATTTACTTTGTTTATCAATCCACCATATTTCTATGTGAATTTAAATAAACATAAGTGCATTAAAATATGTGAACATTCTCAGTTTACAATGAAATTTTGGACTACCTTATCACTGAAAGCTAAACAAATAACACGGTATACCTCAATCCACATTTAATTCATGATTATATATCATAAGGAGTAATCGCATATTATCAATTTTCAATCTTAGACATGCATATCAAATCATTCAAATGGTGACCAGTCACATAAAAACATTAAGCACAATAATATATAACTCACGTGAATGAAATTATTTGCAAAACTTAAAAAGCATGAAATTCATATCATCATAGTCAAGTTACATCATAACCCTAAGAAAAGAAAATTAGAACATAATAGAAGAAGAAACAAAAACATAAATTAAACCCAACATCTTGAATTAAAGAATAAGAATTTTGTCATCACTTTTTGTCTTCTCTTTAAAATAATTGAAAATCTCTCGGATGAATGAAAAAAAAATGGTCTAAAAATAAAAACCTAGATGTACTCTCCAAGCTCTCAATGTTATCATATTTATAAGATACATACAAGACTTTTAGCACAAGGAAATGGCTTATTTTTTGCATAAAATTAAAAAATAAATCACAAAATTCCTGATTCCTTCCAACGCTTCTGTAGGTGGGGTCTTCCTTTCTTTCTTTTTGCCATTTTTCCTCCTTTTTTTTTTTATAATGTCTCATTTTGCTACATAAACAATGAAATTTTGAGTAAATAGAAGGAAATCCAAATACTTCCTTGAAAATATTTCATTATTTGTTACCTAAAGTAGATAAAATAACTCTATTTTTATAGAGTTATCCCTAATTGAAAAAACTATACCCAGGAGAAACCTTTTGGAATTGCTTTTGGAGAGCAACATATTCAAAAAATTGTCGCAAGTAAATTAGTGTAAGATTTTTACCTCGAACTATACAAGCACCTCGAATAATCATACGGAGAAATTATGGTCTCCGTTAGTGTCTATCGAATTTTACCTAGATTTGTCAAGAAAAGTTGTCACCTTAAATGCTTGGTACCCTCTTTTGAATGGGGCTCGGGATTCTAACAATTTCAACGTAACACCTGTGAAAGAGACATTGCTTATGCCCACCTTGAAAAGGAAGTATCGACAGAAGGTCAAGTCAAAATTGCAAGCGCTTAACCCAAAATATACAAGTGCCTCGAAGCATAAAATTATGATCCCTGAACAATGTGCAGTGACATAATTTTACCCAAACATTTAGCATAAACTTGCTTTAAGGCACTTCATTATACAGGTGAGACCATAAATTTCCTATGACAATTTAATAGAAGCTAACAGAGACCATAATTTAAAAGTAAAATTTGACGAAAACTAATGGAGGATACATGTGTAACGTGTGTACTAGTTTGAGGTTTTTGGTAACTTAAAAATTAGTTTTTGGTGTCGCAATTATACTAGTTTGAAGTAAATTCGTCACAGGTATACCACTTTGAGATTCTTTGTGGTATTAGCTCGTTCTTTGATCCATGTGGACTTGTCACATGAGATCTGTTGAGAAAACTCCTACCAAGTTTTGAAGTTGACAAAATTTTATTGTTCTTGTTCTTGTTTTTATTCTTATTCTGAAGAATAGTAGACTTATGAAGTCATATCGCAGACTTTTATCAAAGTCTATTTATTCCAGAAGTTTTTCTCATTCTGACGCAATCCAGACTGAAACTAAGTCCAGAACGAAGATATAATTAGACTTAGATTTATTGATCTTATGACAAGAATTCAGTATGAACATAATTGAGATTTATTCTTTAATATCTGGCTTTTTGGCGAAAAATCTCACTTACCTATCACGAATTGATGAAATCAATATTGAAGACAAGTTCCATTTTATAAAGCATTTACTTATGGAAACATAGATTCTGATTGTATGGGCAACCACAATCAACGGATTTCCATCTCAATCTTCAAATGATTACAAGATTTCCTTAATCGATTCTATCTAACAGGTTGATTGGAAGAAATTAATCTAGAGAATGCCAACAACCAATAAGGCGTGGAGAAGTATTTAAGGAGGTCATTTAGTCTATTTGAAAAGAGCATGAAAATTGAATTTCCAAAGTCTAAAGCCTTTCCAACCACTTGTTCTTCAACAACATTACAAATTGTATTCAAGAGAGAAAATCACAAAAAGAGTAACTTAGTATGGGAAAAAGAAATTTCCCATGAGTGTTTGCTCTCGAAATATCATATTTCTTTTGATACTTTAGTGAATTTTAGCTAGAAGGTTGTTAGCATAGAAGAGTGAACGTAAGCTTGATCTAAGCTAAAACATCTCGTGTACAATTTTCTCTTCCCTTAACTCTTTTCAGCTTTATCCGTTGCATTTTTTTTAAGTTTCTCAAAAATATATTCCATCTCTTATCCGATTCTAAATTTTCACAAGAAGTCTGGTGACGCTTTTAATCAGACTCTGACTCTTTTTCAAACTTTACTCGCAACTTATTCTATTTCACATTTATTTGTCAAGGTTTATTTTAAACATCTATTCGTCCTCCTCTAGGTGGTAGTACTAGCATTTTCAATATCCAAGTCAGCAATTTATTAACAGAGCATAAATATGTCACGCATGTATTAGTTTTAGGTTTTTTGTAATCAAAAAATTAATTTAAGATAAATTATTATTAGTGTATTAATTTGAGAATTTTCGTGACATTAATCATGTCTTTATAAGATATGCGATTCAAAGACCAAGTCAGAGACTATTGGACGTCTCGGAGAGCAACTCTCAACGAGGATGTTGAGACTTTTCGGGAAAAAAAAATGTTTTTTGGCTTAGTCCGCCTTTACTAAAGATCAAGGAAGACCAGCTCATAATCCTTATTGCTCAACAAATGGGGGACAAAGCTTTTCGTGTAATTTCACCTATAAGTCTTTTGTCTTTACAGGAGATACAAGTTTGGAAAGCTTCCTAGATAAACATTGCGAGACAATTGTTTCCGAAGTACCTCATCTTCACTTTAACCCACGTTGATTGGCACGTGATGGTCGAAACTTTCCCAACTCTCCAATATCCACAAGTGAGACTAATCCTTCCTTTCTACTAATTAAGGCTATTTCGTCTGTATGGGCGTCGCCCCGTGGGGCAATCTTAGCTTGCGGCGGCCGCCTTTGCCCCGGCCTCGCCCGCCGCCGGCCCCACCCTCCCCCCCCAACAGGCCATAGAATGGCGGCGAGGCAAAACCCCACTCGTGCCTGTCCTCATATTATATGTATATTAAACATATTACAATGGCGTATTTAAATGACATGAGATTCTATTTAGATTACCACATCGCACGTAAGCTGATCACTTACATGTGCATGACTTGCCTCGACTGTTACGAGCTGACCCGACTCTTATGATGCAAATAAATTGTTGACCCCACCACAAGAAATGAGTTTGAGAGGGGAAAACAATAATCTAAACCCTTATCATATATTATATTAGAATGTCAAACCCAAAAACTTAAAATTTTCTTTTGATTGATCAAAAACACTGAATTTATTTAGCGAGAGAAGACCGCATGTATATTATTACATAATCATCTATTGTGACTCCATGTCATCAGCGTTATGGTTAAAACACACCCTTTAATAATTAAAAAATCCAAAATGCCCTCAAATTGGTATATATGTAATAAATCTACCTCAAATTATTTTTTGGGTCATCAAAAATCTTAAATCGGTATACTTATAATAAATTTATATCAAATTGGTACATTTATGACAAATTTATGGATTTTAATGTAGACTTACCATATTAATTGAGTTATTACCATGTGTCATTTAGAACAACTTCACTATAAAATTTGACGAAAGCTAATGAAGGATAAATATATCACAGGTGTACTAATTTGGAAATTTTAATGACTCAAAAATTAATTTGGAATTTTTAGTGACTCAAAAATTAATTTAAAATATATTTGTTACAAATGTATTAGTCTAAAATTTTTTGTGGTATTAACCCTTTTTAGTTTTTAAACTAATTTCTTCCATTAAATTGTCATTCGTCCCCTTTCTTAATATCTAACATGAATAATAAATGGATCTGGATCCAAAATACATTTTTCTTGCTAACAATTTCTTTTTTTTTTTAAGAATTGCCTCTCATGTAGATAGAGACATGACCATTTCGGAGGATAAAACACCACAAGTATCATAATTTTTGTTGTTTTTGTGCCATGACATTTCAATCGATCATATGAGTGTCATAACTTCTATATAATGTTCACTTTAGTGCCATAACTTTTCATTTATCACGTGAGTGCCAGAAAATTTGTCCTAACATTTAAACTTATGGCTTTATGGTGGACATATTTTAAAAGTTATGGCATTAAATCATCGATTGAAATTTCTATGACATCAAAGCGAGAGTTGTACAAAAATTATGATACTTATCGTGCGCTCTCCCATCATTCCTTCTCTCATCTCCTTCTCGCACTAGATGGAGAAATTACAAATTACAAATAGGAAATGGGAAATTTGTCTGATTAATCTTAAACATATTGTACAAATATTAATTTCATCTTAAACTTTTCAATTTTATTAATTTATTTATAAAAATTTGCACGAAATTTCAATGTAATCTTTCCAACCAATTTTCACCGAATATCACTAATGTGACAATGTGCAGTGTAGGATGGCAGACAAAAATTGCGCCACTACATCATCAATTCTTAATATTATTTAATCGGAATTACCATATTAGAATTCCATACAAAGATTTAGAATTAAATTAACATAACTAAAAAATTTAAAACTAAATTGACATATTTGGAACTGATTGAGTAATTCTACCATTACAATACCACTCCCTGCATTCTAGTAGAAAAACATGTTAAAAGGGCATCAGTTAAGCAGCGTTAACTATGATTTAGAAATGTGCATCTTTGAAAGTTAGAGTAGGCTGTTTCCACGTGATGTCCGCAATGTCAATTCTCTAAAGTATTTAGCCATAATTTTTTTTCTTTTTATCCTATTTTTTTCCTTAACTAGTGTTGTGAAATTACAAAAGTTTTTGTTTTGTCGCTACACATCGAGAGTTTAACACTCAAACAATTCCTGCCCATGATTACATGAGATTAGTTAAAGTAATTAAGCAGAAAGGGAAGACCTGACAAAAAGCCCTCTTTTTTATCTTTTCCTGAACAATAACACGTTTGACAAAAGACGCACAAAATTACGCTTAAAAACTACACTGATGAAACACAAACAGATACGCTTCCGAAGACATTACTGAACAAATCTAGTGTAACTTCCTACAAGTTTTGCCTGCTTTGATAGACACAAGAAAGAAACATTCCAGTGGGAAGGAAATATACTGATATCTACATCAAGCAAACGAGCCCGCCCTCGAAACATGAGACACAGCATCCTCGAAGCGGTCATCTTCGACCTTCTCCGAGCACAAGCTGGGAGGAACGTAAGTTCGGAAGATGCGCTCCATGTGCAGCGTCTCCTTCAGCTCGTGTGAGGCGACTTCCAGCGCCGGGCAGCGGAAGAAGCGATAGAACTTCTTGTGACACACATAGGCAAAGATAGGGCTCGAGATGACCAGAGGAACCAGGAAAGGCGCGTAGTAGAATTTCTTCGCCCCAAAGTAGGCAAGCATAGTGAGCTGATAAAGGACAAGAGCAGCTAGGATTCGCGAATGCATGTGCGGCCACATTCTTCCGTAACTCTCATAGGATGGAACATAAACCCTGAGTGCCTGTCGACCAAAACGATCATATGAAAGTTAAGAAATGCTCTAGAAGAGGCAAAGATGTGCAAAAGCTTTTGACTTGAAACTAAAGTAAGACGTCGAGTTAGCCACTCAACCTGATTTCGAAGAATAAGCCATCCTAACCCAAAATATACAACACCAAATGGGATGATCAGAGGAGCCATGACAGAATAGCAAAGGGTAATCGTGGCGACCAGCATGTCTTTGGGGACTCTAGTTGCGTACCCTAGATCTTCGGGATACCAGGCTTCTTTGACTTCAGCTTCAGTCTTGCAAAGGTATTTCCTCTTCAAGTGAAAAATAATCAGAGGAACAATCCGAGAAAGCTCGAGACCGTAGACAACAAAAATCCTGACAGCCATTCCCCGAAATTCAGACATTAGCACCATCACTGTACCAAGAAAGCAGAGGGAAAAGTCCATGCAAGAACTATGAAGTGAAACGTGACCATACTATTGATTACATGATGGCCATATGAAACTGGAATCCATTTTAAGGAACATAGAAAGTGCAAATTATGAGAATAAAAAACAGCCCTAATGAGCACATAGGCAAGTCCAACTCAATTTTCTTGTTCTTGTTCCCTTTCACCAAAAAAAAAAAAAAAAAAAAAAGAATCAGAATCTGTCACCCAGCAAGTTAGAAGTTAATAGAAGACTGAGGAGGAACAGAAACGTCTTACTCCAGAGCAACAAAAGTGAGGAAAAATGTTGCATTTGTAGGTATAGTGGCACCCAGCATGAAGAGGAGAGAGTTGGGTTCTTTCTCAATAGCCTTGAATGTAGCGAAAAGGGTTCCACCCACAGTAACACCAATAAACCCATTCAAGACGGTGAAGTAGAAGAATTTTCCAGAGGCAGCACGTTCTATATGACTCTGGGAAGGAATCCCCTCTAGCTTTGACAGAAACAACAGCAACTTGGGCAGCAAATCCAGAAACACAATGAACGCAATCTGAGGGAGATACGCTTCCAACACAGCTCTGATCGCTGCAATATCATAAATTGGCTTCAAAAACGAGAGATATTTCTTCAGATTTTCCAGAGTTGTAAAGGCAGAAACAAACGTGATGGGAATCATGTAGAAGAAAATGGTCAGAGCCACTATAATGTAGATAATGTACTGCCTCATCCGTCGCTCAAAAAACTTAATCGTAAGATTAGTCCATATGACTTGACGAGGTTCGGGTGCATCCATCACATTCCAGGTGTCAAGCATTGTGGCGTGCAGGCTCTGTGCTGCGGAGGCCGCGGTCACCCTGCTAGTAAAGAAGACCAGAGCCGCTGCTTGCTGCTTATCTCTCAAGGTGGCTTTCTGCTCAGCTTCAAGCTTTGGAGTAAGTTCACTGATCTTCTCACTGTAGTATTCTATACTGTCCACCTTTTCCCCAATAAGACCTAGGAAGCCGGTTTTGTTTGTGGGTCTTACTCCTTCAGGTTTGCCAGTTGTCTTTGATTCTGCATAAATTGTTTCAGCTCGTACAAGCTTTTTCTTGTACCTTTCCAATTCTTCGTAGATTTTGTTAACCTACATGATATCATAAAACAAGGAAAGGTCTCTCAATAGATGAAAATCAAAAAAAAGGACAAGTTGTTCTACTATGCCTACATTCTCTGTCACGATATATGACCAAAAATTTCACGAGAGGAACTTTAAATATACAACAGATCTTTATACCTCCAAGTATTTCTGGGCATGGATGAGATAATGCCTCTATGAACAATATGGGTTTGCGGCAGTGGCACAGTAAAGAAGTCCATAAACCATGATTTTTTTTTTTTTTTTTTTTTTAAGGTGAACTAGGAAGTAAACTACGGTATATTGAATACTGCATTCACAACCGCTCTCTTGGTACTGAAAAACACCTAGTTTGTCCTTTAATAAATCAGAGAGCAACCGTACAGTGGGGTAAGGTTCAACCATGATTGTTTTCAATACACATACAATGAAGTCATGACCTCAACTATTTGTATTAAGTAGGACTGTCTCTCTATGGTGGTCTTATTTTGGTTCATTAATAGTAGTGCGGCTACTTCTGCCATATGACAAACCACATAAATGCACTTCCTTGTTTTATGACTTCATATCCCACTCCCACTTAAAACTGCCCAACAAACTGCTATCTCCCTTTCGCTTGGGTCTTTCCTTGAGAACCTCTACATAACAAAAGGGCTCAATACTCATCCAGCCCCACAATAATACATAATTACTCATCAAGCCCCACAGTAATTTATAATCCTCCTCAACTAGAATTAATTATGAAAATAATCCAAAGCCAGGTCAGCAGTTCCTAACCAGTACCATGATAAATAGCACTAGCTGCACCGCCACTGTGGTGGAGAAATCATTAAAAGACTAACCATCAGGAACCACAGAGTCTTTTTTATGATATTCTCACCTCTGCGTATTCTAGCCAGCAACCAGATACTTCAAATAGTTGCAATATATATTCACATGCATGTCGATATAGTTATAAAAAGGACAAAGTTTGCAGAACTTATAGCAAGAATTAGCATAGCAACAACTGAGGAACAAATAGAGTATTCTAGAAAGAAACATTATAAAAGCATACCTCTTTATTATTAGTCACTATCATTGACCTGTAAAATGCATCAGGATAAATGGACTTGAAATATGAATCAACTTGTTCCTTCACAGTTTGACCTTCTGGGGCAGGAGGTATGTCTCTCACAAGGACAGCAAATTGCTCTGCTCTCACTTCGGGAGATATTAAAGCAGCTGCTCTCAAAGCTGAAACGTGTTTGTATGCCTTCCACAACAGGTAGTATGCAACAATTGAGACCCAATAAGTAGCTATCAGGAATGCCCACAACCTTGAACTTTTCTCCTGTACATACAAAAGGATGTGACTTAGAAAATTAGCACTGATTTTCTTTACACAACAACATTGTCCACCAATTCCTTCCCCACCAAGTATGATATGATGAATATCTCCATAGTTTCCAAAATCCACTTCAATCAATGTCCTAAAATTATGGTGGAAATAGGGAATAAAACATTTCTCTCTACCCTTGATAAAAGAAAAAAGAAAATCCTTGTACAAGAGTGCTAAAACTTACTGCCACATTTGTCATTGACAACTTGTCAAGATCACTGAATGTCCCATCGCTGGTTGTGTTTGATGGTGTATTTGGAGGTTTGGCAGTGACAGCAACAGGTAGAAGAACCGGTAGGAGCACAGTGCCAGATAAAACTAATATTCCCAACACTGTCACGGAGTAAAAAGGGGAAAAGTCTTCAGGATTGTCACTTCTACAGACGGCAGAGTATTTCAAATATACAAGCACAAGAGTTCATCGAAAACAATACAAGAAAAACTAAAGTGAAAGCTTCCACAATTATGGAATCTAAAACATGCAAAACAGAGTTCTAACCATCCAGGGGAGCTTGATACCAATATGTATGCCATAAAATGAGTGATTGTAAAGAATACGCAAACGGGAAGTGAAGGAAAGTAGAAAAATGGCAACTTTAGGCTTCCTTATAAGTCCCACCTCATTTTCATCGAGAATTTCAATCGCCTGTAATTATTGATAGCTGACGACAGATTTCCTGTCTGAACGTGGAACCCTTACGTAACTAAGAATGCCAAAAGCAATTTGAATACACGACCTTTACTTTCCAACAAATAAAATTACACAGGTAAAATTCTTAGGAAAATAGGAAGTCTACTTCTCTTTTCTCCTTAAAATGAAGAAATCCATCCCTCCCCCACCCCCCCCTTCCCAACCAAAAAAAAAAAAAAAACAAATTACCGTCCAACATAAATTCTTAGGAAAATACCCTTAAAATGAAGAAATCCATTCGCCCCCTTCTTCCCATGTCATAAAGCCTAACTTATTTGAGAGGTTATAAACATATGAATGCTCGTCAAAATCTGATTATAGCTAATTTCCTGCAACAACAGAATGAAAGTATGGTGAGTGTTTCAATATCAACTCTTCCGGTTAAGCACAACTGTTAGTGCAAGCGGCCTGTATCACCAGCCCCACAGTATGTGTTCAAATAAATGGTTGGGTTCACCAACCACAATGCGAAAGGAGCGATGACAATCAGTTGGGATGATCAGCAGCACAAATTGCAGGAGCTGAAGGCTTTACTCCAGTAAAAGGATGCACATTTGGCCCTAGAAACTCAAAATCCACTCACAGTCACGAAAAAAGACCTATTTTCGTATTGCGGTCAAGGTGAGTCTAACTTCTTACTGCACAAATTGTGCACTTAATCAAGTGATGAAGGATTGGATTCCAGTGATGGCATGAAAGTGTAATGCTGCTAGAAGTGTTAATGTAGCCCTTGAAATGGACTGCCCTAAAGGCATGAATTAACAACACCGAATCGACCTCTAAAATCCATGAAACAGACTGAAAATCATACCATAAACGAACCAAACCAAACCAACACCCATAAAAGAAAGATCAACGAACAAAAAAGTAAAGCTATGGGGCCGATTGTTTGTGTTGTTTATTTCTTTTTAAGAACACAATTTGTTTTTTTTTTTTGTTCCACAGAACAAAAAAAAAATATAAATACGTTTGTTTGCGTTTTTGTTTCAAATCTATTTTTTTGTTCTCAGAAATAAATTTGAAACAAAAACAAGAAATAAAAAAACTTGTTTCTTGTTTCTGAAACACTTCCGATAAAAAGAAAATAAAAAATAGGAAAAATAAGAAAGAAAATAGAAAAAATAAAATAAAAATATTTAAAAATTTAAAACAAAAAAACAAAAATATTATATAAATTTACCAAACGTATTTCTGTTCTTTTTCTATTTCTAGAATAAATTTATCAAACGCGTTCTTCTATTCAAAAATTATTTCCTAGAGCAGAAATAATTTTTCCTATTTCTATTCACTAAAATAATTTTTGAACAGAAATATAAATAAAGGCACCCCTATTCGAAAACACAAAAAGAAGCGATCATATTCAGAAAGAACGGTCCACCAGTCCCACTCGAATTGCAAAAAGACGCCTCCAAGCGCCGAGTTCAAACCAACCCATAAACAACGACGGACCCCACCGCCTCTGGCAGCCGGTACTCTACCAGAAGAACCATCAACGTCACATTACAAGCACCCAAACAAAGCAAGAAAGGAACAGACAACCGAGAGAGAGAGAGAGGCACGGCACGCACCGGTACTGAGGAAGACGAAGTAGACGGCGGTGTCAACGCCGGACGCGGAGATGATGTCCTGCTCGGAGGAGGTGAGGGCCTCGCGGATCCAGGCGAAGGGGCCGCGGGAGGCGTAGTTGCCGCCGTCGAAGGGGTCCATGCCCTTGAGGAGGCGGTTGGGGTAGTAGACCACCTTGTTCCCGGGCCGGACGGAGAGCCACGGGAAGAGGGTCATCAGGACAACGAAGATCACGAATACCGTGATCAGCGACGTCAGGTATGAGCTGAAATCCATCCAGGTCTTTCTGCTATTGCCTCCTAGTCCTCGTCACTAAGCTCTGTCGACAGCGTCGGGGAGAGCGGGGGGGGGCGGCTATGGTAGTGGTGGAGTTATTGTAACATAAAGATGTGGACAGGAGAAAGAGAGGGCGCAAAGAGAGAAAAGCTGTCGGGCTTAATGATAGAAAAATCCGATTGTGGCCTTGCGGGACGCCTTGCTTTTGCTTGCTCTCTCTGTGTATGAGTCATCTTTCTCCATTTTCTCTGGATTTGTCGTGGATTGAGTCACGTCATTCTTTTAGTACAGACCTCGTGAAACACCTTGCTTTTGCTTGGTCTATCTGTGTGGGAGTTATCTTTCTCCATTTTCTCTGGATTTGTCGTGGATTGAGTCACGTCATTCTTTTAGTACATACAGAGAGAGAGAGAGAGAGAGAGAAGAGATGAGATGAGGAATCCTAGTTTCCAAAAGTATTCGCTCCTTTCCAACTGGATGCAACACTTAATTATCTCCTCCTCGATGAGTCCAAACGTTAACAGTTGCGAGAAGATGTGTAATTATCAATCCAATGTACTACGGAAAGGAGCTCTCAAGCTCCATTTCATGGATCTTCTGTTGTTCTTCAACTACGGATCCTCTCGTGAAAGGAATCTTTAGCTGTTCCCCGTGAAAGAAGTTAGCCAAGCGATACTCTCTTCAGAGAAACAAAACCACAAAACACTTTCTGCACTCGTCATAGCCATTGCATCGGCAAGAACCTTCGGCACTTCCATCCGCTTTTCATGCAAAAAAACCATCGTTGAATTTCGCAATGTCGCCCGAAAAGCGCACCCATGCAAGTGCACAAAGTTTTGCTTTTGGGGTCTCCCACAAGAAATCATAGATTAGTGATATTTCTTCGTGCCGTTTTTTCATTCTCCTCATTGATCCAAAGAGATCGGAGATTCTAACCATCGCCACTAACGGGTACAAAGTTTTGTAGCCAACTTTTTAGCAATTTTAAGGGACGATATGTTCTTTCTTCACTTATCATGCTACTAATAATATGGAAGCGGGCCCACAACAAAACAAAACGAAAATCGATGGCACTTTGTAATCGCCACCAGTATATTGTCGCAAAAGCCAAGTGCGCCGGTGCCCTTAAACCTGGAGCGAACATCTCCCATGAGTTGTTCCATCAGATTGGTTGAACTCGGAATAATTAGTTTGATAAATTTAATGATAGTTGCGTAATTTATCTTTCTCACAGGTTTTGGAAAAAGGAACGTGAATTGGAACCCTTTATAATACATCGCTAGCTGCTCTCTCTGTGATGATTGATGGCGGGCAAGCCTTAGCGCTGTGGGTTTATATATAGTGAACTTCGTTCCTATCTAGGTGGTCGGATCAAATGATGCCGTTTCGTCTTCCACCACCCCCATCTTCCATTTCTTCGTTGGGCGTGGGCCTGGCATTTTCTCTGTTCATCACTAACATAGACTTGGACCTTCTGTTATCCATATTTAAATTGTTCGCAAAACCGCCGCCCCCGGCATGCATCCTCTAGCAGGCGCCATGCCACCGCAACTTCATCGCTGATCATCGCGAACAATCAACAAAAGGTGGGGCAATTCCCATGGCAGACGAGGCAAGGATTGGTATGCCCAGTGGCCTCCTCGGGCCGAGGTTTCATCCCAACACCGCCAAATCAGTTGGACCACATTGCGATGTGTCATTCCATCCCCGCATCCGTTAGGGTTTTTGGTCCCTTCTCATCAGAAACAACGCTTTTCCCCTTCCCTTCCTCTTCCCAAATTACAATGGCTATAAAGAACTCAAGTTTTAAAAAAAAAAAATCTGCATCCTCTTCCAGTCTCTCTCTCTCTCTCTCTCTCTCTCTCTCTCTCTCTTCTCTTCTCTTCTCTTCATTCGCAGATTCTCTTCATTCGCAGATTTTGGCGACGGATAAAAGCTGCCTATAGTTTCTCATCGCAGGGCTTTGTTGACGGATTAGAAAGGCGCTCAAAGTTTCTCATCATAGGATCTTCGACCTACCTAGAGTTTTTCATGTCAGATGTCGAAGCTGTCCGAAGTTTGCCATCCTAGGACTTGGTATGCCCAAGGTTTTACTTCAATTGTGTAAAGTTTTTCACTTACCGATTTAATATCTAAAGTTTTTCACTTGTTAAGATTTAAATCATCTAAGGTTTTTCACTCATAACATAGATTTCTTGGAAAAATACTAAACGAAAGACTTTTTGCCAAAAAAAAGCTTTTCACTCGTTCTCATTTTGAAGGATAATTTGTCTTGACCATTGATGTGGGAAAAGGAAAATCTCATTATCTTATCGTTATTATCATATCAACAAGAGTCCGAGTTGTCTCACAAGCAATATAATCTTACCAATCGAAGAGGTCTTTTTAATAGTACCATAATGTAGGAGTTGTCATCAGCTTTGCAAAAAGTGATTATTCAATTCATAGCTTTGGAAGGGATATTCTTCATTAATTTGGCATCTCCATTGGGATTACTAGTCAAGAACCATGCAGATGAGATTGAAGCAATTTTGGCCACACTTTTTTGGGAGAAGCTTTTAACATCTGAATCTCCTGTATTAATTCAAGTGCCCTATTCAGTATAAGGGACATCGTAAGTTCGGTTAATGGCTTGAGAATGAAAGGATTTGTTAGGCTCAACAACTTCTCATTGAAAGGGTTTGAAGTTGGTAAACATCTCAACATCATTTCCGATCTTCTCCTTCGTTGGGGATTGTCAATGCATCTTCGACCACAAGAGTCCTACACTGTTTTTTGAAATTTGCGAAATCACCACCCTTTTATTGGGATTGACTTTGCGAGTTTAACAGACACTCTTTCGTTCTCACCAACAATTGGGCCTTTCGTCAACATTTTTTTCGCTCTTCTTTTTTTTTGGCTCACTTTTTTTCTCTCGTTTTCTGAACTTTCGCTTCGATTTTTTTTTTTTATCTCTTTCTATCTTTTTGTCGATTTTTTCACTTCTCTTTTTCTTGACACGTTTCTTGCAATGCATTCTTGGACCAACCAGACTTTGGTTTTTGCGATGCCATCAACTTTTGAACAATTTGGCATTTTTAGACTCTCGAGGTTTTCATCTTTAATAAACACTCCAGACAATAGTGTTCTTTCGTGGTGACTTAAATTCCTTGCCTCAGTACTGAGGATGATCACTAAGGCCATGTTTGGTAACCATCCCAATAGTGACTGATTCTAATTCTTTATTTTCAGGAGTAGTTTAGCAACAGAATTTAGTAAAATTTTTGTTCCCATGAACAAATTTCTATTTTATTGTTCCTAGAAGTAGATTTGGAACAGAATCAAGAATAAATAAAAATAAATAAAAGTTTATTCTTGTTCCAAGAACAAATCTAAGAATCAAAACTCCTATTCTTCTTCTATTTTCTTCTTCTTCATCGACCGCCATCTTGCGGCTGCCGTCCGCCACCATCCACCATCGCCGGTCATCGGCAACCGGTTCGACAAGCTCGCCGGAGGCAAGCCCAGCCACCAGCGAGGCTCAGCCTCGCTAAATCTAGAGAGACCGAGCCTTGCCAAGGCTAGACTGAGCACGGTACCAAACGCAATTCTATTCTAGAATCAAAAATTTTGGACAGTTACCAAATGACTTAAAATGCTTAGAAATTGTTCCCAAGAACATAATAAAAAGAATCATTTCTGATCAGAATCCGTTCTAGGGAATAGAATCGTTACCAAACACGCCCTAACTAGCCTTTCATAAATGAATTTGCAGGTTCTATTGGGCTATCTAAGAGATAAAATTGTGTATGATAAATAAATTTTCTTCATCACTTTAAGGTACTTAATTCTCATTTGAGTTATAATGCACTCAGAGATTGATTCAAGTGAGGGTAAGAATATGACATCATCAATTCGAAACCTTATTTACACCACGAGAGATGGATTGAGCAACAATACGTCAATAATGAGGATAGACCATGAATCCAATGGATTGTTCACGAGCTGACTAGCTAATTAGGAGCAAGACAACTTAGGGATAAGTACACTAATGGTGCCATAAGTTGTGTACGGTGCTCACTTTGATGCCAAAAGTTTCCGTCGGATCATTTAAGTGCCAAAAAATTTGAAAAACGCCCACTTTGGTGCCAACGCCGATCTGATCCGCCAGAAATCTGACGTGGCCTTTTTTTATTAATTTTCTATGCTGATGTGGCTCGCCGAAGTTTCCATTGGATCACTTAGGCCTTCAAACGACGTCGTTTTAACATCCTAACACCAAAATGACGCTGTTTTGTGTCTTTCCCCCAAATTCAAAACCCTAAATCCCCAAACGACACCGTTTTGTGTCGTCTTCTTCCCCGAACCAGCAACACCAGCAACGCAGAACCAGCAACACGTCTTCTTCCCTGAACCAGCAACACTAGCAACGCAGAACCAGCAACACCCGCAATTTTTCCAGAAAACAAACCACGCATTCGCCTCCGCCCTCCCCCAGTAGTTTTCCCCATTTTCAATCACCTTATCAACCTTTCAAATCCCCGAATCTCAGCCCCACCTCCGCCTTTTCCCAAGGAATATCGTTGGGTGCGAGAGGAAACGCGAGCTTGAAGAATCTCTAGAAGCACAAGCGATCCGGCCAATAGTAGCCGCGAAGATCTGGAACGCCGCAGAGGTGGTCGGCGAAGCCAGCTGCTACGAAGGCGGCGGCCATGGCCCCGCCATCCCTTCCTCCGCCCTCATTGTCGACACCTCCCTCTCTCTCGGGATTTTCTGTTCATATTTTTTCTTTTGTCTTGCTGTGGCAAGCAACTACGATGGAGGTTGAGGGATGGCGGCTGAGCAACGGTGGCCGAAGGACGACGGCCAAGTGACGACGGCCAAGGGACGGTGGCCGAGCGACAGCGAACAAAAAAATCCTAATTTCAATCTCCAAACAAAATAAAAAAAAAAAAAAAAAAAAAAAAAAAAAAAAAAAAAAAAACGGCGTCATTTTTGCGAGGGTATCCATGTAGGATGGCAAACGACGTCGTTTTCTTAAGGAAGACGGAAAATGACGTCGTTTAAAAGATTTCTCGATTTTTATTTTAAATATAAAAGCCACGTAATCATTTTGGCCGGAAATTCTCGCCGGTGGCACCAAAGTGAGCATTTTTTCTCCGATTTGGCACTTAAGTGATCCGGCGGAAACTTTTGGCACCAAAGTGAGCGCCGTACACAACTTTTGGCACCATTAGTGTACTTATCCCGACAACTTAGGATCAAGGTTGTGATAGATCAGAGCATTTGAAAGGATCATTTGACCACAAGGATCATTGTGAATGATCATGTGCCATCATGAGTCAATTAATGGACTGATATAAATTGATTCAGCTCGAATATATACCACTGGCATGTGACATCACATGGTCAATGACCTGAATGATCATGAGTCAAGAAAGGCTGATCAATCCTACTCGATTACATAACAACCAAGGATCATTCATGGATCGATCAAGCTTAATTAAAAGCCATGCATAAAACCCTGAACATGCATCAACTCAGTTCAAGTCTAGTTGCAAGAATTCTAACATGTTTGTGCATTAATTAGAGAAATGCGCTAATTTGATAATATAGACTTCAGCAAACCTAGAGATGAGACAAACTTTATTAGGCCATGGACAACAGATAGGTACCACTTTTGGGGTAGACAAGGGGAATAGAGCAAGTTGCCCTTCTTGAGTCTATCCAATAATTGAAATTTAAGAAGCCATCCTAGTCCTTGATCTTGGATAAGGACTTGGGCAAGATGGATGACCAAGATTTCATCTTGCTTTCCAAGTTTGATTGTCATCATGAGAGGAGGACAATAATTCAGGAGCATTTAATGCTTGAAAGATAATCTCTCAAGTTTCTTCTTCTTCTCGTCGCTTGCAACTCCCAGATTCGGCGGCGACCTAACTGCCCCACCGCACTGATCCCTGCCGCCGTGATCCTCCTCCGCCCAAATCTACTCAGCCTTGCCCGACGCCGCTCATCCATCGCCACCGCGCCGATTCTCCTAGATCTGCCAAGCCGTCGCCGTTGCTCGCCCTCTGCAGCCCCGCAACCCGAAACCGACGCCCCTCCTCCTCCAGATTTTCCCTCCCCTACCCAGATTTGCTGCCGCCGGAGTTCCTCGCCGCACGATCCGTCGCACCATAGTTACCCCGACGTCGTCGCTCCAGATCTGCAGTCGCCGGAGCTCCTCGCTGCCTCCGTCCACGAGGCCCGACAACTCGCACACTACCCCGACGCGCCGCCAAGCCGCCCGTTACCCACTGGTCACGTCGTCGCCGTCCTGACGTAGCCCCATGCTGATCCTGAAGCCCCTAGTGCCGCGCCACCATTGTGCCCCCCCTAGAGTCTCGCCGAAACCCTGGCCGGCAACCCTCCCTCTCACCGGTCGGCCACCAGCTTTTTTTTTCTTCTTTTTCTTTAAAAAAAAAAGGGATAAGTGCATTGGAAGTCCTAAAATTTGTTATGAAAATGCAATTAAGTCCTAAAACTTTCAAAAAGTTCAATTAAGTCCTAAAACTTGTCACGAAAATGCAATTAAGTCCTAAAACTTTCAAAAGTGCAATCAAGTCCTAAAATTTATCAAAATGGTTCAATCTAAGTCCTTCCCTTGATTGCATTATTAGAAATTTTTAGGACTTGACTGCACTTTCGAGACAAGTTTTAGGACTTGATTGCACTTTCGAGACAAGTTTTAGGATTTTATTGAACCTTTTGAAAGTTTTAGGACTTTATTGAGCTTTGGTAATAAATTTTAGGACTTAATTGCACTTTTTGAAAGTTTTAGGACTTAATTGCATTTTCATGATAAGTTTTAGGACTTCTAATGCACTTATCCCAAAAATAAAAGAGAAAAAAAAGAAAGAAAAAAAAAACAAAATTAGGTAATTTTACTTTATTTTTCTTTTCTTTTGTTTATTTATCTTTTGTTTTTATTATTATTTTTATTTCATTATTTTCTTTTTACTTTAATTATCCCTTAATGTAAAATTGAGATTGCCTTATATGAAATAGCATGTGAAATTTGTGATTGTTAGTCCGATTTTCGTGCCCGAAATCCTACTCGCAATCACTTTAAAAATTGTCAATCCGATCTCTTGCCCGAGATCCCATTCGTGATTTTTGTGAAATTGGCCAACCCGATCTCATGCACGAGATATGGTTCGTCGATTTGGGGTTAATATTACTGATTTGCTGTCGTGTCGTTTAAGGTAATTTAAAAAAAAAAAATCAATCAAAAATGTAGATTAGAATTAGGTTTATTTCTTGATTTAGGGTTTGCATGTTTAGAATAGAAATTTTATTCTGAATTTTTTTAAAAAATTAAAAATCAAAAATCAAAAATCAAATCAATTAATTTAGGTTGCTAGTTTTTTAACTTGGATTGCATGTTTAATTTTTTGGCAATTATTAATTTCGAAAATAAAAAAAAAAAGGGAAAAACAACAAAAAATCATCATGCATATGTTATGTAGAATTAGGACAAATTTTGCACGTCATTGCATATTAAGGTAAAATTGCACTTAAGTTAGTTTTAAATAATATTTTTCTTAATTTATTATAATTTTAGGTATTTTCTTAGATAGATTGCATTTTAGGATTATTTGGGTTAAGATAATATTTTAGTTTAAATTAGGATTTGGCTTCACCTAATTCATAATATAAATTAAATAGAATCTTAATTTAGGTAGATAATTTTCACATTTTTTTAATTTCGAATTTCATGAAAAATACCAAAAATGGCTTAGGATAATTTGGTTCCATTCTTTAGGATAAATTGCATTCTTTTAGAAAAAAAAAAATCATGTAAATGTGATATATGATTAGATTCATGAAATGCACCTCATTTAGAGATTGTTACTAGGCCCATTTGATTTAGAAATTGTCCGTCAATAGAACTAGGTCATTTAGACTGCATTTAATTATTGCATTTCTTTAGGATTTACTTTACTCATGTCATATAGTTTAGAATGTAATTTAGGTCATGTTGCCATGTCATATTAGATTAGTAACATGCATTACATGATTTTCATCAAATAAGTGAAAACAAAAAAAAAATTGCGTGTTAATTAGAAATCATATTTAGGATTGTTGATGTAAATTCTGATCTAACAACGCAGATGCTTTCATTGCTATGAGATAAGTCCTGCAATTTATTTACTACTTTACTTGGATGTTAAATTGATGGTTTGTGCACCCACATAATCGCCTCACATGTTAGGAAAATAGATTTAAAATCAATTTAAGCTACTTGCCAAACATTTTTCAAAAATAAAAAAGAAAGGTACCGAAAGGGCGTTAGAGAAATTTAGCGTAATCAAGTCCCCGAACTTACAATTTCTGGTTCGAAGGAGTAAAGTAAACCTCCCGTTGCTTTACTTGAGTTTCTAATCGACCCACTAAAAATAGATTAGTGGCGACTCCCAATTAAGAAATCAATTGCATGTTAGGAATTTGAATTTAAAGTCGCGAAGTGGTATTGGCTTGGGAGAGCCCGAGTTAAGTTTAGGCTTAATAATCCATTAGCCAAACCCTAGGTGGTGCACCTGAAAATTTGGTCGCGACAGCAATGAACAATATCAACACATATGCATATCTATATTCTCTCCCCCTTTTTGTCATGATAAAAAGCGATAATAATTGAAAGGATATCACATAGAGAATACAAAGCGATAACAAATATATCTTGCATGAAACACAATTTCCGAAAAATCAAATTTTACAAAGTAAGTCGAATATCAAAGATATGTAATATAGCTCACTTCGATCATATATGTCAACAAATATCCAATAAAAATCACGAATGCATTATAAAATTCACTAATGATAATGTAAATAAGAGATTTATTAATGATAAAAGGTAATAAAAGATGCACTAACCGAATTTTGTAGAATTTAACAAGTTCTAACACATTAACTTTTTCCTTCCTTCCATAATAATCAAGATCATGATCAATTCAAAAAGATTTTTCCATAATTGATAAATGCTCCCCCTCAATTAGTTGTCATTTTGAGGTTATGACGATTCTCCCCCTTTCTTTTGGATTCATTTTCTTCCCCTATCATCATGACAATATTTGCAAATAGCACTAATTGCGTCATTTCAAGAATTTGCTAATACCACACATTCTTGCTTGAAAATTTTGCACAAAGAGGAGAACTTTCAATAATTCGAAAATAGTACAGAATCTTCACAATTTTTGGATTGAGTTTTTCAAACTTCATATGAATGATTCTTTTGCCACCTACAAATTCTTGTATAATAGATAACAATCTTTACAATATATATATATATCACATAATACCTTCCTCCAATTTGCAGATCAAACTTGCTAGATATAAGACATCTTTTAAAAATATGGCAAGAGTATCCATGAATATGCAATATTATCTTTCAAGATCAAAGAGATTTCCTTGAGCATAAATCTAAAAAATATATTATTGATGCATTTCGCAAAAAGAAAGTGAATATTTCTATCACACGCTAAATCAAGTAAAAAAAAAATTGCAGTGCCTTATATTTATAACAATAGATATTTGCAATATAAATGATAAGCAATCATCCAAAATCATGATAAATGCATGTAGAAATTTGCAAGGTAGGATGAAAAAAAATTATTCCTTACCCAAGGTATATGTTTGACATATACCATTGATTTAAAGATGATTGTTGCCAATCTTCGCATGAGATACTTTTCTCATTGCATCATGATTTGAATAGATTTGCAATCATTCTTCCTTCTTGGAGTCTCCTGTAATAAACTTATTTCCTTTGGTATCCATATATTTGAATCTTTCCTTGACATTAGAGCAAAATGTGCAATATCATAAATAACCAAATATTTTTTATAACATATCATAATAAAGTATTTAAGGAAGAATATCTTGCATAATGAATTAATATCTCATAAAATAAATTTTCACTTTGCAAAATATGACAAAATTAGAAAGCATAAAATTAGACAAAATAATCTAAATTATCTTTAAGAAAGATATCAAATCAATCCCATGTATTAGATCAAATTGCAAAAAAAAAAAAAAAAAAAAAAAAATCACACGATTCTTCTTTCAATAAAACCAATCATAGAATACAGTCAAAATAAAGTCCAAATCAACCGAGGCACAAAGAGGATATATCGAATATAAAATATAATGAGAATTTATAAAAATTTAAATCGTGTACTCAAACCAAATTGAGAATTTAAAAAATTTACTTTTCTTACCAAATTCTCTTTCTTCTTTTCCTTTATTTCCTGCAGAAACAACTCTTTTTTTTTTTTTTTGGACCCATATTTTTTGGGTCTAGGAGAGTTAGTAGAGTATGTTGTTTTTATCGAGTCTCTCTTAATTGGTCTCCGTACTTTAGGACATTCATTCTCAAAATGTTCGATTCTCCACAATTTAAATACTTGAGGGCATTTCGACCAACAAGGTTTGTAAATATCCTTTGAAAATGCTTCTTGTACACAAGTCTAGGAGGTCTTTGTCTAAGTCGCTCCTTGACTTTAGAAAAGTTTATTAGAAATTCACTTTCCTTATTGAAATCAAGTCCCGACCTGTTATAGTAGGGTACTTGTATGAAAATGATATGCTCTAATCTTTTTGAACCCCTTGAAAATTTTGTCGATATATTTAAAAATTCTTTGTTTAAAATCATTTTCATTGACAAGTAAATCTCTACTTTCTTTTATTTGTGGAAAATCTTTTTGCAAAATTTCAATTTTTTCTTTTCAAGAAAGATCATGTTGCCTAAGCCATGAATTTTCCCTTTTTAGTTCGGAGATCCTTTTAAGAGAAGATTTGAGGTTTAAGCAAAGCTCATCTATGTACTTAGAAATTTTAATAGGAATTTCCGAATGACTTATCTCGATTTCCTTGTCGGATTTTGAGTCTGTGTCTGAGTCAGACTCTAATTCTGAGTCTGATTCTGAATTTGAGTTTGAGTCCGAATATGCCATCAAGCATATATTTCCATGCTCGTTATCTTTTTTTATTGTTTTTTTCTACCCATTCTACTTGTATTGTTTCTTCCAATTGAACTTCCTTCATCTTCTACTCAGCTTTTTGAATTTCTTGATCATAAAAGCAAGTTCTTCGTTGTCCATGTCATTTTCTAAGTCTGTATCACCAAAATCAGCGTTCGATTTAAGTACAATGGACTTCTTACCTTCAGGATCTTCATCAATGATTTGTTCCACTCGTAGGATTGAAGAGTGCCAATAAGTTCATCAACGAAAAGTGGCATAATCCTCTAAGTCTCTCGGATTAAGGTCTTGACATGATTTCAATCCTTTGATAGACCTCGCCGAAGTTTATTGACCTTCATAGGAGCAGAAATTGATTGTCCTTGATATGCTAAACCATTTACAATTTCTGTAAAATGGCTAAACATATCTCCAATTGACTTTCCTAGCTTCGTCTTGAATGATTCATATTGGCCAAGCAGAAAGTTTACTTTTGTCTCTTTTACACAATCAGTCCCTTCATAAGTAATATGAAGTTTATCCCAGACTTTTTTAGTTGTTTCACATGAAAAGATTCTATTATACTCAGTAGGAGACAAGGCACAATATAAATAATAAATGACTTTTGCATTAAGAACTTCTCTTTTGGACATCTTCGTATGATGCATAAGAACAAGGGGTTTGGTTTCTTTATCTTTGTCATTCTATTTGATGTAAACGCAGCAGTGGGATTGATTCCCTTTTCCATAACATCCCATTGTGAGGGATCTCTAGATCTTAGAAATGCCTTCATTTTGTTTTTCCAAACATTGTATTCATTTCCATCGAAATAGGGTGGCCTGGTGTTACTTTGCACTTCAACTAGCCCTGGTGCCAAGATACTAGCCATAGAAAATCTTTAATTCAGAAGTAAAAACACTTCAATAAAACGAGCACTTGGTTCCGATACCAATTGAAGAAGTTAGTATGAACACCTAAAGCGGGTGAATAGATGTTCAAAAGAAATCTTGACAAATAAATGCGAAATAAAATAAGTTGTAAGCAAAGTTTGAATAAGGATCAGAGTCTGACAAATGAGCCACCAAATTTCCGGTAGATGTTCAGAATCTGTTATGCGATAAAACAGACTTCTGAAATAACCTATAAATGTGCAACAGACTTAAATAAGAAGAGTTAAGGGAAGAGAATGTTACGCATGAAATTTATAGTGGTTCACCTTAGATCAAGCATATGTCTACTCTCCCATGCTAACAGTCTTCTAAGTAGATTCCACTATATGATCAACAAAAGATTATAACTTTAAGTGCAAACCCTCAATAGTAGATCGCACTATCTCATTAAGTCACTCTTTTGGTATTTTTCTCACAATTACAAACGTTTAAACTCACAAAAGACAAGTGTATGATCAAAGTTCGCTCAGATTTTAGAATTCTAGATTCTATGCTTCGTCTCTTTCTTACCCCTCGGTCCTCAATCTCCTTAAATACTCCTCCACTTCCAAACTAGTCATTGGACAATATCTAGAGGATCATCTTCCAATTTGCCCATTAGACAGATTTGTATCAAGAAGATATAGTAGTCGTTAAGTGACAGAGGCAGAATCTCAAGTTTATTATGATCGCCCATACAAATAGAATTTTCGTTTCCATAAGTAGAGCTTCTTCATTTGGAAAGTTCTTATCTTTAAAATCCAATTTTCAATCAATTAGATTGAGTCAATCAAATCTATTTTGATGTAGAATTCAAATTAGATCACTAGCCATTATACGTTAGGGCTTGTGTTACATTTTGTCGAATTGTCTCATTCTAAACATATCTCATTCTAAACCTGTTACATCATGGACATGTCTCCTAAATCTTGTCATGTTCTGAATTTGTGTCTTGTTCTATATGTAAAATCTAAGTGTGTTCTGTCGAAAGTAAAGTCTGAGTGTCTTCCATCTAAAGTAGAATCTGAGTATCTTTTGTTTGAAATAGACTTTATAATTTGGACGTAAGTCTGAACATATTTAGTCTTAAGATTTAGACACGGTCTGAATAAGTTCAGCTTCAGCATAGAGTTTATCTTCTGGTTCTTTCAAGTATAAACTTCAACAATATCCTTTACACGTTTTATCATCTGCATAGTTTATTACTTAACCATTAAACATGTTAGTAGCATTTGATTTATTTGGTTATCTTCAAAATATCATAAGGGATTTCCCTAACAAATTGCACTTTTATTACAAGTTTTTGGATTTTCAGTGTACTTATTCCTTTTTTTTAAGCAACGAAGCTAACGAGCGTGTTTGTTGACAAGCTTGTTTGATACAACCTTTCAACATTAGAGTAATGCCACTATGTGTTTGGCGAACTGTTCACATATGCATTATCCTCGCGATCGTGGCTGCTTGTGATAGCTTTGAGAGGCTGTCTCGCTCAGTTTTGAAATGCTGCAACTTTAGAACATGCACTACGAAATGCACAGATTCATCGCACTTCGCATCACGATTGTACTATATTGCAAATAGTTGTAGAAAATAAATATTTAATACCTTGACCAAGACATTTGAAAGGGGATTCCAAAAAATATAAAAATTCAAACATTCCATTTTATTTTCCCCCAAAAAAAAAACTAAAAAGCGTCTACTTTAGCAATGCGTGGTGACCAAGAGTAGTCAATGGTACATGCCTTGCTACTCTTATAGACAGTTCATACCCACCCGATTCAAACAGATTATAGTCAACAACAACATAGCTTTTGGTTGATTGACAAACACAAATTTTGGATATGTAATTTTCTTTTATCCATTTCTTCCATCAACTTGTCACTTAAAATTTCATGCCTATATCCATATTTTCGAAGAACTCCCTTTTCTTAACATCTACCATAAAAAAAATAATAATAATAAGGTTTGTATCACAAAAAAACTCAAATAATTACACCCGTAATTAATTTACCCAAGCTAATTTTTTGAAAATCAAAAACTCCAAAATGATACTTCTGTAATAAATTTCTCAAACTAATTTTTTGAGTACCAAAAATCTCAAATTAATATATTCGTAAACCTCCATTTATCTCTGTTAAAATTGGATCAATATCATAAAATAAAATAAAATAAAAAATCACAAAATGGTACACATGTGAAAATTAATGGTAAAACACAAACTCGTATACCCGTCAATTGCCACGTGTCATCCAATTCAGTAACTTAACGATAAAATTTAATAAAAATTAACAAAGGGTAAATTTGTCACAAATGTACAAATTTGATTTTTGTTGTCACTAATATACTAATTTGGGTTTTTGTGATATTGACCTTAAAAAATAATGATACAAGTGCACTGAAGCCCCAAACTTATCGCGAAAGTGCAATTAAATCATAAAAATTTCAAAAGTACAATCAAATCCCACAACTTGTCATGAAAGTATAATCAAGTCCTGAAACTTTTAAGAAAAAATCAACGAAAGGATTTGACTAGACCGATTTCACAAGTTTTAGAATGTAATTGCTCTTTTTGAAAGCTTTAGAGCTCAATTACACTTTTATGACAAATTTTCGGATTTAATTTCATTTTCATGACAAGTTTTAGGAATTCTAATACACTTATCTCATTAATAATAAAGGGATGTAGATACAAAATACTTTTATTTGTTGACAATTTTTTTTTTTAAAAGTTGCCCCTTGTTTAAATAAAGAGATGACCATTTCTGAGAAAATAGACACCACAAATACCATTACATTCATATGGCACTCACTTTTATGCCATAACTTTTCAATCGATCACCTAAATGTCTGAAAATTTGTTAAGACATTAAAACTTGTGGCTTTTGTGGTGGACATCTTTTAAAAGTTATGGCATTAAGTTATTGATTGAAATTATTATGACACCAAAGTGAGCATTATATGAAAGTTGTGGCATATCATTTCATCACTCATCTCCTCCTTGCACCGAGGGAGAATTACAAATCACAAATGGGCAAAATGTCTAGTCAATTCTGAACATATTGTACGAATATCAATTCAGCCATAAACTTTATAATATATTCAATTTAGTCTTTGACATTTGCACGAAATTTCAATTTAGACCTTCCGGCCAAGTTTCATTGAAAACCGCTAACATGGCAATGTACCGCGTAAAATAGCCGATGATGGCTAAACCACTATGTCAACAATTTTCAACAAAAATTGATTAGAGTGACCATATTGAAATTTCGCGCAAAGATTTAGAACTAAATTAGTACAATTAAAAAGTTTAGAACTGAATATACATTTTAAGGACTAATTGGGTAATTTTCCCACAATGTCATTCTATTATTCTAATGAAAAAACATGTTAAAAGGACACTTATTAAGCAGCAATAAGTGTGCTTAGAAGTGTAAATCTTTTAAGTACCTAGACAAATTGTTTTTTTTTTTTTTTTTTTTTTTCATATTTTTCCCCTTAATTAGTGTTGTGAAATTAGTCTTTAACAAAAGTCATTTTAGTTAAAATTATATGGTGTAATTTCTACGAGTCTTCTTTATATTGTAGCCACACATCAAGATTTGCCACTTAACACACTTATTACCCATGACTAAATGAGATTAGTTACCACTTAAACGCTTACTACCCATGATTAAATGAGACAGTTAAAGTAATTAAGCAGTAAGGGACTACCTGACTAAAAGCACTCTTCTATCTTTTCTTGAACAATAACACGTTTACAAAAGATGCACAAAATTACGGTTAAAATTACCACTAAAACACTTAATTTCGATGATTAAATAAGATTAGTTAAAAGTAATTAAGCAGAAGGGGAAGACCAGACTAAAAGCACTCTTTTATCTTTTCTTGAACAATAACACGTTTACAAAAGATGCACAAAATTACACTAAAAACTACAGATGAAACACAAATCGATTCGCTTCCTATGACATTACTGACCAAATCTAGCGTAACTTCCTATAAGTTTGCCTGCTTTGATAAACACAAGAAAGAAACATTCCAGTGGGAAGGAAATATACTGATATTTACATCAAGCAAATGAGCCCGCCCTTCAAACACGAGACAGAGCATCCTCGAAGTGGTCATCTTCCACCTTCTCCGAGCACAAGCTGGGAGGGACGTAAGTTCGGAAGATGCGCTCCATGTGCAGCGTCTCCTTCAGCTCGTGCGAGGCAACTTCCAGCGCTGGGCAGCAGAAGGAGCGATAGAACTTCTTGTTACACACGTAGGCAAAGATAAGGCTCGAGATGACCAGCGGTAGCAGGAGAGGCGCATAGTAGAATTTCTTTGCCCCAAAGTAGGCAAGCATAGTGAGCTGGTAAAGGACAAGAGAAGCTAGGATTCGCAAATGGATGTGCGGCCACATTCTTCCATAACTCTCATAGGATGGAACATAAACCTTAAGTGCCTGTCGACCAAAACGATCATATGAAAGTTAAGGAATGCTCTAGAAGAGACAAAGATGTGCAAAGTCTTTGACTTGAAACTAAAGTATAACATCGAGTTAGCCACTCAACCTGATTTCGAAGAATAAGCCATCCTAAGCCGAAGTATACAACACCAAATGGGATGATCAGAGGAGCAATGACAGAATAGCAGAGGGTAATTGTGACGATCAGCATGTCTCCGGGAACTCTGGTCGCGTATCCTTGATCTCCAGGATACCATGCTTCTTTGACTTCAGCTTCAGTCTTGCAAAGGTATTTCCTCTTCAAGTGAAAAATAATCAGAGGAACGATCCGAGAAAGCTCAAGACCGTAGCCAATGAAGGACCTGATGGCCATTTCCCCAAATTCAGACAGTAGCATCATCACTCTACCAAGAAAGCAGAGGAAAAAGTCCGTGCAAGAACTATGAAGTGAAACGTAACCATACTATTTATTTCATGATGGCCATAGGAAACTGGAATTCATTTTAAGGAACATAGAAAGTACAAATTATGAGAATAACAAACTGCCCTAATGCACACATAAGCAAATCCAACTCCATTTTTTTTCTTTATGTTCCCTTTCGCATCAAATTAAGAATATCAGAATCTGTCACTCAGCAAGTTAGAAGTTAATAGAAGACTGAGGAACAAAAACATCTTACCTCAAAGCAACAAAAGTGAGGAAAAATGTTGCATTATCAGGTAGACCGGCCGCCAGTATTGTGAGGAGAGAGTTGGGATCTTTCTCAATAGTCTTCAATGTAGCAAACAAGGTTCCACCCACAGTAACGCCAATAAACACATTCAAGACTGTGAAGTAGAAGTACTTTCCAGAGGCAGCACGTTCTATATGGCTCTGGGAAGGAATCCCCTCTAGCTTGGACAGAAACAACAGCACCCTGGGCAACAAAGCCAGAAACACGAGGAGCGCAATCTGAGGGAGATAAGCTTCCAACAAAGTTCTGATCGCCGCAATATCCACAATCCGCCTCAAAAACGGGAGGAATTTCTTCAGATTTTCCAGAGTCGTAAAGGCAGAAACAAACGTGATCGGAATCATGTAGAAGAGAATGGTCAGAGCCACTATAGTGTAGATAACGTACTGCCGTATCTGTCGCTGAAAAAACTTAATCGTAAGATTAGTCCATATGATTTGACGAGGTTCGGGTGCATCTATCACAATCCATGTGTCAGGCATTGTGGCATGCAGGCTCTGTGCTGCAGAGGCTGCGGTCACCCTGTTAGTAAAGAAGACCAGAGCCGCTGCTTGCTGCTTATCTCTCAATGTGGCTTTCTGCTCAGCTTCAAGCTTTGGAGTCAGTTCACTGATCTTCTCACGGTAGTATTCTATACTGTCCACCTTTTCCCCAATAAGACCTAGGAAGCCGGTTTTGTTTGTCGGTCTTACTCCTTCCGGTTTGCCGGTTGTCTTTGATTCTGCATAAATTGTTTCAGCACGTGCAAGCTTTTTCTTGTACCCTTCCAACTCTTTGTAGATTTTGTTAACCTACATGATAACATATAACAAGGAAAGGTCTCTCAATGGATGAAATCAAAAGATGAAGGAACAAGTTGTTCTACTATTGCTACATTCTCTATCACGATATATGACCAAAACTTTCACGAGAGGAACTTTAAGTATATGACAGATCTTTATCCCTCCAAGTATTTCTGGGCATGGATGAGATAATGCCTCTATGAACAATACTGGTTTGTGGCAGTGGCACAGTAAAGAAGTCCATAAACCATGATTTTTTATTTTTATTTTTTTAAGGTAGACCGGGAAGTAAACTACGGTTTATTGAATACTGCATTCACAACCGCTCTCATGGTACTGGAAAACACCTATTTTGTCCTTTAATTATTCAGAGAGCACCCATACAGCGGGGTAAGGTTCAACCATGATTGTTTTCAATACATATACAATGAAGTGATGACCTCAACTATTTGTACTATGTAGGACTGTCTCTCTATGGTGGTCTTATTTTGGTTCATTAATAGTAGAGCGGCTACTTCTGCCATATGACAAACCACATAAATGCACTTCCTTGTTTTATGACTTCATATCACACTCCCACTTAAAACTGCCCAACAAACTGCCATCTCCCTTTTGCTTGGGTCTTTCCTTGAGAACCTCTACATAACAAAAGGGCTCAATACTCATCCAGCCCTACAATAATACATAATTACTCATCAAGCCCCACAGTAATTTATAATCCTCCTCGACTAGAATTAATTATGAAAATAGTCCAAAGCCAGGTCAGCAGTTCCTAACCAGTACCACGATAAATAGCACTAGCTGCACCGCCACTGTGGTGGAGAAATCATTAAAAGACTAACCATCAGGAACCACAGAGTCTTTTTTATGATATTCTCACGTCTGTGTATTCTAGCCAGCAACCAGATACTTCAAATAGTTGCAATATATATATTCACATGCATGTCGATATAGTTATAAAAAGGACAAAGTTTGCAGAACTTATAGCAAGACTTGGCATAGCAACAACTGAGGAACAAATAGAGTATTCTAGAAAGAAACATTATAAAGCATACCTCTTTGTTATTAGTCACTATCATCGACCTGTAAAATGCATCGGGATAAATAGACTTGAAATATGAATCAACTTGTTCCTTCATAATTTGACCTTCTGGGGCAGGAGGTATGTCTCTCACAAGGACAGCAAAGTGCTCTGCTCTGACTTCAGGAGATATTAAAGCAGCTGCTCTCAAAGCTAAAACGTGTTTGTATGCCTTCCACAACAGGCAGTATGCAACAATTGAGACCCAGTAAGTAGCTATCAGGAATGCCCACAACCTTGAACTTTTCTCCTGTACATACCAAAAAATATGACTTAGAAAACTAGCACTGATTTTCTCTACACGACAACATTGTCCACCAATTCCTTCCCCACTGAGTATGATATGATGAATACCTCCATAGTTTCCAAAATCTACTTCGATCAATGTCCTAAAATTATGGTGGAAATAGGAAATGCAACATTTCTCTCTACCCTTGACAAGACAAGAAAAAAGAAAAATCCTTGTACAAGAGTTCTAAAACTTACTGCCACATTTCCCATTGACAACTTGTCAAGATCACTGAATGTCCCATTGCTGGTTGTGTCTGAGATTGGAGTTTTGTCAGTGACAGCAACGGGTAGAAGAAGCGGTAGGAGCACAATGCCGGATACAACTAATATTCCCAACACTGTCACGAAGTAAAAAGGGAAAAAGTCTTCAGGATTGTCACTTCTACAGACGGCAGAGTGTTTCAAATATACAAGCACAAGAGTTCATCTAAAACAATACAAGAAAAACTAAAGTGAAAGCTTCCACAATTATGGATTCTAAAACATGCAAAACAGAGTTCTAACCATCCAGGGGACCTCGATACCAATATGTGTGCCATAAATTAAATTGAGTGATTGTTGAGAATACGCAAACGAGAAGCAAAGGATAACAGAGAAATGGCAACTTTAGGCTTCTTTATAAGTCCCACCTCATTCATGTTGAGAATTTCAATTGCCTGTAATTATTGATAGCTGATGACAGATATAATTAGATTGCCTGCTAGTAAACGGAACTTTTATGTAACTAAGAATGCCAACCCCCCATTACTGTCCAACATATGGGATTGCACAGGTAAAATTCTTAGGAAAATAGAAAATCTACTTCTCTTTTCTTCTTATAATAAAGAAATCCATCCCCCCCCCAAAAAAAAAAAAAAAAAAAAAAGAAAAACAAATACCACAAAGCCTAACTTATTTGAGAGGTTATAAACATGAATGCTCATCAAAATCTGATTGTAGCTAATTTCCTGCAACAGCAGAATGCAAGTATGGTGAGTGCCTCGATATCAACTCTTCCGGTTAAGCACAACTGTTAGTGCAAGTGGTATGTATCACCCGGCCCACAGTAGGTGCTCAGAAAAACGCTTGGGATCACTAACCATGTCACAAAAAGGAGCAATGACAATCATTCAGGATAATGGAGCAGCACAAATTGCAGGTGCTGAAGGCTTGATGCTCGAGTAAAAGGACACATATTTGGCCCGAGAAACTCAAAATCCACTCACAATCACAAAAAAAGACCTATTTTCATATTGCGGTCTAGGTGAGTCTAACTTCTTACTGCACAAATTGTGCACTTATCAAGTGATGCAGGATGGGATTCCCACCATGGCATGAAAGCGAAATGCTCCAAGAAGTGTCAATGTAGCCCTTGAAATGGATTGTCCTTAAGGCATGAATTAGCAACCAAATCACCATCTAAAATTCGTCAAACAGACTGAAAATCATATACCATAAACGAGCCAAACCAAACCAGCACCCGTTAAAAGAAAGATTAACCAACAAAAAAGCAAAGCAACCTATTCACCTGAGAACCACCAGAAAACACAAAAAGAAGCAATCATCTTCAGAAAAAACAGTCCACGACTCCCACTCGATTTGCAAAAAGACGCACCCAAGCGCCGCGTTCAAACCAACCCATGAACAGCGACGGACCCCGCCGCCCCCGGCAGCCGCTACTCCCCGAGAAGAACCACCAACGTCACATTACAAGCACCCAAACAAAGCAACAAAGGAACAGACAACCGGGGAAAAAATAGAAAAAAAGGCACGGCACGGCCACTCACCGGTGCTGAGGTAGACGAAGTAGACGGCGGTGTCGACGCCGGACACGTCGACGACGTCCTGCTCGGAGGAGGAGAGGGCCTCACGGATCCAGGCGAAAGGGTAGCGGGAGGCGCGGTTGCCACCCTCGAAGGGGTCCACGCCCCTGAGGAGGCTGTTGGGGTAGTACACCACCTTGTTCCCGGGCCGGCGGGAGAGCCACGCGAAGAGGGCCAAGAGGACGACGAAGATCACGAAGGACGTGATCATCGACGTCAGGAACGCGCTGAAATCCATCTCGGTATCCCCCCGCCGCCGCCGCTGCCGCCGCCTACCCTGCCGCCGCCTCGGCACCACTAAGCTTTCTTCACGGCGTCACGGCGCCAGGGAAGGGAAGAGAAAGACAGTTTTCTTTCTTTCTCGCGGAATGCGAAGTGGGTTTGGAACACGAGTAACGGTTGGAAAGAGGGTGGTCGTAGGTTATGGCGGTGGTGGAGTTATTATAACGCAAAAGACGTCGACTGGAGAGAGAGAGGAGGAGAGAGAAAGCCGACGGTACGTAGAGAGAGAAAATGCCGGCTGCCGTGGAGGGGGATGATGATGACTTGAGGAGAAGTGGTGAGATGAGCTGGCCGGTGGGGCCGCCTTGCTCCTTTGCTTTTGCTTGGCTCGCTCTGCGTGGGAATCGTCTTTGCTGCATTTTTTCTTTTCGATTCGTGGTGGCGACCGTTGAGGTCGGTAATAGCGTGAAAGGACGGGAATGCCCTGGCTCGCTTGGGGGGGCTCTCTTTCTTTTCTTGACCCGCTTTCCTGCGAATCGGGGATGTTCTTGTCCGTGCGGGGCAATCGAATCTCGCGGTCCTCACGCGTAGTAGTAGTAGTAGTCAATGGTACTTGCCTCGCTGCTCTTGTGGACAGTTCATGCCCGCCCAGTTCAAACACATCATAGTCAACACCGACTTAGCTTCTGGTTGATTGGCAAACACAAATTTTGGATATGTAATTGGGTTAATACCCTTAAAAATCCCAAATCGGTATACGATAAATTTACTTGAAATTATTTTTTTGACTACTAAAAACTCAAAACCGGTATACTTTTGACAAATTTACCCTAAACCGATACACTTGTGACAAATTTACCCTCTATTAGTTTTCATTAAATTATACCGTTAAATTATTAAGTTAAATGACACGTGAAAATTAACTGGTATATCAATTTGGGATTTTACGCTCCGTTTCTCACTATTTACAATTTTTGTGATTTTTTTTATGATATTAATCCAATTTAGCGGATGATATATTTGTCACAAATTTATCAATTTGGTAGTTTCTGCAGTCAAATAAATTAGTTTGTGGTAAATTTGTCATAAATGCACCAGTTTATGGCTTTTTATGATCAATCGGAGTAAATTTATCACAAATATATTAGTTTTGGACTTTTCATGATCAAAAAAATAGTTTAGAGTAAATTTGTTATAAGTGTACCAGTTTGGAGTTTTCAGAGTATTAACCTATGTCATTTTCTTTTATCCATTTCTTCCATCAACTTGTCACTTAAAATTTCATGCCTATATCCATCTTTTCAAAGAACTCCCTTTTCTTAACTTATACCATAAAAAATAAGATTAATGTCACAAAAATCTCAAATAGCTACGTCCATAATTAATAAACCAAAGCCAATTTTTTTACAACCAAAAACTCTAAACTATTACTTTTGTATTAAATTTCTCAAACTAATTTCTTAAGCACTAAAAACCCTCAAACTAGTACATTTGACCTCTATTTATTTCCATTAAAATTGGATCAATATCATACAAAATCATAAAACGGTACACATGTGACAAATAAATGGTAAAACCCCAAAGTAGTATACTTGTCAACTGTCACGTGTCATCCGATTCAATAACTTGACGATAAAATTTAATAAAAACTAACGGAGAATAAATTTATCACAAATGTACTAATTTAGTTTTTATTGTCACTAATATACTAGATTTGGGATTCTATGGCATTGACCTTAAAAAATAATGATATAAGTGTACAAAAGCCCCAAAACTTATCGCGAATGTGAAATTAAATCATAAAAATTTGAAAAGTACAATCAAATCACACAACTTGTCACAAAAGTATAATCGAGTTTTAAAACTTTTAAAAAGCAATCGACAAAAAGACTTGACTCGATCAATTTGACAAGTTTTAGGATGTGATTGCTCTTTATAAAAGTTTTAAGACTTAATTACACTTTCATGATAAGTTTTGGAATTTAATTTCATCTTTATGACAAGTTTTAGGAATTATAATACACTTATCTCTTTAATAATAAAGGGATGTAGATACAAAATACTTTCATTTGTTGACAATTTTAAAAAAAAAAAAAAAAAAAAAAAAAAGTTGCCCCTTGTTTATATAAAGACATGACCATTTTTGAGAAAATAGATACCACAAATACCATAACATTCGTATGGCACTCACTTTTACACAATAAATTTTCAATCGATCACCAAAGTATTTCAAAAATTTGTTAAGACATTAAAACTTGTGGCTTTTGTGGTGGACATTTTTTAAAAGTTATGGCATTAAGTTATTGATAGAAATTATTAAGACACCAAAGTAAGCATTATATGAAAGTTATCGCATACATGCTCATCATTTCATCACTCATCTCCTTCTTGACTAAGGGAGAATTACAAATTACAAATGGGCAAAATGTCTTGTCAATTCTAAACATGTTGTACGGATATCATTCAATTATAAACTTTCCAATTTATTCAATTTAGTGTTCACATTTACACGAAATTTCAATTTAGACCTTTCGACCAAGTTTCATTGGAAACTGGTAACATGATGATGTCCACATAAAATAGCCGATGATGGCTAAACCGCTATGTCAACAATTTTCAACCAAAATTGATCAAAGTGACCATATTGAAATTTTGCACAAAGGTTTATAACTAAATTAGTAAAATTAAAAAGTTTAGAACTAAATATACATTTTTATGACTGATTGGGCAATTTTCCCACAATGTCATTCTATTGTCATTCTATGTATTCTAATGAAAAAACATGTTAAAATGACACTTATTCAGCAGCAATAAGTGTGATTAGAAGTATAAATCTTTTAAGTACCTTAGACAAATTGTTTTTTTTTCGTATTTTTCCCCCCAATTAGTGTTGTGAAATTGGTCTTTAACAAAAGTCATTTTAGTTAAAATTATATGGTGTAATTTCTATGAGTCTTCTTTGTATTGTAGCAACACGTCAAGAGTTACCACTTAAAACACTTTACTACCCATGATTAAATGAGATTAGTTACCACTTAAACACTTACTACCCATGATTGAATGAGACATTTAAAGTAATTAAGCAGAAAGGGAATACCTGACTAAACGCACTCTTCTATCTATCCTTGAACAATAACACGTTTACAAAAGATGCGCCAAATTACACTAAAACTTACCACTAAGACGCTTACTACCTATGATTAAATGGAGATTAGTTAAAAGTAATTAAGCAGAAAGGGAAGACCTGAATAAAAGCACTCTTTTATCTTTTCTTGAACAATAACACGTTTACAAAAAATGCAAAAAACTACACTGATAACTACAGATGAAACACAAACAGATTCGCTTCCTATGACATTACTGGCCAAATCTAGCGTAACTTCCTACGAGTTTGCCTGCTTTGCTAAACACAAGAAAGAAACATTCCAGGGGGAGGAAATATACTGATATTTACATCAAGCAAACGAGGCCGCCCTTGAAACATGAGACAGAGCATCCTCGAAGTGGTCATCTTCCACCTTCTCTGAGCACAAGCTGGGAGGGACAAAAGTTCGGAAGATGCGCTCCATGTGCGGCGTCTCCTTCAGCCCATGCGAGGCAACTTCCAGTGCTGGGCAGCAGAAAAAGCGATAGAACTTCTTGTTACACATGTAGGCAAAGATAAGGCTCGAGATGACCAGCGGCACCAGGAGAGGCGCATAGTAGAATTTCTTTGCCCCAAAGTAGGCAAGCATAGTGAGCTGGTAAAGGACAAGAGAAGCTAGGATTCGCATATGCATGTGTGGCCACATTCTTCCGTAACTCTCATAGGATGGAACATAAACCTTAAGTGCCTGTCGACCAAAACGATCATATGAAAGTTAAGGAATGCTCTAGAAGAGGCAAAGATGTGCAAAGTTTTTTACTTGAAAGTAAAGTACGACGTCAAGTTAGCCACTCAAACCTGATTTCGAAGAATAAGCCATCCTAAGCCGAAGTATACAACACCAAATGGGATGATCAGAGGAGCAATGACAGAATAGCAGAGAGTAATCGTGACGATCAGCATGTCTCCAGGAACTCTGGTCGCATATTTAAGATCTCCAGGATACCATGCTTCCTTGACTTCAGCTTCAGTCTTGCAAAGGTATTTCCTCTTCAAGTGAAAAATGATCAGAGGAACGATCCGAGAAAGCTCGAGACCGTAGCCAACAAAGAACCTGATGGCCATTTTCCCCAAATTCAGACATTAGCATCATCACTCTACCAAGAAAGCAGAGGAAAAAGTCTGCAAGAACTATGAAGTGAAACGTAACCATACTATTGACTTCATGATGGCCATAGGAAACTGGAATTCATTTTAAGGAACATACAAAAAATTATGAGAATAACAAACTGCCCTAATGCACACATAAGCAAAATCCAACTCAATTTTTTTTCTTTATGTTCCCTTTCGCATCAAATAAGAATATCAGAATCTGTCACTCAGCAAGTTAGAAGTTAATAGAAGACTAAGGAGGAACAAAAACATCTTACTTCAAAGCAACAAAGGTGAGGAAAAATGTTGCATTATCAGGTAGACTGTCCGCCAGTACTGTAAGGAGAGAGTTGGGATCTTTCTCAATTTCCTTGAATGTAGCAAACAAGGTTCCACCCACAGTAACGCCAATAAACACATTCAAGACTGTGAAGTAGAAGTATTTTCCAGAAGCAGCACGTTCTATATGGCTCTGGGAAGGAATCCCCTCTAGCTTGGACAGAAACAACAGCAACATGGGCAACAGAGCCAGAAACACAATGAGTGCAATCTGAGGGAGATAAGCTTCCAACACAGTTCTGATCGCTGCAATTTTCACAATCGGCTTCAAAAACGGGAGATATTTCTTCAGATTTTGCAGAGTCGTAAAGGCGGAAACAAATGTGATCGGAATCATGAAGAAGAAAATGATCAGAGCCACTATAATGTAGATAATGTACTGCCGTGTCTGTCGCTCGAAAAACTTAATCGTAAGATTAGTCCATATGATTTGACGAGGTTCAGGTGCATCCATCACATTCCATGTGTCAAGCATTGTGGCATGCAGGCTCTGTGCTGCAGAGGCCGCAGTCACCCTGTTAGTAAAGAAGACCAGAGCCGCTGCTTGCTGCTTATCTCTCAAGGTAGATTTCTGCTCAGCTTCAAGCTTTGGAGTCAGTTCACTGATCTTCTCACCGTAGTAATCTATACTGTCCACCTTTTCCCCAAAAAGACCTAGGAAGCCGGTTTTGTTTGTGGGTCTTACTCCTTCCGGTTTGCCAGTTGTCTTTGATTCTGCACAAATTGTTTCAGCGCGTACAAGCTTTTTCTTGTACCCTTCCAACTCTTCATAGATTTTGTTAACCTACATGATATCATAAAACAAGGAAAGGTCTCTCAATAGATGAAAATAAAAAAAAAAATAAAAAAGAACAAGTTGTTCTACTATGCCTACATTCTCTGTCACGATAAATGACCAAAAATTTCACGAGAGGAACTTTAAATATACAACAGATCTTTATCCCTCCAAGTATTTCTGGGCATGGATGAGATAATGCCTCTATGAACAATACGGGTTTGTGGCAGTGGCACAGTAAAGAAGAAGTCCATAAACCATGATTTTTTTTTTTTTAAGGTGAACTAGGAAGTAAACTACGGTATATTGAATACTGCATTCACAACCGCTCTATTGGTACAGTGGGGTGAGGTTCAACCATGATTGTTTTCAATACACGTACAATGAAGTCATGACCTCAACCATTTGTATTAAGTAGGACTGTCTCTCCATGGTGGTCTTCTTTTGGTTCATTAATAGTAGTGCGGCTACTTCTCCCATATGACAAACCACATAAATGCACTTCCTTGTTTTGTGACTTCATATCACACTCCCACTTAAAACTGCCCAACAAATTGCTATCTCCCTTTTGCTTGGGTCTTTCCTTGAGAACCTCTACATAACAAAAGGGCTCAATACTCATCCAGCCCTAAAATAACACATAATTACTCATCAAGCCCCACAGTAATTTATAATCCTCCTCAACTAGAATTATTTATGAAAATAATCCAAAGCCAGGTCAGCAATTCCTAACCAGTACCGTGATAAATAGCACTAGCTGCACCGCCACTGTGGTGGAGAAATCATTAAAAGACTAACCATCAGTAAACACAAGTCTTTTTTATGATATTCTCACGTCTGTGTATTCTAGCCAGCAACCAGATACTTCAAATAGTTGCAATATATATTCACATGCATGGCGATATAGTTATAAAAAGGACAAAGTTTACAGAACTTATAGCAAGACTTAGCATAGCAACAACTGAGGAACAAATAGAGTATTTTAGAAAGAAACATTATAAAAGCATACCTCTTTATTATTAGTCACTATCATCGACCTGTAAAATGCATCAGGATAAATAGACTTGAAATATGAATCAACTTGTTCCTTCACAGTTTGACCTTCTGGGGCAGGAGGTATGTCTCTCACAAGGACAGCAAATTGCTCAGTTCTCACTTCGGGAGATTCTAAAGCAGCTGCTCTCAAAGCTGAAACGTGTTTGTATGCCTTCCACAACAGGTAGTATGCAACAATTGAGACCCAGTAAGTAGCTATCAGGAATGCCCACAACCTTGAACTTTTCTCCTGTACATACAAAAAAATATGACTTAGAAAACTAGCACTGATTTTCTCTACACGACAACATTGTCCACCAATTCCTTCCCCACCAAGTATGATATGATGAATACCTCCATAGTTTCCAAAATCTACTTCGATCTATGTCCTAAAATTATGGTGGAAATAGGAAATGCAACATTTCTCTCTACCCTTGACAAGACAAGAAAAAAGAAAAATCCTTGTACAAGAGTTCTAAAACTTACTTCCACATTTCCCATTGACAACTTGTCAAGATCACTGAATGTCCCATTGCTGGTTGTGTTTGATGATGTATTTGGAGTTTTGGCAGTGACAGCAACAGGTAGAAGAACCGGTAGGAGCACAATGCCAGATAAAACTAATATTCCCAACACTGTCACGGAGTAAAAAGGGGAAAAGTCTTCAGGATTGTCACTTCTATGGTAGAGTGTTTCAAGTATACAAGCACGAGAGTTCATCAAAAACAATACAAGAAAAACTAAAGTGAAAGCTTCCGCAATTATGGATTCTAAAACATGCAAAACAGAGTTCTAACCATCCAGGGGAGCTTGATATCAATATGTATGCCATAAATCGAGTGATTGTAGAGATGTAAACGGGAAGCAAAGAATTAACAGAAAAATGGCAACTTTAGGCTTCCTTATTTGTATCAAGAATTTCAATCGCCTGTAATTATTGATAGCTGACGACATATATTATTAGATTGTCTGCTACTATGTGGCACTTTTATGTAACTAAGAATGCCAAAAGCAATTTGAATACATGACCATTACTTTTTAATATATAGAATTACACAGGTAAAATTCTAAGGAAAATAGAAAATCTGCTTCTCTTTTCTCCTTAAAATGAAGAAAGCCATCGCCCTGCCTCCCCCCCAAAAAAAAAAAAAAAACATGACCATTACTTTTTAATATATAGAATTACACAGGTAAAATTCTTAGGAAAATAAGAAATCTGCTTCTCTTTTCTCCTTAAAATGAAGAAAGCCATAGCCCTGCCTCCCACCCCCCCCAACCCCCCAAAAAAGTCATAAAGCCGAACTTATTCAAGAGGTTATAAACATATGAATGTGAATGCTCATCAAAACCTGATTATAGCTAATTTCCTGCAACAACAGAATGCAAGTATGGTGAGTGCCTCAATATCAACTCTTCCGGTCAAGTACAACTGTTAGTGCAAGCGGTATGTATCACCAGACCCACAGTACGTGTTCAAATAAACGGTTGGGTTCACTAACCACGAAACAAAAAGGAGCAATGACAATCAATTGGGATAATCAGCATCACAAATTGCAGGTGCTGAAGACTTTATGCTCGAGCAAAAGGATGCATATTTAGCCCTAAAACTCAAAATCCACTAACAATCACAAAAAAAGACCTATTTTCGTATTGCGGTCTAGGCGAGTCTAATTTCTTACTGCACAAATTGTGCACTTAATCAAGTGATGCAGGATAGGATTCGGGCCATAGCAAGAAAGCAAAATGCTGCGAGAAGTGTCAATGTAGCCCTTGAAATGGATTTGTCCTAAAGGCATGAATTAGCAACACAAAATCAACCTCGTAAGTTCACCAAACAGACTGAAAATCATACCAATAAACGAGCCAAACCAAAACAGCACCCATAAAAAGAAGGGTTAACCAACAAAAAAAGCAAGGTAACCTATTCACCTGAGAACCACCAGAAAACACAAAAAGAAGCAATCATCTTCAGAAAGAACAGTCCACAACTCCCACTCGATTTGCAAAAAGACACACCCAAGCGCCGCGTTCAAACCAACCCATGAACAACGACGGACCCCGCCGGAGAAGAACCACCAACGTCACGTTACAAGCACCCAAACAAAGCAAGAAAGGAACAGACAACCGGGGGGGAATAGAAAAATAAAAAGGCACGGCACGGCACGCACCGGTGCTGAGGAAGACGAAGTAGACGGCGGTGTCGACGCCGGACACGTCGATGACGTCCTGCTCGGACGAGGAGAGGGCCTCGCGGATCCAGGCGAAGGGGTTGCGGGAGGCGTAGTTGCCGCCTTCGAAGGGGTCCATGCCCCTGAGGAGGCGGTTGGGGTAGTACACCACCTTGTTGCCAGGCCGGCTGGACAGCCACGCGAAGAGGACCATGAGGACGGCGAAGATCACGAAGGACGTGATCAGCGACGTCAGGAACGAGCTGAAATCCATCTTGGTATATCCCCCGCCGCCTCTTCACTAAGCTTCCTTCACAGCGTCACAGTCCCGGGGAGGGAAGAGAAAAGGCAGTTTCTTTCTCGCGCGGAATGCGAAGTGGGTATAGGAGAGGAAACGTCAGGGGGAGGGAGAGGGAGGAGCGACGGTTGGGAAGAGAGGGTGGTGGTGGTGGTGGTGGAGTTATTATAACGCAAAGGTGTCCACTGGAGAGAGGAGGAGAGAGAGAGAGAAAGGTGATGGGGCTTGGAGAGAGAGAGAGAGAGAGATCTGGCTGCTGTGGAGGGGATGATGATGATGAGGATTGAGGAGAAGTGATGAGATGAGCTGGCCCGTGGGGCCGCCTTTGCTGCTTGCTTGCGGAGCTCGCTCTGCGGGGGAATTATCTTTTCTGCAATTTTCTTTTCGGTTCGTGGTGGAGCGTAGCATGTTGCATCGTTCTTTTAATGCAGAGAGAGAGAGAGAGATAGAGAGAGAGAGAGAGAGAGAGAGAGGGAGAGGGGACGAAGAAAGGGAGGGGGACAAGACCGTTGAGGTGGGGGGACAGGGCGAAAGGACGGGAATGCCCTTTAGGTTCTTGGCTCGGTTGGGTTTCTCTTTCTTTTCTTGACCGGCTTCCCTGCGAATCGGGGATGTTCTTGTCCGTGCGGCTATCGAATCCCACGGTCCTCACGCGTAGCTAACGGATCTACTACCTGCCCGGAGAAAGAATGACCACAATGACGACAAATGTAGTTTTGAAATGCCTTCCTCGCTTTCTGAGACTTGCGTTCGCAAATTTGTGTTGCGGCCATGGTAATACTACTTCAAATTGTCGAAACGTCAAATTGCATTTAGTGCACCTCCATTTGTGAAATTGTGAATTCAAACCTTTCCTCGGATTCTTGAGAGGGTTGCTCAACCCTCTAGTCCCATCACCAAGGGCGGCAATGACCCTCTGAAATGGTGGCTAGGGCCCGAGGGTCTCTAGGTCCTCCACCTCCACTACAAAGTGGTCATGGCATTCCATGTGGCTATGGGAAGAGAGTCGTAGTTAAGAGATGATCACGGTTTTGGGATAGAACTAAGAACTAGAGAATGAAACTAATAAGTGGTCTAGTTTTAGGTTCAAGAGCATATAAGGTAAATTCATATTCTAAAAATTAGGAAATTGATTGAGTCGGACAAGTTTTGAATTTCAGCATGTAATTTGTAACTCGTAACAGTGTTTGTACTTCTCTTATGTTATGTTTTCACGCAATCTTGTAGTGTACCATGGCTTCCAATAATGAGTATATAAACTAAAACCACTAATATATACTTCCATTTCATAGTGAGAATATTAAATGATTCACTGCAATCGTTCAATTAAGAATACGGGCAGAACTTAGATAGATTTTGAAATTTGTGATGGGATAGATTTTAGATTCTGCAACATATAGGGTAAGTTTCGATAGATAAGTTTCAAATTCCAAATAAAATCTAGACAATGCTAAAACCGTTTATCCCTAGTTGCAATTCTCTACCTACCTTTCTTTTTTTTTTCTTTTTTTTTTTTTTTTTTTTTAAGTTTCTTTTGAATTCCTAAAAAGCTTGAGCACAATGTTTGGCATGTGAGGGGGCAACTCTTCATTAAAATTTATAAAAATTACAATTAAATTCTAAAATTTAACAACTTAGTAAAATTAAGTCATTTCATTAATATCATCCAACTTGACTAATGGAAAAAATTGACATAAATTTTCTCTCTCTCTCCTACGTGGCTAAAATAAGAAATATAAGGTTAAAACGATGTTGTCCTAGTCAAATTTGGTTATTTAATCTAAACTACTATTTAAATATGTGATAAAATATACTAAAAATCCTAAACTTAGATAAAAAAAAAAGTGGGGGATGTGGATCAAGACAACACATCCTTTTATCCTTCTCTTTCTTATTTTGGCAGCACAGGAGCATGAAAATAATAACAAAAAAAAAAATAACATCAGTATCTCTCGTCAATTCGATGAAGTGTCAATCTACAGGTTACAGAATTATATTATATATTTTCGAAATCATCGAATCTCAATTGTACTTTTGAAATAAAATTTAGAAATTCCAACGTGCTTTTTTTCTTTTGAAAAAGGAAGACGATGCAGTTTGAATTTTGCTACCATTCCCAAAGTCCAATCCCGTCACCCTGCTCCATCCATCTCTCCCCTCTGTCCGTTCGGTACCCGCCCCCGTCTCTCGTCACATGGATCCCTCTTCAGAAGCGTCCCCACCCCCAACCTTCACTCCTTTTCACGAACGCGCACACCACTCGTCACGGTAGTCTCCTCCCCTTACGCGGTCTCCTTCAAAAACCGTCCCCTCCCAGGACGCGCGGGCGCACGCGTGCATCCACTCCCTTTCCGCACGCGCCCTTCCCAACCACTCCGTCCGAAAACCACCGACGTGTCCTCGTCCCCCCTCGGCGCGTGCCCTTCTCGCGCGTGGGCGTCGTTTCGGGGGGGGGGGCCAATCGCCCGCGCCCAGGAAAGCTAACCGTCAAAGCGGGCGACGTGGCGGAAGCTGACAACGCTTGCTTTTTTCCCCTCGGCGGGGAGAAAAGGAGACGTGTCCCGCTTGCCGACACGCCGCGAGGACGGCGGGGCCCGCGGTTTCTTTTCCTACCCCAACTTGTGATCTTGCGCGGAGAGATCGCGGCCGTTGACCCTGATAACGTGGGGCCCGCGTTTGTCCTAGTACTCCGTTGATCCTAATAATGCTCCTTTTTTGTCTTCATAGAAAAAAATTAAATTAAATTTGGTGGATTTGACGGGTGGTATTGTCCGTCGGCAAGGATGAGTCGTTGTTTCGGTTTGCCATCGTAACATGTCGGCCAAAGCGGTATTAGAAAGCACGTTTTGGCTGGAGCTCCATGTTTTCTAATCCCCAATAATTCCGCGATGAGTACGTTCGGACCACATGGCCCAATTAATTTTAAATCCATATTGATATGTCCATAAATTATATAATATGAGTTAATTTTTGTTTTATAAGAGATTCAACATCAATGTGTCTGTAATAAATGTGATATCTATTAATTTTCATCCAACGTCCCATTGATTTGATGACATGAAAACAATCATGACAATTAATTCATTCAACATGAAAATTCGACATAAATGAATTTTTAAATTACATCGATGTAGAAAGTCGAATATGAACAAAACGAATTGAGATAGGCCAACATTGAACTCGCTTATCTCTTTCTAGAATCACCAAAATCTTAGGACAAAGTTAGGGTATTTGGCAGAGTCCAGGAATCTAAAGGAGCTCCTGTCTAGAAGGGATGTTGCTAGAGATGACAAGGACAGACAGGAGTTGCTGTCCACGGCCATCAAAGGGGTGCTAGCTGGAGATGAGATGAGAGAGAATCTGCGAGGCTTCATAGATTGTCACTAAAGAATGAGTATCCTATGGACTTGGCATTTTTCATTGAAGAGCTTGTGAAGAGAGATACATTGCAAACGTTTTGAATGCTTCCCCTGATTTGGCTGAAGTTTCTTGACTCTTTCCATGATCTTCTCTTCCTCACAGAACTGGGATACATCATATGAGCTTGGATTTTTTTGGCCACGTTTTTTTCTTTTTTTTCAAGAGTCCTTCATGCTGAATTTCTATGTTGGATTTGCACCAAACAAGTGGATTGCCACATGTGTTTTCATGTTCGTAGTTTAACACGAATGCTAAATGAAAGCTAACGGATAATAGATTTGTTGGAAGTATACTACTTCAAGATTTTTCAGTGACATGGAATTAGTTTGGAGAAAGTGTGTTACGATTGTATCGATTTTAAATGTCTTGGTACTAAAACTAGTTTATGGTAAATATATCACAAGTATGCTAATTTAAGAAAATGACACAAAAGTTTTCTTAAATTTTGGCCAAATATATAATATCATCATTGAACTTTTAATTTATTCAATATGGTCCATGAATTATCGTCCATTATATAATGTCGTCCTTGAATTTTTAATTTATTCAATATGATCTCTAAAATTTTATAAATGTTTGATTTAATCCTTAGACTAAACAATCCAAAGACTCGATTGAATTCGAAGATATAATAATTTAGGACTAGGTTAAATATTTATCAAAAGTTTAAGATCGTATTGAATGAATTGAAAGTTTAGAGATGATATTATATATATATTAAGCTAAAATTTAGAGATTGTTTGTATAACTATCCCTTTTATATCATACTAAAATCCCCACAAGAGCAAAGATATGCATAAATACATCTATAATCTAAATTTTAGGTACACAACACCGCAATCGAGAGATGTGCTAGAGTAGAGTCTAGCCACGACGATTGAAGCAAAAAGTAATTTCAAGACGTGTAATTCATCTCTGGTAGATTTATTATTTGATTAAATCTAATATGGGTTCAAAGTCACATCGCTACATTGGTTTAAGTACAATCATTCATCGCATCGCGAAAGATAATGAAAGGAGCGCACTCCAAATTGCGATACGAGAAATCCTATGGTTCAAATAGAGTAAAAGATAATGACACAGAGAAGCCTTCATGGACTTGGGCGATGGCGACGGCGACGGCAACCTAATCAATCACAATACGCGTGTTTGTGAAGGCGAAGACGGGACCCTTGTTGGCCCCGCCGTGCTTAAGCTTTCATGTCAATCGCCACTCCAAATGGTCTCTCTCGAACTCTTTAGAAATTTTTCTGTGTTTTATCCCACATGAAAAGCTTGCCGGAGGAGCTTTGTCGACACGGTGCAAGTTGTGAATGGCCGTGTCGGCTTTCGTGTCCAAGCGTTTGACGTGTGAATTGCGAGAGAAAAGGAATATCTAAGGACGACGTTGACGGATAAAGCAATTTAGGTACTTCCCAACATCATTAAATTCATTAAAACGAGAATCAGGGAAAAATTATTTTAATCAAGAAAGGAAAAGCATAATAATAGTAAAAACATCACTTTCGAATATGAAAAAGTATCATTGTTAGGTTAATCTCACACACTCATTATTTGATGAGCGACACGTGTTTTTTGAGTCAATTTTGCAAAAGAATTCTTTCACATATCACTCTTCCAATAATTAATATATACTTTTTATACCGATACTAAACTTAATAAAATTCCGAGAGAAAAATACCAAACTTACAAAAATAGGTCTACAAAATCGAATTGCTGAATAATGAAATTCGGAATTCATCACGTCGTACCACAATTGATGTAAAGAAAATTCTCACGGGTGGCTCAACCCATGGTTTAACCTGAAAGGACCATCGAAAATCGAGGATAAGATAGGTACTTTTCCTCGCCCCAAAAAGATATGTGGTGTTCAAAGAACACCTTCCGTAACAAGTCGCGCAAATCACGGACGTATCCGAAAGGAAACCCTTCTTTTGCACGCGAATTAAGATCGACAAATAAATTATTATATCCAATCATTCGATCTTTCTTTGCCGATGGAGGTGGGCAGAAAATCGTGATGGCGCGGCGGCAACCGCATTGATGGAACATGGGTTCCCCAATAATTCACTTTCGATAGGGACTCGAACTCTAGAGTGCTTCACCAAATACTAACCGAGACGATGCCGTTCTCCACTCGTTCAATAGCCTGTGTATAATAATTGATAGAGAAAGGGGCGATGGAGAATTCGATTTTCTAATATTTAGGCACGAATAATAACTATTTTGATTAGAAATTAATTTCTATAATAGAAATAGATTATTATCCATTTATATTTCTTGATGACTTTCTCGAGTAAAAATACGCGTTTAATAATAATACAAAAATTTATTTTCAGAATAGAAATTTGTATGATAATAATACAAAATTTCTCTTTCCAAGGTAGCGATGGATGGTTACAATAGGTGGGGGGTGGTGAAGGCGATAGATGGACGAAGAGCAGCTGAAAGGGACAATGGCAACGACGAATAGCAGGTGGGCAACTGGCTAGTTGAGAGAACGAGCGATAAGAAGAGTTTTTATTTATTATTTTTATTCCAGAATTAAAAGATTATACAATTTTTACTTCTCATTTTTATTTCAAAAATATTTATAGACTTAAAATTTGTTCTATAAATAAACAAATGAAATTACGTCATCAAATGTAATTCTTTTCTAGATTTGTTTTTGGAATAGAAACATAGTTCTAGAATAAAAATCGAAAGGTTATCATTCGCGCTTTTAATTTCGACGTGAGATTTCACTTCCACGTTCGCAAAGAAATATGGCAAAAATATGAAAGTGAGTTAAAATTAGAGTAAGACAAAAAAAAATCGTCCCTATGCCATATTAGTTTCAAGAAAGATAAATAATTTAAACTTTTTTTTTAAAAATAATTATTTATATCTCTTACAAAAATAAATGAACAAAGAAATTTACCATTTGCGAAAATATTTAAATATAAATTGTCATCGATAATAAAAAAAATTATGAACTAATTATTTAAAGCGATATAACCATTTATTAACTAATTATTCAAAATAATCACCTGGGATTCGTCTCGGTAGCGCACCATTCTAACAACGAAAGGGGAAGGTGAGGGGTTCAAACTTCCACCTTCTCGAGGAGGGATGGGGTGGGGAGCCTTGTGAGTTTCGGGAGTGGGTTTCTGCTCGCAAGAGAGGCGGGCGAAAAAGTCCGAGAGTGAGTGTAAAGTATGTATAGAGTATGACCGACAAAAAAAAAAAAAAAAAACTAATTATTCAAAATGATATAACTAATTATTTTTTTAAAAAATGTTATTCAAATTATTTATATTTTTGTGAAATAGGAGAAACTTCAGCCTTATCCAAATTAGGGGAACTCCACTTTATTCATTTGAAATTTGAATGGCTGGCCGAACAAAGTTGATGGAGAGAGAGAGAGAGAGAGAGAGATATTATTGCTTACGTTACACCCGATTCTGTATCGAAAGCGACGGTTCTACAAATACAATACGATTTACACGAAGATCTTGCGGAGAGCGCGACGGCCCACGGCGTCGTTTTCCTCCCCGGGCTGCACTTCTCGGCCCGTGGGCCCCGCTTGACGAAGATATTCAAAGGGACACGTGGCCCGCCAAGAGGGAAAGGGACAGCGTTAGTTAGAGAAGGGGAGGGACCCACGTGACGTCATCCTTCTTTCCCGTGCAGCAACAGTCTGCAGAGAAGCCCTCCTGTTTTGTTGTTGGGCCCATATCTCATCATTTTTGTCCATTTGAAGATAAGGAATCATGTTTCAAAAAAAAAAAAAAAAAAAAAATGATAATGAATCATGTTTGATTATGTAAATCTAATCATTTTTTTTCCCGGTCAGAAACTAATTAATGACTAAAGGCAAAATTTTTGATTAAGTAAGAAATAGGGAGTTTCGAAACAATCTCGATCTATGGTGGTCGTCGTCGTCACGAAATCGATGAAGGAAATGGTGGTGGTGAAGAAAGCCCGCTTTACTTGGAAGGGTAATGGTCTCGTGGATGTAATTAGGGGAATAGGACTTGCATCGGACGAAAATGAGGTACATAATGGTGGAGTCACCTAACAATCATGGGCTTCCCCTAGTATAAGTGCATTATCATTGTTGCTTCGAAACGAGAACCCTTGATCGATGAGTTTCTACAGAGATTGCTTGACGTGGGAAAGGCTCGGGCAAGCTCTGTCTCACTACCACCCCAAATTCTGCGCTTGTTTATAAAGGATGTCTCATGACTAGAGCTGAGGCATAAAATATAAGAATACAAGACTTACCACGGGGTGCACTAAATACGCGTTGTCCCCTGAGGTGCATCGGCACACTTGATGCAAGACATCTTGCGAAATACACGTTGTAGCTATGCTTCGACGCACATTTCTAAGATGGCTTTTTGATGCACATTTCTAAGATGGCTTTGGCGAAGGTATAGTACATGATTGAGGGTACCGTCCAAAGTTATAGTACAAATCAATGTCGAAATCGTCATATACTCATAGGCTTAATGCGTGTGCATGGATTGAAGCTGACACCATTCATTCGTTAGGGCTAAAAGGTTGCGTGGCCGAAATTACACAAGCTCTAACATATAAATGGGCGCAAGTTTGTAGGCCCATTGGACCCTTTTAATGTCCAAAATAGATGAAAGGCCCACCAACAGGCCATGCTTTGGGCACTTTGGCACTTATCTTAAATGTACCAAGGAAATTACATCCCAAATGCATCACAAATATTAGGCATGGTAGAGACCAAAGGTGCACTCACCTTCCAAAAAATCTCTTTCAATCACTCCACACATATTGACTTAGGAGCACCGAGGACATGATAGATATCCTTGGGTGAGATGAATTATCGGGAGATGATTGCTTTTTCGTAAAAGCACAAAAAAAATTAAGTATTTCTCATTTCCATGCATGAGCTTTTTTTAGGTTGTGTTTAGTCATCTGGACAATTTTACTGGATAAGATAATGATATGATAGGATTTGAAATCTCCTATGTAACATTTGGTAATGTTTGGATTTACAGGGACAAAACTAGATAAAACGTAGAACATAAAATATCAATTCCCTCAGATCCGAAAAAATAAAATAAAATTGGAGCATTGGATTCATCAGAACTGTTTATGATTGCTACTCATGTTTGCCACGACCACCTCTGTCGTTCGTTGTCTAGAACAATCATAGATGCCGTCCCACCTCTACTTCGGCCTTTATCGTCATCACCCTCTTCTCTACCTCGCACCTCCCACTTTGCGTTGTTCTTCTCGATCGTGCCCATCATCCATCTTCTCTACCTTGTTGTCTCTCTTTCTCTGAATCGATAAGCATTATCCAAGAGTCCATCTCAGCCAAGGAGATCCAAAAGTTTTGGGCCTTCCTCAACCAAACTAAAATGCTGAATATAGTTGAAGCATCCAGATTTGATATTCACATGGATTAGTCCTCTCTCTATTTGAAGATCCCACAAATTTTCTAGTTGTACCAAATATCCATGGATAAATTTTCTTTTAAGCAATGATGCTAAAGATGAAATCACAGCAAGTATAATTGTGACGGACACATACTTTGGGCTCAAATCGAGCACCAGCCTCACATTTCAGACTTGTCTGCTCGATCCTTCCGCTCGGGTCCACCCTGGCTTGTTAGTGCTTGAGGTTGGTCCTTGATTAGGATGGGCCTTCACGTGACAGAACTGGAAGCGATGGTCTAAGGCGATGGCGGTGGTGGCGAGAAGATAGATCAACTGAGAGTTACAAACTTGGCGGAGATGACGGCAAGAGTGGGCAACAATGGTGAGATGGAGAGAGCGAAGGTGGCTGGCAGGGAGAGGACAACTGGCCGCAATAATGACCGAGTGTGTGAGATAGAGAAGCTTTAGGAAAGTCTCGACTTGTCTCACATTTTTCTTTTTCTTGTTTTGATTTTGTCTCATCCGAGTGTATCTCACCTAATAGGTGGGATTTTTTTTTTACCTTGGTTATATTTGGACTACGTCTGAGTATATCCATATCTTACATCATTCTGAAAAATGGATAGGATGAAAACTACTCTATCCGAAATTATATTCGGTCTACCAAGCATAACTTTATTGTTTATATCTTCAAGCCCTCCATTGCTCAGCCAAAACTCTTCCAATTCCAATTCGGCCTATAAATGTCAAAGGCGCCAAGCTTGCTCAACAAATATCTATGTTGTTTCCGGCATAACGGCTTAGTGAAGATGCCTGCTTGCTATTCTACAATTCCAATTCGTCGAGTTGTAACGATGCCTTCTTGAATTTTTTCTTGCTTCGTTCTCTCGTGGAAAACTGCGTTTGCCGCTAATTTTAGCACGGCATCATTATCATAAAACAATTCACTTGCTCCATTGACTTGCACACCAAGATCTGAAAGTAATTTGCGTGTCCAAATTATCTCGCAAACAATTTTTGCCGTGGCTCGATATTCTGATTCTGCTGATGACAATAAAACTGTTGATTGTTTCTTTTTTTTTCCATGAAATCAAGGACTTTCCTAGCTTGATGCAAAAACTAGTAATGGATCTTCTTGTCATAGGACAAGTAGTATAATTTGTGTCACAATATGCTGTCATCTTCATGTTGTAATCATGAGATAGTAGAATTCGAAGTCCTGGACATTCCTTCAAGTACTTTACAACCTTTAGCGTTGCATTCATATGTGATTGCTTCAGGTTGTGCATTAACTGACTAAGTATTTGTACTGCATAATATATGTCAGGCCTGGTCATGGTGAGATAGATTAATTTGCCAACAAGTCGCTAGTATCCCGATGGGTCCTTGAGCAGTGGATCTTCATTTGGAGAAGAAGAACTTACATCATATTCATATGTTGTCAACTTGATATTCTGCTCAATAGGTACAATTGCTGGTTTGCACCTCGATAATCTTGCATCTGATATGATTTCGAAGACGAATTTTCTCTGACTGAGATAAATTCCGTCACTAGATTGAGCTATTTCGATACCAAGAAAATATTTTGGAGGACCCAAATCTTTAATATGAAAAGTCGAATGCAAGTATCCTTTGAACTTTTGAATTACAACATCATCATTTCCCATGATAAGTATATCGTCAACATAAATTAATAAGTAGATCGATGAAGTACCTTGGGTCCATGTGAACAATGCATAATCATGCTTCGAGTGTTGAAAACCCGCATTTGCAAGTGCTACAATAAATTTTGCATACCACTGTCAAGAGGCTTGTTTAAGCCCGTATAGGGATTTGTGAAGACGGTACACTCGAGACTCCCCCTATTTACGTAATCCCCATGGAAGCTCCATGTAAATTTCTTCATCAAGGTCTCCAAAGGAAGGCATTGTTGACATTCATTTGATGTAAGTCTCAATTACATAATGCAGCAATCACCAGAAAAGAGCGAACAGTGACCTCTTTAGCAACTAGAGAACAAGTCTCATGATAGTCAAAGCCTTCACGTTGCGTGAATCCTTTAGCAACAAGTCGAGTCTTGTATCGCTCAATTGAACCATCTATATTATATTTTATTTTATAAACCCATTTGCAGCCAATGGGCCTTTTGTGAGAAGGCAGGAGGACGATGTCCCAAGTGTTATTCTCTGTGAGAGCAGCAATTTCTTCTTTCATGACCAGGCCATGAAGCTGGAGTAGGTTGGTCGGATGATTCTTCTGTTGTGCTTAAGACTGGATCTTGAATTTATATATTGCTGGGGTTCTGCATATTGAATGAAAGGCTGAATTCCTATTTTCAATGTGCTGATTTTGTTCTGCAGGTGTGATTTGCAACAACAAAAAATAGAAGACAATTGGAGGCAATTCGGAAAATTTGGTGCGGAAGGTGGGTCAGAAATGTTGCTCTAATACCATAAAAGGAAATGCAGGACAATGGAAAAAAAAATATTATGTGTATTTCATTATCACAAATGTACAAGAAAGTGTTGGTATTTGTAGTACAAGAGAGAAGAAAAATGAATCAGAAATAATATATACACAATATTGTTTTCCCTAAAATATTTTATGTCTATGATCTGTTATATCAATTGTAATCCTAATATATAAGATCAAATTCTTCTTCCAATAGATCTTTTGATAGTGGGAGTTTTAGATATGAGTTTGTTGGAAATGTATGTGTGTGTATCGTGGATAATAGAAAACTCTAATATTGTAATTAGATAACTTGTTATCAAATATAAGTGGATGTATATATTGAATACCAGGCGGAGTTTTAATTATGTTTGAGGTCGTGTCCTTTAGGTGAAAAGACAACCATGTCATTGTGCCTATTTTTGTTAAGTTGGGGTGTGACATCTATTTAAGGAAATAGATAAAAAAATATTTTGAAATAAAATTTTAACTAACATATAGTATATCTAAAATAGTATTTTATGTTACCATATGTTTTTCTTTTATACATGTAAATCTATCAAATTGGAAAAACGTGATATTATAAGTTTAATTATATTGTAATTTTTTTTAATTAACAATTAATCAAAAGGAATTTCTTGACTATATCCTCTCAAATGAAAATAAAGTAGAATGGAAAAAAAGTATATGGTATTAAAAAAATAAATTAATTGGTAATTTGAAAGTTAAATCATTATGATAAAAGGTTAATATCACAAAAAAATCTCAAATTAATATACTTATAATAAATTTACTCCACAGCAAATTTTTTTTTTTTTTTTTTTTGGATGCGGGAGGAACCGCTTTGGCCGATAGCCGCCATGTAAACCCCTAGGTGTCGCTAGAGGTGGCAAATGGGTGGGTCGGGTCGGGTATGGTCGGGTCGAAAATGGGTCGATTCATATTCGACCCATTTAACCCGTTTTGATCCATATTCTTGTAATGTAAATTTAATAATCCATACCCGACCCGATCCGTATCGACCCATACCTAACCCGACCCATATTGCTAAAATCTATTTATTGTGAAAACATTTTTATGTAATACAAATTTTAAATGAAAAATTTTTAAAATCTTTTTAAAATTTTTTTCAAAAATCAATTTTTTTATTTTTCAATATATTTTAAAATATTTTATTTATTTTTTAAAATACAATTTTTAATTATTTTTATTTTTAAAAATGTATTTTTATTTTTTATTAATTGTTTTTTTTTTTTTTTTTTTTCTTTTCTTTTTTTTATTTTCCTTCTCCTTCTTCCGTCGTCGGCCACGACGACGACGGCCGCCGACCGGCCACGGTGAGATTGAGCTTGCCGGCGTCGGGCGGGCTCGATCTCGCCGGATTTGGCAAGGCCAAGCCTTTGCTTGACACCGGCGAGCTCGAGCCTCGCCCAGATCCGGCGAGTCTCGAGCATCGCCCGATCGCCGGCGAGGCCGAGCCTAGCCGGATCTAGCAAGATTGAGCCTCGCCCGATGTTGGCAAGCTCGAGCCTCGTCGGATTCGGCGAGGCTCGGCCTCACCCGCGTCGGCGAGGCTTAAGACTCGTCGGATCTCGGTGAGGCTCGAGCTCACCGGCGTCGGGTGAGGCTCAATCTCGCTAGATTGGTGAGGCCAAGGCCCCACCCGACGCCGGCGAGGCTCGACCTCGCTGACAACTGGCGAGGCCTGTCGTCAGCCGCCGGTGAGGAATGAAGAAAAATAAAAAAAAGAAAAAGAAAAAAAAAGAAAAAAATTGAAATGTGAAAAATAATTATACTTTCGATTTCTTATTAAAAAATATTTTTATAAATTAAAAAAAAGGCCACGGGTTTAAACTTTAAAATGGGTTTCCTTATAACTCATTTAGACTATTTCTTTTTGTGTTTTACATTCACTGACCCATTTTTGACAAATGTTTAACTTTCACTTGACCAATTTCCGACCCATATTTAATCTTTACTTGACCAATTTCTGATTCGTATTCAACTTTCACTTGACCCATATATAACCCATTTTACTAAAAATGGGTCATAATATTGGTTTTTGACCCATATTGCCACCTCTAGGTGTCGCTAGCGGGGAAACCACCACCCCGGCGCCACACGTAAGTCACCACACAAACACGGCGCTTGACCTCCTCACCTTCGCAGAGCTTCGAACATGGGTCTCCGCGGTGGAGGACAAAGGATCTACCCTCTACGCTGCAACAGTCGGTGGTACTCTACAGCAATTTTTTCACCACCAAAAAATTCAAATTAGTACACACAACAAACTTAATATCCATTAGTTTCCATTAAATTTTACCATTAGATTGCCAATTTGGATAACACGTGGTAGTTGTTGAATATACTAGTTTGGGGTTTTACCATCCTTTTGTCATAAATGTATTAATTTGTGATTCTTCGTGATATTAATCTAATTTAATCGAAACTAACAGATAATAAATTTATCACAAATATATTAATTTGGAGCTTTTTGTGTTCGAAAAATCAATTGGGTTTAAATCGCTAAACATAAATTGGTTTAGAGTTTCTCATGGTATTAACCCCATGATAAATTTAATACATTTAGTAGTGAAGTGACTGAGAAACCACTCAATTTAGATATTAAACATGTTAAATATGGCTTATTACATATCTTATAACTTTAATATAATTATGTAATGTATATAATTTGGGAAATGAGTTATTCATTTTGTATTATTCACGTAGTTACTCTTACTTTTGGCATCAATTTACCATAAAATAATGACAAAGGATGATTCTCTTGAGGGTTAACTTAGTCATTGAAAAGACCAAATTAAACTTTCATCTAAAGAATGGCTCAATCTAGAATATTCATATTTTAAAACAGAAAAAAAAAGCTAATAATTTTCATACCCATTTTGCTTAAATTTTAATTTTAAAACTTCCATGTTGTCATGTGTAACTTTAAGCAATTTCCAACTTTGTATATTTGACTTTACAATTTTTTTTAAGTATATATATATATCAAACATTTTCATGATCATTAGTGACAATAACTATGCGCTAGCATCGATAAATATATTAATATGTGTCGACAAAACATATATCATCAATTAAAGAATGTTCACTTCTATGCTTGTGTCATGGCCCACCACCCGACCTCTATGCCTACCATGTGGCAAGACACCTAACACAACTTTTGCCATGTCTTACTTTCACGAATAAGTATTGATTTATTAATTTATTATCTCTAAACTTCATTCTTATCATATTCAATTTCAATAAGATGATAAAAACGAAATATCTTTGATCTAGTATTAAGAGCCTATCTAATTATGCATGAAAGAAATGATATGATTGTTTAATAATTATGAGAAAAAGAAACAAAAAATCCCAAATTATTCTCGCTACAACATATTTCTCCTGAACCTTTTTTATAACATCAAAATCTTGAAATTATATCAACTGTTATATATTTACTCTAAATATTTTTGTGTGACATAAAAATTAAAATCTTATATATTTATGTGTATATCTTAAGTATTTATCATTCGTCAATATTCTATCAGATGATTTTTTATAGATTTTTTTACAATTCTCACTTATAGAACTTTAACCGAGGAAAATGCATCATAAAAATATAAGTTTGAGATTTTTAATATCAAACAAAAATATATATATATATATATATATATATATATATATATATCTAAGTGTAATTTGGGGGTGTAATGTGGCTTTTGCATTTATTATTATTATTATTATTAAGGATAAACTCTTATCTGGGACTACCACCCGCCATGTGGTGGCCATTGATAGCCAGAACTTCCTTTTCGAAACCCTGCGACGCAGTTGCGGGGAGGGCTGGCGTGAGACATTGGTGGCTTACCCGGTGGCATGTGTGTGGTGGGCTGGCAAGACGCTGTCGCCCTGGTGGTTTATTTCCATTGCCGGCCGTGCGGGGTTCCCAGGTCATAAAAAAAAAAAAAAAAAAAAAAAAACTCTTATCTGGGACTTGACTTGCGAAAGCCGGCTGTATAAAGCCGAAACAGTGCACTCTCTTCTCGGACTCGTCTCCACTCTCGCTACCCTCAAGAAGCTTTATCCAGCACGAGTCGGGACCAGAAATGACAATCCCAGGAGCTTTCCCATCCAGGCTCTTGGCAATCTGAAAACCCCGTGGCACGAGGAAACGAGGGTCGTCCTTGGTTCGTTGCGGGATGGCTTCTCTGTCGACCTCCTGGTCGTGTTTCGGTAAAAGCGCTGGTTCTTCTTCTTCTTCCTTGCTTCCCCGCTTGGTGCGTTTCGAAATGCTAGGACTAGATAGACCAGTGTCTCGAGATGAGTTCGTGCTGTGAATTGGTACCCACGATTCTGGTGTTGTCTGGTCCGTCTCGCCGTTTCAATGTTCGTCTGAGGTTTATGTTTTTCTGCTAGTTTGAGAGGTTTTTCACGTTGTTCTGATATGGGTCTCTTATCTTTGGTCGCGCTTTCACTTTTTTCCGAGGAAAAATGCGTTTTTTTTTTTTTATTGGTCCGGTAAGATGTTTTTCGTTTCTTGATTCTGTAAGTGGATAATTTAGTTGTGGCAGGTAGCGGATTGAGGTGCGCGGTCAAAGCTGATGGTAGTGAGCCCGGGAAGCCAAATTCCAATTACTTGCAGGTATGTTTATATAAGAAAAAGGGAAAAGGAATTTTTTGCACTTATCGGGTTTTACAATTTAGTTAGTGTGTTCTCTGTTTGGGAGTAGCTTTTCACGGAAGTTGTTGATGCCGGCACTTGTTCTGGAGCTTAAATCTGTAGTTTGCTTTGCTTTCTCTCGGTTATGCTCATGTCTTTGTATCATTCGTAATCAGTTGCTGAAGTTCAAGGTAGAAGAACGAAAGTAATCTGCATAATGGGTTTTTGAACATCTAGGAGCTGAGGAGTAAACCCTGAAAAGATTTGAAGTGGGGTATGATCTCTGGATGTGTCAGTTCATTTCTCTAGCAAATCTAATGACCCAGACTCGCTTTCTCTCATTTAAATCTGTTCCTCTAGTTCAAATTATTTTCCACCTTTTCTGAGGTTCCTATCAGTTAGCATGACTGGTGCAGTTTAATGTTTTTTTTTTCTTTTTGGTGGGAGGCTGATGCAGAGTATGATCAGGATTGAGTTCTGGTTTGTGTAGCTTGGCATTGACATGTGTATGTGCGCTTGAGACTGAAGTTGAGCATGATAAATAATCTTTCGAGCTTGAATTTGAGAATCTTCATGTCTTTTTCGGCCGAGTCTGAAGCATGAAGAGAAAAAAATGATTGATAAATTTACTACCAATAGAGTGAAATGCTTACCTACTTTCTCACAGATGATACAGTCAGTGTGCATGTTGGATATCTTTAGGTTTTTACTTACAATACATCCACTTTAATGAGCATATTCCTTTCTCCAATTGAACTACATGGCTATATCTTCCTAGCTAAATTGATCCCTTACTACAAGGATGATGATGGTGGGTCATTCCCACTACTAAATAGAGAATGCTCAAGAGGTGGATTGCTAAAATTAAGGCATCAAAGCTATAGCAGTTATTCAAAAGAGTATGAAAGCCATCAACGGAAACATATGGTTCTTTTATGGAAGTGATGTCTTAGGAATATCTGGAAATTGTGTCACTGCAGAATGCAGATTTGAGCATCATACTGTACTTAGTGTGTTGTCATTCGAAACAATTCCTATCTATACTCATTCAAATGACATTCTATGTGTAAATATAATGCCAGCATTGGTCGTTTGGATTCTGAAAATTAGCATGCTGTTGAGATCTATTCTCTGAAGTACTCCTCCAAGTATAATTTAATAAACCACAGAAAAGAAGCTATTGCTGAAAACTTTTGAACATGTCACTTCATTTGGATTATTAATTATATTTTTTAACCAGTGCATGCACATGGGTTTCATATCAAGTAAGTTAACTTTGCTGGTCTCTGAATAGTACGGTCTCTGAATATACTCAGCAAGAGACTAATCATGGTCCAGTGTCAGTGAAGTCCATATATCAAATGTAGCATATGGTAATTTAGTTGTATAGTGCAACTACCAGATAAGGTGCCTCATTACCTTCATTGATATTATAATCCTTCATGTTCAATGCCATTACTAATTGTTTCTTTCCTCCCAAACTGTGTAGACATCATTTCTGGGCTCATTTCCTGCCAGAGTTGCACAAATTAGAGCTGGCTCAAAAAGTTCTCTTAGGCAGGGGCCTTCAGTACCTTGTATAAAATGTGAGAAGGATGAGTTTGAAGATGTATCTATTGAGCGTCCTCCATACTATAGTTACCTGGACTCTACATCTGGGCAGCTTGAACCAGCTTCTGGTGCACGTGCTCCTATCCCTGGAGAAGAGTACTGGCCAGAGGGAACTGCTAGCCGTGTCAGAGCTGCGAGGGCTCCTGAACCAACTGGAAAATCTTTGGGCTCTCCATCTTATGGGAAAAGCCCAGGAAGCAGGAGGAAGAAATACAAAACATCAGTCGCAGCTTCTGAATCCGCTGGAGTTGGTTTGCAATCAAATGATTTGCTTGTCCCAGAAGCTGTATCTGGATCATCTGAGACTGATCTCATACTGTCTGACTCTGAGACACCTGAAACTTCTGATGATGCTATAGAGGAGCATAAAGATAGCTCATCTGAGTATGTTGTTTATCAAACAGAACCTGAGGAAGAAGAGACTGGATACGATTTGGACAAAAAGCTAGGGCGTCCCCACCCTTTTATCGATCCAAAAGTGAAGAAGCCTATAGAGGAGCCACTTACAAGTGAAGAGTTATGGTGGAACTGGAGGAAGCCAGATGAGGAACAGTGGTCTAGATGGCAAAGGAGGCGACCTGATGTTGAAACGGTTAGTATTGATATTGGGGAAATGGCAAATGCTGTTCCTATTTCAACCATACTTTTCGTTTGGATTGTGGGAACTTGCATATTTCCTTTTCAGAGATACCACTTATATAGAGCTGGTTTCTGGAACTATAATCAAGTTGCCGTATGTCAGACTTACCAATCACTAAAAGAAAGTGCTATCAAACCTGATCATCAATGATGCTTGAATTTGTGACAATATGCGATGTACTGCCTAGTTTGGATTCCACTTGCTTTGTATTTACAAATCATTGATTCGGTTTGCACATATCATAGGACATGCTGTTTTGCAGGTTTTCCTAAAAGCAATGGCAGAGACTGGACAAGTAAAGCTTTACGGGGATCATCCAACATTGACTGAAACATCTTTATATAGAGCTAGACGGCATCTATTCAAGGAAGAAAGGCATGCATGTTTAGAATATCATATGTTTAACTACTTCTGCAATATGTGCTGATATGGGTGCTCCATCTGGTTATGTCTTTGTGGACAGTGGCATCTGTAGGTTTTAAGTTTTGTTGGATGACTGTCCAGGTTCATTTGTATTTTAGGTCAGGAGACTGCATTGCATGAGACCATTTTCCCTTTTAATATGTACGGCTACTCAATTTTCTTGATGACGAGTCTCTGTATTATTGATGAGAGAAATCCTTTTCATCTATTTTCTGTTCTCATTCCTAAGTGGTAACAATTCAATCCATAACTCAAAACCATTTTGCATATTATTGGAAGTAGCTATAGTTGATAGCTCTTCTTATGCCACTGTAGATTGATTCTAATTCATCATCAACTTATCGGCACTTTTACATCTTTGAGTTTGTCAGTTTCATATTTAAATAGATTGTGAATTAATCACGATCATGTGAGAGCTGCATTGAACTTTCAGATTTCTGTAAAATTTTAACTCCAGTTCAGCTATAAGTGCCTTCGTATATGTGGACCCTGAGCCCATTCCCATTTTTGACAGAATTTGTGCTTTTGATCCTTGTGCTTGATTCCTAGGTGAACCATGTGTGAAATTCCTTAGATTCCTTAGATTGCCTTGTGTCTAGAGTCTCAAGAAATGTTCATTTATATAGGATTCAAGCTGAACGGGATAGACTGGAAGAAATAGGTCCATTGGCATACTACTCAGAATGGGTATCAGCATGGAAGAGAGACACTTCACGCGAAGCTGTTCAAAAACATTTTGAAGAAACTGGTGAAGATGAAAACACACAACTTGTTGAAATGTTTCAGCACCAGACTGATCGAGAGTATCGCATTATGATGGGTACTGAACTGCGCATTAAGAGGGATCCTCTTGCAATGCGTATGAGAGAGGATCAAATCAAACAAAGTAATTAACTGAGTTCCTCTTTCCCCCCCCTTTTTTTCTGTTCAACCTTTTACATACCATGTCATAGTTTTTGTTTGATATAATGAGGTCCTAGGACTGAAAGGTTAGAAGCTGCGCCTCCTGTTGTGGCGCTACAGTCACACGCGACTGATTATTTATTGTTGCTGGTGGGGGAAGTTTCAGCATCATCCTGCCCTTGTTCAATACTTCCTTGACTGACTAAATCGGTTAATCGCATTAGGCAAAAGCATAATTTTAGCTCTTACAGCTTGTGAAACACCATTCATCTCCTATCATTCATCTTAGTCATGTCAAAGGATGAGACTAGGTATTGTTCTCTTTATTTCTCCCTGTTCTTTTCCATGGCTTCATGCTGGTTGTTGAAATCCTCTTAACTGTTGCAGTTTGGGGTGGAGATCCAGTATATCCTACCGTAAATTATATTCAGGATCCGAATGAAATTATTGATTACAGAGGTCCAGATTTTCATGAACCAACTCCCAATATATTGGCTTTTCTGAAGGAGGTTAGTACGACGTAATAGTTTCGTTTTTCTTTCTTGTTCTGGTATGATGTGCAAAATAATCATAATGACCAAAACGGAGATCGTGTGTGCTTTTACTAGCAAGTGACTTGTGGATCTTCCAACAAAAGCATCGTTCGCTAGTAATAAGTTAATATTAAGACAGTATTTATCATTCTAACATCATTCAGAGAACCAAGATCAGCTAGCTTTAATTACTGTTTTCCATCTCATCATTCTGTCCTTCCTTCTTAATTTTGTTTCACATCAGTGCAAGTTTTCCAGATTCTTCCTGTCTTTGTTGTGGAAGAATTTGTCGGTCTCCACAGAATTACTCCGCAGCTTCTGGCTTACTTGCTTAGTGGCAAAGTAATAACTGTAGAAGGACCCAGTAAGCTAAATGATCTGTTAGTTATGATGTCCACAAAGATGTAATGCATGCAAATTGATTTGCTGTTACCGCTGTTTTCACATCCTATAATTCCCTAATGTTAGCATCATAGTCCAATATTAGTTGTAGCATCTTTTGCAATTGTCTTCCAGCCCTTGACTTCCTTATCTTTGATCAGCGAGGCAAGATAATATCAAGGGAGGAGCTTGAGACAATTCTGGCAAAGGAGAAAACTGAGGAAATTGAGGTGATGTACCCATTGATTATGAATTAACTTTTTAATGCGTGATGACTTATGAGTACTTTTTCCTGCCATTTTGTCCATTGCAAACCTACTTTTTTGAAGATATATATACTTCTTTTGCGACTCCAACTCTCAAGTATCTTTTAACTTTTTCCGTCTCAGCTCTGCTTAATAAAATGGTCTGAACAACTGGAACCAACAAGAAAGACCTAGATTCTTGCAAGTTCATGATTGCCAACTTGGTTTTCAAATTATTTTGGCAGAAGAAATGAGATGCATTGGTTGAGTGATGGAATGTCTGCTTGAGGACTTGAACTCTCATGTCATATGAGGTGCTTTGTGTTAAGAACTTGTGATTGAGAACCAAAGAGAAGCCCTATCATTAAAAGGGACAAAACTAAAATGGATCAAAACTAGTTTTTGTTGCAGGTGGAGCTAGTTTCAAGTCCTTGGTATTGACAGCTGCCCTGTTTGTTGATATGTGAGAGAAATTTCTTGTAGTATTGCTTAGAATTCATGGACCAACTCCTCTTACCCGCTTTCTGATTTGACTCTTCGAATATTTCTTTTTTATTTGTTTAAGCTCAGCTAATTACTAGTCTTTGAAAGTTAGATCTTTACCAATAGGATTACCTGGAAAATCGTGTGATAATTATGAAAACAGCTAATAATGCAAATTTTTAACCCCTGATCTTTGTGATCAATGCAGATAGCAGACATGGACGAAGCGATGGCACGAGCTGTTGATATTGGGGAATCTGATGTGAGTCTCTCTCCTTAACACACCTCAATGAATCATGCACTATTTCAGACTTTCTGATGTGATCTGATTCGCTCTTTGGGCTTTTTATTATGCAGGAAGGAGAAGATAGTGAGCTTGAGGGTGAGGAAGAGCCAGAGAAAATTACACGCAACTGGAGCGTTTTGAAAAGCACCCCTGAGCTCCAGAAATCGAAGGTAATTGTCACGTATGCTCTTGTGCATTATTCCTGCGATCAATGTCTCTTTGGCAGGTTGAATTGCTTTTCCTCTTCCTGTGACAGCATTTGCCTCAGAGAACATTTTGCATTTCCAGTTTTATGCTCAGGCTTTGAGTTCTTCCACAGTTGAGGTGACGTGCATCTTTTTATGTTCTGGTTCACGGTACGAATTGCAGGACAAAAAGCCGAAAAAGGATGGTCGCATGTCGTTGGAAGAGGCGGTAGATGATTCCGAGAATCTTACAGATTTTCTCTTGGATTTTGAAGAAGATGAATGAACCCTCCCGAAAGGAAGAACTCCTTCACCTCACTGGCTATGCAAGTCCGATCGCCACACTCGCACGGCACGACATCGCCGTATATCATGAATTCAATCTCACTGGTGGAAGAGTGGAGAGCATCGCGTGCTCTGCTGAAACTCCGGGGTAGCACATTAGGGGGCTGTGCCTGTGGAACTTGTTGCCGTGGACCACGACATCGTGAGAGTCGGAAACTACTGAGTGATTAGTGCATTCTTGCGGTTGGCCTGGTGTCCATCACACTGCGGTGGACTTGCAGACCATAATCATCTGTCTGTCCTGCCGTCAAAATGGAGTTGATTTATCACCTTTTTTTAAAACATAATGCTACAGATCTAAGCTTTTTTTCCCCCCTAACGTGGTCGTGCATGCAATCAACCATGCCATCACCGTGTGTTTTTAAGTTACATGAAAAGAAAACACAATGGATGAGTTCCAGAGATTTCTTTCCAGAGCTGCCGGAAGATGGGTTTGTGTCACGACCTCTTTTTTTCCATCCGGGGGAAAAAGAAGGTTTAGCGGTATTTGCCTAAAGAAGTGGACCAATGGCCCTAAATTAGGCACGGGCTCTCCCAAGCCCATACCTCGCGTGACGTTGGATTTTGTTTTTTAATTCTTAACAACCTAAATATTTCTAGAGTCGCCACTAGCCTATTGGGGTCGGCTAGAAACCAATCGAGATACGGGAGTGTTGTCTCGATTCCTACGCAACCAGAGATTTCTAGAAACGGGGACTTGTTTACGCTAATGTTTCTATTAGCGCCCTTACGGTACCACTAACTTGAAAGGTTGTTTATCTAAATGGTCACACAATCTTGATTACTAATTAAAACCTTTATGAAACCACTAAGTGTCCATACAAATATTTTTGTAGTTTTTTTCTTAATGTCTAGGCTAATCCTAACATAATTTAGAAGATAAATTCGCACTCAAATTAATGAAGAGCGGTACGGTAAATAAACATCCAAGAAATTAAAAGGACTTGAAAATAAATATGGAAAAGGAAAACCCGATATAAGTCGGGCAAATAATATTACATGGCCTTGTTATCATGCCCCGGGACAGGACCTCCATGAGCGAAATGAGAATTCAAATATGCATAAAATTACTCTATATGCATGAAATTACTCTAAGTAATTTTAATCTATGCAAAATGAATTATTTACAAAAATGGTTATAAAATACCAAAATAGCGCTAAATTAGGAAAATGACCTTTTAAAATTACGGAAATTTAATGGAAGCCATTTCTATCCTAATTTGATACTATCTAAAATTTTTTTGATATTTTTTGAAATTTTCAGATTTTTTTTTATAATTTTTTTATAATTTTTTTAAAATATTAATAATAATTCCTTAAACCGATCTATGCTAACATGGAGCAACACAGCATATCAATATTACAATAATCAAGCTCAAATCGACCGTTTCAAGATCGAAACTTGGTTTGCACATTTCGTCGAATACTTGGCGTGCATCAAATAACTCCAAAACAGCTTCACCAGGCCATGTTTGCAGCCTTCAATCTCAATCCATGAGCAGTCTTATGTGGAACTAAAGTATCAAAATCATACTACCACATGCAGGGAGCAAGATTAGATAGAAATCACAGCTTAAAACACACGAAAAACAAGCTGGAATCATCATCAAATATGCGGGTTTGAGCTGATTTTGCAAATCTGGGTTTGAACCCAAGTCAAGCAAACAGGTTGAATGCCCATATTCAAGCCCCGACACTCATCACATATGAGATCCAAGGGAAACACTACTTAATCTGAGTGAAAGTAGGTAACATGAGCTTTCAAATGCAACAAAAATCATAGAGAAATGACTCACCGAACAACATCAAAACGACCTCTTCAAGAAGCACACATGCAAAACTCTTGAAGAGATTTCAACACTTAGAAAAAATTCCAGCCTCAAAATCAGTTTTCCGGGCTGGTTTTCCTCTTGATTTTCATGATCAAAACATGCTCAAACTTGAACAAAAATACATCTAGGATACTTATCTTGCTTCCTAGTTTCTGTTTCAAATGGATCTTGGCCGAGGAAGCCGAGAAATTATCTTTGGGGGCCCATGGAAGTTGGCTCCTGCAAACTGGAAGTGAGATTTGCAGAAACAAAAAACTGACAATGAAGGTTTTTGTTGAACTCTAAAATTAGACTTCAAGACCTCTTTTGTTGGAAAACTTAATACCAAACAAAACTATATGTATTATAGCTTGGGGTAAAAGTCAATATTTCCCTCATTTGTCTCTCAGTTTTCTCAAAAATACTCGCTTTTCTTCATCCATGACCAGCCGGGCTCAACACTTAGAAAAATTTTCGAACTTTCTTGGCCCGCGGCCCGCCAGGAGGGCACTGTTTCGGGGGGCTTTAGGAGACCTTCCCGATCTCCATTTGGGACGTGCGACCTATGGATGAAAAGATCTTTGAGTGAACTTTCACTCTCTAGTTGAGGGTTTTGGCTAATTTTGGCCGCAAGTTTGTTAAAATTTCACTTTTTTCTATGAAGGTTGATCTGGAATTTCTGGGTTTTGGATTTTCTGGAGTTGCTTCTGAGGGCGTGTTTGGGGAACGACCGTGAGCTCTCCCCTCTCTCTTTCGTCTCCTCTCTCTCGCCCCCTCAAAGAGCTTGCTTCCGTGATCTCCTCCCCTGAATTAGAGGATTTTTGGCCGGTCTTTTGTCCACCTACCAAGCCTGCCCACTGAGCTGGTTCACCTACTCTTCTGACTTAGCCAGAATTTTCAACTTCTGCAGCTGTTGAGTGTGCCGGTTTTGCCGCGATTTTCCCGTGCTTCCAACAGCTTATCCCTGGTCAATTTCTGTCCACTTGCAGTACCAATCATGGTCTTCCATCACGTGCAAAGATCGAGCTAAATGGGCGGCTGAGTGGGATATGGTGGGGCCACCAATATGCCTACTTAGCAGCTCCGAAATTAAGACTTAACCATGGGCAGGGTTTTGGTAGTTGGTTTGAGTGCTTTAATCCATCCATTTGTCAGCGGTTTTTGATCAATTAGCAAGCTCACGTGTAGTAATTTAATATCTTGATCATTTTTCGCAATTTTCTCCATCCAATTTTGCAAGAAAGTCCTTCAAAGTTAGCCATTTTCTTATCCGAAAATACTCAATTCAAGGCAAATTTGGTCATTTTGGTCCAATTTGACCGATTTGACTTAGCCTAAGTTCAATTTCAACTTAATTGATGACTAAGACGATGATTTAAGGGCTCGGGTGAAATTTTACAAAATTTGCAAATTGGTCCCTCAACTTTTAAAAATTGCATTTTGGCCCCAACTTGCCCTTTTAATTCCAATCTGACCTACTAGGCTTGGCTAGTCACATTTATATCATTGGCCCCAACTTGCTTCTCTCTTTTTTTTTTTTTTTTTTTTTTTTTTTTATTTAAATATTTTAATATTTTTAATATTTTTAATATTTTTAATTTTTAGGAAAAACATCTTCCATTAAAAAAACTATACTAAACACCTGGATGATCTATATTCAATAATTTGATATGAAATATTTTTGTGGAAAAACAAGTTCCCATTTTTTTGGAAATGATTTTTGGGCAAAAATTTAGGTGTCAACAGTCTGACGCTCGGAAGACCGCTCATGTAAAGCGTGTCTTGACGAAGAAATGAGAAAAGTATCATAAGAGTCCTAAATTTTTTGCATGTGCTAATTTAGTTCTAAATATTTTATTGGTGCATTAAACTTTTTATTGGTATCAATTCAATTCTAAATCTTTTGATTTGGTATCAATTTAGTTTTAAATTTTTTATGGGTGTCAATTTAGTTTTAAAAGTTTTGATTTTATGTCAATTTGGTTCTAAACTTTTTGATCTAGTGATAATTTAATCATTCCGATTAATTATGGTCGGGTATTGTCGATGTGGAGATCAGTTAACATGATATAATCGGTGCTAATTAGTCTTTGGAGTAGATAATTTTTAATAATATTTTAATATTTCTTGAATTATTTTTAATTTATTTCTTTTCTTTTTCCCTTTTCTTTTGTGTCTTTTCCTTCTCCTTTTCTTTTCTTTTTTTCCCTTCCCCTCCTCCTTCTCGACTATCGACCAAAGACAAGGGTTGGCGAGGCAGCGCTAGGCCTGGCCTTATTAGATTGGGCAAGGCCTAATCCTCACCCGATCCAACAAGGGTGAGCCTCGCTCGCCCAGTGTGAGGCTGCCCTCGCCATCGCCAGCGAGCTCGCCAGCCCTCGCTTTTGGTTGGCGACTGGCTAGAGCAAGGAGGAGAGCCCTCGCTTTTGGTCAGCGACTAGCTAGAGCAAGGAGGAGAGGAAGGAAAAAAAAAAAAAAAAAGGAAAAAGAAGATAAATTAAATTAATTAATTACTTAATAATTTGAAAAAAAATTAAAATATTATTAAAAATTATTCACGTCAATTAGTCATGCTACGTTAGCTAACGGCGTTAGCAATGAAAAAAATTAGTCGAAAGGACTAAATTGACACCACATCAAAAAATTTAGAACTAAATTGATATTAAATAAAAGTTTTAGGATTAAATTGACGCCACTAAAAGGTTTAAAATTAAATTAACATCTAGTCAAAAAAATTATAATTGAATTTGCATCAATAAAAAGTTTAAGACTAAATCGACACAGATATAAGAGATCTAGGACTTTTCTAACACTTTTTCTGTAAAAAAAAATTCAAGCACTTGGAGCAATAGGAACTTGATAAGGGGGCCAAAGAGGGAGGGTGACGACCATAATTGAATTTTGATAATTGCAAGACTCAATGAATTAATCACACACTCTTACTATACTATTTAAAAATCTGTTTGTTGTGACTTTATACGGGTTTCGCACAAGTTTTGGAGGCCTTGTGCTATTGGCACGATGGGGCGGGGTGCCGCTAGAGTAAGGGTTGTCGGTCGGTGCGCACGGTCCGGGCAACCGGACCATCATAGGCGTGCAGCCACGAAGTTAAGTAGATTACCCATGAAATGCACTGGGCACAACAGTTAAGAGGGGAGATTAAATTTTTTTCGTAAAAGGAGTGACAATAAATGTGTAGAAGGTGCTGTTGAAACTAAAAACATTTATGCAGAAGCTGAATTTTCTACCGAGCAGAGATTGAAGGGGTTAAAGAGATAGAAGAGATGCAAATCAGATTTAGAGGGGTTCGGCCTTCTACTTATCCTACTACACTCTCCAAAGCTCTAATAGCCTCAACAAGGCTGAAATCTACTATGTAATCCATGAGATATTCAGCTTGTGTGGAGTGTTGCCTTTACACGAAGTCTCATTAGTTGCTTCTATAAGCTTAAGCATCTCTCGCGACATTATATTACTTTCTTATGAAATTACAAGTATTCCCACTCTCAAGAGAGATTTACAATTATAAATCACTTGATTTTGCGCAAAGCAAAGCTGTAAAATTTGATGCAACAGAGAGAGAGAGAGAGAGAGAGAGAGAGAGAGAGAGTTCTTGAACTTCGAGTCTTCACCAGCCACTTGATCTGTTTAAATGGGCTTTCAAGCTTCAAAATATCCGTTGAAAGCTTTCCTAGTCAAAGCTTCACTGTTCTTACCTTCTTTGACCATCAGGGCTATATGCACAATCAGAACGTCTGTTTATGGGTATTGAATACCATTTCCAAAAGTAGAATTCTCTGCTTTTATAGTCTAGCTGACACCTTTTCTGCTTTTTACAAAAATGGCAAAATATGTTATCATATACTCCGCTTTAGGCAAATTTTAGTCCTTGTATGCGACCGTGAAACACCAATTTGAGTTCAAATCCAAAATGATTAAGATCTGAGTATTCCCACCAAGAGTCCAGAGACTCGTATCTAGAACCATCTATCCTGTCTATAGCGTGAGCTGCTTCAGCAAAATATCCCTCCAGACTTTCCACATTCTTGTTGAATGGTTCGTTCACCTTCTATAAACAGGTCCTAAGCGAATTGACGTTCTCATCTTCTTTGAGCCGTTCACATTTTATTATTCCGTTCAAGCTTTGACGAACCCTCATTCCATAATAATTTGTTCACCTTCTACAAAAGTCCTTACAAATTAAACTCATTTCCAGTCAAATAGTTTGTTCTTCTTTTATAGAGTAAACCCTTTCCATGCTTTTACACGTCCTGTTGTCGAACTCTATTGGGGGGAGAGACAACAATTGGCCCAACCCTACTCCTCTCCTCATCAAAAGGGAAAATCTCAAATAGAGACTCAAAGTGCCTTCATTTTCTCAAAAGATGACCTAAAATGAAACATATCTCAAATAAGAACCCAAAGTGGTCATCTAGTCTAAAAAAAGGACCTCACTCGCCGATTGATGCATCCCCAATGCATATTCCAATGGCCTCATTAGGGTATTTTCGTCCAATTTTTTTTTTCATTTTTTATTGTCCTGTTCATTGACTTCTTCATCCCCTGTTCATTTTCTTTTTCATCCCTTGTTCATCTTTTTCTTGCCTAGATCAAGAACACCGGACTTGGGAAAAGGCCGGCGAGTACCGACCACTGGTAAGGGCCGACGAGGGCTCGATGCCCATTGCAGACAGCGAGTGAGGGCCAGGCGTAGGCCTATAGGCTGACCCTTGCTAAATCTGGCGAGGGTTGGCCTCCCTTGGAGCCAGCGAGGGCTCGACACCCATCACTAGCAGCAGGTGAGGGCCATCGAGCCGTCGTTGGCTATGAAGGAGGGGGGCTGTCCAAATCAAGGCCCTACAAAGAGGTCCTAGAGGGCAAAAAGGGTAGCCGGAGAAGTTGTCGATCTGGGAGCGGTGGTGGGAGGAAGGGATGAAGAAGGCGACGTGGGTGTTCCAGTCGTAGCCCTAGCAGAAGACGAGGTTGTCAATGGAGTGGCAAGCAAAGGTGGGGGAGGTCACCCTTGTGGCCATCAGCGAAGTTGTCCCTCATTAACCCTGGGTGAGGGCTTGCCCAGCTCATCGGCCACTGATAAGAGCCGACGAGGGCCTAAAAGCCCTCACCCACAGCCAGCGAGGGCTCGACGGCCCTTGCCAGCTGCGACTAAAGCCCTTGCTAGATCTGGCAAGGGTCGGCTTGCAAGGTCTCACTCGTGGCCAATGAGGGCTTGGCGTCCCTCGCCTACTGTCGGCAGTGGGCGTCTAGCCCTCGCCAACCCTTACCAACAGCCGGTATTCGCCAACCCTTCCCAAGTTCGATGTTCTTGAGAAAAAGACGAAAAGGGGATGAAGAAGATGATGAACATTACAACCATTGACTCCAGAAAATAAAAAAAGAATTTTTTTTGACAAAAATACCCCTGATCAAACTATCAGAATATGCGACCAGCGAGTGAGGTCATTCTTTGAGACTAAATGACCATTTTAGGTCATTATTTGAGACAGACTTCACTCCAAGTCTTCTTTTGAGAAAATGAAGGTATTTTAGGTCTCTATTCGGGATTTTTTCTCATCAAAAATGATAAACGGCGTTGTAACAATGCGGAGCTCTCTATACAAAGTGCATCGAGGGTTCCCCAACCCTAGTGGGGGGAGCACGCCGGCTGTAATACAAAAAGATAATGACACCGGTTCTAAATTGTCCGCTCATTCTTCTGTCCTTTCAGCTCTCTTCTCTGAACAAATTGTTTCGAAATTACCTCTTTTATCTCCTTATTTCTCGTCTTCCGATTTAAATGTGGGAGGATTCTCCTTAGACTAAATCCAAGAGACTTTCTTTATTTTGTGGCGTACATTTAGGCCAGATCCTCGAGCAATTTGAGAAATCCCAGCGAGACGCAGACAACTGTGCATAGACATTAATTTCAAAAGTTTAGGCGATGGTACGGATAAAGAATACCGTCGAAGAACCTACTTTTGCCGTGGAGGGAGGTGATCATTGCAATAGCAGGGTTTGGAAAAAAAAAAAAAAGAAAAAAAATCACCAAAAACCCTAAATTTTGTCAAAAGTGACAAATTTACTTCAAACTTTTTTATTACACGAAAAACTCCAAAGTTTGCTAATCGTGACACATTTACCTCAGATTATTTTTTGTGACACAAAAAATCTCGAATTTTCATTTGCGTGACATATTTACCCTAAATCATAAGGGCATTTTGATCTTTTTACTTTTAAAAATTTTTTCCTTTTTTTTTTTTTTTTTCTTCTCTTTTCCCTCCGCCGGTCGGTGGAGGGATGCCGGCGTCTGGCAAGGGCTGCCCTCGCCGGCGTCGGCCCGGGCGAGGGTGACCCTCGTCGACGTCGGGCATGGGTTCCCTCGCCAGTTTGGCGAGGGATGCCCTCGTTGGCGTCGGGTGAGGGCCGCCCTCGCCCCGGATTTGGCGAGGGAACTCTCGCCCGACGTCGGCGAGGGAACCCTCGCCCGACGCAGGGAGGGCGGCCCTCGCCCGCATCGACGAGGGTCGCCCGACGCTGGTTAGGGCGGCCCTCGCCGGCGTCGGGCGAGGGCGGCCCTCGCCTGGGCCGATGCTGGTGAGGGCTGCCCTCGCCGAACGTCGGCTTCCCTTCGCCAGAGCCGGTGGAGGGAAGAGAAATTAAAAAAATAGAAAAAAATAGAAAAAAAGACGAAAATGCCCTTAACGAGGTAAATGTGTCACAATTCGCAAAGTTTGGGATTTTTCGTGTTACAAAGAAAAGTTTGGGATAAATGTCACTTTGGCTAAAGTTTAGGGTTTTTGGTGGCATTTTTCCAAAAAAACTAACACTGGGTTCCATTTGTTTTTGGTAACTTAGGATAATTTCTTTGAAGTTATAAAAATGAAAATAAGTTTAAAAAATTTATAAAAACTAATGCGTGATTTAACGTGTTTTTCATACATTTGAAAAATTTTAGGTGCTTTGCATGTGTTTGATATCAATGATTAGAGGGGAAGAGAAAGGATATTTGGATGAAGGAACAAAAAAGGAAAGCATTTTGGAGACATTACTGTAGCTGATTTTGTGTAATTTTTTTTTTTAATCTCTTGAGATTATACAAATTGTAAGGATTTGAAGTGATTGGGGGAGTTGCTTAACAGCCTGTGCCCTTATCTGTCTATCATTCGTTTCCTTTTCTTCTTATTTGTTATTATATGTATTCATTTTTTTCCCTATCTAATCACATCGAACAAACCCAATGTAAAATGAAGAATAATGGAATTCCTGAACTAGAAGGCTATAAAGTGATATAATTATCCAATTAATCTTAAATCTATTAAATGGTCAGTCCTAAATTACGCCAACGAATTTTCAACGGTAATTGACCGAAAGGACTATCTTGAAATTTTGGGTTAAGGTTTAGGACCACGTTAATAAAATTGAAAGGTTGAGTATCGAATTGACATCCTTATAATAGGTTTAAGACTGAATTAATAATTTCTCCTCAATTTCGACCAAGCTCGTTGACACAAAACGTGCAAAAGGCACATACTTAAGTATTTTAATGTCAAAACTTGAATAAGTTCTTGTTGTAAAGGATGATATACTCTCTTAACTCCGCTTGACATGCTTAAAATATTTAATTATTTGGGTTTCCAGTCAAAAAGGATGCATCTCTACACATTTTTACATGCTCGTGTCACAGTCCAAAGATTTTCCATGCACGAAGGATTGTGAATGATCCAAGACAACCGGATGAACCTTGCTTATGTTCTCTAGAATATTCCTAGGGCAGGCAATATTATAAATACATCTTATTATAAAGTGTTGTTATAATAAATGCCGGTAGTTGGTAGATAGAAAGATAGAATCTCCCTTGTTAAATTAAGGAGAGATTATAGTTGTAATTCAAGGAATATTTGTATATATAGGGATCTTCTCTCCCTCATTTGTATTACCTCACGAGTAATAGAAATCCAAAATTTCTCTCTCCAAAAAGTTTCTTTCTCTACAATCTTTGTGAATATTGTGAGAAAGGTTGACATTGGAAGAAATTTCTAGGGCTACACTAATAAGGGAACGCTAAATTAACTGACCTCTAACAAGTTGTATCAGAGCGAAACCAATCCAAGGCGCAATGGATCCATGTTCCAATGTAACATCCGTCCAAGGTGACAAGGCCATTCAGGAACGAAGTGAAGGGCTGCTAATCAACCAGCCTTCAAGGCAAAGAAAGGCCGCGAGAGTTCAGAGGGCGTGTTGCATGACTCGGAGGCTTGTATGGCGAAGATGGAGATCGCCATAAGTGACGTCCAAGGAGTGGTTGAGGAGTTATCCTAGAGCAATGAAAGGCTCAAGACCAGCAAGGGGGAGCTCCAAGCGGGGGTGCAATAGCTCAAATCCGACATGGGTGAAATCTGAGGAGAGATGCCAGGCACCTTGGGCACTACATTCAAAGAACTCTGGTCGTGGGATGATGCCTTGGAAGCCTTGGTGGAGGCCATGCGTGTGTAAATGATCGAACTTAAGGCAAAGCTCGCCAAGATGGAAGTTGCATGTGTAAATGTGGTGATCACCAAGTAACCTAGTCCATGAGTAAATGCCGTGAAGCCGAAGGAATTCAAAGGCTCAAGGGTGGCTGAAGACGTGGGCAACTTCCTGTGGCACATGGAGTAGTACTTTTAAGCATGAGAGTCACCAATGGAGCACTTTGGGTAAGTACCATGGCGCACTTTGGGTAAGTACCATGGCAATGTATTTGATTGACAATGCCCTCTTGTAGTGACGTCATAGGTGTGATGATAAGAGTGGTGAACCTATCACTACTTCGGAAATGCTCAACGAAGAATTTCGACAATTGTACTATCCTACTTATGCGAAGGAAGAGGCTCATGATGAATTTCGTCACCTGGAGCAAGAAGTTCTCCGATTTGCTGCACTAAATCCCTTCCATGAAGGATACGTGTTAGAAAAATCCTTTGTGATGTTCTAATAAAATAATCAAAAAGGCTACTAAAATTTATAATGATTGAGTAACTAGATCAAAAATGCATAAGCCACTATGCATATGATATTCTAATAAAACGTGTGAAAGATATTGTCAAGAATAATACTTGAAAGAACCAAAAAATAGACTCACTATTGAAGCTGAACTTATTCAAATAATATTATGACAAAGTCTAAACTTAAAGGTTAAATGTGTTCAAACACAAATTCTAAGAATGAATGTGTTCAAACTTAAGTCCAACTTATAAAGTCTACTTCAGATGGAACATACTCCGACTTGAGTTCAGACTTTATATTAAAAATGAAGATCTTCAAACTTAGAGAACTACTCATGTTCCCATCCTAACACTAGTTTAGAACATGACGAATCCAAAACTTGACACAACCAAAACGTGATAGGTCCAAAACGTGATGGTTTAGAACTTATAACAGGCAAGGCACGGATGATAATCATTATAGCCAGAAATTAATTTATAAAACAAAAATAGATTTTTCTATTTCTATTTTTGGATGAGTTTCTAAACAGAAAAACGCATTTGATAATAATACAAAAATTTTGTCTCTGAAGTAGAAATTCTTTTGATAATAGTATAAAATTTCTATTTCTTAAACAAATGTTTCCTTATGGAGTGAGTGAGATATTCATTCTTACAAAATTTCAATTGCTTATGGACCCAAATACAAATTGAGAGTTGTTATATTGTATTTTCAAAATCTTCACACAAAATTTTTCAGCAACCACCTGGATAGGCGACTACGGCTGGATAATATACTTATTAACATTCTCCGTACAATAGAAAAGAGAGATCCAAGTGCATTACTCTCGAGCATGGTAGCCAATGGTTCCCAAAACTATGGTAGAATGAAGGCGAATGAATTTTGGCTTTGAATCCTTCAAAAAGAAGCATGTTGCTAGACCGAAAAATCCTTATGAGTTATAGAAGGCTGAACTTTCTCATGCAAATATTTCAATCCCCTCGCTACATCAACAGCAATTCTTACTCTTTGCGTCCAGTCGAGGACAAGGCCTGGTTGCACAACTTGAACTCATTTTCTTCCTATAAAGTGATAATCCCTTCACTTAGAATATTTCATCTCTACATGATAAAACCTATTGAGAGCGTTAAGCCACAAAAGATGAGCAGGCTTCAATTACCATGTAGTACATCATGCAGTGATCCCATGGTCGCAAATTCATATGCAAGTACACGAAGATTCCTTTAAACACAGTAACCTAGCAACTCATCAAAATTTTCATGCTTCAACCTTGATACCACGAAAACATGAATGCATAAATCCATGACAATCAATAATCTACTATCGTTGATCAAATGCCTTTGCACCCAACTCCTAAAGTGTTCTTTGGGAAAAAAAATGTTACTTTTTCAAGGAATTGATGTCCAAAAGACTTCATCCTCAATGTTTCAGTGTACAACATATAAATAGATGAGGAAACCGTGAAAATTTCATGCTAGCATGTCGCACTGATCACTTCCACGGTCTACTACACAAGAAGTGGTGATATGTGTCCGACGCACGCGTGCTCAATGCATGTTAATCTTAGTTCGTGTACGACCTTTTTAAAAAGAAACATGACAGAGGGTATCAGGCAATTCGAGGCAAATTTTACAAAATCGGCGACTTTTACAAAGTGTGAAGGATTTTATCATAAAGGACCACTATAAATAAAGAAAATCCTCAAATGCAACATTACATTGCAAGAGTTAAGATAAAAAAATCCTCAAATACAACATCACATTGCAAGAGCTAAAATAGGAAATCCTCAAATACAAAAATAATGTAAATACATTACAGAAGTCAAAAACACAATTTCATGGAATCTCTGACATATTATAATTCCTTGCCATTTTATTGGCAATACTTTTCCTTAAGCGTGCTCATCTTCGTTCCCTCCTCGATCGATGTATTGCTTGTAACCTCATCTTGTGTTGGTCCAAATGGGTACTTCAGATCTCCATCTAGGGAAAAGTTCTTTCCCTCCTGTTGACACCTAAATTTTGATGATCCAATTAACTATTTATTGCATAAAAAAATTAGGGACTAAAATTTAGCCTCTAAACAAAGATATCAAATTAAATTGCATTTGTATTGGACCGGCAACGGTTGGGTCTAACTTAATGGTTCTGAGCTTAAATTTAGCTAGTTGAACTAAGTCCATGATTATGAAAATTTGGCTGAACTTATCACTCATATAAGCCCATCATTCCTTTAATGAGGCTAAAATTGATATATGCTCCCCACGTGTGATACTTCAAGTTAGGAAATATAACGAGCAATATTATGATGATTTTGAGAATTCATATATGTTCATGTGGTTGAATGAAAAAAGGAAAGAAAAGGTTGGCTAGAGGAAGTGGGTCGTCTGGAAAGTAAAAGAAAATAACAAAGTGGGGAAAGAAAATAATAAAATATAGTTGATTTGGCAAGTCACAAGGAAGCAGAATAAAAAAAGGGTAGATTGGCAAAGAGCAAGAGGCGTGGGAATCATGAAATAAAATAAAGACGAAATTTGATTCTCACGATTTGAGGTTGGAGCAATATTCGGTCAACAAAAGAAACAGGAAATAAAGAAGAATCGGCTTATATATGCGTGATATGCAAGGATAAGAAGGGTGAAAGGGATCTTATAAGATGCCTACAGAAAAAGGAAAGTGGCTTTTGGGCTTTCCTTGTACCGGCCCTAGCCATTCCATATAAAAGAAGAGCGCTCTCTTTTGAAAAAGAAAAAACGAGAATCTCTTAATACACAATTCAATACGAGGCGACACAATTCCGTACACGGCCAAATTGAGAACGCATTGAGAGACACACGTGAGAAGGGAGGAAGGGGATCCTCTCTTGACCAAGTTGTGAGACTCTCCTGCCGCGCGAGACTTGTGCCACCTGCCACTGCGCCTCTGCCATTGTTGTGCCTCACTGCCCATGATGCTGCCTTAAGCAAGCCTGCAATCCGCGATGATTAGTTGCTGATCCGACGACGCTGAGCCGCTGCCTCTAGCTCGACGTCCCCTGTTACTGCTGCTCACCCGATTGAACCGCGAGCTACCAACGACACCGCTCTTGCTGTCCAGACGAAACAGACCACCAATAGGTACCTTTATCAACGACCTCAGCCTCAACTACTTGCTGTTCAGATTGCGCCAACGAACACCACATCATCAGGGCCGCCCAACTCAACAGGACATCGGAAAAAGCCAAGAAATTTCTCCTTTCCCTAGGGTTCGGCTTCACGTTCATTTAGTCCTACTCAGTGGGGTTTGATGCCACAAAGTTTCATCCCAATAATAGTCCAACGCTTCAAGCATGCTTGCATCAGCAAAAGTTAACATCTCTAGGGGTCCCTCCTGCTGCGCAAGACCACCTCCTTGACCAACGTTTAGAGATTTTGGTGAATTCCCAATTCCGGAGGAACGCACGAGCGATGCAACAGTGGCGGTCCAGCAAGCTCTCAGTCAAAAACCAGCATAATCTCGATTTTCTTTTGCAGGTTTTTGCTGAGTCTTTGTCACGACTTAACCACGTGTGCTCGTGTCCTGATGACGAGATCACTGCCACTCGCCACCACCTTGTCACCGTTGCCGTTCACTGTTGAGGAGCCGATTGCGATCCCGATCCGATTGCACAAAGTCCAAATTTGGAAGCCAATATTCGGATTAGGTAAAAAATTTATCTAATTTGATTTCTGAATATTCTGTTTTCTTATTTAAAATATCTCGATGCACATGATCGAAGTTCATGATATATATAGTCCTATCCGTAATTTCAAGTAGCCTTCTAAATTGATAAATCTTCTTTATTTCACAATGTGCATACGATTAACAATTCGATTTCACGCGCAAAATATGACTTGTAGTCGCATGGAAAAATCGCTAATTCGATCTCACGCTTGAGATATGATTCAAGATTTTGTTAAAATTGGTCAATCTGATCTCATGCGCGAGATGTGATTTGTCAATTTATTAAATGGATATCAATCATATCTTGCCTGATTTGCTGTCATGTTGTTTGAATCGATTTTGTTTCTGTAAAAGAAAGCAAAAAAAATAATATATTTGAGTTGGATTAGATTCATGTTAGAATATTGCTTGTTTTAGGAAAGTCTGCATGTTTAAGATTAGGAAATTTATTTATTTCGAATTTTTTAAATAAAAAATACCAAAAACATTAATTTAGGATGTTAGATTCTCTTTTCATTAATTTAGATTGCACGTATGATTATGAGACAATTTTAATTTCGAATTTTATAAAAAAGAAAAAGAAAACCTAGAATTAGGGCATTCTTTGTACATCATCTAATTATTGCATATTAGGATAAGATTGTAGATTTAATCTAATTCTATATAATCTTTCTAATTAATTACAAGTTTAGATAATTTTTCCTAGATAGATTGCATTTTAGGTTAAGGATTACCTAGTTAAGATAACATTCTAGTTTAAATTAGGATTTGGCCTAATCTGATTCCTAATATAAGTTGGATAATATCTTAATCTAGATAGACAATTTTAGCTATTTTCTAATTTCAAATTTTACGTAAAATACAAAAAAAAAAACATTTTCTTAGAATAAATTAGTTTCTTTCTCTAGGATAGATTGCATACTTATTTAAGAAAACACACACACACACACACACACACACACACACACACACACACACATATATATATATATATATATATATATTACTTATGTCATATAGTTTAAGTCATATTATTATTCCGTCATGTTAGGTTAGTAGCATGCATTACATAAAGCATGATTCTCATTAAACAAGTGAAAATAATAATTAAGTAATTGCATGTTAACTAGAAATCATACCTAGGACTGTTTATGTGAATTCTGAGCTAACATTGCAGATTCTTTCGTTGCTATGAGGTGGGCCTCATAATTTATTATTTATTTTTTTTGTTAAATTAGTGGTTTGCGCATCCGCACGATCACCTCACATGTTAGAAAAGTAAATTAAAATTAATTCAAGCCGCCTACAAAATATTTTTTTGAAATAAAAGAGAAAAGTACCGAAAGAGTGTTAGAGAAATCTAGCATAATCAAATCCTTAAACTCACAATCTCTGGTTCACAGGAGTAAAGTAAGAAAGTAAATCTCCTGTTACTTTACTTGGATTTCTAATCAACCCATCAAAAATAAATTAGTGGCGACTCCTAATTGAAAAATTATTTACATATTAAGAACTTGAACCTAAATCGTGAATTGGTATGTGCTTAGGAGAACCCGAGCTAAGTTTAAGCTTAGTAATCCTTTAGCCAAACCCTAGGGTTGCGTTTGGTCATCCGGATTTCTAAACGGGATAGGACTATATATGATAGGATAAAAAAGCCATGAATTTCTTCATATCCCATTCATTGTTTGGTGAACTATGGATTTAAAGTCGGATATCCTCGTATCTTATCCAATTTACTGTTTGGTAAACTACGGATTTAAAGTCGAATATCCTCATATCTTATCCAATCTATCGTTTGGTGAACTACGGATTTAAATTCAGATATTTCAAAAACAATAACATTAGGCAAGTACAAATTTGCAGGTTTATTATTCACAAAATCATCCAAAACAATATATCTTTTTCAAATTAACAGATTCCCATCGAATTTCATGATTACACATCGTAATAATTTTTTCCGTTCCTTTGAAATAATCTTTTGGTTATCCCCTTCAACATCAAACGTTTTTAGAATAACCTCAATTTCGATATATTCACTTTGAAACATGAATTATTTTTCTCTCTTACAAGTTTTTCATTTGTTTCCATTTTGTTACAGGTCCAATACCAAATCAAACAAATGCCCAATTAGAACAAAACATAAAGTCCAAAGTTCATTCGCTTTTTTTTTCCCAGTTGTCATGAGGATGCAATGATAGTTAATCATGTTAACGAACGATCTCCGAACAATTCGCATTTATAAAGTACATTACATTTGTTGAGTATCGCCCAGCTGCATTTTAATCAAAGTAAACTCATGTTCACGTCCATATAAAGCAGTGGATGCGAACTATCTTGACTTAAGGCTTCTTTTAAGTTCATGGCTACGTTTTTTACCAAAGAGACAGAGAAACTATATACGAAAATAAAAGACAAAGACAAAAAATATTATAGATAATGGTTTTCTTGGCAATCAACATGGAGATAAAATTTCAAGCCATATCCACCTCTTTTAAAGCCATGGCTACAACCGAAAGGTCCAAAAAGATAACATTAAAGCTTATAGCTAGCCCCAAAAAACCTTTTAAAAAAATAAAGAAAAAAAGAAAAAGTAGGGGGAGAAAACATATCTCTCCTACAAACTCAGAAACAACTCAATATAACTAAAATAATAGACACCAAATATAAGACTCTAAGATAGATGTCCAATTTGGAACAAAGCTTAAAGTGCTACTCCGATACGACTTCATTCACTGCGATTCATCACTCCCAATCATCACTCATTCTCTTCTCTCATCTCTTGAAGAAGTAATTCCATAAATGCTTTCCTATCGTCTCCTTGAAATCCCAAAAATAGATGAATATTCTCAAGGTCCTTTACAATTTTTCTACATAATTTTATTCTATCCATAGCACCTAAAGACATTTGAAGAAGCTCCTCATTGATTTTTTGTTTGTCATCATCCAAATCCTCAGCATGTCCATGCGGCTAGCGATCATCTCCATTCTCTCGTTAGCTTTTTCCAAGAATGAGCCAAAAGTTCCTGCTATCTCAACTAAGCCAGCAGCACATTTGTCACTTACCTTAGCCCTTTTTTTTTTTTTCTTTAAGAATCAGAAACATTTTGTGTCTGAGAAGATAATAGTAGCGGTAAGTTTTGACTTACACCGTTGGTCGCCACATTATCATGATTTTCACCTTCCTCATGATCAACAGCCGCATGAGCTTCTGAAGGGTCTTCACTGAGATTTACCTTAGCACGGTCTTTTCCAAATATGGCTACTAGTCGATCATATTGAGGGAAGGACTTCCCTCTCAAAGAAGCAGCTCCTGGATAGGTCTACAAAAAAAAAAAAAATTATTTTGTTAAAAATGAAACAATTAATAAAGAACAAAAATGAGAAGAAGTGACACAAACCTTGTAATATTTTTGCCAACTATCCTTAGAATGAATATCAACACAATGCTTTTCATGGTCCCACACAAAGGCACTTTGATTCCTCAAGTCATATATCTTATTATACAACTTTTTCAAGTTTTTTATTTTTGACTCTATGTGAGGATTACCCTTGATGCCAGAACAATGGAACTTTTCTTCAAACCACTTCTCTAACATAATCATGTAACCACTCTTGAAGCTGTTATCGGCTTTCATTCCTCACATAACTAATTCTTCAAGACCATCTAAAAGTGCATTTTCTTCATCTATTGTCCATACACATCGGTCTCTCTTTGTTCCCCTTCCTTGAGTTTGACTAAAATCGCTACCTTCCATTCCTAAACATCTCTTTGCAATTTCAAAAAATTTAATGATGGAAGATAATGTGGTAGAGAAAATTTAATGATAGAGACAAACGTGCGGACCCCTGGAGTGCCTTAATTTTGCACAAAGGGACATTTAAGTGCTATAACTTATGAAAAGTACACTTAAGTGCCAAAATCGGAGTAAAAGGGAACATTTGAGTGCCAATCAGGCGAAAGTCCGGCCAAAATGCCCACGTGGTATTTTTCTAGCGAAGCGAGCCCAAAACGGTGCCGTTTTGCATACTGACGTAACCAAATAATGCAAAAACAGCGTCGTTTTGGGCTGATGTGGTAAAAATATATATATATAAATTAAATAAATTAAATTTAGTTAAAATATTTAAAATTAATAATTTTAAAATTAATTTAGTTAAAATATTAAAATGTAATAATTTTAAAATTAAAAAATTTTAAAAAATTAAAAAGGGGGGGAGGCGGGCGAGGGCCGCCGCGCCCGCCCCGCTGCCGGGAAGGGCCTGCGACGGCAGGGGGAGGGTCGGCCGGGATCGCCGGTCCCCGGCCTGACTTTCGCTGGATTGGCACTCAAGTGATCCGTTTTTTTTTTTTCGAATGTGGCACTTAAGTGTACCTTTCGTAAGTTATGGCACTTAAGTGTCCCTTTATGCAAAGTTATGGCACTTGAAGCGTTCTTTTGCCGATAGAGACAACATAGTACTTCAAATTTAAAATGATAAAGCCATAATTCAAACATTATATAGGAAATATATGTCTCAATAATGACAAACCAGCACCATATTACACATGTCTAATAGAAATGGAAAAAAAAAAAATCTTATAATGCAAGTCTTGCAACAATGAAAAACAAATGATTTTTTTTAAATAATATAAAATCATACAACTCCTCCATGTTCTTGACTTGCATTCCACTCATTAAACATTTGTACTGCCAAATTTTGCCTCCATGTTGCCCAATGATCCGACAGCTCAACAACATCAATTGTTTCCACATCTTCAATAATGGTGGCAACTTCATCTAACTGTGCTTCGATTGGATCAATAGCTATTTCTCTTCTTATCAAGTTGTGCAGAAGGCAACAAGCTATGACTATTCGACCTTGCGTTCTAATTGGATAAAAAGATGGACTCCTAAGAATAGCCCACCGTAACTTAAGTAGACCGAAGCATCTTTTTATGACATTTCTAGCTTGAGAATGCTTCATGTTGAAGTACTCCTCGGGTGAATTTGGTGTATGACCTTCTGTCCACTTAGATAGATGGTATCGAGTACCTCTATAAGGAGCAAGAAAGCCCTCCCCATTTGTGTATCTAGCATCTACAAGATAATAATTACCTAATAACAAATAATGATATTATTAATTGTCTTAGAACCTTTAAAACCTACAATACATAGAATGTAATTTATTGATAAGGGCTTATCTTACCAACGGGGATCTTTAAACCATTGGGTTTAACTAAAGCATGTCGAAGCACTCTATGATCCGCTGCTGAGCCTTTCCATCCAAGTAAAACATAAACGAATCTCATGTCACGTGAGCAAACTCCTAATACATTGGATGCAACCTTACCCTTTCTATTTCAGTAGCTCGGTTTATCAACCTCTGGAACACATACCCTTATATATGTGCCATCTAATGCTCCTAAGCAACCCTAGAAACATAAAATTAATAAAATAACATTCTCTCTAAAGTATTAAATTAGTCCATGAAAAGCATAACAAACATACCTTAAACCACTTCCATCTCTCGTCAGCACATTCCTTTGGAACCGGTTCAAGTGAGACAAGAAGCACACTATGCATTCTTATCACCGCATTTAAAACTAAGTTAAAATACCTACTTATTATCTCCCTAGACCTCATAAATCTGAACTTGATGACTTGATTTTTCACGTGATGGGCAAGTATATGTAGAAACATGGCCATTTGTTCTTCTATAGTTACAAGTCCATCTTCTTTTAACCCATCAATTGTACGTGTCAACTCGCATAGTAAAGTAAATGTACGCCTATCCATCCTAAGTTGTTCCACACAATTCAAGTCATTGCTCTTAATGAGGCGGTCAAGGTGATCAAAATGAGCTTGGATTCTAATAAATGTCTGATCCTTCAATATATGCTTGTAGTAGTGCCTTTCAGCAGCAATGGACACTACTAGCATATACATCATACACCAAAGTAACGTTTGGAGGCTCATCTCCTCTAATATAAGAGTGGTGAAAATTTCCTCTTTATCATTTTGATCCGTTTCTAATGAGAAAAAAAAATAACATTAGATAAGTACAAATTAATAGGTTAGATAATAGAAAAAAATATATATAAAATAATATCTTTTTTCAAATCAGCAAATTTCAAGGAGATTCTCCTTCCTCCTTGCAGTAAGGAGAAAATCCTTGATCTCGTGGATTTGCTTCGGCTGTTTTTCAAAAGCAAACTTTCAAGTATACCCAGCGAACATTTGGGTATATAATTCATGCATTCTCACCACTCCCAAATCACTCCCATAGCAATCGTTTCATGGTATACTAGATAGAGACTTCGAGCATTGAAATATGCTAGACTAGGTTTTTGATCTATTAAGAAATATTCTAAGCTGCTTCTGTTTTGGGTTGCCCCTTTCCTGACTAGATTTCCCCCGATTAAGTTAATGGTATCGTGAAACGGCCTAGCTATATCATGTCTACTTAGTGAGGTAAATGAAATTGGCAGGTGTCTGTCTTTGTGCTTGGCGGGAATCGCACTGCAAGTGGCTTGTGAAGAAGAAGAAGATTTTGCTAAAGAAGCTGCCAAACTTAAATCCAAGGGGAGTTTTAGGACCTATTTTACCTAAGAGAAAGGCCATGAAGGCAACAACAACCAGGCTTATCAATAGAATATGGGGTGAGTACTACTCCAACTACTCACCAAAGGAAATAACAGAGGGAACAGGCACAGATGCAAAAGAGGAGGATGACATTGAGGAGCAAGAGGAGAATGAAGAGGATGAGAATGAAGACATATCAGTAAATCCAGAGGAAAGTCCAAAAACTGGTTCAGCACCTAAGCAAAGTAAGCCTTCCTCTACACGTAAAGAAGTTAGATGGCACGGGGAGTCCATGGGTCAGACATTTTTAGGTGAAGCTTTGTATAGACAAGCTGTTGTCCATGGTGAAACAATTGCTATAAGAGATGTAGTAGCCTTGGAAATCTGGGTATCAAAGAACCGAACCAAGAACGAACAATTCATGTTGAAGATATCAAATATTTTGCACAAAAACATAAAGGCCTTTATAAATCTACAGATTCAAAACTACCAAGAAGACGATCTCCAATCAACCAACAAAAAAACCAATAGAACTACAATTCTGACCTACGTAAGTCGAAACATAGATGAAATAGGAAAACAATCCACAACCAACCTTATGGCTACTTTAGAAGTCAATGTTAGAGAGAGAGAGAGAGAGAGAGAGAGAGCATGATTATTTACCTTTCAAAAATTCGGGTGCGTTTGGGAAGACTTTTGGGGAAAGTCTTTAGGAAAATGCAAAGACCTTTGAGTGATAGGTGTTTTCTGAAATGCAAACTTGTTTGGTAAATTGTAATTTGAAAGCCCTTTGTGAAATGCCTTTGAGCAAAATGGTGTTTGGGAGAATTACATTTGCAAAGAAATTTTGTGATAAAATAATTATCAAAAGAAAAATAAAAAAAATTATCCGGCAACGGCGGTGGCCGCCGGCGACATTTCGATCGCCGGCGGGCGACCTCCGGCGACCACCGAAGACCACCAGCAAAGGCCACCCGAGGTCGCGCGACGCCGCCGCGACCTCCGGCGACCTCGGATCTGGGGCGGCGAGGTCGCACGACGCCGCCGCGACCTCCGGCGACCCCCGGATGCGGGCGGCGAGGTCGCGCGACGCCACCTCAACCTCCGACAACCCCAGATCTGCCGCCCTAGTCACGCGACCTCGCCACCCGCATCGGCGCGCCCCGGGCGCGCGACCTCGTCGCCCGATCTGCCGCCCCAGTCCCCCCGCGACCTCGCCGCCCCCGAATCTGCCGCCCCTGGTCCCCGCGACCTCGCTGCCCTCGGATTTGAGGGCGGCGAGGTCGCGCGACCTGCACCTCGCCACGACCCAAATGGCGCGGCGGTTGCGCCACCCCCCGGCGTCGATCGCGCCACTCCCCAACCGGTCGTCTGGGCGACGGTTGCCGGCGATTGCCTGCCCTTCGCCGACGACCCTCGCGGAAGAAGAAGAAGAAGACGAGACGTTGCTCCCCCTCAGCTCAGCATTCTCAACATGCTGAAAGCCCAAGGCAGCCCCCAACCTGCCTTGGGCTTTCAGCTTCACAAAGCCTGGCATTTTGGGAATGCGGGCTTGCCAAACGGGCTGGCATTTGCCCAAGGACCTTTAAGCCTCCAAAGGGCTTGGAGACAGAGGAGTTGGAATCGTCTGTGGGTGAATGACGGAGAAAGAAAAAAAGCGTAGGATTTTATGTTTCGGATAAAAGAAATCCTATCTAACCTTATCACACCCCCCTCAAATTTTTCTATCCGGTTTATATCCCTTCTATATCCGACCTTATCTTATCCTAGATATCTATCAAACACGGGATAAGATAAAACATATCCTATCCTGATTTTTATCCAGCCAACCAAACGTAGCCTAGGTGGTTCACCCGAAGTTAGGAGGCGACATCTCCTATCTTGATCACGGATGTAATTATAGATAGCATAATATGCAATTACAATATATGCTTGCTTTCAAATTACAATTGAAGGCATAAGTCTCAAAATGAAGAAGCGATCCTTTAATGCCACAAATGATCTCTTAATGTCTCGATTTATCCTTGTAATCATTGAGGCTGTGTTTAGTCGTCCGGATTTCTAAACGGGATAGGACTGAATAGGATAGGATAAGAAATCCATGGATTTCTTCATATCCCATCAACTGTTTGGTGAATTACGGATTTAAAGTCGGATATTCTCATATCCTATCCAATCTATTGTTTGGTGAACTACGGATTTAAAGTTGGATATCCTCAATTTCAATATATTCACTTTGAAACATGAATTATTTTTCTCTCTTACAAGTTTTTCATTTGTTTCCATTTTGTTATAGGTCCAACACCAAATCAAACAAATGCCCAATTAGAACAAAGCATAAAATCCAAAGTTTATTCGCTTTTTTTTTTTTTAGCTATCACGAGGATGCAATGACAGTTAATCACGTTAACGAACGATCTTTGAACAAAGAGACGAGAAACTATTTATGAAAATAAAAGACAAAGGCAAAGAATATTATAGATAATGGTTTTCTTGGCAATGAGATAGAGATAAAGTTTCAAGCCATATCCACCTCTTTTCAAGTCATGGCTACAACCGAAAGGTCCAAAAAGATAACATTAAAGCTTATAGCTAGCCCCAAAAACCCTTTAAAAAAAAATAAAGAAGAAAGAAAGAAAAGTATGGAGAGAAAACATATCTTCTACAAACTTAGAAAGAACTCAATCATCACTCATTCTCTTCTCTCATCTCTTGGAGAAGTAATTCCACAAATGCTTTCCTGTCATCTCCTTGAAATCCCAAAAATAGATGAATATTCTCAGGATCCTGCACAATTTTTCTGCATAATTTTATTCTATCCATAGTACCTAAAGACATTTGAAGAAGCTCCTCATTGATTTTTCGTTTGTCATTATCCAAATCCTTGGCATGTCCAATGCGGCTAGCGATCATCTCCATTCTCTCGTTAGCTTTCTCCAAGAATGAGCCAAAAGTTCCTGCTATCTCAACTAAGCCAGCAGCCCATTTGTCACTTGCTTTAGCTCTTTTTCTTCTTGAAGAATCAGAAACATTTTGTATTTGAGAAGATGATAGTGGCGGTGAGTTTTGACTTACACCATTGGTTGCCATATTATCATGATTTTCACCTTCCTCATGATCTACAGCTGCATGAACTTCTGAAGGGTCTTCACTGAGATTTCCCTTAGCACGGTATTTTCCAAATACGGTTGCTAGTCGATCATATTGAGGGAAGGACTTCCCTCTTAAAGAAGCAGCTCCTGGATAGGTCTACAAAGAAAATTATATTATTTTGTTAAAAATGAAACAATTAATAAAGAAGAAAAATGAGAAGAAGTGACACAAACCTTACAATATTTTTGCCAACTATCTTCAGAATGAATATCAACACAATGCTTTTGATGGTCCCCCCCAAAGCCACTTTGATTCCTCAAGTCATATATCTTATTATACAACTTTTTCAAGTTTTTGATTTTCGACTCTATATGAGGATTACCCTTGATGCCAGAAGAAGGGAACTTTTCTTCAAACCACCTCTCCAACATAACCATGTAACCACTCTTGAAGCCGTTATCGGCTTTCATTCCTCGCGTAACTAATTCTTCAAGACTATCTAGAAGTGCATTTTCTTCATCTATTGTCCATATACGTTGATCTCTCTTTGTTCCCCTTCCTTGAGTTTGACTAAAATCGCTACCTTCCATTCCTAAACATCTCATTGGAATTTCAAAATATTTAATGATGGAAGATAACATGGTGAAGAAAATTTAATGATAGAGACAGAGAAACAGAAAACTAACTCAACATATATGTCAATGGAGCCACTCCCAGATTTATTAAAGTAACAAAAAACAGAGAAAAAAAACTAACTTAACAGTCAATCAGCCACGATATTCATCGACACTTAACACAGACACTGACAGAACAACAAATATCATCGACACTTAACAAAGACATTGACAAAACAACAAATGCACTACAGATTAACCTCAAAATAGCAGATCAAGCATGAATCTCAAGCTCTTAAAAACGAAAATTGGAATTCAAGTTATGATAATCACACCAACTTTTATTACAAAAGGAGTTATGTTTAGCTTTCCTGTTTTCCTTATCTCAAATCTCTAGCACCCCCTCTTCCCACCCCCACCACAAAGGAAAAAAAAAAAAAAAAAAAAGAACAAGGTTTCGTTCTTTCACACCAAAGGCTGGATAAATGTTGAATCTATCATAAGCTAAAAGTAAGGAGCAAACTTTTCGATCAATGCTAGAATGAAGAAAAAGAAGCCAACTTTTAGAATAATTTGCAGCACATGCCCATTCAAAATTCCAATCCAAATTCATAAAAAAAACCACCCATAAATTGTACATACTTTTAGAATAATTTGCATTACATGCACATTCAAACTATCAAATCCAGATTCATAAAAAAATCACCCATAAATTGTACATACTCTGATGTTTCACCTTTCATAGTAAGTCGGAAGAGAATCAAACCGAACACTTCAGGGAAAATCCATAATAAGTTAGAAGAGAATCATACCGTGTTCGTGGTCACTGCTGCCAGGAAAGGGCTTTGTGAAGATGAAAATCGATGGCTCCTGGTCTTGGCTAGCCGATTCGTAGGAGGGGTTAGTTCTCGGAGTCGCTCGGGACGACCGGGGGACGTTGATCCTTGGGTTTGCAAAGAAGGTCGTGGCCTCCTCTGCTCTGCACACGGAAAAACTAGCCCTCAAAGAAGCGTTTGTCGCTGGTTAGGCGAGGAAAGGGAGCGAGAATGATTATTTACCTTTGAAAATTCATCGCTTTCATAAAATTTTGATAAGAATCGAAGAGCTATTGAGGAGATACCATCAGAGGGCGCAATATGGAACTCCACAGAAGAAGGACGGCACGCCTTTTTTCTCTTTTTCTAGCCAGCAATGGAACTTTAAACGAAAATAAACTGCTTCGAATCTCCTCAGCTAAAACATAGATCAACAAGGGACCGCGTCATGGTGATAAAGGCAAAGGGGAATATGACTACGATTGCTTTGGAGGCTGGGTTCAACGAAGACGACTCCATGTCGAGATTTTATGGGAGGATTTCTTCTCTTGTTTGTTATAGTCTTTGACGCTCCCTTTCTCTCTGTGGTATGCAAGCTTAAGATAGCCTACAACGGAGACTCAACAAAAGACTGTGATACTCGGAGATAGTGAACAATGGGCGGAGAACGACGGGTGGACGGCGAGGAAGAGGCGACCAATTTCTGAAGGGATTTTTCTTGATTTTTCTCGGTGGTCTCAGGCTTCAACGTTGATACTTTGGAAACAGAGAGTCGTATGTGGGTGAACGACGGCGAAAGAAAAAAAAGCGTAGGGTTTTATGTTTTGGATAAGAGAAATCCTATCCGACCTTATCCCACCCCCCCTCGGATTTTTTTATCCGGTCTATATCCGACCTTATCCCATCCTAGACAGCTACCAAACACGAGATAGGATAAAACATATCCTATCCTGGTTTTTATCCAGTCGACCAAATGCAACCTTATATGATACCGTTCACCTTTAAAAGGAGTTAAGAATCCTGGAGTCGATGCATAATCAGAATCTACCACAAGGTATTCATATCGATCATGATTTGCAACTACAATACAATCATGATGAAAATTACTCCTTACAAAACGAGTAAATATCTCGTGGCGATCGAGGAAATTTCAAGCGAGGAGTCTCGAGTGCTGCTAATTGCACCTAATAATTGTTGGCAAATCTTTCCCAACCAGCATACACAAAAGTAAATTTCATATTAAATAAACATACACACGTCACATTTTGAGTGGTAAATTCCTTTTCTTACTCTAAATGGGATCTACTTTGATACAAGTATAAAAGCATGAACATGAGTATTATCAATAGCGTTTACACAGCCTTGTCATTTTATTAAAAACTAATATTATACAATATTAGTAACAAAATGAAACAAATGGTGTAAAGGAATGCATCAAAATCCTACCTTGAAGTAAAATTTATGGTTGGGATCCATAAGAATCTTATTTGGGACACTGATAGTTTGTTTTGAATGTTGGAATCTCTTACATAAATCTCTATTCGAGTTCTTGTAACAAATCATAGATAAAAAGATCCCAATTTGTTCATCAACTCTTATATATTAACTATATTCCAACCAACCTCTTGCCTTCATCAAATCACAAAGGTTGATAAAGATGTGTCTCCATTCTAAAGTTTCACATATTCTATTTGAATGTCGATGAAGAACCTCCATCATTCATTCAGATCTTGACAATATGCTATCCCTAATAGGTTCTCTCGTGTGTATGAATATATCCACCACAACAATGCACAACAATGCTATTAGTATATCAATATAAAAATCATCAAAGTTTAGTTCAATTGATTTAGCTAATACTACTTGATCATTGTACACATTACTTTAGTCCCCTTCCATATTACCTATATCATCACACGAAATAAAAACATAAATACAAAATAGAACTAAAGAACCCAATAACAATCAATAATAGCCACAAAGTTTTCACGGTTGCATCATTTAAAAAAAAAAAAAAAACAAAGTATCTCAAATACATAAGTCATAAAGTGAAATTAAGCCAAATGTAAATCCATAACATATTCCTCAACATCTAGTTAAAGAGATTCAAAAAGTCTATATCTCCTTTCTGGTAAAGATATGATGAAAACCTTTTTCCAAATGGCATTAAGGCATGATTGGTTCACGACTTTGTTGTAAAGATTCTTCTCTAAGTCAGTCATAGCCTTGAGAATGGCAACCACAGCTCCAATAGAGTAGGGTTTTTACAAGTGATAAGGCATCTAAGGTCACAAAGTCTCTTGTTGATTCACCAGTCTTAAATTTAATCATTTGTTGAATGGTTTTGCAAGTGCTAGTAACATCATATGCGTGACATCCTAAAATTTGATCCCATCTCGAATGTACGAAATGGGTATTTCGTCGACGCACCTATGGTCCTTTTACTCTGAGTTGGCCACTCACGAGTTAACTAGTTTATTAGGTGAAATCATTAAAGGATATACACGTGACAGACTCAAGAATTTGATCGTAAACATAATAATCAGCAATGGTCAATACAACACCGTTATAATCGAATTACGATCAGATAAAGGTCGAGTTGATGAAATCACGTCATTGAATTGCGTGTGATTCCGCCTAATTGTGAAATTTGCGTTGAACGACACTAACCTGATTTTTAATCGATTTTATACTTAATACACATAATTGAAACATTACGATTTTTACGACAAGTAAGAGTTGCCTACAAGTCGGAGATGCACAAACGTGGATCGACAATTATCGACCACAAGTCAAACGCGCTAAAATTCCTAAAAGCTACCCGATAGGTTGGGTTGTACTAAAATCGCATTCGGTCGATTTTAACCACAAAGTTGAATTCGGTTTCAAGAATTAGACATTCAAGCGTGTCACGATTTATTTTTAGGACGTCGTCTCATCTTTTGAAGAATTTTTGTCGAACCCGGAATTTTGCGAAAAAAATCAATTTTGAACAAAAAAAATTTTGGAAATTCGTACGGACTAAATAAATAGGATTTCTTTTGCCACCAAAATGAGTTAGTTTGTGAAGAAATGAAAGGAAATTGGCCATTGGAGGGAGCCTTGACTTTGGGTTGAAGACTTTGGGGACATTTTCATCATCACTTAGATATTTCCTTTAGCTTCTAAGTGGCTGCCCACTTGACTTTCAATTCCTCCCATTCCTCTCTCCAATTTTCCCTCCATCCTTTATGCGTGCATCTCCTTTCTGCCTCAGCCAACAACTCCCTCTCCATCTTCTTCTTCATCTCTTCTTCTCCATTCCACCACAGCCCCCTCTCCAGCACCTGACCAACAGCTAGCAACCACTAGCCCCACAATCCCGCACCACCGTCCCAGCTCTAACTCGCCAGCTCCGCCCTCCAGCCAGCACCACTATTCGTGACCGCCAGCTTCGCCTAGCACCTTCGCCGACCAGCCCTCACCGCTCGACCTCACGTCCGTCACCATTCACAGCCCCTTGCTCGTCCAGTTGCCCTTCCCTGCGCCCGCCAACCCATCCAGCCAATTCACCTGCGCCATAGCCAGCTCAACTAAGACCAATCAGCCCTTCCACAAAACCGCCCAACAATTTTGGCCGTGAGCTTCACTTGGCCTTTTCCTCCCCCGTTTGGCCTCTGTTGGAGAAATGGTTGCCTCGGGTCCTCACTGTTTTCGCGTTGCCGTTGCCTTGAGCCTGCCGCCATTGAATTTTGGTGAGTTAACTCCCTAATCCTGGATTAGGTTGTTAATTACACTTAGTATGTTAGTTTAGTGTTAATTAAGGATTAGTGGTTAATCCTAGTTAGAGTAACTAAATTAGTTAGATTGGGTAGTTAGGTCAGGGGTTAGTTTTGTTAGGTTAGTCTACCCTAGGTTAGATTAGTTAACTTGAGTTAGTTAGTTAACCATGGTTAGTTTAATTAACCATGGTTATGTTAATTAAATTGGATTTATTTAATTAATTGCAATTTATTTAATTAACCATAATTAGCATAAATTGTGACGGGATAGCCGTTTAGTGAAATTTTACGCTGATTCTCATGGTTGAATTTAAATGTCAAATTGATTGCTTATTTGTGCAATTGAGTGTTTGGTGGTAATTATTTATTATTATTACAAAATTTGATTTTATGAGTATTTAATTAGAAAAATACGAGGTGTCGGTTTTTGACGCCAAAAATGTTTATGTACTATATAAAATCGTGGAATTTTGAAATGGGAGAGTACCGTGTTTAATGGTTAGATTTAAATGCGTGACCACGCACGATTATTAGGATGATTTTTAATACGAAGAAAAGTGGCCAAGTCATTATTTAAATACAAGGTATTTTGATGCAAAGTACAGTGTTCTTGGCCAAATATGCGCGCGTGTGATCACTATTGGAACCCGTCACCCAACGGGAGCTGGGGAAGCGATGTCTGATTAAATTCAAATGCCCTACGTCAACAGATGCTGGTTGCAGTGAAGGCTGGGCCAATGCTCCTTTATGGAATGCCATCTAGGTGTAGACGTTACCGTACCCGACGAAGCGAAATGACGCCTGGTCACGCCGGATGACCGCCAACTGTTGAGTTGGCCATGGCCGATGGGTCGTAATAACTGGAACACGCCTGAGTGGTTGTGATAGCTACGCCTGATTATGGGGCAAAATTGTGTGGCATGAAATGGGACATGTCATAACAGTTTTACCTTATAATCGCAACCCATGTGATTGGTTGTGATTGATTGTGATTGAAATGATGTGTTTCAGTTATTAAATTACACTTGCTACGATTATAAGTGCATATGTGACGAGCTAATGTGCAGGGACGCGCCGAGGCGAGATAAGTTTGTTATGACGCCTGTTTAGGTTACCTTTAGGTGAATTTGCATCCTAATCAAGGTTTAAGGTTTTGACTCGCTGAGATTTATCTCAGCCCATCGTGATTAACCTATTTTCAGGTCCTTAGTATGGAGTGGCAACCAATTCATTTTGGGGTACCGAATGAAATAGACTACGAGCCCTCCTACTTCCCTATTCCCGGGACTACCCAGACTCGTGAGTTATTTGTGACCACTATTTGGGTCGATGAGGGTCTTCGTCACTGGAAATTCCATGGCTTTAAAGCGTGGTTCATCAATTATCCTAACGGAGCTCAGGAGGGTCCTTTGCAAGATTTTGACGGACCTACCATCGAAACTAAGGATGGGGAGGTAGCTCATCCTATGGACATTGACATCCTCGATGGTGTCATGGAGAACCCGGAGCCCGAGGCGGAAGGGTCCGAAGTGTAGGTGGCCTAGTAGTTTCTTTTTGAGTCAGACTTCTGTATATAGACTTATAGGGCTAACCTAATATGTTTATAAAGCATGGTTTGCGATAATATGTTGTCATGCTTTTACTATTCCTGTGTTTGTTTGTGGTCCAGGGTTTATTAGTTCACTTCCACATGTGCTTAATAAAAAGAAAGGGTCGGCGACACGTCCCAGGACGTCGCATTTTTAGTCGATCGCCGAGGGATGTGTGCGTGCCTGGGGTTCGAGTCATGACAATATGTGTTACTCTTCCTCCTCCTCTTGGAATTTGGAGTCTTATCCAACTTGTGCTTTTTACGATCTAAGGTAGTAGTCACATTAGGTGTAAAGACTTCCTCATCAGTATGGTGCTCATTTTAATTCCTTCGGATCACCTATCGCATCACCACCACCATCACCACCATTGTCATCTTCCTCCAAGGACACCACCACTTTTGCTACATTTCCCATTGCACACTCTCTAGTAGCATATGTATCACCAAGCACAATACACAAATCGAGATATTGAGGAAACTCATCCTTTCTAAATTTAGCCCATTCGCTATTATTCTACAAGTTTCACAATAATGACATACTTCAGCAATATAATCAAAACTAACATCCACAATAAAAACAAAATGACCCAAGTAAAGTGATACATTAATGTGAGACTCTCATACACTTTGATTCTCCATAGCAATCGCATTATTTATATTATCCCATCCAACTGTAGATTGTGACAAAAGCTTCTTAATACCACTATACTGTCTTTTTTAGTTCGTTAACCTTATTCTTCAACTGAACTATATTAAAATGGAGTCTTATTCATTTATTGAATTCGACATGTATGTTATTCCATTTTGCTTTGTTGTAGGTACAAGTGGTGCGATTTCCCTTTTTTTACCTCTGTTACTAGCAAACTTATAAGCTCATTGGTCAAACGCTTAGTTCACTTTTCCATAAAAGCTTCTTTTTGGGGTGCTATTTAACCTTAACTGGTTGAGCATCCAATGAGTCATATCAATTGATGTACTAATTCAAGTGCAAAAACTTAGATGTCAAGGTCACATCAATGTAATGTTCTATGACTATTAATAAAACAAAATGCACAAAGAAAATTAAAAGAGAACATCCTCATATAAGATTGAACAAGCAACCATACATCGCAAGTAAAAGGAACAAGTTAAAGTATTCATCACACTACAACTTCAAAGCAAATTAAATAATTTATAGTGTTTTGAGTAATGACAAATCTCCACCGAAGAACTTGATGCAGCAAAAGGGACATCTAACATTCTTGGAAGGCAAGGTCATATTTCATAATCTCGGAATAAATGTAGATGGAAAGATGCCATTCATAAAGAATCTTAAAAAGAACTAGCATGCCTTGGAAAAGCACTTGCCGCATAGAAACATTTCTTCAATGAGGAATTTTTATTCTTTTCTTGCCATAAAAAGATACCCAACTATCAATGACAATGCAATAAAAGTTACATGAATACATCCCATTAAGAATTAGCATGTGAGAGTTTACAAGGAATGGAATGAAAAGGGTAATATTGCAGTAAAACTACCATGCCCCCTTATTTCTTCAGTTGTGCATACAAAGTCATCTCTGGTTTCTCTTTACACAATTGGTTTTAAGATATTTTGGTAATTGTAACTGAAAATTGGACAATTTTGAAACTTTCCTTAATTTAGCTATCAAAATAACATCGATATATTTTACAAAGTGGACAAAAAGCCCTCAGCTTTTTCCATGGCTAACGCAAAGGTTATGCTCCCTCAAATATCAGCTAAAAATGCACATAGGAATAAATGTCATCCACCCAATATAAAAAACTAATGGAAACTAGGAACACATTGGGAGCACCTAGGTTGCACCAACAAGCGACACAACACGACACGTCACGTCATTTCTCAAAAATAAAAAATTCCGACACGCTGGGACACATTATATATTAAATGAATATTTTTATTTTTAATTAATTTGAATCTAATTTATAATTAATTAATTAATTAAAAAAAGAACCTATGAATTTACATTAATCATTCAACATTTGCGGTAAGATTCTAGGTTTTTTTTTTTTTTTTAATTTCATTATCCAAATTTACATCAAACCTTCAAACATCCCCTCGGGCCCAAACTCCCTTTTTTCCCTCGACAAACCCACCCCTATATTTTTTTTTCACTTTTTTTCCCTCCCCACCACCTAACAGCCTATCCCTTCCCCCTTCCTCCAATACGCAAGCTCCTTTTTTAATCTTTTATTTTCCTTCTCAGTTCTCAAAACCCTAGCAGCACGACACCTTCTTCTCCTCCTCCTCAGTCCTCGCCACACGACGACTATCTCCGAAAGCATCGAAGACTCGATCAAGAAAAGCACCAACATTCGCCGAAGGAGTGAAAAAGGGAGTAACCCAGAAAAAATTTCAATGGAAAGGGATCGGAAAAGAAGGCGGAACGCACGGTCCTTGTGCGCCGAGAGGCTACACACTGTCGCAAACTCCTCCTCCCCCTCGACGACACCGCCGCCCCACTCGATGACGCTGCCCTCCCCCACGAGTGCCTCCCTCATGAAGTTCCTTCTCACAATCCTTGCCTCAATCTCTGCTCTTTCTTTGGCCGTCTCTTGCCGTTGCGGCTCCGCCTTCGCTCGCGGCCTCCCCCCTTTCGGACACGCGTGTCGAAGCGTGTCGACAAAAGTTGACCACGTGTTAACAAATCCGACACGCGATCAACGCATGTCCAAGCATGTCAACGTGTCCGACATGCTTCGACGCGTGTCGGACACGACATGGAAACACATGTAACGTGTCCGTGCAACATAGGGGAGCACAACGAGCATGGGCTGTGTACTCAAACTTAGCAAGGGTTCATTCATTTTTGCATAGTTGCATCCATACATCTGAACAATCACTTCAAATGAATACATGAACATTATCTCTGCGCACCCCTTGAGCTCATTGGCATTGATTATTATAGGATATATTCCAAGCAACACATGAGCTCAAATATGCACTTTGAAGTAGTTTGCTAACTATTCAATATGGTTATGACTAAGTACCCTACCTTATGTTGTTTTTATAGAAACAACCATCATACATGTCATCTGTGTATATGCAGCACAATTTATTTTTAGAGTTCATGAGATTAACATATTTTTTAATAACGTGTGTTTCCATGCAAAAGAGGTCAAAAAGAGGTCATATGGATAAAAAGGGCCTCTTAAATAAATGGGCAAACTTTTAGGTTTTTCTCATTTAAGTTTCTTGATGTCCTGAGTGTAAATTTTCCATGTTCAGTTAACTTACTCCTAAATAGATAGATAGTAGAAAACTGCAAAACAAAATATAAGCACTATCAGATGAAACCTCTTACAATGATATGGTGGTTCTGTTGTCATTCTATCAATCAGTTTTCTTTCTTTCCCTAGCTAGAGAAGAGATAAAAAGAAATTGAATAAAACAATCCAGCCTCTATGTTGAAATCAGTTCATGGCATCTATATCATGCAAGGAAAGAGATGGACAAAGATAGGATCCGATGTGTATTGAGATTGATTTGGCTTAAAACATTGGCGTTCCCAAAGCCCTTACAGCCCCCACAAATTTGCCCACAATGAAATAACAACACTTTGATAGATAGAAGTTGACAAATTATATCTTACAAAACTTGAGGGTAACAACTCAATATGACAAAAGCATAGGGTTGAACCATAATCAACCACTTGGATCATCAGATTAACTTGGCATAGACCACAATGAACCGCTGAACCATAAGCGACTCTCACCAAAGTAACCATTCAATCAATTACCTAGAGATGTCGAGGAGAGAGGTTCATTATAGAGAAGCACAAAGGGCTTAAGGGGGGACAAAAGCATCAAGAAGATTCCAACACGGAACCTACAACACAAACACAAAATCGAACTTCAAGGCCTTTGGACAAATGCGAAAGAAAGATGAGAGAGAGCGATTGAAGAGGGTCATGGTCGTCAACCAAGAGGAGGCCTTTGGACAACTGCGAAATTTCAGGGCCTTTTGGATAGTATGGGGAGGAGGAGTCGACGTCGATGAGGAGGATGGAGTCGATGGAGATGAGGACTTTGTGAAGTGAGGGCCAATGAGGAGATGGAGTCGACACTGGTGAGGGGGACATCGTCAAAGTCGACACTGGCGTTGAGTTGAATGAGGTGTCGACTGAGGGAGGTGTCAAGAGCTTAGGACTATGGAGGAGAGTCTTTCGGTGAGTGAGGCGTCAAGATGATATTAGGATTAGGGAGAGAGTCCTTCCGGTGAGAAGTAGAAAAGAGAGAAACTATTTATTATTTCTGTTCCAAAATAGAAAAGAAAAAAAAATTAATTCTGATTTATGTTTCAAATCTATTTCTGAAGTAAAAATCTATTCTAGAAATAAATAAATAAAAATGAAATAGTTTTACTAAACAGGTTTTTATTTCAAAAACAAGTCTGGAACAAAAAATAATAATTTTGAAATAGAAATAGAATAGTTATCATATGCGCCCTTAGTAATCCAGTTTGGATTTCACATCTAAAAAAATTTAAATGACTCAATCTTATTTGATTGGCAAATCAATTTCAAGACAAGTTCTTTCTAAATGAAGAAACTCTATATATGAAAACCAAGACTCTGGTTGGATGGGTGACCAGAATCAAGTGGAGATTCTGCTTTTGTCAATCGATGACCACTCAATCTTCTTAATACAAATATGTCCAATGGGTAGATTAGAAGATGATTATCTAGAGACTGTCTAGTAATTAGTCTGAAAGTGGAGGAATATATAAAAAGACCAAGGTGTCGAGGAACAAGTAAAAGACGAAGCGAAAATCTGTAATTTCAAAGTCTGAGCATACTTCAACTATATACACTTGTCTTTTGTGAGCTTAAAATTATAATTATTTGAGAGATGTTGATAGTGTTTTAAGTGTGTGCTTTAGTGTAAGGTAGTAAGTTCTATCGGCTTAGGTATAAGCAGCACCAGTTTTGGGTAGAATCATCGAGATATAAGCGACACAACTTGACTATAACCTTTCATTGATTATCTAATGGAATATAGCCAGTATGCTGTCAACATGAAAGAGTGGACATAAGTTTGATCTAAACCAAACCATTATAAACATTGTGTGCAACTTCTCTTATCCTTAAACTCTTATTGTTTATTGTTATAATTTATTGCACACTTGCAGGGTGCTTTTAAAGTTTGTTAAACTGCATAACTGATTCTAAACATTGTTCCAAAATCCATTCTTTATTTAGATTTTGATCTTAACTTATTCTATTCCGCTTTAATTTGTCAAGATTTTATTGTATCACCTATTCAACCCTCTTCTAGATAGTTCCTACAAGCTACCTCAATATGAAGGCCCATTAAAAGTTCTTGAGGGATCTCAAATCATGGATGAAGCAAGAGTTGAAGCGATCCAGCATGAGAGACTTCTTGATGGCCATGTCCATAGACGAGATCCTCGTGGAATACGAGGGGAACTCCAAGACAAGTTGAACTCCCAACCGAGGAACAAGGGCACTGGTGGGGGAAGATCACAACAAGTTCCACCGTCCAAGTAGAAGAAATCCACTTGTGGTCTCTACCAAGGCAAAGTTGAAGTCCAATGAGGGAGAAAACAAGAAGGAACACTTTTCCTTCAAAAGTTTTTTTTTTTTTTTTTTTGTGATGGATCACACGAGGCTCGTGATTGCTCGATGCAAGGCAAGCTCATAGCACTTATCAAGGCTTACAAGGAGGAGTGAGAGGAGACATGATTGGGTTCATCGCGAATGCTAAGTTCCATCAAGTTAAAGAAGGCGAACAAGCCCAAAAGACTCATATTTGTGAACTTGACAATTGCGAGTACCACAATGAGTGCACTTGTGAATACTGGCACATCTTGTTGGAAGTTTTTTTTTTTTTTTTTTTTGGGTAAGGAAACATCTTGTTGGAAGTTTGTTTGTAAAACAAACTAAATGTATGTTTCCTTTTCCTATATAGGAAAAGTGAGAGGAAGTGGATCAATTAATAAGAGTGGGGTTTCTTTTGTATACTTAAAGGAATGATTGGGTGTGGGCTAGACCCCATCATACCCACGTGCGGGTGCACGATTATTTGGCTCACTTACTTTGTGTGCCTGCAGTTTAATTAACACTAACCCATTTGTTATTTATTTATTTTTCTTATGGTTATCTTATTCATTTTAATCTATTCAAAGGTTGTTTTTTTTGTTTTGAGAATTTTCGGAAATTATTAAATAAAAAATAATTATTTCGAATTATTAAATAAATAATTATTATTATGGTTATCTTAGTGATGAGGGCAACCTACTCTACACCAAGGGGCACCAATTATATATATTGCTTCATTGAAAGCTACGAAATAAGATGCTACGTAAGTGCTAGAATTGCAAGTGGGTAGGTCATCTGGGGATCCACCACGCGATGGCACTTGTGGAGGATCGGTATTTTTGGCAACACCTACGCAACAATATTGAAGCCTATGCGAGGATGCATCTTGTGTGCCACTAGTAAGGCTTCTTGAGCCACTTCCTATCCTTTAGCATCCATGGGCAAGTGCCTCCACAAACTTCATTGTGAATTTGCTTAAGTCCAAAAGGTATCGAATTTTGATGGTCGTGGTGGATTAGTTCTCTAAGTGCACAACATTTGTGCCAACTACAAAGAATTGCCCCGCCAAAGAGGTGACCAGACTATTTCAAAGCGCGTTGTCAAGTGTTGGGGCGTACTACAAACAATCATGAGCGATTGCAATCCTCAGTTCATTTGGAGATTTTGCACCGAGCTCTTCGAGTTGCTGGAGTAGGACCTCAACTTCTTAATGAGTTTACATCTCCAAACCAACAGTCAAATAAAGAGGGTGAATGTGCTCTTGGAGTGGTGCCTCTAACACTATGTGAGCACAATGCAAGCAAATTGAGCAAAGCTAATCAATATAGCCCAATTCTCCTACAACTTGCAATGGAGTAAGTCCATGGGCCAAAGTCCTTTCAAGATCGTGATGGGACAACAACCGCTCAATTCTAGTACGATTGCACTGAGTTATCAAGGGAGTAGCCCATCCGCTGACAAGCTTGCCAAGGAGTGGCATGAGCAAGCAGGCCTAAGGCGAATTTGTCTACACAAGGCCTCAAAGTACATGAAAAAATGGGTTGATAAGAAGCAACCCACGTAGAGTAACAAGTCAGTGAGCTGGTATTGGCTAGGCTACATTTGGTTTTCTGACATCGAGACGTGCACAAAAGGTTGATCCATCACTGCGAGTAGTTGTTCTAGTGTTGCAACAAATTAGGGAGGTTGCGTACAAGTTGGAGCTCTTGTCGAAACTAAATGTACATCCGATATTCTATGTAAGTATGCTTAAACTTTTTCATGTAAATGAGAAAAACCCAAATCAAGAAGAGTCGCAACGAGCACCTCTTGAGGCTAAAACCTCGTATGATCAAAAAGTCAACTTCATCATGGTGGATCGAGTAATAAGAAAGTTGTATCGTGTGCTGAAGCAAGAATATTTGATGCGATGGAAGTGTCTACCAAAGAGTGAAGATAGTTGGGAACCCACAAAAGCTCTTTACCCGATTAGATGGGGGAGAATGTCATGTTTTGGAGGTTTTGCATGCACAAAGAACAGTGAACAATACAAGAAGACTAGGTGAATTTCTCGTGTTCGCTAGGATATTCCTAGGGGCGGGGAATATTGTAAATAAACCTAATTCTAGAGTAATCCTCTAATAAATGTAGATAATTGATAGATAGGGAAACCAAATTTCCACATTAGATTAAAAGAAGATATCTATGATTGTATTGCAAAGAGTATATGTGTGTACAAGGATCTCCTCTCCTCATTTATATTATTTCATAAGTAATAGAAACTCGAAACTCCTCTCTCTAAAAAGTTTCTCTCTCTACAATCCTACAAAAGGCTAACTTGGCCACACGAGTGAGGGAATATTAGATCAATTAGCCAGTAATTTTAACATAATAAACATGTTGTGCCGGAGAAAATATTATATTTATCAAGACAAACCAAGTTTACTCCATCCTAATAATCGTATGGAGTTTGCCCAATTTGGAAGTTATGATTAAAGATTGAAGTGCACTCACTTGCACGGCGATACAAGCAATACTTGCTCATCGTTTTGTTGATGCTTTTCAAAGCGATGAAATGATTAACGAAGAAGTGCGATTCCAATGGACTCCAGAAATGTCGGGCTCGTATAATTTTTCACCGTTTAAGCCCTTCTATAAAACTCAAATTATACTGTCATGATTTTAACCATCTCAAGATAAGTTATAACTGGTGAAGCCGACATTAGAGAACAAGACAACCTCACGTGAGCAGTCCCTCGTGTCCATTTCTCCTAGGGTTCTCTCTCTCTCTCTCTCTCTCTCTTCGGACGGCAGGAATCGCCGCCGCCAAACCGTCGCCGGCGAATCGCAGCTTCGCCCGCGTCGCGTCGCGTCTGAACCGCTGGCGGCTTCGAGGGGGGTGAAATGAGGAGTTCCGGCGACAGAGCCCCGCTCTCTCTCCCTCTCCAAATTCACTTGTCGTAGAGGTTGGGGATGAGCCCTGATCGGAGGTCGCCCATTGAGCTCGATCTCAGTCGTGGGTGACGCCCAAAAACCCTGCTTTGGCGGCAATCGGGTCGCCATTTCGTCCAGCACAGTTGAAGAGATACAGAGAGAGAGAGAGAGAGAGGCGATCATGTCGTTCTCGTTCTTCAGGCCGTCGAGGCCGAAGACGACGCAAGAGTTCGTGAGGGCGGTCAAGGACAGCCTCATGGCCCTCGACACCAAGACCGTCGTGGAAGTCAAGGCCCTCGAGAAGGTGAGTCTCCATCCCGGTTCTCGCCTTTTTGGTGCTGATCCTCGATGCCGCCCAAGCTGCGGTTTTCCCATCTTACCGTGTTGTAGTGGGACCTGATCGATGGATTTAGGGATTGGGATTTGGGGATCATCGTCCTGCATCGACCAATAGTAGTTTTCACCTTTCGGTGGTTTCATTCATACTGTCATTTGTTATTCTTATTGGACAATGTTTGCTAAATATTTCTAAAAGGAGAGATAGGGGATTAGCAGGAGTTGTTATTTACCGAATCCAACCGCGAAAGGAGGTGAATTCCGTCAGTGGGTTCTTAACTTGAATTTCATTCTTGAAATTACAGAAGCTCCCAGCGAGTGCACTAGCTTCTTCTTAACATAGAGCCTCTAACATGGCGCCTGTTCACAGTATTAGCTGATTCCTACTCACATCCTTGTTCTAGAATTTTTTGTATAGGCTTAGCCAATAAGGTCCTCTATGGGTCACAATTCTCCATGGGTTCTCCTGCCATAACACTTGGTCCAACATTCTTTGGATAAGTAAGTAGCATTCTCTTCTGCAGTATAGCATAGTGGGCAGACTGTCAGGCTTCTTAACGTAGCTTTTGATCACAGATCTAAAAGGGAGTTCCACCAGCCAGCCTCCAAAGTATCTCGTCTTTCATATTGTTTAGCTTGCCATGTTAGACTTTTATACGTTGGACCACTGTTGATTTAAGTTGCTCTGAAGCAAGAGATGTGCAAATTCCACAGTATACTGCACGCACATCGTGGTGTTAATTAAGATTGATCTAAAAAGGAGTTCTTAAAATTTCTAGTTTCAAAATAATCCTAGCAGATTCCTTAGTCCTCCTCAAAGATCTGAAGTGTGCTTTGAGAGCTTGACATTGAAATGTTTAAGACGTGTGTTTGATTTGATGTTTGAGCTTGATATCTTGAGGCAAGCTCCAGTAAAAATTTGAGATCAAGATTGGACTTAAATTTTCAGTGTACAAACAGAACAAACACCAATACACGTATGTTTTTCTTGTTTTGCTAATACATATCTGTGTAAAAAGAATACAAGTATTCAATCTAGCTCGCAAGCTGCTCTAAGTCAATTATTTATGAATTGGAGATAAACCTGATTTGATCTTGATACATGGACTCTGCATGTACCCCTTTCACTCCAGAGTCAACATGACCTGACCTTGCTAAGGACATGAGATCCATGTCAAAAAAGGAACTTGAAATCATCTACCATCCATAGTCCACCTGCTTCTGATGAATTGATGGAGGCAACTGAGGTAGAAGATATAGAGTTGAAGCGCCAGAACAAAGTGAGTTCACATGCAAAATCAAGGATCGCAGGGATCTTGAATCAGCTTTAGAACGGTGGGTATTATTAAAGCTTGGGCGAGGGGAACAGAAGTTTATGGCTAGCCATGAGCACAACCATTTGCAGGCCCTGAGAATAAGGCCATCTCTGAAATAACAAAGGTTGACTCAGACACTGATGGAACCACAGGCCCAGAGGCTGAATTGTCAAGTAATTTGAAAGGCATCAATGTGTCCTTTAGTCAATAAAGCAATCTTTAAGATACAAAAAAACAGTTTTATGATTCAATTGTGAAAAATTAATATGAAATAAATTGCATTGTTATTACTTGAAAAGATACAAAAAGTTTTGAAATTAAAATCCACATACCTACTAATAATGTTGATGTGTTTGGGCAACCATATCCATCTTTTGGAAACTTTTTGGGTGAGTACAGTGTCCTACAGTTTCAGTTTTGGGGATCAGACTCCTGGATATGTCCATATCCGATTCCCGCGTTAAAGAATTACCAACATAGAATATAATATTGGAGACCAACTCAATTGGAACCGATTCATTCTTGAGTAGTCCGCAAGTTGAGTTTGACTTGTTTGCAGCCTAGTTGGGGTCATGCTATGCTTGGATTTGGAGCTGTGGAGATGAAATGCATTGTTATTATTTGACAAGATACAAAAAGTATTGAAACTAAAATACAGATACCTACTAATAATGTACGTGTGTTTGGGCAACCATATCCATCTTTTGGACATTCTTTGGGCAAGTCACATTGTCCTAGAGTTTCAGTTTTGGTTATCAGACACCTGTATGTGTCCATATCCAACTCCCATGTTAAAGAATTACTTACATAGAATTTGATATTGGAGACTGACTCTGTTAGAGCCAATTCTTGCTTGAATAGTCTACAAGTTGAGTTTGACTTGTTTGCAGCTCAGTTGGGGTCATGCTGTGCTTAAATTTGGAGTTTTGGGGTAGTTATTTTTTTCTATGCATGAAATTGGAGAATATGGTCTTTTGATAATGGTGGTTCCATCCAAAGGATTAAAATTTAAGATCGTGGTCTACCCATTTCCCAAAGATCAATCAATCTAGAAGTTCACTCTCCATGTTCAACTGCAGGCTTTGGAAGAAGTTGAAAAGAATTTTGCAACTATGAGATGCATGATTTCTGGAGATGGAGAGGTTGAGCCTAATGTCGATCAAATTTCGCAGCTTGCACTTGAAATATGTAAAGAGGATGTTATCACCCTTATAATTCACAACTTGCATATCCTAGGATGGGAGGTAGATTATTATGATGCTCTGGACTCTTGAATATCAGAGACTATTCAATTGCCTTAATGAAATAATGACGTCATGTTTACGCAGGCAAGAAAGGATTTGGTCTATTGTTGGGCCATATTGCTAAAACAAAAGGTTGGTTCAACAGATTGTTGTGTGGAATATGTTGAGAACCATTTCGAGTTGCTAGACTCTCTTGTTGTAAGGTAAGAATTGTCTAGACATTTCTTCTTTTGTAATAACTAATTTTTTTGTCAATATTTCCAAGCTTATAAACCTATGCCCCCCTCCCCCCCCAACCCCACAGGCGTGGGGGGGCGTTATAAGCAAACAAGATCATCAGTCAGTTTTTTTTTCAGTGGTGATAACTATTCTGCCTTGACCATATTATGTTGTGATTGTCTACCTGGTAATGATACTCTTGACTGCTTTTGACAATTAGGAACCTACACCATGATGATATTCCTGGCTGGTTATTTATGTTTTTCATTTACACCCACAGCTAATAGCTACTTTCTCTTGCTTGCAGCTACGATAACAAGGAAATTGCATTGAATTGTGGAAATATGTTGAGGGAATGCATCAAGTTTCCAACGCTTGCAAAGTAAGATATTCATGCTATTTGGGAAATGAGAAGTTTAGTGTAAGGCCTTGAGGTATTTAGTTCTGTAAGTTCACTATTAATTGTTAGTAAACGTTTCTCTGTTGTCTTCCAATGATGGTTGTTGAAGGAGTTTGGAAGATCGTAGGCATACAGCACATTATGCACTCACTCACATGCTCAAACATACAGAATGAGAGTTAACTGATCCCTTAATAAATAAAGGAGGTATGGCCACACAGGGAGCATGTAGTTTGAGTTGTGCTGATGTATATATATCAAAGAACTTCTTGTATCTCGAATTTAAAACAATGATTGTTAACACTATAATAATCCTTTCCATGAACAATTGATATGTTGGTATTCTATAAGCAATGAGTAGACAGATGCTTGTCGGTGCTGGGTGCTTGAGATTATATCTTCTTCTTCTCTGGGGTATCATGTGAATCTGAAATGTAATTATGTTAGTGGTGAAATGGGACACTCCTTTACCTGTAATCAGTTCCAGTTATCTATCTGTGGAGTATCTTTTGACTTCCATCTATTCAAGATATGAAATTTCCATGTATTTTGCAGCAGTTATCTTGGGATAAACTTGTTAGTATTATCTTCTTTTTACTAACATGTGACAAACTCTATGCTCTTGTTTTCTAGGTACATTCTGGAGTCAGCAAGCTTTGAATTGTTCTTTAAATTTGTAGAGTTGCCTAATTTTGATGTTGCATCTGATGCATTTACTACTTTTAAGGTGAGAGCCATGAGTTTTTAGTGCTTGCAATTTCTTTTGTCCCCTTACGTTTGTTAACGGGCTTGAAGAAAGATATGACAGGATCTGCTCACGAAGCATGGAGATGTGGTTGCTGAGTATCTGAACATCCACTATGACGAGGTTAGCTGCCTCCTAACTAACGTTACATGTTTCATTTTGTTTCTGAACACTTAAATGTTTCTGAACACTTAAATTGTGCACCTGCTTTTATAATAAGGTTATTTTTCAAACAACGCTACACTTGGCTGCATGTGTTCTCTGCTATATTGATCTGATTGTTTTGCATATTACACCTTCTTTTGGCACTGAACGAGTACTTTTGTAGTGTGTTATCTCAATTGACACAGTCAACATAGTAATTTCATTGATAGTAAGATTTATTCAATTCTGACACTTCATTTTACATGTTGGCACTGATGATAGGATGTTTTGACAATCAGTACTTGTAGTTTAAGTCATGTTACTTTCAAAGCATGTACCTGACAAGTGTTCGTGTTTCCAGTTCTTTAATCTATATGAGAAACTTTTGACTTCAGCTAATTATGTCACCAAAAGGCAATCTGTGAAGGTTAGTTGCTAATTTTCTTTTACCTCAATTTTGATTTTGAATTATCATGACATAATACGTGGATTTTTTGAACTCAAGCTTCTTTCGGAGTTTCTCTTGGAGCCTCCTAATTCCCAAATAATGAAGCGGTATATTTTAGAAGTTCGTTACTTCAAAGTCATGATGACATTGTTGAAGGTATTGTATGTTTGGCTATTTGCTTGTCTTGCCTCCCTCTGTGCACTGCAACATCTGTACATGGATTGCGGAAATTTTTTTTTTTCCCAGAGGACAAGATTATTATTTAGAATAGGTGAATGCATCTACAGATGACAGTCTTGGAAATGTAGTGCATTAACACTGATGTATACATTTATTCATTAAATGGTATTCAATTTCTTCTTCCCTGCCGTTTTTTATTCTTAGTTCGTAAATCTCTCTACATATGTAGATTTTGCTTTCATGAGAATTCTGATTGAAAATATGCTGGGCGCATTAGTTGGTTTTTTTGGTCAGGTTATCTCATTTACTAGGTTTGAACATGGGTAACTTCTAAAATCAGGGCGTTGTCATGGTCATGGATGAACCCATTGACTCTAAAGCATTGATATACTGGATTTTTGTGTATTATACGCATTTTCTGAATGGGGGATGTTTCTATTTTTCTCCATGCTACAAGGCTTCTGATTAATTGCTGTCTCTTTTCCTTGCTGAACCAGGACTCAAGCAAAAACATTCAGATGACTGCTTTCCACATCTTCAAGGTTTTCCTAGTTATACTGCTTTTAGATACAAATGCTTGGAAAGGTGGCCTGTGTCTTGCTAATTGTACTTATCCTATTATATCTGCAGGTGTTTGTCGCGAATCCTAACAAACCACCCGAAATTAAGGTTATCTTGTCAAAAAATCATGAAAAGCTGGTTTCATTGCTTCACAATCTCTCGGGAGGTAAAGGTAATCCTGAGAATTGATTGTGTATCTTTTGGATGCAGGACTAAATTTGCAGTGGAACATTTTTAACTGATTTTTTCATCTTTGGATTTTAAGACTTTCTTGCACGTCCTTTTAATTTTCAGGTGCTGATGATGAGCAATTTGAAGAAGAGAAGGAGATAATTATCAAGGAAATTGAAAGAGTATCTCACCTTCCTAATCCGGAACACTAATTCCTCATTTAAGCCAATTTCATTGCGAAAAATGAGAGGGATTTCTGTGGATCCACTGCTTACCCTTAATTACCTGAGGGGAGAAAGAACTAAGGACAAAAGGCCTAAATGTCAGCCGATGAGGATGTATAGGAAAAAGAGAGGTTCTTGTATCCGCCCTGCCCCTCACCTAGTTTGGTCCGACCAACAGCACTGGTGCCAAATTCTTTGTAATTACTGAGTTATGTGCACTAAACTCTTAATGGCTTTCTCTTACACCTAATTGCGCAAAGGCCTTGTTGCTGATGCCAATCTTGTCTGAATCCCGGGTTGATTCACTATAGGTCCAGTTTGGTTGCAAGAAGAATAAAAAGTAAAAATGTGTATTGACTTGTATGCAGAGACTTTCCATCGCGGCTGCATCACTGTTGTTATTGCTGATTGGTGATAGATAATGCCTAGTTGGAGTAGACGTTGCTATTCTTGCGGTGATTGGGCTCTGGAGTCGGCCAATAATCGCCAATAGAGCAAGAGACAGTTTGTGGTTTGCAGTGTCTTAACTCTATCGTCTTCCTGACGATGTTCCTCCTTTTTTAGATAATTTATCATTTCCAAACGTTACTATGTTCTCTCGATGTCCTTTAGATAGGTCTTCAATTTTGAGTCCTACACTCTTTCTCAATCCAAACTCCAGACGTCTCTCTTAACTCGTAAACCGGGGACATAAACACTGAGTATGTTCTGTATGAAGTTTCCATGGAAACTCATACCGGGAAGTTCCTGATCAATCGGTAAATGCAACTCGAATGGTGAACTTGTGGGTAATGGACCTAGATCGATACAATTCCTTTCGGGTCGATGAAGAATGGATGGTTTTACGAATCCTTGGCTTTATACCTCATCGCGATTAGAAAGCTAAGCTATTAATCTGACGAGAAAAGTATTAAGAAAGATTGCGGATACATAATCTGTGATTTTATATTATGCATGGACGTGGAGACACGGCTCGGATCGAAGAACTTCTGCATCAAAAGCTTTTTCTAGAGTTCTTCAGCTCCGGAGGCCTCTTTTGAGACATTTAAACTCAAGTAATCTCATGCACGAGCAGTTTTTACCCATTTCCATCTTCCAGGACAAGCCCGGAGAACATAAATTACTTTCACATAATCAGAAGGCTTACCAAGATTTTCGAACCGCAGACACGCCATTTTGTTTGATTGACGAATTTCTCCCAAAAAAAAAGACTATATGGAACATCGTTAGCCAAAAGAAAAAAGAAAAACTACATATTACTATTTATAGGGACACTCTTATGTGGAATTTAAACGCAGCTTGTGAATACTTTTTCTTTCTGGGAAGATTGTTTACGATATCCTTGAAACATACCCCATATGAAGGTGTTACATTACCGAGTAAAAAGGCACGGTAAATTTCTCTAAAGGTCGTCTTGCAGGCCCCATAACGAAATTTTTATGCTAAGGACCAGATTCTCCAACACCCTTAAGTTGAGTTGCGGAACTTATGGCATCGGGGTGAAGAGCAAACGATGCAGAAGGGACAATATAATTAGTTAGTGAAAGAGAGCGTCGGAGTGCAAATGCTAAGAATTCTCGAATTGAAACGAATACCATCTCGGAGAATATCCAAAGACGGGATTGACAATTCATGAACCAATCTTGTTCTCCCAATGAATTCCTAGCGGCCCGCTATTGAGAGCGAAAGCCCTCTCCAACCTTATTCATTTGTTTGGGGGCGTTGAGCCTGTTGTCTGTCCTTCTTTACCTATCGATGACCCTGCTCCTCCCCCCCCCCACGATGGGAAACTTCAACATGGAATTCGTCATTTATCAATGGATTTTTCGGGATTTATCTCAACTATCTACTCAAAGAAGTCACTCGAAATTAGCTATGTCTCGACTTATTATCGTCCTCCCTCACCCTATCTCGACACCAGTATCTTTAATAATAAAGATTTATCTTATTAGAAAGGTTGCGCTACATGATAATAATTAAATTGTAAAAAATCTGAAATTTCAAAAGTAGAATTTGATTTTGTATCCTCACTTTCCAAAAATCATGTAAATTGGCCACTTACGTCACATCAATTCCATGAATCTATATACAAAACATATATATATATTCTATATATTGTATTCAACAGGTACAAGTGTGTCCCACGGGTTCTTTGGTAAGTGGGGACTTTTTGATGGGGAATGATTGATGGGAGGGAGAGGGGAAAGGAAAGGAAAGAGTTTTGGCGGATTTCAAAAGGGGTCGCCATCGTCGGGGTACGATGGCGAAACACAACACGGAATTCAATTGAGCCCCCCCACAAGTCCATTTCAATCAACCTTCTAGTGGCTAGCTAGCGACAGTCTCGTAAATATGGAACTTGATGGTGATGAAGTGACCCTCATATTCAAAAAAATCAAAGTTGGCAAAAGATTAAATGAAAAGATCTTTCGAACAATCGTTATCCTGCATTCTACGATCGATTTTTGCCTCCTTTCACCTCTTTTAAAAGAAATAATAACACAAACGGTCATTTAATTTTAACTTAATAGGTAACGTCATCCATAAATTTTTATTTATTTTATATGATTCATAAACTTTATTTCAATATATAATATCATACCTAAACATTCAATTTGTTTAATACAATCAATTTAATCCGAGTTTATCATTACCCCTAAACTTGAATTAATAGAAATATGAAAAAATTTAACAAAAATTCATGGATTGTGTTGAAGAAATTTTAAATTTAAAGAGCAAATTGAATAAATTAAAAGTTCATAAATCATATGACATTTCAGGCCAAAGTTTAAAGATCATTTGTATTATTTTCTCTTTTGAAAAAGAATTTATGAAAGTGAATTTATATATTGTTGAGCTTAAAATTGTGTTAAGTCTGTGCCTTTCCAAAGGCCTCTACAAGTGTCGAAATTTATCCATGAGTAATAGTTCATGTTTATTGTCAAAAGATAATCAATAAGTACTTTTTTTTGGCAATTTAAACTTTTAAAATGGTTATTTTTCTCTTATATAATATTGATGTGCTTGTACGACAAGAGTCTTCGAATATTATTCGTGATCTTTTGTACCACCCCTTAACAAGGCATACTCACCATGCATATTGATGTGTTCATATTAAACTTAATCATGTCCGCGTCATGAACTTGTTAATCAATACAATATTGGGTTTGAATTGACTACTTAAAGTAATCCTTATGTTAACACGACTTATGTTTAGGTACATCTAAAAGTACTCGCAATATGAAAACATCTATGTAGAGCCTACGTTGCATGTTATGGAATCCACTTGTGTCATAATTAATATGTATTTTGTGTTGGCATTAAACCTAAATTTGACACGAAGAGATCGAAAGAACAAAAAAATGAACAATATGGGGATGAAATTGAACGAAAACAATGATAAGCAATGAATTATATGGAATAGTTCCTCCATATTTCGTCAATGATTTTAGTACAATGACCCAACGGACCAATTTTCAAAAGTTCAAGGGCAGTGTTGAATTTGGGGAAAAAAAAAAAGAGTTGAAGGAGGAGATTGAACAATAAGCAAAATTTCAAAAAAAAAAAAACATTGATGTCATCGTCCCTTTTAAGAAGAAAATAGGGCTTTTAACGGATCATTTCACAATCTACGATTAAATGGTGCATTTTGTGGCAAGAATTCATTAACTATCTTTTTAGAAAATCTCTTTTCGCAATAAATACTTTGATTAATACAAATAATTTGTATTTCATTTATACCAAGCAAAAATGTACTAGACTTTAGTTTTTTTTTTTTTTTTTTTTTTTTTTTTTGGTCGGTTACTAGACTTTAGTTAGACAACCTCAAATTTGATGACCTCCAAAAGCTTGCCTTTGTAAGAAGTTGGCAACCTAGGCGCGCATGTTAGGCGACTTCTTTGCCAAAACGGTATATAGAAAGCAACCTTTTTGTAGCCTCTCTCCCTCTTTTGAACAAGAGAAAAGAGTTTGGCAGGGTTGTGATCTACTTCATTTATAGCTAGAATGTTCACTTCAAGGCACCAACATTGCACCACTCACCTACTGAATGACCCCGTCACTGAAAAACCCTAACCACGTGCCAGTGGGGGAAGCACAATACCACCAGTAACTGCTTGCCAGGACGAATTCGTCGTTAGGGTTCCACTAGGCACGAGTGGAGACGTCCGATACCGACGGCATTGCCCCTCTCTCTCTCTCTCTCTCTACAATGCCGACGGCGACACCCCTCCCCACACCACCCCTTCATAATGCAAATGACCTTCGAGATAGGAGCCATTCCTCCTTCGACTAGGGTCCAGATCCGTGCCTCACTCAATAATGGTAAAATCTCCAGGAAGAAAATCGTTGAAGTGTTGGAAAAAGAAGAAGGGGAGAACTTCCCACTGAGCAAACGTGGTCTGTCTTCTTTCGGACGAAAATAAGCTGGGGAGTTAACGAGACTGTTGGATTCACTTCGGTGATAGAGAATCGACGATAGAACGTGATCGTCGTTTGCCGGACTGGAGCAGCTGCATGTGGTATTTATGGACATGGGCACCCACATGCATGCAACCCCTCAATTATGTCTTTTACCCCCTTCCTTTTTTTTTTTTTTCTCGTCTTCTTTTCTTTATTTTCTCTTATTTTATATCTTGATCATCAGAAAAGAAAAGAATGAAGCTATTGAAAAGGATTGGTTTTGGTTTGAGATTGATTTACATTAATCTACCAACTAATTCGGATAATTGTAGTGAAAGATGCATGGAAAAATGACATAAATTATTAGGGACGTTCGAGTATGGATAGATAAATTTGCACATTTGAATTAAAAGTGTTTTTTGTCTCACTTTTACTTTTCCCATTTGACCCAAGCTTAGATATTACTTTAATATTGTAATGTGACGTAGCATTAAAGAGAAAAAAAAAAAAGTAAAATTGGGTAAAAGGATAAGGAGGTAAAAGGAAAATGTTAACTACTTACTTTTCGCTAAAAGCTACATTTGGTGAATTCCTCCGGTGCCCTTACAGTTCAATACTCAATTTCATCCTCCTTTTATTTTCTTTTTCTAAATTTTCAATTAAGGTTTGTTTTTATTATTGAAATAAAACCAAAACTCAATGTTGATTTCTTGAAAGAAATCCATGTAGTGGTAAAAATAAATAAATAAATAATCGGGCAAGCACATAGCATATGCATGAAAACTAGTTATATCGAAAACAAATTTGAAATATGGTTTCAATTCAAATATTTTTATAACTATATAACAAAATGCCATAAAAAAAAACCCTAAGAAATTGTTGAGAAGATTTTTTTACCTGTCGAAACTAATAAATAGATTAAAAAAAAAAAAACAACAACTAAGAGTAATTGAAATAATTACAATCCGAATTTCTCAAACTTTAAATCTATCACACTTTCTAATTTGAAGTTGAATACTTCCGGTACAACAATAATTTGAATTTCCTATAAATCGAATTTCCAATTGCACAGTTATTTAAAGTGCTATTATTTTTATAAACTATGACAAAGTGACAAAAATACCCCAAACTTTTTTTTTGCACCACCAAAAACTCAGTCATTGCAAACTATTTTTGTGACACAAAAAACTCCGAACTTTCATTTCGTGACACATTTACCCTAAATCTTAGGGGCATTTTGGTCATTTTGCTTTTAAAAACATTTTTCTTTTTTTTTTTTTTTTTAATTTTATCTTCCCTCCGCCGGGAGCCGGCGGAGGGAAGCCGCGCCGGCGAGGGCCGCCCTCGCCGGCGTCGGCCCGAGCGAGGGCCGCTTATTTAAAGTGCCCGACGGCGGGGAGGTATTATTTTTAAATGAAAAAAATAAGAAAAATAAATAAAAAAGACGCAAAATGCAGGCGCTTTTTGGTGGTTTTTTCCTTATTTTTAAATGCGCAGTATTTTGCCATGCATTAACATATATCTTTAGCCTTTTAGAAATGACACTAGTTAGTATCTTATATTGTTAATTTTCCAAGATCGAATGAGAAAAAAATCCAACATCCTTATCATCTAGGCAACTCAAGGTACCATTCACATCACATCCCCACAATTTTTTGTCTACATTCCAAACGAGCTTTTCTTGCTTAAACCTAAATCTACCTGATTGGATCCATCATAGTCATCTATATCACGACACGCATCTGGGGTACATGTAAGACCCACGAGATAAACAGTTTGCGATGTAAGTAGTCGAGCGCATTCATGAAACGAAAAAGAATTTCCTTTTGTTGAATTTGCATTTTCCTTTGTATGGTAAATATGTTTATAACCTCATCATGTCTTGTGCATTTTGAATGCAAGCATCATTTCTAAATGTCTAGAACGTACATGTGCAAACATGCAGGTACATGGACATGGACACACGCAAGCAAATAGTTACAATGGTACAGGGTTGCGTCCTTTGGCTTGGCTAGGGTTTTTGGGACCCTATCGAATTTTGGTCATGACGTTACATTAGAAATTGGGAGGAGACCGACATGCATCGGACGAGAAATGCCCCGCTAAGGTAAGACGTCCCTTTCTCTTCGATTCGCTTGAATGTCTCAAATCTATGGATAGCCCCCTTTTGGGAGAGGCTCTGGCTCTCCAACCGAGGCCTATGCGGGCCAATGCAAAAGTGAGTCCATATGATTCGAGTGATCATGCATGTACTTTGTCACCTAGCATCCAATCTTATGGAAGACCACTCTTTTTTTTTTCTTTCTTTTTTCATGAAAGTGTTTGTAATCGGTATGGGTATTTTATAAAAAGGTTAGATAGAACATTAACCATGAGAATGTGCGAGATTATATTGCAATGATGAAGGAAGTATAAGATATGATGAAGTGGTTTTTTTTTGTATATCGGCCGCTTTTGACTAGTTCTATTTTGAAGCCAACTTAGTTGGTGCAATTTTTCACTAGACTGGGGTAGATTCATGACTTGAACCAAGGGTTTAAAACAAAGCGGGGTCAATCTCTAGATTTTTAGTCAAGGAAGTTCGCTGAGGAATTAACTTCGACTTGAGTTGGCTTTATTCAATTCCCGAGCTGAATTCGGGACTCAAGAGGGAAGAAGAGAATGTTATCGTCATTTCAAACGAGATTAATTTCTTATCTTAAAAAAGAGGGAGAGTGCCATCATATCAGGCCCCAGCAAACCAAAAAGCTCGATCCATTCTTAAGACAAAATGCTGATGGAAATTCACTCACCAGACAGCAACATAGGTTAAACGAGAGAGAGAGAGAGAGAGAGAGAAACTGAAATTCAAAATCAATAATAATAATACTGGAACTATCTACAGATGACTATAATATTAATTAATTATTATTCTCTCTCTCTCTCTCTCTCTCTCTACTGCAACCTTAATTTCGTCGAAAACAAAAGGGGGAATAAAAAGAAGAGAAAAAAGCAAAGCTCTTGCAGGCATCAAGCATGGGGGAGGAGTAGGCACATAGAGAGAGAGAGAGAGAGAGAATATCCAAAAAAGCTGGTCAAGATTTATTATTATCATCTCATCTCGATTAAACTATTCTCAATAATTTCCGGTCGGCTCAGCAGATATTATTGAATAATTCGAGGAATTTCACCATTTCCGCACCGCCCGGGTGGCATTTCCGTGATAAAGGCGGGCTCATGAGGGCAACTTGCAGCTAAAATGGGGGGTGATTAGAAGTAAAAAAATGATTATTGATTTATTTTTGTTATTGCCTTAAAAGGAGCGGCAATAAATGAGCGCAGATATTGATGGTCAATGGTGGGGGTGGGTGGCAGATAAGGTCACATTCCTCACTGACACATAAACTTTATATGTAATTTTACTTTAACTTTATTTTCAGTTGCCATAAATAAAATAAAAGATAAATATCACGAAGAATTCGAAATCAGTACATAAATTTATTCAAAATTATATTTTGATCATAAAGAACTTCAAAATGATATACTTTTGATAAATTTATTAATTTATTAATTTTCGTTAAATTTTATCATCAAATTCTAAGTTATATGACAATTTAGGGTTTTACTCGCTATTCGTTAAGTTTTTTTATTTTTCGCGATATTAATACAATCCAGCAAAAACTAACAAAGAATAAATTTGTCACATATGTGTCCGTTTAATATTTTTTTTACGATCAAAAAATTAATTTTTGATAAATTTATTATAGATGCATCAATTTTGAGTTTTTTTAAGAAATTAACCCTAGAGTAAAATAGAAAAGCTTGTAAAATAATAATAGATAAAATGGTTCAATTTCGAGTGATCATTTGATTTTTTAAAAAAAAAAATGGAATTGGGCTTGCATGTCTTTACTTTATGTTATTAGAGGCTAATTGAATTGAAACAGAATGGGAATCGAAATTCAAAATGAAGAACAATGGATCAATGTATCTATTTTTCATAATTTTCATAACAATTTGAAATGATGAAATTCAAGATATAGAAATGATACATAATAAATCTAATAGGTCACCAAATAAACTATTTTCAATCAATGCAATGAAAATGACAATTCATTTCTATTGAATCATTGAGTGTGCATTCGAAACTCTAGAGCAGCTTTCATTTTCTCCATCGAACCCATGATTGACGATTTAACTTCTATTTATCATAAAAAAAAAAAACCCAGAATTTGTAAAATGCAAAATTATCGATTCATAGATATCAATTTTCGCATCACGGACTGGATCCAATATTTCTTACGTTTTGCTCAAAGAGAAAAGTAAAAAGAAAAAAGAAGAAGAAGAAAAAAGGAATTTTTCCGAGGGAAATGTTAAGGAGTGTCCCTTACGTTTTTTATGCAAGTCTCAGTAAAAGTGTTTTAGGAGATGAGAATCTCCAACCTGAAGCAAGTGACTCATTGAAATTCCTCTTTATTCTAAAATTTGTCATCAAAAGTGTTATTTTTATTTTTTAATTTAATTTAATTTAAACGCCTTAAAAAATATATATTTTTTTTCTTAAAATCTATTTTAAACTTTTTTTTTCTTGAAATTTATCGCCCTCTCTCTCTCTCTCTTCGAAGTAGTCAATCAACATCAGAGAGAGAGAGAGAGAGAGGGGGTCCGTACGAGTAATGTGTGGGAAAAGTGATAGACGTCAAAGGAAGCAACAGCTCACCCGATTAGATTTGCGGGCCCCGCCCCGATTCCTCCCTCTAGATTTCGTACCCCTCCACCCCACCGTCCCCCTCCACGCGACCTTTGGGGGCGCGTGCGCGCGTCGCCCCCGCGTCCCCCATTCCATTCCGTCGGCACGGGCCCGCCGCGCGCACCTACGTATAAATCTAAAATCTAAATCTAAAATCTAAAATCTAAATCTGCGCACTTGGTACTCGCACCTCGCCCCCACTTTGCCTCTTTATAATTCATAACGCAACCGCTGCGGCAAGAGATTCGATTGTCGGGTTTAGTAATCGTTCTGCTATCGAGATAATTTTTGCTTGGAAATTATTTTTTTCGATCTTATTCTCTGGACGAATTTCTGAATATTTTAACGTGTTTATTAATTGCATAGAATTTCTAGTAGTAGAATAGAAAAAAAAAATATTTAGAATATGACTTTAATTTTTTTAACGTAGAATTTATTTTAATGTTTTAATATTTTTTCCTATCTTCTTTTTTCTCCTCTAGCCTATCTTTGGGCCTTGGTGATTGCCGACAATCGACTAGAGATGAGAGCTGGTGACCTAGCCAGCCTTGGGAGAGCCTTGACAACCCCTAGCGAGGTCGACCTTGTTATCACTGGGCGAGGCTTGACCTCATTAGATCTGAGCGATATCAAGCCTTGTCTCTTGTCCCAAATTTTCTTAATATCCAAAAATCACCCATAGTTTCTTCAAAATTATCAACATCAAGATTAGTCAAAAAAAGTCTACTATTAGAACTCACGTCTTCATCAACACTCTCGTCTTCTTATGGAACAACAATAGCCTCCTAACGTTGATAATCTTGAAGAAACTGAGGGCGATGTTTATGAGACTAGATTTAAAGTTAATAAATAAATAAATAAATCACTGACCCAAAAATAAATAAATAAATAAATCAAGATAAATTGGAATTGAACCTAAACTTAGAGAATTCTTTTAGGGAATTAAACTGTTTTTGACTTATGTAGGCGGTCAGGGTCGAAAACAGTTTGCAAGTAATTTGCGAAATTTGAATCGGTGATCTTCGGTCCCCAATGTGTAAATCTCTTGTTGTTGACGCCTTCGACCAACTGCGCGGGCCCTAAGGTTTGTTTCATCAGTAATTATAGCATGCACTTTTGATGTAAAAAAAACAAGTGCTCCATAAGATTGGGTCTAATTTACTTTGGGTTCGATGTTTATGAGAGAATGGGTAATTAATATCCTCGAATCAAAAGTGGACAAGATCCCTTGTATAAAATTTTGCTGATTTTAATTGATAGTTAGTGAAGAAGTTATCAATAGATCTAACAAAACGGCCCTCGCTGATTGCTATTTTCAACCTTAAATAAGTATTGATCTTAATCCTTTAACGAGTCCATCTAACTCTAGACAAAATCGCTATAAATTTTAATCTTACGATTGACGATAACCACATTGAATCCAATTTTGTATCTTTTTTTTTTTTTTTTGGTGACCCAGGGAACCCCGCACGGCCGGATGCCGGGAGTAAACCACTGGGGGCGACACGTGCTAGCCATCACACACGTGCCACCAGGTAAGTCACCTTGCGACGCGCTGGGGTTTCGAACCCCTCCCCTTCGTGAGGGGGAGGAGGCCCAAAGCCAACTACGCCACCCAGGTGGGTGATTTTGTATCTTTTTTGTTTGCACAATGAAAATCATCGATTGCCAAATAAAAAAATGACCTAGGTGTCATTTGGTTCATGGAAAATATTTTTTGCCGTTTGAATGGCTCAGAATAATGAGTTTATGGAAATTTTGTACTTAAATTTAGGGAAACAATTTCCTGTTTAAACAATTGGAATTCATTTTCCAAAATATAATTAAAATTGACACTCATACCAAAAACTCTATGTTTGGACACAAAAACCTCAACGCTTGAAATCCCAATGGTCAGACTTAGGTCCACAAGGGTTGGGCTAGGGACACCAATGCCCGTGGCTAGGCCTAGCACTCCGGTATCGTTGCTCGACTCCCCAGCATCTCGGCCCATGTCCATAGAGGCGGGATCCGTATCCACAAGATCAGGCCTCAAACCTCAGTGCTCGAGCCTATGTTATCGATACCCATCCCGTGTCCATGACACCCCCCCACCCAGCTCCATCGAGACCGAAATTGAGACCCCAAAGCCCATGCCCTAGTCCTCGGCACACAGGTCTATCGAGGTCAGGCCTAGGTCCTTGGCACTCATATTGAGGTCCATCAAGACTAAACTCTAGACCATGGTGCCCGTGTGCAAGTTACTCTAAATAATGTGTCTATTTAGGAAAATCATTTTTTCTTATCAAACAATGAAGTATAATTTTCAGTTAATTTTCAGGTTTCAACCAAATAAAGTAAAATTTATTATTTTAGTGGAAAATAAATTCCTCAAAATAAATTTTCAAAGATTTCACATTTTCCACGAAACAAATCAAGTTGAAAACTTCCATTTCCGTTGCTAAACTACAAGATGGAGTTTCCAAGTGATTAATGTGACATTAACTGTGTAAATTTTCTTTTAAGTTGAATTATTATGTTAAGGTTAGCGTTGTCTTAGTTTTCTTTTTTCTTTTTCGATTAATTTTCTCTCTCTATACGTACCATTTTATAATTACTAATATTTAAGGGATTGTTGTTAAGACGTGCTCGTGATTTTGTCAAATTTTTTTGTTGAGCTTAATTTAATTATTTCTATTTTTTTTTTTAAATCTCTATTGTATACTTGACTCTGGTAAGAAAAGCGTCATGTGAATTCAGCATACAAGATATTCTTTGGTAATGGGAAAGCATTCATAATTATAGTTATTTATCCGAATTAATTTGCCTATGCTATGCGAATCATATTATGTGGAAAAGAAAAAAAAATAATAAATAAAACTACAACCATATATTCACTCAAAAGCATAGGGAGAAACATTGACTTTTTTGAGCGCAATGCCATTAGGCTAAATTTCAATGAGATAATTCGTTGTGTAATAGATTGGATAACCTTTGGAATAGGGAAAAAGGAAATCTACATCTGAAGGGGAACCAACAAAGGAAGGCATCCAAAAGAGAAGAAATATATTGTGCACCCTTAAATTAGAGTGCAATTAAAAAAAAAGGTTAATTAGGACAAAGTTCGATGAATTGTGTTAGTGAGCAAGCTGCATGACTTTACTTGTCTAATATATATGGGGCATGACTTTCTCTAAACATGAAACTATCAAACTAGAGAAGGAGAGTTGTAATGGTTGAATTTGAAAATCTTTGAGGGTATCTAGGATGTGAAAATAGTTTTCATCTTGGAAAGGGGGAGGCAAAGAAGTCATAGAAATGTCGAAGAGGGGACAAACCGCCCTTGAATTATATGCTACGCATCAAGCTCAATCTAATAGTCTCTGATAACTATTTTGATAAACTGTCGTCAAGTTTATCACGTCAGCTCTAAAAAGATAAGTTGCGTTGAGAATCACGCGCCAAAACGAGCGTCTTTCTAATAGATTCGACTATCGGACGAGGTATTTGTCAAAAACAAGTGATAAACTTTCAATTCATTGAAAGGTACACTCGAGTCCTTGCACATTGATCCTCTTTTTTTCATACCACTAATCCCACATCTAATATAGACAATCTTAACGAAGCGACACAAATATAGAGACATAAGATGATTAGGGTGGAGCCCATTTGTTAATGATGTTTTGGAGTGTGTGTGTAGTAAGGGCCAAGAAAGCGAAAACACCAATTGGACAAAGAAAAGGACGAAAGCGAAACCATCGATGTGCATTAATTAAAACAAGAATGGGTCATTAGCGACCCCTTTTTCCTTCTTAATCAAACCCCATCTGAGCAGGGAGAGAGAGAGAGAGAGGAATGAAATGATGAGGGACACGTACATAAATGGGAAGGCACTTGACCTGATGTTTCGAATTTCTTGTGCTCTTTTTGGCAGGCTCTCTAGGGGGGAGCAAAACAAGCCAACAAGCCAGCAACCTTCGATGTTTCATTGACCATGTTTTGGGCGACACAAAGAGAGAGAGTCTGATCCAACACGACCACAAGAAACCGTCAGCACCAAGTTCTGCTCTAAAAGTGCTGTTTCCTCACCAGCCACTATAATCATTCCTATATCATCTTGTGGGTTATGTGCCAAAAAGTCATATAAAACAGTCTCCATTTGACCCTGTTATGCTGGATTTTGCTCCTCCACTTCCCATAGATTATCACATTTTCTCGTTTAGATCAATGTATTCTTCCATTTCCTCTTGAGCCCTACTCCCTAAGCAATATTATTTTTTAGTGGGTGAAGGTTTTTGTTTCTCCTTCCTTTTTTTTTTTTTTTTTTTTTTTTTTTAGGTGGGCTACCAAGTGGGTCAAGATTTAGAAATGGGCATCGTTTGACACTTCCAAGATACTCTTACTAAACTAATGGGAAATTGTTTACTGGGAACCTGAGAGAGACGTAACATGGTGCTGAGTTTTGAATTGGAAATAGCTGCCAATTTTATTCCCCCCCACCAACAAGAAGAAACGGAAACCATCACTTATCAGCAATCATGACTCTGGCATAAAGGACAATCTTATGATCAAAAGCTATCATAGTCAAAGATCCTCTAATTTTTCAGAAATTTTCTCCAATTGGTTGGTTTGTAGTGATATGAAGCACATTTCTATTATTTTTTATCATCTCCTGTGCTCTGACTATCATTTCTCCCAGATTTTTTATTTTATCTCTTTATAAAATAAAAAAGTCAAATCCTATATTTGAAATTAAACGTCATCGTCTCACCTAATTCACTTGCCATTAAGCAGCATGCTCAATGCAAATTTCTATTACCTGAACTTGATTTTTGTTGTGGCCACCCAGAGGAAAGGAACTGTTGTCTTATGGAAAAGTGAGATTTCGTTATTCATTTGGATTTAAATTACTTTTATTTTTAACATTTATTAGGATGTGTTTGTTTTTAATTGGAAAAAAAGAATTACAAATACTTTTTGACTTTTTCATCCAAAAATAAAATATCATTTACTATGAAAGAATTAAAAAGAATTTATTTGCATGTCAACATCTTTATATTGTGAAAATTTTCAAGTTTTCAAGTTGAGTTAAAATAAAAATGTAAACGCAGAACGATGTCAAAAATGCAATACTTGAAAAATGTAAATAAAATCCAACTACACTTCTAGCGTTCAAAGTTTGACTTCATCTAACATTGAGTAACTCAAACTTTATTATTATATAACTATTGGCATCTTTTGAGTCATTAAAGTTGTGAAAACCGACCACAAAAAAAGAAAAAATATTAATATATTAAAATTTAAAGGAAGGGAAAATAATACTGAAAACCATTCTCTACTTTCAACCGCGTTCCATTTGTTATCTATTTCTAAATCTTCCACTTTGCATCATAGTGAAAAATGCATTGCTCGAAAGATCCAATTGCTCTCCCTCCGGAGAAAATCTCCGGATCCGCCTCAATCCTCAATCACCAACCACAAATCTTAACTCTCAATCCTACAGGGACAAACCCTAGCCTTTCTCCATCGACCACCAGTTGGCCGGCCACTGCCCCACCACCTCCTACCGCTGTGGCATCACAGCCCGCGACCCCCTTGCCTCTCTTTAGTCGACCCCGCTCTCTCGGACAAGCAACATGACCTGTTCATGCTCATTGGCGACCACAAATCGAGGTTGCCGACATTGTTGAGATATCGAGGTGAGGTCATCACGTGTAATTGACGACCTAGGTCGATATCATTGACACCATGACGACCTCGATCTAAAGTGGTGGATAATCACGACAGCCTTGACACAAGGTTGTCCTAGACAGAGGAATGGAGGGAGAGGCTCCGATGATGATGACTTATTATCGCAGCAGTGGCGGCGGACAATGGCATCGGTTGAGTAACAAGTTAGGTTTTGTGGGGGGTTTCTCTCATATCAGATGTAATTTTGAATCTAATAGCAAATATTTAGAGTGCTAATGATAATGTAAAGTGATTATGGTATAAAAGATGACGATTCCTTGAAGTTTCTCTTTAAATATTCTTTCTTTATCTAGAGAATAGGGAATTTATAATAATTGCTAAAGATGTGCCATATGATGCAACTTTTTAAGGTACAACATGTTGTACATTGTGGCTATTCAATGATTGAGATTTTTCAGTTGATTGTCCAGCGCCACCAAGCGAGGTCGAGATTAGCACCTTGTGTAGTTTGGGTTCCAAACTCGCACTTCTTTTCTTCAAATATCTTAATAAGTAGGGTTTTCGAGTTAGATCAATGAGCGAGAAAGTTGAGCTTGAGAAAGAAGGGGGGCCATGCTACTTGCAATCGAAGGCTAGCGCTGACGAGCAAGAAGAGGGCCCAGCTATAAATAGGGCATAAGGAACCTAATAAGTTAGGTTGTTTTCAGCTTGATGGGAATGGACTGATGATTAATAATGTGCGTTATGCTACTGTATCTATGATAACACGCAGCCAAAGAGGACCACTTTCTTAAATCCAGGGCGAGAAGGGCCCGGCTTGACTAAGTATAATATCTATGGCCTTCGTGCATGTTATTGTTAAGTATATCTTAAAAGACTTTTAATTTCGATAAGATATTCCGAGGGTGTCTATTTAAATACGTATGTGTTTGTGTGACAGAGAGAGAGGGAGAGAGAGAGAGAGAGAGAGAGAGAGAGGAGCGTAGAAATAAAAAGAACAATTTGGAGATCTTGCAAAGTGATCACTTGGATTTGTAGGCCCCAGAAATAAATTTAGGTAGATGGGCGAAGTGGACGACCACAGTTGAATTATTCTCTGATGGGCAATGGTGGGCAGAAATTAGGGTTTAGCTTTTTGTGTTTTCTGCTCATCTTTATTTTTAATATTGTTTCTTTTTGGACAAGAAATCACTTTAACTTAGAATTTGAGAACGTTTCCTTCCGACCTAATCAGATCGGAAGGACTATATTAGAATTTCATATAAATAGTTAAAATTAAATTGATAAAAATGAAAAGTTTAATATTAAATTAACATCTGTACAATAAATTCAAGATTGATTGGACAGTTTTCCATGTCGTGAATTTCACTCGATTCTTAGGTTGCCACCATCTTGACTCATCATGGTCCGATTTTCTTGATTTTTATCTTCTTGGACAGAATCTTGAATGTACGAGCCACAAAGGTTCCACAGATTTTTTTCTATGCAAGATGCATATGCATAGTGTGGGCCAAAGAAAGAATCCCACATTGAATAATTAAAGTTCAAAAGGAGTTACATAAGTCAAGAGATTTAAATCTTTTCATAAAATTAAAATCTAAATAAAATATTGATGAGTTCAAATTTCAACTCTTCCAATGATTTCACACTACGAGATTCCAATATATTTACACACTCCTACCTATTACTTTTGTCCTTTCTCGTCAAAATAATAAATTTTTACTTTTATCTTTCTCGTCAAAATAAGAAATTATCATGAATGAAATTTCAAATTGCTTCAGATCATGACTAAAATATGGTAGTCATATAAGTTTGAAGATTTGAGATGTTGTCATATAAAGTCGACTCTAAAACCCTAAACGTAGAGGTATAAGTCAAAATTAAAACTAAGAGCATGACCACAAAATGGTGGAAGTTGTGTGCGGCCTAAATTAAATTAACTAAGATATTCATTCATTTTGAGCCGCCATATGAACATTTTATATAATACATCAGTACATTTTACAAGAGACAGGCTCCTAAAAGGAGTATCGAGGTGTAATCACTCGAGATAATGATTATTTATTTGCATGTGAATCTTACTTACGAATAAGTCAAAAAGGCTGTTATCATCTAATATGAGGTTTGGGGTGTCATTAACTCACTCATTTAGCATCGAAGTCTTTTTTGTTGACTATTATCGCCTTGACAATGTTTTAACTTGATGTGATGTGTGGTTTGGTTCATTTCTATTCCTTTTCCATTTTAAATATTTGCCAAGAGCCTGCACTTACTCTAAACTCTCTCGCCCGAGTGACCACACCATGCTCTCCATTGATAGGCTGAGAGCTCAACCCGACCACAACCACGCTCTATCGTGGCAGTCATGGCTATCATACTCATTTTGAGGAAGATTTTATCCATCGAATGAGAGTCAAGCCCTTAGAAGGAGCATCCGGAGACATAATCACTCAAGGTAATGATCATTTTGAAGATGAATCTTACGAAAGGACGATTGGAAAATCTCTCTCTCATTCGATTCGGTCGAGGTATCACTGTTCTGACGTTGTATCGGATGTGAACGCAGGAAGATCTTCGCGTCTCCGTTGCCCTTGGGAGAGAGGTACCTCGCCATGGCTGTCACTTTGCAGTTTTTTCAACACTGTCCGCGAAAGCAACATGGGAGGCTCCACCAAAGAAAAAGCTGATGCCACCGACTCTATTCACTTCCAGCCTTCGACCCACATTGCCTTTCCTGGCAAAATCAAACACGACTAAGAAAAATAATAAATAAATAAATAAATATGGCATCAACGATCTCAAAAATTAAATAAATGCAATGCAAATACTGGGACTTCCATATTTGAAAACTCTACCATTCATTTACATCAATCTCAAAAGAGAGAGCCAAAAAAATTTAATGTGTATATATATATATATGATATGAACGTGTGGTATCTACATATTATGATCATCGCACATTACTTTGTATGCATAGTACTCTTTCTTCCTGTTATTATTGAAGAGTTATAAACTTTTGATTTGCCGCCTAGGACGGTAATGACTTAGACAACTTCTCTTGTTAAGGTGGAAAAAGACACTAGAATTCATTAAGAAATATACTCGATGTACAATTAATTAATTTTTCGACACTGAACCTCTTGAAATGATACTTAAGAGACTGAATAATGGAGCACTGCCTCTAGGCAACGTCCACCACTTAAGCGATGTAATTGGACGTGGCTATTTTTGTCCAGCGAAGATATTAATCGAGCCGAAAGTTGGGATACCCAAGTTATTTGAAAAAGAACAGCCGCTTGAAGTGGTCTTTTGTATTTGATTAGCTCTTCAATTGTTGTTATGCATTTTAGAGAGCTGTTGTTATAAAATCCAACCTCAGAATTTAAAATAATAAGAGAGATCACTTGCATGTAAAAAACATATAAATCTCATTGTCAAATGATGTGAGATAAATATTTCAAAGCACGCATTTTCATGTGCAAATCGAACTGGAAGTGGCACGTGAAATTTGACTAACAAGGGGTTAGGTGTGGAACCTAGCTCTGATATCAAGTTAAAAAGTTTAATCCAAAAACTTAAGTAGAGGGAAATCACATGTATATAAAAATCATATAAACCCTATTATCACACGATATGAGATAGATATTTCAACAATTACATTTTTTTGCCAATAATGAAATTGAGATGGGATAATTTGATTTTATGTGCTTAGGTTGTATTTGGTCTTCTTGATTTACAATGTCATATCCAATGTTTGGTAAATTGAAATAATAAAGCCAGTATTTTCATATCAAGTCCTGTCTATCGTTTAGTAGGAATTGCATTTCAGTATAAATGAACCTGAAAATGCACAAAGGAAAATACTAAGAATATCTCACAATTCACTACTAAAGAAACCACAAATGCACAAATGGAGACAACGTTTAGCAATTAATCCCTAATTAATATATAATTGAAACGGTAAAAGCAAAGGAGTTTATTACAGCATTCCAAAGCCACTAGTTTGATCGTGATAAGAAATGTAAATAGATTATAGCGACATCAACAAGATAAATTAGCAAGTAAATGCCAATTCCAGCAAGAGAGAGAAAGCACAATCATCCACCTTCTCAATTTTTTTTTTTTTTTTTTGGTCAAGATCAAGGCATTCACCTTCTCAATTTCAAATATCACAATAGTTCAACTCTTTCACTGCTTTTCGTGAAGCTTTGGTGCAAACTAGAGAGTTATGAAGGATAATGAGTTTTAACTCTCTCGTCGTTCGAGGAAAATTTGGCATTCTTTATTTTGCATTCTTAAGAAAATACATATATTTGACCAAAGATGATCAACGGGCAATTGGCCAAGACTCGAAAGGCAAATGAGCTAATTTTAAGCAGCATACTTACTCAAGAAAATTTAACTCAGCTTGATCGCGAACATTTCTAAATAAATCTTATGCATAGGTTCGTAGACTCGACCATTAGGCTCAGTCGCCAAGTGATTCACTCTCAACTCTATCCATTGTTCTGTCAATTCCCTTGTAGCCATCCTCCATGTAGAGTACAGTACAAAAACCTAACACAAGAGCGAGTTGGAGCATTTAATCCGTACATAAATTCGATTTTAGGGGTGTGTTTGTTTGAGTGAGATAAATTTTCGGATCTTCACATATTTGGTTTGTCAAGAAACGATTAGTCAAATAAAAAAAATTTTACCATCAAAGAAAATGCGTTTGCCTAAAATTATGAAAATGAATTCTCGAACCTAAAAAAATGAGATATTCTGCAAAATATATGTTTTTACGATGAATTTTTTTTTTCCAAACAAACACGATTCTTAATTGCATTTTCAACGGTAATCGCGGTCCAATCAATCCCACTCCGCTTGGCAACCCCATGCACTCTTTTTCCCTTTGCCCGTGCAGTGTCTGTCTCGGGTTGTACATCGAACGGTCAAACTCAAATTGGGTCAACATTATGGGGGCATGCATGAAGGAGAAAAGCAACTTGAAAGCTCCAGCAGAAACTGTCACTTTACTCCTGTACAAGCGTCAGCTCATCCCTTGGAAGGATGTTCTTTCGATTTTTTTTTCCTTTTTTTCTTTTATTTTAAATAACGTTGCTATATAGATATATATTAAATTGCGTTGCCTCCTGTATTTTGTCTGAAAGTCCAAAGGATGTTCCTACAAAAACTCCCGAGTACTTTTCATGCATGGACGTCTGTAATAATTGGGGGACAATCCCAATAATTAACCTCATTTTTCACGAATATTTAAGTCTCATCCGGCTGCTGTACTCTTAATTTTGAGGAATTTGGAAAGGTCACTGTCCACTTTTTTTTTCTTTTTCTTAGGAACGATTTTCCAACCTCGTGGCTTTCTCGTGATAGTGTCGTTTGATGTGCAAAAATGTTCTGATGATCCGAAGCTAAAAGTTGCGAGAGGTAGGCAATTGAAGGAAAAGTTTTCGCTTGATTTTCCGTAGTTTTCACAATACTTTTCATACTAAATCTTCGACTTTTGCATCACGGTCTCTAGCTATTACCAGGCGAGAACACTAACACAAAAAAAAAAAAAAAAAAAGGCAGCATTGACTAATTGAGAAGAGGGTGTCCAATTGATTAAGTTATCCTCTGGGATGGCAAACTAAATTGATCTAGTGGAGTTTGGCAAGATATGATTGCATGTCAAATCCGACGGTTGACTTAAGTTGCTTTTGTCCATGAGTCAAGATTTTTGTCATTCGATGATTGATAATTATTATACTTTTAATTTAATGCTTGAGATCATGCGTGATAATTTTATTGTGTGAAGGAATACAATTATCGTAAAACTCGTATCAACTAGAAAAGTTCTAGAATAACATTGTAACTCAATTAGAACATATAGTATTCTATATATATCTCTGTGAATGGGTGGGGAACGCTTTTTGGGTGGCGTCGGTTAGTCCACATTTTTCATGTTTTCTCTTTCATTTTGGTTGAATGTTGGTGGGAGATTTTTTTTTTTATATATAATTTTTTGAGTCTTAATTAATTTGTGAATTAAGAGTACAAAGAGTATTCTCCCATATTGTTTTCTATTTTCGATCCTTGAATTATATTTGTAATTTACCTGTTGATCAAAATTTTCATTATGATAAAAGTTTTTTGAAGAATAATATATCCCTATATGTTACCGCGGAGAATGATTAAACACTTGGATATGATTTGATTTTTGAAAGAATTTATAAATGATTATAATGTGAAAATCGGTGTTTTGATTATCAAGTCCAAAATAATGAGTTCGATGAATCATTTACTCTTTCGAGGGAAAGAAAATACTTCCCATACCACAAGGGCGATGGTCAATATAGGCGATAAACAATTCATTTGCTTTGCTTTCTCATATACACCCATGATTAGGGACAAATTGCATACCCAAATGCATGATTTTTCACTAATATAAATCGTCTAAACATTATGTATGGAAGGTATAAACTGCTCTCATTTTATTATATAAGAACCAACTTAATTATTGAAATTCTTTTTTTTCTCTATACTTAAAAGTAAAAATAATTTATGCTAGACTAGGAGCGGTAACAAATATTTTATTTAAAAGACCATTTCGACATCATTTATAAAATAATGTTTTTGTTTTTTTCCCCCCAACCGGCCTGTCGAATTCCTCACGTTTGACATAAGAAACAACCCAAAAATAAAAAAAACAGAAAACCAAACCTGTAAAATCCAACTTCATCCGAGGGCATTTCGGGCTTCTCGACTGAACCGTCCCAAGACGAACAAGGAGAGACGAACAAGGAGAGGGGGGGAAGCTCTCTCCTCCATCAACAGTCGACTGCCATTTCTTGCTGTCTCTTGTACCTTGGAGAGCCCCAAAAAGAAGAAAATCAGAAAAGAAAAAAAAAAAAAAAAAAAAAAACGAACGGTCTTCTTAGAGAGAGAAGGAGGGCGTGCATGAGAGAGAAATCATTGTCAGATCTTCTCTCTCTCTCTCCTCTCTCTATATGGACTCCCTGTTTTTCGTGTGAGAGAAAAAGAAGAAAGAGAAGAACGGGGGAAAGAGAGAGAGAGAGAGAGAGAGAGGAGGGGGTAAAAAGCGCAAGTAGCAGAACTACCACCCACTAGCAGTACTACTTCAAACTACAGTCTTCGTGCTTCTTCTTCACCCCCATTATCAGTGACACCTCGCTGTTCCTTTTCCATTACTGGAAACATAAACCGAGCCTCCCCTCCCCATGTTCATATCCATCCCCATCCTTTTTCCCTGAGCAAAACCCCCCCTCACGTGTACCCTTACATGCCCTGCGTGTGTAAATATATATACTTCCCCTTGCAGCAGTCGCCTCTCTCTTCCCTGTGTCTACAGGAGCTGGAGCTAAGAGCTTTTCATCGTCTCAGTCGTCGTCCTCGTGCTTGAATCGTTGAATTCCGCGAGCCCTCATCTGGGTTTCTCTGTTTGAGAGGAAAAAATCTCGCTTTCTTGAATCTTGGGATCCAGTTTCTTTGTTGCCTTTGTATCTGGGAGCTGTGCTTTCTTGGGTTTGGAACTTTTGGGCCTCAGTCTCGGTTGAATCAGAAGCTTCTTGAGCAGCTGAAGATGGCGGGTTCTGCTCTCTGAGTACTTGGGTTATGAAGCTTCTTGCTCGAGTTTGGGAACATTTTGTAGGTGTTTTCTATGGTTTTGATGAAATTAACTGAGAGCGAATGAGGCTGAAATGGGTTGTGTTTTGTAGTGGAACTGGGTTTGGTTGAAGTTTCTGGGATGGATCATTATCTGTGGTTTCAGCATTATAAAAAGGTATTGAGCTAGACCAGCTTTGAGTAGTTTGAAGCAATTCAATAGGATGGAGTATGTGGATTTGATTTTGGGGGTTTTGTCAGAGAAGGTGATGGGGATGCAAAAGTCTGGTGTTATATTATGAAGGGAGAACTGTGGTAAAACGGAAAGAAGAAAAAAGCTTTTCTTGGCCAGTGCAGAGGGTTGTGTACTTATATCCTGAGAATTCTAGTGAAAATAAGAGAAGGTTCGTAATTTTGGATCTCCTTTAGTAGGGGTTGATATTTTCTGAAAGAAGTTAAGATTTCAGAGTTCCGCTGAAATTTGGATTTTGCAGTTCTAATTGCCTAAAAAAATGAGGCTGTCTTCTGCTGGTTTTTCTCCTCAAGCCCAGGAAGGTATGTCTCTTGTTTTTTGGTGTAACTTTGTGCTTGAATTTCTCTCATCTCTCTGGTGTGGGTGACCTATGCAACTGGAAATTTTGTCTTCAGATTTCTACTGGCATAAATTGTTGTATTATGTTTGAAAATTTGAGGTGGCTACGATTTCCCTTTCTCTGGAGTTTTCCGAAAATGATTTACAAGTATTGAGGACCAAAAGCTTGACCATAAAGATGTTGGCTGGCTCGTTCAACGAAATTCTTGCTTAGTGAGCAAAAAGATGTAACTTTTTTCATGTCTTTGCTTTTCTCTCCCTTAGTGAAGTGCTTTTTCAGATGCCCCAGCAGATGGGTTCATTTTTCTTGGTCCAGCTGAATTTGCTTTTTCTAATTTCTTGGATGCTGGATTTTGGTTCTTGCTGTTACCTCTGAGAGGCCACGATTGGGAAAAAAAGAGAGAAATCAATCTCTCTTCCGTGCCATGTCCGGACCAAGTGCCCATGTTATCTTGTGTGCAGCCGGTTTTCACCACTAGCCTTATCTTGTTTTCGATTTTCTAAGCTCTTAACGTGTTCATTTATCTCTTTCAAAATGTTGCAGGTGAAAAGAGAGTTTTGAATTCTGAACTTTGGCATGCTTGTGCTGGTCCTCTCGTTTCTCTGCCTGCTATCGGAAGCAGAGTTGTCTACTTCCCTCAGGGTCATAGCGAGCAGGTCAGTAGAGGAGAATTTGGATGCGCGATCTTGAACAAATTGATTTTGGATTGGGTGATGTATTCTGTACGTCAGCTTTTGCTTTCTGAAGAAAAAGTTAAGTATGTAAATAAACAAATCAGTAAGCCTGCTCACTGTGGAGGGTGTCTCAATTAGCTTGCAGTTTGAGATTGCTGTGTAGCCATATTGTTTCATCTTCTTTCACAAAGAGCCCCAATTGGCTTGAGGGAAGGGACGTGGATATGAACTCTATGAAGAAACATAAAAATAACTTCCTATTTGACAGACCAAGGATCTATTTCTGTACCTTAAATCTTTACTTTTGCTGTACTGATCATGAACTAGATAAGTTATTCATTATGCGTTTTATGTATGATCAGATTTTACAAACCCACCCATCAAGCTTCTTTGCAAGTGTCTTTCATGGTAGCAGCTGGTGAAAAATTGCATCTTGAACTTTTTATGTTGGACACTTGGCATCATTCCTTTTTTTTTAATTCTTTTCATGGACTACCAGTAATCAGTAAAGTACTACTCCCGCATTTACACCAACTTGATTGTGAACATTGTCTTCATAATTAATCAGGTTGCAGCATCAACCAATCAAGAGGTAGATGCTCAAATTCCTAACTACCCAAGCTTGCCTCCACAACTTATCTGCCAGCTTCACAACGTGACCATGCATGTAAGACCTTTTCTCTCTCTACGTCTAATGCTTCCTGAAATCGTTGCCTAAAGTTTCAACCTTTTGTTAACTTCAGGCAGATATTGAGACAGATGAAGTATATGCTCAAATGACATTGCAACCACTTAGTCCAGTACGCTACATAACTTCCTTAGTATTAATGTATTCATCTTTGGTGGCTATGCCCTGTTTTTTCTTAGAATTATATTTCTTTTGTAGCAAGAGCAAAAGGAAGCATACCTTCCAGCAGAATTAGGCTCCCCCAGCAAGCAACCCACAAATTACTTTTGTAAAACATTGACTGCCAGCGATACCAGTACACATGGTGGCTTTTCGGTTCCCCGCCGGGCAGCTGAAAAAGTGTTCCCACCTTTGGTCTCTCTCTCTCTCTCTCTCTCGCGCGCGCGCATGTCTGTGTGTCTTGGGGGATGTGCGCTCATGGCATCTAAAGATCAGTGATTAAATCCATGATGCATCACTGACTAATGCGTGTAAAAATTCACAGGATTACTCCCTACAGCCTCCAGCCCAGGAATTAATTGCAAGGGATCTTCATGACAATGAATGGAAATTTAGGCATATATTTCGCGGTAAGTGTTCTTGACAATTCATTTATGGTGCAAGAATACGAGCAAAAAATGGTGCATCATCTGTGTTTGAGCGTTGTATTTATAGGCTTGAAGCCGCATTCTTACCCTACTTGAGGTTAACCTGTAATGTAATTCTCGCTGATGGCTAAGTATAGGCATTTTAATGATTTATTGACGGTGAAGACTGAGGTTCCTTATTACGAGAAAAAAACCACAGCTAGTGAGGCTGATGAGAAAATTGCATAATGAAAATTCCACCTTGGTTAACAATGATTGATTGTGCTGTTTGTTCGCCCATATGTTAGCCTTAATCTTCTCATCTTCGAGCCTCGTTATGTTACAAATGGGAGTCTCACCTAACCTCTGCTTCCCAACCTGGTAGACAGATGGCATACGCTAAAAATGTGCAAAAGATGACATAACAGTTCTCTAACTTCTAGCTTTTCTATCTGATACTTGTCTGATGAGACATCATCAGATTGTACACTCTTCCTACGTCAACTTAATATTTCTTCCGGTTTACATCTCTACTTCATCTGCCTTGTCAAAAAATGTGAGGAGATGAATCTGGACTTTTCTGATTGTTTTTCTGTCATTGTTCTGGATTGTCATCATCGTGCAACAAGACTAGTTCAGTATTGTTATGTATGTGCTTCTCACCGTCGTCTGCCTGTTGTATGAGCAGGTCAGCCAAAGAGGCATCTTCTTACAACAGGATGGAGTGTGTTTGTTAGTGCTAAAAGGCTTGTTGCTGGTGATTCAGTGCTCTTTATATGGTAGGTAGTGTAACAAGGTTGTAGTTTGCCTCATTACCATGATTTTCTTTTATCTACTATATTATCTTACATCCCATCTCAAGAGCTCTCTGCATGCTGAGACTGTACTTTTAGGAATTTCCTACCCTGAACACTATTGGAATTATAGACACAGAAAATCTATTGTTGAAAGGAGCCCTCAACTGGCATACATTTGCCCCCTCTGCTGATGCTTTCTGAATGAGTCAAAGCATTGTGGTGTGGGTGTATTACCTATTGTTCCTCATACTCGATTGAGTTGATACCTTTGCAACAAGAATATGGATTTCTCTGGTACACATACTTAGAGTTTGCCCTAATACCATGATTTGATTTGTTTCATCAGGAATGAGAAGAATCAATTACTTCTTGGGGTTAGACGTGCTAATCGACCTCAAACTGTGATGCCATCATCAGTTTTATCATGTGACAGCATGCACTTGGGCCTTCTTGCAGCTGCAGCCCACGCAGCTGCAACAAATAGCCGCTTCACCATATTTTATAACCCAAGGTACAAGTACAACTTGGTCTTTTGAGGAAGGTGTGACATTCTTATATCCTTCTCAAGCTCATGACATTCTGCCACAGGGCTAGCCCATCTGAGTTTGTCATATCCCTGGCCAAGTACATCAAAGCAGCATATCATACACGCGTTTCTGTTGGCATGCGCTTTAGGATGCTTTTCGAAACAGAAGAATCTAGCGTCAGGCGGTAAGTTTCGGGCTTTTCAGCCATGGTCCATTATAGTTGCTGCAAGTTTAGACTGTTTATTTGGCTTAGAATACTTCTCAGTCGTGTACCGTTGGATTTTTTTTTTTTTCCTCTTGTGATAATGACTTCATGTCAAGGAACATTTCGTGAGATTTTGTAGGACTATTGCCAACTATTCTAAAAGCTTAAGGTGTTAAATGAAGGCACTATAATAACTAAAATATTTTATCATTTCCCCTCACGCTTAGTCTGGCCTTTTTTGCCCAGCACTAAGGTTGGAAATATTTAATTGAGGAGACAAATAGGGGCTTGGAGAGATTTGGACTCAGGACCTCCTGTTCCGATATTGTGTGAGATTTTGTGGGACCATTGCCGGTTGTTCTAAAGCTTAAGCTGCTGCTAGAGAAATATTCTATCACATTTTACTACAATATGTTTCGTGAAGGGAGAAAGGACCATATTTTCCTTCATGTTATTGATTTCTTCATCAAAACAGTTTTGACTTGCATTCTTTTCACGGTTTTGCTTTAGTTCCACCCTACAGTATTGTGGGCAAGAAATGCCCTTGGAGGAGTCTTAACATACACTGAATAAATTTTTTTTTTTGGATGTACAGCTATATGGGAACTATTACAGGCATATGCGACTTGGATCCTGTTCGATGGCCGAATTCGCATTGGCGTTCAGTGAAGGTATGCTTCCACCAGTTCACTGGATAGGTAGTTTAGTAGGTTATAAGTGGACCCTTTCGTTTGACTTTATGGCAATTGACATATGCATGCAGGTTGGATGGGATGAGTCCACAGCCGGGGAGAGACAGCCAAGAGTGTCTCTGTGGGAGATTGAACCACTTACAACTTTCCCAATGTACCCGTCTCCCTTTCCCCTAAGGCTCAAACGCCCTTGGCCACCTGGCCTACCCTCTTATGGTATGTTATACCCTGCATCAGTGTTGAGCCTATGCAAATATGAATTGGCTTTCCTCTACGATAAATTTGCCATTGGAAGGTGTGGCTCTGAATGTCTGATCAACTTCATGTTTCTCCTTTTCACAAAATATTTACTGCAAGTGATGTTTCATCTCTCACGGAGATAGTATGGTTATGCCTGTTAAAGGATATATATGAAGGTCACCTATTCATAAAAAGTTATTTATTATGGCTTAACACTTTCATATTTGTCTTACTTTTTAACTTAGTGGAAATATTTTCCATACATTAAATGGAGCTATGTGAGAGTTATCGAGATGAAACTATCGTATGAGTAGTAAGTTAAGTTATTCTGACAGGATTTGTGTAGGTTTTGAATATACTACTTGCACAGTTGACATTATTATAATCACGAGAGAATCCACGGGGCCTTCTCTTTCTTCTGCTAGTGTTCTGATTGTTTCTTCTGTTGATCCAAGGCCTTAGGGATGACGATATGGGAATGGCTTCTCCATCAATGTGGCTTCGAGATGGAGACCGAGGAATTCAGTCCCTTAATTTCCAGGGAATGGGGTTGACACCGTGGTTGCAACCAAGGCTGGATGTGTCCATGCTCGGATTGCAACCAGACATGTACCAAGCTATGGCTGCTGCAGCTCTACAGGAAATGAGAGCCGTGGATCACTCTAAGCTGGCTACCACATCCCTTATGCCTGTGCAGCATGTGCAGAACATAACAAGCGCTTCTGCTTCTCTGATGCCATCCCAAATGTTGATCTCAACTCAGCCTCAGCAGTCTCTTCTCCAAGGGAGTCGAGAGAGCCCACATCATTCAGTTTCTCAAGACCAAGTGCAGTCTCACCTTCTTCAGCGACAGTTGCAGCATCAAAACTCATTTACAAATCAACAGCAGCCACAGCAAGAGCAGCTGCGGCAGCAGCTGGTCAACCAGGAGCAGATTCCAAGTGCTTCTTCCCCATCTCAGTTTGCTTTGGCCTCTCAGTCTCACACTGCATCATTGCAAACCATACCTTCCCTTTGCCAGCAACTGAGCTTTTCTGATTCAAGTGGCAATCCTGTCACTAGCCCCGTCGTCTCTCCCCTGCAGACACTCTTGGGCTCTTTTACTCAAGATGGGTCAACCCATCACCTCAACTTGCCCAGGACCAATTCCCCGGTGTCCCCTTCTTCGTGGCCGTCAAAGCGAGCTGCAATTGAATCTCTCGTTCCTTCAGGGCCTTCCCAACGTGTTTTGCCTCAGATGGGTCAGATGGGTCCGCCCCAGAATAATCTTTCTCCAAGTTCTGTCTCATTGCCACCTTTTCCTGGCAGGGAATGTTTGGACCAAGAAGTCACTGATGTGCAAAGCCATCTTTTGTTTGGAGTTAATTTAGAACCCTCATCTCTTCTGATGCAAAATGGGATCTCGAGCCTAAGGGCTGTTGGTAGCGAAAGTGACTCAACATCCATGCCCTTCCCCTCTAACTATATCAGCAACAGTGGTGCAGACTTTGCGCCTAATACATCAGTGGCCCCTCCTGGTGGCATTGATGATTCGGGTTTTCTGCAGTCACCAGAAAATCTGAATCAAGTAAACGTACCAACCAGAACCTTTGTTAAGGTAACTGACCTCCCACAGCTTATCTTTTAAAACATTGATCCCAAGGATGCATATATGTACTAAACTGTTGTTTTTTATGGTTCTGTATTTTGTTATGATGACTTGCTGATTTTGAATATGGTGTTTGATCTACTTGACAGGTTTACAAGTCAGGGTCCTTCGGCAGGTCACTAGACATCACAAAATTCAGCAGCTACAACGAGCTGCGGAGTGAGCTTGCTCGCATGTTTAGCCTTGAAGGCCAGTTGGAGGACCCTGTGAGATCAGGCTGGCAGCTTGTATTCGTAGATAGGGAGAATGATAGTCTTCTCCTTGGTGATGGCCCTTGGCCGTGAGTTCACGTCCTCTCTATTCTTAAATTTCATTTTTTTCCTTAGAATGAATTTCAAGTTTTATATACTTATCCCTATGTTCTGCCTCGTTCTTCTGGTGCACTAGTATGTGCATGCATGAATATATTATATCGGGTCAGTAGGGTTATACCCTTTCTTTGTTTAAATGTTGCCTTCCTAGGATGTAGGATCATGCGAAATATCCAAGCGCTTGTAAGGTATATGGGTATCTCTAGCAGCTTAAGGGTCTTGAATGCCGATTTACTTCAAGTAGCTATCAAGATAATCTTTAGACAGTTCTGCAACTGATCTTGAAGTTATTCCGTAAATGATTATCCAATGGACTTCTTGTTAGATGAATTCCAATTTTTGGGCTCTTCCTGATTTTATGCTACACAAGGATTGTATCTTAAACTTATAATTGAATTGCTTCTTGCTGCAGGGAGTTTGTGAACAGTGTGTGGTGCATCAAGATACTCTCACCTCAAGAAGTCCAGCAAATGGGCAAACAAGATCTGGAGCTTCTGAATTCCATCCCCGCTCAAAGGCACTCAAACGGCGGTTGCGATGAATTCACAAACCGACAGGATTCTAGAACCATGAACTCCGGAATACCATCTGTGGGGTCTCTTGATTATGGAACTCTATGACCAATTAAAATGCAATTTCTTGCTGTAATATTCAGTGTTGTCCAAGCCATCTGTGGTTGGAAACACGATTCGCGTAGTTCTTACCTTAGATTGTAACACTCATGCATAATTTAGCACTGTAATGATATTTGCTTCTCTCCCATGTTTCCCGAATTGTGATATACGCCATGTTGCTACTAGGAAATTAGTGATTGCGATGCGAGGTATGCTGGGTATTGTAGACGTTCTGCTTGCTTATTCATGGATGGTCTTTTCATGTAGTAGAAGTATCTGTAGTGCTTGTTTGACATTATCTTGCAGTCGAAGGAAATGGAGACCGCAGAACTTTATCTGTATCTGGCTTTACCTTTCTGTGTCTCTGGGTATGGCCTGGGCAGATCGGAACTGTATCTCTGTGAAAGTGACTACTAGGGTAAAGTGATTCTCTCATCTATCGTTTCAAAGAATGTGCACTTACAGCTTCACTCTGTTCTTCCACTTTGAATTTGTCATTATTTGTGTCGAGCAGAGTGAGTCTTTGTAACACTTTCTCGATATGGTCTTTCGTACTATGAAAATGAAATGACATAAGAACAGGACCCTTATGCTCGCCAGGAAGCATTTCCTTGAATGATGTCCTGGTGAGTAGGCAAATTACATCAAAGTTTTACAACAACAGCTCATTCTCAGCGCTGATTGTCTACTCATTTTAAAGTCTAGCTTAAAATTTAGGACCCTGTCGTGGGTAGAATTCTGAGGTCATTATCACGTCTCAGAAAGAAGTTCAAGAACCATGGTTTCTGAAGAAAAATGCAGTTAGCTCGTGCCAGATCAGGTCACTGTTACAGCTAGAAGAGACTTTTTCTTTGGCCCTTTGGATAGATACATTACTTTTTTTAATGTTTATGCAGATATAGCTATGTTAATTGGTTGAAATTTTATGTCGGCTAAGATTTTTCTTTATGATGATTCAGCTTGTGGGGGTTTCATGTGCTGTATCTGATTAAACGCCCACGATGTGTTTTTCCACGTATATGGACCCAATGAAGTGTCAGTGGATATGACAAGTGAGGAGCATGGCCCTCCTAATTTCATTGTACCTTCCTTTTTCTTTTTCTTTTTCTTTTTCTGTTTTTTAATTTTTATTATTTACTTTCACCACCACAATCTTAGTCATCCAAAGAAAAACGCAAAACCTTTCTTGTCCCGTGAAAACAAAGTCCAATCAAATTAAGGTTTTTGGAGACTGTTGTCTGAATTCTCCTTATTAGGTTTGAATTATGACCATACCTTCTGCTAATTATGGAGGACATGGACTTTTTCAGATTGTTCTTTGTAAAGAATTACTATATTAAGGCAATTTTGATGCTTCTGAATTGCTTCTGCTAACTTGATTAAAGAACGATGAAGATGTAGAATTTTTTTTCCATCTTAATTAGCGCTGAATATGCATCTCTCTCTCTCTCTCTCTCTCTCTCTCTAATAACCTACAGGCGTGATCATAATTAAGCGGCCACCTAAAGGATAACTAGCATGGTTGATCTGAGTTTCTTATGGTAAAATCCGAATCAACAACCATCACTTCTTGGACCAAAAGTCTGAGAGCCCCTTTGTCACTAGGTCATAAGAAACTTTACTCCCTTTTGTTTTTATAATCTTTTTACAAGATCAGAGCTAGCCAACACAATGGTTATGGAACTGAGAAGTTGAAGGAATTTAATGGACGTTTTTATCCTTGGTGACTTTTTGAAAGAAAAAGGGGAAATTTTACAAATGGAGATCTCTTTCCTTGGGGGTTGGGCTGGAACACTAGGCTAGTTGAGAGGTGGAAAGGACAGTGAGGTATGGGTTTTGGAGTTTTTGTGCATGTGGTGGGGTTTGGTCATTTTGATAGGGACCTCTTTTCTTTTGGGGTGGAGTATGGAATGGTGACAAGGTAGGGCACTATCATCAATTATAGCCCCCCCAATAAGAAGCTTTTTCTTCCTTTCTTCTTTGCAATTCTCGTGTTGGTTGAGAGACAGAGAGAGTTTCCTCTTTTTCTCGAATAAACGAGAATCATGCTTCTAAGTGACCCCATCATCTGCACACGAGAGAGAGAGTGTGTCTGGTTTATCTTGTTTTACATGTGCCAATGAAAATGACGGACTATGTAATCTTAGGTGACTCCAGAGAATAATGGAGAAGAACACGCATGCGGCATTACTACCACAAATTAAAATCAAACTGAGATGCGCTTTTGGTCAAGTCGAGATGAGACAATGGCGACCACGAGGAATTTCACTATTCGCCCACAAATCACTGGGAAAAGCAAGCATGACAAAATTTGGATCCTATATTCATCAATTTCCACGTACGTCACGTGAGATGGGATGTTAAAGCGACCCACGCTGTTCTATGAATTCGAGTATTCGAGTCGAACTTTTCTAAACAAAGATGACGTGCCCATTGAAATTTCTTCGAGGTGTCTCTACTTTGTTATTAGCTTTTAAGTGTCGAATGTGATATGCCTAGAGATTCTTGGCATGATATCTTGGAGGTATCTCTATTGTGACTTTTAATTTCGAGAAAAATGTGCTCGATTCATGCATGAGAAAATGCGGTCCATCATGTTAGGTCATTATAGAGAAAATGCGGTCCATCATGTTAGGTCATTATAGCACATGCATTTTCCTCCTTGCAGCTTTCACCAATAGCATAAACTAAAGTACCAAGTTTATTTATTTTTATTTCTATTTTTTTGTAAACTGAAAATAAGAAGCTCAATATAGATTAGTTCGGAGGCCCATCAATCTGGCAAGACTTAATCATTTGTGACCTGATTATATTAGTAAATTCTTTGTATTTAAGGTAAAATAAAAAGTTCCAAGATATTTTGATTAACCCCTAGAACCTCTTCATAGTAACTTTGTTACATGCCTCATTTCATAGGGAACCTTAAAGTGGCTTTATTTTATTATCCCCAAGACTTCTTTTCTTTGGTTCTACATTTCTATCCCGAAATAATAAATTGAATTCGTATAAGCATTTTGGACACCTCGAATTAGAGGTAAAATTTTACTAGTAGAGCCTATTGGAATTTGGCTTTGTATAAATTGAATCTGATCATTCATAATATATAACGAACACCAGATAAATCATTAACCCTTCCTTTAAGACTACAGCATGTTCTTGTGGATTATGGCCAATGCCAGATGTATAAGCAGCGATCCATGAAGATATAGGAATATCCTACATAGCTATGAGTGTTTCTCCGGTAGATATTTTCATAAGTTACTTTATTGTGAAATAACCATGTGACTGTTTTGCATTGAGTGATATAGGTAACTAGCTTCTTGCGCGTCTATCCACCCACACATGCCTTGCCTTACAATATGATTTTCTACTAATTATGATAATTAATCGGAATATCATGGTTAAATTTTTTTATTAGTTGGTATTGCTTCTCATTTGGTGTTCTGGACAACAATTTAAATTAAGATGTCCAAGTGAAATAATTAAGGTGACATACGTGTATAATCCAATAAATTTTCACCAAACGAGTTCACATGCATGTCATGTGCTGTATTTCGCGCGAAATATAAGGGCCATTGTCCTTGAATGTCTGATTTGATGGGTCAAAATCGAAAGGTAAAAAATTGACCCAAACCGAGCCTTGATTCCCACTTCTAACGCCGGTTCGAGCACATTTATTTATTTGGCATTACGATTTTTGCTCAAGATATTGATGAATCTGTTGACGCCCTTATCCACCCATAGGTAGCTGTAATAGTTGGGCTTTACTACCTTATCGCCAAAGGAACGAGTTTAAATTTCCGAATGCTCACGACTTAAGTGGGGATCTCAAGGATAGTTTACTAGGCCAACCCCCGAGAATTTACGTTTAAATAACGATTTGCGGCGAGATCCCATCAGTGCTACCGAGCACCGGAGGGTCGTGTGATCTCCGAAGAATGATCTCCGGCGATTTTTCGATCATAAAAAAAAAAAAAAAAAAAAAAAAAAAAAAAAAAAAAAAAAAATCTGTTGATGCCCTTCATCTGGTTCACAACACCGGTGGAATTCGACCGACTAGGCCCTATTCTCACCGCCGGCCATATGGCAATGACTGTCACCCATCAACGTCGACGATGTTTCTTCAATGGCGGCTCTGACGCAACCCCCGCCATGACGATGTTGCAGCATGGACAGACACAGATGCAACCTCTCAAATTTGGAGATTTTTTAGGTCAATTTGGAATGCACAGTGGTTGTCCGTCAATGAAGATTTGTGAACCGGGAGAGATGAGGGGTCAATTGGGATGAATCACCGGAAAATTCGAGGAAAACGGTTAATTTCTATTTATTTGGTGATTTAGGAAAGGCATTTTCTTTTTCTGATAGAAGATGAAATTTTTCTCCCAAACTAAGCTTGTTGTTTTCATTTGATAGAAAACATTTTCTGTAAATCGATTAGTTTTCTGTCTTCCCTACATGAAAAAGTCGAGAAACATTTTTCCATAAATAGTTTTCCTTTAAATAAACGGACCCCTATATATATATTACTTTTTCTAGAAGTAGTTTTTCTTGACGAGTTAGTGCCTAATGTCAATATATCTAAAATAATGTACTATAACTTTCTCGGCCTTTTTGGCTATGATGAAGTGAAGCATTGATAACTCTATAAAAATAGAGTTATTTTACCTATTTTAGGCAACAATTAATGCAATATCTTAGAGAAAATATTTGGATTTCCTTTTGATTATTTGAATTTTCCTTATTTATCTAGAATAATGAGATATGGATGAGATAAGGAAAAGAATGGCAACTATCAGGAATTCAAATAAAAGAAATTCTTGATTTTGTTCCCTGATGTTATCTGCAAGTGTTGGGAGATATATATTTTGGATTTCCTATAAATAGGAAATAAAGAGTAGTTAGGTTTCAGGGGGTTAGATCGTTTTTTCATTCTTCTAAGAGTTTTTCAAGTATTTTGAAGAGAAGACCAAAGTTGTGACATAATTCTTGTTCTTTGATTCAAGATGCTGGGCTTGATTTATATTTTTATTTCTTATTCTACCATGTTCTAATTTTCTTTTGTTAGGGCTACGATGTAGTCTAACCATGATGATATGAATTTCATGATTTTTATGTTTTACAATTGATTTCATTCATTTGAGTTATATATTATTGTGTTTAATGCTTTTGAGTGACTGGCCACTACTTAGATGATCTGATGTGCATGTTTGAGACTGAGAAGTGATAATATGCAATTACTCATTATAATGTATAACCATGAATTAAACATTGATAGAAATATACCGCGTTATTTGTGTAGCTTTCGGTGATAAGGTGATCCAAAAAACTCATTGTAAGCTGGGAATATTCATAATTTTTAATACACTCATGTTTATTTTAATTCACATAGAGATATAGTGGATTAATAAACTGAGTAGGTTTGCTATGCCTAGAGATAGGATAGTAAATAGGTTAGGAAATTCCGCTATCACATATTTGATATCGTTCTTGTATTCATAATAATCTGAAATTCATATCTAGTGGTTATAATGAAATCGGATGTTCTAACATATTTATCTAATCGATTTACTGCATTTAGTCTACAAATTTCGTTTTTAATTTATTCTTAATTATATTTTGCTTTGTTAGATAAATTTTAGAATTAGTCTATTTTAGTATTTAATTGGTTTATTAATCATCGATCTCCGTGGGACGATACTTTTTCTCATCATTATATTACTTGTTCGACACGTACATTTGCGTTTAGAATTTTACGAACAAGCATCTATTCTTTTTTTTTCTTTTTCTTTTTTTATGCCTGGATTCGCCGAGCCCGTTGGGCTTACACTGAGCAATAAAGTGAAGTATCTATTCTTCTTATCAATTAATATCTAAAATCATCTTTGAATTGACATGATAGCTATGCTAGAATCTTTGTGAACTCATAGTTTATGTAAATTATTTAGTTATATTTTTTCAAGCATATAAAAGGAAAAAAAAAAAAAAAAAAAAAATACCATGACAGCGTTAAGAAATCATTGATTTGTCGAGTAATTCCTTCTAAAGTTAAAGGAACTAGTTACTTAAATAAAACTTAAACAAAAAATGACTCACTCAAGTGACAAGACATGACCGACCAAAAAAAAAAAAAGTGACAAGACATTAGAAGGATCTTGAAAAGGTTGATTTAGAACCAATTCCGTCAATAATTTGAAATGACATTAAACGCTTAGAACTATATTCATGCTTATGAAACAATTTTCAAGACAATGATAGTTTTGGGTTTTTTTTTTTTTTTTGCGTGACAGCTAAACGTTGTTTCTTCATATAAAAAATTGCTTATTTCGTAAACAATTATCTAATTGAACTTTTCCGAAATTCTCCTCCTTTATGAACTTTTTTTCCCGTGAAGAGGACGCTTTCAAACTTATTTACCAAATATAGAGCACTCTGTACTACGTAAACTTCTATGTGACTTTATTTTTCTTAAATCATCAATTTTTGTAAAAATCTAATAACTTACCCTTTTAATAGCAAAAAAAAATTTCTTTTAACGAATGCTAAAATCGTCTATGATAAAATTGAATTTCCTATGAAAAAGAGGCAATTGTCCTTAAAACTAGAACAATCATTATAATCACCAATACAATCTAATAAATATGTTCATATAATTGCTTGCACCCGATTATTATATAATTTATATTACTTTGATTATATAAAAAATGATTTTTTTGGTTTCAAAAAAGAAGGCATGGCGCCAATCCATACATATATTTCTTCCTCGAAATATATGCATAATAAGAAAAAGCCAATGTTTTCCAATGAAGAACATAATTCGTTTGATCAAGTGGCTCTATTAATATGTTAATGATGATATTATCCCAAATATAGCATAATTTCTTATTACCCCACTGGAATATTAGGCAGAATGATGCGATAATTATCTTACAATGATTACGTAATAATATAAATGGAATTCATTCGTACGCTATGCATGTACAGCAGTTTAATTGTACATTTTACTTAGGCATACATTATTTAGTTCAATAATTTTTTTCGCCTTTTTTAGTTTTTTTTTTTTTTGGTCGAAAATTACCCATATATTAACTTAGAGAGATATACATCCAGAAGCAAGAGCATCACAAAGGATAATATCCTGTAATACAAACGGAGGAAAAAGATTCCAGTCACGGGCCAGGCCTTGACTCTTGTGGGCCTTGGTGGCCCAATCAGCAGCTAAATTTGCATCTCTACATCAGTGCCGAAGGGAGAAATTAGGGCAACGGGAAAACTCTTGTCGAAGCGCCGCAAAGAGGGATCGCTCTGTCCATGGTGAAGGTCTCTTCTGCTGAACTATCTCGACGAGCAGCAGGCAATTAGATTCCATCTCCACATGTTCCAAACGCAGCCCTTGATGGATCAGACGCCGAATCGACAGAAGGAGGGCATAGATCTCAGATTGGAAGGCCGACAGAGCAGGGACGCTCTGCGTAAAAACATCAGTGAATATGCTTTTGTGATTCCTGGAAATACAAGCGATTGAGCCTTCCTCACTCCTTGGTTTGTAAGCCCCGTCGATATTGCATTTAATATTCCTTGGTGCGGGAGGTTTCTATCGCCGTTCTGGGCTCCCGTACAATGTTGATGGCCGATGTGCCACAGGATGAGCAAGCAACCAGATCTGACGCTGGATGGAAGCAGATTCAACAGCTCATGACGGATTTGGGTTTTGTTGCCGGAAGATAGCAGCATTGCGTTGGCGCCAAATTTCCCACATCAAGCAGGCGAGCATTTCCAACGAAGGAGAAGCCTGGGGATCAGAGGCCCTAGCTACAATCCAAGCATCCAAACTACTCATAGACGTAGGTAAGATCTGTACATGTACCTTATGATGCATCCAAATCTCCTTGTCCAAGTGCAAAAAAAAGAAAAGATGTTCAATAGTTTCCAGCACTTTTTGGTTACACAGACTGCAAAGAGGGGTAGGGGATACATGTCTATGAAAAAGATTAGCTTTAGTTGCGAGGCATTTTTGCAAGCCAACCACATAAAATTTCGAATTTTTGGAGCAGTTCTCATATGCCAGATTTTCCTCCAAAGCTGAACAGGGTTCTGATAGGTTGTCGAAGGAGCAGAGGGTGGGTTAGGTTGGGTCGAAGACAGATAATGATAGCAGCTTTTAACTGAAAAATCACCTGAGGTAGTTGCTGTCCAAACTAATTGATCGTTAAGGAGTGAAGGATTGATAGGCATGGCTAGTATCTCTGCACTTACCTGGGGATCAAAGAGGCTTAAGATTAGATTAGAATTCCAAGTTGCACGAGAAGAATCCAAAAGATCAGCAACTCGAACTGGTTCCCCTTCGGCTGCAGTTCCTCCTATTTTGCCAGTAGGAAGCCAAGTGTCTTCTCTGATTTTAATTTTGGTTCCGTCCCCTACTAACCAGCGTAGCTTAGGAAGGATAGTGTCTCGCCCTTTTAACAAGCTCTACCAGCCCCAAGAGGGGCGATATCCTAACTGAGCATCCTGAAAGGAAGATGATCTGAAATAGAGGCCCTTGAAAAGCTGACTCCAAATAGCTTGTGGTTGGTTGAAGAGACGCCGGGCTTGCTTACCAAGCATAGCGTTATTGAAATTGATTAGGTCTCTAAATCCCATACCCCCTGAGTCTTTTGAAAGCTTAAGTTCTGTCCAGTTTTGCCAATGAATTTCTGATTTACTAATATTTGAGCTCCACCAGAAAGCTGAAATCTTCCTTTCAATGATTCTGCAAAGTGACAGGGGAAGCTTGAATATAGACATTGCATGCTGAGATAAAGCCTGGACCACTGCCTTCACTAGTATCTCTTTTCCACTCTTCAATAAGAGTTTTTCCTTCCACCCATCTAATTTTGCATTAATTTTTGCCAGAATCCAAGAGAACATCTCATGTTTGGATCGACCCCAGTCTGAGGGGATGCCCAGGTACTTCTCATATCTACTCATCACAAGTACTCGAAGTTCTCTAGCAAGATTTGTTTGTAAAGTCTGAGGACAACTTTTGCTAAAAAAAACAAACCTGATTTGTTCCTGTTTATGAGTTGACCCATAGCTGCACAGTACTGATTTAATAAACTGGCAATATTTTGACATTCCGATATGGTGGCTTTGAGGGAAAAAAACAGCATCATCAGCAAAAAAACAGATGGGATAACCTAGGACAGGCTCTATTAAATTGTATCCCTTTTAGATGCCCCATTGCTACTGCTTGCGTAATGGTAGTTGATAGACTATTGGCAAGTAGAATGAAAATATAAGGGGAGATGGGGTCACCTTGTCTTAATCCTCTTGAAGGTCGAAAATAAGATAGTTGTTCCCCATTAAAGCGCACACTCAACGAGGTAATCGTAATACAAGCCATGACCAGAGAGACCCATCTGCTATGAAAGCCCAATTGCTGCAAATAGGCATTTAGGAAATCTCACTCTACCCTATCATACGCCTTTTGCATGTCTGTTTTGAGAAGCAAATTGAATTGTTTCTTACATTAGCACACTTTGAATTGATGTAATACTTCTTGCACCACCATTATATTATCCTGGATCTGTCTTCCACTATCGAAAGCTACCTGTTCTTTGAATTTTCTCCTTTTTTAGTTGATTGCCTTAAATTTGTAGTAAACTGATAAAATTCACTTGTAGGACCAATTAAAAATACTTTTTTTTTTTTTGGTCAGGAATAATAAATTTATAGAATTTTGAGCCAACATTTAGACAAAATCCAGCGCCACAAAACTTGCACTCAGCAAGACAATAAGTCTAAGTGAGTGGAAAGGAGGTGAATGCAAAAGAACTCCACAAGAGCGGCCAAAGCGAACAACAGCCTAAACAACAGGTAGGAGAAAATGAGGAAGGAGGAGACCACTTAGGGCCAAACAACTCCAAACCTCCCCAGAACAACCCATAAGAGATAGAGAGACCGAAAAAAAGCACCAAGAAGGAGACACCGCCAAAGAGGGCATGCAACCTTCCAGTCAAAGCGTATCACAATCAAAGTCGAAGAGGAAAGCGGAGGGGTACCATGTAGCACGCATCCGAGGAGTGAAGTCATATGCCATGACTCAACCACAAGCTGTCTATGAAACAATCCAAGGAAGCTATGGATCCGTAGGAGGAGGAGAGAAAATAGAAGGATCTATCCCTCAGTTGCACTGGAGTCTTCTGTTCCTTGGATTATCTTCAACGTTTTTTAACATTAAGACCTTATCCTTAACCATTTTTATGAGGTGATTTTTAATAGCCACAACTGCCACCAAATGATCTCATAAAGGAATCTCATCGCCCACCGAAGGTTCTCAGCCCATGTCTTGTTCCGCCAAGAGAGATTGCATTTAGCCACCCAAGAGAAGGCCATGCTGGCAGTGATACAATAGCCGAAGTAAAGATGATCTATGGAATCCGATGTTAGCTTGCAAAAAGCACATACCTCATAGTCAATTCTGCCATGCGACATAACCAGAGCTTGGGTGGGAAGATGGTTCCTTATAATTAGCCAGAGATTGAATTGATATCTCGGGATGATAGCTTTGTTCCATATAAAGGATGCCCAATTGACCCTATCCTTCCTTTTTATGATGATTTGCCAAGCGGATGCAACCAAGAAAAGACCAACAAGGCTGTCGATCCAAATAAGACGATCTGGTGCACTGGAGAGAAGAGGGAGTGGATGCTCCCAAGATTCAATCACTGTCCTGAATGCTTGTCCCGCCAGCGAGAAAAGGCAAGTTTTTAGATTCTCCTAATCGATGAAGGTATTAAAATTTGAAATTTTGGAAGAGATCTCTTTTCTAGAAAGACTTGCAAAGAATTTGAGATTATCTAAGTCAGTAGGACCATGCTCTTCTCACCGATTGAATCAGTCAACTTTTTGATGCCATGAAAGAACATCAAACATCTTTCTAAATCTAACCAAAGACAATCTTAATTCTCATTCCTTCGTCAAAAATATTTTTCGCCCAAAGCCGGATTTGAAGCGCTAGCAGTACAAAAATATAACCCGAAAGCTTCAGCATCAGAGCTCATTGGCCAAGAAATGAGAGCTTCCTGCCATGGAAGCCGTCTTCTTCTAAAGTTGCTGTCAAAAGCACTGTAGAGTTCAAATGCCACAGAGATTGAAGCAACCTATATTCTTCATGTACTCTCAACCACCAACATCATCACGACCAACATGTCATGTGAGAATTCAAGAACAGTCTCTGCATCTAAGCAGAAAAACAGGGAAGCTTGATTGATACGTACAAGGGTACACATTTAATGTATACATACGCTACAACACTCTTTTGGGCCACTTCCTCTCGTCTGTCTTATCCCTCTGATGTCCTTATCACAACCAACCAACGCAGCAGATGTAAGGAGACGACGGCATTTGTCCGGTTTGACGAATGTACTCCGCCTGCGCGGCAGTCCTCTCTGCCTCGCGATTCCTTCTGGCCTCGGCTACGGCCCGTTTCTCCTCCGATCTTTGCCTCGCCATCGCGATCTTCTTCACCATCTTTGCTTGAGCTTGGGCTCTCATTTGCTCAACTTGAGCCTGAAAAGAAGTCATTCCAAAAAATTAAGATGCTGCAATTATTAAGAAACCTAGTTGACCTGTTCTCGGCTTTCTATATGACTTCAAATGTTACAATGGCTTGCTACACCGGCCATTGGTACTCGAAGAGGATGAGGGGAAAGTGCTATACGGCAGCTGCACTAGGCCTAAGAAACTACATAATCACCCAGTTCCAGCAATTAATTTTTGGGCTTCTTAAACAACCGTTCTATCTCTCCATGGCTAGCATCGTTAGGGATAATGATTTTAAGTACCTCTATTCTCCGCATTTGTGCTTCCAATTTCGCTTTCTGCTGACTTTCCCATGCTTGCAGTTTGATCTCTTCACGCTTGTATCTGAGAATGTGGGTTATTATTGTCAGGCTAAAAGATTTTCCCACTATAGAAACATACCTTTGCATATTGCATTTTTCAAGAGAGGATAGAAGAAGTGGAATGAAATCCAGTCAGAAGGGGAGACAATTTTAACAAGAACCTTGCTGTGTGTTTAGATTTCTCAGCTTCCTCCCAAGCAGCTGCGCGCTTCTCAAATTCGATCCGCTCAAGTTCTTCCAAAGTAGCTTTTTCCGAGGAAGATTTATTCTTCTCGGATTCTTCTTTACTTGCCCAAGCAGCAATATTCATTTTACCCAGTTGGACTCCGAGGGCTACTATTTCTCTCCTCGTCTTCATCTTCATTTCTTCCTCGGACAGTTCCTTTTTGCACAATTCTGTCGGATGCTGAGATTCTTCATCAGTGGCATGCCCCACAGGTGTGGGAGCTGGTGCTCCTCTTCGAGGAGTTGACGGCATCGATGAAGTTGGGCTACGAAGCGGGGTAGCTGAACCCACAGGAGTTGCTGTCCTTGAAGGCTCTTGACTAGTGGCAGGAGTCATCTCCGTTCCCATATCTCTCATTGAAACTTCTCTAATTGCAGGAATGCCTGCTTTATTGATTAAATTGAAACATCAGAGGCAATAGTAAGGAAATTATCATTTCTAAACAAAAATCCCATGAAAAAAAAAAGTAGAAGAAGATAATGTACTGAACTTTGTGAGGCAGTGATGAGCAACAGTCCCACTTTTTCGAGGATACTCATATGCATACAGAAAATCACAAAATATTATGCACTGCGACTATTGCACCATGCTCATGCTTTACATTGATTTTTCCCTCTGAACTGTATTTCTTAAACACTCCTAAGCCTTCATCATATTATCAATCCATCCATCAATCAGCAAATAAATACATTAGCTGTGCTAATGACACCGTACAAGCACCTAAATTGCCGGTGGCTCCTTGCAAAACAATTACCATACGCATCCATCCAGTCACCCCAGTTAGTGATCACATAAATAAATGAGCTGACAAACATATGATCAGCTCAGTAAGATTGGAGAGTACATTAATTAGGCAACCAAATCAAATGGAAAGGACGTTCCAGTGGAGATTTATAAACGTACTAGAACTGCTCAATTATAGTTTTTATAATTTTATCAAAGATAAAGGGCACTCTAAATGTGAAAAGCCAAAAACAGTTTCATACCTGTCGATTCTTCTGTCGAGCTTTTTATGCAAGAGGAGTCTGCATGAACTACTTCCTTCAAATCCTTAGTTTGAGAATTTGCATCAACCCGCAAATTTCCACCATTAGATAGACCTAAAGTCGGCATTCCCTCAGGAGGGCCAAAAGAGAACTTATCATGTCCCATTTGGTAAGTAGGATGGCCAAAATCGACTTTCTTGGTATCGGACCCCCTAGCAAACGGCAACTTATTCTCACACCCTGCATGCTCAGGAGCAACTCTTATCGTGTTCATCGCCGGCAGGCGATTCGTTTGGTTCTGCAGAACGGACTTCTTCCAATGGTTAGCTTGGCCGCTCTGCCTGTTCATTATCCATTTCTCGGCATCGTTCCACTTAGACGGCATCGACCTCGAGAGCGACCGGTTGATGTGGTGGTGAACCGACTTCTCTCCTTTGTGAAACTCGAAGCTGGATGAGCTAGCATTGCTATCGTAATCAAGATTTTCGTCCTCTAATATTCTCACAGGATACACTGCACTGGAGTTGCTGCCGTCTCCCTTGGCGTATTGTTCGAAGCGAGCACGGCCTACATTCTCACTTTCTCTCACGACCGTGACTCTGGAATTGAGTGAGGCCTGATTGTAGTGGCCTGGTTCCGAAACGGACGACGGAACAGGTACTTTGATTAATGTGGTTTCTACCCTGGTAGCTGCAACTGAAGTATAGCTTCAAATCAGTGCAAGTGCTGATTTTTAAGAACAAAAGCACGATTCTTTTCCACAAGAAAAAAATAGAAATTATTTTCGAACCGGTTCTACTTGTTCCAACAAATTTGAAACCAATTCTGAAGAAGGTCCAAGGAAAAGCATTTTACAACAGAATGAAGAACTGTTTCTCCGATAATCCCATCTCAATCTAAACCAGGTTACTCACAAAATCGACAGCACTCGTTCAGACAATCTCAGCATTTCAAGGAGAACCGAGAAAAACCAACTCAAAGCACTTCATAAGTTTGTTCAGAAAATAAGGTGGTTTTCAAGAGCAGTTTCCCCTGCGAATTGCCTGGAAAACTCTGTTCTTTCAAGACCATCCCAACTCGACCTATCAAAAACAAGAAGCGGACAGGGCGAAGGCCGCGGACCTTCCTCGTCGAATTCGGCACCGTCGGAGGCCAACAAGCTGTTCTTCGCGAACTCGGAGTCCTCGAGCTTGGAAGGAGACGTTCTTGAAGAGTTGCTGTTAGACCCATCCTTCTTCCTGTGGTGGTGCGGACCCATCAGCTTCATCCTCAGTTTGCTCGGAGAGATGATACCAGTCTGCACTTTCAAGAATCAAAACCCAGAAAGACCAGCGTCAAACACTCAAACAAGATCATCAGAAGATTAAATCTTGAAAAAAAGAAAGACCACACAGAAGCACCATCATTTCCCCAACAATTACTCCAAACACAGCCGCAAATCCAAACCCCAAGCACTTCTCAATCAAACAGCAAACAACTCGCTGAATCATCACGACCAGAGACCGGTCAAACGAACAAACATGTCCGCGCCACCGAATTCTTCAACTCAGAAGCGAGACTCATCCGCACCACTATTCATTCCTTCAACACCGCTCGAACACAGGAAAAAAAAAGACGGGAAGAAGGAGAAAATGGCTACAATCGAAAGAAGAGAAAGAAGGCATCGTCGTCAAGAGAACGAGCCCGTTTCGACGAATGCATCAGCGGACTAGCAGAGCTCGAGACGGCTGGCAAAAGGGTGATTGAATTTCGCACCCGAATTGAAGAAACAGGGGCGTACCTGCACCTTCTCTATCCTCTCGTACTCCATGGCCGGCCTCCCTCCCTTCCTCTCTCTCTCTCTCTCTCTCTCTACAACAGAGGAAATGAACGATTTCTCTCTCTACGGGTGGAACAGAGAGAGAGGGAGAGAGAAGAATTTATAGCGCATTGGACAACATCTGCTGCACTTCCATGACAGTCTCCTTCGGTATAGAATAAGATATAAAAAGTATGTCATACTCATACATGAATACAAAAAAATTTCCAATATTAAAATTAATATGTGGGTCCACCTATTTTTTATTGATTTTATTATAAAATTTCTGTAAGATAAATTATCTCCCAAATTTTTTATTAAGCGTAAGTAATCTCTAGAAATTTTTTTTTTAAAAAATCTGTAGTCTGCAGATTCATTATTTTTATTATTTTATTGATAATGAGAATGTAATTTAGTAGAAAAACTCTAATTTTTATTTCCTTTTTGCTTAGTAAATAATCATGTCCCATTATATTGGTTGGCAGATGGACTTGAACGGATGCCATTAAGCATGTCATATGTAAGCAAAAATACAAGTATACATCCCTTTCACAAATGAAACACGACTTAAATATACATTGTTATCTCTTGAATAGAAAAGGAAAGATACTGATTTTATTCTGTCAATTTGGAATATGGAGTGCATAGAAAATAATTTTATTTTTCGACTTTATCGTCATACCTAAATTCAATTATTTTTCATGGACTGCGCACTTAATGATCTTATGAAACACTGTGATCTTACATAGTAATTATCATTGTGTTTCATTAATATAAGGAAAAATGATGCAAATGGTATATGAATTTTGACTTAATATACAAAGTGCTTCCTGAACTTTCACTCTGTTGTTTAATGCTATCCATAAACTCTAAATTTGTTTGATGTAATCATGGGTGCATATTCAAATTTAGTTCCTAAACTATATGAAGAGGTCCAATGCTACTTTTTTTTTTTATTAATTCAAGTTTATGGACAATATTGAGCATTTTCATTTAATTCAAGAATTAGGTTGAACATGAACCAAAAGTTCGGATATCATTGTAAACGAATAAAAAAGTTCACATACCACATTATATATTATGCTAAAATTCAAAAATTATTTAAATCATTATCCCTTAATATGGCTTTTTCTTTGTCTGTTCTTAATGTAACTCCAAAGTCCAATTTTCAGAAGGGTTTCATTTTCCCTTGGAAAAGACATATTTTTACCAATTCTCATCAATTCAACAACCGCATTTTTCCAAACAAAACATAAATAAATAAAGTAAGGGAAAGTTTGGAGGAATTTTCCTAATGGTCAAAAATTCAAACCGACAGCGGTCAACGGTCTTCGATAGCCATCGGGCTTTGGTATTCCGTCCATACACGGCGGGGGGGTTGAGGGGGACCAACATCCCACGATCTTTCCCAACCGACGATGAAAAGTACTCCTCCAAAAATAGTACCCAAAGCAAGTGCAGGTACTTCCCGCCCGATCCCTCCACGTCATCACTTTGACCGCCCCGGACCCGGTCAACGATGACGTGTCGAGATCTCAGTGGATCGCCCGCTGCAGCGATGAAATCGCCGATCATTCGCCCACTCCCCCCGGCCCTCGAGATCTCGGTAATTTCTCGAGTTGAGATTTTATTTTTTTTTTTTTTACTTTTTTATTAAAGAAGAATTTCCTTCGGTATGAGACAGGGAAAATGATTGAAATCATTAAAACCCCAGCCCCGAGGGGGGCTTCGCATGGGGGGCAATGATGAAAAGTTGGAATTATTTTATTTTTTATTTTTTCCTATTTTCGGATAAATTTTGTGAATTTTTGTTTTTGCTTTTTTTGGGGAGGTGAATATGTCGTTATCAATCAATCAAATCGACATAAATAGGCGAAGGAGAAAAAGTTGGGAAATTAGGAAGGGGTTGGCGAGAGGGCAGCATAATCATTTGATCAATCTAATCGAAATCGCATTTACAGCGATATTGGATCTTTGCTTTAATTATCACGAACGAACGAACCCAACGAATCTTTTCCCTCTTTTCGATTCCACGACACGTGGACTCGATATCATTCTGATCTTTTGTGCTAGAATTTTTACGATTTTTCTTTTTTTTCCATCTCAACCGTACTTTTTAGGCAGCCGATTGACGTAGTGTGAATGAATTGACCGGCCCTTAATTATATGAAAAGGATAGTTTATAATTCAGGATTGTTCGTATTAAAATTAAATATGTATCGTAAGTGCATCAACGACATTTGTTGAGAAAACCCCTTTTTTTATTTTAAGGCATACAATTATGGAAAATGAACTTTTTAAGAAAAGTGTATTCAAAGGAAGTTATTTTGGAAAAAAAAATCCATTTTTTGTTTCCGTGTTTTCACGTCTTTTTCAAATCAAGCCCCTACATGTTTAATTTATCTAGCTATATTGTTATACTTTCATAAATTGTCAAATCTAATCCCTTTCGATAGTATATTTGACCAAATTAAGCTAGCGTGGCAATCGGATGATGCCTAAATATGATGCGGCCAAATTCAACTACCATGGATGTGGATGGAGAATTTTTGGTCGATGCATGCAAATTTCAAAGAAGGATTGGATATCATTTAGCCGACGTCATGATATGACTCCAACAACGCACATTGGTTGAATTTGGTTTAATTTTGTGTCGGAAAAAATTAATTAGATAATCTGTTAAAATATAAGAACTTTATTAGACAAATAAAAAGTATAGAAACTTGATAAGAAAAAAAGCGAAGATACAAGGACGTATGGTATAATTCTTTCAATTATTGCTAAGGAAAATGGTTTTAATTTTCCTATGTTTAGTCGTTCTTTGCAATTAAGAGAGAAGTCAATTTTTGATGTTTCTTTAGCCCTAGTCCAAGCCGCAAGGACCTAGGTCCGGTGATAGGACAGATCCGAGCTGTTGATCTTAATTTCATCTCATTTGATTCTTTTCATATTAAAAAAAGTATATATATATATTATATCATATATATATATATATATATATTATATCACAATCTATCTCAATTGTAATAAATACAATTGAAGATGACCTTTTCCACTAATATTATGTTTAGAAAAGTGTCTACAACCATGTCAATTAAGAAGGAATAGGACACTATACATTGACATACATTTTCCAGAGGAAAACATGGTCATAGCTTAGAATGTTAACTTTGATGGGTGAAACTTTCTTGATTTTGTTACTTTCGAAAAGAAGTGTTAGGTTTAGGGAAAAGTGTTACAAAAGTCTTAAATATTTTACATTTATGCCAATTTAATCATAAACTTTTTATTAGTATCAATTTAGTCATAAACTTTTTCGCTTAATGCTAATTCAGTCATTTTCGGTTAATTTTGATCTGATTTTACTGACTAAGCACCAGTAAGCTGACATAGCATAATCAATATAAACGTGGACAACTTTTAATAATATTTAATATTTTTGAATTTTTTATTTTCTTTTTCTTTTTTTCTTCTCCTCCTCCATCCTCCAGCTAGTCGTTGGAACTCGGCAACCGACTAGAGGTGACTGCCGACGAGGTTGAGGTCAACCTCACTAGCCTCCGGTGAAGTTGCCTTCACTGCTAGGGCCTTGCCAAAGGTTGGGTAAGGCTTGACTCTCACTAGCTTTGTGCGAGGCCGACCTTGCAACTTGGGCAGCCTTAAGCTAGCCTCGCTAGAGGCTAGGTGAGGCTCAATCTTGCCGGATCTCGGCAAGGTTGAGCCTCGACCATGGCTAACAAGGCTTGACCCTCATGGCCACCGGTGAGACTCACTTACTCGTCATCTTTGGCCAATCGTCGAGGTCTAACGACCGGTTGGAGGAAGGAGGGGGAGAAGGAAAAAAAATTTAAAAATTAAAATATCATTAAAAACTATCAAAGTCATGCCATGTTAGCCGACTAGTGCCCAATTAGAAAAATTCGACCAAAATTAGCTGAAAATGACAAAATTTGTATCAAGTGAAAATATTTAGAACTAAATTGACACTGGCAAAATGTTTAGAACTAAATTGGTACAAATATAAAATGTTTATGACTTTTTTTAGTACTTTTTCCATCAGATTTATACCAACAACGACAATAAGAGAATTAGCGATAGGTTTTTTGAGATAAATGTGGATGTATGTGAAGGAATTTCTCAAATTTCTCGAATGAACATGATCATCCTATACTTTCAAAATGTAAAGTTAGCCCCATCAAAAGTACCACATTTTTATAATAGAGAGAGAGAGAGAGCATGCACCCATACAAAATATCATATCCAAATAAGCAATCAAAGAGGGATGGGAATTGGTTTTTCAAAATATGCATTGATTTTTGTAGAACTAACGCATTTTTTAAAGTTCTGCTTCCACGTGCAAATGAACTAGAAAAGTAAACAAATTATAAAGTTTACATAGAGAAATTGCAACATAAATTTATATTGATTTTGGTCGGGTGTAAAACCCACTAATTTAGCAAAGAGCTCAAATATCGTCTTGGTATAAGGGCAAAACCCGACTCCTTCTACAGCTACCCACTAAAAACTAAGTAATTATTAAATATAAGCTTACCACTCTTGCTAACTTTTAGGATCAGCACTCATCGACCGACCAACCAAGTTCAGCCGTTTGGTCTTCTTATAGGCCTCCAAAATTCGAACGTTAAGCTTGGATACCATCTGTTTTTTCCTTCTGTCTGTTGGTAAGATCCCACCGACATCCACTGTAGAAGAACCTTCAATCAATCTGGCTTTAGACATATAAATCTTCTGTATATGGTGGGCTTTGAATACATCTATTGTCAATCGATTTCCACGTGGAAATCAGTCCACGGTCTTCTTTTGCTGCGATAAACTGACGATATCCACGGATGCGAGCTGGGCCTTGTGATTTGACAACCCAGCGGACACGAGATTTATGAATGGAAAGTCCGGTTGGTCATGATTCGTCAATGGCCGGTTGCTTCTACACTTACCTATATTTATGAGTTTGCCTCCGGATTTAAACATTCTTTATATGAATGTTGATTTTGATTGCCAATGCTTTTTTTTTAAAATAAAGACAGAAATAATTTATGAACTTTGATTTAATATGTAAAATAATTTCTGAAGTTTAGTTTAATATATAATATTATCTTTCAATTTTTAATTTATTCAATGTAGTCCATGATTTTTTTTTTTATAAATGTTCAATTTTGTCATTTAATTGTATAAAAATGTTTGATGTCATCATTTCCTTAATTCAAATTTGAAGACAGTATTAAATATTTTTATAAAATCAAATTAAATGTATATAATGAATTTATGAATCATATTAAATAAATTAAACTTCAACAAATAACATTACAAGTTAGACTAAAATTGAATTACCACATTGAATAAATTTAAAGTTCGGAGACTACATTACATATCAAACCAAAGTCTATAGATCATTTGTGTCATTTACCCACATCCTTTTTTTAATCAATATAGCCATTGGTCTTTTTTATAATGCCGTTGCAACTTCAATCAAATTTATTAATACCCAACAAAGTTTTGTTATTTTCAATATCGGTGAGGCATCATAGTATGGTCCTCCTAGGTTACGTAAGCCAATCTACGACCGTCCACGGTAATGGATGAATCGAATCCTTTAGGCAACGTCTTCATCGTTCCCCAAAAGAGCTATAGTGTAGAATCTACATATCATCTAGATGCTCTCAAACAGCGTATAGACCATAGAAATGATATATTTAATAGCCTCGAATCTTGCAAAACATTCCTCCAAATTACTTTATAGCCTTCATTTTTTGTTCTTTTGCAATGATAGGGAAATTAAAATGATAAATTTCAAAGACTAATTGATTCCAAATTCGAATCACGTGAAGCCAAACCGGTTCGTCTTTTGAGATAAGTCTTTGCGTTATAACTCCCGAACATGAGATATATCTCTCATGCATCATATGCTGTTTCATGCTCAACATGCATTGCATCTATTCAAAAAACTTCAATAAGAAAACGCTTTATAAATTTGGGAAGTTTAACTTCAGTGAATTTCTAAAGAACCCCCAATTTGGAGGGCCTTTAAATGATAGAATAAGAAAATATTACAAATTTTGATGCATCGACTTTTCTCTTGATATGCACCCTTTAACATAGTGAATATTGAATATTTTTATATCAAACATTTTCAACGTTTGCTCGGCGACAATCGATTATAATAAGATGAATTGTAAATATCCAACTATCTTCGGCATCAACGCCTCCTCGGCAAGTTGACTCATTAGACATCCATCAAGGGAGGCCCAAAAATCAACCCCCTTTAATTCATGCACCAGTGTATGTCCTTCTTGATTGAAAAAATTAGAGAAAATTACATCCAGGGTCGTTGATTTTGTAAATTCCAAAGTGATGTGGCCATTTATTAATTACGAGAAAGCAGGGGAGGGAACTACAATTTTTGTTCCCCGTACAAATTAGGGCGAGAGCAGTTGTGATTTCATTGAATTTAAGACATCTTTCTTTTCGTTTCTCACCTCTTTTTGAGGACTTTAGGATAATATTTAATTATATTTTGTCATTGAATTATGGGTCTGAAATGACCCTTGACGTGCATGAGTGTAGAAATCGTGGGACTCGGACAAGTCACACCACTTCAAATTCATCATATTTCCAGTCCTTTCTGAGGAGCTTTGTCAGGCATTTGATTTTGTTGGACAAACCCTAAATACATATGACAACACTTTCCGTTTTTCCTTTTTTGTCAAGAACAGAATTATGCTAAAATAATGCAAGAACATTATTGGCGCTAATCAATCTCTAAACTGTATATCTCTACCTTGCTTTTTTACATAGAGATAATTGGCGCTAGCATATTATAAATCTCGCAATTAACTTTTTCTAACACAAGTTAGTCTAATGAATTTTCTGAACTTTACTATTTTACATCTTTTTTTTCCAGTCAAATTTGAATCATTCTACGTGGTCTCAGCGTGCTGTTTTTTGATATATCAAAACCCTAATTTCTCATGCATGGAGACGACGTAAATAAGCAATTGTCTTGATCCGATCTAGATAAATAAAATAGAGAATTTCAAACTTTAAGAAGATGAGAAACCTAAACCAGAATAAATAAACAAAATCCACCGCCGATGATTCCGCCAGCATTGGCGTGGCTGTTTCTGAGATGAGAAGCCAAGGTCTTCTGAATCCCTCGCCGCGGAATAGATTTTCCGGCGATTTATTTTAACGGTCATAAGAAAACTGAATCTGGAAAAAAGCAATTTAATAAAAAGAGAAGAGAATATATAATAATTATTATTAACTTTCAATGAAGTCATCAGTCAAAGATACTTTGGGGAGCACGTCGACCAATGCCCACTTTATATCTTTGAGTGGATGAATTTTAAATAAAAAATGAAAATGAAAATTATATTTTTGAAAAGTGACAGTGTGTCAGAGACGGAGGAGGGTTCGGAATTCTATAATTCATCACTCCCCTTTTCTCTCTCTCTCTCTTTCTTGCATTGGAATTAATGAAACTTCCCCCTTCTCAACTCCTTCAGTCTTTCTACCCAAAAAAGAAAAAAAAAAAAAAAAAAAAAAACTCCTTCCTCTCTTTCCCCGCCTAATAAGGACGCGCATGAGAAGCAGCTATTTCTTTTTAGAAATAGTTTTCTATTCTAAAAATAATTATGTAATAAAAATTCGTTTGATAAAATTATTTCACTTTTTTATTGATCGAAATAAAAATTTTCTACTTTTCTATTTTTGGAACAAAAATCGAAATAAAAAAATTTTCATCGTTCATCGCCGCCGTCGTCACCGGTTGCCGCTTGCCTTCGCCGCCGCCGGCCGCCGGCCTCCACCACCGCCGATCGCCGCCACCGCCGCCACGGCCACCAATCGTCGGCCGCCGCCCGTTGTCGGTCGCACCGCCGCCGGTCGCCCCCGCCAACGCCGCGCCGCCACGGCCGCCACTCGAAAGAAAGAAATTTTGTGAATTTCTATTTCTAGAATATAAATTTTTCTATTTTTAGAGTAAAAATGGTTATTTTTACTTAAAAACTCATCCATAACTAGAAATATAAAAATTTATTTTTGTTCCAAAAACTATTTCTCAAACAGAAATGATTTCATGCGCGCCCTAAAATTCCTTTCCCAACCAAAAAAAAAAAAAAATTCCTTTCCTACTGTGGTCAGATTCTATTAAATCCCATTCACATGGAAGAAGTTTGCAGCTTCTTCTTTTACATTCCCCTATTTCCAAGAGAAAATCTTCCCTTTTCAAATATTATCCACAGCCACACAATAATAATATATTTGCCTCACACTATTTCCATCCTCATATTTTTAGACACATCTTGAAATTCCTTTTGTTGGACAGACATACCTTCAAATTTTAATGGTCCAAAATGGCCCGAATTGAGACCTTGTTAATAGTAAAATTGATGAAAGAGGAAAAAAATATAACTTTGATAAAAACTGTTGTTTTGTCCTCTTTCATTTTTAAATCAGAAAACTTCACGTATTCATTGCTTTTTTTATTACGAGAATCGTCTAAGTTATGAGTCTTTTAATAAATTTAATGATTGAGATTTTAATTTAAAAGAATATTAATATGGCAACTTTATTTATGATGTTTCTCTATAGTTGAATTTAGAATAGCTACTCAGCATTATACAATTCGTAAGTTTAAATTTTCTTAAGGGAATTCTTTGGTTAAAATTGTGAACTCGTTATGATAAAAATTTATATTGAAATATATTAATTTATAAAGATTATCAACAAGGTCCAAACCCATAACGATCTGTTTTTCATGGAAGTCAGCTTGAGCACGTTATTAGATGGAAGGAAATGAACTTTGTATAAGGACAAATGGAAAATTACATGAGGCAGTGGAATAAAATATCATTGTCATGATTCACATGATCAATCTTATATTTTCACGACAATGTGTGATTTTTGCATTTTAAATAAACAATAATTTTTATCCATTCCATTTGTAGTTTTGATTAATTAATTATGTTGAGATTACTTTCATCAACTCAATGAGTTGGGAAGTTTTAGAGACATTTTTTTTTGGACGAGGTTTTTCTAACCATTTAGAAGGTGAAAATAGCATGAGCTTAAAAATTGTATGGTGTGCAAAAACCAACAACACTATATAGCCAGTTATTGATTTTTATTTTAGGGAAATCATTCCCTTAGATATTTTTTTGAAATATCCCTAATCATGTACGGTAAAATTGTCGTACCTATATATAATTTTATTGTGTTAGAAAGATTTGAACAGACAAATTATTCACGTGAGTAACCTTGACTAGAATTGTTTGAGGCCGCAAATCTCACACAATATGATTGTCTAATTTTATTGTGTTAGAAAGATTTGAACAGACAAATTATTCACGTGAGTAATCCTGACTAGAATTGTTTGAGGCCGCAAATCTCACACAATATGATTGTCTAATTTTATTGTGTTAGAAAGATTTGAACAGACAAATTATTCACGTGAGTAACCCTGACTAGAATTGTTTGAGGCCGCAAATCTCACACAATATGATTGTCTATTTGCACCGGCTTTTAATTTTTGATTGTCTATTTGCACTGGCTTTTAATTTTTACTTAATCAAAGCATTACAATTCACACATTTTAAACTTTTCTTAGTTCAATACACCTCAGGCTTTTACAATATACAAGTATTGATACGTGATTTTACATATATTCTTTCTTATAATTTTTGGAAATTCAAATAATATCTTTAAATTTCGGCAGAGAAGTGTGCTTTCGCATAATTCCCAAAAAAAATAGGCCCTAATATTATAATTATATGTTGGAAAAACAAATATTGACAAATAGTGGGTTATGAATTTGATTTCAAGGTAAACATTTCGTGGTCTATTTAAAATGTTCCTAATTGCATGTAGTGAAATTTTCGCAACTTGTGTTAAATCTAAAAGCTTTATACACGTATGATTGTTGCATACAAGCAAGACAGAAATGTATAAATCTGATTTGACAAAGGTACATTGTCATTCATTATATACCCTAAATCATCTCGTCCAGTAGGAAAAATCGAAAAAAGAGGACAATATTATCGTTTTCTAAATCAAGTAAACAAAATTATCCGGGCCTAGAGGACTAGACCCAGAAGGATATGCCTAAAGTGGGGAAAAAGTAATTAGCATCATAATTGCACTGAATGTTTATCTCGGGGCCTGTGCAGCAAAAGTTTAATAGAGGTGGAACAGTCAAAGAACTCAGGATTTCTATGCTATTTGATGAAATTGATTACAGCTCAGACAGACCGTCATGACTCATGAAAAGGTGAGAAATGGATAGTGCGATGTCATTTTACAGGTCGAATTTTGTACGGTCAGCATATTGCCATTGCAAAATACTAGGAGAAATTCGGCCTTAAATAACATGGGACAAACATTATCTTAGCCTAAAACTATTAGTTGGGAAGTGGTCCTATCTAAACCAACGCCTTGTCAATAATAACTCTATTGATATATAGAGGATTGAGAGGCGAGTGTCCATCCTCCATGGTCGACCGATCAACACTCGCCTCGACTAATGTAACATCGTTTTAAATCTTTCTTTGATGGGCAAGAGAATCATAAGTTCATTGAGGGTCTTGTACCTTGGCAAAGTTTATTGTACTAATGCAAATCCACATGATGGCTACCGTGGGATCATACAACACATTACTGGATCACGAGCCTATCATCTCGTGGATGGATTATCATATCTCTTGTCTATATTAACTCTATAGAGATCTGTCCCGTGACTATGTCATTCAATATTTTCATATATTTCATACATGCACGGTCATGTAAAAAAAAAAAAAAAAAAAAAATCACTTTCGAAGAATTGATTGTAAAGCAATATTCCGATAATTTAACATGGCAATATAAATGATGTCTCTAAAACATCGTCTTTATCATGTATATTTCATTCTCATGACCAATTCAAAAGCTCATAATTTTATATTCATTATTGAATAAATGTTTAAGACTGGATTACATAAATTAAAAAAAAATTAACACTTAATTGGATTATGAATATACAATTTTATGCTTTCATCCCCTCCCCTCCTTCTATCCATTCGCACGTGTAATGTATATGGTTCTATTTACTTTATGAAAAATGAATTGCTTTGAAAATTTTTTCTAAAAATAATTTTTTCCATCCTTGAAATAATTAGTCAAACAATGGAAATATTTTTCATTTATTCATGTATATGAGCAATGTATATGATTATTTTCAAGAAAATGTTTTTAAAATCATTAATCTTTTGTAAAATAAACATACCTTATGTATGCATATTATCTTATTGTCAATGTTTATTGTATATGCATGAATTTCTGCTTTGGATTATGACGCGAGAGAGAGAGAGAGAGAGAGATTACTACTGTTTGTTCCATCAAGTCGAGAGAGAGAGAGAGAGAGAGAGAGAGAGAGAGAGATTACTACTGTTTGTTCCATCAAGTCAGTATCGCCAAAGCTCATTGGAGCAATTAAAGGAGTCCCGATTCAACCTCATCCTTTCCATCTGCTCAAAGCCCTAGGCAAATGCCAAAAAGCGTCCCTCCAAAGCTTCAAATCTCATTGGCTTCATGTGGTCTTATCGAAAAGACTGATTTCACTTCCTTCTAAACCAGATCAGGCAGGATACCCAAAAAAAAAAAAAAAAAAAAAGTAAAAGGGTTGTGTCCCCAATACATTCTTTTGCAAAAATCGTTGATAATTATGAAATCCCAGGGCTCTTTTTTTTTCTAATGAATTGTGGTCCTACGGTTAGTGGCTTGAAGGCCCCATTGTTAGTTTCTCCTTGTCATCGGGCCCATGTCATTTGGTACTTTGGTGGGTAATGCAGGGGCACGTATTGTCTCTGTCTCTATCTCTCTCCCAACTTTCCCTCTAGGGTTTTGACCAAAGTTGCCTTCACACCCATTTTGTCAAAGTGATTAAGAATGCGTTTGTCGAGTTGACTACACTAGCAGTCCTCTTTTCTTATCGGGGCCGTGCTCTCCACGTTGCAAAGACGAGATCAAAAGCCGAAGTGAGGAGGCGCCAAAGGCTACATGTCCTCGCCTTTCCAATCAGCCTCTTGCTTGAAACCCAAAGGCTATGTGCCGCCGGCCTCGGCCACTAATTTGTCGGTTTATTTATATTTAACCAAATGATACATAAAAAAAAAAAATATTTAGTAGTTAGAGAATCCAACACTTGGCATGCGTAGAGGAGCCTCATTAGGCACTACCATACTAATGTATTGTCATGCAAACCCAAAATTTGCGATGCACACTTTTCGAATTTTTTAATGTAAGTGATAGCAATCTTTAGATTTTAAAAAAAAATTAATTTCAAAGTTTACATATAATTCTTTTTTCCTAGTTTTTTAAAATAGAGAATTCCACCAAAAGTCTTATATGTCTGATCCAATTTGCAATATCGTTCTAAATATTTGAGAATATGCAATTGAGTCTTCAATATTTTGAGTCCGATGCGATTGAATCTTTATTGAGATCGCAAATCAATTTTTTTGATGTTATCTATCGATATTTGACATGATATTTTCAAATATGTTTTGACATATGTGGAAGCATGTGAAGATTGCGAGCAACGCCACCCCCAATTTGTCCAAACGTACTCTCTCCAGTTATTTGATATTTCTGTTATCTTTCCTAACTTTCGGCTTTTTTGATTTATTCCTTTAAATTTTGGCTCTTATGAACTTTCTATTCTTAAAAAAATTGATTGTTTTCGACATTGAGCTTATGTGCCATGTCAATGCCACGTCAATATTGCATGTGCTAGAAAATATTTTAAAAAGTGCATGTTGGATTCTGGTGTCAATATAATTGGTTGCGCTATTGCAGGGAGGACTTTATTGCACTTTCTCCAAACGTTGAGGACTTGAATGCATATTGAGCGAAACGTTTAGGATTATCAGTCCAAGTTTTCTTCTTTGAAGATTTAGACAATGTTTTAAATTTTGGCGACAAAGTAGAAAAGTTATTTTCAATTTTTAGAAGTTGCGACGAACAACTCGATGCAAATCATTCAAAAAGCATAGCCTCATCAATCAAAACCTTTGATTTGAAATTTCTTAATCTAACCGAAGATCGAACGCATGTATAGAGCCACCCTAATTCAAAATTCAATGTTCAACCTCTCAAACAATATCCGTGACCTTTCTAATAATGACTATAAAGACAATTACCTTTTGCAGTCATATTGCCACACATGATGTCCTTGTGCTGCTGCACCGTAGCATATACAGCAGCACAATAATGAGAACTCAAAAAGATCTGCCCCAGTCTTAATTATTTGCTTAGATCTTGACAAATCAAAACGAATCGGAGGCGGCACCATTTATTGCATGGGGACTCTCTAGGAGGATGAGTTTGACTAGAAGCTCAGCTTTGTGCATTAATATTTTCAGCTTTCTCAAATGGGTCCCTCAGCCATCGAACAAGGGGAGGATTTGTTTTCTTTTTGTTTAACAAATGGGAAAAGAAAATGGTGTTTTTATAATAAATGAAAGTACATCATATGGTATATACACCGCATGATACATTGACGTGGTATTGCACATTAGTTTTAGTATTCAACGATTTCAACCCAAATAGCATAACAAATAACGACAGGATTATTATAGTCGAGTGAATAATTGCTGAATATCAGGGGCACTACAAGTCGTGTGATTGCGTCCTTTTTCTTGACTTACTTTCGTCTACATTTGAAAAGTTCAAAACGATTCGTAAAGTTGTCTTTTTTCCCTCCATCCGAGCATAATGATGGAACATTTCATGGGGCATTATTCTTCGGAAGAGTCCATATTGCTTTGCATGTGATCATGGGCATATGTGGAGAGAGAGAGAGAGAGAGAGTTAAAAGTCTTTGAAAAGGCTTTTGATGATGTATACTTGTGGAATGAAGGACAGATATGGAGATATCAAATTCAAATAGCGCCATTTGCGCAACTACGTTAGGGTCTGCCTGCACATGAAACGTCGACCTCAGCAGCCATGACATGCATGCTCTACTTTGAAAACTTTTCTCATCCTAGTTTTGCCTATGTTTTTTTATTTTTGGTGGACCGACCTACCAAGCCTATATATATTTATATATTGACACGCATTGCCGGAAAGTCACGAGTTTTTCAAGCGTTAGATTTATAATCGTTCCCGGCATGTAGGCCACAAGATTTGAAAAAAGTGTTGACTTTCGTAATGCTGCCAATTTTAGGATCAATCAATTCAATTCAAGGTCATGACAATACGAATTATGTAAGTAATGGTAGGCTGGAAGCAAGAAAAGGTTGTCCCTAAGATTCATGTATCTTGCGCAAAGAAATTTGTTGGAAAACATTTTTCATTTTTCAGCGTTTGGATCGTTTAGGTAAATGAGTCAACGAAAAATTATTTCATAATCAATAAAAATTTGGGAAAAAACTATCAAAAACCCCAAACTTTGCTCAAAGTGATAAATTTATTAAAAATTTTTTTTAGTGACATGAAAAATCCCGAAATTTGCTAATTGTGACACATTTACCCCAAACTATTTTTTATGATACAAAAAACCCCGAATTTTCATTTGTGTGACACATTTACCCTAAATCATAAGGGCATTTTGGTCATTTTACTTTTTTCGAGGGCTGCCCTCGTTGACGTAGGCCTAGGCGAGGGCGACCCTTGCTCGACACCGACTAGGGCGGCCCTTGGCTGGGTTGGACAAGGGCACCCTCACCCGACACCGAACGAGGGCAACCCTCGCCCGTGTTGGGCGAGGGTTGCCCTCGTTGGCATCGAGTGAGGGTGCCATCGCCGTCTTGCTCGACCCGGCCGAGGGCCGCCCGCCCGACGTGGGCGAGGGCCGCCCTAGCGGCGACGGGCGAGGGTCGCCCTCGCCTAGGCCGACGCCAGCGAGGGTTGCCCTCGCCGGATGCCGGCTTCCCTCCGCCGGCTCCGGCGGAGGGAAGAGAGAAGAAAAAAAAAGGAAAAAAAAAAAAAAAATAGAAAGAATAAGACGAAAATGCCTTTAATGGGGTAAATGTGTCACAATTTGCAAAGTTTGGGGTTTTTCCCTGTCATAAAAAAAGTTTGGGATAAATCTGTCACTTTGGGCAAAATTTAGGGTTTTTGGTAGCATTTTCCCTAAAAATTTTTATATTTAGAAAAATAATCTCCTCTTTTAAGAATTATAAATTATTTTCTATAATATGTGTAGATAACAACACTTGGGTGCAGGATGCCAGGAACCCCAACTCCTGTGCCCTAGCTCTTGGCGACTGGGCTTGGTTGCACATGGGGTAGGCCTTGGACTCCGGTGCTTGTTTTCAGATCCAGCAGTCATGCCTTTGTACTCAACTCCTGGTCTAGATTTCACAAAGGTTAGGCCTAGGACCATAAAGGTTGGGCCCAGGTCTCTTGAGGTCAAGCCCAAGATGTTGATTCTTGTATAATTATCTAGCTTTTATGCTTGGGCTCGAGCCCATGGAGGATGAGCTCAAGACTTAGGTGCAAGATATTCAAGTCCTCATTGGCCCTGCCTTGGTACCCAACTTTGGTGCCCAAGTTCTTGATCATTAGGACCGAGTCCACAAAGGCTAGACTTAGGACCCCAGTACCCAAACTTGGGTCCCTAATGACCATGCTCGGGTATCTAATTTCACGCTGAACTGATTGGTGCCCAAGCTTGGGTCCATCAAAGCCATGCTTGAGTTCACGAAGGTTGGGTTGGGACCTTGGGACCTTGGTACCTGTACCCAAGTCCTCTATAACCATGCTTGAATACCTGACTTCCACGCCCAAGTCAATTGTGCCAAGGCCCAAGTTTATCAAGGTCTAGCTTGAGTCCACGAGGTTGGGCTTGGGTCCATAAAGGCTTGGCCTAAGAGTTTAGTGCTTGTGCTTAGGTCCTTGGTTGCCATGCCCTGGTATTCGATGGACATGCCGAAGATATTGGTACCGCAGCTTGGGACCTTGGTTTGGCGCTTAGGCCCAAGTTTCAATTTGACACTCATCCCAAGTTGATTGACATCGGCCTAGATCCATAGAGACTAGGCTCAGGACCTTAGTTCTCGTGCTAGGGTCCTCGATTGGCTATGCTAGGGAACTTGTCTCTTCCCCTAAGTCACCAATGCTAGGGCTCGAGTCTACGAAGGCTATACCCAGGAACCTGACGCTCTTGACTAAGTCTTTGGCGATCATGCCCAAGTACTCAATTCTCGCACATGTCACTAATACTTGGGGTTGCGTATGTATAGGCTCGGTTGAGAACTTTTTTTTAGCACTTGGGCCCAAGTCCATGGAGGTTGGGCTCGAGACCTAGGTGCTCGTGCCCGGGTCCTTGACAGCATGCTTGGGTACCTAGCTCCTATGCCCAAGTCCTTGACACTTAGGCTCGCATTGAGACTGGGCTCAATTCCTAGTTGGCTAGACCCCGGTCCCTTGCCTTGATACTTTTACCCATTCCTTGGTAGTTGTGCTTGGATACCCAACTCTCACACTCAAGTCACTCTTGCCTAAAACTGGGTCCACAGAGGTTGGGTCAAGTTCCTTAGAGGTCGAGCCCAAGTCCAAAAACTTTGCACTTAGATCTCTTGAAGCTAGGCCTAAGACCTTGGTGCCCAGGTTTTTGGGTTGCGCGCCCAAGTCACTAGCACCTGAGTTGGAATCCATCATGGTTGGGTTAGCATGCCTATGCTTGGATCCTAATGGCTAGGCTCAAGAATCCCCACTATGATTGAGATCCTAATGGTTAGATATCCTTTATATTACATGAACGATGCATGTCTCTTTACGAAAATAAGATCAAGTTTTTCTTTTCAAATTGGAAACAATTTCTAATTTATTTTCAGATTTCAGCTAAAGAAATGTCATTTCTTGGAAAACATTTTCCTCATAAGTTAAATTTTCTACCGAACACATGAAGATGGAAAACTATCATTGAGCGTAGGAAACTACAATTTTTTTTTTTTTTGATTTTTTGAAAGAACCTAAGTTGATGGAGAAACAATTATTATTAATGCTCAAAGCCTTTTTTTTTTTTTTTTTTTCAGTTTTCTTGATAAAAGGAGCATTTCACATGGTTTCCTCAATTACTCTCGAAATGAAGGTTACGAACTCCAGTTTTCTTAATGACGAGCACAATTTTAGATACAAAAATTGTGTTATGAAAGGAAATATTCTGACTAAATGTCTAAGAAACAAACTGAAGTTCGCAACAAAAGGGTCAATGGGCGGTTCAGAAGCATGCATGTACGTACGCATATAGTATTTGTGCGTTTCGATCGAAAATGCCCTCGCTATGGCCTGGACCATCTGGTGTTATTATGTACCATTGGGCCTCAGCTATCCGAAGTTCAAGGGGTGTGATTTAAGCAGATTATTTTGCATAGCCGATGCAAGATGGGTCAAATACAAATTCAGCCATTGAGTTTTAGAGACCGTTCCATTTTATTATAAATTGTATGTGCAAAGTTCCTGAATATGATCCTTTCATTTTTACTTCTCGATCTACTGGCATTTTAATGGGTCATAATCGAATTTTGAGCTGTTGTTGGATTGCCTATTTAAAAATGGGAAAATTACCAATTACCTTCTTCACTTTTCATGGCACTACCGCATTGCCTCATTTGTTTTTCAAAATACCATTTCCCATGTTAAGACAAAATCCTATGATGAAAACCAAGTGATCAAACAACAAAATAAGTACAATAAGAAAATAAAATGAATACCGAATTTACATGGTTTGATCAATGGGACTTACTTCACAAGGAGAACTGTCGCGACCTCTTTTTTTTTTGGGGCGCCCGGCCGGATCGGGTATGAGCGCCTAAGGAGGCTAATGGTTCGGCTGAAATTAGTTAATGCTTGGACTCTCCCAAGTCCGCCAATTCACGACTTTAAAAATTTTAACTTGTAAATTAATTTTTAAAATGGAGTCGCCACTAATCAATTTAGAGCAAAGTTGATTAGAAACCCGAGCGAAGTATCGGGAGAAATACTCGCTTCTGCGCAACCAAAGAAATTAGGATCGGGGACTTGATTACACTAGTTAATCACTAATGCCCTTTTGGTACCTAATCTTGTTTAAATTATAAGGTTTTTTGGATGCTCGAGGGATTTCCCATGCATTTTTGGGAAGAAAACATTTTTTGAGTATTTTTCTCATTTTTTTGACAAAAAAGGGATTTTTGGATTTTTTGCATATTTTTGGAAAAATACAAGTCTTTTGGCATTTTATGAAAATTTTGGGCTTTTTATGAAATTTGGCATTTTTTGGGATTTTTGGCAATTTTTGATTTTTTTGGAAAATATAAAATATTTTAATATTTTTTAATATATTTGGAAAATAAATTATTTTTTAATATTTTAAGTATTTTTCTCGAAAATAAATTATTCTTATTTTGATTTTTGATTTTTTTGGGAAATAAAGCATTTTTTAACATTTTTTAAACATTTTTTGATTTTTCGGAAATTAAAAAGATTTTTAATATTTTTGAAAGTAAATAGTTTTTGAATTTTTTTGAAATAGATTATATTATAAAAATATTATTAAAAAACTGACCCGGCCGGATCCACGAGTCGGATTCGCCTCGGCCAACCCGAGATGCCGACGGGCCCGCGAAGCGAGCCCAAAATTTTTTTTTTTAAAAAAAAAACAAGCGTCATGGAAGGGCCGGTATGCGTGACCCGCGGGCGCCGGGTCACGCACCCGACCCGCTCCGCGACTCGCTTTCCTTCCTGCGAAACGGCACCGCTTAAGGACACCCGACCGGCTCCTCAACAACCCTATCCGACCCGGCTCCGGACTTCGACTCGACTCGTCGCTGCCTCCATATTTTATGGAATCCCTACCCGGTTCCCGATCCGGGTCTGACCCAGCGATCCGGGATCGCGACTCGGAAAAATCGGGAACCCTAGGGATTCCAAAAATTGGGGGCGACAACGGCGCCGACGGGGGGGTGCTCCGGCGACGAAGAAGATGACGGCGACAATGAAGGTGACGATGAAGACGACACCGGCGTAATACCTGCTTTGCGGCGACGATGAGGGCGGCGGCGATGGCGAGGCCCTCACGGCGCCTCCCTCCCTCCTTCGATCTTCCTCTATCTCTGTCTCTGTCTATATCTCTCTCTCTCTTTCACTCTCCTCGACGAGGCTTAGATCCGAGTCGCGAGCCCTCGGCCCCCTCTGAAGTCTCTCGAGGGGGAAGCCAAGGATCGCAACTTCGATCCATTTCCCTCTCTCTCCCGCTCCGCCCGCCGCCGTCGTGCTTCGTTGTCGTTGGGGCCCCCTATTTATAGGCGGGGGGGGCGGCGGTCGGTGAGGGTTCGACCGACGGTTGGACCGCCGTCTCGTCGGCCGTTGTTTCCCCTCCGGTCACGTCCCCTCGGCGCCCCTATTCCTCTGCGCTTCGTACGCCGGCAACTGTTCGTCTTCCTCTGGCGTCGCACCCTTGTGCGCGTGCGCTGCAACCGCGCGACGAGGGAGCTGACGCGACTGGGGCAGGCTGAGGCGCGAGTGGGCCCTGCGGGGGCTTTTTTCATTTTTCTTCCCTTTTTGTTTATTTTTATCCCTTTTTTCATTTTTGCCCGTTTGTGTTCATTTTTCCGTTTTTTTCGTTTCTTTTCAATTTTTTTTTTCGGTTTTTAATCAAAATAAAATGAAATAAAATCCAAAATAAAAAAGAAATTAATTAAAAACCCAAAAAATAAAATGAAATTAGTTAAAACCCCAAAATTAGGCGTCAACAAGAACAATATGAGATTCTATTATAGATCAAGTGATATAATGATCCTATTATGAAAATCAAGCGATCAAACAACAAAATAGAATAGAATAAGAAAATAAAATGAATAATGAATCTGCATAGTTTGATTAGTGGGACTTACTTCATAGGGAGAACAGTACAAGATTCCACTTTAGATCAAGTGATATAATCGAGAATACAAACACTTGAGTCATTTACACAATCTCAATGTTGCCAAACTCTTAATTATACCCAATAGTTCACACAGTATTTAACTTTCACAATTTCTTACAAAACAATCTATCAATCTCACAAAGGGATTACACAAGTCTTACCACAAGATTTCTTGGCTTCAACACTCTTAGATTACTTCCGAGTGTAATTCATGAAAAACAACCTCTTGGATGCAATTCAAGAAGAAGACCCCTTATATAGAAAATATTTTGGATTCTAAATAGAAAACTTATTTAAATTAGGAAATCTACTTGGACAGGGCTTCCTTTTTATGTGCCTAAACTTGAGATATTCAAAAATTTCTACCTTGGCTCAACATTTGAGTCAGGTCACAACTGTTTTGTTAGAATTTCAACTTCACTACTACTCTGCCACATCTTTCAAGTCCGGACCATGCTCGAACTTTACCTTAACATTGGAGTTATCAGAACGCCAACTCTACTTATACCTTTAGCTCCTCTGCAATAGTTTTTAGACACAATCTCCTCTATCATAAATAAAGTAAAACCGCAGTTACATCCATATTTGTCATAAGATCGAACATGCTCCACGTTAAACTCAACAGCTCAAATAATCGTTGGCACTAGAGGCTCTAGCTCACGTTAGAAGTTTTGGTTACAATTTCATCTTAAGCTAAACACCGTCTAAATTTGTATGAATGTTTTCAATAACACTTTCACCTAGAAACATTTTAGACTCATCAAATATAATTTCTCTGTCGATAATGAGTGAATTAATTTTGGAAATCACAACCGATGGACCCGCTCATCTTGTACATAACCTAGAAATATTCACTTTCTAATCCCTCTTATTGACTTTACCATCACTACCGAAAGATAACATGGGTAATTAAATATTTTAAGAATAGAATAATCAATAATGTTCTATGGCCAAACTTCTTTGGGAGTCTGACATCCACCACCAAGTAAATCACCATATTGAGCACATATGCCAGGAATTTCCTAATAGTATTAGCACTAGAGAATATTTGGCAAAAAAATACCGCGAGTGCTAAAACTTGATACGGATGGATACTTAAGTACCAAAAAGAGCACTTAAGTACTAATTTTGACGAGATTTGATGGAAATTCGACATGACAAAATTTTAACAATGAAAGTGGTCTATGTCATTCGTCGGAATGTCCACTCAGCAATTAATGTGCAAAATGACGTTATTTTGCTCCCAAATTTATTAATCAAATATTAATTAAATTAAATTAAAAAGGAGGCAACATTCAACAAGGGCCTCTATAGCCCTCGTTGCCGCCACCCCACCATAATTGGAAAGGGTCGGTGACAGTGGGGTGAGGGGTAGTTACCCTGCCCCAAATTCGGCGAGGGTTGTCGGCCCTCACCTAGAAGGGCCAATGGCTACCATTGGTTGTGGTAGGGCTAGATAGTGATTTCGCCCTAGCCAGCAATGGCCCTTGGTCAGATTGGGTGAGGGTTGACGGCCTTCGTTGGATCTGGGCGAGGGCCCACAAGCCCTCGCTTGTAGTTGACCATGGTTGCCGCCCATTGGTTGGGGCCCGACAACCCTTGTTGACCCTTGCTAGCCCTTTCTAGCGATGGTAATTGGAATTAGCATAGTGTGTCACCATACTTTCTTTCATGCAGAATTTGTATGACAACCCTGAACAAAAGTTCATGCTATTGTCAATCATCACATGCTAGATCATTTTACCAATCTCATTTTTGGTCATTGCCTGATTCTAACAATAGCATATCCATGTTCGCCTCGAGAAATCATCTACAACTGTTAGTATAAATCTGATACTTTTTCTCGAAGGAAATCGCTACTGCCTCCTTTTCATTTTTCAACCACATTTTTCCTGGTCAAACTCTAAACATATTTCATTCTTCCATTCTCTTCCTAATATGCGTCCTCTCCCTCTAATCTTTGTTATATCACGTGAGAAGCCAACAATAACAACTTATTCAACAGTGGATAAGCAAATATTGAGCGCTACAATATGTGGATCCGTGGACCTTTGCGAAAGATTTCGTTTCTATTTTTTGGTCATAATCGCTTGGCTTTGGGGTAAGTTTGAGATTTGATGTATATAAATGAGTTTAGGTTTGGGATTTGAACAAAGGAATTCGGAGAAACTCGGCTTTCTAGGGTTGGGCTAACTGGGCCAACTGCTACAAACTCATCTTGCTTTCATCTCTATCGTGTCTGGGCCCTCCCGTGCTGTGCCTTTATTCTCTCCTCATCTTTGAGTTCAAAGATCGATAGCTCATCGTCCCTCATCTGTCGTGCCGAGGAGGTCGACAACCTCTTTTACATTTTCAGGTCAAAGACGAGAGAGAGAGAGAGACAGAGAGAGACAGAGAGCATTCTGAATAAGGATTTGACTTCTGTACCTTCTCAAAGAGGGCGAGTTGGATACCTCGTTTGGCTCGAGTTTCAATGCCCGCTAGAGTTTAAAATAGAAAAAGAGATTCTGAATAAGGATTTGACTTCTGTACCTTCTCAAAGAGGGTGAGTTGGATATGTCATTTAGCTCGAATTTCAATGCCCGCTAGGGTTCAAAATAGTAAAATAAATTCAAAATTTCGTTACAAATATACTGCAATATACATTCACAACAAATGAGCCACTCTTTATCAATTTTGCATGACCTGCCTCTCTTTGCTTTCTCCCTCATGCCCTAACATGGGATGAGGAGAGACACGGCGATGGTAACTCACTGAACTATCACTACTCACGTAAACGACCTTGAAGATGTCGTACTTGAGGTCGACAGAGAAGCGGTCAAGATACGGGAGCATCGCCTTCCAGTACTCCGAGTACAAGATCCACGAGTAACAGAACTGAAGCGATTTCCACACGTGGAGGCACGCCACCCTCGGCCGGTTCTCTGAACTCATGCAAACTCCAGCGCTCACGCCCTCGATCTTCATGAACCGAGACTTGAATATCGCTAAGCACGCGTAGGCTAGGTCACCGATCTCGCCATTGGCAGAATCGGCTGCGTGGATCGATATGATGTCCCCCGTTGAGAATTTGGCAGCCAACGAGCCGTCTCGCGACTCGCCAGCGTAGGATTCAAAGAAGCTGTGCTCGAGTAGGATGGCCATGCTCGATACATCGGTCAACATCGATAGCTAAGAAAAAGAGGGGGAAAAGTTTTCAGTGAAAGGAAAAGAAATCCGAAGCGTTTCTTATAAGAGTTTTTCTTGAGGTGGATTAAATTAATTGACGTTGTAATTTACCGTCTAACGCTTACTGTTTTACGGGGTTTGGTCTAAGGTGAGATAAAATGTTTCTTAATTAGTCTAATATGGGGCTAGCTAGTGTGGACCGAGTTGAGCCTGGCTCGTAATGAGGGGACTTGGCTGGAAACTCTATAAATAGTGCTTAAGTTTCTCATCTAACCCTAATTTCTCACGTATCCTCACATAATGAGCGTTTACCTAACGTTAAACTGTGAGGGAGACCGTCTTATTGAGCCAGTGATACGGAGGGTAATAAAGGAGAAGGATTTGCGTAAGAAACATTATATTTCTGCTTTCACTTCAAGAATAATGGATTCCAGGTGCGTTAATCTTTCTACTTAATTATGCATGTTCTTATTCTAGTTAAGGTGCCGTTAATAGAGCAACCATCAAGGATTGCACTTTGAGTCATAACATAAGTGGCTCCGGCGAGACATGTTGGACCATGTTTGAATTTCAAGACATGATCTATTCATTAAGAATGGACAAAACTAGAAGTGTTGAGTAATGAAGAAGAACTCACCAGGGTAGCATTCAGCGACTCTTTGTTCTCACTTGATTTCCTCGTCCATGCTCCGTACCATATGATCTGTGAAAGCACGCTACCATCATCAGTGAGAAAATTCATGAATCATAGTTCGGGAGAAAACATGAAGAAAAATGATGTCATAGACACATTTGTTCCTAAGAGAACTACAGCTTCAGGTATGAAGAAAGGGAGATTTTGCATCGCCCTTTAAACTTTCTTGACCCTGTCAATTCCACACCATCGAGTAGTATCCGTGCTATATCCCTCGAAACCATCTCGGATTGCTCTGCTACCTTCACTGACTCTACGCATTTAGCCTCTACGGTCATGTAACTTGTGCGTGATGCGGTTTTAGGGCAATTTCGGTCTAGAAAAGAAAATATCCCATGCGATCCGACTGGGCAAAGTGAAAGTGAAAGGACTAAAATAAAGCAACTCCAAGAGTTCGGGGTATAATATACGATTCCCCAAAGTTAGAGAAGCGCAAAATTCTCTAACTTGTCGTGAAGTTTTATTACTTCAATCACTATGTGCAACATATCGAGGTTGAATTTTGGTGGGATCGAAGATGGTTTACGAGATGGACTTGGTCTGAAATGGGTTAAATCGAAAACGTACCATGTTGCCATGAATGCTCCTGAAAATGGAACTCTGGACGCAACCGAGAACCTTGGTGGACACAGAGAATCGCTTCAATGCGTCGACGAGCTCGTCCGGGAAGACCGAAGTCGGCCTGAACACGAAAAAGCTCGTGTCTAAGTTCCTCCAGCTGAAAGGCACAAAGCAAGACATCTTCCCTTTTGGCCTTTCGCCACCCTTTTTCGTTCTCTCTCTCTCTTTCTCCTCCCCATGAATCAGAAACAATGAAGAAATAGTAGGTGGGAGAAGCCTGAATTTGAGAGCCGTCAAGGTCTTGTCTTCTGGAATTGTCTTCTGGAATTTATTGAAGTGTGCCGCAGCAACTTTCTTGGTCGTGTTTGGCGTCTTCATGACTTTGAAGTTTGAAACATTGGGAGAATCACGAGAAGCTAGCAGTCATAGGAACAGAAAATAGGAGGTGGCGTGGGGCGATTTTGCTTCGTTCGGGTTCTAGATGATGGTGAAACGAAGGAAAGGGAAATTTCGATTTTAATGGCTTGGACTGAAGATGCCCTGGGCTTCTAGGAGGCCTTTGTTTTTTTCGTTAGACTGTGCGTACGTATGTTTGTATGTGCGTGCAAGCGTGCGCTCCGAAGAAACCCTTTTTTAAATGATAATCATATGGATTAATACTCTAAAAAAACCTTAAACTGTACATCTGTGACAAATTTACCTTAAATTATTTTTTTGATCACCAAAAATCCAAAAATGGTATACCTTTGACAAATTTATCCTCTGTCAATTTTCGTTAAACTTTACTATCAAATTATTAAGTTCAATGGCATGTGATAGTTGACTGGTATACCAATTTAGAATTTTATGTTCCGTTTATCATAATTTACAATTTTTGTAATTTTTTTGTGATATTAATTCAATTTAACATAGGATTTTTTGCAATTGAATAAATTAGTTTGGGGGTAAATTGATAATAAATGTACCGGTTTAGGAGTTTTGGTGGTTAGTTGGGGTAAATTTGTCACGGGTGTATCGTTTTGGGGTTTTTCATGATTAAAAAAATAATTTGGAGTAAATTTGTCACAGTTGTACCAGTTTGGGATTTTTCGGAGTATTAAATCAAAGTTCTTTGAAGATTTAGCATACGTCAATATTCAAAAAGAACGAATAGCGGAATTATGTCGACTATTATCACAAAAAAAGGGGAAAATTACCTAAAAAGTCCTAAACCTATTGCAATCATTCCAATTTAGTCCTAAACTTTTTTTTTGGGCCAATTTAGTCTTAAACCTTTTACAATTGTGCCAATTCAGTCCATCCAGCCAAAATTGGTTGGGCGGATCTGACGTGGATGCCGGCCGGGGACAGCTGGCCGAAGAATAATTTTTTAATTTTTTTTTCGAATTCTTTAATTTTTTTTTTGAATTTTTTTCCACCTTCTTCTTCCTCTGGCCGGCTTTGGCGCTGGCCGGCCAGAGGCGACCTCGCCGGCCATTGGTGAGTCTCACCCCCGCCGGCCACTAGCGAAGGCGAGCCTCACCTAGCGACAGCGAGGTCGTCGTCGCCTAGTCAAGGCAAGGCTCAGCCTCACCGTTGCCCAGCCAAGGCGAGGCTTGCCTTCGCTAGTGGCCGGCGGGGGCGAGCCTCGCCCAGTGATGGCGAGGCCACCGTCGCCTAGCCGAGGTGAGGCTCGGCCTTGCCCGCCATGGTGAGGTCGAGCCTCGCCAGATCTGGTGACAGCGGCCTCGCCGGCCATTGGCGAGGTCGACCCTCGCCGTCGCTAGGCGAGGCTCGCCCCCGCCAACCGGTGGTGGCAGGCAGCGGTGGATGGTGGATGACGGCGAGGGATAGTGCTAATGAACGACAATCGACCATCCTCAATTGGCGGTGGGCAAAGGCGGTAGTAAGCGGCTAGCACCAAACACGGCAACCAAAGGATGGTAGGGGAGTGGTGGTGAAGGAAGTGTATATTGTAACAGAAAAAAAATTCAAATGATTGCAGTGAAATAAATTTTGCCTTGTTTGGAAAGCCTTACTTTGAGTTGGAGACATAATTTGATTAGGAATCTGTCACATTCAATTGAACACTTACCCTTGTAACTTTATTGAAATATATTTATGTATATTATTTCCATTTAGCCGTGGATAATATAAACATATTCTTGATCAGTTAACGCTCCGTTTGGTAACATTTGTGTTTCTCATAATTTTTGTTCTTTTATTTCCCAAAATTAAAAAAAAAAAAAAAAGAAATCCGTTTTATAATGTCAATTAATTTTTCTACTTTTTGGAATAGGAAAGTGGCCGGGGAATAGATTTGAAATAAAAATAAGAAGTAGAAAAAAGTAACTTACTCGTTCCTGAAAATAAGTTTTAAAAATAAGTTATTTTCTCTTTCCTTTTTTTCTTTTCTTCTTCTTTGCCGACCGCCACCCCCATTGTGGCTTGTTGCTGGCCTACTGTCGCCACCCACCAATTGACCGATTGCTGCCGCCGTCACTGCCGATTATTGATAGCCGCTGACTGCTACCAACTGCTGCCGTCGTCGCTGATTGCCATTGCCATTGCGGCGGCGGCGGTTGGTGGCGGCGCGCGGCGGGTGGCCATGTCAGTGGTCATTAGCGGTGGGCGGCGGGGGACGGCGGCAATCGATGGCATTAATGAAGAATAAGAAAAAAAGTTAAAAGAAATTCTATATTATAAAAAATTTTGTGAATTGTACTAAATGTATTCCTATTTTTTTTTTCTTTCGGAGAATAGAAATTTTGTATAGTTATAAAATACATTCTTTTATTAAGAAATTACTTTCGAGAATAGAAATGAAAAAAATTATTTTTGAAAAGAAATTACTCCTCGAAATAGAAGCATTACCAAATGGATCCGGTGGGGAATGCAAAAAGTCAACTTCGCACATGCAAAAAGTCAACTTCGCATGCAATGCTTTTTTTTGTCAAGAAAATACACATGAAACCCATCAGGTCAGTTGAGCAACCGGAAACAATAGAAAAAAAATGTCTTATTCAATTATTTCATCAATATTCCATCCCTTTTGTTAATAAAAATGATATTTATATTTGTAAGTGTTGCTTGATATGAGACCATTCATCAATCCACTGTTCTCCTTTTATAGAATTTAATCAAATTATGCTTTTTTTTTTTTTGGGTGACCCTAGCTTTCTTGCCCAATCTTTGAACATGTCCCCTTGTTTCAATCGGATTAAAAATATTCTAAATTAGCTATAGTCACAAGATTAGATCAACAATTTTTTACACAATTTTGGTGGCAATTGGCTAACACAAAATATTTGCTTCTATAATGGATTACTTGGTTATACATATTGCATATAAGGAAAGGAAAAAAAAAATTGCACTGCTAGCAATTAAAATGAACTTCATAAACAAAACATGAATATTATGCACATTATTCTCAAGTAAATTGATGGAATATGCTATGCTTCCCAATAATGGAGCATTCTTGAACATTCATATTATTTGGAAAAAATTTCAAATAAGGATATAAAGTGTCATCATTTTCTCAAATAAGGACCTAAAGTGGACATTATTTCAAATAACGGCTCAAAATACTCTCAATTTTTCAAATAAGATTCCAAAATAGATCTTATTTCAAGTGACGGCCCGAAATGCCCATATCAATCTAAAAAAGGGGCTTGAATTCATCGGTTGTGAAGGGGAATTTCTTCTTTTAAAATTTTTAATTTTTTCCTTTAAAATAAAAAACGAAAAAAATTAAAAAGGAAAACACAGGAGGGAGGGTGCTCCTTCCCCTCATGGTCATCGCCCTCTTGCCAGTGGGGCGACGATGATGGTCACCGCTTGGGCGAGGGCTGATGACCCTTGCCAGAAGCGAGAAAGGGTGAGGAGAGGGTCGCTCACCCTCGTGCAAGCTTGGTGGTGGGCGACTCTTGTCCAGATCTAGGAGAGGGTAGCGGGCTCTCTCGCCTTGAGTTGACAAGGGTCATTGGTCCTCACCCAGGCATTAGTAACATCACCAGCCTTTGCCGACGGCACGACGCCCCACTAGTAATGGGCCGGTGGTGGCCACCAATGGGAGGGGCTATGTTTTTCCTATTTTTATTTTATTATATATATATATATATAAGTTTTTAAATTTTTAATCTAATTTAATTTAAATTTAACTTGTGTCTAGACAAAAACATCTCTAATCAGTTGGAATATTTTCCTAGCAGGCGAGTCAATAAAGTTAGGCCATTATTTGAAACAATCATGATCACTTCACGCTCTTATTCAAATGATGTTCACTTTAGATCTTTATTTGAGAAAATGACAGCACTTCAGACCTTTATTTGAATATTATATGGTTTCTTGGAAACCAAACCACTTTCTTCATTAGTTTTCAAAAAATAAATAAAATATTCACTTGCCATATATTATTCTGATGCAACAATAATAGGAAATTGAGTTTTACGTAAAAGAAAGAAACGATCCACACGCAGCAAACACTTCAATTGATGTACATACAGAGCTTGTAATATCGAGGGCATATAAGATAAGTTTTCTGACAATAAAATTAAAAACTTTTAAAAGATTAAGTTTTAAAAAACTATGAATACTATATATGATTCTACATGTCTATATTGTATAATCTGAAAAGCTTCATTTTTCTTTTACTAAATAGAAGTCTAACTACAAAAGTCTTATATTTATGTTTTGCCTTTTCTTTCAAAATTGTGTACGTGCGTTTTTGTGGAAGTGGTTGTATTTCTAAATTCTATCGTCGATTACATCTCGGCACCGTTTGTATATACAACTTTGTTTGAAGTAAAATTTGTACTTATTTCTTGTTTACCGATGATTTTTTCTATTTGGAATCACCATGGAATCCGTCTTCTCTAATAAAAATCGAAAAACAACTTTGGAACAAGAACAATGTGAGTGCCAAAACTTTTGTACAACGTTCACTTGAGTGTCAGAACGTTTGTTTTTCTCACTTGAGTGCCACATTAGAGTAAAATCGATTATGTGAATGCCGATTCCCACAAATCATCATGCGTAGAATTTTTAATTATTTTTTGAGTTTTTATTCGTGTATATATATATTTTAAAGGGCCAATGAGGGTTGCCTTCTCCTAGAGTGGGCGAGGTCCCTCGCCAACTTTGGGCAATGTTGCCAGCAGCTGAAGAGGTCGTGATGCCCTCGCCTAAGGCCTTCGTGGCGAGGGCAAGGTGGCCGTTGTCCAGATCTGGCTGCGAAGGCTTTGGGTGGGTTGCAGGTGAGGCGACTAGGGGCCTCGCTTGCTTTGGATGGCGTTGCCTGTGGCCTTACCAACAGCTAGTGAGGCCTCAATGGCCTCACCTAGGGCCTTTGTGGCTAAGGGCGAGGCGACTATGGCCTAGATTGGGCAAGGATTTTGCGGCCAGTAATGGTCTCTAGTGACCCTCACGCGGCCCCAAAGAAAAAAAGCAAAAAAAATAAAAAAATAAAAAATGAAAAATTCAAAAAATAATGATAAAAAATGATATGTCCATGAGAAATCCTAAAACTTTTCACGAAAGTACAATTGAATACTAAAATTTACAAAAAGTATAACCAAATCTTAAAATTTGTTAAATTGGTACAATTGAGTTATTTTGTTAATTTCGTTCATTTAGATTGATGAAAAATGCTAACATGGTTTTTAAAAATATTTTCTCTCTTCTTAGGGGCGATGATGTGGTTAAAAATGGAATGTTAAGCTAAAACCACGTCATTTTGGATTTGATTCTAATTTTTAGCCATAGCTTAATTAAAAAATAAAAATATTTAAAAAACACAAAAAAGGGCAAAGGCGAGGGTGGAGGCCTTTGCCGTTGGCCATCCCTCATCAGAAAGGGTTGCTAGGTTGTTGGCCAAGGTTAGCGACCTCGCCTAGATCCGGGTGGAGGGTTGTGACCCTCACCTATGATTGGCGAGGTTTGTTGGCATTGGCTGAGCCCCCATCGGCCCTTTTCAACGACAGGGGTGGCGATGGCAAGGGCTTGCTCCCTTGCCTTTAGCTTATTCTTTTCCCTTGTTTTGTGTTTTTTTAGATACTTTTTTCTTTTAGTGAATTAATATTTTGGTTAAATAAATTAGAATTTAAGCTATGCCATCGCTATGTAGGAGAGAGAAAATATTAAAAAAAAAAGCTATATCAGCGTTTTCTATTAGTCTAAATGGATGGAGTTAATGAAAAAACTCGATTGTATCAATTTGATAAGTTTTAGGACTTAATTACATTCTTTATATATTTTGAGACTCAATTGCATTTTCATGATGAGTTTTAGGATTTTTAATGCACATATCCCTAATTTTTTTAAAAAATATTAAATAAATATTAGAAACATTCTCCACATCAGTGCGTTAAAGCCACGTCAAACGACCAGTGTCCACATTGGATTTTATGGCAAGGCAAATCAGAATTGGCACTTAACTGATCGATTTTTGAAATTTGTGACACTCAAGTGAGCGAAAAAAAAAGTTTTGGCACTCAAGTGAGTGCCGTATAAAAGTTTTGACACTCGTACCATTTTTACCCCCAACAACTTTCAATAAAAGATATGGTCGTGGGATCAATTTTGACGAAACATAAGTATACAATTTCCGTAATTGAGTTCTATTTGGTATAAAAAAAAAATAAGGAACTTCTCAAACTATAGAAATATAGACATGTAGAACCAAATATTGTATTTCATAGTTTTTTAAAAACTCAATCTTTTAAAAGTTTTAAATTTTGAAAAAAAAAGTTAAATGTAAGAAAAATTATTTTATATAACCTTGATATTGTAAGCTCCATATGTACGCCAATTAAACCGTTTGCCGTGAGTGGGTCCTTTTCTTCCTATACTTAGAACTCAATTTCCGTTAACTATTGCATTTGAATAATTTATAGCAAGTGAACATTTTTTTTTTTTTTTTTGAAAACCGGTAAAGAAAGCGATGCAGCTTTCATGAAATTTGAGTGGTCAACAAGGCTCTATCACTAGGAAGAAATGACAGAGCTGTTAGCATAATATATCCCTAAATTGATAGGGCTTTGCAATAAGACTTTGTTGGCATAATGATTTTTGAGTAACTTGATAATGACAACTTATTGTGAATCACCAATTTTTAATTTAAATTCTTTTATTTAATATTTCGTGATTAAAAATAGATTATTATTCTTACAATATATTAAAAACTCTTACACAATCATTCCTCAAGATGATATGAGTAATGAGTAATTTCCATAGTTGTAACTTACCAACCAATCAAAGGTGATATGAGTAATTTCCATAGTTGTAACTTACCAACCAATCAAAGGCATGAGTTGACTTCCTCTAACTAGAAAAAGATATTATCTCTGTCCTTCAGTTTTAAGACGAGATAAGCGGGATCATGTCAATCCATAAGGTCATAGCACCTCTTCCTCAACCAAATGATGTCAAATAATTATCGCTAGTCCTAAAGGCCACGTTGAAGTTGACATATGCATGTGGAACCTTGAGAAGTGCCAAACTTGAGAGATAATCCTCAGAGAAGGATTGTCATACAACTGTAACTTAGTTCAAACAGGAAATAAACCCGAAAAACCAAAAAGGCGTTGCCCTTCTCATTGATACATCGAAAGGCAAAAGAAGGCATAATTAGGAATTCTAAATTCATGGAAAGCAAACACTTCTAGTTGATATCTCAGTCGATCTTAATCAGTTCTGGACCGAAACTCCTGAAAATCGATACTTCGAACATGGGAAAACCACGGCTGATGATGAGCTCAAACACGCAGACGTCTCTTACTCGCACGCCCGTTTCTCCCGTGAATACAGACCATCCGGGAGAGAAGAAGTACCCCGCTCGCTCGCTCGCTACGATAGTACCGGAACTCCACCGGCCATGATCTGTCTGAATACCTGAGAGTCACGGTTTGATTGACTTCCACGATGTGTTGCTTCATGAATCCACGAGGAACTCTCTGCCCACGTACGGCGAAGAAAGTCCATAAATATTTGATAGTTGCATGCGCTTATGGCAAAACGACATGGTATAGTAATTGCTAGTGAAAAATCTTAACTAGTGAAAGCCATCAATCTTAATTGCAATCTGAAGTCAAAAGGCATACTGTTAACTCGAACATGTAGTAAGATCAAATATTGAAACTTAACTAAAGACAGCGTGTTTAACTCGACTTTCTTTCATTCCATTTCGATCTGCTAATTATTCAAATCAACCATCTAATTAAACAGAGTCAACGCCTCTTCCTTTTTATTAACTATCGTTCATCATTGGGCCCATGTTAATATGAGGCAAAAGATATAGCTAGCATTCATGACTAGATTTGAGATAGTCTAGTGGTAAATTAACAGCCAGGATCATACCATGTATCTCTTAACGTGAGTTGGTCGCATCACCACTGTGAAAAAGGGGTTCTCCGATTCAAATTTGCTGGCTAATTCAAGGCTAGAGACAGGGCTTGGACATGCAGGATGGCACCTATACTGTTTGATCTTGCCTATATAGTCCAAAAAACAAAAATGAGAACTTCAATGGACACCGGCATAAACCTTTCATTGATTGACTCACTATTTAAAGAAGGTGGGAAATTAAATATTAGATAGTTGGCCGAAATCAATTTCATAGTGCCCTTGCAAGCAGGCCTAAAGTGACACTTTCGTTGTTCATCTCAATGAACAGGAGTATCAGGTACTTACCAGCACTGCAGAAGATGGAGGCCTCGAACACTATATCATTTCTGTCAATGAGCTCAAATACACAGACATCTCTTACACAAATACGTGTTTCTCTCGCAAATTCAAGCCAACCAGTTCCGAAGGACACCACATGGTTATGTGAATGGCTCTTAATTAATTTCACTGGCCACGATCTGTCTTAATACCTAAGAGTCGCAGTTTCCTTGTGTTCTTGAATGTGTTTTTTGACAAATCCGTGAGGAAAACTCTGCATGCCCACGAACAGCTATAACATCAGATTTGTAGAAAGAACATACTCTTAGCACACAGTCACAGGAGAAGCACACAAGATGTAGACTTATGGCAATCTTTTCTACTTTCTGGATTTTTATGGACAGTCCTTACTATCTGATGAATGCAATCGATCTTAACCAGCAATGTGAAGGCGAAGCATCAACATTTATGTTCCTAGACTCTAATCTAGGATAGGGTACATAATCTGAAGTCATTAATAGCCATTAATCTTGCGATATACATGAACAGTAGAAACGATATCGCTAACTTAAATGTAGTTTCATCAAATTGTTGCTTCAATGTCACCTTTATGGCATGCCGATTGCCAAAACAGAAGCCAAATACATAGAGTAAGAAAACTTCTCTCGATAAACCTGAATAGTTGTGACAAAACACAGTAGGATCTCCCATTTGATAAAATGATAATTATAATTGGCCTTTGATGGAGCCAACGAAAGAATCAAAACAGGATTTTACCAGGCTAGACTTCATAGAAGATGGTGCCATCACCACTCTGAAAAAGGGATGTTCTGATTCAAACCTGTTGGCTAATTCGAGCCTAGTGAGAGGCCTCAGACGTGTAGGGCCATGAAAAACTGGCCTGGAGTTGCTCTCTCCGCGTCTTGATTGTTTAATCATACCTGTACATTAAGAATTGAGGTTAGGAGTTGCTCTCTCCGCGTCTTGATTGTTTAATCATACCTGTACATTAAGAAGTGAGGATTCTAATCAACGCTGATTTGAGCATTAGAGATAACTAGTTAACACAATTTGCAACGCAACGAAATGATCATACAAAAAAGCTTCTATTGAAAAATTCCACAACCAAACAAAAATGAAGTAAAGAAAGTGATGGGAGAAGAAATGTGATCACTTATAATACCACAAACCGGACCTTCAAATTCTGCAGATGAGCAGGTCAAACTCTGCAGAGATAAATATGATTTGGTCCTCAGTCTTTTACATGGCCTGAAATTTTCTGAATCTTCAGCTTCTATTACATTTATCCTTTTTCGTGAGAGAAATTCAGCCTCGCGGTTTGATACCTCGCCACTACTTAAGGAATAATCTATCTCGGAAGCACTTTCATCGAATATTATCACACGAAAAGTGGAGTCCCCTTCGTATTTGAAGACTATGAGGTGACCGTGCCCAATCGAGTAATGTTCCATAAATTTCTGCCACCCCTTCTGCAGCCAAACTGTGCCATTGTTGCACTTCTTTAGTTCTATAGGCCAGGTTGAACCAAGTGGGACCTTGAGACACGCCAAACTCGAAAGATGGTTTCCATATTTCCTCAAGAACCTTCGTGGAATTCCCTGTTATATGATAAGCTTCAGGGGTCATCTCGAGGCCCTCGTTCATCATGCAAAAAGAACTCGCAAAAAGCTAAGAAAATGTTATGTTCTATGGATTCGAACGAAAGATCAATTTCCAGGGACATCAAGCTTGAAATACAAAACATTATATGGGACATAAGGGGTATGACTACGTTTAACGAAGTGTTCTCTCGTCTGATTTTCACATGAACCCCTAGCTTACACCTAGTGAGAAGACATCTCATGCGTGCAATCCACTCAAAGCAGGATCACTAGCTATTTCTCCTCCCAAAACCAAGGAAACATTCTTGGATGAACAGAAAGTGCTTGAAATTTCGAGAAGTGAAGCCATGCATGCAATGTAAAATGGAACCTTGGCAAGAGATGGTGTAGGCAAAGTTGAGAATGAGTTTGAACTCACAAGCTTTCCAGAATCAAGTGTGTCGGAGAGTATGATCTTGAAGAAGTGAGGGCCAGCACGTTCATCCTCTCTCTGGCGGCAGCAACAACGGCAGCAAGCCATGCAGCAGCGACGCTGAATGCTCAAAGAAGAAGATGAAGGAGGTGGAAGGGGAGAAGGATGATAAGGAGAATGGCGGTGGTTTTGGGTTTCTACACGAGCCTGTTGAAATGGCTTGCGTGGCCTTTGTTCTTGACATGACTGTCCATGAAAGTGTTGATGTGAAGTAATGGAAGGGCACGTCGCTTTGTTATTTATACTTGAGTAGCTCAACGAAGGTAGCAATTTATTAGATTTTTCCGGGCCAAAAAATTACTAATTTTGCTCTAAAGAAAACGATAGAATGTCATATTTCGTACTGGATATTTCTTTCCAGTACATAATCATTATTACGTAAAATGATTGCAGTGATGCTCCAAAAGCATCACACAAGCTGCCTTTCCTTTTCTTTCTTCTTGCCCGTTTTTCTTCTAGCCCATCAATGAACTGCTCTCATGAACGTTCTGATTCAAGTAGATTTTACATTCACCTGATTTGCAGTTCCCGGGAAACAAAGAAGATTTATGCGACCAAGCAGAAGTGAGATTCTTCCATGATTTTAAATCACAGTATTAGATAAAGGAAGCACGAACTAGCAGTGTTAGGTAGTTCGTTTCTCGACTTCCTCTCAGCGCCGAAAACGGCCTAAAGTGTGACACTTCCCGCTGTTAGTCTCACTCAATGCAAATCACTTCCTCATCTGGACTACTGAAGACGGAGACCTTGAGCACGATATTGTCCCTATCGAGGAGCTCAAACATGCAGACATCTCCTTCACGCAGGTGAGCTTCTCTTGCCAACGCGGACCAACCGACCCCCAAGAAGGCAATGTGTAAGTGCCGATAGACCCGGAGATTCACCTCAAACGATCGGCCCAAATAAACAACATTCACCATTTGATGGTCTTTATGAATGTATGTCCTTACGAACTGCCATGGAATGGTCTGCTCATGGTGGTTTGATGACGAACCGATGTATGATAAGAATCGGGCATAATATAAGCATGCAAATTCAAGAGCGAAGCATAGAAGATTTAGATAAGACCTCTGGCTTACCACGGTTTGTCTTTTAATATGATTTGGCAACATCACGACATTGTAAAATGGATACTCCGATTCAAATTCGCAAGCTCTTTCACGAGCAATGACAGGGCTCCGCAAGTGAGATTGTTCAGGTTTGGATCTGACCTGCAATACAAAGAGGCGAATTCTCGTAAGCACAAGTATGAACTTTTCATGAATTGACCATGAAAGGATTTAGCATGGATTGCAAATCATTATGCAGGGTCGTTTTCATGCTCTTCCTAGAAGATGTAATCAAGTAGATTTTGCACTTCCCGAATAATTATTCCGTAATAGGATTTTTAGGATTGGAAAACAGATTAAGAATAGAAAGTACATAAGCAGAAACATTTCTTATAAAGCAGCAACTGACTGACACCTGCAAATTTAGATGCGAATGTGACGTCATCAGCAAGTGTGCATTTGAATTATTACAAACCTCACAAACCATACAGAAGAATTTATCATCTCGGAAGGCTCATAACTTAAAACAAAGAACAGATAAAAAGTGCTCTTTAAATGGATTCATCACTGCTGAACTGAACAAAGGAGTGGTAATTTGGGATACTGAGTTCCTTGGTGATTTACAAGGCATACAATGAAACCTCTGGTGTTCATCTCAATCGACATAGATCAGGTTCTTACCATCACTGCGGCGGAAAATGGAGACTCTGAAGACAATGTCATCCCTATCAATGAGCTCGAACACACAGCAATCTCCTACAACGAGCTCATTTCCTCTTGTGAATGAGGACCAACCAATAGAGAGACATGTTGTATGTTCATAGCTCCTTAGCTTCACCTGCCACGATCTGTCTGAGTACCTAAGGGTTGCGTTTTCCTTGTTCTTTTGAACATGCTTAATGTAGAATTTGTGAGGGATGGTCTGCCAATAGGTGTTTGAACAACCGGTATACGATTAACGAAGGTGATACAATAAGGATACATGACATGTGATCTTATGATAAGTTTCAGGAGTTTTAATCAACTGATTTTACTTGCTAATGGAAGTCATCAATCGTAACCACTTAACCTGCCACTTCGTGTCTAATATATGCTCCTGGACTAAAGCTGAAGCCATCAATTTGGAGCCAAGTTATAGATAGGATTTGCATCTCAATCTGACTCGTACCATGAACACTACGAGGAAAATAACATGCCATCTGGTTTCCTACACAAACTAATTTGACTTGGCAAACACTATAATATATGACAAAATACAAACAGTGATCACATTCGAATTTGACCTATGCCACCAACAAATAGAGCTCAGGATCTTACCAATTTCCGAACATAAGAAGGCCGTACCACCACTTTGAAAAAGGGATAGTCTGATTTGAATTCGCTGGCTAATTCAAGAGCAGCAAGAAGACTTGGAACTGCAGAACCATGAAAAACCAGCTCAAGATGACTTACTCTACATCGAAACTGCTTGATTTCGTCTGCACTTGTGAAATGAGAACTGCACTAGATTTTATCGATTAACTGACTATGACATTCGCATCGATGGAAAAGATAATATGATCTATAGTTTCAAGATAAAGATAACTTAATGTAGTAAATTCATCATCACCTTCCAATTAGAAGTAAACAATTAACTAAAATTTCCCCAGACTTTATCAATTACATATAAAAATAGCTTATTAAAAAGTTCGGAAGAAATTGAAAACGACAAGAACTGAGGAAAGAGAGTTATGCCAAGAAGGAACATGGCGCAGAACACAAGTCACACCTCCATATTCTCGAGACGTCCTGTCTGAACTTGGCCATGAACAAGTCACGGAACCCTCTGAATCTTCTATTTTGACGACATCTTCCTCTTTTCGTGAGAGGAATTCCTCCTCAGGGCTTGACATATCGCTTTCGATGCTCGATGGATAATCAATCTCCGTAGCACTCTTATCGAATATTATCACGTGGAAAACGGAGTTCCCTTTGTACTTGAAGACTAGGAGGTGACCATGACCAATCGAATAATGCTCCATGAAACCTCGCCACCCTTTCCACAACCAAACCTTGCCATTGTCACTTTTTTCTAGTTTCACCGGCCAGGTCGAACCACCCGGAACCTTGAGAAGCACCAAACCCGAGAGGTCTTTCCCATATCTTCTCAAGAAGCTTTTTGGGATTCCCTGTGATGAAAATTTATGGTAAACCCATTGCCCTCATGTATAGCTAAATTCAAAGATGCCAACCAAGAAAAACAGGAAATTTTCTATGCTCTAGATAAATGATCAATTTCCACAGACAGTGCCGTCACTATACAAGTGCAGAGTTCAATTATCCAATAAAAGTTCATTTCAATTTCCCCTTTTCTACAAGAATTGAACAGTTCTTCGTTGCAAAAGCAGAGACATCCTTGACGAACCAGCACGGGCTACGAGAGCTCATTCAAGAAGATGAGACGCACGGCGGCGGAGGGCAAGATCGAAAATTTCGCGAAAATGAATGATGGGTATGGAGCGAAACGGGAAGTGCGGCCGAACTCACAAGCTTTCCGGATTCGAGCGCGCGGGAGAGCACGATCTTGAAGAAATGAGGACTGCTCGGCGGGCTACCGGGATCCATCTCCGGCTCGGCACCTCCGCCTTCTCTCCGGCGACGGTGGCGGCTCCGGCGACCCATGACCGATCTCCGGCGACCGTGGCTGGCCGACCGACCGACTGCTGAAGAAGGGGAGAGGAGGAAGGAGGAGAGGAGGATTGGCAGGTTCACGGAAGCGAGCGCTTTTGTCTTGTCCTGTCGGCTTCAGAAATCGCTTCTCTTCTGGTCTGGTGCCTTTCCTTTCTAGTGTAGGTTCACTTGTCTGTCTCTTACTAAACATTATTGCAATTTGCAAGAAAGGGCAAAAATCACAAAAAAAAAAAAAAAAAAAAACTCAAACTAGTTAAGGCTCCATCAATAAATACCGTTAAAGATACACCTACATAAATTCCGAAATAAAAAAATCACATAGCGTCCACATATAGTTTAAATGAAATAAAATGACTTTATTTTTATTAGAATTTTGATTAAGGGTAAATGTGTTATACATGTATAAATTTAAGAGTTTTTATGTTACAAGAAATTTTTTTGATAAATTAATCCCAAAAAAATTTAGATTAAATGTGTTATACTTGACATAATTAAAATTAATTTTTTTTTGATTTTTTACTCAAATCACTCTTTTGCCTCAAAATAAGCTACAACGAATTTATTTCTTTCAATAAATATAAGATGATAAGGAAAATGTAATGACCATTAAAAAATATTAAAACAAAATAACGACAATAGCGATAATGATACGGATCAACTTAATAACAAAAACATTTTCAAATCTGTCCCAAACATTTAGTGCTTTTATTGCAACGTGTCAATTTTTTATTTTTTACTTTTTCCATATATTCTTCGTTAGTTAGCCCTTTAAAAGGACCATGGCTCTAGGCACGGCACCTTTTTCGTAGTCTTATAATTCAATGCACTACTAGATATTTTATTGGAACGAAGGAACTATAAAAAAAAAAAAAGACTAACCGAAGAAATTCTTAAAACGCTATCAAAATGAGGAGAATCAAATATATACTTTTTCTCTTCTAATTGTTATGAAATACATGAATGAATATTTATTATATTCATCTTATCTAATGTACTTATTATGGTACAATTATATCATACATTCTAAGTACATTTTCCTATACAATGAATATCCATCTTCCTATCCAATACATGTATCATTCGATACATTAATATTAATGATAAGTGCATTATTGTTTTCTTATAAATAGGAGCTTAGTTTTTGTCATAGAGATAACAGTAATATAATAGTGATATACTGGAAATAAAATTCTCTCATCTGACTTTCTCTACGATATGTCTGATTTTCTCTACTCAATATCTATACTCTCTATTATATATTTGCAACGTAATATTTCACAACATCAAATTTTTATCTTTTACTCCAAATGCGTCCACCAAAACATCAGTTGCTGCTGATGTGGCACTTGCGAACCACATAAAATTTTCTCTTCAATATTTATGTATTAGCTGCATTGGCCAACTTGGTCTTAGCCGCTAGCCTAAGCCACTCCTTATCTTGGCGCAGCCACTCGACGTATTGCTATGTTAAGAAAGATTGACACACCCTCTTGTCCATTTCTGTCTTTGTGCCTCCGCAAACGCTTCGAATATACTAATAAGCATCCACATGTGTCCATTTTGAATCGAATGGGAAATCTTTGAGCTATAATTAGCATAATCAACCGGCAGCAAGACAAACGCAATAGTAGTACTATATCCTCTTCTGTGCTAAGAAGAATTTGGTTTTCGCAATATATGCGTCTCTTTTGATCAGCAATCATGATAGTGGAAGTGTCTAAATATGGCGAAATGACAGCGACAAATTTAGCCTTTTCTAGTCTTTTCCTTCTGGAAAATTGATCTTGTATATGACAATGGATTCTGCTGTGACTTATGATCTATGAGCATTAATGTAATCATGGACGCGCTAGTCTCATTTTAAACATGGGGATTTGACTCAATTGGCCATCCATATCATGGGAGTAGACCTAACATAAATGGATCATATATAGATCACTTAAATTTAGAAGAGTTTATTTTAAATGGATTTTAAATTTAAAAGCTGAAATAAATGGGTGTAAAAGGGTTGAGTTTAGAACTCATTTTTGCTCTAAGAGGACGATAGAATGTCATATATCGTGATGGATATTTTTTTCGAGTACATAATCATTATTACGTAAAATGATTGCAGTGCTGCTTCAAAAGCATCACACAAGCTGCCTTTCCTTCTTTTCTTTCTTCTTGCCCTGTTTTTCGTCTAGCCCATCAATGAACTGCTCTCGTGAACGTTCTGATTCAAGTAGATTTTACATTCACCTGATTTGCAGTTCCCGGGAAACAAAGAAGATTTATGCGACCAAGCAGAAGTGAGCTTCTTCCATGATTTTAAATCACGGTATTAGATAAAGGAAGCACAAACTAGCAGTGTTAGGTAGTTCGTTTCTCGACTTCCTCTCAGCGCTGAAAACGGCCTAAAGTGTGACACTTCCCGCTGTTAGTCTCACTCAGTGCAAATCACTTCCTTATTCGACTACTGAGGACGGAGACCCTGAGCATGATATTTTCCCTATCGAGGAGCTCGAACATGCAGACATCTCCTTTGCGCAGGTGAGCTTCTCTTGCCAACGCGGACCAACCGACCCCCAAGAAGGCATTGTGTGAGTGCTGATAGACCCGGAGATTCACCTCAAACGATTGGCCCAAATAAACAACATTCACCATTTGATGTTTTTTCTGAATGTATGTCTTTATGAACTGCCATGGAATGGTCTGCTCACGGTGGTTTGATGATGAACCAATGTATGATAAGAAACGGGCATAATATAAGCATGCAAATTCAAGGGCAAAGCATAGAAGATTTAGATAAGGAAGACCTCTGGCTTACCACGGTTTGTTTTTTAATATGATATGGCGATATCACGACATTGCAAAATGGATACTCCGATTCAAATTTGCAAGCTCTTTCATGAGCAATGACAGGGCTCAGGCATGGAGAAGTGTGGAAAGCTGACTCCGAAGGGTGCTCTTGGCATTGAGATTGTTCGGTTAGAATCTGACCTGCAATACAAAGAGGCAAATTCTCATAAGCACCAGTATGAACTTTTCATGAATTGACCATGAAAGGATTTAGCATGGATTGCAAATTGTTATGCAGGGTCGTTTTCATGCTCTTCCTAGAAGATGTAATCAAGTAGATTTTGCACTTCCGGAATAATTATCCCGTAATAGGTCTTTTAGGATTGGAAAACAGATTAAGAATAGAAAGTACATAAGCAGAAACATTTCTTATAAAGCAGCAACTGACTGACACCTGCAAATTTAGATGCGAATGTGACGTCATCAGCAAGTGTGCACTTGAATTATTACAAACCTCACTAACCATACAGAAGAATTCATCATCTCGGAAGGCTCATAACTTAAAGAAAAAAACAGATAAAAAGTGCACTTTAAATGGATTCATCACTGCTGAACTGAACAAAGGAGTGGTAATTTGGGATACTGAGTTCCTCGGTGATTTACACAGCATACAATGAAACCTCTAGTGTTCATCTCAATCGACATAGATCAGGTTCTTACCATCACTGCGGAAAATGGAGACTCTGAAGACAATGTCATCCCTATCAATGAGCTCGAACACACAGCAATCTCCTACAACGAGCTCATTTTCTCTTGTGAATGAGGACCAACCAATAGAGAGACATGCTGTATGTTCATAGCTCCTAAGCTTCACTTGCCACGATCTGTCTGAGTACCTAAGAGTTGCGATGTTCTTGTTCTTTTGAACATGCTTGATAAAGAATTTGTGAGGGATGGTCTGCCAATAGGTGTTTGAACAACCAGTATACGATTAACAAAGGTGATACAATAAGGATACATGATATGTGAATTTGCGATAAGTTTCAGGAGTTTTAATCAACTGATTTTACTTGCTAATGGAAGTCATCGATCGTAACCACTTAACCTGCAATTTCGCGTCTAATATATGCTCCCGGACTAAAGCTGAAGCCATCAATTTGGAGCCAAGTTATAGATAGGATTTGCATCTCAATTTGACTCGTACCATGAACACTATGAGGAAAATAACATGTCATCTGGTTTCCTACACAACTAATTCGACTTGGCAAACACTATAATATATGACAAAATACAAACAGTGATCACATTTGAATTCGACCTATGCCACCAACAAACAGAGCTCAGGATCTTACCAAATATTGCTGAACATAAGAAGGCCATACCACCACTTTGAAAAAGGGATTGTCTGATTTGAATTTGCTGGCTAATTCAAGAGCAGTGAGAGGACATGGAACTGCAGAACCGTGAAAAACCAGCTCAAGATGACTTACTCTACATCGAAACTGCTTGATTTCGTCTGCACTTGTTAAATGAGAACTGCACTAGATTTTATCAATTAATTGACTATGACATTCGCATCGATGGAAAACATAATATGATCTATAGTTTCAAGATAAAGATAACTTGATGTAGTAAATTCATCATCACCTTCCAATTAGAAGTAAATAATTAACTAAAATTTCCAGACTTTATCAATCAACATATAAAAATAGCTTATTAAAAAGTTTGGAAGAAATTGAAAACGGCAAGAACTGAGGAAAGAGAGTTATGCCAAGAAGGAACATGGCGCAGAACACAAGTCACACCTCCATATTCTCGAGACGACCTGTCTGAACTTGGCCGTGAACAAGGCACGGAACCCTCTGAATCTTCGATTTCCACGACATCTTCCTCTTTTTTTTTTTTTTTTTTTTTGAGACAAATTCCTCCTCAGGGCTTGACATATCACTTTCGATGCTCGATGGATAATCAATCTCCGAAGCACTCTTATCGAATATTATCACGTGGAAAACGGAGTTCCCTTCGTACTTGAAGACTAGGAGGTGGCCATGACCAATCGAATAATGCTCCATGAAACCTCGCCACCCTTTCCACAACCAAACCTTGCCATTGTCACTCTTTTCTAGTTTCACCGGCCAGGTCGAACCACCCGGAACCTTGAGAAGCACCAAGCCCGAGAGGTCTTTCCCATATCTTCTCAAGAAGCTTTTTGGGATTCCCTGTGATGAAAATTTATGGTAAACCCATTGCCCTCATGTATAGCTAAATTCAAAGATGCCAACTAAGAAAAACAGGAGACTTTGACATTCTACCCTGTAGATGAATGATCAATTTCCACAGACAATGCCGTCACTATACAATTGCGGAGTTCAATTATCCAATAAACGTTCATTTCCGCAATAATAGTGTCCAGAAATGCTAGCTACGCTAAAGCCAAATCGCCAAACTAGTATACTAATCAAACGCTCATTTTCAATTTACCCTTTTTCGCAAGAATTGAACAGTTCTTCGTTGCAAAACCAGAGACATCCTTGACGAACCAGCACGAGCTGCGAGAGCTCATTCAAGAAGATGAGACGCACGGCGGCGGAGGGCAAGATCGAAAATGTCGCGAAAATGAATGATCGGTATGGAGCGAAACGGGAAGTGCGGACTAACTCACAAGCTTTCCGGATTCGAGCGCGCGGGAGAGCACGATCTTGAAGAAATGAGGACTGCTCGGCGGGCTACCGGGATCCATCTCCGGCTCAGCACCTCCCCCTTCTCTCCGGCGACGGGGGCGGCTCCGGCGACCCATGACCGGTCTCCGGCGACCGTGGCTGACCGACGGACTGACTGCTGAAGAAGGAGGAGAGGTGGAAGGAGGAGAGAAGGATTGGCAGGCTCAAGCAAGCGTGCGCTTTTCAGAAATGGCTTCTCTTCTGGTCTGGTGCCTTTCCTTTCCAGTGCGGATTCACTTGTCTATCTCTTATTAAACTTTATTGCAATTTGCAAGAAAGGGCAAAGATCACCCAAAAAAAAAAAAAAATTATACCTATGTAACGTATTTAGCCTCCATCAAGATTTTGTCAGTAAGTACCGTTAAATATATGTCTACATGAATTCCGAAAAAAAACGTGGGTTAATATCCTGAAAAATCTCAAACTGGTATACTTTTGTGATAAATTTATCTCAAATTATTTTTTTATAATGAAAAACCCCAAACCTGATACACTTACATTACGATTTACCTCGACTTCGCACCACCAAAAAAAAAAAAAAAAAATCCTAAACTGGGACAAATTTATTTTAAACTAATTTATTCGATCACAAAAAATCTCAAATTGGTAAATTTGTGACAAATATACATTCCACTAAATTGTATTAATATCACAAAAAAATCACAAAAATTATAAACTGTGACAAACGGAGTATAAAATCCCAAATTGATATACCAATTAACCGTTATGTGTCATTTAACTTAATAATTTGATAGTAAAATTTAATGAGAACTAACAAAGGGTAAATTTGTGACAAATTTACCAGTTTGTGGTAAATTTGTCATAAGTGTACCAGTTTGGGGTTTTTCATGATCAAAAAAATAGTTTGAGGTAAATTTGTCATAAGTATATCAATTTGGAGTTTTTTAGGTATTCACCCAAGAAACGCCACATAGTGTCCACATAGCTTAAGTGAAATAAAATGATGTTATCTTGGTGGAGGGTAAATTCTCATATATAAGTATGAGAATTTTTATGTTACAAGAAAAAAATTTGGATAAATATGTCATGATGGAATAAATTGAGATTTTTTATGTAAAAAATGGTTTAGATTAAATGTGTTATAGTTGGCATAATTAAAGTTAAAATTTTTTACTCAAATCACTCTTTTGCCTTAAAATAAGCTATAACAAATTTGTTTCATTCAATAAATATAAGATGATAAGGAAAATGTAATGACCATTAAAAATACAGAACAAAATAACAACAGTAGCGAGAATAATACGGATCAACTTAATAACAAAAACCTTTTCAAATCTATCCCAAACATTTAGTGTCTTTATTGAAATGTGTAAATTTGTCTTTTTAAATTTTTTTTTTCCATATATCCTTCGTTAGTTAGCCCTTTAAAAAAAAGACTAACTAAAGAAATTCTTAAAATACTAGCAAAATGAGAAGAATCGAACGAATGCATCTTTCTCTTCTTAAAATACGAGTAAAAATCAGATTTTTTTTTTTTTGGGTGACCCAGAACCCCGCACGGCGGATGCCGAGTAAACCACCTGGGCGACACGTGCTTGCCACTACACACGTGCCACTGCGGGTAAGTCACCCCGCGACGCACTGGGGTTTCGAACCCCTCCTCTTCGTGAGGGGGAGGAGGCCCAAAGCCAACTGCGCCACCCAGGTGGGTGGTTCAGATTTTTATCATTTATTCCAAATGCGTCCACAAAAACGTCAGTTGCTGCTGATGTGGCACTTGCAAACCGCATAAAATTTTCTCTTCAATATTTATGTATTAGCTGCATTGGCCAACTTGGTCTTAGCCGTTAGCCTAAGTCACTCCTTATCTTGGCGCATCCACACGACGTATTGCTATGTTAAGAAAGATCGACGCACCCTTTTGTCCATCTTTGTCTTTGTGCCTCCGCAAACGCTTCGAGTATACTAAAAGGCACAAACATGTGTCCATTTCGAATCGAACAGGAGAACTTCGAGCTATAATTAATATAATCAACCGGCAGCAAAACAAACGTTATAATAGTACTGTATCCTCTTCTATGCTAAGAAGAATTTGGTTTTCGCAATAAATGCGTCTCTTTTGATAAGCAATCATGATAATAGAAGTGTCTAAATATGGCGAAATGGGACCGTTTTAGCAACGGCGACAAATTTAGCCTTTTCTAGTCTTTTCATTTTGGGAAAATGATCTTGTATATGACGATGGATTCTACTGGGTCCTATGACCTGTGATCTGTGAGCATGAATGTAATTATGTAAGCGCTAATCTCATTTTAAACATGGGGATTTGACTCAATTGGCCATCCATATCATGGGAGTAGACCTAACATAAATGGATCGTATATATAGATCACTTAAATTTAGAAGAGTCTATTTTAAATGGATTTTAAATTTAAAAGCTGAAATAAATGGGTTTACATGGCTTGAGTTTAGAACTTATTTTTAATCCATTAGGTTCAACCTGTCTCTCCCTCTTCAGCCTTACAACTTTTTTTTTTAATCAAAATTATTTTTTATTTTTTCTTTCCTCCTCTCTTCCATCTTCCTTGGCTGGTGGTTGGCCATAGCAACGACAACAGCAACGGCTGGCCAAGCGAGGAACAAGCTCATCGATCAAGTAAGGCTAAGGCCTCATTGAGGTCTAGCATCAATGAGGTTTGAGCTTGCCAGTCTGGCGAGGTTGAGACCTCGCTAATGTTTGGCCATTCGCCACTATGGCCAGTGATCGGCCAAAAAAGAACGGAAAACAAAAAAGAAAAATATTTTTTTAAAAATTAAATAATTTAAAAATAATTAAAAGATAGGCTCGCGCGGGCAGGGTTGATTGTTCGTTTTGAGTCCGAACCGTTCGGCAATTGTCGGGTCAAGCGTGGTTAGGAGAGCTTGGGACTGGGGATACGTTTGGATGTCTGGCTTCGATCGACTTCGCAGTCGTTACCAGCAAAGTTGGGCTTTGCTTGACTCAAGCCCGCACTGCCTGCCCATTGATTAAGTCCAGCATCAAAGCATGGAAATTCATAGCAAGTATTTTCGCCCCTTTCTCAGTGAATTGTTGATGATGAAATCAGGGTAAGCAAACCTTATGATGAACGAGGAGTTAGAATTAAGAGCCAAAAGGCTTCGGCAAGGTTTAGAGAGAGAGAGATAGAGAGAGACCTTGCTTCGGACAAGTACCGAATGTAAATGAACTATTTTACACATAAACTTTACCCTCTTAATTTTTCCTCTTTTGCTTTCCTTTGGGGGATTCAATCAATGTTACAGAATTGATCGATGGCCCGAAATGATTTCAAAACCTCAGTTTTATTTATTTTTAAAAATTAATTAATTTGAAAATATATATATTAAAATAATTGAATGTAATGCTTATAAAAGGAAATGAATGAAAATTTTTTTATCGTCTATAAAAAAGTATAGATATAAATTAATGATGATGATGATACTTTTTTCATTATATTTCAAATGATATAAATTATCAATATTTTAAAAAAATATTTTTCAAAATTAATCATTTTCATGTAATAAATAGAGTTTCAATGTTGAGAATTTTTTTTTCTATTTTTAGGGTATCACCACACTTTTCTCTATCCAATAATTATCGCTTGCCAGAAGAATTTTGGCATAAGGGATGGATTATGAAAAGTGCAGAAAATTAAAAAAAAAAAAAAAAAAAAAGATTGGAACATCGAGATGTGGGCCCTGGTCAATTGGGCCAAGAGAGCCTACTGCGGTAACTTTGACCACGCGCCCCTATCTATTGGGTGAGAAGATGGAGACATTGAACACAATTATCATTTAGTCAATGAGCTCAAATACACAGACATCTCTTACACAAATACGTGTTTCTCTCACAAACGCAAGCCAACCAGTTCCGAAGGACACCACATGGTTGCGCGAATGGCTCTTCATTAATTTCACTAGCCACAATTTTTCTGAATACCTAAGAGTCGCAGTTTCCTTGTTTTCTTGAATGTGTTTCTTGACGAATCTGTGAGGAATACCCTGCATGCCCATGAATAGCTATTGTAGAAAATTTATTCACATAAACAACTAATCAATCAATAAGAAACGAATCCATATATGACTATAAAACACCAATATCAATAAATACAGCGAAATTAAAGCGTACTTGTTTCAACCATTTCTTTACTTGAAGAAAAGTATATCAATATAATAATCAGTGATTTATCGAAATGCTAGATCTTCATTTTTATGACCTATCTCAATATAGCAGTTTTCAATGGGATTAAAACAACTAATAGGTATAACCTAGAGAGGGGACCTAAAAAACCCTAATCAACAACGTGTCAACTGGGCCATTCCCATTACGAGCTTCAGTTAAACACAATTGCTTATACTTTGCTGCTCAACTAGGCTCGTTATTAATAGATGCCAATACCCAATTCAATCAGATCACTGTAGGGTTCAACAAATATTAGAATATCCATTAACCCGATTATTTAAAATAGAAAATTAATTAATTAATGTAAGCCCATATTATAGAAAATTTCCAACATTCTCCCACTTGGGTTATATTAATTAACTTATTTTATTTTGAAAAATATTTTATATTGAAAACGACACTATTGGATTAATAACTGAAAATTTTGTTTTATGTGGCCACAACTTAAAAAAAATAATATTCTAATAACAGCATCCCAAAACCAATCAAATCTTATAAGATCAGTATAGGACTATGGAGATCAATGTGTTGAGAAAATACCACAACACAAGACCTTCGATAATCACATATAATAACCATTATATTTTTATGGATCATGGACCTAGTAGTGTAGTAAGAAATAGTGCCAACATGTGATCAAAATATACACTATTTCTTATTAGTCATCAATGCAATTTCTCAACGACATGAAACTACATTAACGCGATTTCTAAATAACATGAAATTGCATGACTATGTCAACAATCCAACCTGAGATCTTATAATCAGTGACATCCAGTCATCTTTAAACTAAAATTTGTTTAAATATACTGTTTTATATTTTCATTTCTCAGTCAACAGAAGAAATGATAACAATAGAATCAATAATAACAATCATTGAAAATAAATGTTTTAATTGACATTATAAAAGCATTATCAGTTTGCATATAACTATAATATTCAGAAATACAAATTACATAACTCCTACTAATAAAAGAAATCAAAAGAATCTAAGACACCCATATTCTTTACATGTTCTTTAAAAAAGATAGGTTGTAAGTCTTTTGTTAGAGAATCAACCAACATGGACTTAGTTATGATATTTTCAATTACAATGTCTCCATTTTTTTACCAAGTCTTTAACAGTATAACATTTAATTTCCATGTATTTGGACGCATTGCTGATCTTGTCATGCTTGGAATAAAACACAGCTACAGTGTTGTCACAATTGATCACCATAAGTCTAGCAATTGAGTCCACAACTCGCAATTCTAAGATCAAATTTCTAAGCCAAACTGCTTGAATTGACATGCCGTAACACGCTACAAACTCAGCATTCATTGTAGAGTTTGTAATCAAGGTTTGATTTGTGCTCTTCCAAGATATAGCACATCCGGCCATCATAAAAATATATCCAAAAGTTGATTTTCTATCATCTGAACAAATAGTAATATTAGCATTTGAATATTCAATCACCTTCAGGTCCTCAACTCTACTATACATGAGCATGAAATCATTTGTTCGTTGTAGATATCTCATCACATTTTTAGCTGCAATCCAATGTTCTCGACCTGGATTCGACAGATATCTTCCAAGAGTATTCATAGCAAAAGCTATATCAGGTTTGGTACATACTTGTGCATACATAAGATTGCCAACTGCACTAATATATGGAACATTCTTCATGACTTCTTTTCCAACATCATTCTTGGGGCATTGTTCTATACTCAATTTATCTCATTTCACAACAGGAGCGTCACCTAACTTGCAGGTCTAGATATTGAATCTTTTCAAAACTTGATCTATATAATTTTTCTGAAATAACTCTAGAACCTTCTTAGATCTGTTACGATGAATCTCAATGCTTAGAACAAGAGAGGCTTCGCCAAGATCTTTCATATCAAACTTTTTAGATAGAAAACATTTTGTGTCATTCAATAGATCAACATCACTACTAGCAAAAAAAAAATGTTATCTACATAAAGTACTAAGAAAATATATTTACTCCCACTTACTTTCATGTAGATGCAGTGATCAAACTTGTTTTCTTCAAAGTCAAACGATCTCACAACTTTGTGAAATCTTAAGTACCACTAACGTTATGCTTATTTGAGACTATAGATGGACCTTTGAAGTTTGCACATCATATGCTCCTTTCCAGCTTCTTTCAACCCTTCATGTTGTTGCATATATACTTCTTCATCCAGATTACTATTTAAAAAAGCTGTCTTAACATCCATTTAGTGAAGCTCTAAGTCAAAATGAGCCACCAATGCTATGATTATCCAAAAAGAGTCTTTAGTAGACATTGGGGAAAAAACTTGAGTATAATCAATGCCTTTCAATGCCTTCTCTATGTGTGTACCATTTTGCGACTAACCTTGCCTTGAATCTCTCTATGTTGCCTTTATTATCTTTCTTGGTTTTGAATACCCATTTGCAGCCGATTGGTTTATGCCCATAAGGTAAATCAGCAAGTTTCCATACTTGATTAGTTAACATGGAAATCATCTCGTCCTTCATCGCTCTTAACCATTTATCTGCCTAATCACTATTAAGTGCTTCTTCGAAGATCGTCGGATCAACTATATTTCTAATGTCAAAATCAGCTTCTCCAAGATAGACATGATAATCATTTAGAGGTGTTGGTCTTCTTTGTCGTTATGATCTTCGCACAGGCATTTTTGGAGCCGCATCATTTGTCTTAGGAATTTCATTTGTAGTAGGAGGATCTACCGACATATTTCTAGTATCAACATCTTGCTAAATTTCTACCCTGCACGGCTCTCGCATAGAATCATCATGCAAGATAGGCAATGGAATAGAGACCGTTTTGCTTGGTTCTTCCCTTTCAAAAGATTGGGAAGAACTCTTTTAAGCAACATCTAATTCCAAGAATTTTTCAGTTTGAGATTCAATAATTCTAGTGCCGCAAGTAGGACAATAGAACCTATACCTTTAGAATGATCAGGATATCCAATAAAGTAACATCTAGTAGTCCTGGATTCGGTCTTCTTATGAGAAGAATCATAAATTTTCACCTATACAGGACAATGCCAAACTCAAAAATGATTCAAGCTTGGTTTCCTCCCTATCCACAATTCAAAACGTGTTTTCGGCACTGATTTACTAAGTACACGATTCAATATATAAGTTGTTTTAATTGCATCACCCCATAAGTATTCAAGCAAATTAGAATTGCTCATCATACTTCGTTTCATCTCCATGAGTGTGCGATTGCGCTGTTTAGCCACACCATTCTGTTTAGGACTCCCAGGCATTGTATATTGAGCAACAATACCACAATCTTGCAAATATTTTGCAAACGGTCCCATTTGTTGTTCAATCTCAATATATCGCCTATAATATTTACCACCTCGATCAGATCTAACAATCTCGATAATTTTTTCCAATTGTTTCTCAACTTCAGTACGATACACTTTGAATATTTCAAGAGCATCGGTCTTCTTCTTAATTAGATAAACATAACAATAACAGGAGAAATCATTAATGAATGTGATGAAGTAATTATTTCCACAAAGTGGTTGAGTATGATCCACTAATATCAGTATGAATTATCTCCAACAAATTTTGACTGCGAGTAGGGCCTTTCTTATTGGTTTTAGTAAATTTTCCCCTCACACAATCAATACAAGTCTCAGTATCATCTGAGTCAAGAGGAGGAAGAATATCAACCTTGATAAGTCACTTTACTCTTTCTTTGGAGATATGCCCTAATCGCTTATGCCATAGCAATGAAGATTTTTCTTTGATTAAAGATCTCTTAGCAAACATTATTCTCGACATTGAAAGAGCAATATGGTCTATCAGGAGATAAGCATAATCGATATAATCCATCAGACAAAACACAATTCCCAATAATTCTGGAATCATAACTCAAATTCACTATTTTATTCGTAAAATGAAGAAAATATCCAGCTTTGTCAAGCGAAGAAAGAGATACTAAGTTTCTCTTAAAACTAGGAACATAAAAGACATTGTTCCATTTTTCTTAAAGTCTTGCCACTCCTCATCAACTCCAGTATTGTTTCCAAATTTAAGCTTTGACTCCCTCGGACTTGGATTCCTTAGATTTGTGAGACCTTGTAAGGTAATAGTCACATGAACAGTAGTACCAGAATCAAGCCACCAAGAATCTATAGGAACATCAACCAAATTTGATTCAAAACACACCAACAACTCACCTTGGTGACTTTCTTTTCTTGTTTTTAGCCAAGCTTGGAACTTGTAACAATTGACTTTCTTGTGACCCTATTTCTTGCAGTGAAAACACTTGAAATCCTTATCTTCATTTCTCTCATAATTCTCATTTTTCTTGAAGTATTGCCATTTTTTTGGACCATGAGCATTTGACCCTTTAGGCTTCCATTTGCCTCTACATGAACTCAACTTGGCATTGACAGTTAATCAAGGAATTAACGCTCTATGTCTCATTTTGAGCACTATAAGCAGTCTTAATCTGGCTAAATTCAGCTGGCAGAACATTTAAGGCATGATGCACAATATAATTTTCATAAAAAACAATTTCATGGGCCTTAAGTTTGGACTGAATGTGGACTATCTTCAGTATAAATTCTCTAACACCCATAGCAATATCATACCTCATGTTCATTAACTCATTCAGCAAATTCCCAGCTTCAATTTTATCTGAGACTCTATATCTTTCTCCCACTTTTTCAAGGAACTGTTTGGCATTCGTATCTTCCAGCAAACTACTAATGAGATGCTCAGCAATGGACCTCTTCATAGCAATGAGACTCAATTGGTTAGAATTTTCCCATCTAGCATAATGGGCCTTTGGATCTGCAGTACTTTGATCATTGGGCTTGGCAGGTTCATCCTCACGTAAAGCCAAGTCCATATCAACGATGCCTAGAGCAAATTCTATATCTTGCTTCCATATCTTAAAGTTTGATTCAGTTAACATTTCAACCGTGGCATTATTATTTACAGCAAAGGTAAATGTTTGTCACACATAATGCAATAAGATCAATTATGGGCAATAAGTATTTCAACAAAAATAATTAGTACATTATAAACTCCCCTTTGGGTAGAGTGTATAATGCACCATTATTTTTCGCAGCATGAAGTTTATAAAGCAACAACAAGGATAATTACATATAATTGTTAATGATCCATCTCCTTGGGCAGACAAATCCTTTAAATCATACATCTCCATAATATCAATATAGAGATGAATTACATATAATTTTCAAAACATTTATCCCCTTTGGGCAGATAAATATTTTTCAATTATACATCCCCATCTTTTAAATATTAGAATTAAATTTCGTGCTATTTTCAAATTAATATACACAATAACCCCATTTCGGCGAGTAATTGTATATACTAATTTTTATCAATAGAGAACTCCAAAATTTATGCCCAAAATTCATCAAATAATATGAAACACTTTACAACATGTGCTCCCAATGATCATATTGCACTTTTTCAAATAACAAATTTTGCCACAATTTTTTAAAATATTTTTTTTAATTTTATTATTACTATAATATTATTTAAATATTGCGGACTCCCGCGGGCTCAGGACCCACGAGCAGCCCAAATCGGACCGCTGGTTAGACCCACGAGCAGCTTGAATCAGAGACTCTCTCGCGGGGCCCAACCTTCACTCGGCCCAAGCTATTCTTTTTGCTCCATTTAGGCCCATTGTTTATTTTATTAATATGGCCTACGATCGGGAACAAAATTAAATGAAATAAAATGGGCATAGCCCATTTTACAAGTCCATGATTTCGGGCTCACGCCTAGAATTAGCACATTAATAAAATATAGGCCTACGCCCATATTTTGGCCTAGGTGAATAAAAAACTAGGGCTTTTTGGCCCAGGCCTGGTTGGAGGTCTTCTTCAACCTCCAGCCGGGTCACGAATTTGCAGCAAATTGGGTCGCACGACCCGATTTCGACCCGAAGCTCTAAAATAGCACAGAAACATTGATTTTTTTTTTTAATGAAATTTTTCCATGAGTCTTGCATATGACATCAATATGATTGACTATAATGAATTAAACAAAGAAAAATCGAGTAAATTTACCACATACAAGCTTGAAGATTTCGGATCTAAACCTCCCATGGCCGAATTTTGAATTTCTTAAATTTAAGGCCTAAAAACTTACTTTAATACAACAAAAGATGTTAAAACATATATATAACAATACCCATACAACAATTTGCAACGATCATCAATCAATTGTAAGTAATTTGAAAATTTTAGAACTTTTTCATGCATAAACCCTAGAATTTCAAATTTAAAATTCTCTCTCAATTCTCAACGAAATTATGCAAATTATCTATCGGAATGCCAGATCTTTCTCTCTATAACCTATTTCAGTATAGTAGCTTACAATAGGATTAAAGCAACTTATATGTATAACCTATCATTTTATAGGCTAGAGAGAGAATCTAGCAAACCCTAATCAATAACATGTCAACTAGGCCCGTTATTAATATATGCCAATACCCAATTCAATCAGATCACTGTAGAATTCAACAAATATTGGAATATCCATTAACCCGATTATTTAAAATAGAAAATTAATTAATTAATGTAAGCCATATTATAGAAAATTTCCAACAGCTGTAACATCAGATTTGTAGAAAGAACATACTATTAGTAGATTTGTAGAAAGAACATATTATTAGTACCAAGTCACAGGAGAAGCACACAAGATGTAGACTTATGGCAATCTTTTCTACTTTCAGGATTTTTATGGACGGTTCTTACTATATGATGGAGGCAATTGATCTTAACCAGCAACGTGAAGGTGAAGCATCAACATTTATGGTCCTAGACTCTAATTTAGGATAGAGTACATAATCTAAAGTCATTAATAGTCATTAATCTTGCGATATACATGAATAGTAGCCACAGATTGAGGGGAAACAAAAGAAGCAGAAAATGATATCAATGACTTGAATGTAGTTTCATCAACTTGTTTCAATGTAACCTTTGTGGCATGCTGATTGCCTAAACAGAAGCCAAATACATAGAGTAAGAAAACTTCTCTTGATAAACTTGAATAGTTGTGACAAAATACAGTAGGATCTCCCATTTGATAAAATGATAATTATAATTGGCCTTTGACAGCATCAAAGCAGGATTTTACCGGGCTTGTCTTCATAGAAGATGGCGGCATCACCACTTTGAAAAAGAGATGTTTTGATTCAAACTTGTTGGCTAATTCAAGCCTAGTGAGAGGCATCAAACGTGTAGGGCCACGAAAAACTAGCCCAAGGTGGCTCTCTCCACGTCTTGATTGTTTAATCATACCTGTACATTAAGAAGTGAGGATTCTAATCAACACTAATTTGAGCATTAGAGATAACTACTTAACACAATTTACGCCACAACGAAATGATCATACAAAAAAGCTTATATTGAAAAATTCCACAACTAAACAAAAATGAAGTAAAGAAAGTGATGGGAGCAGAAATGCCATCACTTTAGGGGTGTGCAAAATAACTTGGATCCGCTCGAACTGCCCGAAACCGGTCCGGTTCCAAGTTCTAATTTATGGGAATTGGTGGGTACCGGTTCAGTTCCCAGTTCCATGGGCGGATTCGCCCGTCCGCCCGCCTGCCCGCCCATCCAAAGTGGACCAATTGATTTTTACTATTAAAAAGAAAAAATTACTAAGACAAACCCTAGATCTCATCTCACCGTCTCTTCGTCTTCGGTTCTATCTCTCTCTCTCTCTCTCTCTCTCTTCCTCCTATTGCCATTTTGATTCCTCCCTGACCGTCGACGCCGCCACCACTGCTCCTTCGCCACTGCTGTCCGCCAAACTCGATAGAAGAACATGAAAAGAGAAAAAGAAGCGCTCGCTGCAAGTTTGCCCTCTTCACAAGATATAATTTAATCACGAAACACGAGTTTTGCAGCACAAGAAAACCTGAACTCGGATGAACACGCGATATGGTAACCGACGTTCTTGGTTCTGAACCAGGCTTGCAGGCACACAAAAGGGCGAACAGTTTTCTGACAGCCAAGTGGTTTTCTTCTTTTGTTTTTAAGAAGAAATGCATCCAAAGGACTGGTCATTGGACAAACTAAAAGGAGCAAAAAAGTGAGACAACACGAGGAGAACAAGAAGGAGGCAAAGTGAGCGATCCAACTGCTGATGGTCTCGCTTTTCTTATCCGCACATGGAAGTTTGTTACCGACAATAAGATTTAAAAAACCAATTTCTTTCACAGAGGATGTCTACAAACTACTTGTAACTATGATTACAGCACAAGTACCAGAAATATAATACCAAAAGAAAAGAAGAGAAGGAATTCGGTTGGTGAAATCCCCTGTCCGTTGCTGGTTTGCCTTGCTGCTAACACCACACCTCCGCCAGTCTCCTCGCCGGAGCTCCACACCGGTGTCCATCCAGTATCGCACTGCCGTTCTATGTTGAAAAGCAAAATTGTTTCGCGTCAAGATCGGTTCCATGGATCCACACGGGAATCGGACCGGACCGGCAATCCGGTTCCCGGGTGGATTCATGCAACAAACGGGTGGATCCCGGTTCTAATTTTTTGGAACCGGTCCTTAACAAGCGATTCCCGGTTCTAGGTTGGGAACCGCCCACCCAGACCATGCATACCCCTACATCACTTATAATACCACAAACCGGACCTTCATACTCTCCAGATGAGCAGCTCAAACTCTGCAGAGATAAATATGATTTGGCCCTCAGTCTTTTACAAGGCCTGAAATATCCTAAATTTTCAGCTTCTATTACATTTACCCTTTTCGTGAGGAAATTCAGCCTCGCGGTTTGATACCCCGCCACTGCTCGAGGAATAATCTGTCTCGGAAGTACTTTTATCGAATATTATCACATGAAAAGTGGGACTCCACGTCGTATTTGAAGACTATAAGGTAACCGTGCCCAATCGAGTAATGTTCCATAAATTCTCGCCACCCCTTCTGCAGCCAAACTGTGCCGTTGTTGCACTTCTTTAGTTCTATAGGCCAGGTTGAACCAAGTGGGGCCCTGAGAAACGCCAAACTCGAAAGATGGTTTCCATATTTCCTCAAGAACCTTCGTGGAATTCCCTGTTACATGATAAGCTTCAGCGGTCATCTCGAGGCCCTCGTTCATCATGCAAAAAGAACTCGCAAAAAGCTAAGAAAATGTTATGTTCTATGGATTCGAACGAAAGATCCATTTCCATGGACATAAAGCTTGAAATACAAAACATTATATGGGACATGAGGGGTCAAGTCACTTAATGACTACATTTAACGAAGTGTTCTCTCATCTGATTTTCACATGAACCCCAAGCTTACACCATACCCACGACATAGTGAGAAGACATCTCATGGGTGCAGTCCACTCAAAGCAGGATCACTAGCTATTTCTCCTCCCAAAACCAAGGAAACATTCTTGGATGAACAGAAAGTGTTTGAAATTTCGAGAAGTGAAGCCATGCATGCAATGTAAAATGGAACATTGAGACGAGATGGTGGAGGCAAAGTTGAGAATGAGTTTGAACTAACAAGCTTTCCAGAGTCAAGTGTGTCGGAGAGTATGATCTTGAAGAAGTGAGGGCCAGCATGTCCATCCTCTCTCTGGCGGCAGCAACAACGGAAGCAAGCCATGCAGCAGCGATGCTGAATGCTCAAAGAAGAAGATGAAGGAGGAAGGGGAAGATGATGATAAGGAGAATGGCGGTGGTTTTGGGTTTCTACACGAGCCTGTTGAAATGGCTTGCGTGGCCTTCCTTCTTGACATGACCGTCTATGAAAGTGTTGATGTGAAGTAATGGAAGGACACGTCGCTTTGTTATTATTCTTGAGTAGCTCGACGAAGGTAGCAATTTATTAAGTTTTCCGGGCCAAAAAATTACTAATGTTGCTCCAAGAGAACGATAGAATGTCATATTTCGCACTGGATATTTCTTTCGAGTACATAATCATTATTACGTAAAATGATTGCAGTGATGCTTCAAAAGCATCACACAAGCTGCCTTTCCTGCTTTTCGTTCTTCTTGCCCTGTTCTTCTTCTAGCCCATTAATGAACTGCTCTCATGAACGTTCTGATTCAAGTCGATTTTACATTCACCTGATTTGCAGTTCCCAGGAAACAAAGAAGATTTATGCGAGCAAGCAGAAGTGAGCTTCTTCCATGATTTTAATCAGAGTCTTAGATAAAGGAAGCACGAACTAGTAGTGTTAGGTAGTTCGTTTCTCGACTTCTCTCAGCGCCGAAAACAGCCTAAAGTGTGACACTTCCCGCTGTTAGTCTCACTCCATGCAAATCACTTCCTTATTCGCACTACTGAAGACGGAGACCCTGAGCACGATATTGTGCCTATCGAGAAGCTCGAACATGCAGACATCTCCTTTGCGCAGGTGAGCTTCTCTTGCCAATGCGGACCAACCGACCCCCAAGAAGGCAAAGTGTGACTGCCGATAGACCCGGAGATTCACCTCAAACCATTGGCCCAAATAAACAACATTCACCATTTGATGTCTCTTCGGAATGTATGTCCTTATGAACGGCCATGGAATGGTCTGCTCACGGTGGTTTGATGACGAACCAATGTATGATAAGAAACGGGCATAATATAAGCATGCAAATTCAAGGGCAAAGCATAGAAGATTTAGATAAGGAAGACCTCTGGCTTACCATGGTTTGTTTTTTAATATGATTTGGCGATATCACGACATTGCAAAATGGATACTCCGATTCAAATTTGCAAGCTCTTTCATGAGCAATGACAGGGCTCAGGCATGGAGAAGTGTGGAGAGCTGACTCTAAAGGGTGCTCTTGGCATTGAGATTGTTCGGTTAGGATCTGACCTGCAATACAAAGAGGCAAATTCTCACAAGCACCAGTATGAACTTTTCATGAATTGACCATGAAAGGACCTAGCACGGATTGCAAATCGTTATGCGGGATTGTTTTCATGTTCTTCCTAGAAGATGTAATCAAGTAGATTTTGCACTTCCCGAATAATTATCCCGTAATAGGTTTTTTAGGATTGGAAAACAGATTAAGAATAGAAAGTACATAAGCAGAAACATTTCTTATAAAGCAGCAACTGACTGACACCTGCAAATTTAGATGCGAATGTGACGTCATCAGCAAGTGTGCATTTGAATTATTACAAACCTCACAAACCATACAGAAGAATTCATCATCTTGGAAGGCTCATAACTTAAGAACAAAAAACAGATAAAAAGTGCACTTTAAATAGATTCATCACTGCTGAACTGAACAACGGAGTGGCAATTTGGGATACTGAGTTCCTTGGTGATTTATATGGCATCCAATGAAACCTCTAGTGTTCATCTCAATCGACATAGATCAGGTTCTTACCATCACTGCTGAAAATGGAGACTCTGAAGACAATGTCATTCCTATCAATGAGCTCGAACACACAGCAATATCCTACAAGGAGATCATTTTCTCTTGCGAATGAGGACCAACCAATAGAGAGACATGCTGTATGTTCATGGCTCCTTAGCTTCACCTGCCACGATCTGTCTTTGTACCTAAGAGTTGCGATTTTCTTGTTCTTTTGAACATGCTTGAAAAAGAATTCCTGGGGGATGGTCTGCCAATAGGTGTTTGAACAAACAGTATACGGTTAACGAACGTGATACAATAAGAACACATGATATGTGAATTTATGATAAAATTTCTAGTTTCAGGAGTTTTAATCAACTGATTTTACTTGCTAATGGAAGTCATCAATCGTAACCACTTAACCTGCAATTTCGCGTCTAATATATGCTCTTGGACTAAAGCTGAAGCCATCAATTTGGAGCCAAGTTATAGATAGGATTTGCATCTCAGTTTGACTCGTACCATGAACACTATGAGGAAAATAACATGCCATCCAGTTTCCTACACAAACTAATTTGACTTGGCAAACACTATAATATATGACAAAATACAAACAGTGATCACATTTGAATTCGACCTATGCCACCAACAAACAGAGCTCAGGATCTTACCAAAGATTGCCGAACATAAGAAGGCCGTACCACCACTTTGAAAAAGGGATGGTCCGATTTGAATTCGCTGGCTAATTCAAGAGCAGTGAGAGGACATGGAACTGCAGAATCGTGAAAAACCAGCTCAAGATGACTTACTCTACATCGAAACTGCTTGATTTCGTCTGCACTTGTTAAATGAGAACTGCACTAGATTTTATCAATTAATTGACTATGACATTTGCATCGATGGAAAACATAATATGATCTATAGTTTCAAGATAAAGATAACTTGATGTAGTAAATTCATCATCACCTTCCAATTAGAAGTAAATAATTAACTAAAATTTCCAGACTTTATCAATCAACATATAAAAATAGCTTATTAAAAAGTTTGGAAGAAATTGAAAACGGCAAGAACTGAGGAAAGAGAGTTATGCCAAGAAGGAACATGGCGCAGAACACAAGTCACACCTCCATATTCTTGAGACGACCTGTCTGAACTTGGCCGTGAACAAGGCACGGAACCCTCTGAATCTTCGATTTCCACGACATCTTCCTCTTTTTGCGAGACAAATTCCTCCTCAGGGCTTGACATATCACTTTCGATGCTCGATGGATAATCAATCTCCGAAGCACTCTTATCGAATATTATCACGTGGAAAACGGAGTTCCCTTCGTACTTGAAGACTAGGAGGTGGCCATGACCAATCGAATAATGCTCCATGAAACCTCGCCACCCTTTCCACAACCAAACCTTGCCATTGTCACTCTTTTCTAGTTTCACCGGCCAGGTCGAACCACCCGGAACCTTGAGAAGCACCAAGCCCGAGAGGTCTTTCCCATATCTTCTCAAGAAGCTTTTTGGGATTCCCTGTGATGAAAATTTATGGTAAACCCATTGCCCTCATGTATAGCTAAATTCAAAGATGCCAACTAAGAAAAACAGGAGACTTTGACATTCTACCCTGTAGATGAATGATCAATTTCCACAGACAATGCCGTCACTATACAATTGCGGAGTTCAATTATCCAATAAACGTTCATTTCCGCAATAATAGTGTCCAGAAATGCTAGCTACGCTAAAGCCAAATCGCCAAACTAGTATACTAATCAAACGCTCATTTTCAATTTACCCTTTTTCGCAAGAATTGAACAGTTCTTCGTTGCAAAACCAGAGACATCCTTGACGAACCAGCACGAGCTGCGAGAGCTCATTCAAGAAGATGAGACGCACGGCGGCGGAGGGCAAGATCGAAAATGTCGCGAAAATGAATGATGGGTATGGAGCGAAACGGGAAGTGCGGACGAACTCACAAGCTTTCCGGATTCGAGCGCGCGGGAGAGCACGATCTTGAAGAAATGAGGACTGCTCGGCGGGCTACCGGGATCCATCTCCGGCTCGGCACCTCCGCCTTCTCTCCAGCGACGGTGGCGGCTCCGGCGACCCATGACCGATCTCCGGCGACCGTGGCAGGCCGACGGACTGACTGCTGAAGAAGGAGGAGAGAAGGATTGGCAGGCTCAAGCAAGCGAGCGCTTTTCAGAAATGGCTTCTCTTCTGGTCTGGTGCCTTTCCTTTCGAGTGCGGATTCACTTGTCTATCTCTTACTAAACTTTATTGCAATTTGCAAGAAAGGGCAAAAATCAACCAAAAAAAAAAAAATCAAACTAATTCCGACATGTTATTCCTAAATTTGTTTTTCCACAATACAACAAATCTTAAAATTATATCTATGTAACCTATTTAGTTTCCATCAATGTTTCGTCAATAAGTATCATCAAAGATATGCCTACATAGATTCCAAAAAAGAAATGCGGGTTAATATCCTGAAAAACGTCAAACCGGTACATTTGTAACAAATTTATCTCAAAAAACCATTGGGATTCGCTCCAGTGGCCACCCTTCCAATATGGAAGGAGGAGGTGAGGGGTTCAAACCCCTACCTTCTCAAGGAGGAATGGGGTGGGGACGCGCAAGTTTCAAGAGTGGGTTTCAACTTTTTCTTCCCTAGTTCTAAGTCTAGGTCCCCTCATTGGTATCGGAGCCATGGATTTGTTTGTAACAATATTCTTTCCATGCGCTTGATAGGTGAATCTAGTGCTGAGAAGATCTTTCTTACACCATGTCTACTGAACCAGAAATTCTCGAAGCTCCTGTTTCTCTTGCTCCTTCATCATCCACCTCTTCAGAATTTCGTGTCTCTAATGCCTCTAAGATAGATTATCTCCATGAAGTCTCTCTTAGTGATGAGATCAGAATCTCTGAAACCCAGCTTCCTCTCATGAATCCATACTCTGCGTTTGCCAAACCCAACTCATCATTTTCACCCATTCGCTCCATTTGTCAACTCATCCATCAAACCCCAAAGCAAGTAAAGGAGTACGTCCAGTCCTCCAAATTCGACCAAAGACCCCATTTCGCTGCGAAAAGGAGTACTTTGTTACTCTCCAAATTCCTCCAGAGTTTCCTAGACAGTGAACTCAACAGGGTTACACTCATGTTCACTATGGCGCTGTTCGTCTTGCTCTCACTTTTCATGGCCGTAAAGGTTTACCTGTTGTTGCCAGAATAGCACTACTAGATACTCGCTTCTTGGAATACCAACATGCTTGTATTGGCACAGTCCAAACCACCCTGAATGCTGGCACAATGTTTGTCACCCCGTATCCCAACTTTAATATTGCTCTTTCCGATCCACAATTACTTTCTTTTATGAAAGTACAGGTTCAACTCACTGGAGCCCCTCAAACTGCCGACTTTGTTGCTGCTACGCTTCACTACCAGATGGTTTAGCGAGTGCAGAACCATGCTCTTGATCTGAACTTCAACAATGGAAATAGAGATGTTTTGTTCATCTCCATGCAAAATGATCAAGCATCATGCATCCATGTTCCCAGACAAATTCCTAAGGAGAAGTTAGCTACTCTCCTCCCAGACACATGGATCACAAACTATGAAAAGCTGCACCAGAATAGCAAGCCACTCCAGTCTTCTGATTCTGAATTCATCCGAAAGAAAGATGGAACTGTTTCCATCAAGTTTGGCAAGGAAAAGAAAGAAAGTCCATCTATCTTCCAGACTCTTTTCATGATCGAACCATGTGTTCCTGAAGCTATTTCCGAGCCAGACCCAAAAAAGCTAGTCCGACATTTCAAAAGTGATGGACAGTCAGTCTATTACTATAAAGACCCATATGGTCATTGCTTTTGGGATCCTTTTTGCCAATGCTCTTATTGCACAAAATCTCTTGATGAGATTGATCCATTTGAAAAACCTCCACCTCGGAGAAAGAAACGAAGAGATCCCCTGTTCCAACAGTATTTAAATGGAGATCCATCCGTTGATACTCTGGGTGAATGTGACAAATACCAGTACGTAGTTTCCTACGCACCTCCTCCATCACCAAAATATGTTGTTCCACCTTCAAACTCTCCGCTACCGTCACCTCCACCTTCTCCTCCTCAGAAAAAACCAGCCCTCTCCCCGTTTTATAAGCCAATCCTGAAGTGGGCCAAAAAACACTCTCACCCACTTGAAATTCCACCAGAAAAGCAACTTGTCTCTTCCATTGCCATGTTTCAGGATACGGACTTCTCCCCTCTTGTCCGTGAAAATTCTAAACTCACATTCCCTGCTCCAGAAGAGTTTACTGACCCACAGAAAAGGTACCGTCATACTCCTAAAGTATCTACCCCCATTGAGGTAGATGAGCATGGAAGACAAAAAAGAACTACTGCTGCTGAAGCTATCTTAAATTGGCAATCTCAGACTTTGTTAGCACAAAACAATGCTTTCAAAGTCATTGATTACAAGATAGGAAATGTGCAACAAGACCTTCAAAGGCATGATGAGTCCACCAAAAAATTGCTTTTCGAGTTCCAGAAAAGGCTTGATGCCTTGGAATCAGAACAACGCCTCAGGTATCATCATCTTGAAAGCCCAAAGCCGGAGATAGAGAAGCTCAAAAAACAAATTCAAATCCTTGAAGAAGGAAGGTTTCGACCTTTCGATCCGCTGGCACCTACTGTGAGAACCGGTTATGTACCTCCTCCACCGCAGACATCTATCTTTGCTGCCATTCAAGAAGATCCTTACAGGACGGAACCAGATATGGCAAGTATGAGAGATCGCCTCAAAGATCTCACTCGAAAACAAAAGGAAAAAGGAAAAGAAAAAAAAAGGCCAACTTCTTCTGTTGTTATCAGAGAAAGGTCAGATCAGATGATGTTATCAAATCCACTAGAATCCTTTCTAAATGATTTGGGTACGCACCAATCTGATCCTGATCCTGTAAGCCAACAACCTGATCAACAGCCTGATCCTGCCATTCAAAATAATCAAACTCTTTTCTCAACAAAACAAACTTTTCCTGATATCTTTGATTCCGAATCAGATTCGATATCCCTTACATCCTCCTCATCCTTTTCGATCCCTGCTATTGATTCCCCCCTAGTTGCACCAATCACTTCATCCATATTCATGGCAGATCCTCCAGCTCCAGATATTGATATGGAATCAAATTATTCTGAGCCAGAAATTGTTCAGAATAATACTGGACAACATGTGTCCATGGCATCAAAACAGTTTTTCACCATTGATGATATTCCTTATCACAAATGGCCAGAAAGATTTGAAGAATTTCATACTTGGTTGAACACCCAATCCATCACCAACCATGATATGAATGATGTCCTTTACAACTTTGTCACTAGGTTTATTGGAAGCCTCAAAGCCTGATGGAAATCAGTATCCGAACAAGATCAAATTCATTTTCTGGTGTCACCAGATTTTAGCCATGCCATCACCATCCTATATCATTTCTTTGTGGGGGAAACCCACTGATCTTGTGAAATTAAAAAGAAGAGAATTCTTTGAGAGAAAATGCTGCTCTCTCCAAAAGAAACATCTTGATAGGCATTATCGAGAAATGCTTAAGCTTTTTTATCAGGTTGGAGCTGATCCAAACCTAAAGCATGTCTTCCTAACTTCTATTCCCAAAGAATTGTCTCAGATGGTTGAAAGATCCTTTTTTGGAAAACAAAAAGGGGTACAAGACATTCCTCTGGGAGAAATTCAACAAGAAATCCATCTGTGTCTTGAAGAACTTTGCCTAAAACGCCAGATGGTCCGCACTTACATCATGGAAGACAAAGGCCTTAAAGCAGCTTGCTCCCGCCAAAAGCTGAAGATTAAGTGTTCCAAACACGATTGCGATGGCGATTGTGGAAAGTACTCTCAGAAGAAGAAACACTTCAAGAAATTCAATATCAAGAAGTACAAACATGGCTCCAAACACTTCCGAAGGAAAAAGAAGTGGCGATACCTACGAAAAAGGAAAGATCGCACAAGCCATAAGAAATCAAACTGATGCTTCATCTGCAACTAGAAAGGACACTTTCCCAAAAATTGTCCTCAAGCGAAAAAAGGTCAGAATCATTTAATTCATCATATTGAGAATGAAACTGGAATTTCTCTTGAAAATGATGATATTGAATCCTTATTCTATGTTGATGAAGAACCATCGGAACAAACTCTTTGTATCATTCCTTCCTATCAAACTTCCAAAGTGGCGAATCGATTACGTAGTCCGAAGAGATCTTTCATATATCTCTTGCATCTTTAGAACAAGCCCCTGACATATTCTCAAGCCAAACCTAGTGTCCCCATTTTCCTATAAAAATCCTCATTTCCAAGTTTGCAAAACCAATCAATGTCATTGCTCTTATTGACATTGGAGCAAGTTGTTCCATTTTGGACACCAAAGTTCTCCCTGAAGAATATTGAACCTCTCGTGTCCGATACTTCAACTCTGCTTCTGGAGATACTTTCTCCACAAATGTCGGAACTACTCCTGTAACTGTCCAATTTTTCCCTCAGTGTTCTATCACTATCAAAATCTTTGGATCCAGTCTCCCTAATAAAGATCTGATAATTGGGTGGGACATCATGACTCAGATCGCTCAACTTCGCATTATCCCTGGAAAAGGTCTTAGATATAAGGACCAATTCTCTGAATTTGTCAATATCCAAAGACTCTTTTCCATCCACATGAGTCTACTTGATCCAATCATGCAAAAGTTACTTGAATCATGTGTAGAATCCCATTCTGAGTTCGCCCAAAAGTGCTCTCATCCTTTATGGAAAAATCCAGAGTTCTTTGTTCGCCTTCCTTTTAAGAAAAATGAAGATATAAACCCAACCAAGGCGAGCCACTCGGGAATGAACCCAGAACATTTAATTTTGGCATAAAAGGAATGCTCAGAACTTCTCCAGCAAGGACTTATTGAACTCTCCAACTTCCAATGGGCTTGTGAAGCCTTTTATGTCAAGAAGCGTCTTTGAGCAAAAACCGGGGAAAAATGAGATTGGTAATCAACTATCAACCTCTCAATCTTTTTCTCCAGGATGATAAATTTCCTTTACCCTCAAGAGATTCTCTCTTTGCTGGCCTAACCAAGGCTCACATCTATTCCAAATTCGACCTCAAAGTCGGATTTTGGCAATTGGGCATTCATCCTGATGACAGACTCAAAACAGGCTTTTGTATCCCAAACCAGCACTTCCAATGGAAAGTTCTTCCTTTTGGCCTAAAAGTTGCACCATCCCTCTTCCAAAAGGCCATGTGCCGAATTTTTCAGCCAATTCTATCAAGTGCTGCAATCTATATTGATGATATTCTGCTTTATAGCCCTGATGAGCAATCGCATTGCCAACTCCTTGAACAGTTTGCAGAGATTGTGAGGAAGCATGGTATTATGCTTTCTTAAAGGAAAATGAATATTGCTCAGACGGAAATTGAATTTCTTGGTATGCACCTCAACAAAGATACGTACTATCCAGGGCCACACATTGCACAAGAACTATTGAAGTTCCACGAAGAAAATTTCACTGCAAAGCAAGTTTAGCAATTTTTTGGGATAATTAATTATCTCAAGGATTTTGTTCCAAACATTGTAAAACTGCTGATTCCACTCTAGTCAATACTGAAGAAGAATCCCCCATTTTGGGGAAGAACCCAGACTAAAGCAGTTGCTGAGTTTAAGGAGATTATGCAGAATCTCCCACCACTACAAATACCATCAACAGGAAAAAGGATCCTTCAAACTGACGCCAGTGATGAATACTGGGCAGCAGTCCTATTCGAAGAAATTGATGGTAAGAGACATCTTTGTGCTCACAAAAGTGGAAAATTCTCCCAAGCTGAAATGCATTACCATTCCACTTTCAAAGAAATTCTAGCAGTCAAAAATGGAATCAAAAAATTTGAGTTTCATCTTATCGGTCATCTTTTCCTAGTGGAATTAGATATGGTATCTTTTCCACAGATGACAAAATTCAAACAGAAGCAGATCCCAAATTCTCAACTGTTTCGTTGGGCTGAATGGTTTTCAAAATACTCTTTTGAAACCAAATACATTCCTGGAAAGAAAAAATGTGCTTGCTGACTTCTTGTCAAGACCGAGAGCACCAGCAGAAATCAACATGTATATCAAGAGACCTGCTTTCCATATGCTCAATCATGGAGAGAAATACAAGATTGAGAAGATCAAAGATTTGCCCAACTGGAAATATCCCCAGGAGATCATTGAACAAATCCAGCAAGACAGTCTCAAGGAAAACATGGATAGTCTCATGTGGCAATGCCATACTGAACTATTTCGATCCAATGGAGGTTCCATTCTCTATCCTTTTGGGTTAAATGTTGATTATCCATTCATTCATCCTCTCATCTGGAAGGAAGATGATTTCCCTGATTAGCTCAAAATTTAACCAATAAGTACTTGATAGCTATGGAAATCCCAACCAGAAGATTCATTGCCAACCTCACAAGGATTTTCTTACTCGGCAAAGGTAATGTTGAAAAAGAAAGTGACAAAAATCTTTTAGACTTTCTCAACTGGTTCTATCCTCCGACTCATTGGAAACATCTTTTGGAGAAAGAACTAAGAACCATGACACCAAACCCCGAAGTCCATACCATTCTATTTTTTAAGCGTCTATGGCATTTTTTCAGAAATAATGGTAGCATAATTAATGAACCACAGATTATAGGAACCACATCCTATAAACCTCACTTGGATAGTAGAGAAGCTCGAATCCATAAATCTTACCCAGGACCTATTGGATGTTGTGAATACCAATATCGAGAACTACAGCGAATTCTTTGCCAAGAAAACAAAACCATCCCTCCGGATGTCTGGAATTATAATGTACCTACTACGTGGGATCATTATGATCTAGCTCCAAAGGCCAAAGAAGCACTCAATGACTTCAGACAAGCCGCATCATCCTAGGAACAAGAAATGACAGATGCTGATGACATTGTCCAATCCACTCAGGACCCCTATGCTAGATGGGGAGGTCCTCTGTCCCACGATCCCTATGCTGCAGGATCCTCGTCATTATCTCAAAGCATGAATGTATCCTTCTACAAAGATCCGGCCAACTGGCTTCAGCCAAACATTCCTGTCGACAGCACAAATTGGGCACAGGAAGAAGCATCACATTGGGCTCATGAAGAAGCATCCTCATCATATCATCCAAGGTAGATTCTCTCACCAGAAGATCTTGAAGCTCTTGAACAGAAGTATGAAAAACATCTTTTTGCAACAAGACACAACTCAGATGACTTAGACTATGACTACAATGCCCATGACGGGCGAGACCGCTGAAATGCCGTTGTCCGTACAAAGTCACTGTAGCAAGTTATTGTTCATTAGGCTAGAGAAAGTACTATAGCAGATTACTGTTCACAGTACGGGTACTGTTCATAGTGTGCGAATAATTCCCTCCCGGAAATTTCGTTCCAGTGCCTTTGTTCTGTTCCTGGACCCATTAGTTAGTCCTTGTCTATTTGTGTCTTCCATTTGCCTATATAAGGCAAGGAGTCTGTATTGTGTTGGGCAGAGTCCCTTGAATGAAGTGAGTGTTTTTGTGAAAAACTTCTCATGGTTTTCTAAACTCCTCTCTTCTTCTCTAGCCTGGTAGGATCCTCCAAGAAATGCAGCTCGAGTATGTTAGAAACGTTTCCATCCTGGCATCTCTGCTTGCAATTAAAAGACTGAGTGGTTTTCTGCTAAAAGGCTGTCCCTGAGGGGCTTGAACGAGAATGTTCGCCCGCTGTGGGATGCATACTTGCAGGTAGGGCAAAAATCTGAAAGTGAGTATAAAGTAGGTATAAAGTAGGACTGACAAAAAAAAAACAAATTTATCTCAAATTATTTTTTCGATCATAAAAAATTCCAAACTGATACACCTATGATAGATTTACCTTAACTGACCATAAAAAACTCTAAACTGGTATCCAAAACTAATTTATTCGACCGCAAAAAATCTCAAACCGATAAATTTGTAACAAATATACATTCCGCTAAATTGTATTAATACCACAAAAAAATTACAAAAATTATAAACTGTGAGAAATGGAGCATAAAATCCCAAATTGGTATACCAATTAACTGTCACGTGTCATTTAACTTAATAATTTGATAATAAAATTTAATGAGAACTAATAGAGGGTAAATTTGTCATAAGTGTACCAGTTTGTGGTAAATTTGTCAAAGGTATATCAGTTTGAGGTTTTTTGTAGTTAAAAAAATAGTTTGAGATAAATTTGTCATAGGTTTACCGATTTGGGGTTTTTAAGAGTATTAACTCAAGAAACGCCACATAGTGTCCACATAGCTTAAGTGAAATAAAATGACGTTATTTTGGTCAGAATTTTGATGGAGGGTAACTGTGTCTCATATATATAAGTATGAGAATTTTTATGTTGGAAGAAAAAAATTTGGATAAATATGTCACGATAGAATAAATTGGGATTTTTTATGTAAAAAAAAGTTTAGATTAAATGTATTATAGTTTTTTTTTTTTGGTAAGAGATTAAATGTGTTATAGTTGGCATAATTAAAATTAAAATTTTTTACTCAAATCACTCTTTTGCCTCAAAATGAACTAAAACAAATTTATTTCTTTTTTTTTTTGGTCAGTAAATTTATTTCATTCAATAAATACAAGATGATAAGCAAAATGTAATGACCATTAAAAATATCGAACAAAATAACGACAATAGCGATAATTATACAGATCAACTTAATAACAAAAACTTTTTCAAATCTATCCCAAACATTTAGTGTTTTTATTGAAATGTGTAAATTTGTCTTTTTTTCTTTTTTTTTTTTTTTTTTTTTTAATTTTTCCATATATCCTTCGTTAGTTAGCCCTTTAAAAGGACCATGGCTCTAGGCACGGCACCTTTTTTCTAGTCTTATAATTCGATGCACTACCGGATATTTTATTGGAACGAAAGAACTATAAAAAAGACTAACTAAAGAAATTCTTAAAATACTAGCAAAATGAGAATAATCAAATGAATACATCTTTCTCTTCTTAAAATACGAGTAAAATTATTCCAAATGCATCCGAAAAAACGTCAGTTGCTGCTAATGTGGCACTTGCAAACCGCATAAAATTTTCTCTTCAATATTTATGTATTAGCTGCATTGGCCAACTTGGTCTTAGCCGTTAGCCTAAGCCACTCCTTATCTTGGCGCACCCACACGACGTATTGCTATGTTAAGAAAGATCGACGCACCCTCTTGTCCATCTTTGTCTTCGTGCCTCCGCAAACGGTTCGAGTATACTAAAAAGCACAAACATGTGTCCATTTCGAATCGAAGAGGAGAACTTCGAGCTATAATTAACAGAATCAACTGGTAGCAAAACAAACGTCATAATAGTACTGTATCCTCTTCTGTGCTAAGAAGAATTTGATTTTCACAATAAATGCATCTCTTTTGATCAGCAATCATGATAATAGGAGTGTCTAAATATGGCGAAATGGGACCGTTTTAGCAACGGCAACAAATTTAGCCTTTTCTAGTCTTTTCCTTTTGGGAAATTGATCTTGTATATGACAATGGATTCTGCTGTGACCTGTGACCTGTGATCTGTGAGCATGAATGTAACCATGTAAGCGCTAGTCTCATTTTAAACGTGGGGATTTGACTCAATCGGCCATCCATATCATGGGAGTAGACCTAACATAAATGGATCATTTATAGATCACTTAAATTTGGAAGAGTCTATTTTAAATGGATTTTAAATTTAAAAGCTAAAATAAATGGGTTTAAATGGGTTGAGTTTATAACTCATTTTTAATCCATTAGGCTCAACCACACTCTCTCCCTCTTCAGCTTTACAATTTTTGTTTAAAAGTCGAAATTATTTTTTATTTTTTCTTTCCTCCTCCTTTCTTCCATCTTCCATAGAAGCGACAACGGTGACAACGGCGACGGCTGGCCAAGCAAGGGACAAGCTCACTGATCAAGTGAGGCTGTGGCCTTGTTGAGGTCTAACACCAATGAGGCTTGAGCTTGCCGGTCTGGCAAGGTCGAGACCTATGTTTGGCCATTCATCACCGTGGCCAGTGATTGGCCGAAGAACGGAAAACAAAAAAGAAAAAAATTGAAAACTAATTAAAAGATAGGCTCGCACGGGCAGGGTTGATTGTACGTTTGGAGTCCGAACCGTTCGGCAATTGTCGGGTCAAGCGTGGTCACAAATTCCAAGCCCCATCTCGGCACCTCGCCTTGGGGAGAGGAGGCCCTTCTATTAGGAGAGCTTGGGACTGGGGATATGTTTGAACGTTCGGCTTCGGTCGACTTCGCAGTCGTTACCAGCAAAGTTGGGCTTTGCTTGACTCGAGCCCGCACTGCCTGCCCATTGATTAAGTTCAGCATCAAAGCATGGAAATTCATAGCAAGTACTTTTGCCCCTTTCTCAGTGAAATGTTAAAGGTGAAATCAGGACTAGCAACCCTTATGATGAACTATTTTACGCATAAACTTTACCCTCTTAGTTTTTCCACTTCTGCTTTCCTTTGGGGTATTCAATCAATGTTACAGAACAGGCACAAATTGGTCTATGCTAAGGTGTCGGCTCCTTTGTCTCAAAGCATTTAACATGGTAATGATATAGTGATAATCAGTCAGCAGAGTACACCCTCCACTGTACGAAGCAACTTCCAAATCAATTTGAATCTGGGCCAGGACAGTAAATCACGTAATTGCTTGAGCATGGTCATCGTCCCGTTGACCCAACATGGGATGTAAACCATATATGCTCCTAATCTGACAATATGTCCGATCTGCAATGAGAACATATCTAGCAATAAGCAATAAATGAAAATGTTAATGATGCAAAATTAAAGCCATAAATCAATAATTGGGTTCAATCTAACCTTGCCAATCATTACAGATCTATGGGAACCCTCAAGCCATCACGTGCCAGTTGCACATCGATTCCTTCTCTGATCCAAACAATTTAGAAGTTAAGATCAGCCTTATTCTTGGTCCTTAACTACTAATCAGAGGAAAGGGAGAAGAGGGTGGCAGAACTATGGACACCGCTAGTCCCCCACACATACATAAAAAGGAAAAGCATGCACAAACTATATTGACAAATCCTCGCCTTGAAAACAGAGTTTTTTAAGGCGTATGAACTGACACATTTAATAGACAAAACTTAGTCTGTTGTCAATCAGATGTCAAAAGCCACTGAGAAAGTCTTGATGAGTAGGTTACCTTCTTGACCACTCGATAAGCAATTCATTGTCCTTATGGTGGTCGAACTCATGAGTCAGTCCAATCAGTAGAGCTTGCTTTGGACGTATCCTCTTGATGGCTTCAAGACTCTGCATTATTAAAAAAAAAAAAATCTCAAGTTATTCAGATGCATCCTCAGGAGATCCTTCAGACTCTAATTAATATCATAAGTAAGTGTTAAACCTGAGGCAAGCAAAAGTGAACATTATGAGATCCTTCCTGCAAAAGAAGTAAGATTTTGAGTACAGGATAATGCTGCCATGAAATTAACAGTACAATATGCTACAACAAACCAATACCGCTAATGCAGAAAAAAGGGTATGGGCAGGCACATGTAATGGTGACATGAAGAAAAGTCCCCATATTTCTGTTTAGCCTGAAGTCAAAACACAAATGTGTAGATCTCTAACTTAAAAAATACTCACAAAATGACCAACAGCCTCGATGATCTCCATAAACACTAAACAGCACAAATCATATTGCCTTAAGGGGACCATATTTTGAAGACAGTGTTCCATCATTTAAAATGAAAATGGCCAAACAAGGAAATATGCTATCAGAAAAGTGACGGTTCAACAATAGCATCTGTTGTAATATCTTCTGAAAAGTAAGGAAACCAACTAATAGTTGTACTCTCTAAAGATGTGACGCTAAAATAAAATCGACCTAATAAACAAGAGAATCAGCTGATCATGATTATAGGCACCTGGACCTCAAAACCTGCTAAAACATTTGCAAGAATGATGATTACAATGTAGACCTACCCACAGCCATTACTCTTCAAGATCAAGTCTTGTAGCACATGGATTGTTGATCTTTCAAATATGCTTGGTGCATAAGGGCGTGATAACGGAAAGGAAACAAATTCCCTCATATTCATCTCAATTTCCGAACAGAAAGATAGCCACACTCACTTATCTACAACAATCTTCTTGTTCCATCCCTCTCAAAAAAGAATAGATTATCCACTTTGAAACCCAAGATTCTTTACAACTGGTATTCTATTTGCTCGTCCATTAACCACAGAGTCTGAAATAGTTATTGATGTCAGAACGAGCTCCATGAAATGAAACCAGAGAGCAATGGACTTCTGTGAGCACATATTTCAATCGACCCACGTCCTTGGATCCATATTCTCTTGGTTCTTCTTACATAATATCTCAAGAAGCAAAGAGTCATAAGAAAGGTCAACTAAACCAGCCAAGTTGAGCATGCTCTACACCATAAGTGCAACTTAAATGTGTGAACCTTAAAGCCACATGTAAATGAAGTAAATCATCGAAAGACTGATTCATAATCCCATAAATTATAATTGCCACAAAAATTCATCCAAACTTCATATGAAAGCAAGGTTTTATTGGTAGCCTTCAATGCAAAAGATGCCATCAGGAGTAGCCAAAAGATTAATGACCTTGTACAGAGTGTCCAAGATAAGAAGATCCAGCTGCCAAACCCCATTTTTGGAAATAACTGCAAAACAATCAAGTTGTTTAATCTTTAATCCTAGGAATCTCATATTGTGTCTACATGTAGAGTAGATAGGAATATATACATCAACATCTCTAGCGCTATATGAGCATATGCAACTACGTGCTCACAGTTATTGTCTATGCATTTGTGTTTCTTTCTGCATATTCTTTCACAATCTGTTGTCATCTTTTGGTTTTAGTGAAAGTAAGATCTTCAGCAATAAAGGAGCATTGATTTGTGACGTTAGGAGCAGTTGGGTGGTTGCCTTTGTCTTCCAATCTTTGATTTTATAAATGAGGGCTGTCGTTATAAAATTTTCATGAACAACCAGTCTGCTGCACGAGACCACATCTCAAGTAACATATTGTGTTCAGGCATATGATACAACAAAGCAGGAGCTTGTAAGCAGAACCACCATGTGAGACCATGTCCACATTTGAAGAAAATATTGATTTTGCATCCTTTAGCCCAATAATTTTACCGTGAACATGTATTAAGTAAAAACCATAGCTTCAAGTAATTAAGTACCATTGACATGCTTTTTGATGGAATAACTCATATTGGAGGAACAGAATAATGAACTTGAATGAACAGTACCATTATTATCTTAAAGAAACCTGAGTATAAAACTGAACTATCACTTATGTCAATTATCCGCCATCTCTAGAACGGATACCATTGTTTGATAGAAATCATACAAACTATTTTTGGGAAAGCCCCAGTTTCAACTATGTACTTCACTTGGAAACCCGAGTCAAATTGTTTTTTGCTGCTTGCTAAGCCTCCCAACATCAGCATGTATCCCATATGACATGGTAATTGTGCCTTACAACAAGATTTGGATGGCAGATTCATGTTCTTACACTCACCTTGCTCTGTGCTTGGGATGAAGCGGGATACATCAGATATGTAAGCTACCTTATATTTTTCTCCAAAAAGAAATCCAAGGCATACATAATCTTCTCCATGCATCACCTACATCCACAAGACTGAATGAAAAAACTATTACCAAGAAAAACTGTAGATAAAAGAGCTATACGAGAGATGTTGGCAAATCACCGGTAGGGGAAAAAATTGCAGGCCTGAAGCAACAAATGATTTCTCACAATTTTCCTCAATAATCTTCCAGTCAAGCTGTGCAACTCGTCTCAGCTCCTGACCTTCCTTAAGTTTCTTCCGAACCAAGTATGGGAATTTCTCTGCAATGCTGTCTCAAAGAACATAAGCAGGATCATTTAAGTACCACTTATCATATTAAAAACCTCAACACGACATGTCCTGTGTAAATCCTCACTATGATTACAACACCCTTTGGAAGCACCCCCCCCAAAAAAAAAAAAAAAAACAAGAAAAAAATCTCCAGAAAAAGAAAAAATTGAGATAAAACAAGCCTTTTGTAGTACTTGTGTGTGATCCACCATTACTAAGTTAACTAATGAATCAGAAAAATCAACTTTTGTTGCTAGAGTGAACATAACGAGAAAACAAGCCATGAGAGCTCGGTTATTTTAGGCGATTCTTCAGCCGTATTGCCAGAAGCATGAAGTTACTGGGCAGAATGAACATGAAAAACCTGAGGTCTCGTGGCTTAGCAACAAAAACCTCATGCAGGAGTAAGGATATTGGGGTCATGCACGCAGTGATCAAACTGAAAGGATACTTGAGAACAGAAAGAGACTTTCAAGACAAGAAAACAAAAGATGAAATAGATGAGCATCTCAAAACTTATGCAAAATAGGTTCTTACATTTAATTGATGCTAGCCTGTCAGCTCAATGAAAAGCATGTAAGGTCACTGAGAGTAATTCAAAAAACAGTACTTTACCCAAAAACACAAAAAAAAAAAAAAAAAAAAAAAAAAAAACTAAACCTGTTGATGCCACAATAATTGACAAACTTTTCTTTGACCTCACAAAGTCAAGCATAAGAAACACAAAACAGGGGAGCTTCTACTGAAATAAATTCAGGCACAATAAAAGGAATATATAAGACATAAATGATTGCAGTGAAGTTGAGAATGTTGTGTTCAATGTTTTTTTTACTTTGAAGGGGTGCTCAATAAAATATATTCTTCCTTAAATCATACCACTTATGGTAAAAGCAATCATCCGCTATGCTAGGAGCCTAATGTTTTTAGAAACAAGGCCCAGATAGAGTATAAAATATTTGCAAGAATTTACTCTCGCAAGTCTTGAAGTGTACCTGTCCATTGCATGCTGGCTCAAGTATATAGGAGTTGGATCAATGTCATTTGTGGGATTATAAGGTTGTATGGCACGAATATCATCCAGACCAAGAACTGCATCAGCGTGTTCATGAGTCAAGATTATCTGCACTTCACACAGATACTAGCTTTAGGTTCTGACACTTAGAGATTGCTTCTATTGCAAAGCATTTGACATGATGTTGACAAACATATAAACAAGAAATTGAAAATCCTAAAAGAGTGTCAGAATGGGATACAATGGAGAAGGTACTATAGAATATGCTGCACTAATCATCACAGCCTACTACCATCTGATATGAATATTCTCTGTAGGTATAGTTTTTGAAGATAGAACCAGCCACAGCTGACTAATGCTCCAAGAGAATAACATTGATAGTTTCTGTTAAGACAGTTTAGCATTTGAAATGGAAAATAAAAGAAAGGAAAGAAGTCGCCAACCATTTGAGCATGGCCTAGTAGTAACATTCTTAGGAAAATCCAAATTCTCTCCTATTTATAGCCAGAATGGTAGAGAAGGCTGATAGCAGAAATGATCTGACATAAATTAAAAACAAAGTCCACCAAAGGAACACTGTAAGAAATGTGCTGCCGCTTGCAATTTTAAATCTGTTAAAATAGCAAGAGGTATGATGATGTTTCAAATACATGGCTATATTTTCCCCCTAATGAAACTTGGTACTGCAGCTAGTCAGATTTTTCTACATATGACACAAAACCCACCAGTTAGGCCAACATTATTCTCTTTTATAGAACTTCACCTGAAGCTCCAAATTGAAAAAAAAAAAAAAAAACTCAGTTTGTGCAAGATGAAAGCTCCGCGCGTGGTTTTAATCCTATGGTCAAATCCCAGAGTTACTAGAAGTTATAGTCCAAGAAGATTTGAGACTAAAGTAGCCATTCTATGTACTTGTCCCCTCAGGAATACGTCCTCCAGAACAGAAAAAGTTGATAGCCTGACTAGTCTTCAATGTCAGGGAAAAAGAATTAAAATATTTAAAAACTAATAATTACTCAACAAACATGACCTGCACCAGCATAAAACTAGCTGGGCCCAGAGTGTTCATAATAAAATGCATAGTACTTACCATGTCCTAGCTTATGTTCTAATGCAACAAGCTCGAAAAAGGAAGAGGGGTGTGTGGGGGTTCCCCACACCCGGGGGCGGGGGGGGGAGGGGGGATTGCTTAAACTTTTTCCTTCTACAGCAGCAAAGTTGGTTCTCTAAATTTACTACTCATGTTTCTCCTGGTATCTATGGGTTATAACATATTTTATTACATTTTTTCGATAATTTCTGGAGCCCAATTTTGGATGAGGCCATTGACAATATCTCCTTTAGACAGTGAGTTACTTGGATGAACCAATCAGCAAGTCAAACAAGAACCTTTTGCATTTGTTGTTGGTTAGAATCATCTTCATCCATGAATTGCAGAATTATCGCTATTTTAGCGGCATCGTTTTTTCAATCTGTTGAGAGATTTGCATACATACGATGACAGCCAGAAGATCACCCTCCCCATCGGGTGACATATGTTAACATAATACTACTGACGCTAAGATTTCCATGTCATATAGCATTCATGAATGATCTTGTGTGAAAATGATCATTTAACAGTCCACATGTAGAATCAACAGATACAGTTAACGAACGGGAAACTTGATATGAAGAAATCCATCAAGATCATTCACATGTCAACAAATGGAATTCAGAAAAGCAAATATTTATTAAATATATATTAATCATATATGCACAAGAAATACAGGGGGTTAACTCACTGAATCGACGCGGGGAATCTTATATAATGTAAACCACCGAAGTACTTGCTCCCTGAATGTCTTCCCAACATCAATTAATATATAGCTATGTTTACTATGATCTGGGCAGTAATCAATAAGAAGGGAGGTATTGCACCTGCAATTGACAGGATAAACTATCAAATCTTCATTTTCAAGGTATGAGAGATCATTAGAACTCAAATCAAAATTTCACCATGATCTGCCTCGGATGCAGGAGTGGATACTAAGCAACCTAACAAGTGGACAGGCGACAAGCAATTTTCTTAACTAATCAGCAGGGCTTTTCCCAGTTTTCCTGAGAAACTGATGCAATGAGGGTTGAGGAACCTCATAGAGTTAGTTGATAGCGAAGCCAAACAAAAAAAACTCTTACTCAAAATGAGATAATACTCTGCAAGAAGGAATTCAAACCAAAGCAGGAAAACTACAGGACATTACTCACCCTGTGCTAGTAACATTAAGTTAGTATTAAGAGTTTTAAGCCCAAGAATCTGTTGGCCGTTTCTCCAATTTTGGTCAGTAACCCCTCAATGCCATTCAGAAAAATATCATTTGTCCTGATGAGTAATAAGCTATTGGTTCAGAACTCAATTGAACTTTGGCTATGAGCCACTGCAGGCTATCTAAAGTGCATAAGCCATTCGGCCACAATATGTTTTAAAAAGACCCACTTTAATGAGGCGAATAACAGCAAAACAAGATAAACTGCAATACAACCACGTGACGAACGTGAATACAAAACAGGTGTCGTTCCTTCCAGTCCCAATGAGGGTCCAACTAACCAGTAGAAGTTCCAATAAAGTCACCAAATACCACATGAGACATATGGTGTCAAGGGAGCAATCATAGTTTCCAAGCTGCACTCAACTACTACTTTACTACCCCCCGTTTCTTCTCTCTTACCAGATAAAGGCACCGCCAGTTTTAACCTGCCTAAACATGCTAGATGGACATACCGATGCTCCCTCAAAATACCCAATGCACAATCAGCACAACCGCATCCAATCTTGCAACAGCACATCCGCACAACACCGCTCTAAACATTCTTTGAAAAAAAAAAAAAAAAAAAAAAAAAACCTGCACTCTTCCAAAATTTCCAAAATCTCTTCCAATCAAGACCGAATCAAAGCGCACCACGATCAACCACATTCGCCGATCTCAGTCCAAAAAATCAAAAAATGCGTCGAACCGCTTAAGGAGCGGATGGACAGAGAAGAGAAGCGGACCGGTAGTTAGGGTTAGCGTCCGGCGGGAGGAGAAGCGACTGGGAGCAGACGGCGCACGGCGGGTCCGGCGGCTCGATCAGGCACCTCGCATTGGGGACGGCGCTCGAGCACCCCGTCCCGAGAAAGATCAGCGCCGATCCTCCTCCTCCGCCGCCGCCGCCGCCCGCCGCCGGCCCGTTGGAGGCGCGGGTCGAGCCGAATCCCGCAGCATCTTCGACCTCCATCAGAGAGAGAGAGAGAGAGAAATGGCGTGAAGAGGACGGGAGATTCGGGTGCGACTGGGGAGATCGATCACGCGCGAAGGAGAGCGTATATAGTCTTAACGGCTTTGGCGGGTTTCGTGGCCGGACACGTGGCGCACCCGGAGTGGTCGACGAACAAGACAGACAAGCTGTTCTCCGTCTTTATTTTTCGTGGGTCCTATTCTATTTCTATTTTTACCCTCGTTCCCGCGCTGATCTCCTCAGAAAATCGAAACTCGCTCTTAAATTTAAACCGTCCTTTACTCCACCTTCTGAAAAAATGGGGTCATGTTAGAACGGTGATGACTAGGATTTTTTTTTTTTTTTTTTTGTAAGTCGTTGCTCGGCAAAAGCACGACCGAGGTTTTGAAATTTTGATGATGCCGCTGGTAAATAGTGGCATTACTTGACTCGTGATTCATGAACATTCTAAAACCCGGCCAAAAAAGGAAAAAAGGAAAAAACTGCACTCTTCCAAAATTTCCAAAATCTCTTCCAATCAAAGACCGAAGCAAAGCGCGACACCATCAACGACACTCGCCGATCTCGGTCTGAAAAAAACAAACAATGCGTCGAACCGCAAAAGGAGCGGATCGTATCGACGGAAAGCGAGGATGCGGACAGAGATGAGAAGCGGACCGGTAGTTAGGGTTAGCGTCCGGCGGGAGGAGAAGCGATCGGGAGCAGACGGGGCACGGCGGGTCCGGCGGCTGCATCAGGCACCTCGCATTGGGGACGAAGCCCGAGCACCCCGTCCCGAGAAAGATCAGCGCCGATCCTCCTCCTCCTCCGCCGCCGCCGCCGCCCGCCGCCGGGCAGTTGGAGGCGCGGCTCGAGCCGATTCCCGCAGCATCTTCGACCTCCATCACAGAGAGAGAGAGAGAGAGAGAGATGGCGTGGAGAGGACGGGAGACTCGGGAGGGACTGGGGAGATCGATCACGCGCGAAGAAGCGTATATAGTCTAACGGCTTTGGCGGCCGGACACGTGGCGGAACCGGAGTGGTCGGACCCATACAGACGAGCTGTTCTTTCTCTCTCTCTCTCTCTCTCAGTTTTTTCTTTTTTCTTTTTTTTTTGGTCTTTGCTCGGCAAAAGCCCGACCGAGGTTTTTGAAAATTTGATCATGCCGCCGGAAAATAGTGGCGTTACTTGCCCCGTAATTCATGAACTACCTTTTTTTTTTTTTTTTTTTTGGCGATTCTTCTTCTTCAGGGTGCCGGGAATTTTTCGTTTTTGCCGCCGGAAATTATTGACGTAAAGTGCCGCGGGGACCAAAAAGTATACACACTATGACAAATTGAGGGTAGATTGATCTTTGCTTCGAGTTTTTGAGTCACGTCGAGTTACCCATCGACATATTGAATTGTATAGTTAGCCTTGTGACTTTTTTGAAATGTGTGGCAATGTGCCCTAGGCATTGATTCCAATTAAAGTGTCCTTGTGTATTTTAGAGGTGATTGGTTCTAAGATTAGTCGGTTCTAAATTTGAAATTTAAAACCTATTATGTTCTAATTGATTTTCAGTTTTTGGATCTTGGGACCTATCTTATTTGCTCGGAATCGATTTTGGAACTTATCTTGTTTTTCCGATCTGATTCCAGAGTCTATTCGAGAACCTATTTTATTTTTTATCCCTATTTTTGGTTCATTTTTTACAATAAAGTCATATGAAGCTATTAGTAAAGAAATGTTTTCAAGTAAAAGATGAATAATGGAAGTCGTAATCTGTCAAAAATAACAATCAATAAGATGAATCTGTTGTAGCCACGTACAACATAAAACTTCATTCCCCATTCATCAATAAAAATGTAGGTAAAGAGGAAGACTAGCGATGAATTATGAGGAAGGACAAATAACAAAAGAGTGCTGATGTTAAAATTTTGGGGGAAAAGAAATTAGGATTTTGGCTTTTTAACTTATAAAACCGATTTCAAAAGGGTAATCTGGTCCAAGTCCACATGAGTATTCATTCGGAACTTGTTTCCGGACTGGTTACAATCGGTTGCAGGATAGAATTAGTTTGATTGTACACCTATATTTAGTCTCGTGAATACACATAACTGATTACAAAAGACAGAGTAATCAAACACATCCTCTATCTATGGGAGACAAAACATAGACGGTTGAATACTTCGGTCATGTCTTCTGCATATGTTTCTTGAGTTTTTCTTCAGCTTATCAATGTACGCAATAGTTATTGCTCCTGGCTTTTTGATCTGCATCAAGCCACCCGCCGACGTTTTGAATTTTGCAAGTTGGTCCCGTGACATTTTGAAATCGGTGGTCATGTCATGTGCGCCCGGCGTTGATTCCGGTTGGAGCGTTCTCCTGTATCTGCTACTGATTGTGAAAGGCAAAAGCGATCATATATTATATATCATCTATTTACGCGAGATAAAATATAGCCGACTGAATTCTCGCAGGAAATCCGGTCACATGATTTGACATGTGATATGTTCCTGAGTAATGCATGGCGAATTTGTCTTTCGTAATGAGTGGACATGGATGGGGCTCCAGACAAAGTTTGTAGAACAGTAGAAGTCGACGCCGAGGGACGCACTGCAATCGATTTCTAAAAATTCAGGGGGGCAGAATATAAAAATCGGGACGTCGGGGGGCAATTTGCAACAGCTCTGTAAACTTGTGGGGCAAATTCTTAAGAAAAGAAAGAGGAAGGTTCGTTTCATGTGTAGGTGGAGGGACCTGTACGCTTTCTGGCACGTGAGAGATTGCTCCCTGATCCGTACACCAGGCAGCACCAGCTCATGAAATGTGACATTGCCCCACTCATTCTTTTGATTGTTTTTCCGACCGAATAAAAAAATTTACCTTTGATCAATGCTTAGTATTGCAAAATGCAAATTATAAAATAACTCATTTGCAGAATATCGGAAAATCCATATTTTATTTAATAAATCTAATTTTCTTTTTAATTTAAATGTCGATTACTTTTATGGACCTTACACATGTAGTTTTAATAGACCTTTCTAATTGGGGTGTGGCTCGACATTATCATGCTGGTTAGGCCCGGTCACTCTAAGAACATAATGAGTAGGTTCGAGCTTAACTCGCCAAGATCTATTCAAACTTATTCAACGGTTCGTTAATTGTTAGTGGCCTAGACCACAAATTTTAAGGGTTGATAACAAGCCTAATCCGCCAATTGATTGAGTGTAGAGTTCAAGTTGCAAAAGTTTGGCTTTCTATTTCAGTCTCTTATATTTGTGTTTGATCAGATGTACACTTTGGATTTGACTTGATCACTATAACAAGTTACTATGATAAAAGCTTATTAAAAATATAGCAAATAAAATCCGTCACCTAGATAGTTATTGTCAACGAGAAAGCTTTTATTCTCTCTATGGTAAAAAGATACGTTCACGTGGTTGGTTACTATCTAAATCATGAAAGTTCTAGTTCTAGAAAAGATCTTGATGGTTGGTAATACTAATTATATACATATATCACCAGGTTCCCCATTTAGGTGATTAATTGATAATATATCACGTGAGCCTTATTAAGATTTGAGATACATGTTGATTATAATAGTATGATGGGAAAAAAACCACGGAAAACCCCGAATTTTACTCTGAGTAACACATTTACCCCGAACTTTTTTTTGCACCGTGAAAAACCCCAAACTTTCCAATCGTCGACACATTTACCCCATAAGGGCATTTTTGTCTTTTTAGTTTTTCTTTTTTTCTTTTTCTTTTTTTTTTTCTTCTTTTTCTTCCCTCCGCCGGCCATGGAGGAGCCGGCGGAGGGAAGAAGGAAAAAAAAAGAAATTTTTTTTTAAATGAAAAGACCAAAATGCCCTTTAATTTTGGGATAGATGTGTCACACTTGGAAAGTTTAGGGTTTTTGGTGTCGCAAAAAAAAGTTTAGGGTAAATGTGTCACGGTTTGGAAAGTTTGGGGTTTTTCACGGCGCAAAAAAAAGTTTGAGGTAAATGTGTCACTCGGGGCAAAGTTTGGGTTTTTCGTGGTTTTTTCCCTAGTATGATTTATATCTCTAGTATTTTAGGATAGGCACCCAAATACAACATAATAGAGAGTAAAAATAAGAAAGAAAAATTGAGACATAAAATTTATTTTGATACATTCACGTGGTTGGTTACTATCTAAATCAGGAAAGTTCTAGTTCTAGAAAAGATCTCGATGGTTGGTGATGCTAATTACATACATATATGTACAACTTAAAAATTAGTTCACCAGATTCCCTATTTAGGTGATAATATATCACGTGAGTCTTATTAAGATTTGAGATACATGTTGATTATAATAATATGATTTAAATCTCTAGTATTTTAGGATAGGCGCCCAAATACAACGGAATAGAGAGTAAAAATAATACAGAAAAATTGAGACAAAATTTATTTTGATTCACCCTTAAACTAGAATTACATCCAACAGAGGCTTCTACAATAATTAACACTTCACAACCCTAAATTACGATTCTCAATTACAAGAAAAGAGGTTATATATATCCAGTAGTAATTTATAAGCCAAAATCCAAATTATCAATAAAATATGGGCTCAAATTATAAGTTTTTTGGCAGCATGAGCGTGCTATCTGTCGAGGCAAACCCCGACCCTCGCTTGCTTATTAGGGAGCGGGACCTTTGTGTCTCTATGTCGATTAGGAGCATGAAGCATATGCCAACATAGTATTATAAAACTAAACCCTACCCTATTTTAGCAAGTTGGTAGCGTAGGAACTTCAGTCCTATGTTTCGACATGCAATACGCTTATGAGTTTTTCTTCAGCTTATTAACGAAAAGAAAGAAGAAGGTTCGTTTCATGTCTGGGGGGATCTGTACGCTTTGAAACTTGAGGGGTAATACCTTATAAAAAGAAAAAGGAAGGTTCGCTTCCTGTCTAGGATGGATCCGCACGCTTTCTGGCAAGAGAGAGATTGCTGCCTGATTCGTGCACAAGGCAATACTAGCTCATGAAATGTAACATTGCGCCACTCATACTATTGATTAATTTTCTGACCAAATAAATTTTGCAAATTATATTAAAAGAAATCGTTTCCAGGTTATCAAAAAGACCCATATTTCATTTAACAAATCTAATTTTATTTTAATTTAAATATCGAATACTTTTGTGAATCTCAATTGACAAGTGGCCCGACATCAATATGCTCGTTAGGCCTGGATACTCGAAGAGCAAAATGAGTAGGCCTTGGGCGAGCCATTCCCTTCTTGGGCCCGACTCGCTAAGATATGTCCAAACTCATTCGACAATTCGTTAATCATAGGTGGCCTAGGCAACCATTTTCTAAGGGTCGATAATAAGCCTAATCTGTCAGTGAGTTTGGCTTTCTATTTCAATGTGTTTTTGTTTAGAAGAATACATCATGATAAAAAAAATGCTTTTGGAGAAAATATTTTCCAGAAAAATGGATAGTCTTCATTTGTTTGGTGATATATGATCGAAATTGTTTTCTGGTGTTTTAAAATTTAAGACTTTATCTAAAAAAAAATTAAATAAATTTGTTTCTTTTCTTTTTCTTTTTCTTTTTTTCCTTCTCTCTCCCACCCGCCTCTCTGCCTCACCAACCACTCCTTCCTCCTCTCCACCACTACCAATGCCACCGTCTTCGACTAACTTCCCTCCCTCTATGCCAACTCCATCCACCGAAGCTCGGCCGATCTCGAAGCACGGTCGACCTGAAAGCGTAGGTGCGAGTTGACGAGACTTGCCAGATTTCGATGAGTAACCTCATGTTGGCGAGCTCCAGCTCAATAAAAAGAGAGAAAAAAAAAAAAAGATACAAAAGAAAAGAAAAATAAAAATAAAATAAAAACCTAATAGAAACAATTCCAGAAAGTGTTTTTATATCTTTACATTTAGGAATTCATTTTCTTAAATTTATGCATGAATATTTTCGTGGATCAAAAAGTGTTTTTGGTCGACTAGTCATTTTTCGCGAACCAAATGGGTTAAAGTACGGAAAACCAATTTCCAAAAGAACACTTTCTCCCAAACATTTGTACCCTAAGTCTCCTATATTTGCAACTGATCAAATGTATAATTTGAACTTGAATTGATCGCTATAACAAGTTACTACTATGATAAAACCTTGTTTCAAGTATGGCAAATAAAGTCCGTCATATTGATAGTTATTGTCCAGTATTCCAAGACAAAAATAGTTTTTATTCTTTTTATGGTAAAGGATATGTTCACACGGTTATATTCAATCTAAATTAGGAAAGTTCTAGTTCTAAAAAATATTTGAAGGTCGGTAATACTAATAATATACATATATGTACTTAGTAAAAATTAGCTCACCAGATTCCCTTTGAGGTGATTAATTGGTAATATATCACGTGAGTCTGATTAAGATTTAAGATAGACATCGATTATAATTGTATGCTTTAAATCTCTAGCACGTTAGGATTAGGCACTCAAAAACAATGAAGCAAAGAGTAAAAATGAGGAAGAGAAATCGAGATATAAGATTTATCTAGTAGAAGATTTCACTATAATTAGCACATTGCACTTCTCTATTACAACTCTCAATTATAAAAGAAAGAGATTATATATAGGGAAAAAGCTACGAAAAACTCCAAACTTTACCTCGAGTGACACATTTACCCCAAACTTTTTTTTGTGCCGTGAAAAACCCCAAACTTTCCAAACCGTGACACATTTACCCCATAAGGGCATTTTTATCTTTTTAGTTTCTTTTTTTCCTTTTTCTTTTTTTTTTCTTCTTCTTCTTCCCTCTGCTGGCTCCGCCATGGCCGGCGGAGGGAAGAAGAAGAAGAAAAAAAAAGAAAAAAAATTTTAAAAATGAAAATACCAAAATGCCCTCTAATTTTGGGGTAAATGTGTCACACTTGGAAAGTTCAGGGTTTTTGGTATCACAAAAAATAGTTTGGGATAAATGTGTCACGGTTTGGAAAGTTTGGGGTTTTCACGGCACAAAAAAAAGTTTGGGATAAATGTGTCATTCGGGGCAAAGTTTAGGTTTTTCGTGGCTTTTTCCTTTATATATACTAGTAATTATTCATGAGCCCAAACCTAAACTATCAACAAAATATGAGCTTGAATTGTAAAAATCCTCTGAGGAATGCTGACTCCGCAACCCTCGTCAGGCAGCCCCTAGACCCTCGCCCTTTCATCGGGGAGCAGGATCGTTGTGCCTTTCTATTGATTAGGAGTATGAAACACACCCAAACATGGTACTGTAAACTAAACTCTACCATATCTTAGCAAGTCAGGTCTCCCTTTTAGGCATATGGAGATAGGTTGATAAAATGCTAATAAGCAGTCAAGCTTGGTCGATGACTCGGCCCAACCGCAGCGTCATCTCTAAGTCCAGCCCCTGTCGTCTCGGCCTGTCCTCTTTTTATAACGCAACTGACGTTATGCTCTCTATTTCTTGCAAAAGGTAAATGTCTTGAAAGAAGCAATTTTAAATCAATCTCTTGTATTTTTATGACGAGCAGCATCATGGTAGGTAGTGGACGAAATTAATTTATTGCAAGAGTTCATAGTAAACTGAAATTTCAGGGAGCAACTTACGAGTCATGAGTCATTTAGTTTATATATCATTGCCGGTGTAAAAAGTAGTTTTATATTCACCGTTACATGAGTGATATGTAGAAGAGTTGGTGAAAATACTAACTCTATACATGGATGTCCCTCATCCAATTGGTGAATGTGTGGGGATATATTTATATCGACAGTGGATTTAATAATTATCCATTTATTTAAGACATGTCTTGCTTGTGGTGTTTTTAAAATTGATGGGTTCCAGACTCAACTAGTAACACACATGTCTGTTACACGAAGGTAAATTTCTTTGTGTTCTACTGTAAGTTATACATTAAGTTGCATTTTAGGGAAAATTCCAAATAAAAGCCTGAAATACTTTCGTTTTCTCAAATAAGGGTTCGAAGTGGACATTATTTTAAATAAAGACTTGAAGTGGCCAAATTGTGTCAATTAAGAACCTAAAATAGAACTTGTTTCAAATAAGAGTTTGAAGTGGTCATATCAGCTTCTAAAAATGGCATAACCTTTTAGATTAAAGGGTATTTTCGTTTTTTAACTATATATATTTTTATGTTTATGCCTTTTTCTTTTTTTACTTTTCCCCCTTCCCTCCACTATCCATGGTGGAGGTCACTGGACTTAGGCGAGGGCCCTCACTAGTGTCGGGCGTTCCTCACCAAATCTAGTGAGGGTAACCCTCACCCTCGCATACTTGCATGGCCTTACTAGCTCAGGTGAGGTAATGGACTAGCGAGGGTAGCCCCCCTGGCATTAAGCAAGGGCATTCCTTGCTAGATCGGATGAGGGCAAGCCTCGCTCTTGCTTGGCCTCGCCAACTCGGTTGAGGGCGAGGGTTGCCCTCATTGGTGTTGGGTGAGGGTTGCCCTCACTTGGGCTGGCAAGGGTTGCCCTCATGAATGTCGGGCAAGGCTGCCTTTGCTTGATCTGGCGAGGGCAACTCTTGTCAGCATCAAGTGAGGGTTGCCTTGCCCGGGTTGCCTCGACACTAGCGAGGACAACCCTCGCTAGATCTAGCGAGGGCGACCTCCGCCGACCATCGGCAATGGCGACAAGGAAGAAAGAGGAAAAAAGGAAAAAAAAAATAGTTACGATTTCTTTACCAAAATATCCTTTCTTTGATGGTCGAAATAGTCACTGGCCAGTCAAATACCATTATTTGAGATGATTTGGTCATTTCAAGCCCTTATTTGAGAAGATTTGACCACTTCAGGCATTTTTTTTAAACAAAATCAATTTCGAACCCTTATTTAAGAAAATGAGAGTACTTCGAGCCCTTATTTGGAATTTTTTCTGTATCTTATTTCATATGAATCTTCTTCTTTTGAAAAAAAATAAAGATAAAATTCTTAGTTCATATTATACTTATGTAAAATATAGGGATTATTAATAGCTATAAAAAAATTAATTATCGTTGTTATATGATATTTTATGTGTCATCAACTACAATTTCGAAATATTGAGTGTAGATAATAAGAAACTTCCAATGAAATATTTAATAAGAAAAGTTGCTAGAAAGTTAGAATTTTCACTAATGGCTAACTTCCAACATTAATATTTTTCGAATTTTTTATTAATTTATTTTTCCTTTCTCTTTTCCTTCTCTATGTTTTTACTAGTGGCTCGTAAAGGTTCAATAGCCCTTGCTGGCTGCAGGTGAGGGTCACACGGCCCTTGCCTAGTCTTGCATAGAATTGAGTGAGACCATCATGGCCATGGCTAGGAGTTTGAGATTTGACGGTCGAGTGGCTAGTCATAGCTTGAAGCTCACTCCAGATCTCATGTCCATGTTTGTGGCCTTGAGCTTGAAACTCGAGTAGCAGGCGAGGTTGGCCGAGGTTGCTCGCCCACGACCTAGAAGGCCATTGCCGCTGAGGCTGAGGTCGCCTCGTCCATATCTAGGCAAGGGCTGCACGGCCCTCACCTGCGGTCGACGAGAGCCCGGCCCCTTAGTTGTCGGTGGTAGCCTTCATTACTGGAGGTCGTGGCCTCAAATTTAAGGCCGCACCTCTGAAATATGACTTGGAGCTAGAGGGGCTTGGAGGATTTTTTTGATGGTGAAAGCTACCAGGATGGTGATGGATGGAGGGTTGGAACGGTGGTGAGGTGGTGGTGGAGGGTGAGTCACAAGGTTGAGTTGATCACGGGGCTGCGTTTCCCATGGTGATTTGGTCGTCGTCTAGAGGTGAAAGGAAGAAGATGAAAGAAAAAATAAGGAAAAAAAAGAATAAAAGAATAAAAAATAAAAATTCATAAATTAATAAAATATTATAAACAATTGTTCATGTTAGTACTGGCTATACTATGTAAGATAGTCAGAGTCTACATTAGCGAATTCCTGCCAAAATAAGTTGGATGGATTCAATTGAAAAAGATAAAAAAATTTATGATTCAATTAATAAAATTAAAATATTTAAAATTGAATTGATGAAAGTGTAAAAGAATTTAAGAATTATTTGGATAATTTTTCCTTTTTCAAGAAGAATGATCAACCTTTTGCTATCTAGGGTCCTGCGTGTCAACTTTAGAGGCAGCCGTTGGAGAAAGAGCTTGTTATTGTACATTTAAAAAACATAGATGGTGAAGATTGGAGAGATAGGCGCATTAATTTATGGACGTCTAATCCGCAATTGCTACAGGTAATGATCGACCTTTTGCTCTCAAGTCTCGAGACGAAAAAGCTTCGAGGCATAGAGGTTTTTTTTTTTTTTTTTTTTTTTTTGAGCAAACATGCTAATATGCATTAATAATTAAAGATTTTTGTACACATATCTCTAGCATCATCACATAATAAATCCAAAAGAGCAGACGGGTGGTTATTAACCCAATTTCTACCTAGGCAGCCTATTCGTTGGGCTTTGGCTAGCCAATCAGCCACTTTGTTTGTTTCTCGATTACAATGGGCTAAGAAAATACTTGGCAAGTCTTCCAGTTTACGCTTTGCCCTATCCACTAAAGGTTGAACCTCCCAATTTAGGGTGTTTGCAGAGAGAACCGCATCCACCAGCAAACTACAGTCAAAGTGTATAATTACATGGATGTTAACATAGTCTTAGACCTTTTAAATTTGTTTATTAAGTCCTAAATCTTTACAGAATTCCATTGTAGTTCTTCTTGCCAAGTTTCATCGGAAATCACTGATGTGGTGATGTACCACGTAGGAGGTTGACGGCGACTCAATGATTTTCGATGAAAATTGATGGGATGCATAAAAGTTTAGGATTACATTAATATAATTAGAAAGTTTACAAATGAATTGACATCTATACCATAAGTTTATGACCAATATTGCTGCACCAAAATGAATTTGTGTCATTAAAAATTGTGAGTTTCATGTGGGTCCCATCAAAGACTATGGTCTAATTTCTAGTGCTTCAATGTTGTTTAGATAAGGATAATTACCTTATAAAAAGTCATAGACTTATTGCATTTATGTTAATTTTTTAAACTTTTCAATTGTAACAATTTAGTCATGAGCATTTTCATGTTTTACCCAATTTGGCTAATTTTGATTAGAAATTACTGATGTAAGTGTTAGTCGTCCTAAGTGGCACAATCGGTATTGACATGGACATTATAAAATAATAATATTTTAATTTTCTTTACTCTTTTCCTTCATTCTTTCCTTTTTCTTCCCACCATGGCTAGTGAGGGTTGCCAAAGCTCGTTAGCCACTGGGCGAGAGATGTGAAGCTTCGTCAATTGCTAGAGAGGGCTGTAGCCCTCGGCTAGATCATGGGGAGGTAGCCTCACTCATGGTCGCACCTATCCGTACCATTGAGAGGCACAACCATGAACAAGGCTAGTTGGCAAAGGTGGCCATGGCCTTGCTAGGTACGGTTTAGGCTACCTTCGCTTGCAGCTATGAAGGCCTTACCCAAATCTCAATGAGGCTAGGCAAGGGTTGTGATCATGGGCTGCGAAGCCCTCGTTGGTGGGAAAAAGAAAAAAAAAAAGAAGAAAAAGAAAAAAAATGAAAATAAGAAAAGAAAGAAAAAAGAAAAAAGATTAAAAATAATTGTTTATGTAAGCGCCGGTCATGCTATGTAAGATAATCGATGTCTACGTCAGTGATTTCGAGTCAAAATTGATTAGATAGACTTAGTTGATAAAATGTGAAAATAATTAGAACTAAATTAATACAATCGAAAAATTTACGACTGAATTAACACACATGTAATAAGTTTAGGACTTTTTTTTAATTTTTTGTAATTCTCCCACTTTAGATGCTCTAGGGAGAATATGTGCTTCTTTTTGGTGGAATATGTAAACGGAGACCAAAGAAAGATATTAAGTATCCGAATTCCATCACATATCTTGATATGAAGCAGAGGTTAATGACATAAGAGGGATCGTATGGTCGACTCCATGAGTAAGACATGGTTATTGAACGTTATTGGCGTACAAGTAACCACTCAACATTCCTAAGCCTGCATTCAACGGTAAAATAGCTCTCTTTAGCAATCTCGGTCTAATAAACTATGCGGATCACATATTAAGAAATAGTAAAATTCGATATGTTTCCTTATAAAAATATATGTTGGGAATAACCGATTTTCTAAAATTGATTCGACATTAAATCGAACCCCTAAAATGAATGCGGAAGACGAGTCCAGGAAAACACATGTATCACTGATCAAAAAGTACATCACAAAATCGAACTACCTTGTTAGCTACAGATTAAACACCGATGTTGATATGAGGAAAAAAAAAAAAAACTGATTACATTCTATTCGATGACGTATATTCGCCTTGAAGAGGAGAAAATTTTGTCTCTTTTTTGGGGTCTATTCTTCTTTTGCCTTTTTGGAGGGGGAGAGGGAGGAAGAATGTACATATATTGAAAAGGTACGTTCCTCCATTTTCTTTCCTTTCTTAAATACGTCTCCTCTAAATGACGTATCTCTTTAACGTAAAACGTTTCCCCAAAAGTCATAACCCTTCGACGTACCCTTCCATTCATGGACCCTTATCTTGCGGGCTGAGCTTTTAGGCCCAACATGGGAGGACGGGCAAACTTAGGCCCATCCACACTTTAATAAAACCATCAATATAAATTTCTTGATTATCTTAATATTGGTCATTGTTCACATAATATGAGTTTGCTCGATATTTTTTAGAGTTATTTGGTGGGGATTGTTGTGGTACGTCGGTGATGTGCGCTGTGCTCTATGCGCGAGACATCTCTTCCTAGTGCATGATGTATCTTTCTCGGTGCTAGCATCCCAAATAGACCGCTCCATTTACAATAAGACATAAAAGTCCTCTTCCATTGCATGAGCACATGAAAGACATTCTCAGCCACCAACTTCGAATCTCTCTCTCTCTCTCTCTCTCTCTCTCTCTCTCTAAAATAAACAAAATAATTGAAAAAATATGTTTTTTTTTTTTTGTCGGTAATTGAAAAAAATATGTTAAAGAACAAGAAAAGTATACCTGTTATAAAATAGAGAAAATTACTTAATTAGTCACAAACATTAAACCAGTTAAAATGAGTTATTGACCCATTTTTTAATGGGTTATAAATGAGTTAATTATATTAAACAAATATGTTTAAACATAATATGAATGTTAAATGAATTATAAATGGGTCATAAACGGATTTATAACTAATTTAAATTCAACCCACTTTTATGACTTTTTCTTATTTTTTATTTCTCTTATTGAGCGCGCGCTCACTCACTCCACACTTTGACAAATATTTGGTAACCATCCTCTTAAAAGAAATTAAAGGCAAGAAGCATATTTGTGGACTTTATCTTTTGGGGCTTGGGTTTTGGTGGTTAAAGGAGGTGGTGGTGGAGAGACTGCAAATAATATAGAAGTAGGGTTAGGCATTGCTTAGGATACCGTATAAAAGCATTTCTAATAATATGGGTCAAGCTAGGACTTTTTTGCATATAAATGGATCAAAATTAGTTAAATCAATCTATTTAGGTCGATCCATTTTCGATCAACCTAACCTAACTTGATTCACCCATTTAACGGGTTTAATAAACATGTTATACATATGTCAATCTAATCATAAATTTTTCGATAGTACCAATTTAGTTGCAAAATTCAAAATGGTCTTTCCGACCAATATTCTCTAGAAATTGTCGACATGGCAATCTAGTCATTGTTAGTTGTCTTATACAGCATACCACCATATCAGCAATTTTCGACAAAAATTGGTCAAAAAGACTATATTGAAATTCTGCACAAAAATATAGGACTAAATTGGTAAAATTGAAAAGTTCAAAATTAAATTGACATCCATATAATAAATTTATGATCGATTGGGCAATTTCTTCTTACAAAATAAGACACAAGCGACGGCTCATAGCACCAACTATGATAATTTGTTATAATGAAATTACATGAATATAACTAATTAATCCCATTCCTTTGTAATCAAAACACTCGTGCACACACACAACATATATATATATATATATATATATATATATATATATATATATGTATGTATGTTTATTATATGTATGCGTAATTCATTAGTTACAATGGATTATCTTAAAAGGGGATGCTACCAGCCACGATTGCAACTTACGACTCAAAGTTGATGTAATAATGATCTCCTCCATGATGATGTCCCTCCCTCCCACCTTGTAAAAGCTGTAAAACCCCCCCGATTCCCTCTTCAAATCTCGTCCTCCGCTTGTGATCTTTGGACCACACGACAAGAATCCAAAAGCTTTGAGCTTTTACCCTCGGATTTTGGTTTTTTTTAAAAGCCGGATAGACTCCTCGTTTCTTTCTTGGCATGAACCCGCTTGCATTTATAATGCATCCTTAAACTCCTAATTAGGAAATAATCTTGACTCCTTAATTAGGAAATAATTCCTCTCTATGTTTGTGCAAAGTAGAAGAGAGTGAGGTGTACAGAGGGGCCTCGACACGGTCAAATCGTGGCATGCATTGTCCCCTCCGGAGGTATCAGCCATAACTGCGCTCACCTGCCTCTACCACTTTTTGTCGGTCCAATAAGAATAATGATGATGATGATGATATTAAAAATAATTATAATGAGAGCCTTAAAATTTGTCAAGGTAATGTATCGGGGTTCTAAAAATTTCATTCCTTATATTTGGGTTTAAAAACTTGCTATGGATGTACCACGTGAATATTCTTTTATCTTTTCAATTCCTTATGAAAAGCTTACGGGGTTAACGGTACCACTACCTTTTCCTCAACTATCAAATGTCAAAGGTCTCTTAAATAAATAAACCAATTAAATGACTAACGTACCAAACAAATATGACAAACATAGGGTAAAGTCCACCTATGGTCTCCAAATGAAAGTAAGGGTAGAACCACCTAATTTTCCCCTTCATAATGGTTTTCATCGGAAGCTCTGCGAGATTTTATTCAAAGTGCCTCAATTACTAAGTTAAATGGATAAATAAAAGGTCACTATTTTGAATGATTAAAATTCAAATTTGTACTAGGTTTTCCATTGTTTATTTTCTTCCTATTTCTCGGCGAAGAAGATTTTTTTTTTTGTCAGACCTACTCTATACCTATTCTGCACTCACTTTTAGACTTTTGCCCTGCCTCTTGCAGGGCGTGGGCGTCGAAACCCACTCCTGAAACTTGCACGTCCCCACCCCATTCCTTCCTGAGATTACCTAGTGCAAAGTTTAAGAGGATTTCAATGATTCTTCTAGTTCAAATCCCGGTTGTTAATGAAAAAGAGGAAGATAATCCTACTTAATTGTTTGTCGATTTAAAATGAAGTAATCGTCACACGCGCGTAGAGTGGGGCAATTATTTTTTTTACATAAATCCATATATATATTTTGCTTAATTTATCTGGCTTATTATTGTGGGGTTAAGATGAGAAATTGAGAATGGAGATTATAAAGAAATAGGTAAATGGCAAAAATATATGTGAAACGAGTGGTCCTTAATGGAAATATGTATAGTGCCGACACTTCTACATGACTATAACGTAATCACTTCCAAAATAGAGACATGCCTCTTGATTTGATGCCGTCCTCATAATTTTTGATCCACAACCTGCTCTTTCTTTAATGTCTTTTCTTAGCCGAAAGGGTAACGAACGAGATAATATAATCAAAGTCACATTGATTGATATCCGGAAATAGACACATAGAAATAGACACATTATGGAATAAATGTATCCCAAAAAAGAATAAAAAGAAACTCAGGTATTATCAATTGAGGTGACCGACGAGTCATGTCCCTTGAAAAGTACGAGGTCTCAATGTTGATTTTCTTTACGCCAATCTAATTCGGAAGATGAAAGTTTGGCTCCAATCTTAGTAATATCACCTAAATCCAGAATGAAATATAAGGAGGGATAAAAGTCAATCTAATTCGGCAAATGAAAATTTGGCTCCAAACTTAGTAATATCACCCAAATCCAGAATGAAATATAAGGAGGGACAAAAAAAGAAAAAGAAAAATGCACAACAAATTAAAGTACAAAATAAAAAAAAAGGGGAAAAAAAATAAAGGAGAACAAGATAAAAGTTCCACTTATTAGTGATGTGTTGTGATCAATATCACCTAAGTGCAGAATGAAAAAACAGTGAAATTAAGAAAGAAGGAGAAAAATGCAGAAATAATAAAAGGAGAACAAGATAAGGAATTGCACTTAGTAGTGAGGTGCTGTGATCATTATACTTCATTGAGGGGGGTTTGGGGCCCCTACCATCCAACCGAGGAGACACCTTTCCAGGTTAGCAAGCGTGATACCAACAGTCATTATAATAATATCGTCACACACCATATATGCCCAATCCCATCATCATTCATTCCGCCGCATCATTCCGCAGTCAAAAGTGGTGATGCAATTTTTTTTTTTTTTGCTTATAACGAGGGAGGAAAATTCAGCAAAAAGGGAGTGGAAGACAAGGAGCACAGAACAGGAAGGGGGGTCCGATCTAGTGGTATTCCTAGGGATAGATCATCTCATCTTTTACAAGATCACGAGTTTAATTTGTATCACGAGTGACTTTTTGAAACCGGCTCACGCCTTATTGTTTTGATCGCTTAGGCCTTGCATGACAAAATTTCCGTTTCCCAATTTCTCAATTTCTCTGTTCCTAGCAAGAGATTTGGAACAGAAACCCGTTTGGTAACGCAAAATGATTTCTCTATTTCTGAAACAAATTTCTTCTTCAGAAATTGTTTTGGAGGAGAAATCGGAAGCTAGAAAATTGTAGGCTTTTTATTTCGTTTGAGAAATAGAAATTATTTTCTTTCCCATACCCACTCCTTCAGTAAACAAACCCTAGTCGACCCTCTCTCCTCACCTTTCCCATTTCTCCCCTCCTCAAACTCCGAGTCTATTTTTTATATTATTTTATTATAATTAATATTTTAATTAATAAATAAAAATAAATAAATTATTTATTTTCAGAAAATCAAAAAATGATTTATTTTCGAAAAATAATTAAAAAATAAAAAATATTTTATTTAAAAAAAGAAAATAAAAAATATTTATATTTTCCAAAAAAATTCAAAAATAAAAAAGTCAAAAATTCATAAAAAGCCAAAAAGACTTGTATTTTCTTTAAAATACCAAAAAATCCAAAAAAAGTCCCTTTTGTGTTCAAAAAATAGAAAAAAACCCAAAAAATGTTTTTTTCTTCAAAATGCATGGAAAATCCCTCAAATATCCAAAAACCTTAGGGTTTAAACAATATTAGGTACCGAAAGGGCATTAGTGATTAACTAAGTGTAATCAAGTCCCCGATCCTAATTTCTCTAGTTGCATAGGAGCGAGTATTTCTCCCAATACTTCGCATGGGTTTCTAATCAACCCACCCCAAATTGGTTAGTGGTGACTCCATTTTAAAAATTAACTTACAAGTTAAAAAATTAGATTATTAAAGTCGTAAATTGGTGGACTTGGGAGAGTCCGGGCCTAATAAATTTAGTCGAACCATTAGTCTCCGCCGACACTTGTACCTAACTGCGGGTGCCGAAAAAAGAGGTCGCGACAATTTGTAAATCAAAAGTCTATTTGAAGAAATTGTCTAATCAATCTTAAATCTAGATGCCAAAGTTCAAAATTTTACCAATTTAGTCCAAAATCGACACCCGAACCCCTAGAGTGCTAAAAGTTGGCACAAATGGATACTTAAAAGTCAAAAGTTGCGAAAGTAACAAATCTTGAATAAGGAGAATAAATACATTCACTATTTGCATATTAGCATTTGAAAATACCAAATCTTTTATAGTTTGCATATTAGCATTTTTTTATACTAATTACTAGCTTTTATTTACATAAATTGCTAATGTTTTGAAGTTCCTAACTACTTTATCGAATTACCAATCTAAATTAAAGTGATTTACCAACTTTTATCAAATTAAATTACCATGACAAATATCAAGAAGGGTGAGGTAAAAGGATGGGGACAGCATGATTCATAGAAATAGAATTTTTTTTTTTCGTTATCAAACGGATTTGTTTCGAAATAGAAATTTTGAGTTGTTATCAAACGGGTTTCTTTATTCAAATTTGTCCGGGAATAGAAATTGATTTCTCGATTTCGACGAGAAATCAATTTCTTCAACAGAAATTTTGTCATGCGCAGCCTTAGTATCTTGTGTGGAGAGGTTTTTTTCTTCCTAACATTTTCGGTGGAGAAACGATGACACGGTTTTCACTCTTGAGCCTTCGAGTCACGGGTAGAGCGAGTGACTATGACTCAATCCAAATTTTCTGTAACAGATGTGAGATCTTATGATAACATCAAAAAAGGGCCGTTAGTATTGGTTGCTCTTTCCCAACCCTTTATCAATAAAAAGAGAAGTATTGAAAGGTTGATAGGGGGTTTTCCGATCTAGTGGTATTCCAAGGGATAGATCGTCTCGTCTTTTACAAGATCACGAGTTTAATTTGTATCACGAGTGACTTCTTGAAACTGGCTCATGCCTCATTGTTTTGATCGCTTAGTATCTTGTGTGGAGAGGTTTTCTTCTTCCTAACATTTTTGGTGGAGCAATGATCACACGGTTTTCACTCTTGAGCCTTCGAGTCACGGGTGGAGCGAGTGACTATGACTCAATCTGAATTTTCTGTAACGGATGTGAGATCTTATGATAACATCAAAAAAGGGCCGTTAGTATTGGTTGCTCTTTCCCGACCCTTTATCAATAAAAAGAGAAGTACTGAAAGGTTGATAATGGGGGGGGGGGGTCCGATCTAGTGGTATTCCTAGGGATAGATCGTCTCATCTTTTACAAGATCATGAGTTTAATTTGTATCAAGAGTGACTTTTTGAAACTGGCTCGTGCCTCGTTGTTTTGATCGCTTAGTATCTTGTGTGGAGAGGTTTTTTTCTTCCTAACATTTTCGGTGGGGCAATGATGACACGGTTTTCACTCTTGAGCCTTCGAGTCACGGGTGGAGCAAGTGACTATAACTCAATCCAAATTTTCTGTAACGGATGTGAGATCTTATGATAACATCAAAAAAGGGCCGTTAGTATTGGTTGCTCTTTCCTGACCCTTTATCAATAAGAAGAGAAGTACTGAAAGGTTGATATGTAAGTGTTATATTAAACATTTCAAATATTTGTTTTTTTGCGATCCTTTTGTTTTATGAAAAAATAAATGATTTGCAAAATATTTTTATTATAATGACCGCTTGTATTGCTTGAGATATAATATCAATAAAAAATATTTTCTTATCGATGGCAATCTATATTTAAACATTTTTATGAATGATGAAAATATTTTTTGTTCATTCATTTTTATAAATAATACAAACAATCATTTTGAGGAAATTTTTTTGCAAATCATTTTCTCTAGGTGTGTTTATTTAGCAGAAAATTTAATGATATGGGCAAAATGTTTTCTAGTAAAACATTTCTTAGGAATATAGGTAGTTTTCCTTTGTTTGATAATGTATAATCGAAAATATTTTTTGATGTTTAGAATTATTCGAAAATGATTTCAATCTTATAACTTTATTTCGTATAAAAAAAGAAGTTTTTAAATTTTTTAAATTTTAAAAAATTGGAATTTTATTTAATTATTCTCATAACTTTATTTCAAATAAAAAGAAGTTTTAAAATTTTTAATTATTTAATTATATTCTTTTTAAAATTTTCTCTTTTCAAAAAGTTCAATTTTAAAATTTAAAAAAAAAATTCATTTTTTTTTTTTTTTCTTTTTCTCCCTTCCTTCGTCGTTAGTGGCTCGTGATAGCCATAGGTAAGCTTCGCCTTGTCGAGATTGGGTGAGTTGCGAGCTTGCCGGTCTTAGAGGAGCCTAAGTTTGCCTGGATTTGGCGAGCCTTGAGCTGGCCACGATTGGGAGAGCCCGAGGAAGAAAGGGGAAGAAGGAGAAATGAAAGGAAAGAAAAGAGAAATAAAGAAAAAAAAAGAAAAGAAAAAAGATAGTAATAAACATTTCAAATTTTTTTACAATAATTAAAAATTAGATTTATTTATAAAATTTATTTTATTAAAATAATTTTTTTTACTGACCAAAAAAATAATTTTTTTGTGAAACAAATGCACCCTAAATATTGGTTTAAAAGGCTAAAAAAAAAGAAAAAGAAACCACAGCTTCTTCTTAGAGGATAAGATTGCCTTTTGCCAACAAATAGAAAAGCACTAAAAAGCACATCGAGCACATGAACAGAGCCCCACTCAAACCCCCTCAATCAAGCACATCCATAGCCAACTTATCAAGCAAACAACTCAATATACAAAGAACAATTCTCTAAACCATATAATTTTTTAAAAATTTTTCCAGATAGTCAGCTAATAAATCAAATTTCATAAATTTCATTGCCATTTTTTGCTAATGTCACTACAATTTTATGTGATGATTATTGGGCAACAACTAAAAAAGTAAAATCCCATTTTTCATATAATAAAGTTTAATGAAACATGCCCGATACTTTTATTAACTTTTTTCCTTTTTTCGGTCCCAAAAGTTGGACAAAGTTCTTTTCTTTTATACATGCAAAAAAAGTGCCTTTTGCTCCACTCAATATCTATACGAAATCTCGCTCGCTCTCTTTCTTGGAGAGCAGAAATGGACGAGTCTTGGCGGATGCGCATGGGAATGCACGTCCGTTCTCCGCCGCAGCCCGCCGCCGGGTCTCCCCCGCCATCAGACCTCTTGCGGCGGAGGGGGGCGCCGCCTCCGCCGCTCTCCTCCGAGACCCTCGACGTCGACGACTTCTCCGACGTCTTCGGCGGCCCGCCGCGCACCGTCCTCCTCCGCAAGTTCTCCGGCGACTTCGCGCCCTCTGATCCTGTCTCCAGCTTCTACGATGAGGTGTTCCGCCCCCCGGAGTTCGCCTCCCCGGCGAAGAAGCCCGGCCGGAGCCTGCCGGCGTTCAGGATCCCGGCGGCGGCGGAGGTGTTCTACAGGGATGTGTTCGGGTCGGATGGAGTGCGGAGGTCGAGGGAGCGGTCACGGCCGGGGTCGAACGTGATGTCTGGGTCGAAGTCGAAGTCGAATTCGTCGTCGGCGCTGAGCTCAGAGGAGCTGAGCCCTCTCCGGCCGGTGATCGGAGACGACGTCGGACTGTCGTCTTTCACTTCAAAGCTCAGGTAGATATGCTGAACTTCTGCTGGCTTGGTTTCCAGGTTAAACAGCTGCTACTAAAGAGAGATCTCTGTATTTTCTGATTTTTTTTTTTTTTTTTAGTTGAAGTGAATTTAAGTTCCATATCAAATCCTATGTATCTTGAAGTCGTTCTGAATCGAGATCAGATTGAACAAGAAGAATAATCATCAAGAAATGCAACGTTTGCGAAAGTTGTAAGAAAGATTACGTGATTCTGCAACTAAATTGCGTGTTGATCGATGTCGATAGGCCGATCAACGTGCCGTGTCGATGGAATTCAATCGCAGCTGCTGCCGGTGATCAACTGAAGGAGCATGGAATTCCGGCATTTCCCTACAGCCCACCTTCGTGGCCCGACGAGCGACTTACTGAGCAAGAACACAGATCGAACTCGAGATGCTCTTACAATGGCTTTGCGCGGCCCGTTCCGTCGCCAGAATCTGTTAACGAAGAACCGAGCTCGCGCCGGCGGATGAAAATATCGGTTGACGACGACGACATGGAGATCAACTCCCCATCGTCTGTGATCTCTTCGCTCTGTCAAGATCCTGAAGGCAACAGCCTCAGCATCCGAGATCGGGTTCACATCGTCCGGGAGCGAGAGATAGAGGACCAAGACGAGGATGAGATATCAGGTTCTTTTGTCATTGAGATCGGCACTTCGAATCGCCAGGATGGCTCCGGTGAAGCATTGGGGATCGATGAGGCGATCGCGTGGGCCAAGGAGAAGTTTCGAGCGCCGGACGACAAGAAAGACCGATGGGGCGCGACAGAGCTTGAGAAACAGAACTCTCCCGAAACTGAAGGTAATGTTACTGATTTTAGCTTGAGCGACGCTCTGGCCAATTCGGCTGATCATTTTGGCGATGCAAGGCTGACGATCGATCTCTTTGTTGTCTGCAATTCAGAAGAGAGGTCAAAAGCTTGTGAATTTCTCGACTCAAGCGGACACGGCAAGATGCAATCTTCAGAGGTAAACAGTTCTAAGCAGATCAATCAGTGCTTATGCCACAGACATGACCTCATCTGAGTGACATTGTTTTCTCAGCTTGATTAGAAATAGGAAACGAAATCGACCGTGAGTAAATTGCGTTGGTCCGACTTCTTATGAGACCTCGTGATTCTGTATTTGTCAGGAGGAACAAGATGAATGGACGGGAGAAGACGGCAGCGGCACCCTATCAGAGAAAGAAGTAAGCTATTCCTCATCTATGTCCATTGCTTTAAACTATACTGCACAAGAAAACTTTGAATTGATGAGAAGGCCAACAATGCATTCGAAAGAAATCGACTGTTCTGTGCAAAACATTAGTCCTTTGGCCTGAGGAAGAACGATGATCGAAAACACCGAGTCTGCATTCGATGCATTTGAGAATCTGTGGCATAATTATCTGTCGACGACATTGTCATTAGCTCTTGTACAGAGTAAAGGCGAACATCGAGCTTTGCTTGCAGTTTGATAGATCATAGATTCTAACGGCTCGTGTTGTGTAGAAGGAAATGGAGCTGTTGGATCAGAACTTACGGGCGTGGTTGGCCGGCAAAGAAACAAATATCCGGCTACTCCTCTCGACGCTACATCAGGTACTTAGCTCTCTCTGTGTCTCTCTATCTTTCCCTGGAACCCATCTCGCATGTTTTTTGATCCTTTAGTCTTTGCTCATGTCGGGCCTCACGGGGGCGGTGGCTGGTTTCAGATCCTCTGGCCGAACAGCGGTTGGAGCTCGGTCCCGGTGACGAGTCTCATAGACAGCTCTCAAGTGAAGAAGGCTTACCAGAGAGCGAGGCTGTGTCTCCACCCTGACAAGCTCCAGCAGAAAGGCGCGACCACTCGGCAAAAGTACATCGCCCAAAAGGCCTTCTCTACCCTCCAGGTAAAAGCAAAATCTGTTCTTCTCGACCTAACCTTGCGCGTGTTGGATGTTGGCGTTGGTAAGTGACGCTTAGCGATTGCTGCTGTAACTTTTCAGGAAGCTTGGGGTGAGTTCGTCTCTCAGAATGCCCTCTTTAGCTAAGTGCAGAAGTGGGCGAGGTCCGAACCTTCTCCATTGCTCAGAAAGCCGATGGATCTTGAAACTTCGGCTAGGAGATCCGAGTTCGAAGCGGCTTGTCGATGATTGCCGTGGCTATTCCCATCTGGCATTCTCCCCAAGCACTCGAATCACGCCTGAATATCGCCTGGAAAAAGTTTTGTACTATAGTTTCTCAGTTTGTGTTTGGTGCAGTCTTGACAATATTGCAATCTGCCTTCTGTTTTGTCAATAGCAAAGAAAAAGGGGATGGAAACTGACTGTTGATTTGCGCATATGATGTGAGATTTGCGCTTTGGCTTTCTGTAATATGGACATTCTTCAGACAATGAGTTCTTTTTAGCAACATGACTTTATAGTGAGTATTGAGAGTCATGTCAATAAATTGGTAGGATATGGTGTTCGGTTTTCTTTTCTATTTTTATTCTTTTGCTCATATTCAAAGTCTTAACTTCTATATAAAGTGTAACAGAAAGACAATTTTCTGTCTGTACTAATAGTTCTCAGTTTTTTTTTTTTTTTTTTGGGGGGGTCTAATTTTAATGATATTTAAACAAAAAAAAAAAATACACTTGGACTAAAATGGTCGTTAACATCATTCATGTTTCAATGCCATATAGAAGAGAGAAAAAAAAGTAGTCATGTCAACATTTTTCGTTCGATGGAGTTAAAGAAATGATTTGATTACACCAATTTGACAAGTTTTAGGATATGATTACATTTTTTTTATTAGTTTTAGAACTCAATTATATTTGATGACAAGTTTTAGCAATTCTGATGTACTAATTCTAAATTTTTCTATTAGATCATGAATTTCTCGATTTGGATTGATTATGCCTAGATCTTTGAGGCTTTGGCTCAATAAATAAGGATGAAATAGAAATACAAAAAAGAAAAAAAAAAAAAAAAAAATAGCGATGCCATTACGACGGTAATTGTTATTTTTGTCCCACATCGCTGGTAAGATCCTGTTTAAACATCGTTATAAGCTAACTAGATTCTCAAGCTAGTAGCTCAAGGTGTTAGGACAATAAGTCAACAATGTATATCAAGCATATTGATTGATCACCGACAAAAATGTGCTTGATATACATTGTTAGCTCCCTATTCTAGGTGCTTAAGCTTTTTTGGTAGGATTGTTGTTAGCCTTATTATTTTCTAAAATGGCTTTGTTTCCCTTCTTTTCCTTTCTCGATTTCGTTCCATTTTTATCGGACGTAATCATCACAATATGAAGATGTCTTTTCGTTACAGAAATGGAGAATAATGTAAGAATATACATTGCTAGGTCGGTAATGGAAAATGAGACGTGTGAAATATTGGTATCGTTTTTACAACGTGAAAAAATGAAAAATCATTGTAAGCTTTGCCACATGGAATAACAATTTCAGACACGACTTTATACCATGACTCGATATAACATTGAGCCAGTTGTAGTTAATACGAGTCAAGTACCTAAAAGCATCGGGACTCGTTCTAAGAAATCCCGATTCTTCATCGAATAATTCAATATTTGAAATATTTTTGCAATATAATGAAAAAAGAAGAAGAAATCATCGAATACATGAAACCACAACATAATTCTCATCATTTGGTGGATTATAAAAAATTTTCAAACCATTTTAATGATACATCGACTAAATGCCTCACGTCTTCATGCAACACCTAATTAATAGTTCTGGAGGTCATTTTATTCAAGGATTTTCATATATTTTGCGACGGAAAAAGTGCACTAAAGGTCCTAAACCTTACATTAGGAATATGACAAAGTTTGAAACTTTTCAATTGATTTAACTAAACCGTAAATTTTTTTTCTAAAAAGTACAATAAAATCTTTTTGATAAAAAAATACGTACATTTATTTTGCATCACTTAAAAATTGCCTATGTAACATATTTCAGATGCACTTTTTACCTTAAGTTTTAAGACTTAATAGAATATTTTTAATAGAGATTTAAGACTTAAAGTGAAGCAATCGAAAAGTTTATCGCTATTTTGTACTTTATGGTGAAGATTTAAAGAATTTATCGAGGGAAATTACCAAAAAAATCATTAACCTATTGTAATTATGTCAATTTAATCTTAATTTTTTTTATCAATTCAATATCAGACCTTTTATTTGTGCCAATTTAATCCATTTGGCTAATTTTAACGTGAATAATTTTTTTTGGATTTTTTATTTTTATTTTTCCTATTTCTTCCTTCGTTTATTTTTCCCCATAGTGGTTGGCAAGGCTTCATCTAGAATTATAGGCGATCGGGTGAGGGTAGCGAAGCCCTTGTCGATTGTGGTTGAATGCAATCTTGCCTGCGGCTAGTGAGCCGTGGTTGCCTTCACTTGTGGCCCCTAGGGCCTGTGTCAAGACTATTTTATGCGTGACTCTTGAAGGTCAATACGATTTCTCTTGCAATTTGGGCATGAAGCATGGGAATTGTGGGTGAGACTTGTGGCCAGCAAGGGCACGGCAAGGTTGGCTTGGACCGCGGCCCTCACTAGAGCCTCGTTGGTAGCCGGAGAAAAAGCCAAAAAAGAAAGGAAAAAGAAAGAGAAAAAATTTAAAAATTAAAATATCATTAAAAATTATCTATGTTTAGCATCCATATAAACATTGGCCCATCAAAATTAGTCGGACAGATTAAATCGACACAAATTTAAAAAGGTCCAAAAACTAAATTGAAAAATAACACATTTAAGACTATTTAGGTACAATTGTAATATTTTTATGACTTTTAGTAATTTTACTACTTGATCAAACCAAAGTTTAAGACTCAATTATATTTTTATGTAGATAGACTTACCACGTGGTTACAGAAAAAAGGAATGCTTGTGTTTTACAATGGTTTCTCTTGATTTTTCAAATATTTCATAGGCTGAATTTCACGCATGAATAATGAGATCTTCATTGCCTCAAGTAAACGACTTAATGAACTTCGATTGGATTCCTTATACACTAAAAACACGTCGAGAGAGAGAGAGGCGTGCCAGCCACTAGCATCGAAACCTTGCTGGTCCCTCTCGTCGTCGAGCAACAGCTGAAGTGAACTCAATACGCAAAGTAAAATACCAACCCTTCTCATTTCATGAAGGAAACGGCAAAGCCTAGACGTGAATCAAAAGGTCATTACATAAACGACTAAAGTCATCAACTAAAGAATTGCTCAATAAAACAACAGCCCGACTCAACGGCGGAACGTGTGGTAGAGGCAAGTAAAGAGAGAGAGTTCCGACTCCAGTATTACAATGATTCGCAGAATTCCATGCGAAAAAGCAAGGAAAGAGCAAGAACATTCCCACCTATGATATATACCAACTTTCCAATCCAGTGTAGGAAAGTAAAAAGCACAAAAGCAAGCCAATTGGTCGGTCCACCGACATTTAATGTGTGGTAAGCAACCATCAAGATCTAGCATCTGCAGCACCTGTAACGGACAAAACCATATGAAAGAGTCAATTTGTCACACGCCTACAATGGTAACTAATCAAGAAGTGTTGGTCGGGTGAAGAGCGGGGTTTAATGATGTTGCAGTTCAGACAATTACCAAAAATTGACTTGCATTTGGAGCGTGAATAATTCGTGAATGATTAAAGTAAGTGCACGTCTGCACAAATGGTGTCATGAACTTATAAACATTTGATTCATGTTCAACTTAATTTATCTAGTAGAAGAGCATGCATAGAAGGCAATCCAAACAATTGCACAATGTCACGATTTGCAACCTTGTCTAAGATGCAGCTAGAGGATGGTTACGTGACAGAAACGAAGTTCTGAAACTCTCCATCTGCTTATGGCAAATAAAAATCAAATATCATGTAACCAAGTACGGGAAATTTTTGCACATCCAACATCTGCAACAAGCTTACCACTGAGAGTTTCTTCCTCGATTACTTCATCTGTTTTCCAGACAATATCCTTCAGCCCAGTTGAAAGGTTATTGTAAAACTGCAGAAAATAGGTTAGTGGTGCATGAGGTCGGACCAGAATTGAAATGAGAGAAAAGTACGAACATTGATTTTTATGAGTCAACAAAAAAGAAAAAAGACATGACAATAATACAAACAAAAGACTGCATTCCAGGAACTTGTTCAGGAAATGTATCTCGCCATTTTTTTCTTTCAAGCTGTTGAGAAATACAAATATCTTCCTTGAGAACACTCCTCATACCAAATACCCTCCTCATATTCTGGAACCTATAATTACCATCCTCACCCTTTGCATTGGAGTATCTTTCAAATGGGGAAGATACAACGGTCATTAAGGTTTATCTTCAAAACGAATCCACGTAAGAAATGCCACATTGTTTGAAAGAGTAATTTGCACAATGACCAATATACAGAGAGCATAAGGATTAAAGAACCTATCAACGGAGTTCAAACAATTCGTTGACTGGACCACCATTCAGATTGAAATTTATACCTTGTGAAACTCCAGTGTATCTCCACCAGACTTCCGCAGTTCAACCATGTAAAGCGAAGGGGCCACCTCAAAAATCTGAAAAGAAGTGCTTAACTGTCACTTGGTATGAATAAGTAGTTTAGCTTAGAAAATAGTTTTTTGCAAGCACCACAGACGCCAAATAAAAGGAAAAATAGCTTACCTCTGTTGCAACAGCTAAATGACCTTTCCGTCCAGTCTTCTCTCCAAGCAGCTTCATCTGCAACAGGAAACCAAGTGTGGGTTAAGCCTTTAGGGTCCTTCAAATTCTACATGATTTTCCAATGTATTCCTTCAGCTGATAATGTAGAGGAGGACTATGAACATTGAAAACATGGTCAACGCAGGAATTAGGCTAATATAAAACTGATAAAGGTCATTAGTGTGCTAAATAAAAGATGACTCTAGCTAAATGCTCATAAAGTGGAGTGTTGTGTGTGTGTGCGCGAGAGAGAGAGAGAGAGAAGGAAAGGGGGGGGAGGAGAGAGGTCATTTTATACCTTGAAGTTATTCTTCTTCACGTCAAAACCTAATGGCATAGCAGTTTCTTCAATCTTTGCAATTATCTCATTTGCTGGGCGTTTCGATGTGAATCTCGTTTCACGTTTGACAAGTCCCTAGAATTCAGGGTACATCAGCTGTCTAACTTCTCACCAATTGATCTACTTTCAAATTTTAATGAAGGAAAACAAGATTAAATGAATAATAAAGAGGAATGCAAGTTGGAAGTAGAACGGAGACATCATTCTAAATGTTTTGCTTGAGCAACTCAAGGCTTGGAATCTGTCACAATGGAAAAATCTACTGTACTGAGCATGAGAGTACCCATCGAAGTTGGTGATAAAGCTACCAAAGAACAACGCTGAATTACTCCTAGTCTTCATTTAGCACGGGGACAGAGTCCAAATCAATTTCATTGATAAGAGTAATAAGCCATGATGGATATGCATTCAAAGGTCTAAGAGGTAGAGATTCATGTTCATTCATTGACATAAGGAAAGTGTTCCAATTATCACCGTCACCTCGGATATGAGCAAACATACCATTTGCTTTTCAAAAAGTGTGCTTAGGTTGAGACCCTGTGAAGTAGAGATAAGTTCGAAAGCATTCATGGTTACAGGGGCCACCGGCCCTTCTTCACGCCTTTCCACTACAAGGTTTCGTGGGTCCTGATGCCAACAACACATCAAGTTTGAGTCATACTCTGATGCCAAAAGACAAACAGATAATCAAGGCAGAATGTTGAGAACTGAAGGAAAGAATCTTACAATAGATTCATTGAAGATTGCATTCACATCATCGAGGCTCACGTTGGCTTGTTCAAAAACTGGAGGTTTATATCCTTTCTTGAACCAGTCATTCTCAATGATCTCCGCAATTGTAATCCGCTGTTCCATGGCATTATGGTGATGGTAAAGCAAATGAAATATGAACAAGGAACTCTCCAAAATAGGACCTCCTAGCCTTTTTCAAAGTATAAAAGAAAACCTACCAAATTCCAAAAATTATCAGATAAAGAAAAAGTAAATGTACATACAGTCAATGGATTAGGATCCAGAATTCTCTTAATGAGCTTCTTTGCACTTGAGGAGAACCATGAAGGACATGTGAAATCGGCCTTGAAAATCTGCAATGACAGATATCTGATTCAGCCAACTTCACTTGTAATGGATGAAATACAAGCAAAACAGAAAATTGTGGAGAAAATAAAGCACAAAGATGCAATGATCCTGGTGAACAAAACCTTCCTAAGCCAGCAAATGACAAGCCAACAGGCAACCTGCTGATGCACATGACCCAGCCATGTTAAGCTCTCACTTCTTGGATCTGATAACAGCTATGCATGTAATTTATAATATCTTTTTGATGTGTTGAGATTTTATCAGTTTGTTGATTCGTTTTTGGAATGAAATAAACTTTACAGTTCTTTGTGCAGCTATTGGAGGTTTTGCTATTAAAATTAAACTATAAATTGTGAAGTGACCATGTTCCTATGATTATCCACATGGAATAACCACAAAACTGACAAAATATTGGATTATATAGCTCTCTCTCCCCCCCGAACTGACTTAGTAGTTTAAGTTCCTGGTTTTGATATTAACTGAACAGTTAACGGAGTAAAGTCTTCTATTTATACATCCAATCAGAAACTCTATTCAATGAGTGTGTATGCTGCAATTCTATCTGATACTGCAGGCATGTCACTGTAATATTGTGTGGATCTAATATTTGATCGACTGGTGGGATGGTCGTATCACTAGACAATAAATGTAGAATAAATGGAAACACCAACCTTTTTGTACAACGCCATGAGATTGGATTCTTCAAAGGGCAAAAAGCCAGCCATAAGGACAAAAAGAATCACACCGCACGACCACAGATCTGCCTTTGCCCCATCGTAGCCCTTGTTGTTAATAACCTGGAATTAAGGAGGGAAAAGTGAAGTATATGCCTAATGGCACGCAAGAATTGTAGTTAAAATTTGCAGAATATCTTACAATACCTCAGGCGCAACATAATTTGGTGTTCCACAAGTAGTATGAAGCAGTCCATCCTCCTAAGGAACACAGAAAAGGAACAGAATTCAGAACTTGTTTTATGACTTAAAGTATGCCTAATGGTATCTAGCTATAAATGCCAGAAAGAGTTGGTGACATATTAAAGCAATGACAAATGTGGGTTTCATATTACTGCTTAAGATCCTAATATGAACACCTCTCAACCAATAATAATTCTTTAGTGCTGTGCAAACGAAAATGAAGATCCTATGAATGGCACTGCCATTCAAACTTCCAATACGTAATAAAGGCACGCCATATGCCACCCTTTAAGCATCTTTGCTTTTGAATGATTACAAGACTGGAGTTATGAACCGAAGCTTACCCGAACTTGCTGAGGTAGGGCACTCAGTCCAAAATCTGAAACTTTAAGAGTTCCACTAGCATCCAACAGCAAATTTTCGGGCTGTGATTTTCAAACCAAGTTAATCAATAAAAAACCGATTCCTTAACATAGAATGACAAAGGTACATGCTCACAATCAACATATTGGAAGAGAAATGTCACCTTCAGGTCCCTGTGGAAGACGCTTCTGCTGTGACAGTAATCCACAGCATTGATGAGCTGCTGAAAATACTTTCTTGCTTCATCTTCTTTCAACCTGCCTCTACTTGCCTGGCTCAAAAAGCAAAAGGTGGGTCAGAGACCCGATTGTAACTGAAAGGAAATAGGAACTTGCAACTATTGTCTCACAATTTTGTCAAATAACTCGCCACCAGTTACTAGCTCCAACACGATGTATATTTTCGTCTTGCTAGCCATCACCTACAGCAGTTTAAAGTACATCAATCACTCTGCCATGAAAATGTTAAGAACCATAAATAAACATACATATTACATTACAGGCAAAAAAGGGCAAAAATGTAATCATGAGGTTAGTTGATGATCGGAAGAAACAAATGAAAAAGTATCTAGTGTCTAACCTCAAACATGCGGATGACATTTGGGTGCCTGATCAATTTCATCGTTGAAATTTCTCTTTTGATCTGAAAATAAAGATAACATCAGAAGACGGGGAACATTAGTAAGACAATGCTATACAAAATCAAACAACATAATCTTCTGACTTCAAGAAGAGAAAAACTGCATCACAAACAATGCAATACTTGTGTAAAAAGATATGAAGATATTGAAGGATGTTTAGAAGTATTAATTTCAGCAGACACACAAACGATAATACTTATTTATTACATTGAAGTGAGACATAGCAATGGCTAAATAGCTTCTTCTGGTTGAGGAAAAGCCAGATTAGTACAAAAAATAGCACTAAATCTTCTCGAAAAAGATTAAGTGATAGTTTGACTCGTGATTTATTATTTTGCAGAAGTAACCATGCAAATCATGTATGTGATTACAGAGGGAGAGTCCATCATTCTATCCTGTAATAAAAAGCATTGTAACAAATGAATGATTATGAATGATCAAGTGAATTATCAGAAATTTTAAAGAAAATAGCACTAAATCAAAGGCTAGAGTAAGGCAAGATATTTTGCTTCCTCCATTGATTTCCCGATAAAAGCACATTTCTCAGTTTACAATACCAACTTGCTTTTCTATTCCAAATTTTGGGATTTGATAATCAAACTATACATACCTTGACACGATAAATATGTATCATTTTTGAACTATGAATCTTGACAAGTCATTTCACCAGAAATAACAATAATAGGTAAGATAATCTGCTGGTTTGAGATGTTAAAATTCACAGCCACAGAGCGAAGGAAAGAAAAATTACTTGTTATGATAGTTAGCTACCACCAAAACTAATGACAATAACTACAAAGAAGTAGAGTGGCAGTGATAATCTCGCATTTTCCGAGGGTCTACACAAGATGCACTCTTATGCAATTGTATGTCTGGATTTGGTACTCCAACAAAGAATTTGCCCTGTGAGCACACTTTGGAGAAGAGAAAGCCAACAGAACAGTGATACAGTACCAAAGGATGCAAAAACATTCCTGTCGGATTGCCAGTATGATTGACTATATCGCCAGGTCACCTCGCCAAATATATTAAGATTCTTGTTGGAACATTATCTATTCGTTTCTCATTAGTCAAGAATGGCAGAAAACATTATCCTGCCGTCAATGATTTCAGATGCAATTTTCTTCTTTCAAATGAGCTATTGTGCCTCTATGTTTTGAGAAACTAGAATGGTTCAACTCAGAAGGTTAAGTATGTTTATTACCCGGTTTTCTTTCTTCAGCACACCTATACAATGGGATGAAACAGTTGTATATAGCACACTGCCACTATGAGGACATGAGGCTTTACTGAAAAAAGCAGAGTATTGAATTTTCAAATCACGAATAGCATTCCCTCATCCATTCCAATGATCTCCAATTAAAGGATCCATCTCGCAAGACTACTTCCAACTTAAACAACATAATATGCTTCGATAAGACTACAGTAACACATTCAGAAGATATCCGTGTAACATTTTTTCCTTGTTCTTCTTGCCTTTGCGTTGAGTGTTGGGGTCTCTCTTCAAACTCCGGACTAATCACATCGAGTCACAACAGTCTCCCCATACCATCCAACCGCAATCAAGTAATTACCGTACCCTTTGGTTCTATAATGCTCAAAACCAAGACAGCGCATGATAATCTCATAATACAAGAACGTAATCAAACTTCACCATACCTGACCAATCATCTTGTGCCTCAAAACCTTCTCTTTATCCAGGATCTTGATGGCCACATTCTCCCCCGTCTCGATGTTCCTCGCGAACTTCACCTTCGCAAAAGTCCCCTCTCCCAGAGTCCTCCCAAGCTCGTACTTCCCCACGCGCGTCCTCCCGCTAGAGCTCCCTCGTGACGCCATCCTCCCTTCCTCCCCTCTCACCCTCTCTCCTCCTCTCTCTCTCTCTCTCTCTCTCTCTCTCTCTTCTCCACAAATTCTCCCTTCGCTTCCTCTCTCAAGAATCACAATTCAAGCTCGAGCTTAAGCAGGCGGATCAAGATCTCTTCTTTTTGCACGGTTGCCATACCCGCGTCTTCGCCAGCTTCCTCTCTCCTCTCTCTCTTCATTCGACGCCAAGATTCGAACACCAAAAGCAAGAAACCAGAACCCATCAAAAAAGGGTCGGCCAAGAATCGCCCGGAACGCACCCAAAAATACCCACCCGGACCCAGAAGAAAGAATCCCAAGAATCGTTACCTAAAGACCATGAGAATCCCCGGGCGAACGAAAACGGGCCTCTGCAGCGACGAGGCCAGGACGGAGCGCCGACCCAAGATCGATTACCGATCCACCGTCCAAGATTCAGCGCGATCCGGCACGTCCAGCGAGGGGGAAGATCCGGGAGAGAATTTTCTCGGTCATCGGGAGCGTGAGCATGCGAAGAAGCTCTAGCGAGGAGAAACTCGATTCTTCTTTTTGACTCCGGACGTGAATCGGGAGCGAGACACGATTGACGCGCGCGCAATTATTGCACATTTTTATAATGTTTCATAGGCTGCGGTGCCCATACGAGGAAGGCATTTTGTGGCCATCCCTCTTAAGAAATCTCAATTCCTACTTCTCTTTTCTTGAATCCAAGCAAAGAATTCTTTTTTAATTTTTTTATTTGGGATGTGAAATTACAAAAGTGGCCCTATACTACTGGGCCCCCCATCGATTTTGGTCATTCATTTTTTTAATTCTATACTCAGTATAATCAGATTTTATTATTAAATTGATTGCGAGTTTGGTCGCGATTAACAAAAGTGGTCCATATTATTGGGCCCCCCATCAATTTTGGTCATTCATTTTTTAATTCAATAATTGGTATGATTAGATTTGATTCTTAGACCGGTCGTTGGTCTGGTCGCGATTTCAAGATTCCATCTAAAGAGCGGAAAATTAGGGCGGGAAATCACGAGACGTTGGGTGGACGTTCCTTTAAGATTCCATGAAAATGGGTGTGTTTGTTTTTGCGAAAAATAATTTTAAAAACGTTTTTCTCATTTTTCAGTGTTTGGTTTATTTAGGAAAATGAATCAACGGAAAATACTTTCCTAGTTAATGGAAAATATTTTAATTCCAAAGTTTAAATTCAGAAAAATGATTTCCCTTTTGAAAAAATCAGAAAACATTTTCCAAAATGTTTTAAGGTGCTTGCTTAATGAAAAATTTATTGTTAAAAGGAATTTCTAATTAAAAATTAAAAATTTGTCATTATTGTATCTTTTCTTTTCTTTCTTCTTTCTTTTTTTTTTTTTTTTTCCTTCTTGTTTTCTTTTTTTTTTTGCCTGTGAACATAAACCCTAGCTCCTCCTCCCCTCTCTCCTTCTCCTTCACCCCCTCCCTTTCATCACCGCCACCTCCTCCAACCCTAGCCCCTTTTGTGCACCCGTTAGCTTCGCTTCCTTCTCTTCCTCTTTGTCGGCGTATTCTAGACCTTCAATCATTTTTCAAATACAATCCAATCACCAAAAAATATTTTCAATAATGTATCACCAAATAAAGGAAAACTAATCGTTCTCTTAGAAAATGGTTTCCGTGAAACCATTCTCCAAAAACATTACGTTTTCCATGAAATAAACACACTCTAATTTTTAATCACGATCTTAAGACGATTTGTTTTGTGATGAGTGTATCAAAAGTGTTAGAATTTGTAACAAAAGCACGAGTGACTTACACAACATTCAAAAGATGTATTCAAGTCGTACAACTTATTGAATTGGTGTAGTCAAATCATTTGGTTAACTCGACCCAATTAGACTAATAAAAAGTGCTGATGCAGATTTTTTTATTATAAATTATTACCATTTTCTGTCTTCAACATGGTGCCGATATTACTACAACATGAATCATAAGCGTAAAATAATGTTGTTTTGGTCAAAATCTTGATTTTTTTTTTTTTTACCAAAATCTCAATTAAATCAGATATAAAATTATAACAAAGGCGGCAGACCTTATCCTGTTTGTTTTTGTCCAAATGTGGATGGAAAACATTGAACAGGCGTTGGAGATAAGACGGCCCAGCTACCCCTCACGTTTAGATGTGCATATGCGTACATCCAACCAAAGAGACCTTAGCAGTTAGCACCACGCAAGCTAGTAGAGCTGTCCTATGTAAAAAGTAACTTATAATGCTGCAAATCACTAATTTGCTAAGCAGTAAAGGATCTGCATAAACATTTCAAGTATGGAACAAACTCAGCAGTTCCGACAGAGATGCGTCATCTTCTTTTTGAAAGATCGTCGAACCGTCGAACAAAGCTTAGATGAGTAAGATTCTGCTCAAAGCAACGAGGATGGAGTTTAATCTTCTCATCACGTGCAGCAGTAGCCAACATCTGACCGAAGACGTCCATTGCAAATGGCGAAAAGCTAATCAGACAAAGGGTCCATCACAATGACCGAGGACGTCCATGACTCTTCAATCCAATGAACAAACACCTCAGGCACATGGATGGATCGTACATCAGACAAAGGACAACTCCCAATTTGACTGAGTCAATGGCTTTCATCAAATCAAATTTGCCTTTACCCTTTATAGAGGAATATTCCCAGCAATGCTCCTATCTTTCACAAATGAAGACTTTTGATTTGGACCGATAAAGCTAGGCCAAATTGGCTGAATCCTATTAGCAAAGATCTTAGCTATGCACTTCTATATTATATTGCAGCATGAAATTGTTCTGTGTCGAGACAATTCAGAAGCCCGCAAAGTAATAGCAATGGCATTCGCCTTTTTCATCAGCTTGCAAGATGGGACAAAAATCGATAATGGCCCTTGTGAGATCCTCCTCATCAACAACTTCTAAAGGAGTAACAAGTTCAAGGAGAGAAGAAGCTTGGTCTGCATCTAACCTGAATTGCAAAAGATCCCTTTAGCACCTAACCAGTATTTGAAGGACAGGATTGAAAGGACCCAAGCAACTTTCGATAGTAGTTCGCAGTCCCTCACCGATGAGTTTGCAGCTTTCAATTTATCCTCCATCCTCAGTATAAAGAACCCCTAACATAGTTTTTTTGAAGTTCTAATTTTAACCTTCTAATGAAAGAAAGCAGTGCTTTGATTCCCCAGTCTAAGCTAGGATGCTCTTGGCTTTTGTCTATAACAAGCTTCTTTAAAGTTCCTCAACTTCCCGTATTCAGCTCTACACTCAAATTCTTCCTCAAGTGATGCATCAGTAATGACCGCAAAGCAACTGTGAGCTTGCTGAACTTGCAATGGAAACTTCTCATAATGCTCTCAATTGAAAGCGCTACAGCCATGTTTGTTCACTAGGAATAAGAAGAGTGCAATGAAAATGAGACCTCATTATTGTTCACTATGGTGTTTGGTAACTTTGAATATAAAGGAATGGAAAGGGATATTGAGAATGAAAAATTTTTCATGCCATATTTGTCACAAATGAATCAATTTGAGATTTTTGATGATTTTGAGTAAATTTATTATGAGTGTATTGATTTATGATTTTTGGTGATAAAAAAATTAATTTCAAGTAAATTTATTTTGGATTTTTTGTGATATTAACCATTTCAATTATTAAACATTCATTCTCATTTCTTTTAATTTCATTACAACTGTTTTATTCCGACCAACCAAACTGGGGCAAAGATCAATCTTAAAAATTCTATCAAAAAGCCAGGACATATGACAACCGGTCCCCTCACATGTTGGGTAGCTTTTGATGAAATTCAGGAATAGATGATAGCTAAAGAAAGAGATGAAGAGATCAAGATGAATAAACCTCTGGCTGATTGTATTTTCGCATTGCCTTTCTGTACATCAGTTACTCCTTTTTATAGTAGGAGTCAATACAAAAGCTTTTCTGTTGTGAAAGTGAAAAACTAACTAACTGACTAAACTAACACTAACTGCTATGTATTTCGAAACGGGAGAAGAAGAGGCGAGTTACAATGAAAGCCGAGAAGCGAATGATTCGAGACTAGGCTAAACTTCATTACAACAAGATCGTACAGAGTAAGCTACAAATCTCTTCTGTTGTTCTTCTTCCTTTATTTGCTTTAGTATAGTGAGTCATCATTTAGATCATCACCAGTAGCCTTTTGCTCTTGCTGCTCTTGCTGTTGTTCCTGCTGCATATAAGTCTTCTTAACAGCTTTTGTCTTGTTGGTAGATATTTGTAGGTTTTCTCCTCCTTTTTCACGGGTGGCAGTGAGGTCATGGTAGGATGGCTTGAGAGCACTTTGAGATTTTTCTTGGTAATTTCCCAGTTTTTATATTTATTTATTGGTCTACGATTGATTGATGGCATGGTGACACTTTGATGGACGTAGAAGTCATTCTAGGTTTTTATTATTATTTGACCAATTTGATCTATAATATTCAGCTGATAATTTTGTAGGATGGCTCTTTTTTTTAATATATGTTTTACATGAACTAAAAGTTATTGAAGCATAAATTGAAAAATGAATTATGTAATTATTGTGTTTATAATTGAGAACAAAACTAAACAAGTCGAGAAACTGGTTTAATTTGCAAAGTTGACCTTATTGAATTAGATGATAGTAGTTGAAAATATGATTTTTATGTGTTGGTTAAACGAGTTACAATTCGATTTTGTATATAGAAAAGTACCCATTTAAGCTTAGGCTTGCATTTACCTAACTAATGAATTTAGTCAAGGTATTTCACTGGCTCGTTAGGTTAATAGGACCATTCCATGGAGTTTGAGATTTGCCTATTTAAGGTGGGTTTTCTCGTCATCAAAATAATTGCGAAGTTCCTTTTTTAGATTAAAATAAAAAACTAATTGTAAAGTTGAGACATTTAATATAGTGATAGTTCTCATATCAACATGAGTTTTGTATGACCAAAAAAGAAAATAAGTTTTGGCATGTAAGATGACAAAACTGTCCTCGAATAACACTTTGTTATTATCTATCAATATCTACATATACATCCAAATTATTCTAAATTGATAATTACCCTTTTTCTCCACTCGATGCTTATCCTCTAAACTTTAAAATGATAATACGAAATAAATTCAGCAACTTAAATTTATAATATTATAAGTAATTGCAAACTTGCCCAACGCGTGCTTTATGAATTGAACTAACTCTCAAATTTGGTGCCCGCCCTTCAAATTATCACAATGCCTCTGCTCTTAATGTAAGAGGAATAAAGAGAAAAATAGATCTTATTGATGAATATTCATTTATATGAATAGTTACCTAACAAATCTCCTACTTTCATAGAGTGCCAAAAAATTAATTAAAAGAAAGCAAAACTATTATATACTCTCATAGCACTTTTTTTTTTTTTTTTTAATATAATCATTTTTATCTTTCTGGACACTACCAAAGAGAGCATGCTACGCGCAAAAGAAAACTTGAAGAAATAAATACTTAACAAAATGCATATTTAAAGGATGAGTCTACTATGAAAAACTTCGATATTCCGAGAAAGATTTAAATTCAAATTTGAAAAGGGTAGACTTTCAAATATTCGGATTGTAATCATCCCTTTTAGATGATGTTAAGTTATGACTTACCTAATAATATTCATGATTTAAATAAACTTTTAGGGCAAGTTTTAAGGTTGATATAGTCTTCAAATTTACTATATAAAATGTGGAGGTTTTCCCTATATTTCTCTCTGGAAAAGATTATAGGCAGAGTCAAGATTCACAAAACATTTTCATTGATTATGCCACCTTGACATATATCACTATTTAGGCAATTTCACAGGATCTTTTGTCAGTGTTGGAAATAATTTGCACGAGCATGGTTGGATGAGTGAAAATAAAGTGATATTAAGATGTTTCCCAAATTCTTATTATGGCATCCTCCATTAAAGGAAAGCTGCGCATTCCCATATTGAGTGTATTCTTCTACACTTGGAACCCTTTCAAATCCAACAAAGGCAGCCCAAAGTCCAACAACTAGCTAAAGCTATGATGTTGTTCGAGAGAATAAATCAATAAAATTTCAAAAGCAAGAGCAAAGATTCAAGTGGGTAAGTTTCCCTCATCTTATGTAATAATCACCTGCCTTTTCTCTAGCCGACATTGACACGTGCTCGATAATAATGAACAAAAGGATAAGCAGCAACAACGTCGAAAGAAGATTGGATAAGATTCTGCACAAAAAACAATAATCCATAGCGAGTATGATCCACACAAAATGGGGCCGACTTTGCATGTTCTCTAGTGGGGGAGGCTCTCACTTCGTGATGGGGATAATGACGCATCCGTTTGCCAATCAAGTACACCAACTTCTTTTTATTCGAAGAGTAATGTTTGCACAATTTATGAAATCCATAGATAGAAATCGCTGATATGACACAACTATTTAGTATGATGACGTGGCATTCCTGCACAATTTATGTACTCATGCTATCGTTATCCCCTATAACAATTAAAATCTTTGCATACAATTCTTAGGCTGCGTTTGGTTGTCTGAATTTCTAGTCATGATATAATATGAAATTTAGAAATTTTGCTATATCATATCAATTATTAGGTGAATGATAGAAATAAAGTCATATACTTTCATATCCTATTATGTACATTATTTGTATAAACAGTTACTAGTGTAAATGAACTTGAAAATGTATAAATGAAGATACTAGGGATCTCTTATGATTCACTGTTAAAGAAATCATACATGCACAAATAGAGAAAACCTCCATCAATTAATCCATGACTATTATACAATCTAAAATGTAATCTAAAAAGGAGCTCATTACAACATTCCAAAACCTTATGACAAGAAATGTAATCTAGTTACAGTAGCATGACGAGGCTAATTAGCCAACGGATGCAAAATCTAACAAGAGAGAGAATATGATCATTCACTTTTGCAATTTGAAGAGTAACGTTTTAACCTTTTTGCTAGTTTCATAAAACTTCAATGTGAATCACAGAGTTATGAAGGAGAAAGAACTTTGACTCTCTCGCTTTTTTCTTAGAGCTTTGATGTGAACCAAAGAACCATGTGACAATCATAAAACTTCAACATGAACCATAGATAAGAACAAGAAGGAGATGGAGAGGGCGGTTTTTTTTTTTTTTCCCAAAAATCTTATTACCCCCATTCTTCCAATTAGAAAGATACTTTTCAAGTTTAAATTTGTTCATCTAAAATCTGCTTCTTCTGCTTTATTTTATTTATTTATTTTTATTATTAATTTCATCTTTTTTTTTTTAACTCCTTTCCATCTTTCCTTTTTTTAAAATAATAAATTATACTACTATAACTAAAATATGTAATAAATATGAATACTAAATATATATTATATTATAGAACAGAAAGAAATTAATATACATTAATAAAATAGAAATAAATAAAAAATAATTATTGTTCTTTTTTTGTCATTTTGAATTTTCTTTTTTATGTTAGAATTTAAATATTATTTTTGTTAGATTTTTATTTTGAATTTTTAAATTTAAAAGTTTGTTATTTGAAAAATGCATTTATACCATGAATGTAAAAAAAATCCTATCCGTCTTTAGCTTGCCTCCCGTAAGGAATATTTTAATCTGAGCCATTCGATGTTATCCTAGAGTAGTTTATTTGAGAAAACTTCACCATTACTAGAAAGATCAAATCATATGGGCGATCGGATCTCCCATTGATTGAATCTATCAATTCCAACTATTTCTTTCATACTCTTTTCCAATGGCTAATTTGGAGATGGAAGGTTTATATAAGAGACTCAAACCAAGATGAAGGATATGACGAAAAATCGAGAAAGTTACAAATTCTACTATTGTCATATTCTCTCTATTTACCGCAAGCACGATTATATTCACTTGTGTTCTACTCTATCGAGAGCTGTTGTTACTCATTGTAACTTGTGAATTGAGAAGTATGCAAGTGTAACAACATCATTTGATTATTGAAAGTGGGATCTCTCAAACTTCAGCTAGCACCGGCGCTTGCTTCATTTTAACAATTCAAGAGATTATTAATGTAAACTAGAGTTGTTGGTGTTTATTAGTCTAAGAGAGTGGATGCAGGTTTGCCATAAGTCAAGCACTATAAGATCTATACACATCATCTTCTATCTCCTTACTTATTTTAATATTTATCTAATAGAATCATCTTGCATATGATATTATTAAACTATTCATGTATCTATCACTTAACTTGAGTATTTCTACGAAAAATTATTAAATTTTGTAAATGGACCTATCATTCTATAGGTTGTATTGTTAGCCTCGACATACTATATTTAATTTATTCTTGGAGAGAAAGATTATCTCTTGTTAAGGTGCGCACTAGGCAAATGAAGTCTCACATCGAGGATATGGTGTATTGTGGAGCAATTCATATTATATCAGTTAACTCATATCACATTAACTGAGGTTTTTGAATAAATATATATCCAACTTGATATATTGATAGGTTCAGATGTAAACTCTCTCTTGATGGTCTCTCTATAAAAAGAAAGAAAAGAAAAAATAATACAAAGTTAGGGGAAAGATATGGATTTCATGATTTAAACATAATCGTATACTTTAACCAATTACTCTTTTTATAATTAAGATGTTTTAGTTTATAATTTTGTCCTTGGATTAACATTTGTTAACAATAAGTTGGTGCGGTTTATGAGAAAATAAAAAAGAAAAAAAGAAAGAAGTCTATTGACATCTTGTGCCTTTAGATCAACATCTTTGTAATTACTTGACTATCAAGATCGTGGATTCATCATTTGGAACATAGAAGTCTGCCGTCACATGCTAAAGAGATTGCCAAAACATCCAAATACAAGCTCATCAATATATCCAATCGAATTTATCTTAATTATAGATGACAAAGAGGTGGACTCATTTGAGATTGGCTAGGTTGGATGTAGGCTTGGATCAAATACACCTAATTAACTCACATTGGCCAATTTTTATAGAATACAATTTACGTGATCCTTCCCAAGTTCACAGCAATGCAACATGAATGCACCTAAATAACTCTTATTTCGATGCGTATGGACCAATAAGAAAAACATCACTCCTGCCGAGTCTCTACCATTATGGTGGCCGCCTTCATGTCGCCGCTACCCCGGTGCCAATGAAAAATTTAGTAAACTAAAAGAGATTACATCTGCAAATATTTAAAAAGTGTATAAAAAATAAATATACATAATACTAACAGTATTAAACAATAAAAATTTCTTAAAATCCGATAAGTTTTCACTTTAATAGATCTAAATAAGATATTTAAATCTTAACAAAAAAAAGATATTTAAAAAAGAATAAAAAACATTATAACAAATGGGAAAAAGGCTCAATAACTCTCTCTCTCTCTCTCTCTCTCTCTCTCTCTCTCTCTCTCTCTCTCAAACAATTAGTTAATGGGCAATGCTATTTCTACCCCTTGAAAGACTAAATTCACCTAATTTTTAATAAGAAGAAAACGTTGCCATCAACCATTCAATTGCAATTTAAAGTAGTGGCTCTAAGTTTATTTACTTTCCTTCCTTTTTTTATTTATTTAGTTTTTCCAATTCTAAGTAGCATCAAGTTGCCATAATTAAGAATACCGTGTGTTTTCTGTTTGCTTATTGTGAGTATCCATGTATGTTAAAGGCACTGTATTTTCTTTTTTATAATTGAATATTATTTCCATAAAAATTAGTTTTTTGAAAAATATTATTTTTCAACAAAACCTAATTCTTTTTTACATTGTCAAGCAAAATTATTGATCATTTATTAAGTAGAATCTAGAGACAACTTTGTTAACATAGACGGATTTGGATAAATTTTTATTTTTATTGTGCATATATATTACCATCAAAGCATATTTTATAAGTTGTCTTATATATATACATACATATCAAAGGGTGATGTAATGAAAAAAAAAAAGACCCTCTTTAAATATTTTTAGAAACTAAATTACAATTGCATTCCCCAATGTAGAACTTTAACTTTAATTGAATCAAAGCTTTGCATAAAATAAGAAGTTTTATTAAAAATGCTAGTGAAATTTCATCATTTTGGACTGACAAAAGTTAATATCATGTGTGACCAAATTCATGGAAATTCTTTTATTATGGTACAAGTAAAAAATGTTATAAACATGTGACTGTGTTAAAAAGTTGTCTCTTTATAATTTTTCTAGATTCTACCTAACAATTAATCCATAAATTTACTTGATAATATAGAAAAGAACTAGCTTTCTTGAAAATTCTCTTTTGGACAAGCTAATTTTGACGAAAGTGAAATTTGAAATGAAGAAGAGAACATAGTGACCTTTAGTATATATGGGACACTCACATTAAACAAAAGCAAAACATGTGATATTCCTCGTTATGACAATTAGATTCTACACAGCAAAAAAAAAAAAAAAAAAAAAAAAAAAAAAGGAAGTAAATTAAACTTAGGGCCGTGAATTGAACTTGCAATTGAATAATTGAGGCAATTTTATCTTTTTAGTGAAAAAAAGTGAATTAAGTCATATAAGAGGTGAAAATAGCATTACGCTTAGTTAATGTATAAAAGATTTAATTAAGAATTATATTTAAGATAATTATAAAAGGAAATGATGTCATCAGCTCATTAAAGGAAATGATTAACTGAAATCCAAAGTGATATACTCAAATATTTTATATTGATCAACCATTTTTTGCATAAATCAATCATTTAAAAATAAATAATGAGTATCGAAAATTGTGATTTGACAGTTTTGTTATTGAGCTCTTTTTGCCATTTTACTTAATTTTGTTTCTTTTTCTGAAAATATCTTATTAGTTCTACTAATATTTTTATAAAATTTTAACTTTAATTTTTAATATTATTATAGAAATTTAATTATTTTGATATTAACATTTACTTTATTCTTTTCTCCATGTTCTTTATTTTTATTATTTTGTTTTAGAAATCAAGGCTAAAAGTGAGATTTCCTTTAAAAATGAGATTGAAGTACACTTTTACACCCTAAAAGTCATTTGTATTGCATATGCTAACAAAATATTTCAATGGAGGGTTAACGGCCATAAAAAATGAAAGTTTAGGGGAGTAACGTCAAATAGTTGAAACTTCAAGGGCAAACATGTACAACATCCGAAGTTTGAGGAAGTTTTGTAATATCCCCTGGCTCTTATATGTTTTCGGTGACGTGAACTAGCATGCTTAGTCAAATTTTCAATGAACATGGATTAAGATATCAAGGTTGAAATGCTTCCTTTGATCTTTTTGTATATGTTTAGTGAATTGAACCAGTTTTCTCGGTCTAATCTGGCGATGAATATGGATTAAGACATCAAGGTTGAAAAGCTTCAATAATGTTACAGCTGCGTGCTCGTTTGATAAAACCCGAAGTAAAAGAAAGACATAATTTACACGGTTGAATGAAGAAATTGGATTGATGAAATTCAAAATATAAATAGTAGTGATGTTGACGACTATAACAAGCGATGAAAGTATGCCAGATGAATATGGATTAAGACATCAAGGTTGAAAGGCTTCAATAATGTTACAGCTGCGTGCCCGTTTGATAAAACCCGAAGTAAAAGAAAGACATAATTTACATGGTTGAATGAAGAAATTGGATTGATGAAATTCAAAATATAAATAGTAGTGATGTTGACGACTATAACAAGCGATAAAAGTATGCCAGATGAATATGGATTAAGACATCAAGGTTGAAAGGCTTCAATAATGTTACAGCTGCGTGCCCGTTTGATAAAACCCGAAGTAAAAGAAAGACATAATTTACACGGTTGAATGAAGAAATTGGATTGATGAAATTCAAATATAAATTGTAGTGATGTTGACGACTATAAAAAACGATGAAAGTATGCCAGATGAATATGGATTAAGACATCAAGGTTGAAAGGCTTCAATAATGTTACAGCTGCGTGCCCGTTTGATAAAACCCAAAGTAAAAGAAAGACATAATTTACACGGTTGAATGAAGAAATTGGATTGATGAAATTCAAAATATAAATAGTAGTGATGTTGATGACTATAACAAGCGATGAAAGTATGCCAGTAATTGCGGAAATTGAAGTTTTCAGTGGACGATTTGTAGAAGATGATAATCCAAAAAAAAAAAAAAATCTTGTATTTGGTCAAGGGTGATTAAATAACTAGAAAGATAATATATATAAAAAAAAGGATCTGGTTTCAATAAAACCGGAAAACATGTAGTACAAATCATTTATAGATGGATGTACGAAATAATCCTCTCTCTAAGGTGAAAAATCATGAATATTCTTAGATTAGCACAAAAAATCATGTGAATGGAAATTAGCAAATGGTATCATCAATGACATGTGGATGGTGCATCAATTACATGATATATATTTTCTTGAATTAAATACACCTTAAAATCGATAACCCAGTAGAAGTAGAGAATTTGTTTAGCTTGCAGCCCTAACATCAGCAATCACATGGAAATTAGCAATTTAATAAAAGGAGATCTGACTTTGATAATTAAAAGAATGTTCCCAATTTCGTCGGAATGATGCTAATCCGGCTTACTATTGTTCAAGAACTCAAAACTAACAATTGTAGCTTTTCTAGCATGTCTCTAATCCTAAATTTATTGTATTTTTGTCAATTTAATCATGAACATTTTTGCTTTTCGTCAATTGAGTCCATTTGGCCAATTTTAGTAGGAAATTACTGATATGGACAGCCAAAGACCGACGTGACACTTTTTTATTACTACTTTAATAATATTTTGAATTTTTTTATGGTTTTTTCTTCTTATTTTTATTTTTATTTTTATTTTTTGCTGCGTTTTTGGATCTAGTGCTAACAAGGGTTGTCGGCTAACCCTCACCGGTCATAGGCGAGGGCCGATTGACCCTCATCGACTCTGGTGTGGGCATCACACCCCTCGCCAGCTTTGGGTGAGGGCTATAGTGTCCTTGGTAGCAAAAGCAAAGGCATGCAAGCCCTTACCTAGAAATGGCGAGAGCTTGTGGGCCCTCGCTTTCACTAGCGAGGGCATTGTGACCCTCGCCTAGAGTTAGCGAGGGTCACTTGCCCTAGATCCAAAAATCCAAAAAGAAAAGCAAAAAAGGTAAAAAAAGAATAAAAAATTCAAAATATCAATAAAAAATGCCACATCAATGCCATAAGTAAGGGCTGGATAATAACCCTTGTCGACCCTAGATCCAAAAACACAAAAAGAAAAGCGAAAAAAGTAAATAAAAAAATAAAAATTCAAAATATCATTAAAAAAGTGCCACATCAATGCCGGCCATCCACGTTAGCAATTTATGACTAAAATCGACTGGATGGACTCAATTGGTAAGAAGTGAAAAGATTTATGATTCAATTGGTAAAATCGAAAGATTTAGGACTAAATTGACAAAAGTGCAATAAATTTAGGACTTTCTGGATAATTTTCCCTCATAAGTTTCTTAGTTAGACATTAAGTTCATCTAAAGTAGAAGTACACAATCCTCCGAGGAGAATTATCTAAAAAGTCCTAAATCTTTTGTATGGGAGTCAATTTAGTTATAAAATTTTATATTTGGCCAATTTAGTCATGATCCTTTGAAGATTTATCAATATAGATTTTTTGTCTAATTTTGACATGAAATTGTTGATGTAGATGGTGATGATCCTATGTGACATAATTAGTGCTAGCGTGGATAATTTTTGCAATTTTTTTCACATTTTCTGAATTTTTTAGATAATTTTTATTTCTTGATTATCTTTTCTTTTCTTTCCACTATTCATCTTTCCAGAATGGCTAGTGACTGGTGGCTAGCGAGAGTCACCAGCTACCAGAGTGTGCAATTGGACTGGGTATATATGAGAACTAGATCGGCCCACCTCGGAAAACAAGGTTGGAAACCGGTTCCCCTTGAAACCGGTTCCCAAAATTTGGAATTGATTTGAACAGGTCTTGGAATCAGTTCCGAGTGATTACCTACCTGGGAACCAATTCTCGGACCGGTTTTGGAGCCGGTTTGTGAACTAGTTTTGTAAGTAGAAGTTCAAAACCCTATTTTCCCTTGATTTTTATTCTTATTCCTGCAATTGCACGACGTTTTTCTTTTTGGCTCTCTCAGACACGCACGACACTCGTTTTTCGTCGTTCCTCTTCCTTGCTCGCTTTCCTCCCTCATTGGCTCCCTCTCGCATCGTCCGATGGATAGATGGCATTCGTCGTTGCCAAATTCCTATGTACCACGTGGATTGACTCGCCTAATTTCTCTTTTCGAGGATGAGTTATGCTTGCAGTAAAGATTTGTTAACCATTTTAGAGAAATGAACAGCTTCATGTAGTAGTTATGGAAATGAGATTAATATTAGACCCATGTTTGTTGCTAATGTTTATGCAATGTTATGATTTTTGCTTTGCCTTATGATTTTATTTATGATAATTAAATCTTGAGGATCCTTAATTTATCTTTTGGTCAAAAAGTTTATGTACTTATTTGTTACACGTCCTTAATGTTTTAGAGGATTATCTTATTTTCTTGCATATTAATATAAAATTTGAAATTGTATAGGATATCAGGCGACTACAAAACATGTTCCAATGTAAACATGGTTAACCCTGAAATCGGATTGGAAAAACAAGGTGGGTTAGGAACAGGGTTCAATATAAACAAGGTCTAGTATCCAAGTAACAAGAGTTTACAAAGAAATTTGGAAGGTAATTATGAAATAATATTTGGAAAACATTGTATATAGGGAAAAAACCACCAAAAACCCTAAACTATGCACAAAGTGACAAAAATACCCTAAACTTTTTTTGCACCACCAAAAACCCCAAACTTTGCCACCCATGACACATTTACCCCAAACTATTTTTTGTGACACCAAAAACCCCGAACTTTCATTTCGTGACACATTTACCCTAAATCTTAGGGACATTTTGGTCATTTTGCTTTTAAAAATATTTTTCTCTTTTTTTTTTTTTTTTTTTTTTAAAATTTTCTCTTCCCTCCGCTGGCTCCGGCGGAGGGAAGCCGGCATCTCGGCGAGGGCTGCCCTCGCTGTGTCGGCGAGGGTGCCCTCGCCGATCCGGCGAGGGAGGCCCTCGCCGACGTCGCGAGGGCCGCCCTCGCTGGGCCGACGCCGGCGAGGCAGCCCTCGCCGGACGCCGGCTCCCTCCGCCGGAGCCGGCGGAGGGAAGAGAAAAGAAAAAAAAAAAAAAAAAAAAAAAAAAAAAAAGAAAAGACGAAAATACCCTTGATGGGGTAAATGTGTCACGAGATGGCAAACTTGGGGTTTTTGGTGGTGCAAAAAAAGTTTGGGGTATTTTTGTCACTTTGTGCATAATTTAGGATTTTTGGTGGTTTTTTTCCTTGTATATAATCGTTCTTTCTTTATTGGAATGTAGAAGAACATGAGCGTTAAAGAAGTATTTTCAAGAAATGGTAGACAAGATTTATGAAAAAAAAATTGAGATATCTATTGGGGAACAAAAACTAATGAGAGATAGAGAACTGAGAAGATATGAAATAGACAGAGAGGGACTTACTCTTCTCATTTGGACATGCAAATTTCTTTTTGCCAGAAAAGAAGTTATTTTTCCCATTCTAAGTATGTTTTCAGTCTCTAGATTACGCTTTCCGTTAGATCGAGTAATTTTCTGTCATGCAAACAGTAAAAAGTTGGAACACTTGTTCCCATAAATGGTTTTCATCGAATAAACTGACCCATAAATTAGAATCGAAGTACGTCATGATCGGGTTTATACTCAAAACAACTTTAAAGGGAAAAGACACCATACATGTTATAATTTTTGTATGGTATTCACTTAAGTATTATAATTATTTTTCAATCATGAACGCCATGACTTCTAAAAGTTGTTTATTTGAATGCTATAACTTTTAAACAATATAGCTATAAATACCGGAAATCTGATGCGATATAATGCTTGTGGTAAACATTTTTTAAAAGCCGTGGTATTCAAATGATTGATTGAAAGTTGAGGCATTAGAATGAATTTTTTTAAGAGGTTATGATACTCAAGTGATTAGGAAAAGTTATGCCATTTAATTAAGCGTCATACGAAAGTTTAACAATTATGGTGTTTTTATCCCCAACTCTAAACAAGTAAAGACACTCATTTACCTTGCAAAGTTAACCCCTTTGAATTGGCAAACGATGCTTTAAAAAAAACTTACTTTTGCTCGAGACATACACACCACACAAGTTCGATTTTGTACAAAAAGACATACCCACCAGGCTTAGGCTCTCGTTTGTCTGGTCAATGAGCTTAGTGACGATATCTTTGCTAGAAGTATCCGTCATCCTATCAGTAACGAGTGGGACCAAATCTTACTTGGTGTAGCTTGTTACATGGGTCGAGAGTTGGACTTAGCTTCTGTCTAAAAATACATGTCATACTGAAACGAAATTTGTAACTTGTTCCTAAATAAGGTCCTATCCTAAGATTAGAGGGCTCTAAATCTCTTTGAAGGCCCTTAAAGAGTTGATTCAACTGATTTTGATTGAAAGTTGAGTACAATATCTATTTATAGGAAGAATTAATCCTTATTTTTGGCTCGTGAGATTAATAGGGTCATTCCATGAAGTTTGAGATTTACCTATTTGAGTTGGGCTTCCTCCATTAAAACAATTGCAAATTCAGACATTTAATTTGGGGAATTAGACAAAAGAATATAGGCATGTTTGATGATATAGTTGTCCTCAAATAACATTTTTCTGTCTATCTATGTCTCTATATTAATCCAAAATAACCTACTTTTATTGTTAGCTCCCTTCTCCACCTATATATGACAGTTCTCATCTCAACTTTAGAATGATAATATTAAAAAAATTTAACAAATAATAACTACAGCATTATCAATTAAGCAATTGCAAATGCGCCCTTTCAACTCCACGACGCCTCTATTTTTAATATAAGAAAATTAAAGAGAAAAATTAAATTTCATCGATGAAAATTCGGTGTCACTAAGTAGTTACCTCACAAATCTCCTCCTTTTACCTAGCACGTATCCAAACCTTTGAAATTCATATCCTTTTTTAGGTAAAAAGTTGGAGGTTAATATACTCTTTAGGTTCACTTTAGTAGATAATTTTTTTAGATTTCTCTCTCGAAAAGATTATATGAAGTGATTCGAGATTCAAAGAAGACTTGCATCTACCATACTACCTTGACATATATTATCAGCTAGGAAACTTTATAAGATCCTTTGTTAGTGGTGGAAATAAGTTACGCGATTATGGTTGGCTGAGAAATAAAGAAGTGATATTATGAAACCCTTTGCTAGTGCCCACAATAATTTTATAATATCCTTGTCGGTGCCCATAATAATTTTATAAGAGCCCTTTGTTAGTGCCCATAATGATTTTATTGAGGGCACTCGAGATTTTTGTTTATTTTAGGTCAAATAATCCTCCATCGAAGGAAAGCTACCGATACCTGTGTTTCGTGTGTTTCTTTATTATTCCAAACCCTTTGAAGTCTAATTAGGGCAACCCAAAGTCAACGCCCAGCTAAAGTTATGATGTTGCTCATGAGAATAGGTCAATAGAGGAATTTCAAAAGCAAGAACAAAGATTTTAGTGGGTACTTTTCCCTCTTCTTATAAAATAATCACCTCCCTCCTTTCTAACTGACATTGACATGTGCTTGACTTTAATGAATAAGAAATTAACAAGCGAAGATAACTTTGAAAGAAAGAAAGGATAAGTTGCTGCAAAATAAGAATAATTCCATCGTGAGCTGATCCGCACGAAAATGGTCTCACTTTTGCATGTTCTGTGGTGGAGGAGGCTCTCACTTCTCATTATCCTCTCTTTATATAACAGGAATCTATCATTTTTTTTAATCAAGTATACTATTTTTATTTTCAATTGAATACCTGAACATTTCAGATTTTTGGTTTAAAACGGTGCTTCTATCAAATCCATGGACAGAAATTGCCGATGTGACATTAGCGCCAGTAGGTATCCGTTTATTATGATGATTTGGTATACTTGCACGGCAAAAATGCAGACTATGCATTTGGTGCGTGATATTGGTCGTTGGAGTTAACTTTTTTCTTACGCATCTGGTTGCGATTGTTTGGCAGTTGGCGGCCGTGGTGATGGTGGCCAATGGCGGTGCTGCTATTTGAGCCGTGGCAGTGGTAGTTGGCATGCGGGGGATGTTCTGGTGAGCGGCGATGGTGTTCCGAAGATAAAAGAAGAAACAGAAGGTGTGAAGAGCACGACGGCCATGGCTGCACAAAGAAGAAAGGGCTGGCATGGTGCAAGAAGAATTTTTTTATTTTAAAAGAAGAAGAAGAAGAAGAAGAAAAAGGACAAAAAGTGTTGTTTGTTTTTATATGAGTTGGCATCTAGTGAATAATTATGGACAATTTTTGCTGAGCAAGACACATCACTAAAGAACCATACGACACGACACCTCTTGAAGCATTAGTAGAGCTCAACTTTTGAAAGTTGTGGTACCCGATTGGAAAATAAAAATTACTTTATTGAATAATGGCAAATCTTAATGTGCTTCCGATAATATTATTATCTCTTATGACCACTAAAATACTTCCATACGATACTTAAGGAATTAGTTAAGTAATTAAATTCTAGATTTGGATGTAGTAATTTTTGTGCTCAATCACAACTTTTTTCACTCATATTTAGGCTCCACCTATCACCTTGTGAGTGGAACTGTATCTAATCAAAAGGACAAAACGACTTACGTAAATCTAATCTAGTCAAAATATTTGGACATATATGACAATAAATAATAATTAAATAAAGCTGTGCATGCACAAAATCGATCAACCATATAAATTTGGATGTATATCCTATATTGATATCTCATCGATTCTTGAAGAGTAAGATGATCCCTTTTAAATTGTCTGTTAGACATAAGACATCTCATATTAAGGATAAGATTATCATAGTTAACTCATAATTTATTAGTTTAAGTTTTCAGGTAATGGTGAATTTCACTGGATATATAAATAGATTTGGGTTTGGATTCTCTCTTAACGGTTTCTCAAAAAAAAAAAAAGTAGGGTAAGATATGGATTTCATAACATAAATAGAATTATGAAATTTACCAAATTACTATTTTTATTTAAGATGTTTTACTTTATGATTTTATCGCCGGATTGGCATTTTTCTAACAATATATTACGTGATTTTTGGAAAATAAAAACAGAAAAGAAAAGAAAGGAAGAGATGTGTCAAGAGTAGGAGAATCTCTTCCCTTTAGGATAGCAACCACTCTTGTAGCGGTCCGTGTCCCCTTTGCAAAAGGAAGGCGGCCACCTCATCGTGTTTGCTATGTCCACATCTATAGAGAGAGAGAGAGAGAGAGAGAGAGAGAGAGAGGGGGGGGGGTATTTTGACTTGTTTTATGAAAGTTCAATTGACGAATTTTCACTTGACCTAACCAACATGAGTTAGAAGGAATGGATTGCCAGACCCATCTTGCCGACTCTGATATTCAATAAAAAGTTTAAGCCGTTAATTTATAAAACAACTTACCTTGGAATTGACCCAGTTGTAGATTGTCTCCATATTTTCGACTTGGAAACCGATAGTTATGGGTTCGATTAATCTCATGGTAAATTCAGATCTAAGCAAGGGCCCATGGTACAGGCTTGCTATGCTAGTTTCCCTCCAAGTAGTTGACTGATTATGGTCATCTCTGGTACTGCAAAATAAATATATCATGGTACGATTATATAGATTAGCTACTTTACTCCTCACAAGACATCAAATATCGAAGTAGGATTGTACTAACAAACGCGCACATGCAGCTTTGATAGGTATGAAGAACTCCAAAATCGCATGGTACTCCCTTGATGCCGTGGAAAGTCTCCCTCTTTGATGACAACTTCATTTTCATAAATAGTTGAGATTTATTGAGGCATTGATGGTTGTACTATACAGGATAGAGAGTCTACGCCGATGACAACTTCATTTTCATAAATAGTTGAGATTTATTGAGGCGTTGATTGTTGTACTATACAGGATAGAGAGTCTACGTCCCTTTAACACAAGTAGTGGAGTAGCTTTATATATTATATTTCACAATAAAGCGTGACCAATTTATTTAGTATACAAGGATTCGCGAACTCTCTTGGGAGGTTAATATTTGTCTTCTCTTTATGGAACTTGAATTGGTGCGGTGGGTTATCTTTCCTTGTCATGGGGATGCCACTTCAAGTATGCTCATTTTTTTTATTTAACAATGTCTACGATGATGGATGTCTATTTTTCCAAGGACACATTCGCAATTATAATAATTATAATGTAGTCATCAAGGGAAATTACACACATTATCCCTAAACTCTGGAGTAGTATACATTTATCCTCAAATTTTGAACTGTTACACAATACCCCATAAGTTTTCATTTTGTTATAACCATTAATCTTCATTTATTTTTTCATTGGCATGTGTGACGCCTATGTCTTTTAAGGGCGAAAGTATATTTTCATTTCATTTATTAAGGCAATCTCCCTTTCATCCCTGATATCCATGAAAGTTGACAATCTATTGAAAACACGAAAAAAAAAAATTAAATTAATATAGTATTAGTAATAGAAAGAATAAATGTCATGATAATTTTAAACAATAAAAAGGGATAATTACCCAAATAAAGTCCTAAATCAATTGTACGAATGCTAATTCAGTTATAAACTTTTCAATTTGGCCAATTTAGTCCTAATTTTTTTTATGCTTTGCCAATACAGTCCTTACAGCCAATTTTGGTTAGCAATTACTGACGTAAACATTCTATCTTATGTGTATGGTTAACGCTGACATGGACAATATGTGTAATTTTTTTTTTTTTTTTTAAATTTTTCTTTACAAAGCCTCCTTAGAGTTCCTTAACCACTAAGCTAACGTATCAAGGATAACTACTAAGCAATTGATGATGCAACTGCTGTAAGTTCTCATGAGCTTGCTGATCCTGCAATTGAAGTTGCTCAAAATGCTGTCCGTTGAAAGCCTTAAGGTCAAGTTTGTTTAGTGGGAATGAGAAGACTGAAATGGTTAGAAGACCTCATTCATGTTCCTTGTAGTTTTTCGTGACTTGGAGTATTGATATTGAAAATTAAAAAGGCTTCATTGTCATATTTTGACTAACGTAGAAGAGACGAGAACAAACAAGAAGGAATATGCATGACTTACAAAAAGAAAGAGCAAATTATAGGAGGAATATTTACGACAAGAAAACAACTGAGTCAAGAAATATGAAATGATATCTCTCTCGTTCCCTTTTTTTCCACTTTCCTTCCATTGGCAACTTTTAAAATGAATCTCTATGGATCTCTTCATTGCTATGATAGATATTAATAGTGTTCCAAATTATAAAAAAAAAAAAAAACTCACATTCTAATTCTACGTTGCTACCAAATATGGTAGTTCAAATTTTATTCCATTTCTTGTTATTCATTACAATTGTTTCATTCACGCTGACTAAATGGGCCTAACCGCACTATTAACCCTTCTAAGCTTCTCAAAAAGTCTAGGTATATGACAACCGGCCAGCTCATGTGTTGGGTAGGTTCTGTCATCTTGGCGGACATTTCTAGGTTTTCCTTGTTTTCACGGGTGGCGGTGGGCCATTGCTTATGTTAGGAGGATTTGAGAGCACGAGGAGATCTTTTTCTTGGTGATTTCCCAGTATGTCAATTTATTTGTCATATCTATGATTGATTGATGTCATGATGACACATTGTTGGACGAAGTACCCATACTAGGAATTACTTTTGGTGGGAGAAAAAGAGGGATCAAGTAAAGAGATTAGGTAGCAGCGTATAAATATCTCGCCCCTCAACTATAGATCTTTCTGTTTTGTTATTAGACCAATTTGATCTAGAATATCGATATGATAACTGTAGGCTGGCTCTGTTTTCTAATAGATGTTTCGCATGGAGTAACGGTTGCTAAAAATCAACGTCAATTAGAAACCAATTAAGTAATTATCGTGTTTATGCTCGAAAACGAGGCTAAACAAGTGGAGACCCTCCTTTAAGTTACAAAGTTAACCCCATTTGCTGACAAAGTGCTAAAAAATTTGACTTTTGTGAGTAGATTAGGTAAACAACACAAGTTCAAGTATGTACACTGAAAACAAGTCCCCACCTATGAATAGACTCGTTTTTATTTGATCAACGAGTTTAATGGGGGTATTTCATGGGATCATGATGTTAATGGACTTGTTCTATGGAGTTCGAGATTTGTCTATTCAAGATGAACTTTCTAGGACGATTTTTTTTTTTTTTTTTGCAAAGTCAAGACACTTAATTTGGTGATATCATCACCATGAGTTTGACAATAAAAAAGTATAGGCATGTGGGATGACAAAACTGTGCTCCAAGAACACATCGTTATCTGTCTATCTATGTCAAAATTAATCCAAAATAACCTTATTTTTGTGGTCACCTCCTTTCTCCACGTAGATGTGATGCTTCTCATCTTATCTCATTAAAACTATTATGTATAAATCTAACTTGCGAATTTGGTGTCCACCCTATAAATGATTACAATGCCTCTATTTTTTTTTTTTTTTTTAAAAGAGAACTGAAGAGAAAATTAGATTTTACCGACAGAAATTCGAAGCCAATTAAAAGGTACCTAACAAATCTCCTACTTTCACGTGACACATATTCCAATCTTTGAAATTCATATCCCTTTTCCTCTGGGGAAAAAAAACGCTCACGTCCAAAAAATTAATTAAGAGACAAGAAAAACTATTATATAATCTCACTTTTATGATCATTTACATCTTTCGAGACACTAGCAAAGAGATCAGACCGTGTGTGGTAGAAAACTCAAAGAAAATATAATATCCTAATAAAAGACAAATATTTAAAAACCTTAAATATGCTAAGAAATATTTGAATTTAAAAGTTACTGAAAAAAGTAAGGAAAATGGAGATTTTAAGTTAGCAGCTCCTTTCAAAGATTCGGATTGTAATTATAATCTTCCGCAATTCAATTTTATCCCTTTTTTGGTAATAAGTATACAAGGTTTAAATATTTTTTAGGTAAAAGTTTGGAGGTTGAAATAGTCTTCAAATACACAGCAGAGATTTTCTCTATATATTTCTCTCGAAAATTTTATGTGCATATCCAAGAATCACCAAACATTTTTATCAATAATACTGCGTCAACGTCTATTATCATTTAGGCAATATTTATTAGGATTCCGTACACAAACGCAATGAATTAGAGAGTAAAGATGAGAAAGAGAAATCGAGATACAAGATTTATGCTTTTTCACTCTTAAACTAGAGCTTTCTTTACCAAAAAATTTCCTTTACCAAAAAAAACTAGAGCTACATCCAGCAAATAATTTCATTATAATTAGCATCTCTTACCTCTATGTTACGACCCTCATTTACAATATAAAGAAGTTATTTATAGCAAGCAATAGTTATTCATGGACGCAAAATCAAACTACTAATAAAATACGTACTCAGACTATAAAAACTTTTTGGCAGCTGAGGGCGCTTCCTCCTAAGCCCTTGCTGGGGCGCTTCCTCCTGAACCCTTGCCGAGGTGAGACTCCCATGCTTTCCTATCAATGTGGATTATGAATTACACCCCTAATATCGTTAGATCATACATGAGTGTTGGAAATAAATTACACAAGTATGGTTTGACAAGGGAAAAGTAATATGAGATTATTATGATGTTTGCCAAATTCTTACTGGGGGCACCCAAGCTTTTTGTATATTTTATGCCTAATGGTCCTCAGTTCAAGGAAAGCTACACTTTATTCTTTATTTTTTATTTTTTATTTGAAACCACTTTTGAAGTCTAATTAAGGCCACCCAAGGTCGACACCTAGCTGAAGTCATGATGTTGTTCAAGAGAATGAGTCAATAGAATAATCTAAAAGCAACGGGCAAAGATTTAAGTGGGTACTTTTCCATAATCTTATTAGATAATCCAACAGCCTCCTTTGTAACTGAGATTGACATGCGCTCACTATTAATCAATAAAATAATAAGCAACACCAAAACGTTTAAAATTAAGAAAGGTCAAGATGCTGCTTAAGAAGAATAATCCATCACGCGCATGATCCACACATAATGGGGCCGACTTTGCATGTTCTCTGGTGGGAGTGGTTCTCACTTCTCACTAGGCTCTCTTAATATAACGGGGATAATGACATCGAAAATATCTGAGTTTTATATCTTTTTTAAATCAAGTATACGAATTCTTTTAAAAACTTCAAGAAAATTTCGGTTCGATATGACAACATGGTGCTTTTTTTTTTTTTTTTTTTTTTTAAATCCGTAAGTGGAAACCACTATTGGAGCACTAAGGCCGTTAGGTAATTGTTTAGTATGATGGTGTGGTATGCTTGCACACGAAAAAATGCTAAGTAGGACTGCCGTTTTAGATTATGCTGCATTAAATGATCTTTTCTTTCTTCTTCTTCTTTGTTGTGCAGCCATGGCCGTTGCTTCTAAATCTTCTTGGTGTACCCACGGCCGTCGCATGTTGACCTGGCCTCGCCTTAACCCGTCATGGTCAATACTCTCGTGTTTTATGTAATCTTAGTTCGACCCGCGCATTATAGGAGTGGAGCCTTATCGAATACATGTAAAAGAATTGACTTGCTTGTATCCATAGAACCTAATCATGTCGAAAGATCAAGATACATGTGAAAAAATGATAAAATAAATTAGCACATGCAAAATTGATCAATCCAATTTTAGATATACGTACTATATTTCACTGATTCTCAAAGAGTAAGATTATCTCATGTTAAGGAGAAGAAATCTCCCATCAAGGATATGTGTATTGTGAAGAAATTAATCTTATCCTAATTGACCTTAAATATTAATAGCTTAAGCTTTTAAGTGAATATGAATGCATATTGATATAATGATAGGTTTGGACTTGGATTTTATCTTGATGATCTCTTTGTAAAAAAATACAAAAGTAGAGGAGGATATGTGTCACGAGGAAAATGGACTCATAAAGTCTAAAATTTTATTGTTTTTACATGAGATGTTTTAGTTTATGAATTTGTTAGGAGAATTACCAAAAAAGTGTCAAACCTATTGTAATCGTACTAATTTAGTTCTAAACTTTTCTTTTTGCCAATTGAGTCTAAAACTTTTGTATTTGTGCCAATTTAGTCCATTTAGGTCTATTTAGGTGGAAAATCACTAGCATGTACGCCAACCGTGTTACGTGACGTAGCCAGCACTAACGTAGACATTTTTGAATAATATATATTTATTTATTCTTTCTTCTTTTATTTTTTTCTTTTTGTCCCTTCTTCCTCTAGTCTATTACTGGATCTCAGGGACATGTCGACAAGGTCGAGCCTCGTTCAAAGATAGGGTGAGGTCAACCTCGCCTAGCGATGAGAAGGTCGACCTTGCTAGCCCTCGCCTTTGGTTAGTCGCCAAAGTCAACAATTGGCTAGAGGAAGAAAGGAAGGGGAAAAAAAAGAAAGAGAAAGAAAATAAAAAAAAATGATTTTTATAAAAAACAAAAAAATTAATAAAAAATTATTTAAAATTGCCTATGTAAGAGTCGAGTGCATCACACATGATGACAAGCATCCATGTCAACGATTTTTAGCTAAAGTTAGTCAGATAGATTATATTGGCACAAATATGAAATGTTTAGAATTTAATTGATAAAAAAATAATTTATGATTGAATTGATACAATTATATGAGAACTTTTTTTGATAATTATTGTGAATAAGCATTTTTTAACAATCACTTTAAGTGATTTTGGAAGGGAAAAAGAAGGGAACGAAGAGATCCGTTAAGAGTTGGGACATCTCATCCCATTAGGATTAGCTTCATATATTTCACAATAATCGTATGACCATATTATTCAGCATATGAGATTAGTAAACTCTCTTTGAAGGTTAGCATCTGTCATCTCTTTATTGGAACTTGAATTGGGATGGTGGGTTATCTGTCCTTATCATGGTGGTACCATATACCAAGTCAAATGTGCTAATTTCTTACCCAAGAATGTCTACGTTCATGGATGTGCACTTTTCAAAGGACACGATCGTAATTATATTAAATTTAATGCTTTAGAGGGAATATTCACAAAGTCTTATATATTTGCCATCGAATTTTGAACGGTCATTCAATATTCCATGAACTTTTATTTTGTCACGAGTGTTTACCTCTTAGTTATTCTTTCCGTTAGCATGTGTAACGTACATGACTTTTAAGAGGTGAAAATATATTTTCCTTTCCTTTTTTAAGGCAATCTTTCTTTTATCCCTAATATCCATGAAAATTTGAAATTTTATTGAAAATGAGAAAAAACTGAATTGTTATAATACTAATAATAGAAAGAATAAATATCGATGATAATATTAAACGATAAAAGTTGGTTGACATTTGGTAAACACAGCCACTTTAATAGACCTAAATGGGATATTTTAAGAAAAAGAATAAACACAAATTAAATAAAAATGAAAGAGGCCTCCATACCAAAAAAAAAAAAAAAAAAAGACAAAAAATGGTTACTTATTATATATATTTGAAGGATTAATTAATGTAGAAAATGATTATTTAATTAATGAAATTATAAAATACATTTTTGTGGTTAACAATCTTTTTTTTTTTTTTTTTTTGCATTAATTAACCATTCAATACCACGTAATGGGTTTCCAACTTTTGTAATTTGACGCATTTAATATTGAGGTCTTTCTCCATTTCACTTAATTGTGTTTCTTTTTCTTGAAACATCTTATTGGTTCCTTTATATTCATGAGATCTTAACAATTTTTTTGATATTATTATTGAAATTTAACTTTCCTGCTATTAATATTTCACTTTCTTTTAAATTTCTCCAAATCCATTATTTTTTTTATACAAACCATGATAAAAAGGAAATTTCTCTTAAAATGAGATGAAAATTCACTTTTACCCTTCTAAAAGTCACGGGCATTGCATGTGCTAACGAAAGATATAATGAAGGGTCGGCAGCTAAACGAAATGAAAGCTCATAGCCTAGTTTCTAACAATTGAAAGTTTAGGAGTACATATGCGGTACCCCAAAAGTTCGAGGAAGTTTGAGTTCGATGAACATGGACTAGGATACCAAGGTTGAAGTGTTTCCTTTAACGTTTTTATATATTTTCCGTGATGTGAACTAGTTTTTATTTTTTATTTTTGGTCGGTGATATGAGCCAGTTTTCTCAGTCAAATTTGTCAATCAAAAGGGAGTAGAGATGTCAAGGTTAAAAAGATTCCTTTGACTTGAATAATGTTAGAGTTGCGTGCACGTCTAATAGAAACATGAAAGTAAAAAAAAATCATAGTTTACCCAGCTGGATGAAGAAAATTGAATTTAACTGTTGAAATGAAATAGCATTTCTTAAATTCGTGGTGTGGCAGTCAAGTCATATATTATTTAGCTTAGCATGGAAAAGGCGGCGCGCATGAGGTTATTACGTAGCACACATAATATATATTGTTATTAATGACACGTGGATGGTGCATAATTGCATCATAAATTAGCTTCTTGATTTAAATACAACATATAACCTATGATCCAATGAATAAGTCCAGGAACCATTCAGCTTGTAGCCCTTACATCGGCAATCACATTGACATGAACAATTAAAAATGAGGTCCGATTTAATGGGACTAGTGCTAATCCAGCTTTTCTATGTTTAAGAATATAAAAATCATACTTGTAGCTTTTTGCTGCCATGACTTCATAAGATTCCAATCAAGCATTAGTTTAGACACTAATTTCATTGAAAGTCTTAAGTACATGATCCTCCCCCTAAAGAGAAACAAATTCTACCTAACGAGATTATGCTGCCATCAATGCGCTGAAGGCCTGAAATCTGGGCCGAAAATTTTTGGGCCCTAGCAAGACCGGGCTAGTCCTTGGGTTCTCATCAGGGCCGGCCTAGGCTTTCGGGTCTAAGATGCTCGCACCCCAATTGTCTTGATATATATATAAATTTCAAAATTTTAAAGGTTCGTCAGTTATTATTTATAAAACCGCTACAAAGTTGTAACAAATAACAAGTTAACCATCAAACCTGAAATGGACTATGACCGTGGAAAGGAATGTCAAATATATATATTTTTAATGAAATTTGGGGATTTTGTGATAATTTAGGTTGATTATTTGACAATTGTAGGTTTGAGTCTTGAAGTATGATAATATGTGATATCTCAGAAAAATAAATTTCGGGTTAAAAAGCTTGAGCTGGCCTGTACCTAACCGAGTAACTTCGGTTCAACCTTTCTCTTTTTTTGGGTTATAATCTTAGGCCAATAGACCATGCCACTAAAGTCAGACATGATCTATCGGCACCCGGTCCAAAATCCCTCTAGGCCTGGCCCGCTTTCACCCCAATAAAAACGTCCACAAATTGTTCGATGCTGATAGTCATGTCATATATCAATATGGCCTGTAAAAGTTAGTGTAGCACGCTGCAAAACTCTAGAACCCAAAAAGGGTGAAAAAAAGAAGAGAGGCCACAGAGATTTCATGTTGAATGATGAATTAATTCTATTCAAGCCTACTAGCCACCAAACAAGCCAATGCGCCATCCCTATTCCTTCCCGATGAAGCTTCCTTTGATTTAATTTCATAGACAAATTGTCAGTTTTTTAAACGGGCGAAATTGGAATATTTATATATTTTCCTTGTGAAAATATTTAAGGGTTAGATAAGATGATGGGTAGTTACTAGTTAGTTCAGATTTACAAATGAAAGTGTCAATTTCAGTCTTTAATTTCAATTCATTGGATATTAAGTTGGGCCTCTAAGTAGTTGGAGAATTGAGATTATCTTGGGTCAAATTTGTAGCCTTGAGGCCCTCAATGTCGATTCATCTATAGTTTTTAAGGGCCTGAGTGATAAAATTGAAAAACAAGTATTGAAAGTCTAAAAAGCGAATGTTTGAGTGTTGTTAATAGTCTTTTTAAGTGCTGAAAAATAGAAAGAAAATGTTATATGATAATAGTTAGGTGACATCCTCAATTTGATCCCCATTTATAAAATAGAATTACGATGATAATCAACAGACCACGGAAAAGTAATGAATGTTCACATTAGGGTGAAAATTCAATTTTACATCACCGGACCATAGAATTTCATAAAAGTGGAAATGGGATGTGAACAGGGAGCTACAAGGGCCCAAGCTACAGATGGGCCCAATGAGCCTCATGCCCAATGCCCATGATGGAAGAGATTATTGACTCTCATGAGACAGAAGATAATGCCCATGACAAAAGATAGACCTATAGTTAGGTAACTGTAGCAAGTTGTTGTAACAATAGACTAGGGAAATCACTGTTCATAATTGCTGTTCATATCAACTACAATAATTTCCGATTGGATTTTTTGGAGCCTCTGTCTATTTTTGGACCTGTGAGCTTGGTCTTTGTTTGTTTGTGACATTTTAATACCTATAAAAGGCAAAGAGGATGTAATGTGTTGAATGGAGTCTCCTAAAGTAAAGTGAGTGTTTTGTAAAAAATTCTCAATGTCTCCCTAAACTCCTCTTCTTCTCCAACCCGGTAAGATCATTTGAGAAATGCAGTTCGGATAGTTAGAAATATTATCATCCTAACATTCTTGAGTGTCACTATGTTTTGAACTAAAACTTTGAATAGTTTGCTATTAAAAGGCTGTCTGTGAAGGGTTTGAACAAAAAGTTCGCTTATTGTAGGAAGGCATACTTGTAGAAAATTGAGTACGTCTTCCTTGATTCTAAGCATAGGGCCAAGAGGGCCCACTAAGCCATTCAAGCCTATTCTTGATTTTTAGAAGCTTGCACATTAAATTTGCTTGTGCACATAAATAGTACTTGGACTACAGTTGATTCAAGTTCTAATTTGCCCTTTCTAGAAGCTAGTTGGCCTAAGGGGAAGGTGGTGCCCAAATGGAAGAGGAAAGAGGAGACTTAAACTTAGTTAGCTTTATCCAGTTCAATTTCAATTTTGTCACATGATTGATATCTTGCCATTAATGAACTTGGATAGGAAGGATTTCAAGAAGCAATTGTCGCCATGCAAAGGCTTGGCCAAGAATGAATTAAGGGAAATTGTACCCAAACTCATTAATACTTGGAAGGGAAATATCTTGGATGAGCTCACTATCTCTCTCTCTCTCTCTCACTCTCTCACATTCCCTTGGCTGAACCACCTATCCCTCCTCTCTTTCTCTTAGTCCCTCACATTGCCACCATTCGCCGCCCTTTGTCGTCGCCGTTCCACGCTATTGTTGCCTCACTGTGAGTTGCCATCCTCATGCCCTTGTCGTGCTGAGCCACCCCTATTGCCGTGACACCGTTGTTGTTGTTGTTGCATCTTACCAAGCCACCATTGCCCTTTGCCGTTCATCGTTGCGCCTCATCACCGTGCCACCGTCCAAGACTATGAGCCACTATACTATCGTCGCCGTCATTGCTTGATGTTGAAGCCTAGATCCGGTCCCATGAGTAACTTTCTAACCCTTGATTAGGGTGGTGGTTACGCTTAGGATTAAAGTTAGAATTAGGGTTAATGATAGTTAGATTATGTGATAGGGGATTAGGGTGATAGCTTATCGTTGATAAGTGATAAGCCAATGTATAGCTTAATGTGAATAGTGAAAAGTGCATGTGATAATTTATCGTGAATAGTGATAAGTGCATGCAATAGGTTATCGTGAATAGTGATAAGTGCATGTGATAGCCTATCGTTAGTAGTGATAAGTGCTTATGACATCCTATCTTTACAAATGATAAGTGCTTATGACATCCTATTTTTAAAAATGATAAGTGCTTATGCTATCCCATTTCTAAAAGTGATAAGTGCTTATGATATTTTATTTTTAAAAGTGATAAGTGCTTATGAAATCCTATTTTTAACAATGATAAGTGCTTCTTGACACTTAAATTTTGGCGACCTAATTAGTTATTTATTACATAAAAATTATGGATTGAACCTGACCCCTAAACAAAGATATTTAATTAAAAGGGAAAAAGCCACGAAAAACCCTGAACTAAAAACCGTGACATATTTACTCCAAACTTTTTTTTTTGTGACACTAAAAACCCAAAACTTTAGCCCGCGCGACACATCTACCATCTGTTAGGGTTCTATGAAAAAACACAGTTAAAAATCCTACGTGGCTGCTGACATGGATGATGGTATGCAAACAGCGCTCACGTGGCACTCGCACGGCTCTCTCCTCCTCCTTCTCCTTCTCCTTTGCTCGTGAACTCTCCCAGAAAATCCTGTCATTTCCCCAAAAGAGCTGGAGGACGACGACCTTAGCCGCGGCGGCCCGACGAGTCCGCCACCTGACAATGCAGTGGCGGCAACCTCGGGGAAGTCCATCATGGACCTCAACCTCGACGTCTATAGCCCTTGGCCAATGATGGATCATCAGCTCCACTTCACTGCATCTCCCCTCTTCCTATCCGCCTTTGACCAGCCCAGCTCGCCTCTCTGCACCTTCTCCTGCGGGTCTGAGGACAAGCTCGCCACTGCCGTCGCCGCCGCCGTCGCCGTAGGGGTTCGCCTCTCCGATTGCTCTTGGTTTGTTGCATGTCAATCTTGAGTCCGTTCGAATTTGTTTGCTTTCGGTTTTGAGTCGGGTTCTTGTGGATCGCGATTGATTGAGCTGGAGTTGGGTCGTTGAAAAGCTCTATTTTTTTTGGCCATCCGAGACTTGAGAATTAAGGGTTGACTTTCTCCACCCATGTTCACTTGCTTGGTTTTGGTCTTCTCTGGTTTTATGATTTTTGGAAAGTTGAAATTTTTCCTTGTTTGAAACTAATATGAATTCGTTGCATGTTATTTTGACTTTTTTTCCCTCTTTGACTAATCAAGAAATTTTGTCTGATGGTACGGTTTTTGTTTTCTATCTCTTCAAAAAGCTTGGGAATCAAAGCAAGGAGTTTGAATTAATTGTTGGGATTGCTCATTCTTCAAATATCATTGGCTCTTTGCCACTTCCACCTCCCATTTCACCCGATTTCCTATATATATTGTGTGAGAATTATGAATTCTGAGAGTCCTAAACTATGAAGTTGCCTCTTGCTTGAAGTTTGATTTGTTCCAACTGTCTGCAATGGCCTGTGAAGCCACGACTATTGAGTTTTTACTGATAAGTTATTTCCGAATATATAGATTATCATAATTCAGAGACCGAAGCTCCCACTGAGGATAATGATCGTGAAAAGCTGCCGTCACCATATTTGGGGTCGATGGCATTGAAAATCTTGATGGATACTGTATCATTAAAGAAAGGATGACCCAGGCTCTTCATGACTTCAAAGAATCAATTGAACAACTTGTTCTAGCTCAGGTTGGGCACCAGTAAAGAATGGTGGTCGGTACGTCCTTACAACTTTAGGGCAACCCTTCGTTCTTGGTCCAAATACTAATGGGCTTCACTAGTACAAAATGGTGTCTATGATGTATTTGTTTTCTGGGATGTGGGGAATGATGGAGAACTGGGACTTCCTGGTCATGTTTTCCAACAAAAGCTGCCTGAATGGACTCCTAATGTACAATACTACACCAGCAAAGAATATTCGAGGCTTGATCATGCTCTTCATTATAATGTTCACGGAACCTTAGCTTTGCCCATCTTTGAACCATCGGGCAATCTTGTGTTGGTGTTCTTGAACTCATTATGACTTCACAGAGGATTGACTACGCACCGGTGGTTGATAAAGTTTGTAAAGCACTTGAGGTTGGGTTTATTTATTCATGCTTTTCTTTCTTCGGAAAGTCTTCCATTTGGCATTGGTGACAGTTTTATTCTTTATTGCGTTAATTTGTTGGTCGTCAATTTCTAATATTATTTATTGATTTATTAACATGTGGAGATAGCATTACAAGAATTTGGTAGTGATACAATCAGAGTTTTCTACAAGTAGTGAACTTGAAAAGTTTTGAAATCCTAGATAATCCAAGCACATAGGTAACGTGCGCCAAGTTTTCACCACATCCCCAACTTAATGCTGGATATCAAGATAGTACAGTGGTTTGCTCTTTCATTTTTCTTACATCAGCTTTTGAACCAGATTTGCAATGAAGGGTGGCATAATGCATTGGCTGAAATTTTGGAGATACTAACAGTCACATGCAAAATCCACAAGCTACCTCTGGCTCAAACCTGGGTCCCATGTCACCATCACAGTGTTCTGGCCAATGGCGGTGGCGCGAAAAAGAGTTGTTCTAGCTTTGATGGTAGCTGCGTAGCATAAGTCTGCATGTCCATAACTGATGTGGCATTTTATGTTCTAGATGCTCATATGTGGGGCTTTCGGGAAGCTTGTGTTGAGCATCACTTACAAAAGGGTCAGGGGGTCGCTGGGAGGGCTTTCTTGTCCTAGAGCCACCTCATCATGTTGTCCATGCTTGGTTTCTTCTTGCAAGCATACATTACCAGGGAGGGACTTGTCGAGAATCTTGCGAAGTTCCTCAGCAACCCATTCAAAAACAACTTGCTCACTATGATTGCTAAAACAGCAGAAAAAACTCCTACCCTGTGATTTTAGCTCTTGAGATTATCCTCTTAAATATGGGAATGAGTTGTGCATCTCAAAGAGACAGCTTGAGGCACTAATCAAAATTTCTACTTGGAACTTTCTCTCTTGTGATCTATGTAGAGGGCTTGATCAAGTTGGCCCTGAAGATTGTAACATCTTGAATATTCTTTTGTTATGTGCAAAATCTTCTTTAGCACACTAATGTACAATTGATTTTCATTTTTATTGTCATGACCCGATTGAACTTTGAACTTTGAAACTCATCCTCCACATAATTAAGATTGCTCAAACTAAGTGACTCTTGTAGTTGCCACATATCATTCTTGTCATATCTCAACATTTTTCCTATTATGGCATCAGGTAGTTTCTTGGCTCTAGTCTCCTGTACAAAAAGATAATGACGCTAAAGCAGGTCCCTCGCTCTACATATTCTCATTTCCTTCACACACTTTACACTTTATTGTTAATCCTGAAGAGAAGTGAAAGTGATAGAAGAAATGAGGGAAAGTGGAAGTCTCATTTGGAAAGCAAAATAAATAATCTAATCACATCAGCATATCCACAATTGTATAGTGATTCATAATTAGTGTTTAGCTTGGATTACAACAAAAAATGAAATCTTGCAGTTCAACCAAAAAGGAATTTGGATTACAATCAAAAGGTTTGCACTCTTTGTTTTCATTTACAACCAAACAAGCACAAGCAGCCGAGATTCTATGTTAGTGTTGAATTCGGATTACAACCAAAAAGGAACAAGCAACAGCTTCTTAGCTATGAACAATTGGATGGAATTTACATCTACTTCAATGTGGAGCATTACTTGTAGATTCTTGAGTTTCACATGGTCCAAAAGCCTCAGTTGAGACATGGTCAATCTGACTTGCATATTCTTGTGTTCTTGTATCTCCTTGTCTGGTAGATGTCCTTTTCACCATGGTTGGTCTTGGATGTTTTCTTGGTCTCCCCCTTTTACCCTGCATAGAAAAGCATGAGTAAGTTAGAATAAGTATTGTCATGAGACCATGTTAGTATCGAAGGCTTGGGCCTATATAAGTTTTCTTGGTCTTCCTTTTTCTCTTACCGAAGGTTTGATTTGTGTTGTTGCTAGAAGCTTCGGACATGTTCTCTTTTTGTGTCCCAAGTCCTGACAGTTTGAGCATGAGATGATTACCCCAACTTTTGCCAATTTATTCGAATTAGTATATGGATTAACCATGGCCTTCCCCTTTCTTGTCCTTTTCTCAACATTCTCACTTTTTTTTTTTTTGGTTGGAAGATGATACGATATTTCATTATATGCACGAAGCTTTACAAGATAAGTCAGAGTCAGAGCATAATATAGATAACATCTGATTTGGTGGGTAACTAAGCCAATTCGATGGAAGCGTTTGGAGGCGATGATTCTTGGCCACCCAATCCGCTGCTTGATTGGCTTCCCTCGGGTAGCAACGTATGGATGCTGTAGGGAATCGATTTAAAATCTGGTGGCATTGATCCACCTGAAGCCGAATGGGCCACGGCGCTTGTGCACGGCCCAAGATGAAGTCAACTAATGGCCTGCAGTCGGTCTCCACGCATAACTCCCTCACGTGCAAAAAGCAACCCTCAGAAGTCTTCCACTTAAACTGAACCTTCACGTGTTTGGGGTCTTTTTCTGGATTCTTCCTCTCCCTCGTGTCCCCTTCGCACGATCTGTTTTCCTCTTCCATTCTTCTCAGCCCGTGCAGGAGGGCTAGGGTTTCCGCCTGAAGGGGAGAGGCGGCGTGGATCTGGCCGACGAAGCCGTCAATCAACGCTCCATTAGCGTCCCTAAGGATCCCTGCAGCCGAACCTGGTTCATCCGGCGCTACCCAAGAGCTATCGATGTTTAGTTTCAAAGCTGTCGGCGACTGGGGGGTCCAAATCTGAGGTAAGGGTTCCTCCATCCTCTTCCTCGAGTCGTCTTGACGCTTACATCGTTGGTAGGCCGTAGTTTGAACTAGGGCTTCTTTGATTAGAGGCTGAGGCTGTTTAAATTTCTGTCTAAATATGAGGGCGTTGCGATTTTTCCAGATTTGCCAGAGAATCTTTGTCAGAAGGCTATTATCCGAGTCGGGTTTGTTGTTCAGCAGATGTTCGTCAACCCATTTATCCATGCGGTTCGCTGATGAAGTGACGTGGTGCAGCTTTAGGCGTTCATCCGACCAGATCGGTTGGATCTTTCTACAATGAAGGAAGGCATGTTCCACTGTCTCAGGGAAACTCGCGCAAAGTGGGCAGATCGGATCTGGAGTGATTTTTCTCCGGTAAAGTTTGTCTTTAGTTGGTAGTGCATCTTGACATAGGCTCCATAGGAACATTTTTTGTTTCGGCGGGCATGACATCTTCCAGAGTCTTGTCCACAGATGGTGAGGAGGGCTGTAGGATGAGGAGGCTCGGTTTTCCTCCTTAGGTAAGGATCTCGCTCGAACCCTGTTATATGCACTTTTAACCGTGTACTGTCTTGTAGCGTTGGCTTTCCATATTATCTTGTCTGCTTGTGGTTGTTGTGGGATAGGAATTGACAGAATTGCATTTACTACTCTCTGTTCGAACATCTGGTTTAATATTGCCTCCTTCCATTCGCATCTCTGGTGGTCGACTAACTCTGCCACTATGCTAGGACCGTCTAAACTTGCTGAGCCCTGTAAGACACCTGTGGGTAGCCATTGATCTTGGTAGATGCGAATCGATTGTCCGTCACCCACGCTCCAATGAACATCTGGTTGGATAGTGTCACGCCCTCTAAGTATACTTTGCCACCCCCAAGATGGTTTGGTGCCTCCTTTAGCTTGCCAAAAGTCATGTAGAGGATAGTATAGCTCTTTCATTAACCTGCCCCATAATGCTGAAGGTGATTGGGACAAACGCCAGGCCTGCTTTCCTAGCATAGCTAGGTTAAATGAAATTAGGTCTTTAAAGCCGAGTCCCCCATTGTCTTTCCTGCTTTTCAATGTTTCCCAGTTTTTCCAATGCATGCTTCTCTTTGCTTCAGTTTGCTTCCACCAGAAATTTGCTATGCGTTTCTCAATTGCTCTGCATATTGAAACAGGGATCTTGAAGATTGACATTGCGTACTGTGGCAAGGCCTGCACCACTGTTTTGAGGAGGATCTCTTTGCCCGCTTTAGACAGATATTTCTCTTTCCAGCCTTCTAGTTTCATGTGCACTCTAGCTAAAATCCATGAGAACATATCTTTTTTTGTTTGCCTCCAATCCGATGGTAGCCCTAAATACTTCCCTGTTCTGTTTAAGATAGGTACTCTCATTTCATAAGACATATTTCGCTTTAGATCCGGAGGACAGCCATTGCTGAAAAACATACCAGACTTATTGAGATTGATGGCCTGACCGGTAGCATAGCAATACTGGTTTAAAATGGCTGCTAAATTCTGACATTCACGGATTGTCCCATCCAAAAAGAAAATCGCATCATCAGCAAACAATAAATGAGTAAGGGTGGGACAGTGCCTGTTAAGTTTAATGCCTTTAAGAGTGCCTGCAGCTAGTGCATTTTGTATCATCCTTGGTAATACGTCAGCCATCATAATGAACAAGTAGGGGGATAAAGGGTCGCCTTGCTTGATACCATGTGTGGGGGAGAAAAATTCTGTCTGCTCTCCATTTACTTTGACATTTAGAGTAACGGATGTAACACACTGCATTATCATCTGTACCCATTGCTCTGAGAACCCCATTTTCAGCATGCACTGTTTGAGGAAGTCCCATTCAACCCAATCATATGCTTTCTGCATATCTAATTTTAAAATGGCCTGGAATTTTCTCTTCCTTTTCCTGATTTTCATTTGATGCAGCATTTCCTGAACAATAATGATATTGTCCTGTATTTGACGTCCATGAACAAAGGCACTCTGTTCTTGTGAAATTATTTGGGGCAGCCATTTTTTCAGCCGATTGGCCAGTACTTTAGAAATGATTTTATAGCTATAATTGCATAGACTGATCGGGCGGAATTGACTAACATGTTCTGGATTTTTGACTTTAGGCACAAGGACAATGAATGCCTGATTCAGTAGAGGGTCGAAGGTGCCAGACCTGAAGAACTGCTGGACTGTTTGCAAAAGATCTCCTTTAATTTCTTCCCAGAAGTGCTGGTAAAATTGGCCATTCAATCCGTCAGGTCCTGGTGCTTTAAGGGAACCCATTTGAAAGGCTGCTTCTTTTATTTCCCCTTCTGAGACTTCCTCCATAAGTAGTTGATTCATTTCCTCTGTGATTACATGTGGGCAGTGGTTCAAGATTGGCTGTAGGTGTCTCGTGCCAGCCAATGTGTAAAGCTCCCGGAAGTAGGTTTTAACGTGTTGCTGAATTTGGACAGGATTCCTTATCCATTGCTGCTCGTCAGCCTGCAGCATGGTAAGCCTGTTTCTGTTCCTACGCTGAATAGTGGTAGCATGAAAGAACTTCGTGTTTTGATCGCCCCATTTGAGCCATGTAATCCTGGAACGTAGGCCCCAGTACATTTCCTCCTGCCGCCATAAGTAATCTATTCGCTCTTTGATGAGTTGACTTTCTTTTTTGGTATTTTCGCCAGGATGGGAATTAGTGAGTTCGATGAGGCGCTGCTTTAGCTACTTGATTTGGGTGGCTGCATTGAAGAATTTCTTCTTGCTCTAGGTCAGCAAAGCCTGTGTGACTTGCTTTAGCTTTTGTGGGAGGTTCCTGTGATCCACAATTGTATTTTCCCACGCTTTGCTAACAATCTCTTTACAATCCTCATTCTCTAACCAGTACGATTCAAATTTAAATTCCTTTTTCCTTTTTCCTGGACCAGGATACAAGGATAGGAGTAGAGGGCTATGGTCCGAACCAACGGCTGGTAGAGCGTAGATTTCAGCACTGGGAAAAGTAAGGCGCCAATCCATTGTGCAAACCCCTCTGTCTAAGCATTTTTTAATTAGTTCTTCCCCTTCTCTGTTGTTTGACCAGGTGAATCGACAACCTTTGCTATCTATTTCCATGAGTGAGCAGTCATCAAGCATCTCCCGAAATGCTGCCATACGGTAGTAGTCAGACTCCCTTCTGCCCTCCTTCTCCCAACTGTAGAGGGTATCATTAAAATCCCCTATGCAAAGCCATGGTAAGTTGTTTTCGCCATGAAAGTCTTTCAGTATTTGCCAGAGTAGTCTTCTGTCTTGATAGTTCGTCGGAGCGTGGACGAAGGTAATCCTCATAGGCTTGCCACTTTGAGGATCCTGACACTCCATGTCTATAAGGTATTGGGAACTGCTTCTCACTCTAACCTGAGTTTCCTCGTTCCACAGAAGCGCAAGGCCGCCAGCAATGCCTGTAGGTTCGACCAGATGTGCCTGCTGAAAGTTAAGTCACTTTCTCATCTTTTCCAGCTTCAGTGCTTTATTTTTAGTCTCCATTAAGAAGACGATAATGGGCCTTTCCTGAGCCATGACGGCTCGAAGCTCTTGGAATGTCAGGGGGTTGCCCAGCCCCTGACAGTTCCAGCTCAGTACATTCTCACCTTGCTTATTGCATTGTTTCTTGGGTCTCCCTGGAAGCTTTCTGAATGATGGAGGCAATATTGGCTCTTCAGTAGATAGTGGCCACATTTTCTTCCCATTTAATGTTGGTAATGGAAATTGGTAGCATCTTTTGTAAGCATCCTTTTTGAAACAATCATCAACATACTGATTAATCTCATACTTCATATAATTAATGCATGAGATAGCATGGCTACAAGGTATTCCTAAGATATCCCATTGCCTACAAGCACACGTCCTCCCCCTCAAATCTACTTCCAATCGATCATCATTGACTTCAACTTCAATTTTTTCCCCAATGCATGATTTGGTAACACAATACCTAGACTTCATCTTTGCTTCCTTGACCTTTGCCCTAATTAGTGGACATAATTCATCTTGGGAACCCATCATCAACTGGCTTTTCTCATACATTCTCACCATCAAAGCTGTTCTTATTGCCTCTAACAAATCAACAATTGGCCTCTCTCTTTGCTTGCAAATGTAGGCATTGAAAGTTTCACTCAAATTGTTCTCAATGGCATCACATTTTCGCCTAGCCTTTATGAATGCCCTGCAGAAATGCTCCAACCCTTGCCTCATGAAATCTTCATAGGCATCAACAGACTCCCTCTTCATTCCTTTAATTGCTATATTGAATTCAACCTCGTATGTGGCATATGCAGCTCTCCAGAAGTAATTTCAAAATGTTTCTCCCTTGTACAATCTTTTCCAGTTTGCATAAATGTGCCTTGAACAATTCCTATGTTCTGCACAAGGAGCCAATGAAGAAACTGCATTGATAAGACCCTGCAAAACATAATTGAAATGCATTAATAAAGCCTTGCAAGACATAATTCAATGACTATTATAAAGGAATTGATGAAATTTGAGACTCATTCTACCTTTTGTTGATCACTTATGAATGTCCAATCATCACCTCTACCTACTTGGAGGTCTATAAATAGAAACTTGAGGAACCAAGTCCAACTGTCTTGTGTTTCCGCTTCGACAACAGCTCATGTGACTGGAAACATATGATTATTTCCATCTCTTCTAACAGCACAAAGTAGCATTTGCTTTACTACGGTTCTAATAAAACAACCATCTAGTCCAATTACTTTCTTACAACCTTCTTTCAGCCCTTCGAAGCCCACATAAAATCTCTTAAACATGTTTTGTGGTTGTCTAAGTAAAGGATGAAATGTGTTGTTCTTACTAGATTGCTCCAATTGAGCTTTATAAGATGCTAATAACTTATATTGCTCAACAAATGGACCTTGAATAGTCTTAAGAGCTCTATTAATTGCTCTATAGCAGTTTCTTTTGTTGAGCATGAGTCCCCACATCTCCATTGCATCTTCTTGTAATTGTGCTGTGGTATATTTCAAATTAGCTCTGATCTTAGGCAAAAACTCTTCTGCAAGCCATATGTAATATGCACTTCTATTTCTCATGCTTTTAGGGCAAGTATGTTTTTCTCCAATAGTCTTGACAACAAATGTTTTCTCTTTGTTGAGCCAACTACCATAAAGGGACCATTTACATCCGGTCACACACTTTGTGTGCATATTTTCAAATTCGCTTTTCTTCCAACTAATTGTAACCATTTGTGATTGCATATTTTTGCACTGCCCTCTTAAATTGAGTATGATACTCAAATCTCATGCCTACTTGAAATTGCAATTCTCTATGATTGCAGCTAGGGTCATATCTAATTGTCAAAGGTCTTATTTGGTCACATACTTCCTCATCTCTTGAGTCAAGAGGACTGAGATTTTCATGCCCTTCAATGTCCTCATCATTTTCATCCTCATTCATGTCTTCTTGTCTATCATCAATAGCAAATGTCGCCTCCCTCACCATCCCCACCTCATGTATCCCTTCCTCATCTCTAGATATAATGTGTTCATCACACATTCAGCTTAATAAATCAATCTCAGTATCATCACTCTCACTATCGTCACTCTCAAAATAAAAGCAATCATCACTCTCACTATCTCCACTTTGGCTAGCACAAATATAATCAAGCCTTGCCTCAGGCGTAAACACCAATTCAATTCCAACTTCATCGCTTAATTCAACTCTAGCCTCATTATCTCCACCCTGTCTAGCACCCCCTATTCCACCCCAAATCTCAGCCTCGAAGTCATCCACTATTTCAATATCAACTCTATTTGTCATTCCCCCTATACGACGCTTCATCTCTTTGTATGCAAGAGACTAAAGGCAGAAGACTCTTACATTTCCCTACAAAGATAAGGTTACCTGCTTTAACGGTATATCATGTTCTAAAGAAATATGAACTTGACGTGCTAGTTTTTCTAAGCAAACATGCTTAAGACCCAACGCGACGACATTATCAAAGGCAAACAACTCTTCGATTTACCACAAGCTCTTCAACTCTTTTTATTTTTTTATTTTATCATTTTTCTTGTCAACATTATTAGACAAATGAGGTATGAAAAAAACCACAAGCACTTCAAAAGCTATAATTACTCAAATTCAGAGAATTACCGAGCTAAAATCGAGGTTCTTCCAGCGAGTCCCAAATCGAGCGAGTCTCGTATGGAGCAATGAGCTGACCAATGAACGAAGCTTCAGAGAGATGGAGAGGGAACATCGACCACCGGAGAATGTGGAGAAACGAATTGAGATAACAAATGAGATTTTCCAGAGGGAGATAGCATGAATAAACCCTAGAATTTGGGGCACACGTGCTCTTCAACTCTCTCTCTCTCTCTCTTTTTAATACCATTTTTCCCGTCAACTTTATTAGACAAACGAGGTATGAAAAAATCCACAAGTTATGATTACTCAAATTTAGAGAATTACCGAGCTAAAATCAAGGTTCTTTGAGCAAGTCCCAAATCGAGCGAGTCTCGTTTGGAGCCATGAGCTGACCAATGAACGAAGCTTTAGAGAGATGGAGAGGGAACATCGACCACCAGAGAACGTGGAGAAACGAATCGAGATAGCAAATGAGATTTTCCAGAGAGAGATAGCAAGAATAAACCCTAGAATTTGGGGCACACGTGATCTTCAATTCAACGAGAGAGGAAGAGGGTGAGGGACAGTGGAGCAATGGAAGTTTCAAGCATAGCAAGTGAGAGAGATACAGAGCACAAGTAAAGGGCTCACTCATGGAGATGTGTCGAGCTTCAGAGAACTCTTGAACATGAAGGATGGAGTTTTGAACGAAAAGCTTTTGAGAGAGGGGCACACGATGGCGTTTTTATTTCTTTAGCCACGTTAGATGTAAAATGACACCGTTTGATTTCTTAAGTAGGTGCCATGTGAGCGTCATTTGCATTCTGTCATCCATGTTAGCGGTCACGTAGGATTTTTAACTGTGTTTCTTCATAGAACCCCAACAAAGGATAGATGTGTCATGCGGGCTAAAGTTTGGGGTTTTTAGCGTCACAAAAAAAAAAAGTTTGGGGTAAATGTGTCAGAGTTGGTAAAGTTCAGGGTTTTTGGTGGCTTTTTCCCTAATTAAAATTGCATATAGTTATTAGGAGCATTTACATTAGTAGTTAATAGGCTCATATGATTTGCATTTTAATCAGATTGGTGGATGATGGATTTAAGCGAATGGTTTTGAGCTTAATTGATTAATTGGACTAAGCCCATTATAGTATTGCATTAGACTTTGGTCAAGCCCTTTACATTATTGATATTGAAATTTTTTGCACATTGGTGCCACACTTGGAATGATTGCATTACTTCATCAAATTTGGGAAGATTTTAGGAAGGTTCACAACAGCATGGGCATCATGATGTTTGGAATGAGTAGATTTGGTTAGAGAAGTTTCGAAGCAAAAAGGAAAATCATATCTGGCCCTATTCTCCGAAGAAAGGGGGGAATAATATCCTATTCGCACATGTCTTTGATCTATGGATATTAGTAGGCAACAATATTTCTTTTGGAAAATCCATTCGAAAAATCTTGGTCATCAAGACAAAGCAAGGTTCTAGACAGTAAGAAGGGAAAGAAATATTGCTGTGCATGGGGACATATATTTTTTCCTTCAAGGCAGAAAAGAAGGTCACGTTCGTAACCGAGGGCGCATAAATGTGCAATGCATGCAAATGAAGGAAAGATAAAAAGGAGAGAAAATATAGACCTCCACGAAGATGACATTCGGACAATGAAGAATAGAGGAAAAAAAAGTTCAAGCATGCACAAGAAGAAATAAGATCTGCTTCCTTTCCTTAATAGTTCGGACCCTTTCACCTATAAAAGGACCCCTCGCGGACGATGGAAGAGGAGGCCACACATTAATAGCAGGGGGGGCCACACATATTGAGTCTCGCAATACACAGAGACACACACATGTGATAAGAGAGAGATAAAGACGTACACATGTGAGATAAGAGAGAGATAGAGTGCTCGGCCAAGCTTGGCCGAGAATTCCTTGCGACGCCGGCCCGTATTGCGAGACTACCACCGAGTTGAGCTACTGTCCTTTGAGCGCGAGGCTGACGACCTTTTGCTACTCACCGCAGAACCCCGACGACGAGCTGTTGCACCAGCATCCTTAGCTGCGTCGTGATCCCCTCCGATGAAGCATCCACGAGCCACGAGTCCCAACTTGTGCTGAAGCTCAATCCCACGATTTGCTCCGCCTCGACGCTCATCCAAGCAAATACGTGGCAGTGGGTACATTCAGAAATTTACAAAGATGTGTGCTGATAAGAGAAACAGAGAATAGAGAACACATCCACACGTGTGAAGAAAGGAGCCATGCACGCACACCCACTGGTGATCGACGACTCTCAGTTCTCTCCGTGACTAGCCATCGACAAAGTAGCCTCATTGGTCGTCCCGGCACCGTCATTTTCTTTTGTCGAGCTAGTAGGCCCACTTGTTATTGAGGATCTCGAGCTCATCCTCAAACTGAGCCATCCCGCATGTATCTGTTTTGTAGGTTTGTGGGTCACGAGCCACCGCCGCTTGCTGTTCATCGTCGAGGAGCTAGCTGCGATCTTGATCATCCCTCGAGCCGATTTCATTGAGTTCAAATTTGACAATATTACTGGTAAAATTAGATAATTATCTTATTTAAATTTGATTTGGATATTTTATTGCCTAATATATGTCTATAAATATCCAACATGCATATTTAAGTGATGGGAATATCCCCAATTAGAATTTATTTCCTGATTCGCAATCGCATATAATCTTTGATGCTATTTATAAGACTTTAGATGGAATCATTAATTTCATGGGAATCTATAAAATAAATATTTTGATCTTTAAGACTTAAGATCAATTTATTGATTTTATTCAAATAATCAGATAGTATTTTTATATTTGAATCAATTGGATCATACCTTTGTGGATTGAATGGTTTGACTGTTTTGATTGCTTTATTTATCCTTAAAAAAATATTGCATTTGCATATCATGTAGATTAGAATTGATTTCTTAGATAGAACAGTATGATAGAATGGTTAGATACCTTTCTAATTTTATTAGAATGCATATTTAGATGATATATAGGTTAGATAATTAAATTGTATATTGAGAAAAGTTTCTAAGTTAAGACAGTATTTAGGTTAGTCTATTTTCTAACTTAAAATAGATAATATAGATTTTTATTTTTAGTAATTTTTAATTACAAATTTAAAATAAAAAATACAAAAATATCATGTGCATGTCATATAGAATTAGGTTCATAAAATGCATTTTATTTAGTATTTGTTGCTAGGTCCACTTAATTAAAAACTATCCGCCATTAGAATTATGCCATTTGGTTAAATAGCATTGTACATAGATTAGATTTCATTAAACAAGAGAAAATCCTAAAAAAGATTGAGTGACTGCATATTAATCACATTTAGGGCTCTTAATGTGAATTCTGAGTTGACTTGTAGATGCTTTCATTATTATAAAATAATTTTTGTAATTTATTTATTACTTTCTTGAGTGTTAAATTGGTGGTTTGCGCATTCGCATATATCATCAAAAGTAAATTAAAATTAATTCAAGTTGTCTACAAAATAATTTTGGAATAAAAGAGAAAAAGGTATCGAAAAGGTGTTGGAGAGATTTAACGTAATCAAGTCCCCAAACTTACAATTTCTGGGTCGTAGGAGTAAAGTAAATCTCTCATTACTTTACTTGGGTATTTAATCGACCCACCATAAACTGATTAGTGACAACTCCTTGTTAATAATCATTTGCATGTTAAATAACTTGAACCTAAGTCGCGAATTGGTATGAGTTTGAAAGAGTCCGAGCTAAGTTTACATTTAGTAATCTATTAGTTGAACCCTAGGTAGTGCACCCGAGATGAGGTCATGACAGTGCTTATAAAATTTATTTTGAAAAGTGATAAATTATATTGATAAGTAAGAGTTATTATATGCTATTAGGTTAATGCATGATTATTTTGGTGGATAAATAATCAAATGGTGATCACATGGATTTATTTCATGGCATTTTTGTGTGTAAAAATTGCTAGTGTATAACGTGTGAGCCCTAAACACTCTTGCATTGGCTAATTTGAAAGATAAAAATTAATTTGAGTGATTGTTGTGCTCGTGTAATCACTTAAATGTTCTGTACTCATATGATTATTAGAGACGATGCTTGATGGATTTTGGATGCTTTCACGTTAACGGAATGCCGTTTGCAAATGAAATTCGAAACGATGCTCCTAATGGAATGCCGTCTTCAAGTGAGATCAAGACGTTACCGTGCCCGATGAGGTGGGATGATACCTGGTTACACCGGAAGACCATTGACGCGAGTGTCAACTGTGGCTAAGAGCAGTCGTAATAAACTTGTCGCGAGATAACATGGTAGTATGGGATGCCATGTGATTCTTGAGACACTAAACGTGTACAAAGATGTTTGAGCGTTAAATGCATACTTTGAGAGTGATGTTATGGCTTGTACATGTATGGCATGGATTTGTATGAGTTACATGAGACACGTGCATGAATTAAATGTCATTTTAGTTATTTATGTGGCATGTGCATGCTTTGATCAACTCTATTTATGAATTGAGGGGCATGTGGATTTGTATATCTTTGATTAGGACTTGAGGGATTTAGGTTAAAGTTAGATTTCTTCATGTTATTGTTAAGGCAAAGCTTAAGCTTTGTTCTTAATTTTCCATTGACAATTAAGCTACACATATAGGGCGTCTCTGAGGCAAAGTACTCTCTGACGCAAGGTTTAAGGAGTTTTTTTAATGAGTTTATCTTACTCGGTGTTTAAAATTTTCATACGCTAATCATGACTAGCCCATTCCGTCATGTATGCTTTGGGGTGCCTTTCAATCAGGACACCCAACTGACCAATACTCGATCGAGGGGACTGATGTGGTGTACGAGAAGCATGTTTGTGGATGAGGGGTTGGCTAATATGGTGCTCCATAGATTCATGGCATGGTATGTTTGGTTTGGAGGGGGGTTCTTTGACCCTTTCCTGGGTTTTGGTGGACTGCCAGGCGAGGGATTCGGGGTGCCATTTGGGATCCTATGGTTGTGGATGTCCTCGATAACATTGTCATTAACCTGGAGACGGCATCAGATTCGGAGTTGGATCTCAAGTCTTAGCCATGGTGTTATACTAGGCGCATATGTGATACTACTTTTTGAGGTCGTCCTCGTAGGATAAAGGTGTTAGGCTAACCCCCAACCCCTTTGGATAAATCGGAAGGAATCCACAATGCGGATGCGTAATTATGAAACTTTTGATGTATAAGTTGGAGTATATATATATATGAAAGTGTGTGTTGATATGTTTCTATGCTATCCCTATTGTTGTGTATGATTGGGTGAAGTCGCATCTATTTCCATTTGCGTAAATCAAAAGATAAAATAAATGAGTTAGCGACACTTTTTGGGACATCGCAATTAAATAATCAAAGGAAAGATAGGATGTCGCATGTCCGGAAGGCAGGCCGTGACAAGCTAAGTATTGAGTAATAGGCACGATTATAGGCAAGATTTTGATTCCTATTTGGATGCCTATTCTACTGAATTAATTAACCCTAGCTTCAATTAACGATTTAAATGATTTTTTTGACATTCGAATTCTTTAAGGCAGAACTAGTAATGGTTATTAAAACTTATTATTTTTAGTAAGTGCTATTAATTGATGTTGTCCATCAGCTTGGCATCTGGGACGGCCTTTGCAGTGATGGCGGGTCAAGTTATGTCATAGAAATCGATTTTTAAAAGATAGATTTCAATTTTTTTGAATTTAAATTTAAATTTACCTTTAACAATGAAAATATTTGTCCCGGACTCATTTTCCTAGATAATTTAAATGCAAAAGACGAGGAAAATATTTTCCCATAGTCGCATTTTTCACAAGAAGAATGGAGTCAGTCTCGCTTTTATTTCCCATGTTGTCCATACGACAACGCGCCCCTTTTTTTTTTAATATCCTTGCATGAGTACCACTAGCTAGCAAGTTGTTTCTATGGAAAACGTTCTTCTATTAATTGATTTGTTTTCCGTCAACTAAATATCGAAAAGTTAGAAAATAATTTTTCAAAAATAATTTTCTTTCAAATAAATGAATTCTCAGATTTCTTACCGCTTCACATATTCTTGAGGTAAAACTGTTTCTAAAAGATTATTTTTGTACTTTTTCTTTTTTATGTAAGTTGATGGAAAACGAATCGATTCATGAAAAATGTTTTCCATGAATCAAAAACAATAAGTTTAAATTGGGGATTAACAATTTTCCCTTTTAGTAAGAAGGAATTCATTTTTTCTAAATCACCAAATAAATAAAAATTGAATGATTTCCTGTGCTAAGGTTGCGGACCCTAAAAAGATGAACATAGTGCTCGTTAAAAATGGTGATGAGGGCTTGTATAAGAAACTTTGAAAGGAATTCATGGACATCAGAAGGCACGAGAACCATGTAGAGGATATATTTGTCAGGTAGTTCAGGTAAAAGTGGACTGATTGATGTACTTTGTCTTTTATATTAGATATATATGTATGTTATTTGGACTTTTGACGTGCGGTTCAGGGCATGGATGATTCACATTGAAATTTGTTCCTGCACTCGTAACCACAAAGGGCGACGTCAACATTATAACAATTGAACTTATACCTATATGCTGAAAAGGGTGATATTTGGATTTTGCGAGAATATATAGCATATATGTGAGTTTTTTTTTTTTGGGTTATTTAGTATTTTTCTTTACTAGGGGCATGGGATTTTTACTATTTGGAAAGCTTCGTAAATTGATTAAATTCAAGTTTTTGGCACAATTCGAACCTTAGGCCTTTTTAGCTGGCCTTTATCAAGAGTAGTTTGCCCGCAATTAATAAGATTTCAATGAGTAATTTATGATTACTAAATTAGAAATCCCTAGACGTTCCGACCAATTGTGTCAAGTGCGGGTAGTTGAGATGGATTATTATGTACTCATTCATGTCTATTATGCATTTAATTTGTAACCATATGTGTTGGGGTATGGTTCATACTACCTATTGATAGGATAGTAGGAGGTCTCATAGGGATATAATAGAGAGATGCAATATGCTAATTATAGTGGAATCTTTTGCTGGATATAATTTTTAGTTTAAAGGTGAATAGGGATATAACCCTGTGCTTTAAATTCTTTTTCTATCTACTCTTTTTTTTTTTTTTTTTTGTGTGATTGTACATCAAATTCTAACAATGGCTGCATTTGGGAACGGCCTTGGAAAGGGATTGTGGACATTCAAAGCCTCTTGGCTCAAATATTGAGTCTTTGGGAAATATTTTGTAATCCCCATTAGGGAAAAGTTGGCCTTCTGAAGGCTGAAAACCCAAGATAGATCTTAGGGTGCCTTCACTTTCAACTTTCTTAGCATGCAAGAAGGCTAGGGTTACTAAAAAATTTTCTTTCAAAACTATGCTCACTAACTTTTTATTTTTCCAATTTTGCCCTTGTTATTTGACTATTCATCTTCTTCTCCATTCAGGTTGGTTGGTGTGTTGTGTGGGGCTGTGAGGGGCCGACGACGAGCCAGATAAAGGTTAGTGTAGTCGTGGCAACCCAAGCGACCGTTGCTAGGGCATCGTGTGACCTTCATGCCTTCTAGGTCGCAGTGACCTCAGTGAGGGGCTGTAGATCTAGGTCGCCACAACCTCAATCAGGGTTGAGCAACCCAAGTTTAGGGTCGGGCGACCCTTGTCGATGGTTGCTAGACTCTAACGGCCTTCACCGAGGCCATACGACTTCAGGCAAGGGTCTTGCCTGGGTCGTGTAACCTTCGCACCATTTGGGTCATGACGACCTGAGCAAGGAGTCATGGATTTGGGTTACTGCAATCTCAATCGGGGTCGAGCAACCCAGGCCTTACCGGCGGTTGCCCGACCCCGACAACCTTCGCCAAGGTCAAAGTGACCTTAGGCGAGGGTTTCACTTGGGTCGCATGACCCTCATTGGAGGTCGCCTAACCTTAGGTGGCCCTCGCCAATGATCTCCTGGGGCCGCTTGAGGTCTTGCAACCTCATAAAAGGCCATCGACAAAAGATTTAGATCATCATCAGTTGTTTACCCTTTGCCAGCTAGCTATTTTTTTCTTTTTCTTTCTTAATAACAAAGTTCCTTGTAAATATAATTCTTTCAAATACTATTTTGCTCGAAAGTATTTCATAATAGATTTTTGGGAAAATTCCAAAAAAGGACCCAAAGTGCTATTTTTTCTCAAATAAAGACCCGAAGTAGACATTGTTTCAAATAAGGACCAAGTGATTTTAATTGTTTCAAATAAGGATTTGAAGTGGTTTTGGTTGTTTCAAATAAGGACTCAATCTCACCGGTCATCGGCAGGCTAAATTTTCCGACCGATCAAGGATATTTTCGTCATTTGGCATTTCCCCCTTTTTTCCTTCCTTTTTTCCTTACCTTTTTTTAATTTTTTTTCTAGCTCTTCTTCTTTCTCTTCGCTGGTGGTCGGCCGGCCACTAACAATGCCCATAGAGAGCTAAGCGAGGGTTGCCCTCATTAGCAAGGGCCACCCATGCCGGCCACAGGTGAGGGATGGCCTCGCCTGGGTGGTGACCCTCGCCTAGGGGTCATCCACGAGATCGGTCCTCACCGGCCCTAGCGAGGGTGGACTTGCCCGCGGCGCATGTGGGCTGGGTGACCTCACCAGCTGCGAGTGAGGCCCAAAGCTGGGTGACCCTACTAGCCCCTGGTAAGGGTTTACAAGGCTACCCTAGCTTGCGACTGGCGAGGTCACCCAGCCCTCGTCAGCCACGGGCGAGGGGTCGGTCTCGCTTAGGGCTGACGTGGGTTGACCTCGCGGATGACCCCTAGGTGAGGCAATGAGGCCATCCCTCTCGTGTGGCCTGCATGGGTAGCCCTCGCCGGTGAGGGCAACCCTCACCCAGCCCTCTTATGGGCATTGCTAGTGGCCGGTCGACCAACGGTGAAGAGGAAGAAGCAGGACTAGGAAAAAGAAAATAAAAAAGGAAAGAAAAACGGAACAAAAAAGGGAAAAATGACAAATGACGAAAATACTCTTGACCATTGGAAAGTTAGGTCCTTATTTACAATAGATAGTCACTTCGGACTCTTATTTGAAATAAATATAACTACTTCATGTCCTAATTTAAAACAATATTTACTTCATACCCTTATTTGAGAAAATAATGACATTTCAGGTTCTTATATGAAATAATGTCCACTTTAGGCCATTATTTGAGAAAAAGATGGCATTTCGGGTTCATTTTTGAAATTTTCCCTAGATTTTTAGGTTATAATTTATCAAAAATAATTTGCATTTTAAAAAATTTTTTTAACTTAAAATCCTTTGTATTTTTTCAAAGATTTTTTTTAAAAATCTAAGCAAACGCATCAATATGTATGTACGAACACTTTGCGATAAATGTCATCACGCAAGATCGTAGAATCGCTTCCCTTACAGAGACGTGCCTTTCGCATCATTATTTGGATGGACCTCTCGAACTCCCTTGGCGTCGGGTCTTCCGGGTCTATATCTCTTCAACACGTGTCGATGGCTAACTCGGGCTGCGACACCCAAAAAAGGTGAAAATCTGCCGGCCATCGAAGGCGACGAAACCTTAATCTATCCATAGATAATCCAGTATTCCACACATTGGTCGACACATGCCCTGCCCGGGAACGTGTCCCACCACGTCGAGGGTTTCTTCCTTCCCCTTCGCGTCGCCCTTCGTGCGCATCAAGACGCTCATGCAAGAAACGTCCAAATCGATGGCCGGCACTAGCGGCTGAAGCTCTGATGGGAACCGGGGCTGATGAGACCATTGACTCCATGTCAGCCTGAGCTTTAGGCGTTATAAAAGCCTCATCCGTCCTCGCCCATCTTGTCCTCCCTCATCCACAGCCGAAAACCAGACCCGCCCCATTGAAAGTTTTTTCTCTTTCACTTGGGTCCTCGCTTCTCAAGGCCTCCACCTTCGAACCCCGAGAGGATGGCGAATTCGAGGATTGCGAGGTTCGTCATGGAGGTGGCACCCCCGCAGTTTGTGAGCGTCATGAGGCACCGGACATCGCAGATGCTGGATACCATCAGTGAGGAGGAGAGGGAGGTCGGTTCGAGCGGCCCTCGCTCCTCGCCTCCAAAAAGCCAGGCTTCTCGCTCCCAGTCTCCACACTGTTCGCTGTCATCTCCACCAGCTCGCGCTTCGACTACCACATCCTCCCGGGTCGCCACCTCCCGAGTCGCCACGGCTGGTTCGGGCAGCTTTTTCCGTGGGGTTGATAGATCTTTGTCCATGTTTGAGAGCTAGAGATGTTTTCATGGGATATGGATTCTTGTGCTGATTAAGAAAGAGGACTTGCCCTTGTTGACAGGATCATAGAGGCTGTATTAGGAATGCCAGTACATTAAGTGGTAATAACTATATATGTTGGAGCTGCTTTTTGTACAAATATGGAAACTTCCAGGCTGGTGATGATAATAGCACTTTCTGATGTTTCCTTGCACCAATGGCTCAGCGTATTTTCATCTCGTCTATTCTACTTTACCAAAACTAAATTCGATTTGTCATCGCAACTACTTTGCTACGACGATCATCAGGTAAAGAACAAGCCCTTTTCTGGCCAGAAACGTGAAGAAGAAGATCGACAAAGTCCTGTTTATTTGTGAATACAGGAATTGAGCTACGATAGAATAAGATGAGATAGAAAATTCCTTCAGTTTGAGGGATAAATCTCATCCAGTGAGTGCACTTAATTAGGATAGGATTGAAGAAAGAATAAAATTTCAATTCTAAAACTGAAAAAGGCCAAATAAGATAACTTAAATGCCAAAATTGCCGCAGCCAGCACGGCAAAGATGGTGACCACCGCTATTGGATAGTGCCACCACCACGAATGGTTGCCTGGGAAGTGCAACCATAGCAGGTTCGCAGGTGACCCTTGTGGTAGTCGCGTGGAGAGTGCAACCACCACGGATGGTCACCTGGGGAATCCAACCATAGCGGGTGGTCGCCTGAGAAAGGCAACCCTTGTCGTAGTCATGCAGATTTGAGGCCATGAGAAACATAGGAAGACTCAAGCAACCACCAGGTGGTGACGATATCTTGGTGGTCACTCAATGGCGCCACCATCGATGTCCAGACTTAATATTGGACATATCTGGATTTTGCGTTGCTTCAAGCACTGGATCAGATAGTAATAATTTTAACTGGAATTATATCCAGTTCACCAAACACAGCTTAAAATATCCCTTGTACTTGTGTTATATATGTAGATAGATGAACAAATGGAAAAAGATAAACAGACAGATGCAGCCCTGAAACTCTTGCAGAACACAATAATTGTTGGCTCATGAGCTTAGAGAGCTCATGTTTAAAAAGAGCCATAAGAATTGTATTACAGAGCAGAACCCAGGTTAGTTTACAGTAAGTACAGCTTGCGTATGTACTTGGCCAAATTATGGTGTCCAGGTCATCAACTCTTTGATCATTGATGTGCAGACTGCAGCAAGCAATGTTTTTACCAGATTAATTTTGTCATTCAATGTTCAGTGTATTTCAGCATGTTTGTACAATATATGTCTTTAGAAAACATTGCTATAAGATTTACCAGTCCATATTATGGTTGAAGAAGTACCGCTATGAATGAACGAATCCTGCTCAGTTTGGAACGGGTACCCATTTCTTCAAGAGCCTTCTGTTGGCTGAATCAGCAGATTGGAAAGGTGGGAATCCGGCTATTGTATCAGACAAGGATGGAAAAAGGCTCAATGCGCGTTACAATTTTCCCTCCAATGTTCGGTTGAACCATTGGCTGAGGCCTGAGACTACTGATAAACAAAAAAAAAGTTTGAGGCCATAGAGAAGAGCAAGTGGAATGGTGCAAGAGATCAAACCAGTTTGTGGTTTTGGAGTAGCTGGTGAACATGGGCAATGAATTTTTTCATTCAATTTGTACAAGACTGCATCCGTAAAGGTACTACATACATCTCTATACATAAAAGGTAATCTGCATATATTTGGTGAGCATCCTAAAGGTAATCAAGGTATATAGGTTAAGCATCCTGAAGAACATATCTACATCCCTAACAAGTGCAATGCTCCCCCTCAAGCTTAATGGGATGAATGACGGTCAGATCGCCCCAAAGAAGTCAAAATCGAGAAGGTGATAAACCTATCATGAAAACATCAGCTATCCAACCAGTGGTGGATATGTAACGAGCTAGAACATCACTGGGGCCACCTTCTCACGGACAAGACCGAAGTTAATTCAGATGTGTTTTGTACGAGCATGAAACACTGGATTGACAGCCATATACGTTGCGACTGCACAGACATTCATGGGTAAACGCTCGCAGTAAGCACACAAGCGCACAAAGCGAAGTGTAACTGAGAAAACGGTCAATTTACTAATTTGTCATTTGTGCTTATTACACCAATTTGTCATCCTTTCAAATACTTGAGCCGATCTTAAAAATCTGGAAATCAATATACTGTATCATAAGATCTAAAAGATAAAGGACATGAATCCCTTGGTGGATTTGATTCTTCCGATGGATTCGGGTCCATATGAAAATAATCAAAAATCCAGAAAGTCAAAGCACGCCATTAAGAATTGCCCTTCGATTGTGATGGTATGTTCGATTCGTACAAAAAGATTCCAACTCCATGTGAGAGGCCCGGCAAATCACCATTCGTAGGAAAAGCAGCAAAGATAAAAAAGCTGAGGAAGATGGCGATGGCTCACCGATACACTAATTTCAATCCTGTCGTATGCGGCAGAAATTTCAACTAATGAGGGTTGAAAAACTTTTTGCTAACTGAAGCATGCAGGTCCCTGCTACCATGCCAAGCTATCGAACCACACATGTCCGTGATATTCGCGCTCTCGGAATGGTGAAAATATGAGATGCACTGGTATGGTGATTCTAACGGACGTTGCGAGCGAGGAAGATGAAAATACTTTGACATTTGAACAATCTTTGAAATTCACTGTGCTATTTGAATCATTTGCCGAGTTTAGTCGCCACATTCTGCAATTTGACAGGAAGAGACTATCCATAATCTGGCTTGAATATCTCAAACATACCATCAGTAAACTCTGCACTTGCGATTTCAAGCAACTTCAACAAGCGGGACTCGAAAGAAAAGAATGTCGAGGTTGAAACCGCAAGCTCACCTCAGATTTGGCTCCTGCCGAAGAAGATGGGAGTTTAGAAGATCAACATAGATGGCTTGTACAAAACTTGGATCAATGGAGGTGCTATCTATTGGAAGTTTGTTTGTAAAAGCAAACTAAGTGCATATTTCTTTGTCCCATATAGGAAAAGTGGGAGGAAGTGCGTCAATTAATAAGTGTGATGTTTCTTTTATGTATTTAAAGGAATGCTTGGATGTAAGCTAGACCCCACCAAACTCGCGTGCGGGTGTGCGATTATTTGACGCACTTTGCGGGTGGTTTAATTAGAACTAACCCCTCTGTTATTTATTTATTTATTTTACAGTTATCTTATTAATTTTAATCAAAGGTTGTTTTTGTTTTTGAGAATTTTCGAAAATTATTTATAAAAAAAATTCGAAATTTCATTTAAAAAAATAATTTAATTATTCCGAATTTTTGTTCGTGTCTTTTTAAGACAACCTTTGAAAAAGATATCCGTTCATTTTGTGACTTTTCTCAAAAGGTTGCATTTGTTCGTTTTTTCAACTTCTTCCGAATGGATGCCTTTGTTCATCTGGGCAATTTTTCGAAAGGACAAGTTCGTTCATTTTTTGCAATTTTTCATGAAGAGTTGCCTATCTTTTAAGACTGACATATACATATATATACATATATATATATGTATATATATATATATATATATATATATATATATATATATATACATGTCATTTTTCAGAAGAACGAGTGTGTCATCATTTTTTTTTTTTTTAATCTTTTCGAGCATTCTTTCTAAAAACTATAGCTATTCTTTCAATTGTTTCATAGAGAGACTATGAAGAAATACTAGAATTGCTATGTAGTATTCTCATTTTGAGACTTTGTTGTATCTTGAAGGAAATTTGCCGATGACCATTAGCAATGTTGTGGGACAAATAAATCTTTACAAAAAGTGATATCATGCCTCAAAATCCGACTTGATTACTTTAAAAATTCAACTTCATTGTTCTACCCAATTCGAAGCCATATTTTTCCCAACACTATCTCGTGTATCTGTCACGACTCCTTAGGAAGACTCCTTCATGGATTTCTGGGATTGGTTCAGGTGTCCTCGAGCCGAACAAGCAAAAACCCTAACCCTCCTTCAAACCCTAAGGCACTTCATCGCTAGAAAGCATGGGTCTATCTGACTTGAGTCACATGAAATCAACTGCCGACAGAGGTCAATAAGATGGATTGTACGAGCACGACATGTTCGGCATCTATTCTCTTGAATAATTTTAAATCTGTTCTCACTTCTTAGATAATATTTTATTTATTGAATAGATGCTGGGTAAATGTTGATTGTGCAGGTGTCCATTTGCGCGCTTATTTAGGGTGCAAATGGTGCCAATTTTGTTCCGAAAAATAATTTTTTTTGAAAAATAGTTATTTTCAATTTCTACTTCTTAAAACAATTTCTGAGTAAAATAACGTATTTGCTAACTATATAAAATTTTCTATTTTTGAAATAAAAAAATATAGGAATGCATTTAGTATGATCTATAATTTTTTGTATTTTTTCGTTTTTTCTTTTTGCTAACTGATTGTCAAACACCAATCGTCGATCGCTGGCCCTCACGAGCCTGCCACTGCTCAACTATCGCCCACCCTTTGCTGACCTCCTGATCATAGACCATCGATTGTCGGGTGACAGTTAGCGATTGGGCGGTTGGCAGTGGCCCACAATGAGCGGCGATTGGCCGACACTGACGTTGGAGGCTGGCAGGTGGCAATTAGCTAGTTGTGGATGGCGTCTGGCAGGCGTGGTCGGGTGGTGTTTGGTGGCCTACGACGGCTGGGGGTGGGTTGACGACGATCGGGCGGCGGTCGGCGATAGGCAGCGATCGGCAGTCGGCAGTGGCTATGGGTGATGGCGAATCCAAGGCCAACAGCCATAGCAAGGAAGAAGAAAAATAGAAAAATAGAAAAGAAAAAAATGGCTTATTTCTACAAATTATTTCCCAGAATAAGAATTTTTATTTTTTACTTTTCGTTTTTATTCCAAATCTATGACTTGGCCACTTTTTCATTCCGGAGAATAAAAAAAAAAAAAATTTGATGTTACCAAATGATTTTTTTTTTTTTATTGTTTTGGCGAATAAAAGAACAAAAGAATAGGGGAAGGTAAATGTTCCTATGCCAGAGCCTTAAACACCCAGGGTCACTCTCGCCTAACAAGTTTCGATAAGAAAGCCTAGATATCTGCGCATACCAACGCTCTCGTTCTATCGTCCAAAACTGCGGCATTAATTAAATATTCAGGCTTACAAAAATTAAAATTCACAACTTGTGCAAAGGTAGCAAGTGCTGTTGAACAGTCAATTGATTCAATTGAACGGTATGTACCGCGGATTTAACCAAATACACTCGCAAGCAAACATGGAAACTAACGGACTTGGTCCCAAAAAATGAAAACAGCCCGGATTGAAAAACTATTCTGTTTTGGCCGGGCCGAAATGGGCTTTAGCCCAAATCCTTTTTTTTTTTTTTAAAGATTTTAATAAGGATTGCTTTTTTTTTTTTTTTTTTTTTTTTTTTAACTCTTTCTTTAACTTAAGCATTCCCTATTTTTAAGTTTTGACTATATTATCTCTTGTATGGCCCATTCCTTTTGGTCCCTTTTTTTATTTAGTCAACTCTTTTCATTTTGTTTCTTCAATTTTATTTTCTTTCCAGTCCCACTTTTTTTCTTCTTTTCACGCCTTTGATGTCTCTTAGTTCTCAGCTCTTGCAACATCGTTGTCATCTCTCTGTATTCTCTCTTGTAGGCCATTCTCCATTTTTGGAGAAAACTATGATTTCACGAATATGAGATAATGTCAAAGCATTTCACTAAAGCTTATGGACTAGTAAGGGCTAAGAACACCTGACACAACCTTGATCTTCTGAGTGAGAGGCTTCCAAGGTTTGCCTATGAAATCTTCCATGTTCATTCCACCATCATAAGCATCCTCAGAGTCTTCTTGTCAAAATGCATTCCCAATTCCATTCTTCCCTTTCTTTTTGAACTGCCGTCGCTTGCGGTTAAGTCCCCAGTTTGGCTCCTCAAGAACTTCGACTTGCCGTTTGACTTCATCAGGGATGAGCTTGTTGAAGATCACCGCCTCTCTCTCTCCTGGAGTTCTCTAGATCTCTCTCTCTCCTAGAGTTCTCCATATCTCTCTCTCTAGATTTCTCTAGATCTCTCCATTCTCCAGAATGTTCTAGCAAAATCCATCAAGAAAAACTGCACCACTTCTAGACTTCTCCAAAGAAATCTAGTTGTGAGGCTATAATAAAATACTTCTAGAATAGTGTAGAAAGTTAGGAGAGTCACCACCTTTCCATCCTATAAATAGGAGCAACTTGCTCCTCATTTGAGTGTCCAACTAATAGTGTGTGAGTAAGAAGTCCAAGAGGGTGTGTGGGTGTGTGTAGGGGTCTTGAGAGTGTGTTGAGTAGAGTGTGCTATGTATGCACGTGAGTGAGAGAAATTGTGTAGAGTTGTCTGAGTATTGTATGTGATGTAAAAAAATATTTTAATAGTGAAAGTCATATTTCGTGAGTTATATTTGTACCACGTTTCCGCAAAGTTCAACAGAGCCGTGGTCCATCTTCGCCCCCACCATTCCTATTGCCACCCTCATCACCTGGCTGTTGCATTTCGGAGCGGAACCAGGTCGATTTATACTCCGTTGAAGCGTCCCATTGGAGTCCGAGGATGTGCTCGACATTGTTGACACCACCATCGGCTGATTGTCTAGCATGGTGAGGCAAGAGGAACATGTAATTGATGTAATTGTTTTGACCTCAGAACTTGCCAGACATGTCCAACTCGTCATCTCGAGACAAGCTGATGATGCGGTGGTTGGATGTCCATCTCGAGAACTTGATAGGCTGCGGCCGGTGATGATATGGAGGATACTTTTTCTGTGGGACTTGTTGGGGTTGCTAATGTATGTTTCCCCTATCTTTGTGTATTTGATCTTTGTTAAATGCAAGCCAATTGTGGGACTTCATAGGATTGCAAAGTTGAAATTCAGAGAAGCAATACAATGTCTTGGGCCATGAAAATTGCTTGAATTGCTAAAGAATTGTGTTGAACGTGAAACTGGCAAAAGAATTGCATGCAATATAAAGAAGGGAAGTTAGAAGAAGAAAGAAAGTGAGACGCGAGAAAAGAAAGAAGAGGCACCCCCACCCCCCCAAAACAAAAAAAAGGAACTCTACAAGAAGAGTTAACCAAACACCAAACAAAAAAAAAAAGATCACTTTTATAGAGTTGTTATAGAATTTGTGCGCTAGACCATGGATGGTATTGTAAAAAACACAAAAAATAGCAAGTGTCTAAGCTAAGGAAATAGTAGAAAAAGTGCATCCTTTTCAAAGTTTATTATCATTTGTTGTCTATCCTAACAATTAGAATTTAACAGAATTAATTAGAATGGTATAAATTTCATCCAACCAGCTTTCGAATAACATAACTTTTGACCCAAAAATTTTTGAGGCCATTTTCATACTTAAAAATCCTTTTTTTTTTTTGGCATGTTTCAGACCATTTTCTCGAATTCAACTGCATTTTTTTCTTAAATAATGATAGTTTATTCCATGAGTAATTCAATCAAAGAAGTAGATGGTTTTTCTACTTGGGAACGAAGAGTCTTAAACATTCCTCACATTTATTTTATTATAGACATTCAAAAGTAAATAATCGAAACGTTTGGGCCGGCCCATTTCTGGCCCAACTTGAAATAGAAATTTAAAACCTACCCGAAAATTGGACCTTATATTTCAGACTTGGGAATTTAGGCTTGCACGTCTGTATATTTGGGCCTTCAATTTTTTATTTGCATCCCTTACTATTGCCTAAGAATAAAATGGTATCGACATGAAGAAGAAGACATGAATGACTACAGTAGAGTTCAAGCGCGTTCTACAATTGCGCATGTCGTGAGCTACTTATGTATAAGAAAATATCTTATCACAGAACTTATGCATAGAAAAAAAAAAAAAAGATTTGGTGATTTTTCAAAGAGCGAGTGTTATATATCGTAAGGGTAGCTTTAAAAAGTTTCAAAAAGAGGCAAATTACATCTCTGGTGTGATTTAAGGAGCGTGTGATTTATAGGCCGATCTTGTCATCTGACAAAACTAGGCGGGTTAGTCATCCAGTCAACGACTCTGTGCGATTGAGGTGTCGGATTCACTTAAAAGACATTCGTGTTTCTCAATATAGGTTTGCAACAATATTTTCATTTTACCAATGTACTCATCTAGGATAATAAAGTAGCTTCACGGATCAAATCACCCTTCAAATGGAAAGAACTAATGAGTGATTGTCGATGCAGCAATCATCATGAACATCAGCAATCCCTTGACTGCAAGGGAACAGTGGTGAGAGACATTTCACGAAATGAGCTGAAGCGGGGACGTTAGGATTTGTGGAGCTAGGCTCCTTGGCAAATCTTTCAAGTGGCCAGCTTTTCTACGAACCCTAACTGGTGGCATCCCTTCATTCATAGGGAACTTATCGCTCTCGCAGGGATTTATTGGGCCGACAATTATTTGAGTGGGATTATTCCTAAATCTCTAGGTCGACTAACAAAGTTAAATTATCTCGCCTTGGGAATGAACAGGCTTTCCAATATCATTCCACCTTTGGTTTTCAACCTGTCTTTGCTAATTGCAATTGATGTAGGTGTGAACCAAATCTGCGACAATCTTTCTAAAGATATAGAATTCACTCTCCCAAATCTTCAATTTTTGAGCATTTCTTTAAACTAGTTTGCTGGATCTATTCCATTGTCAATATTGAACGCCACAAATCTAAGAGTGCTTCAACTTGGAGGCAATGAGCTCTCTAGGAAAGCCTTCTTTGGCGAACCTCCATAACCTTCTGAAGGTCGCCTTTGGTAACATTTTTGTTCCTAGAAACAGTTTTTTTTCGGAGACACTTTTTTCTATTTTTGTTCTTATGAACAATTTTTGAACATTTTAAGGCATTTGGTAATTGTACAAAATTTCTATTCTTGAAACAAAATTGTCTTTAGTATGACCTCAAATATTTTTGTGACTTAGAATTTCTTTTAATTTATTAATAATTTTACTAAATTTTTCTTTTTTTCTTTTTCCTTCTCCTTTCTCTAGGTGGTCATTCGTCTTGAGGGAGCCTCACCCTGACTAAGCAAAGCGACCTCATCCAGATCTAGCGAGGCTCCACCATGCCTGGCCAGCGCGAGGTTGTCCTTGCCCACCCGGGTGATGCCGACCTCGCGGTGGTCGGGCAAGGCTTGTCCTTGCCCAAATTTGGTGAGGCCTTGAGCCTTGCTGTGGTAAGGCGAGGATTGGAGGGCCTCGTTGGTGGTCGGTGAGCTCGGGGCGATCTTGCCAGGGGCTGTCTAGGCTTCGGTGAGGTCGTCAAGCCTCGTTTGGCTAGTCATCGGCCTTGGCCAAGATGGGCGATCGGCTAGGGGGAAGAGCAGAGGAAGAGAAAAGGATGAAATGAAAAGGAAGAAAAGAAAAGAGAAAAAAGCTTATTTCTTGTGTTGTTTCCAAGAACAAAAATGTAACTTTTTTTTTTCTTATTTCTATTCTAAATTTGTTCCCGAGAATAAATTTGTTCTTAGGAACAAAAAAATTACCAAATGCCTCTCAATTCTATTTCTGTTGCGAGGAATAAAAAAAAAACACAAACACTTATTCTCGAGAGCATCACCGATCGCAAACTAATTATCTCAAGAGTAAAGGGTTTAATGCAAATGAACTGGGCTTCCTTTGCTCACTAACAAATGTCATTAACTTGATGGTGTTGTAGATGCATGAAGGTAGTTTCTTTGCTACTCTTGCAAACTTGGGAATAGGCCAAAATCTGATATCGGGCGAGACTACAAGAGAGATTGGTAATATTGTGAGCTTGCAAAGATTACTAATGAGAGACAATATTCTTTTGGGTACTATCTCATCGGATTTAGGGAACCTCTTGAATCTTGCAGCATTCATCTTGTCAGGCAATTGTCTATCTAGCATAATCCCATCCTCTTTGCAAAATTTGAAGAGGCTGATCTTTTTATATCTTGTCGGAATAACTTGGAAGGGCCAATTCCTTCATACCTAGTCAAGTACCGGAGCTTGAGAAACCTAGATCTTTCTGCTAACAACCTTAGTGGTCTCGTTATATTTCCCATGGTTGGTAGCCTCTTCTATTTGAATTTATCTTGGAATCATTTGAGTGAAGTCCTTCCAATAGAAATTGGAAACTCGAAATATTTAGACAAATTGCATGTCTCTAGACATATTATGGATGGTGAAATCTCGAGCAGCGTAAATAATTTTGATGGACTAAAAGTACAAAAGATGCAAGATAACCTCTTCCATGGGTCTATTCCTCGACCAATTAGCTCATTAAGAAGCATTGAAATTAGATCTTTCTAAAAACAATTTCTATGGTGAAATTCCATAGTTCTCAGAGGCATTTCAATTTTTAGAAAAACTAAATTTATCTTATAATCATTTTGAAACCACGCTACCAACTCAAGGACTTTTTTAGTGCCGTAAGTGCAACTTTTGTCGCTGGAAATGAAAAACTCTATGGAGGAATGCTGAATTTGAGCTCCCTTAGTGCGTCTCTCAAAACTCTAAAAGTAAAGGATGGGTGGTCCATAAGTTAAAACTTACCATTGCCATTGTTTTTGGTCTTCTTGGAGTACCTCTACTTGTCACTTTCCTATATCTATGGTGGTTAAAGTAGAAAAGAAATGAGTCAATTTCAAGCTCTTTAGATGATTCGATGTTGAATCTATCTTATGTAGCTCTTCTAAAAGCAACCGATGATTTTTCTTCGACTAATTTGATTGGGGTCAGAAGTTTTAGGTTTGTCTATAAGGGGCTACTCTAAGAGAATGGACATGTCATTAGAGTGAAGGTGTTTAATATAACACGACATGGTGCTCTCAAGAGCTTCAAAGCGGAATGCGAGGTTTTAAAGGGCATAAAACATGAAATCTTGTGAAAGTTTTGATGTTGTGCTCCAGCATTGATTATAAGGATGATGAGTTTAAGGCTTTAATTTATGAGTTCATGGTCAATGGCAGCCTAGAAGAGTGGCTACTCCCAAATCCAGCTCCAAATGATGTAGATGGGCACTTCAAGAAATTGAGTCTCATAACAAGGATAAACATTTCCATTGATGTTGCTTCTGCATTAGATTATCTCCATAACCAATTCAAAAGCCCAATAATTCATTGTGATTTGAAGCCAAGTAATGCCTCTCGAGATGCTAACATAATTGGACGTGTTGGTAACTTTGGGTGGGCAAAGATGGTCCTATTTTGCTGCTCCAAGTAACTCTCTCTCTCTCTCTCTATACCCAGTGATTATCAACTTGTTCTTCTTGAGACTACTGTTTGTTTCTTAGATCTTCAAGAAACTTTTTTGTGAATCCAAAGTTGTTTCTGATAATTCTTACTCCCGGCATGTGTCAACTGCAGAATATGCTAACAAAAGTAAGGTTTCAAGAGAATGTGACGCCTATAGTTATGGTATCTTTTTTTAGAGATGTTTGTAGGTTTACATCCCACTAACGACATATTTGGATCTTCATAATTATGTCGTTGAAGTTCTATCCCTACAAGCATTTGTGCAAGTTTCTTTTTCTCAAATCCTTCCCTTGCCTTGCCTTTTTTATGGCCATGACCAGGGACTGGGTTGATTGGATTGAGGAAGTCTCTATAGACTCCCTGGGGACTCATAGCTCGATGTGTACCGCCGGAGAGTGAGTAACAGGTGGAAGGACTGTCGATAGCAGGTAGGATATGGATGGTAGTTGGGATCCCAGGCCAGGAGAAAGAGGTAGTCTTTTACGACCCTTCTTTTGGGAGTTGGTTCTGGAATTCCATTGATAGTAGCCACTCCTCAATCTTCGAAATCTAGTCTAGTCCAGCGATAGAGGACTTGATAGCGAAATGGCATGCTTTAAGGCCAGTTGAGAAAGAGTGATCTCTAGAGTGTCAACATAGACTTCAAAGATAGGCGGCATTTCGGAGTCTAACTCTTTGATCTAACCCCACCAATAGTCAAGTAATTAATGAATCTACTTGGAAAGCGATTGTGCCAAACAAGGACCAATTAACTCATGGATGGCATGACCAAGAAACGTCCTTTCGGTTGAATTAGGGGAACAGCTCGAGGTTTTTTTAATCTAAGATTTCAATTCTTCCGAGATCACCCTAAGGACGTCTTTGGCATCGAGGGGTTGCGGACCGACCATAGAATCCTCTTCAATAAGTGGAATGCATCTATTGTCCGCTCTTAGGTTGAGCAATAAGGATCGGAGAAGGGTAATCACTCATTTTTAAAACCAGCATTCTTAAGACCAAAGAGTTGGGCCTGTCATATTCTTTGCCATCTCCGTTTCTGAGTCTTCGTCATGCCCAAACGGCATTTGGTTGGTTGATGCGCCCTACTAAGCCTCTTTGATATTTTATCTACTGTGATAAGAAATCACTCTTAGTTCAAATCAGTAGAACGTGGGTCTCCAAAACTTGATGTCGTAGGTTCAAATCCTACAAAGCGTGATTCGATTTCTTCATCATATGATTTGATAAAATATGCATATAATATACCACCGTATTACCTTATTTCCTATAGGAGGTCGAAAGAAAATTAAAGAACATGCAAATATCGGCAAAAGTACAATTATTATTAACCAAGGAAAATAATTCGTGGTAAAAACAAGATACACTTGGACGAAAAAAAAAAACCCTTCCATAGAGACTCAGGAGAGTCTCTAAGTCCTCCATATCCAATGACAATTCGATGGAGAATATTGATCCTGTGCCACTTCGCAGAGGAGAGAATCACAATGGTTCCAATGATTTGCTTCACAAAAGAAACCACATAATTCAGGAATCTTTGGAAAGGATATATGGTATTGGCACCAATTTCGCGAGAATTCTAATAAACCCCATATTCGAAACTCTGATACCACATAGGTAATTTCCAAAAGATCACATGGACCAATTAGAATACTAAAGAACCAAGATTCAAATGCATGCCTTGATATTGATTTTAGAGCGATTTACAAATGGACAACCAGCCTATGGGGAAAAAAACCACGGACCTGGAAAAATTTCAACATTAGAATTATAGGTTCAATGTTCCATCATCTTACATTAAACCTGTGATTTATCTTTCAATCTCGCGCCTGACAAGCACGAGGAGACTCAGGCATACTGCCTCCCACAAGTGAGTAGATCCTAAGCCCTTCCTCCAACATGCTTCGGCCCTGTTTAAACCACTTTTTCAAAAACCTTTTGTCCAGATGCACCTTTGGTACAAGCACATTACACCCGAAATCAATACTAAGAACATAGGGTAGAGACATAACCATAATTCTACATGCGAGTGCCAATTTCCAATATCACCATAATGGTAAGAAAAAAATCAGTTCTAGCTCTCGATGGTTGGCTGGGATCAATAGTTATCATTCCTTAGCTATGTCTCAATGCGCACTGTAACCATCTTGAAGGCAATGTCCTACTCACGAAGCACATCGATATGTTCAAAGGAGGCAGCCTAAGAACATAGGGTCACTCTGGCCACAAGATCTTTGTGATTCGTTTGTTGGCCGTTGCCACTGAATTGGATTAGGGCTAGTGAGAATAGCGAGGGAGCGTGAGATTGTACAGCGGCCTCTGCCAGAAAAGACCCGCTGGCTCTTTTTCTCAAGCAATAGAATCGGATCTGCAACAGAGGTTTAAAGAAAGTAAGTGGAACATGCACTTTCTTTTTTTTTTTTTTTTTCAAACATGTTTTTGTTAAGATTGTTTTACGTCGGTTGTGAAAGGGGATGATGATCACTTTATAAGTGTGAGGGAAAACTTCATCCTTTAGGCTAGTTTTTGGGGTGAGATATGTGTAAGACCAGAGCCTAGGTTGCCAACGAGTCTGGACCCAATAAAGTCACACGAGAGAGTTATGGGTTGTTGCGTCTCCGACCTAGACCCAATGTGTGAGGGGGGGATTATTGAGATTGTCCTACATCGATCATGGAATGAGCTAGTAGTCGGTTTATAAGTATGAGGGAAAACCTCATCTTTTGAGCTAATTTTTGAGGTGAGAGAGATCCAAGACCACCCAACAATTATTTGATACATTAGCATATCATGACTTTAATATACACTGACTGTGAGAAATAATTTTCTTTTCCCAATTCTGGAAAGAAAAGCATGTGTAATAAGTTCCATCGTTGTACCATTCCTAGAGTACAGCAAGCTTCGAGATTGCCTGCCTCGATGCATTGCATTAGGAATTTGTGGGTGGATTTTGACTAGTTCTTGGCCTTAACCTCGGAAGTCTTTTGCTCCTTTTCACGATTCAACAACTTAATGGATATGATGCTGCAATTCGAACACATAGCAAAGTAAATTGGGAATAAGTAGAAGTTTAGAATGCGAACTTCACAGTAGAGCTAGCTATATAGCGTGCACGTGATAAGAACTCCGGTGAAATTTGGCGGGGAAGAAGCACTACAACTTAGCAGGCAAGGAATATGAAGCACGCAATCGTTGGATTGTATCATGTCGAACCCGTCGATCACTGCACACGACACTTTTCACCTTCTGCCGTAGTCCATTGGCAAGATTTGGACCTTCTTCTTCTTAAGTAAGTGGGATGATTGGATCTCCAGTTGGTATATTTCTCAGCCTTTTATAAGTGTGGTCGTATGCCAAATGGTTCTTCAAGGCGTGCAGACTGCAGATTCGTGTCTCCTTCTGTCTACGTGGGGTGCAGACATGGACAAGATACTGTGGATTCCGATTTGATATGTTTCTCTTCTTATTGACAAACGACCGTGGAGTATAACATCGATGAAATACAACCTTCTCGAGTAAAAAAGAAATAAATTTGATCAAAGACTTATTAGATAATATAACCTTATATAACATCCTGAAATAAAGGAAAGTCAATAACTTAGTTAAGTGCCCGCCTCTACCCAAGATCCCAACATCATAATTCTATTTTTGTCTAACTTGCGAAGTAAATGGGTTTCTAGATGCAGTATTTCATTAATGATCCTTTCGGGGTTTGTCACATGTCAATCTTATTCTACAAAGTTGATGAGGGGTTAATACTAGACAATGATGTAGCCAATTTTATAAAGGTTTTATATTATTGTGTTCTACGGACTTGTATCAGTGAAGTTGTTATTAATTTTTTTTTTTTCAAGATGAATGTTAGAGATATAGATATATTTAGGAGATTTCTCTTGATTGATTCTGATTTGGTTTAATTGATATGTTGTTATTTTAGATAGTCAACCTTTGAAGCTTATAAGTAGGCTAATGTATTCTTCATTAGTAATGTACGAAATATTACATTTTTCTGTTGCTATAATTCTCAACTTGATATCAGAGCCTCACTTCCTTAGGCAATCCTAGTGCATTGGGTGCAATTCACACCTCGTGCACCTCGGAAATTTCCGAATTCTATTTTTTCTACTTTATCATTCTCAACAGTTCACCCATGCATCCCCAGTAAATAAACTCATCTCTGTCACTCGACAATGTTCACCCAAGTGCATCATTCCTGTTTGAGTGAGCATGATGGTTGTGTTACAATGCCTCTTACGCATTGCCAAATCAAGCTTTTTTCTTCTTCATTTTTGTTTTGGAGGTATTCTTTGACGCCGCGAAGACGTGTCTTTGCACAATAACTTTTCTCTTGGCAAAGCTTGGCTTATTTTGCTTGCCATAGCCACACCAGCCATATCAGCCACGTTTAAGTTTCTGTCCTGACAATAAAGTCGATTGCAAAGGATGCATGCTGCTCGGCTCCAAAACCTTTGATTCTTGACGTTTAACTTCTCATTTTGAGAAGCCAACTCCACCACCGGCTCCAAAACCTTTGCTTCTTGACGTTTAACTTCTCATTTTGAGAAGCCAACTCCACCACCGGTTTCGCTGTCATCGGACAATCAACTTATAAAAATGTTCTTGTCAACGGAAGCTGGAGTCATCACATGAGCTACCACATGCCGCCTCCCCTTGGATCCATTGAGCTCATTTTAATTGAAGAATTAGTGATATTGTTAAGATTATTACTATTATTATTATTTTGAAATTGAAGTTGATTTGCTTCAATTCACATTGTACTTGAGGGGTGATGTTAGCAATATTAAGAGGTCTACTTGATTATGAATATCCCTCAGGATTATTTATGTCTCATTTGATAGTGCATATCTTTGATTGATATGTTACATTTAAAAATCATCTCATAAAGCCTATAAATAGGCTAATATAATCCTCATTACAAATATATTGAATTTTACAATAATTACTCAAATTTGTCTTTTGCATTATTATTATCAACTTGGTACTAGAGCCATTTTTTTTTCTGAGAAAGCGTTCATCCACGCCAGCCAAATCGGTCGCATCACTCCGATCTCACCCTCAATTCCGCAGCTATCAAGACTCTTTCGCAACTAATTTTGTAGAGCATACATCACCATCAGGATCCTAAAAAATTGTTGTCCAAGGACGTCGGAATCCTCTCCATTTGCCACTATGTCTCAAACCTGGGGAACCGTTGCTTTTCTGTGTCGACTTGGCACCTTCCACCGAATACTTCGAAAAACCAAGACCCACCCATCAACTGCCGTCCTCAAGTGACTCAGACCTAGAAATACTGTCAGGAATGGAGGCCAGTAGATGTAGGACGTGTTGCATGTGCCACCACCCTCGGCAAACCATCGAGCTCGAGATTCTGGGAGTTATTTCATCCATTTCCGGTGCTCATATTCACTAACGGCCACCACCATCAGCCTCTTGCAGTTTTGGCGAGTCGACCCAACTCAACCACACCTCCTCCGGATGCTCCACGCGCCCTTACGAGACACGTCCTTTCTCTGCGCATGAGATCCACACGCCTGCTGTCACCTAGATGCTTTCACAAGGGTGACGTCGTCCGTGATGTTCCTTTATTGGTCTGACTCGCTAACCTTTGTTCACTGGATCGATTCAACGGATATTAGACCATCTCGGTCCAGACTAGTTTGATGTTATTTTTGACCAGTTTGGCGCTCTTCAGATCCGTTCGGTCACCTTTTCAGATCGGTTTGGCCCTCTTTCAGACCAGTTCAATCACATTTTGACCAATTCAACGTTATTTCTAACTTGTTTGACGCAATTTTGACCGGTTTGTGAACTTTTAGACTGGTTCTTGGCCATCTCAAATCGATTCCCAAGGTATTTTGACGTTCGAAGTTCGTTTTTGGCCTTATTTGCTCTTGATCAGCTCTCCAGGTATTAGTTTCGTCACTTTTTTTTTTTTTTTTTTTGTCTAATCTGCTATGTTGAAACTGGTACAATGCTGCGTCGTGCTGACTTACCCAGAGAGCAAGGGTGGTGGTGACTCTACTCTCCCCCAGGGTTTACTCCGCCGCGAAGCGGCGCACGGGGGTTCCCTGGGTCAAAAAAAAAAAAAAAAAACTGGTACAATGCTTATTATGGATAAATTAGAAGTTTTGATGTCCAATACCGTCTAGTACGACCTAAAAAATTTACAGGGATGGCTAAGCGACCACAAAATCAAGGTCCACATGCAAGTTCATTAGCTATTATTGCTACTGCAAAGACTTCTCCTAATGGATTGTCTGTCACTCTTTTATTAGAGGATCTTCATTTCATTCTTTGAGAATTAGATACTTCTAGCTTCTCTATTCTCATTTGGTTATGGTTGTCACTTTTGGTTCTTTTGATTCGTGGTATTTGAACTTTGCTTGTTGTAATCATATGACTTCAAATTCTAATTTGTTTTAGTCAATATCATTTAATTCACATGTCCCTACTCTTCATACAACTAAGAATTCTCAAATTAGAGTTAACCATATAGAAAACATTTCAACATCTACATTATCCCTACCTAATAAATTCATGGTTCCCAAATTGTCCATAAGTTTGATTTTAGTAGGACAATTATGTGAACTCGGTTTTGATGTCCACTTCTCTTTTTATGGTTGTTGTGTACAGTATCCACAGAAGGGACAAACTATTAGGATAAGCCACAAAGTGGGACAACTATTTGAGCCTATTTCTTTGAATATTCCCAACTCTTTTCCTAGCTATGTAGCCACAATATTAGTCAAAACTTCGCATTTTTTGTTAGGTCATGCTTCATTCTCTAGATTAAAATCCTTAATTTCAAATGGTCATTTAGTTTTTGTTGATAATAAACATTTTGACTATTTGCCTTACCAATTGGGAAAACATCATGCCTTGCCTTTTGATCTTGGTGAATCAATCTCTCATGCTTCTTTTGATCTTATTCGCTTTGATATTGGGGGACTATCTCCAAATACCACCATTGGAGGCTCTCGCTATTTTGTAATCTTCGTGGTGATCATTCTCGCTATACATGCTTTATGTTATGAAAAATCAATTTGAATTTACTTGTATCTACTGTGAATTTGTTGCCATAAAAAAAAAAACAATTTTCTCCATATATCAAGGTTTTTCGTCTTGATAATGCTATTGAATTAGAGACACGAAATTTCTTAAAATTCTCTCCCAAAATGGCAATATTGTTCATCGTTCTTGTTTAAGAACTTGCCAACAAAATGTCCGAGTAGTATATAAACATAGACATATTTTAGATATTACACATGCTCTTCTAGCCTCTACTTCTTGTCCAAAATTATTTTAGAGAGAGGCTTGTCTTGTTGTATATACACCATCAATCGCACTCTGTTACCTATAATAGGTAACATTTCTCCTTATGAGCACTTGTATTGTAGTGTCCCCAATTATAGTCTTCTTTGAATCTTCGGTAATGTTTGTTTTGTACATCTTCTCCCACATGAATGCACAAAGTTAGATCCTTATGCTTGTTTATGTTGCTTTCTTGGGTATGGCATTCAGCTCAAATGTTATAGATGTTGGGATCTTATATCTAATCATCTTCGTGTGTCTTGTCATGTTACCTTTTGGGAACACAAGATGTTCTCCTTTCTTTATCCCTTCAAGTTATCGCCTCATCTTCCTTTCTTCACTAATACTTCAATAGGTATATTTCTAGAAGATGCCACACCTCCTTCTACTTGTGAATCCTCCTCTTCAGAGTTGCCTTCTCCTCCTCCTTCTAATATTGATGCACGTTCTACTGGCGATACAACCTCGACAGCTTTGGATATGTCTATTCCATCTACAAATTCCCCCCGGCTAACATTCTATCATTCTACGTTTGTTAGAGTAAGTCAATCTTCTATTTGACTTCGTAATTATTATTGCTACTCTACCATTGCTTCTCTTGTTGAACCTTGCACATGTAGAAGCCAGCATTGATCTTCTTTGGTACCAAGCAACGAAAAATGAGTTATAGGCCTTAGAGAATCTCATACATGCAATTTGGTTGATTTGCCTCATGGTAAATCCGCTAAAGATTGTAAATGGGTATATAAGGTTTTTTAAAAAAGGTTGATGGTACTGTGGATCGTTACATAACTCACTAGTGGTGAAAGGCTAAAGACTTTACTTAAGAATACGTGTAATGCCCCAAAACGTTACGCGTGACACGTGTTTCTTATGATATTATTCTCTTTTAGCATGCGGAAGTGTAATCTATTTTTTTTTTTTTCAAAAATCCCTTTATAAGGAAAGTTGTACAAGTATAAGTACCATACTTATACTATCGACAACCGAATTTTTGTTGATCTTTTGGGTATCCGTTCATTTTACAAAAATATAAAGATAAAAGGCAAACAAAAAAAATGAAATAAAAATGAATGAAGTCGTGTGCGCTGGCGTGTCCGGCCCACTTAGCAGACTTTCGGCCCTCTCTCGACCCAGCTTCCCATGTTTTTAAGCCCAATTTTCTTTCTTTCTTTAAACCCAATGTGAGCCCAAAAAGAGAAAGCAAAGCCCAGCCCACATGCTCTCCCCGTCTCCTTCGCATGCTCACGTGTTGTCCATAAGTAAAGGGAGACTGTCACCAAACAAAGCGAGGGAACTTCGAAGGAGCGCCCGCGAGAGAGGAAGGAGTGACGAGCAGTGACTCAGGCCAACCCAACGGCAACCTTTTAGAACCCGGTGAGCTGGCGAGGCATGACAAAAGAGATTGCATGCCGAGGCTGGGCAGAGAGAAGCAATCAGAGAGAGAGAGAAGGGCGACGGAGGGAAGGATTGCTCGAGCTTGAGAAAGAAAGAAGAAAGGAAGAAATTTGAGAGAGAGAGAGAGAGAGAGATCGGTTCCGAGGGGTTGAGGAAGCTAGATCGCCGGAGTTTCGCTTGTTTCGTTCTTGGTTACCCTTGGCCACCACCTCTGTCCGTGGCTGAGCAACGAGTTCTGTCAAGTCTAATAGCGCCGGAGGAAAAGAAGAGCACCCGCCGTCTTTTTGAGCTTCGTTGGCGAACGGGCAACAGCCACGACGCCAATCCCGATCAGGTAGGCATCTAGCTTCCTTCAGGCGTTGTGTTTTTCTTCTTGCTATTTGGGAATCAAGAGCATTGAGTTCAATCGATGAACTCATTGCTCCAGTTTGTGAAACCCAAATTAGTCGGTAATGGATGATGATGTTTAGGGCGTGACATGTTTTGGTTGAAAATAGTGTCGACTCCATCTGCGAATTCTCAACAGCTAATATTCTATAATTCTGCGTTCGTCGTTCTACCAAAGTAAGTCAACCTTTAGTTTGACTTCGCAATTATTATTGCTACTCTACCGCTGCTTCTCTTTCTGAACCTTGTACATATAAAGAAGCCAAGAATAATCTTCTCCAACAGTAAGCAATGACAAATGAGTTACAGGTCTTAGATAGATCTCATACATGTGATTGGTTGATTTATCTCATGGTAAATCTGTTGTAGATTGTAAATGTGTTGTAGATTGTAAATGGGTATATAAGATTGAAAATAAAAAAAAAAGCTGATGATACTATGGATCATTATAAAACTCAGCTAGTGATGAAAGGCTTTACTTAGGAATATACCCTAAAATGTCACGCGTGATACGTATTTTTTATAATATTACTCTCTTTTAGCGTGCATAATCCTAATCAACTTTTTTCAAAAATCCCTTTACAAAGAAAGTCGTGCAAACCACTGGCCATGGTGGCTCCACTGGGTAGGCTTCAGGTTTCCCTCGTCAGGGAGGTCTGGAGTTCGAAGCCCCTTCAATGCAAGTTGAAGGGAGGCTGGTGGATTGCCGCGTGGCGTCTTAAGTCGGTTGCCGGGGGTGGTGGGTCCTCCCACTTACGTAGCCTCCCAGGTTTACCCTCCAGCTGCCGGCCGTGCGGGGTTCCTGGGTCACCAAAAAAAATAAAAAAAAAGAAAGTCGTACAAGTATAAATACCATACTTATAGTGTTGACACTTGAATTTTTATTGACATTTTAGGTATCCATTAATTTTACAAAAATATAAAAATATATATAAAAAGATAAAAAGCAAAATAAAAATAAAAAGTGAAATAATCGTGTGGGTCGGCGTGTCTGGCCCACCTAGCAGACTTTTGGCCCTCTCTCCCTTGACCCAGTTTCTCATGGTTTTAAGCCCAATTTTCTTTCTTTCTTTAAATTCACAATGTGAGCCCAAGAAGAGAAAGCAGAGCCTAGCCACATGCTCTCTCCGTCTCCTTTGCACGCTCACTAGGGGTGAGCAACGGTCGAGGGTCGACCCTGGACCGACCCTGGACCGGCTCAACCCTGCCGGTCCTGGTCCGGTTCCCAAGGGGACTAGGTCGGTCTTTGGTCTTGAAATTTCATGACCAACACCGTGCGGGTTGGTCCTCGGTCCTAAGAGTTTTGGGTTGGTCCAACCTGGACCAACCCTATATATTATATTATATTATTTATAATTCTTTTATATATATTTTTTGGTATGGAATAATCCTTTTATATATTCAAACCTAAGTAAATTGATGTTAAAGCTATTGACTCCTCAAGTTCATAGTCACAGACGGCATCCAAAAGGCGTGAAGTTTATGTTGTAAAGGTCTTCATGGCGTCCTCCTCCACAGTCCAGAGTATGTTCTTCACCGTGAGGACCAAGGAGTCCTCACAGTCACGGACTCGTGACGTCCAAAATGGTGCGAAGTTTACGCCATAAATCTCGTCACGGCTTCCTTCCCCAAAGTACGTTATCTTCCATTCTGTCCTAGTGGCTTATCTTTTCATTAGAGAAGAACCTAGGAAGCTTTGTGTTTGATCTAGTTACGTATATACATGATTTCATACAAGATGAAAAAAATTATTGAGATACTTTTTTTCATCTTATATGCCACATAGTCGATTTCATACACTCATTGAGATACTTTTGTTAGTTTGCTTTTTTAGGAAGTATTAAAAAAAAGATGAAAAAAATTATCGATCGGTCCTGGGTTGACCTTGGAACTGGACCGAACCCATTGGGTCTGTTCGGTCCTTGGTCCTAGGCTTAATAGGGTCGGTCCTTGGTCCTAAAAATTGAGGACTGACACTGTATGGGTTGGTCCTAGGATTAGAGGGTGGCCCGGACCAACCCGGACCATGCTCACCTCTAACGCTCACGTGTTGTCCGTGAGCAAAGGGAGACCGTGACCAAACAAAGCGAGGGAACTTCAAAGGAGCGTCCGTGAGAGGGGAAGGAGTGACGAGCAGTGACTCAAGCTCACCCAATAGCAACCTTTTAGAACCAGGGGAGCCGGCGAGGCATGACAGCAAAGATTGCATGTCGAGGCTGGGCGGAGAGAAGAAATCAGAGAGAGAAAAGGGCGAGCAAGAGGAGGACGAGCAAGAGGAGGATTACTCGACCTCGAGAAAGAAAGAAGAGAGGTAGAAATTGAACGAGCAACAGCCGTGACGCCAATCCTGACTAGGTAGGCATCTCGCTTCCTTCAGGCATTGTGTTTTTCTTCTTGCTATTCGGGAATCAAAGAGCATTGCGTTCAGTCGATGAACTCATTGCTCTAGTCTGTGAAACCCAAATAGGTCGGTGATGGATGATGATGTTTAGGGCGTGACACGTCACGTTTTGGTTGGAAATAGTGTCAACTCTACATCGAAAGCTTACATCTTGCATCTGCTCATCACATGTTTGATAAAATGCCGATGAGAGAGCCAAATGCTACTTTGTGTTGAAACTCAAGATCAACTCATTCTTACTTCTATATATGCTGGATAACGTTTGATATTAGTGTTTTTCGCTGTGTTTTCATTTGGATTCTTGAAAAGGATCGTTTGTCGTCGACTTGGCCGTGAATCCTCCCCTTCACTAGACACCTTTCCCTTGCCAGCGAAGCCTGTGGTTTGAGGCCATCTCAGTTAGCTTATCTCTTCTCATTTTAGTACATTTATGATGGTTTGTTTGCTAGAAATGCTAGGATTAAAGATGTTCGCTTCAGTATGGATGTTTTTCTGTTGTTTTTGTGGTCACCGAAATGGGTGGTCAGAAGTAATGGATGCCAACTGGAGTAGATGACCAGGTGGTTGTGGTAGTCCAGAGACGGTGCAGGCACCGGTGACAACACGGTTGAGTGGTTCATCGAGGGGTTTTTGGTTTGGGAAGAAGTTGGAAGTTGCAAGTGTCTTCGGGAAATCCTTTGAAGAGTTTAAACGATATCTTTCGCAATCTCCTGTACTAGTACTGCCTATCCAAGGTATGCCTCTGATCTTGCATCTTACCATTCACAAAAAGTCTTGAAGAGCCATGTTGGCGTAAAAAGGACCAAAGGACGGATTTTAACATTCCATATATTATCTCAATAAGATGTTTACTATCTTCGAGATCCAATATCTCACAGTAGAAAAGACTTGTGTAGCCTTGATTTGGGTTTTACACCGACTAAGGTAATATACTCTTCATCACCGCATCCTGCTGGTGATAGAGAATGACCTGATTAAATATCTTTTGGAGAAGCCTGCATTGGTTGGAAGGCTTGCTAAATAGCAAATATTACTCTTTGAGTTTGATATCCGAAGTGTGGTACAGAAGTCCATCAAAGGGCAAGCCATAATTGATATGTTAGCTAAAAATCCTGATAATTCTAATGACTAGGATGAAGTTGATGAACGGATTCATCTAGTCTCGCATGACAAGTGGACTATATATTTTGATGGTACTGTTAACCTTTCTAATTCTAGCACTAATGTAGTTTTAATATCCCTAGAAGGTCAACATTATCCAGTAGTTGCAAAGTTGGTATTCCCTTATACCAACAATATTTCTAAATATGAAGCTTACATCCTTGGTCTACATTTAGCCATCAATATGAAAGTTAGAAAGTTTCAAGTTTGTGGTGATTCTGCACTTATCATCCTCTAAATATGAGGTGAATGGCAAATGCAAGTGTAAAGTTAATTCCTTACCATGAATATCTCGAAGACTTGGTTAAGGAATTTGATGAAATCTCTTTTGATTATTTGCTGAGATCACAAAATCAATTTGCTGATGTCTTGACGACTTTATCTTCAATGTTGCTAGCAACTGATGGCTTGAGCGTTGATCCTTTGCAAATCGATGTCAACCTTGGTATTATGACATCATGAATTACCTTTGAGAAGGCAAATTTCCCCAAGGGAGTCAAGCCAATGATCGAAAATACCTAATGAAGTTGGCATCCAGATTCTTTCTCAATTGAGGAGCTCTTTATAAAAGGTCTTTTGATTTAGTTTTACTGAAGTGCATGGATGCACAAGAAACTAAACTCCTGATAAAAGAGATACATGAAGGAGAATGTAGCCCTCACGTGAATGGTCATATCTTGGCAAAAAAAAAAAAAAATCATGAGACTCAGTTACTATTGGTTGACCATGGAAGCCGACTATATTCAACATGTGAGGTGCTGTCACTAGGGGTGATCGGGTCCAGGGTGGGTAGGGTCTAGACCTGGACCCTGTACCCGACCCTGTTATAATCGGTTCTCTTTTTTTGGACCTTGCACCCGACCCTGTTTGCATTGAACCCTGTTCCCAACCCACCCTATTTTTCCGGTCCGGGAACAGGGTTAACCCTGTTTATATTGGAACTTGTTTCTCTGTCTTGTACTACATTTCCTACTTCAAGTAAACATCAAAACTGAGCATGCAGAATCGCACATATGCATCCACTCTTCATTCTTTGATCATTGAACTTTCATATGCTATGCCCAGCAAGCTTTTTACAGGATTTTCCGATTTAGTTTTATCCTCTGCTTCTATTGGCGTGGGATGCTTCTTCACTTGGTTAGCCTTCAATTCGGAAGTCGCATGATTACTGTATATGGTGGTTGCCTGATTCGCATTTGGTGGGCTAGAAACCTTTTGCCACTTAGGCTTGATTTCCACAACTTTCTTGAGGAGAACTTGCTGCCTGCGTTAGATGGATAGTTAGAACTGTTAAGAGGAGGAAAAAACCTAAAAATTCCAACCTTGCACGTGCATTGAAAAGATACAATACCTGATACCACTCTTTGGTTTTGGTTCGACACGAAGAGGTAAAGGCACGGATGCAGGAGATGAATCTGCTAAACTCGCAGCTTTGTGTCCTTCAATTAAGTAAAAAACTCGATGAAAGCACTGTGACAGGGCTTCCATTCTACCTCTTTTAATGACCTCCACATCTATAAGTTATCAGAACAATGACAGAAACATTTTGACATTCGTGCATCAATGTCAAAAAACTATCCCAATCAAGGCTTCAAACATCAACGAAGTTGACCATCAGTTCTCTGTTCTCCCAATCAAGATCACTTAGGTGGCAACTTAATCATAATAATACAATAAAGAGATCCTAAACAAAATTTTCAATGCGCATGCCAGAAGAAACAATTAACCCAATATGTATACTTTGTTCCGGCAGATACGTCCTTGTAACTATAACAAGAAACTGAGATCACACCGCTACATTGCCTTGATATTAAACTACAATGACTGGCCAGCAAAGAAGACCCAAAAACATAGAAACCCCAGAACACCTAGGTAGATTTTGCACAATATCCCATGAAAGCCTCATACAAAGTCCAATCCCAAAGAGCACAAGTATGGAAATTTTCATTGCACTATTACCATATTTGCATAAAACCTAGACTAATCTTGTTAGCCAAAATCGACAGTGAAGTACACTCCTTCAAATGCAATGAAAACCTTAAAAAAAACATCATCTTTACATTATTGACCTAATCAATCTCAATGCTCCAACATAAATGCATCAAACTTTCACCCAAAAACAAAAGATAACCCAAACATTGAAGGATATTTTAAAAGTAGCAAATGCTCGTTTTTCAGTGCGGTGTAGAAGGCGTTCTGCATCCTCCTCAGCTTCCATTTGTTCCTTGAGATATAGTAGATCATCACTGTCCAGGGCTGCACAATGAAGCCCAAACAAGGTTCTAGAAACTAAAGGCACGAAAAAGAAAAGGAAATATATAAAACTGTAAAAAAAACCCAGGAAAGAGCTTTCCCATCACTTCACTGGGTGCACTGTAGCGAAAGTTTGTCTACGACTATGCCTACCTCCTCATCCATGAAGGTAACCTCCACGTTCTCCAGCAACCTCTTGCATCTGCTTGCATCAGCCACCTGGTAAAGGCCAAGATCCCTACCCGGGCATGTTATTAGAAAACCATCCTAATGCAAATGCTTAATGGAGATGGGGACTGAAGTAAAATTATATGGCGAAACAGACTCCTGGCCTCGACCCGCTAACTAAAAAACAGTCTTTACAATCTATCAAGTCAGTGGACAAATCGTAAATTGCGCTAACCAGTATATTTCTACATTTTATAACAAAGTTGAACCAAGAGTTGATTCACATATTCTTACATCAATACCACATGCATGATCACTGTAAAACGACAACAACCTAAAATTTTTGCAGACTCGTCTTAATCCAGAACACATGAACAGAGGAACCCAAGTTCCTAGCCTAGGACAGAACCTCAATGCGTAGTTCCGTAGGCACACACACCTAAGTCCATTGGCGCTTTTCTATCACATCATCATCTATATTTTAAGTAACATCCTTAGAACATCATCCCACCAGGAAAGCTAACCCAAATTGAACCATTGATACCATCTACCTGTTCTAAGCACTATGGAGGCTAGGAGCTGGCATACGACACGCACACCAAACGAAATTGAGCTTGATCAGGTTCAGAAGAGACAGGAGACAGGGTGGGGTAGGAGATGGATGGGGCTAACCTTGGTGACCATGCGCTGGAACGTGATGTCCTTGTCGTCTATATTGTCCTTCCCCTTCCCCCATTTCTTATTTGTTCCGCAAATCACGACACGACCCGGAATCCCATTACAACGCAAGCACTTTCAGCTCAGAGAGAGAGAGAGAGAGAGAGAGAGAGAGAGAGAGAGAGCCTCGGAGCGAGCAATGGTGAAGAGCGCCTGGGCAGTGTTCCTGTACGTCGGGAGGCACACGACTCTACCGTCGTTCGCTGCGTGAGCGCACGAACAAATCCGTATCAGCCCAAAGCAAACTCCAAAAACTCGACACAAGCCAGAAGCACCCGAGAGAGAGAGAAACCTTGGAACTAGATGCAGACGACATCAAGGGGATGCGCGGCGGCGACGATGGCGAACTCGGCGACGACTCCGGCGGTGGCGTTCTCCCACTGACAGATCTAGCGATGGCACGATGAAGGAAAAACAAGTTTGTGGGTGTGAGTCGTGACCGTGTGAGAGGTAAAGAAGATAGAAACGAACTAGGGTTTTTGATTTGGGGCTCCCTTAAAAACCGGTTCTCAAACCGGTTTCCAAACCGGTCCGGTCGATCCGGTTCCCGGGTGGGTAATCCCTCGGAACCGGTTCCCGGACCATTTCAAATAGGGTCTGAATTTTGGGAACCAGTTCCTGGACTGATTTCAACCGGAACCGGTTCCCGACCCTATTTTCCGGGTGGGCCGGACTGGGAATCGGGTAAACCCGATTTGGTTGCACACCCCTAGCTGTCACCAATGCCAACTCTATGAAGACAAAATCAACACTCCTCCTAATGAATTGCATCAAATGGCCGAGTCATGGCCTTTCTCAATGTGGAGCATCAACATTATCGAACCAATTAATACTAAAGCATTGAATGGACACCATTTTATTTTGGTGGCCATTGATTACTTTACCAAATGGATTGAAGCCAGTTCTTATGCCCACATCACTGCAAAAAGTGTGGCAAAGTCCATTTGTCATGATATCACGCTCGATATGGAGTTCTTGAAGTGATCATCACTGACAATTGATTAAATCTGAACAACAAGGTAGTGGATGAATTACTTAGAGAGTTTCACATTCGCCATTGTCACAACCCGATCTTGCTACCCTTGATCCCTCTCCATCACGAGGAGAGAAAATGGGGAAAGTTCGGATTTAGATGTACTTAATCACAAGAGTTCCCTCATGGCTTGCATTCCAAAAGACGTCATTACATCGTCTTTTAGATCAAGCCTTTTGTAAGTTCCGAATGAGATCATAAGCCTTCCCAAGCTCGTACCCCATGTGACAGTAGAGTGTTGCGATCCATATCCACACGGGCGACACACCTTGGAAGAAGAGATCGGGTGTGGATGTTAGATCTAAGGGTACCTTTACCATGGTAGCCCTCTCGACAATACGCTTCGCCCATAAGAATGACATCACTTTACCCTTTGGGATACTCCCATATCGAGTATACTAAATCATTGTGAGTTTCATTGAAACTTGTACCCCGCACAATAGGTTTATTTATACGATCTAGTTATTTATGACAACCTAAAGATAAGACGGGAGTCGCCACTAGCTTTGTTTTGGGGGTTGACTAGAAAACCCAATCGAGGGTAGGAGTGTTCTCTTGATTCCTATACAACCAAATATCTGGGTTTGGGGATTTAGGTTACGCTAATATTTCTATTAACGCCCTTTCAGTACCTAAATAGTTTTTTGTGTTTTCCTAACGTGTCCATGCATTTCTTCTTATATTTTCGGGATCATTAGTCCTAAATTAAACGATCATGCGTGGTAGGTCATTTTCATACTATTCTATCTCTAGAAAACAAGAAAAGAAAGTAATCAATGGAATTGGAATTATGAAATAATAAGTAAACAGTCAAGGAAAGTAGTAAATCTACCATGCCATCCTAGAAAAATATAAAAAAAGAAACCCAATTGAAAAAGATGAGAGGAAAAGAGAAAATCCGGAACTCGCCGGGCTTTCTACAACAAATGAAACTCGAGACATATGTTAGGGGAAAGAATAATACATAATAATGATTGAAATGGACATCAACCTCCACTGTCTTCACGCTTTCTCTATCTTTGAGGTCTTAATCTAAACCTAGTCTAGAAATCTATAACTAGGTGCATACAATGGAAAGAAACAAAAACATACATATCAAAACAATCAAAAACACGACATTATGTCAAGATCAATCATTTAAAATAAGTTCAATACAAAAGTCAAAATTTTCATGCGAAGAAGGCATCTACCCAATCCATTTTTTGTGACTTATAGCAATTGTTGACCAATTGTATTCTCACATGCCCAATAATGCTTAGAAGTCTCATAATCAAGTGATCTATGTAATCCCAGGGTTTTCCCTCGATATCATGCATTGATCTTACCATTCATCTTAAAGTCACATGTATTGCAAAAATTTAAACATGCGTGCAGGTCTTTTGGACCTTATTTCTCAACCAATCAAACAAATGAGTGAATCGTCGGCGGGTCACTTATTACCAAGGGCATACGCCTCTTTTCAAACGCATGTGTTTTTTTTATGAATAGTGTAATTATATGTATGAGGGGTACATGTGATATTTCAAAAACACATTTTGAAATTATCCATGAAAAGTTTTGAGACAAAGTGATGTCTCAGCTATGAAAGGCATTCAATTGCCAAGGCTAGTCCGGGGCTCGTATAAATGCACTCACAAGTGTCGTAGGTATTTTGAATACAATTCAAATCATGACTTCCATGATGTTGAATCAGGATTTTAAAAAGGTTTGAAAATATTTAAGATTAAGGAATATTTAGGTAATGGAACACATTCAATTGCCAATGCTAGCTCGGGGCTCGTATTAATGCACTCACAAGCGTCGTAGACATTTTGAATATGATCCAAATCACGATTTTTCCTTAAACCAAATCGAGTTTTGGAAAGGAATTTTTTAGAAATTATCTTTGGGAAACATTGTATGTACCGAAGTATTTTTTTAAAGATGCAATTTTGAAAAAGGCCAATTGTTTAACAACCAAGATCAAAGCATTTAGAATAATTTTCATGAAGATGACATGACATAATTTCATGCACAAACTACCCTAGAAGGTATAACTAAACAATCACAATCATGTTTATATTAGGAATTTTCAGAACGTGCATGTAAGGACAGCTAAATTAGGTAATACCTAATGACAATTTGGCAATGAAAAAATTCCATAACATACATAACATGATGATGAACAACTTTCATGAAGAAAGTTTTTTTAAACAATCTACACATGATTTTACAAAAATCAAATAGCAAGCAACAACACATCAAAAATTTGTCAAAACAACAAGACATCCAGTTAATGTCACGAGAATTTTTCCTATCAAAACGTGTCTAAAAATCATCAAATTTATACACAACATAGCCAATATTATGATAAACAAGTTTTATTAAGAGGCCGAGTGTAGATCCTAAATAGAAAAAAATGGAACAAAAATATCGAAGATCTGTCCAAATAAGGGTTAGGACAGAGGTCCGAATTTGATCCAATGTTCAAATTCTGATCTAGTTCTAAAAAAAATGAAAAAGTGGTCTAAATGATGAGCGATCTACGTGAAATTAGTGGCAACGGAAACCTCTAAGAGTGCCTTACATCCTCCTAGAAGAGCTCGAGTCGAAACTAGGTCAATTTTGTACCTTAAGATCGAGATCTCTAAAAGTGTGTGCATAAGTAACTAAGGAAGCAAAATACAAGCATTCATTATAAAACCTCAAAATCATTCCAAGAATGTACAAACGGTATGAAGAAATCACATGGGACTTAGGATCGGATGCGAATGAAAGTTTGAATAGTTATCTAATCCTAGGTCCACGTGCAAAATGTTATACAATTTAAATGACATTATGAAATGATTCATGATATTTAATGGTATGCTTGGGAATCCTAAATGTGATGAACACTTTTTTGAGACAAATTTAATATGCAAGATGATACTCAAAAGACATGACCTAAACATGTATGCAAACCTTGCAACATGCGGTTCAATCATCAAGAAGGCATGATTGTAAGATTTGATCTCTAGATGACTCAAATAAGTATGAAAAAGTGCACATATAACAAGGTTTCGTTTCAGCATTAAATTTACAGAATGAGCATGATTTCAGTCATCCTTAAGGCATGCATAAATCCTACTAAAAATCTCACATACAAAGCATGCAATGATGAAGATTTCTCACTAAGAGTTCGAAACTCAATTAAGATCATATGAGTCGTGGAAAAAATGGCAAAATCGACAAATTATATGCCCAGCTCATGTTGCTGTAGTACCTTTTACTCTAATGCATGCAATTGACTCATTTTGCCAACATAAAGACCTTGTAAAGCATGCATCAATTGAATATATGTATCATGTATTTCAACTCTCATGAAGAATTTGAGACCAAATAGGTGCATTTGTGGACTCAATTTCATGAAAACAAATTTCGAACTAATACCGGATAGACTGTTTTATGTTCAGATCTAAGTAATTTTGACCTAACTTGACATGTTTAAAAATTTCGAAAAAAATACAAGAAATGTAAAACACTAATATGAGAAACTTTCATGAAGGAAAGTTATTCCATAACTCAACACAAAAATCAGTAAAAAAATGGCAAAATCAGAGATTAATATGGAACATATTGACATAGGTTTAGATCTGAGTAGATCTAACCTAGTTAACCACATCCAAAAATCATGAAAAAATTACTGAAAATTCATAGGATGATTTGGAACAAAACTCATGAAGTAAATTTTGTTAAGAAATGACCACGGGAGTTGGCACAAAAATAGCAAAGACAGATGGTGGAATAGAAACATAATTGAAAAAAAAAAAAAAAAAAACTAAACTACTGCAGAATCACTCATCTTTGAAGATGTTTTTTTAAGGGTCAAATGACATTCGATTGGGGCATACAATCTATTGTTTCAAAGCTCGGGATGTCTATTTTAAAAGTCTAGAAGGACTTGAACTCAAATAAAATTGTTTTGAACCTCATTTCGGCAAAAACATCATGTTAGTCCAAGGATACGAAATTGCAGGTTTTAGACCAAATCGAGTCAATTTTTTTTTTTTTTTTTTTTTTTGGTCAGAACCAAATTGAGTCAATTATTCAAGTTCATTCAAGAACACATTCAGGCACATCAAATCAACATCTAAATCCATCGATCTAACCTCGAAACATAGCATATTAACCTAAAATTGAACCATAGCCCTAGCCTGTTAATCCGGTCTTGCTTTATGGGGTTTGAGACCAATATCGTTAGCTTGGTTGCTTTTTTTGCGGAGTTTGATCGAAATCAATCAAAGTTTTTGTCAAAACTTCAATCCAACCTCCACGAACTAGCAAGGACTAGGTTTGAACAGCAAGGACCAACTCCGAGAGGTGGTGGAACCGCCGATTTGCGGTTGAAACAGATGTGATCCAGATAGACTGGCCTTCATGCGTCGGTGAAGGATTGGGCTAATCAGAGTCGTCCCGACGGCTGGCCTTCTTGATCCCGACCACACCTTGGTCAAGGATGAGTCTAAGGGTAAATCAGCTCAGATCTGGTGGCTGGCAGAGATCTCACAGCCACCGAATTCTAGAACGAACACAATCGGTCAAAAAATCGGATCGGTCTAACGTTGGTTCGAACTATCCTTGATAAGAACAACTTCGATCTAAGCCAAACTAGATCACGATCACTTGTAAGAGGTTTAGCAAGGAAAGATGATCGCTAATGAAGATGGATTGTCACCAGTAGGGGTTGAACTGGCGACGATTTGGTCGCTAGAAGAGGAAACTGATCGGACCAAAAAGGGAGAGAGAAATGAGAGTCTCTTGGCACCAAAATAGAAAAAAAGAGAGAGAGAGAGAGAGAGAGAGAGAGAGAGAGAGAGAGAGAGAGAGAGAGAGAGAGAGAGAGATTTGGAGAGAGAAGATGAATTTTGTGAAAATGAACTCCCGCATTAAGCGATTTCGGCCGTCGGTTCAATCCGAAGTTCGAAATTTCAATCCAACAGTTAAAAATCAATTTTGAATGGTCTATCATGATCTCGAGGTGTTAGGCAATTGATATAGTGGATTTGATTTGCAAAAACCTGAGCTAAAATCGAGAATTACTTCAAAATGTCTGATTAGGGGTTAATTTGCAATTTAATGAAATTCGAGAATAAATTTGTAAAATTTTAGGAAATTGAAGGTGCAAAAGTGAAATTGGCATTGAGAGGATTCTAGAACCAATCTTCAAAGGCCAAGAATTGACTGGCAAGGGCCTAAACTGGCCAATCCCGTCGATGGCCAATTAGACCAGTTCGGTCTAATTCGACCAGATTTTGACCTGTTCTTGACCTGTTTCTTCCGGTTTCGAATATTTTGTTCACTTGGGACCCCTATGAATCTAAAATTTATGCAATTTGGTCTTTAAAGGACCAAATTGAAAATGAATTTTATCATTTTTAAGAAGAAATTGACCAATTAAGATGCAATTAAGCTAATCAAACCTTTTGAACATAATACAGGGGTCTTTTATTGATCTAATTGAATGATTATCATGAAAAAGAATGAGTCCAAACCATTGGTACTTTGAATTGGGCCTAAAGGGCTAAAACAGTAAAATTTGCAATTCAATGGGAAAAATTGTAAATTAACTAAAATTGAACTCAATTAGTATTACAATTGCCCTATTTGATGACCCATGTTGAAGCAAAATCCCTTGAAGTTTTGAAGTTAACAAAACAGCCTCGTCAGTAAAGTTTGAAGAATTCAAGACTCAGTCGGTTAAGTCTGAAGAGTTCAAGACCCAAAGGTTTTCCGTCTGAAGACAGTCAGACCAAAAGTTCGATCTGAAGTTTTTTCGTCTGAAGACAGTCAGACTCGATTCTGAAGAGCTCCAGACCCAAATCTCAGTTTGAAGACTGTTTGCGATTTTGCCAAGGCGATAGCAGTTATTTTTATGGTTAAGGAAAGTAAGATTTGGATATTATATTCCCTAACTTATCCATGGAATATCTTTGGCTGTGATTGTGAGCTCGGAAGATTTATTCTTTGGATTTTATCCGTTGAAGAACAAGCGAATTTTTGGAAGGATCTAATTTGGGGAACTCAAGATCCTGATTGTATGGGCGAGCAGGATTGACGAACTATTGTCTACTTATATTTTCGACAACGTGAAGATCACTTAAATTGATTCAATCCAATGGGTTGATTGGATGAATTCGTGGAAAGTGCCAACGGGTATGGAGGCACGAAGGCTATTTAAGTGGATCGAAGTTGGTCGAAAGTAATGAGAGAACTGATAGAAAAATCTTGGTGTTAGAACCTCTGAAATCTCTTGTTCTCTAAAATCTCTCGTGTTCAAATTGTGTATCAAAGAGAGTCAATTATAGTGCAGAACAGCAAGAAGCTGTAGGAGAGACTTTCTGTTGAAGAAGTCTAGTTCGTGAATTGTAACAAGCTCTCATTTGCTACATAGTGATTATAGTCAGTTGGCTGTCAATGTGGAGAGTGGACGTAGGCTTGCAATAAGCCGAACCACTATAATCATTGTGTCAAGTCTCTTTTACCCTACTCTATTTATTTTATGAATGCATGATCTATTTGTTATTGACATATTCTTCATATTATAGTATTATTCAGTAAAAGATTTCAAAAGAATTCCGTAATCACCTATTCACCCCCCTCTAGGTGGTTTCACTAGCCTATATCAACCCACTCATATGTAAGATCACTTATCATATTCAAATTGACCTTGAATTGAAGCGCTTGAGCTTAGGTCAAAAATAGATCTAAGCTTAATATTAAAATTGGACCTAGATTCATGAAATAAAACCATAACCATGAATGGGTCAATCTGAATATTGTCGATTAAAGCTTAATTGCTTGATTTTCTAATGCCTCAGGAGGATAAAATTCTTCAAATTGATGAGTTTTGGTGCGAATTTTCCAAAATAAATTTTAGATTTGGATTTATTTTAAGAAAATGAATGAGAAACAATCGTTCGTTCGCAAGTTATGAATGATTGATTTTGGTCCCCTAATTAGGGCTTAAAACGGTAATTCACATTTTGACTTGGTAAATAACGAAATTAAATGCATATGTAGATTTCAAATAGTCCTTAAACCAAATGTCAAAGAAGGAACTACACCTAATTATGACTAAAATAAAACTAATTTTATTTTTGGTCAATTTAGAACTTAAAACTGAAAAATTCAGAAATCCAGATTCTTAATCGAATTTTGTGAAATTTTTGACACAAAAGTTAAATTGGCTCTAAAATAAATGTATTTGTGATTTGTGATTTGTGATTTTTATTTTTATTTTTTGGGTAAAAAATTTGACAAAAAGTTAACCATTTAGTTGACTTTTCTTAAAATGTCGATTTTTTAGTCAAATCTCTGAACTTTCAAGAAGTTGATTTGACACAAGTGAAATTAAAGTTAAATGAAATCTTTTTGGGTTAGAAGTCAATTTTTGACCTGAGGTTAACTTTTGGTCGAAGGGTTGATTAAAAAGTCACCCAAAAGTCAATGAAGCCAATTCTTGTCCTCACGTTACTTCAAAAAGTGTGGCAAAGTTCATTTGTCGTGATTTTATTGCTCAATATGAGGTTCCTAAGGCAATTATCACGAATAATGGATTAAACTTGAACAATAAGATGATGGATGAATTACTTAAGGAGTTTCATATTTGCTATTTGAGTTCTTCTCCTTACGGCCCACAAATGAATGAAGTTGTGGAAGTGGAAACATTAAAAAGATTTTGGCCAACATGGCTAAAAACTATCGTGATTGGCATGATCGGTTGCCATATGGTTTGATGGCTTACCGAACCTCAATTCGCCCCTCGATTAGGGCAACACCATTCTCATTAGTGTGTGGAATGGAAGCAGTGCTACCCATGAAAGTGGAAATTTCTTCATTGAGGGTACTTTCTCAAGTTTAATCTTCTAAAGCTGAATGGGTTCAATAGAGATTTGAATAACTAAACATGATTGATGAGAAAAGGTAGAAGCCCTATGTCATGGACAAAGTTACCAAAAGCAAGTAGCCAAATCATTCAAATGCAAGGTCCGACCAAGACACTGTGAGAACAATGATCTCGTTTTGAGGAAGGTCATACCTTTCATTTCAGATCCTTGTGGAAAGTTCATCCCAAACTACAAAGGTCCTTATGTTGTAAACAATGTGCTACTAGGCAGAGCATTAACTTTTGTAGAGATGGCTAGCCGAGAGTTGCCAAAGCTTATAAATGTAGATGTGGTTAAGAAGTATTAACCATAAATAAAGTGAAAAGCCTTTGAGCCACTTTTGGATTGAATTCGAGCTACTTTAGGATATTTGCATCATGCATCTCATGCATACATGTTACATTTGCATTTTTGTTCATCTTACGAGTACCAAATGATCCTCAAGAGACACTTCATCAATCCTTAGGCAATCAACCTCAAGAGAACCAAATCCCAAAAAGCAACCATTTTTTTTAGAATTTAGAAGTGACTTTGTCCATTAGAATACTAAAAGAGTCAATCAGAGCTCTAGAAGTGAACTCCTTTCAAAACAAAGCCTCTATTGTATGCAAATTTCTTTCAACCGTGTCTCCAAAATCCTCCCCAATAGTCTGAAGACTTCCGGACTCAAGTGTTAAAGTCTGAAGACCTCCAGACCCTGTCATCAAAGTTTGAAGACCGCCAGACTCAGGACTCAAAGTTTGCCCTCATTGACAGTTTCCAGACGAAGAGAGAAGACTTATCAAGATGCCAGATTATCTTCAAGGATTTGTTTCATATGGTTTTTGGAAGACGTTATGGCTGGATACATCATCAACATGATTGATTATTCTTATTGGAATCTACTCCGATTTGAAGATCTTTTGAAAAGCGAGCAAACTTGGAAGGTTCTACTTATGGAAACCAAAGATCCTAATTGTATGAGCAAACATGATTGACGAGTTTTCATCACCAATTATTCAACGACTCGAGATCACCCAAATTGATTATGTCCAACGGGTAGATTAGAGGAATTCATTTGGAAAGTGCTAATGGTCGTGAAGGCATGAAGGAGTATTTAAGGCGGACTCTCCAGTTGTTCGAAGTAATGCCTGAAAGAAGAATTTCAAAGTATGAATCTCTTTAGTTCCTTGTTCTTTCATTTATTGAGCTCAACTTGTACACAAAAGAGAGAAGCACATAGTGTGACTTTGTGAAAAGACTAGCTGGACTCTCCACTAAGAAAGTCGAAGATCACAAGCTGTATAATCTCTTTTGATTTATAGTGGAATCCAGCCAGTAGACTGTTAGTATGGGAGAGTGGACGTAGGTTTGGATTAAGCCGAACCATTATAAACCTTGTGTTCCAATTCTCTTTCCTTAACTCCTTATTTCATTGCTTTATATAATTGCTTTATAGAATTGTTTAAAGTAGTTTACTTCCTTAGTCAATCATTTTACAAAGGCAATCCTTTTTATTAAGTCTTGCGAGAAAATTTTTATATACACCTTTTTTTTTTTTTTTTTTTTTTGGTGACCCAGGGAACCCCCGCACGGCCGACAGCTGGAGAGTAAACCCTGGGGTGACGTTAGCGGAGGACCCACCACCCCGACGCCACACTTAAGAATCCCTAGTGACCGTGAGGGGATTTGAACTCCTCCCCTTGCGTTAGGGGGAGAGAGCCCAAACCATCGCGGCCACCGCAAGCGGTGGTTTTATATACACCTATTCACCCCCTCTAGGTGGGAAATTGTAGATGCTGAAGAACTGACTCAAGCGGAGATAACCAAGAGACAATCTCTTGATGCAAAAGCAATCTATTCATTATATTGTGCTTTATCTCCTATTGAGTATAATAGAATTTCATCTTATGAAACAACCAAAGAAGTCTGGGATAGGTTGCACGTCACCTATAAAGAAACTGATCGAGTTAAAGAAATGAAAATCAATATTCTACTTGGACAGTATGAAGCCTTCAAGATGAAGCTAGGAGAATCCATCACTGACATGTTTAGTTGTTTTATAGAAATCGTAAATGGTCTAGCATATCAGAGACAGTCAATCTCAGGACCAATGAAGGTTAATAAATTACTAAGAGGACTCTCCCAAGGCTAGAACCATGAGAAGACTTCTATAGGAGAAACTCGGAGGATCATGCCTCTTTCTGTAGATGACGTGGTTGGCATACTTCAATCATATGAAGCAGAGCAAATCAATGAGGAAGAAGATCCCAAAGGTAAGAAGTCAATTGCCTTAAAATCTAATGATGATTTCGATGATACAGACTCTGAAGACGACTTGGATGATGAAAAGCTAGCACTCATGATAAGGAAGTTCAGGAAGTTGAATAGGAAAGGAAAAATGTTTAACTGGAAGAAGTAGGGCACTAAAAGATTTCAGAAGAAATCAAATGAGGATAATGAGAACAATAAAGATGTGATCTGTTTCGAATGTAAGAAAAAGGGGCACATTAGACCCAACTGCTCTTCGCTGAATAAAAAGAAAGGAAAAACAGAGAAATGCAAGAAAGTTCTCAAAGCAGAGACATGGAGCGATACTGAATATGAAGAAAGTGATAAGGTATATGCCAATATTTATCTAATGGTGAATTCAGATTTAAACTCAGATTCTGAGATAGACTTAGACTTAGACTTAAACTCAGACAGAGAAGTCGAGGTTAGTAATTTAAAGATTCTTGTTAAAGTCTCAAAATATATAGATGAACTTTGTCTTAGTCTCAAGACATCTCTTAAAAGATTTCTATGTTAAAGAAGGAGAATTACAAATTAAAGCAACAAGAAACTTCCTGGAAAGAAAAGTTTGAAAATCTAGATAAAGTTTTGTTGATTTGAAATAAAATGCAAATTCTCTTTCAAAGGAAAATACTTTTTTGAAAGAGGACATTTCAAATGTCGCAAAAAGGTTTTCAGTAGGATCTGAGAAGTTGGAAAACATTATTTTAATTCAAAGACCTTATTTCAACAAATCTGGTTTGGGAATGACATCAAAAATCATTCCTTTAATCGATTTTTCAAAAGTGAAGGAAAGAATCAAACAAAGACCTACAAAAACATTTTATAGGAACCATTTTCAAAAGGCTTTTGTAAAACCTGTAGGCTGAAATGCTATCAAATGTTCAAAATGTAACAGCTGAGAACATTTTGAGAAGGAATGTCCTAAGGCTTGGAGACCTATTAAGAAGAATTGGGGCAAAGACTGTATTTCGTACTAACTCTACCATACCCAAAAAAGTGTGGGTACCAAATAAAGCTTGAGTTCTTTATATGATTGTAGGCTACTATCAAGAAAAGGATCAAATGGCATTTGTATAGTGGCTGCTCTAGGCACATGATAGGATATTCAAATTGTTTTATAAAGTTCACGCAAATAAAAGGAGGAAAAGTTCCTTTTGGTGGAAACAACAATGGAAGGATTGTGAGGAGAGGAAGTCTTACAATCAACAATGTCTCCTTGGTTGAAGGTTTGAATTACAATCTTCTTAGCATTAGTCAACTATGTGACATTGGATTCAAGATTAATTTCCAAGAAGGCACTTGTGCAGGAACCAGTAAAGATTTCTCTCAATCCTTCACTGGACGAAGACATGGGAAAATCTATCTTCTGGATATAAAACCAAAAAGCTCTCAGTGTCTAATATCTATTCAAGATGAAGCAAACCTCTGGTATAGAAAGCTTAGACATGTCAACATGAAACGGACTGCCCAACCTAACGTATCAAAAATCTAAATTATGTACACCATGTGTTTTGGGAAAACAAGTTAGAAGTTCTTTTAAACCTATAAATCAAGTGTCTACTAATCATGTTTTGCAGCTTCTGCATATGGATCTCTTTGGATCAACAAGAACTCAAAACATTGGTGGAAACAAATACTGCCAAGTAATCGTGGATGACTACTCTCGTTTTACATAGGTATACTTCATAGCAAGTAAGTCTGAAGCATTCTCTTACTTTTTAAAATTTGCCAAGAAGATACAAAATGAGAAAATGTTATGCTATTTCAAGCATACGCACAAACCATGGAGGAGAGTTTGAAAATCAAGACTTTACAAAATTTTGTGATAAATCTAGTTTTCAACATGTTTTCTCCTCTCCATATACTCCAAAGCAAAATGAGGTTGTGGAAAGAAAGGATAGATCTTTGCAAGAAATGGCAAGAACACTCTTAATTAAGAGTAATATTTCCTCTCGTTTTTGGGCTGAAGCAGTTTTTACAATTTGTTATATTATTAACAGTGTTCCTGATGCCTATTATAGAGAAAACTCCTTATGAGATATTCAAAAGAAAGAAACTAAATGTTTCTTATTTTCATGTGTTTGGTTATAAGTATTTTGTTTTGAGGAATGCAAATGACCGAACTAATAAATTTGAAGAAAGATCAAACGAAGGAATTTTCCTTGGCTATTCAACCTGAAGCAAAGCCTATAGAGTATTCAATAAGAAGACTTAGTCTGTGGAATAATCTATGAACGTCAAGTTTGAAGACTCTATGCAGAATCAACTAGATCAGACTCATCTTGAGGAACCTAGACCTGCACTAGGTGCTATAAAGTCTACCTTCCTTGAAGTGGTTTAGACTCTTGAAGTTCATATATCAAGATGAACCAGAAGATTCAACTGAAGCAGAGGATTGGCAGACTCTAAAACCAACTAGCAACTGGAAGCGTAAATCAAGTCATCTTAAAGATCTTATCATTGGCAACATTGATGAAAGAATTCATACCATATCCAAAAGGCATGAAGATTCTAGTGCTTTAGCACTTGTTTCCAAGATTGAACCCAAATCTATAGAAGAAGCCTTGGTTGATGAAAGTTGGATCGAAGCCATGCAAGAAGAGCTCAGGTAGTTTAGCATCAATGATGTTTGGGAACTAATTCCTAAACCTAAAGGTAAGTTTATTATTGGAACTAAATGGGTTTTTAGGAACAAGGTGGATGAGAAAGGAAAAGTGGTCAGGAACAAAGCAAGACTCGTGGCCAAAGGATATATGCAAGAAGAAGGGATAGACTATGATGAGAACTATGCACCAGTAGTGAGGTTAGAAGCAATTAGATTATTACTTACTTTTGCTTGTTATAAAAATTTCAGGTTATTCCAAATGGACGTGAAAAGTGCATTCCTAAATGGATTTATCCAAGAAGAAGTCTATGTGAAACAACCACCTGTTTTTGAAGATCCAAGAAGGCTAGACTCAGTCTAGAAACTGAAAAATGCCCTATATGGATTAAAACAGGCACCTCAAGTTTGGTATGAAAGGTTAAATAATTTCCTAACTCAAAATAGTTTTGTTAAAGGAAAGGTAGATACTACCTTGTTTATTAAAAGAGAATGTAAAGATTTTCCCCTTATTCAGATTTATGTTGATGATATCATTTTTGGATCACCTAATGAAAATCTATGCAAGAAGTTCTCTAGATGCATGCAGGATGAATTTGAGATAAGCATGATTGGTGAGTTGGCTTTCTTTCTGGGATTACAAGTTAAACGATCAAAGAAAGGAATTTTCATTCACCAAGAGAAGTATGCAAAGGATCTCATTAAGAAGTTTGGATTGGAGAATTGCAAAAAGACAAAGACGCCTATGTCAAGTTCTTCAAAGATGGATAAAGCTGAAGAAGGGAAAAGTGTAGACTAGAAGTTATACATGAGCATAATTAGTTCACTTCTTTAGTTTACTGCATCTAGACCTGACATTTTGTTTAGTGTTTGTATCTGTGCTAGATTACAATCAAATACCAAAAAATCTCATTTAATTGCTGCAAAGCGCATCATCAAATATGTTACAACAACTCCAAAGCTAGGTCTATGGTATTCCAAAGAAGAGACTTTACTCTCCTTGGATATTCAGACGCAGATTTAGCAAGATGCAAAATGGACAGAAAGAGTACTTCTGGTACATGTCAACTACTTCGCAACAAGTTGATATCATGGTTTTCAAGAAAATAGAGTACCATAGCTCTTTCAACAGCTGAAGCAAAATATGTAGCTCTTGGAAGTTGCTGTTCTCAAATCTTATGGATAAGGCAATAGCTAAGAGACTTTGGAATTTAAGAATTATACACTGAGATCAAATGTGACAACACTAGCGCCATAAATCTCACAAAAAATCCAATTCTTCATTTAGGGGCAAAGCAAATAGAGATTCGACATCACTTTATTAGAGATTATGTTCAAAATGGAGAAGTTATGATTCAATTCATTGACTCAAAGAATCAGCTGACAGACATATTTACAAAGTCACTAGAAAAAAGCTTATTTGAGTCTATTCGCACCAGACTGAACATCTTATCTTCTATCATAGATAAATTCTGAAGGTGTTTAGACTCAGAATGACTAAGAGTTACGACTGTAAGTTAACTATTTCAAAATGCATGTGATTTTATTTTTGGATGTATTTTTTGAAAAGATTTGTTGATTACTCGAATCGTTAATTACTTATTTCATTTTTAGAATTTATCTTTTTCGAGATTTGAATTTATAATAGTTTGTTATTTTCAAAAAGGCAGTTTTTACTTTTTCCTTTGTGACGTTTCATATACCCCATTTTACCTACTATATTTACCATTGATTGTCTTCTTCTTTGTTTTCACTCTTAAATCCTAGAATACAAAAATCCCACTTGCTCACTTTCTCTCTAGTTTAATCCAAAAAGGTTTCACATTTTTCACGAGCAAGTTTGAGAATTTCTCCCATAAAGTGACAATGTCTTCAAGAAAGTCTTCGAGAATAGCAAGCGGGGGACCATAGTGCATGCGTGAGGGTCCTACGCACTTCGATCTGACGAAGGAAGATGACTCTCCTCAACAGCAGCAACAAAGTCAACAACAACATTCTCAACAGTGTCAGTCTTCTCAACACAGGACACAAGATCCTCCACCGCCTCAACTAGAAGAAGAAATAGTGGAAGATGCTGAACTTGTAAGAGCGCCGAGACCTCAAGGTGTTTTCAAGCTTTATTCTAAGTTAAAAGAAGGAGGTATTGCTATGTCTTTGATCAATGATTTTATGAGAGAGATGGGTTACAAAAATGAGACCCTATTCTTACAAGAAATGGAAGGAATGGGCATTGCGCCTAAAGGGTTAGCTAAAAGGACATTTGCCAACTTTTCTAGCGACCCGCGTTTTGGCACTTTCAATCAGCCTAAAGGAAAAGACGACGATGAAAGGATGTTCACACATTTCCAGCCTAGGATGAGAGTGGCCACAAATGTTTGTGGTGAAGGAGCAAGTCTGTTCCGCTCTAAGGACCATAGTAAAGTTTACTCAAAATTGTTGAAGAGAGGGGTTATAAACCCTGGAAGCATTTATTTTGATTTTCTTGATTCTGTGCAAGTAAATCTGAGGAGAAGTTTGCACTCCTTCATCTGGAAAGATTTTGCTCTAAGATAATAGTTGCTTATCTAGAACTCACAGCCTACTTCTATTCAAATCTGTCATTTTTGGATGCGAATAGATTTTCCTTCACAGTTAGGGATAAGGAATTTTTGGTCGACATGGACACCTTGGCTGACTTGATTGGGGTGGAAAGAGTGTGTTTCCAATCAATTAGTGTTTCTGTTGCTCACACTACTCTAAACTGGTAAAGGACAAATTTGCTGAAGGCAAGATTTCCTATACTAGGATGAATGCCTCCAACATCTTGCTTCATAAAATCGTGTTCGACTGCATCCAGCCAAAGTCAACATCCAAGACAGATGTGTCTCACACTGAAGCAAAGTTGATGTATGCCATCAACATTGGCTACAAGTTCTCTCTACCTCACACCATCCTAATGCACATTTAAGGACAATGGTGAAAGATAAGGGATAACTCCCATAATTTTCTCTTATCACAAGAATCTTCAGACACTTAAACATTCATTTACTTGCTCCTTTGTGTGTGCGAAACATTGCCCCAATGGTAATTGGATTAAAGATGGTCACCAAGATGCGTCTGAAGGAACTCAACAAGGTGTTAGAGTGAATGAAGGAGAAATCCCTTGTCTGGGCAAAGCAAGACTCTACTGCATCAAAACGGAAAGGCAAGGAACCAATGACAGTTACTATCAAGAAGAGGAGAGCCCTTATCTTGTAAGATAAAGAAGATGAGGATGACATCACTCTTCCAACTTTGCCCTTCGAAATTTACAGAGTTTTGTTAGCTTTCAAGAGACACAGGAAAGAGAGACGAGAATAAGAAGAGACAAAGAAGAGAGATAAAGGAAGAGAAGGAAGAAGAAGTGAAGAGAAGAGAGTAAAGGAAGAAGAGGAAGGAAGAAGAGAACAAGAAGAAGAAGAAGAGGGTCGAGATGACTCCCTTGAGCTTACTTTGGCTGTACCCTTGTCAAGTGACTCTGACAAGACAAGGAGTGGAACTGTTGGAGCGAAAGGAAAAGAAAAACATCACTCCAATGCTGAAGCTGAAGCAGAACAAGAAGAAGAATTCACTTCTCCACCTGAAGGCACACAAACAGGGGGAGCTATTGAAAAACGGGGCATTTCTTCACCTATCATCACTAGTGATGTTAGTTGATCTGCAGCAGATCCAGAGGATGTGTATGCTTCTCACTATCCTGAAGCAAACATTGAGGCATTCACTCCTAATCATGGTGGACGAACTGCTGGAGATCCCTCCAATCTCAAGACTCTTGGAGCAGATTCGACTAGACCTAGTGCTGCACCAGAACAAACAGCAGACTATACAAGACTGCTGGACATCTTGTTGGATTTAAGGAGATAGCAATATGGTTTGGAGTATGAGATAAATGATCTCAAAAAGGCTTTCTTGACTACTTCAGTTTTGTTGCAAGAACAGTTACTCACCCTGAAGACTCAAGTGAAGGATAATGTGAAGGGTGAAGATTTAAAGCCACTGAAAGAGACTCTGGAAAAGCTTGAGAAGACAGTGAGTTTAATGGGGGAATTCCAGCTTATCTGTTTGCCAAAACAGCCATGATTTTCACACCACTCTTTTCACTCAACTCCTTTTTTTGATCATTCTCTACTTTTTGCTGTTGACAAAATGGGGGAGAAGTTGTGTAGATTTGACCTGACTTTATCTTTTTGAGCACAACATTTCTTTTAAGTACTTTTTGATTTGATTTTGATGACCTTTTTAGACTTTGGTATTTTTGTTTGGTTGTGGACTTTTGACTTTGGACCTTGACTACTTGACTGCTATTTATTTTGATTTGAATTCTTTGATGCTTGCAGGAACTTAGGCTGTGATACTAATTGTGGATGGATAGTCATCTTATCCTGTAGGTCTAACATGTTTTCTGTGGTTGCAGAATTGATACTATCAAAGTGCTAATCAATTTTTAAGATATCATGTATTGCTTAAGTAATGTTTTGTAGAACAAAAGTTTTCAAATTTGCAGGAAAGTTTTGTTACCATAAAAAATGGGGAGATTGTTGGAGAAAACTCCTTTGCTATTTTGAAGTTGATAAAATGTTTCCATCAGTTTAGTCTGAAGACTTCCAGACTCAAGTGTTAAAGTTTGAAGACCTCTAGACTCTGTTATCAAAGTCTGAAGACCGCCAGACTCAGGACTTAAAATTTGCCCTTACTGACAGTTTCCAGACGAAGAGAGAAAACTTATCTAGATGCCAGATTATCTTCAAAGATTTGTTTCGTATGGTTTTTGGAAAACCTTATGGTTGGATACAACATCAACATGATTGATTATTCTTATTGGAATCTACTCCGATTTGAAGATCTTTTGAAAGGCAAGCAAACTTGGAAGGTTCTACTTATGGAAACCAAAGATCCTGATTGTATGGGGAATAGGATCGACGGGCTTTTATCACCAATCATTCAACAACTCGAGATCACCTTAATTGATTCTGTCCAATGGGTAGATTGGAAGAATTCCTTTGGAAAGTGCTAATGGTCGTGAAGGCATGAAGGAGTATTTAAGGCGGACTCTCCAATTGTTCGAAGTAGTGCATGAAAGAAGAATTTCAAAGTATGAATCTCTTTAGTTCCTTGTTCTTTCATTCATTGAGCTCAACTTGTACACAAAAGAGAGAAGCACATAGTGTGACTTTGTGAAGAGACTAGCTAAGACTCTCAATTGAGAAAGTCAAAGATCACAAGCTCTATAATTTCTTTTGATTTATAGTGGAATCTAGCCAGTGGGCTATCAGTGTGAGAGAGTGGACGTAGGCTTGGATTAAGCCGAACCACTATAAACCTTGTGTTCCAATTCTCTTTCCTTAACTCCTTATTTCATTGCTTTATATAATTGCTTTATAGAATTGTTTAAAGTAGTTTGCTTCCTTAGTCAATCGTTTTACAAAGGCAATCCTTTTTATTAAGTCTCGCGAGAAAATTTTTATATACACCTATTCACCCCGCTCTAGGTGCATACTAGCCCTTTCAGAGTTAAGGGGACATATCTCTTGAAAAGCATTCTTCATATCTTAATTCGCCATGGAGAGCAATTTAACCAATTTGATGTCTTGAAAAGCTAGAAAATGATTATTGAATATGCCAAATGGTAGTACTTAAGATGATGAAAGGTAAGCCTTTGACCAAACACGTCCTTATACACACTTTGAGAGAATTGAGTGAAAAGAACTATGTCTTAGGGCATAGAATTCATTCATAGTGGACACATGAATTGAAATGGCAAAAGCATATCTTATTCAATCCCAAAGACTATTGATATCCCTTGCAAGCCATTTTGAGCAAAATAAGGAGCATTCTCAAAATAACCCTATCAAGAACAACTCCACATTAAGGCAAAATAGGGGGTCTTGGTTGAAGATTATGGAACAAAAGATCAAAAAAAGATTTTATTGCCTTCACTTGCACCAATCTTCTTGTGTTAGCTTTAGGTGATTTCTTATTGAAACTTGAAGCATCTCAAAATGACGAAGAGCATTCCGTTCACTACCTGAACATAATTATCATTTGTTGAGCCAATTTAAGCCTTATGCAATCTTTTTTAAACCCCAAGTGATGATTATTTCCCGACAATGGGGCAAGACATGTGATTTACCAACAAAAGTGAGAACGTTGATTGCATTTGTAAAATGACTAAAGAGTCTTAGATACTCAAAAGAGAATGAAAAATAGGGGGCATAAAAAAGCATTTTACTTGATAAAAGTAAGACCAATCCAAAAAAATATTCATTGCGAGAAAAACAAAATCAATGGTCGCAAAAAAAAAGTCAATTCATTAAAAAAAATGCTTTGCAAAGCATTTGTTGCAAGTAGTGTTATTAGAAAAGAGAGTGACACTCTCATATTTCAAAATAAAATAATCAAAAGGACTCTCGAGATAGTTTAAATTTCAAGAGTCATGACTTCTCAAAAAGTTATGTGATGGTAATGATGTCAAGATTATCACTTACTTTTATACCTTTCATATTCAAAAAAAAAAAAATTCAAGCCTTTCAAAAACTAACCCAATTTAATATTACAACATTTATCCAAAGTCTTTTTTGATTGGGATGGTTCGAGTTGAAGTAGGAATTTTACATAAGAGTTACTGTTAAAATGAGTGAAAGCAATTCTATCTTATCATATCTTTAAGGTTCTTAACTTGGAAACCCAATAAAGATATTGATTCAATATTCTTTTCTTGGCCTCAACGCAAGTACCTTTTGCGTAAGCTCTTGACTAAGCCTACATTATAGTCCTTTTAAAGACCTTTTGATCAATGAATTTGTATTCACTATGAACGTTTCTGAAAATCTTAAATATAGGTTACATGAAACTCCTCTAGTGAGAATTGAATAACCTTTCCACACCAAAAGAAAGGAACAAAAACCTTTTTTGAGAGCTAAGGTGAAAGACCTTTTTTATTAGGTTATTTCTAGTTTGGCATATTTGATTTTACCCTTAGATAGTTATTCAAATTTCATTTTGTTAAAATCCTCTCCAAATGAACTTGACAATTGGTATCATTTATCAAGATATGTTAGAATGATTTTGCAAGATTAGCTTTGAGCAATCTCAAAATTCTTTTTCAAAATATACGTTCCCCATTGAATCGATTTTTGGTCATCCTAAACCATACCCCTTATCTTAGGTTTTTGGTCATCCTATACCATATCCCTTGTCTAAGGTTTTTGGTAATCCTAAACTATAACCCTCGTCTTAGGTTTTAAGTAATTCTAAACTATACCATTGTCTTAGGTTTTTGGTCATCCTAAATGATAACTCTTGTTTTAGGTTTTTGATTAGCCTAAACCATACCCCCTTTGTTTCTGATTTTTGGTTAGCCTAAACCATAGCTCATAGGTATTTAGTAAACCTTAAATCTCATTCCTTAGGTTTCTAATAAACCTTAAATCTCGTCCCTTAGGTTCTTGGTTATCCTCACAAACCTTAATTTAAGTACTAGATTATCTTCATAAACATTAATTCTAGGTTCTAGATTATCTTCATAAACCTTAACTCTAGATTCTAGATTATCATTTAACCTTGTTCTTAGGTTAGTGGTCATCCTTAAACCATTGCATTTCCTTAACAATCTTATTTCCATCATTTCATTCCACAAGAGAGATGAAGAGAAAGACCCTAAGCATAAGTTCAAATATCACAATGAACGAAGGCGAGTATCCAAGTATATCCCTAACAAGATGTCATTTCTCTTTTATCATATTCTTTTCTCCAAATGGAGTTGACTAATAATTACAGGTATTAATTCTTCTTTGAGTGGAACTTCTTCGAACTCCCACTCAAAGAGAGGCAGCTATTGATACCTGATTTTTAGTCAACGCATTATAAAATGTAAAAATCAAATTTTGGGATTCTGTTCACGACATAACCTATTTCTTAACAAAAAAATGTTGATTTCCACTTCTTCCTTTTGCGTTATCATTTTAAGCAATTTCCAATTTTTTTTCAAGAAAAAACTTAAAAAGTCAAACGGATGACTTTTGGTCTGACTTTTTGGTCAACCAAAGTCAACATATGATCAAAAATTAGCTTTTTACCAAAAAAATACCAATTATCTTTAATTTTACTTTTCTCAAATCAATTTTTCAAAAATCAAAAGATTAGACCAAAAAATCAACTTTTTTGAAAAGTCAAAGGTCAAACCTTTGACCAAAATATTGGAAAAATTGAAAATCCTCAAAACACATTTTTTTTTGTGTCAATTTGACTTTCATGTCGAAAGTTTTACAAAATTCAATTAAGAGCCTTGTATTATGTATTTTCCGGTTTTAGGTTCTAAATCGATCAAAAATAAAATTAATTTTGTTTTAGCCATAATTAGGTGTAATTCCTTTTACAATATTTGGTCTAGGGACTATTATTAATCCACTCGTTCATTCAATTTCATGAATTATCATGTTGAAAAGCGAATTGTTGTTTTAAGCCCTAATTATGGTGTCAAAATTGATTCTTCACAAGTTTAAAATTGACAATTGTTTTCCACTCATTTTCTTAAAATAACTCTAAATCTGAGGTTAATTTTGAGAAATTCACATAAGAACTTGCCAATTTGAGAGATTTTACTCTCTTGAACGTAAGAAAATCAAGCTATTGAGCTTTAATTGGAGAAATTTAGATTGACCCATTCATAACTATGGTTAATTTTTATGAATCAATGTTCAATTTTAATATTAAACCTCGATTCATTATTGGTCTAAGTCTCGTCACCTTAATTCAAGATCAATTTGAATGCATTAGGTGATCATACATATGGATAATTAGTCAAATAGGTCTATCGCAATATTAATTGATTTCAATTTTAATTAATTTATAATTATCACCAAAGAATTGCTCATGTTAGCCCTTAAGGCTCGATTTCATGTACACATGGTTTTGATCCATTGTTTTTCACAATAATCACTCAAGTAAGTCAATAAAGAGTCCATGGATTGCATTTATGAGATTTAACTAGCTTAATTAGGTTTAAATTGGACAATTCCTCTTTAAATTGGACAAAGCTTTCTCTTCAATTTGGTCCCTCATAGACCAAATTAAATAAATTTTGAACTTGCAAGGACCATGCAAGCATGATTTAGCAGGAATTGGCCAAAACCGGTTAAGAACTAGTCAAAACGACATGAACCAATTTGACCAATCCAACCTGCCGCCAGTGAGGCAAGCTAGTTTGGCCCTTGCCAGCTAGTTCTAGACCTCCAACAATTGATTCTTGGATTCTTACTATGTCAATTTTACCCCTAACCCTCATTTTTTCATGATTTTGCTAATTGACCCTCTGATTTCATGACTTTACAATTTGATCCCTAATCAGGCCTTAAAGTGCAATTCTAGTTTTAAACTCAAGTTTTTGCAAATCGGACTCATTTATTGATTTATTGATATACTTAATGATGATTAGCTCTTTAAAAACCTAATTTGGCTATTAGATCAATATCTCGATCGTTGGATTGAATCAACGATCGAAATTGACTGATTTGGGGCTAATATAAAAGGTTTTCCTCCATTTTTTAAAGGGGGCTCATTTGTGCAAAACATTTCTCTCTTTAAATGCAACTCTCTCTCTTATCTCTCTCGTTCTTGCCAAAAACCTCTCTCTTTCTCTCTTTCTTGATCCAATCGGTCCTCTCTCTGACGAGTCAACCGCCACCGATTCTAGCCCCGCCAATGGCCCCTCCATCCTCCATCCTCCCTTTCAGCCTCTTGATGTCAATTGTGAGCTGTCTTAGCCTCAACGACCGCCCATTCACTTTGAAACAACTTCTACCTTTGGTGGATTGCACTTGAATTGGCGGTCTTTGCGTCCACGATTGGCGAACAACAGCTATCCCTAATGTTCCAAATCGTGTCCGATTAATCCGTTGGTGTGTCCTTAACCACTCAAAGGTCGGAGATTAGCCGATTAATTGTCGGACGTCCTTCGACGATTGTTTCCTCAATTAGAGCTTCAAAATCGGTCAAATTAGGATTTGTTCCACTCAGCCTACCAAATCGAAACACCGCTATCTCCTAGTGTGATCAGACTATTTCAATCTGTTCTTAGGATTGTACTCAACCTTCAGGTGGTCAAGGCCTAGCTGATCAACAACCGGATCATCTCCGACCGTCCAATCTCTCATCTGTGTTGAAGATCGATCCAAAATCAAGACCGGATTTGTCCTGAGCCAAAACGGCAACCATCGAAGTTCCTTTGAGGTCCCGATCACCTCTCATTAAATCCTAGAGCACTCCTTGATCATTGGATGGTTGGCGCTTGGCCGATCCATCGCTGGACCTCTTTCGGTAACTCCTCCCTCACCGACACTTGAAGACTAGTCCATCTTAGACTAGTTTCTGGTTTGGCGGTAAACTGACGGTCTAGCCAGTATCTAGGTGGTTTGTAGCTATCCCGATCTATCCATTGGAGGCTAGATCTGTGACATCTTACTAGCATCACGTACTAAGCGCAAGCAAAAATTATGAAGATTGTTATCTTACAGGACTTATAAATTTCATTTGTTAGTCTATGGTGTTCACATTTGAAGGTTAGCATGTATAACATGGATTATTTAAAATCTAAACTTTGTATTGTAAGGTTATCTTACAATAGTCCTACCAATCCATAATATTAGACAATTTATGATTATAGATAAAGATCATGAGAAGCTTCATTTCCTTCCTTATCAGCATCCGGGCCTACAAAAGAATTTCTAACCTATCCATGCTCTTGACCCTTCCGCCTCAACTTCGGGATTTTTCACCCTAAGGACCTAAAAATGTTATCCCACAATGGGGTGAGACGACGTCTCAGTAAGTTTAACTCCCTAAGCCTTGACTAGGAAGAAAATATGCCCTAAAGGCTGCCTAAGCACAACCACAAGTCAAATGGCTTACCTTGGTCTCAGTTCTTTCCTACAAGTCAGTTCAATTCATACAATCATTGAATTACATCAAGACCAGCATACTGATCGAATTATCGATCAATCGACCTAGTCGATTACATGTTATCACGACCTTATATTGGTCGACCCATTCGATACTATTTATAAGTCCACTCATAATAGGATTGCTTGCTCTAAGCTGATAAATAGATAGTATAGCTTGCACTAAGCTGATAAATAGTGTATTGTTCTCAATTTAAGCTAACATATCGAACTATTGGGTTGATATAGAATACTGTTAATACTCTCTCTAAGCTTATAAGGTATACTACTCGCAATCTAAGCTGACATATTAGAGCGCATAGAATGATATAGTATATTGGTATACTGCTCTTAATCTAAGTTGACATATCGCCCATAGGTTGATATAGTATACCATCCTGATCCATACAATCAATTTACTATTTTTATCATACCCGACAAAAATACACATTTGTGGGTACACAGCCAACCTTAGCCAAAATACAAGGTTTTCACTTTTGAACCTCTCACTATTTTCAGCAGTCCCAAAATAGATTTTTGGTGCTGTAGATCGATGCCCGGTAATTTTCCAATTAATTACCAAAATTTTCTATTTTTGGAATAAACAACACCAATCACAATCAATTTGCACAATCAACTACTCAAATAAATAAATAGATAGCACCACTACAATCAGCACAAAATTTCGATCACCTGTCATCTCGGTTTAATTTTCGAAACATAATTCATTAATTAAATAATTACGGAAATTATTAAATAAATGCAATAAATAGCATAAATGCAAACTTAGGCCCAATAAAGCCTAATTGGAAGTCGAGACGAGTTCGGAAAATTTCTGAACTACCCTAGTTAAAATACTAGAACTTGTCTAGGCTCTAATCACTAAACTATCCACCTAACATGCAATCATAATTAATTAAATTGCTAAGCAAATCTAATTAACCACCTAATCCGAGCTTAGTCTAAACTAATCAACCCCCAAGCATAATTAACTTACTAAGTAAGGATTGATGAATTAAACTTACCTAATTAATGATCCACTCGGATCAAAACGACGAGGTCGCGGTGAGGAACGACAACTCCAAAGCGGGACCGCCAAGCGAGGCCGGGATGGGCCCAAGAATGGCTACACAAGGCCCATAACCCTTGCTGGAAATTGCTTCAGAAATTGGGCCCAAAGTGCTACAATGGTGGTTGGTTCAGGCATGACTCGAGCTAGAATCGACCACCGCGGGTGGGGGGTGTGAGCTGTGACTGAAATGGCCGTGAATCGGGTCGAGCTACGGCTGCTGGATGTGCTGGAATGGGCTGCTGAATTTGCTAGAATGGGTTGCTGAATGGGCTTCGAAGGTGTGCCGGCGTAGGCGGATGAGAAGGCGGCTTCGATGTAGCAGAGACGGGCCCAATTGGGCAGCAAATTTGGTCCAAGATAGGTGTTGCCGTTGACCCGATGTGGAGCAACACGTGAAGAGGAAATGGGCGAAGGTGGGGCGTCGGTGGGGAAAGAAGCATGTGTAGGCGAAGGAAAGGGAAACAAATGAAAGAAACAAAAGGGGGAGAGGGAGTAATCAACGCCAGTAGAGAGAGAGAGAGGTGAGTAATGGTTGGATAAGGGGAGACTTGATCAAAGGGAAAATGAAATTGAAACTTTGCAAAAGGGCTGTCGGTGGGGCAACGAACCGAGAGAGATAGAGAGAGAGAGAGAGAGAGAGAGAGAGAGGAAAAGGAAAATGTGGAACAAAGGGGGTATACGTGAAGGGGTGTGGGACCAAAGGAAAAAGGGGAAAAATAGATTAAAACCAAAATTATAATCTTGATCAACTTCAAAACATTTTATCAATGGGTCATCCTAGGGCCAATTTCTTCACCAATTACACAATTTGAAGTTCCATTGAAGACCAAGATGAGACGGTCCCTCTATCTCATGAATTTTTCTCGAATCCGAATGTTATTTTATTTTTCTCGGAATCCGATTTCTGAACAAACTTCTTTGATTGAGGTCCAATTTGTTGAGGGAAAAGCCCATGAAATTCCCTGTCACTAATTCACTCACCCCAAATGCCAAAAATCCCTTCAAATTGGCCAATCCAAATTTCCGTTCGTTTTCCAAAACGTTTGAAAAGATTTTCCGTAAAATTCGTGAACTCGTGGAAAATTCCGCAAAAGATGAGTTGACGTTCCTAAAATGACTCGTGACATGACAGAACTTTCAATTTCTAAAATCAAGTTTAAATTCGTGGGTAATTTCCATCAGACGTGATTTTAGCATGACCTAACCCACCCGGTGACTTTTAGGAATTTTTGGTGCAATTGACCCGTGGTCGATTTTCTTCGAGTCACACACACCTCTTTGACGTATTGGCGACTCTCGATGGTCGTGAAAATCTCGAGATTTCAAATACGGACACATGGTACCAAAACGAAAGAAAATCGGTCTAGTGCCGATCGATGAGAATTTTGCAATTTAGTGGAATCACCCACGTTTAACTACACATCTCAGTTGAATCTACCTATCTCCGATTTTTAATCGATTTTTAATTATGCTATAATGACCCTTGCAGACTACCATGGTCGAGCAGGCGATTCTTAGTCGAATTCTTAAGTCTATTGCATTAGAATCATTTAATGGCTTCACTTGATAGGTTAGTTATCTCATGAGTGGCCATCTCAAAGAAAAACACTATAGTCGCGTTGACAAAAAGCCCAACTTATCGAATCGAAATTAGAACTTGAAAATTAGGATGTCACAACTCTTCCCCTCTTATAAAAGTTTCGTCCTCGAAATTTAAACATTTACTAATCCTCGATCAAAAAGGTAGGGGTATCGTAGTCTCATCGAGTCTCACTTTCCCCTGTTGCTTCTTGAATCCCGTGGTGTTGTCAGACCACTTTGACCAAGGGGACTATCTTGGTTCACCGAATTCGATCTTTCTGATTCACGATCTAAACTGGGCTTTTCATGTACAATACTCGTTCGTCCACGTCTAATTCTTCAAGATTTAGCGCGTGGATCAGGTCAGGCTCATATGTCCTCAACTTCGACACATGAAGGACATCATACATTCGCACCTACATCGGCGGTAATGCAAAATGATATGTTAGGATCCCGATCCCGATTCTCTCTCTATAATCTCAAAGGGACCTACGTACCTCAGTTTTAGTTTTCCCTCCTTGCTGAAGCATAAGGCATCCCTCATCGGTGACACCTTTAGAAAGATGTACTCACCAATTTGGAACTCTAAGGGCCTTCAATGCCTAACGATACAACTTTTTGTGACAGCTCTGAGTGGTCCTTAATCTGATTTTGATCTTGGCAACTACAATCACCGACTGTTGAACTGACTCTGGGCCTGTGCTCTTTCATTCTCTAACCTCATCTCAACAAACCGAAGTTCTGTATACTCTGTTCTACCCTACTTCAAAAGGAACCATCTGACTATTCTGTTGAAACTGGAGATCCTCAGGTCTTGATCTGATATAAATTTGTCAATAGCACTCCATGCAGACGAACTATCTAATACACACACACACACACTTCTGTATGCCTATTCAAATTGAGTTCTTTTCATACTACACTAAAGTGGGACGACTTTGTCAGTCTATCAACCTCTATCCAAATGGAATAATTGCCTCTTTGATTCCTTGACAAAGCTCATCACAAGGTTCATCATGATATACTTCCATTCCCACTCGGAACTCTTGAGTGATTGTAAAAGTCCTCCTAGCCTACGTTACTGAACACCCACTTATTAGCACATCTGACATTTGCAACCTATTCGGCGATATCTATTTTTATATCGTTTTACCAATCGAGCTAACGCCAATTCTAACCTACTTTGTACTATCTGGTCAAATACTGTAACTAGTACAATGAATTCTTGACAAAGTCTCTTCCTTGAGTGCTACATCGTCAAGTACACCCAATCACTCTTGGAACTTAAGTGTTCCATCCTTAGAAAACTGAAAGTCAGACTCTTTCTTATCAGTATCCTTTTGCAAGATCTTCTGAACATCATGGTCTACCAACTGAAGCGTCTGATTTTAACCTGAATATCAAGGTCAATTTTGAGGGTGACCATAAAATTTGAAAGATAGCCTACCTCAAATTTGAAACCGAATTTCGAACTTTCTCAAGTAAGGTCCAGTATATGCACAATTCAAAACTCTCAACTCAATGCTTCAGTGACTTCTTTCGTTCTTCTAGATTGATACTAAATATCACCATGCTAGTCCTTCCTAGGTTCTGATTCACAGCGCTATCTCACATTCAATTCCTTCTAAGAGAATAAATACTAGAGACTTTATTGGTCAATGAAGATCCAGAATCTTTCTCCACATATCCAACATCTCTAAATCTTTAGTGCAAAATTAATACTGCGAGTTCCAAGTCATGTGTTTGGTAGTTCACTCGCAAGATCATAGCTGACGGAACGTGTATGCAACAATTCTACCATGTTGCACCGATATGCAATCCAGTCCTCTAAATGACACCTTCACTCTAGATCTCGTATCTTCCAAGACCAGATGGAATGATTAGCACAGGTGCAGTAATCAGCTTCTGCTTAAGCTCTTGGAAACTACACTTGCACTTGTCTGTCCACACGAACTTTTCTTCTTCTTCAGAAGTCGAGTCAACGACAACACTGATGCTAAAAATCCGTCCACGAACTTTTGTAGTAATCTGTCCAACCCAAACGGCTTCTGATCTCTGATACTATTGTCGGTCTTGGTCCATTGATAACTATTTTGATCTTGGTTGGGTCAACAAAGATTTTCTCGCCTAAGGTCGCGTGATATATGAATGCTACACGAGTTGTTGAAGAAAAATCCCTTGGAGTTTTGAAGCTGACAAAACAGCCTCGAGAGTAAAGTCTGAAAAATCCAAGACTTAGTCGGTTAAGTCTGAAGAATTCAAGTCGTAAAGGTTTTCTATCTGAAGACAGTCAGACCCAAAGTTCGGTGTAAAGTTTCTCCGTCTAAAGACTGTCAAGACCTAGTTTCCGTCTGAAGACCTTTAAGACCCAAATCTAAGTCGAAGACGGTTTGCAATTCGACAAGGCGGCAACGGAGTTATTCTTATGGTTAAGGAAAGTAAGATTTGGATATTATATTCCCTATCTTATCTATGGAATATCTCTGGTTGTGATCATGAGCTCGGAAGATTTATTCTTCGGATTTTTTATCCGTTGAAGATCAAGTGAATTTTTGGAAGGATCTAATTTTGGGAACTCAAGATCCTGATTGTATGGGCGAACAGGATTGACGAGCTATTGTCTACTTACATTTTCGGCGACGTGAAGATCACTTAAATTGATTCAGTCCAACAGGTTGATTGGATGAATTCTTGGAAAGTGTCAACGAGTATGGAGACACAGAGGCTATTTAAGGTGGATCGGTGTTGCTCGAAAATAAGGAGAGACTTGATAGAAAAATCTCGATGTTAGAACCTCCGAAATCACTTGTTCTCTAAAATCTCTCGTGTTCAATTTGTGTATCAAAAGAGAGTTACATATAGTGCGAAACTAGCGACAAGCTGTAGGAGAGACTGTCTGTTGAAGAAGTCTAGTTCGTGAATTGTAACAGCTCTCATTTGCTACATAGTGACTACAGCCAGTTGGCTGCCAGCATGGAGAGTGGACGTAGGCTTGAAATAAGCCGAACCACTATAAACCTTGTGTTAATTATCTCTTACCCTATCTCAATTACTTTATGATTGCATGATCTATCTATTGTTGATGCATTAGTTATATTGAATTGTTCTTTAATTAAAGATTCCAAAAAGAATTCCGCAATCACCTATTCACCCCCCTCTAGGTGGATTCACTAGCCAATATCAATTGGTATCAGAGCTTGGTTGCTTATTTATTGGAAGTGTTTATTATTTCTAAAGCAAAAGATCTATGGCTAGTGTTTTGGCTCCAGGTTTAATTGAAGGGCAAAGCAATACCAGACCTCTCTACTTTGATGGAAAGGAGTACAACGTATGGAAAAACAAGATGAAGGCATTTCTAAGATCCAAAGATCCTATGGAATGGGATGTAGTGGAGAATGGAATTATCCCTAAAGCTACATCAAGCACAGGGAAAGAAATAGCTGATGGATCAGGATTACCACAAGCAGAAATATCTAAGAGACATGTTCTTGATGCAAAAGCTATTTATTCTTTATATTGTGCATTATCTCCTACTGAATATAATAGAATTTCATCTTGTGAAACACCCAAAGATGTCATGCCCCGATCCTTAGGCACGCGCACATCCCGTAGCTTTGGTCGATTTAAAAAAAATGATATCCCAGGACTATGTATCGCCGACCCTTTCATTATTTATATGCGCATGCGGAAGCGGTTAAAAATCCCCAAACAATAAAACAATGGGATAGAAAAACAGGCCATAATTTTACTTATTGAAATTCACAACTACACAAGTACATGGTTCTCAAAAAAGGATAGGACCATGCTCGGGATCATCATCCCAGTCCTCCTCAGGTCTTTCACCACTAGGCTTGTTTTCTTCAAACTCTTCATCTCCTTCTTCTCGCTCATCCTCGACTTCAAATGTCGACTCGTCTTCGGGAAATCTAGGGGCCTGAAATATAATCCCACAACCAGGATGAGACTATGTCTCAGCAAATTCTACGCCCTAAGACCCGATTAGTAAACTAATACACTTTAAGGCTGCCTATGCACAACATGAGTCAAAGGACTTACCTTGGCCTCAGATTCCACCTGCATGTTAGCACATATCAAATAGGCACCCAAGAAATCACATCACAGATCGAAGCATCAATCAAATCGACTTAGTTGATTACACGCCAACAAGACCACTCACGGTCATTCCCAATCAATCAATCAATTCGCAAATATGAGTCGCGGTCCTTAGGACGCAACTTAAGTAAAGGTGGTAATCACGACTCCACCAAGCAACTTTCAGACATATAAAGGCTTTTCGGTCCCACTCGACCACTTTCAAGATTCAATGGCTCTATGGTCCCACCCGACCTTTCTCAGATTCAATGGCTTTATGGTCCCACCCGACCTTTCCAAGATTCAATGGCTTTATGGTCCCACCCGACCTTTCTCAGATTCAATGGCTTTATGGTCCCACCCGACCTTTCTCAGATTCAATGGCTTTATGGTCCCATCGGACCAATTTCAACATTCAAAACGCTGTTGCCGAGCCACGTGCATTCTCCAAGAAGACATACCGAGTCTCCGAGCCACGTGCATTCTCTAAGGCTACCTTTTCGCCAAGGTGACATATCCAATCACCGAGCCACGTGCATCCTCTAGATGATTTACAAACTCTCTTTCAATACGACAACCGATATATGATCAATTCTCAATCACATAGCCAAAATTCCCTCATTTAAGGATATAACTTCATAATGCTCCATTAAATCAATTCGACACGAATTAAAGCTCAAATAAATAAACGGACTGCTCCACAACAATCAGCACGAAATTCCGGTCACTGGCCATCCCGGTTGAATTTCTGGAAAATAAATAATTAAATAATTAATTTCGAAAAATAAATAAATAAATAAATACAATAAATTCAATTTAGCACAATATAAAGCTCAATTAAATAAACGGTCTGCACCACGATCATCAGCATAAAATCCCGATCACTGGCCATCCCAGTTGAATTTCTGGGAAATAAATAATTAAATAATCAATTTCTAAAATTAATATTTAATTACTAATAATTCATTTTAGGCCCGAATTGCTTAATTACAACCCGATAAGGGACGGGAAAAATCCCGAGCTACCTTCAATAAATAGTAGACCCCATCTACTAGCTAAATGCACAGTCAAATTGTCTAAATTGCATCACAATTGACTAATAATCACTAATCTACACTAATCTAACCACCTAATCCTAATTAATTAACACTAATCAACCCTTAAGCATCATTAATCTACTAAGCGAGGATTAGATAGCAAAACTTACCTGATTAAAGATTTACTTGGATCAAAACGATGAGCACGAGGCGGAGCTCGATTCTCTCCAAAACGATTTCGCCAACCGGGGCCAGAAACGGGCCAAAATTGTCTTGCCAATACTCAAACCTTGCTGGTAGGCTACTAAACAGGGGCTGAACGATTTTAACAGCAGTTGATTGGACTCGACTTGGGCTTGATTTGGCCACCACAAACGGCGGTACAGCCTGTAGTTACTGTGGCTTTGAATCGGGCAGATTGAAGTTGAAACTCTACTAGAACGGGCTGTCTTCGTCGTCTCAAAAAGGGGCTTCTTGAAGCTGAGTCCGTGGAGGCACGATTGGGCTGAGTTATTGCAAACCAAAAGACTGAAGCTGCTGTTGAATGGGGACCATGATTTCCATGATGGAAAGAAATCCCACTCGCTGAAGGACTGGCTGAAGAAGTGGGGGCATCTGTGGCTTATGTGGGGACCAAACGTGTGCACGAAAGAATGGCACCGTCGAACAGAAGGAAGCAGCGTGCGTCACCTTCATGGACCACGCCTCAGCCGAAGAAAGAAAAAGACAGCACGTGTAGATGGGAAAGTAGGCGTCCACGCCAGCTAGGGAAAATAAGTGGATATTTATGGGTTGGTCAAAACAAGGGAAAAAGATAGGTGAAACCACTGCAGGGGAAGCTGCTCGTACGAAAGAGAGACAAAAGAAAGGATAAGGGAGAGGGGAATTGAGGAAAGAGACAAGAGAGAGAGAGAGAGAGGTGTGTACTCACGTGGATATGGGGAAAGGGATTGTCGGCTAACAAAAAGAAACTCATGTGATAATGGGCAAAGAGACAAAATTAAAAGAGGGAAAGTGCAATGAACGTTGCATGAAGGGTGGATGTCAGCCGAAGAAGGAAAGTACGGGTGTGGGGGCGTCGATCCATGAAGAAAGAAGATTGAGATCAAAACCAATTTAATATTTGTTCAACTTTAAAACAACATACTAATCAGTCATCCTGGGGTCCAATTCTTTATCAATTGCACAATTTGAAGTCTTAAGGAAGACCAAAATAAGATGATCCTTTAATCCCCCTTCAAAACCGACTTTTATTTTCTTTTTCTCGGAATCCGATTTTCAGAACAAATAAATTCCGTTGGGGTCCAAATTGAAGTCAGAAAAAGCCCAAACAACTTTCATTCGCCGAATCACTTACACCAGATGTCAAAAGTCTCTTCAAAATGGCCAATCTGAGTTTTCGTTCATTTTCCGCATTTTCGACCCGGTTTTCCATAAAAATCCTAAACTCGCCGGATTTCCTCAAAAGGTGATTCGACGTTCCTAGAATAGCTCGTGACACCACAGAACTTCCAATTTCTGAAATCAAACTCAAATTGATGGTTAATTTCACTCCGACGCGCGTTTAGTGTGATCCAGGCTACCGAGTAGTTTTCAGAACTTTTTGGGACAAAAGACCCGTGGTCGATTTTCTTCGAGCCACGATGAACCCACTTGACACATTGACGACTCTCAATTGTCGTGAAAATCTCGATGATTCAAATACGAACACAGGGTACCAAAATAACAGTGAAATCAAATTAGTGCCGGTTGACGAGAGTTTTCCAATTTAGTGGAGTCACCCACGATCGGTCATTCATCTCAGTCGAACCGACCTATCTCTGATTTCAAATCGATTTTATACTATGCCGCAATGATTTCTAAAGATGAGCACGGTCGAGAAGTCGATTCTTGGTCGAATTCTTAAGTCTATTTGCCTTAAAGTCCTTAATAACTCACCCAGCTAGTCTAGTTATCTCATGAGTGGCCAACTCAGAGAAAAACACTATAGTCGCGCCGATGAAATGCCCAATCTATCTAATCGAAATCAGAACCCAAAAATCTGGATGTCACAAAAGAAGTGTGAGATAGATTGCACATCACCTATGAAGGAACAGATCGAGTCAAAGAAACCAAGATCGATATCATTCTTGGTCAATATGAAGCTTTCAAAATGAAGCCAGGAGAATCCATCGCGAATATGTTCAGTCGATTTACAGAAATTGTAAACGGCTTGGCATACCAAGGACAGCCAATCTCAAGACCTATAAAGGTCAATAAACTGTTGAGAGGACTCTCCAAAGATTGGAATCACGTCAAGACATCTATAAGAGAAACACAAAGGATCATGCCTCTTTCAGAGGATGAATTGGTCGAGCAATTCAATAAGGAATTTGACACAAAAGGTAAGAAGTCAATTACTTTAAAATCTAATGATGATTCTGATGCTACAGATTCAGAAGAAGACTTGGATGATGAGGAGTTGACACTTCTAATTAGAAAGTTTAGAAAGCTAAATAGGAAAGGCAGAAGGTTCAACGGAAAGAAACAAAACAATAAGAGATTTCAAAAGAAATCAAATGAAGAAGAAGATACCAGCAAAGAAGTTGTTTGCTTAGAATGCAAGAAGAAAGGACACATTAGACCTAACTGCCCTTTATTAAAGAAAAAGAAAGGAAAACCTGAAAGGTTCAAGAAAGCACTCAAAGCTGAAACTTGGAGTGACATCGAATGTGAGGAGAGTGATGAAGAGTATGCAAATATCTGCCTTATGGAAAATTCAGACTCAGACTCATATTCAAGCTCAGACTCAGACTTAGATTTAGATTCAGACTCAGACTCAAACAGCGGTACCAAGGTTAGAAATTTAAAAATTCCTACCAAAGTATCAAAATACATTGATGAACTTTGTCTCAATCTTAAAGGCTCTCTTAAAAGGATTTCTAAACTAAAAAGGGAGAATTCCAAACTAAAAAAATAAGAAAGGATTTTAATTGAAAAAGTTGAATGTCTAGACAAGTCTCTTACTGTTTCGAAAGAAAATGAGAATGAACTTTCAAAAGAAAATGCCTGCTTGAAAGAAGATTTGTTAAAAGTTACAAAGAAATTTTCAATGGGTTCTGAAAAGTTGGATAAAATTCTTTCTATTCAAAGACCTTATTTTAATAAATCTGGTTTAGGCATGACACATGATAATATTCCTTTGATTGATTTCCCAAAAGTAAAGGAAAGAATCAAGAATAAACATTTTAAGAATCATTTCCAAAAAGTTTTTGTAAAGCCTGTTGGTAGAAATGCTCTTACATGTTCAAAATGCAAAAGCGTAGAACATTTTGAAAAGGAATGTCCCAAAGTTTGGAGACCTGTTAGGAAGAGCTGGGCAAAGACTGTTTATGCTACTAACAATAATGGACCCAAGAAAGTTTGGGTACCAAAGAAGACTTGAGTCTTTCATTTGAATGCAGGTCACTATTAAGAAGAAAATCAAGTGGTATTTGGATAGTGGCTGTTCAAGACACATGACGGGACACTCAAATTGTTTTACAAAACTCTCTCATGTAAAAGGAGGAAATGTTTCTTTCGGTGGCAACAACAAAGGAAAAATTATTGGTCGAGGAACCGTGAAGATAGGAAACCTCACAATCAACAATGTTTCTCTTGTTGAAGGATTGAACTACAATCTATTGAGTATTAGTCAGCTATGCGATACTGGATACAAAATCAATTTTCAAGAAGATACATGTTCTAGAACAAGCAAAGATCTCTCACAATCCTTTACTAGACGAAGACATGGAAATATTTATCTACTGGATGTAAAGTCTGACAGTCCACAATGCTTGATATCAATTCAAGATGAAGCCAACCTTTGGCATAGGAAACTTGGACATGTCAATCTGAAGCAAATTGCAAAAGTTTCATCCAAAAGTTTGTTCGGGGACTTCCTAACCTCAAGTATCAAAAGCATGATCTATGCACTCCTTGTGTACTTGGAAAACAGGTTAGAAATTCATATAAGTCTATAAATCAGATATCCACTAATCGTGTTTTGCAGCTATTATACATGGATTTGTTCGGGCCAACAAGAATTCAAAGTATTGGAGGTAAAAGATTTTGTTTGGTTATAGTTGATGATTATTCTCGTTTTACTTGGGTATTCTTTCTGGCAAATAAATCTGAAGCATTGACTTTTTTACTAAGTTTGCAAAGAAAATCCAAATTGAAAAAGGATATGCAATTTCAAGTATTAGAACGGACCATGGTGGAGAATTTGAGAATCATGATTTCGCTAAATATTGTGATGACTATGGTATTCAACATAATTTTTCATCCATATACACTCCACAACAAAATGGAGTTGTAGAAAGGAAAAATCGTTCTTTGCAAGAAATGGTAAGAACTCTTTTGATTGAAAATAACATTTCACCTCATTTTTGGGCTGAAGTTACTTCAACTGCTTGTTATATTATAAATAGAATTTTTCTAAGACATATTTTAGAGAAAACACCATACGAACTGCTTAAAGGTAAGAAACCTATTGTTTCATATTTTCATGTATTTGGTTGTAAATGTTTTATCCTAAAGAATTCAAGTGATCGAATTGGTAAGTTTGAAGAAAAATCAGATGAAGGAATATTCCTTACTATTCTATGACGAGTAAAGCTTTCAGAGTTTTCAACAAACGAACACAAACTGTGGAGGAATCCATGAATGTGAAGTTTGAAGACTTAGTACAAAATCGGACTCAACCTGAAGATTTTGAGTCTAGCCAAGTGTCTGCAAATTCTTTTGCAGAAAATCAAATCTCAGCCAGTCAGCCGCAAACCAAATCAGCTGTTCCAATTGAAGAAGAGCCTCATCAAAATGACAAACCAACTACAAATTGGAAGCACAAATCAAGTCACCCCGCGATATCATCATAGGCAATATTGATGAAGGAGTTCGTACAAGATCTAAAAGGCGTGAAGAATCCAGTGCTCTTGCACTCATTTCTGAGATCGAACCTAAAAGTATAGAAGATGCATTGAAAGATGAAAGCTGGATTGAAGCAATGCAACAAGAACTGAATCAATTCAAAATCAACAATGTTTGGGAGCTAGTTCCTAAATCAAAAGGCAAATCAATTATTGGTACCAAATGGGTTTTCAGGAACAAGCTTGATCAACAAGGAAAAGTGGTAAGGAACAAAGCAAGACTTGTGGCAAAAGGTTACACACAGGAAGAAGGCATCGACTATGATGAAACCTATGCTTCGGTGGCAAGGTTAGAAGCTATAAGATTACTTCTTGCTTTTGCTTGTTTTAAGAATTTCAGGTTATTCCAAATGGACGTGAAAAGTGCATTCCTAAATGGAATTATCCAAGAAGAAGTTTATGTGGAACAACCACCAGGATTTGAAGATCCTAGAAGACCAAACCTTGTTTTCAAATTGAAGAAAGCATTATATGGATTAAAACAGGCACCTCAAGCATGGTATGAAAGGTTAAGTAATTTCTTAATTCAAAATGGTTCCTCTAAAGGTAAAGTAGATACTACTTTATTTATAAAAAGAGAAGGCAAGGATTTCATACTAGTTCAAATTTATGTTGATGACATAATATTTGGTTCTTCTAATGAAAAGCTCTACAAGAATTTTTCAAAGTGTATGCAGAATGAATTTGAGATGAGCATGATGGGAGAATTGAACTTCTTTTTGGGACTTCAAGTCAACCAATCAAGTAAAGGAACTTTTATCCATCAAAAGAAGTATGCAAAAGACCTTATCAAGAAGTTTGGAATGGAAAATTGCAAGAAAACAGAAACTCCTATGTCAAGCTTATCAAAGCTGGATAAAGATGAACAAGGAAAGAGTGTAGACCAAAAACTATACAGGAGTATAATCGGGTCACTTCTTTACCTTACAGCATCTAAACCTGATATTTTATTTAGTGTATGCATATGTGCTAGATTTCAATCGATCCTAAAGAATCTCATATGACTTGCTGCTAAGCGCATTATTAAATATGTTGCAACTACATCTAAGCTAGGTCTGGTATTCCAAACAAGGAGATTTTACTCTCCTTGGATATTCGATATTGACCTTACCGGTTGTAGAGTGGATAGAAAAAGCACTACAGTACTTGTCAACTATTGGGAAACAGGATGGTGTCTTGGTTCTCAAGAAAACAGTATATCGTGGCTCTTTCAACCGCCGAAGCAGAGTACATAGCTCTTGGAAGTTGTTGCTCTCAAATCCTATGGATGCAACAATAATTGAGAGACTTTGGTGTTGAGGAAACAAGTACAAAAATCAAATGTGACAACACAAGCGCAATCAACCTCACAAAGAATCCAATACTTCACTTAAGAGCAAAGCACATTGAAATCAAGCATCATTTCATTCGAGATCATGTTGAAAGTGGAGAAGTGGTAATTCAGCATGTAGACTCAAAGAATCAATTAGCAGATATATTCACAAAGCCCCTAGAAAAGGCTTACTTTGAATCAATTCGCTCAAGACTAAATATCGTAAGATTTGAAGAGGTTCAGACTCAAAATTAAAGTCTTGAAAGGTTCAGACTCAATGTAAGGTCTGAAGGCATTTCAGATTCTACGTAAAGTCTGATGGCGCTCAGACTCAAAGGTAAAGTCTGAAAAGAGTTCAGACTTTGAGGTAAAAATCTGAACAACTATCAGACTCTTCTTAAAGTTCTTTTTTGTATTTTAATTTCTTCGTATTCTCGGCATTATATTTATTGATTACTTTTTGAATTTTCAAAATCTCTTCTTACTCATTTTCTGACATGCAATTATGGCAGTTTATATTTTCAAAAAGGCAATTTTCTTTTTCGAAATTACGATTTATTTTTAGCAGTTTCTTTTTCTCCACTTTTTAGTGACGATTCATTTTCCCGTTTTATTTTCTCTTACTATTTATACACTTGAATCGTCACTTTCATCCGCTACTATTCGTTTGAAAAATTCATCTTCATCCTCTTTTGTTTTCGAAACCCTAAAAGTTCCATTTGCCGTTCCTGTTTCATTACCTTTCTCAGCACAAAGATTCCATCTTTTTAAGCGAACAAGTTGAATCTTCGTTTGCTCGCCAAGAATGTCGTCTTGGAAGTCTTCTAGAATCGCAAGCAGGGGACCACAGGGACATTCAGAAGGTCCTACAAGGGTGGACCTTACGGGAGAAGATTCGCCTCAAAAGAAGCCAAAAAGGAATAGATCACAGAAGCAGAACTGGTAAGAACTCTTAAATCGAATGTTGCTTATGATCTTTACAAAAGGCTTAAGGATGGAAGGATAAGCCTAAAGACGATTGAGGAATATTTGAAAGAAAGAGGATTCAAGAGTGAGTATCTCTTCTTGCTTGAAATGGAGAAGCCGAAAGTTGTTAAGGAAGGAACAGCACAAAGAACGCTCGAAAACATTTCGAGTAATCTACTTGAAAATACTCCATCTGAGACCCTAGACGATGATGAGAGACTTTTCTCTCACTTTCAGCCTCAGTATGGTGTGGCTGCTAACTCTGTTTGTCCTTCGGGAAGTTTGTTTCGGTTTAAGGAGCATGAGCGAGTGTATATGAAGCTGTTGAAGAGGGGTGTAGTAAATCCGAGAAGTGTGGATTTTGACTTCCTTGATTCATTGAAGATTAATCTTAGAGGGAAGTTTGCTAGACTGCAACTGGAAAGATTCTTTACGGATACCACTGATGCCCACTCTGAACTTACGGCTTATTTTTACACAAATTTGTCATTTTTGGATGCAAATCGATTGTCTTTTTCTTTCATGGATAAGGATTATATAGTTGATGTTGATTTGCTGGCTGATATTATTGGGGTGGAAAGGAGGAGTTTCCAACTAATCAAAGTCTCTACAGCCTATGCAACCTTGGAGATTGTGTGAGACAGAACAGTAGAGGGCAAAATATCCTACACTAGGATGAATGCCACAAATGTATTGCTGCACAAAATCGTCATCAATTGTATCCAGCCCAAGACAATGTCGAAAACCGATGTTTCCAAAACCGAAGCCAAGTTGATGTTCGCCATCAACCAAGGCAGACCCTTTTCTCTCCCACATGTTATTCTTTTCCACATGTACAGGACAGTGGTTAAGGATAAGGGTCAATTGCCTTATTCATCAATCATCACCAAATTGTTCAGGCACTTCGATATACAAATTCCTGCACCTTTATGCCTGACCAAATTAAGTCTTATGCTCATTGGGCAGAAGATGGTGATGAAGATGAAGCTTCCAGAGCTGAATGTTGCACTGGAAAGGTTGAGGAAAGAGACAGCTTCAAAGGAGATCCCCACTGCTTCATCAAAGAGAAAGGGCAAAGAGCCCATGGCTGAGAAGAAGCGTCGAAAAATCATCCTGCAAGATGAAGAGGATGAGGATGATGCCATGACTTTGTCCGCTCTCTCAAGATTGAGGAGCCCCGTTAGTTTGAGAACGAGAGGCTGGAGAGAGAGCAAGGAAAGAAGCGAGAGGAGAAGGAAGCTGAGAAACAGAGGAAGAGAGAAGAGGAAAGGAAGAGAAGAGAGGAAGAAAGAAAAAGAAGAGAAGAGGAGGAGAGAAGAAGAGAGACAGAGGAAAGCTGAAGAGGAAGAAAGAAGAAGGAAAGAAGAAGAGGAAGAGATGAGAAAAGAAGAAGAAGAAAGATGAAGAAGAAAGCAGAATAGAGGAGGATATCGCTGCAGGATTTGAGCCATCATTTGCTCAAACTGGGGAAGAGACCGAGAAACATCCAAGTGCTGATATGGATGTTGGCGATGAACATTCCACTCCACCCACTAGCATCAACACAGGGGGAGTCACTGCAGAACAGGGGATTGTATCGCCACTACACTTTAGTGATGTGAGTAGGTCAGGTGCTGACCCTGAGAAGGTCTATGCATCTTGTTGACACCTAAATTTTTATGACCCATTTAGTTATTTATTGCATTAAAAATCATGGGCTAATTGCATAACATAGAGTGCTAGGTGCATTTAGTTTTTGATTTGCATTTATGTTGGGCCGGTGGTGGACGGGTTCAAATTAATATTTCTGAGCTCTAGTTCGGCAGGCCGGGCTAGGCCCAATGGAGGGAGCAAATTAACCCAAGCCCGTCGTTATGTTTAATTAATTATCTTGTGAAAAATTAAGATTTGATGCGATATTAGGATATTTTTGAAAATTAAGAAAATCGCATTGTAATCTTATCTTTATCAATAGATGATAAAATCGTTGAAAATAAAAAGGGAGATAACGGATAATGGATAAGATAGAATTATCTTTAAAAAATTCTTCGTAAAGATTTGGGGCCATTTTCTTGTTGAGCGTATATCTCCTTTTCGAGGGATAATCCTTAGTGATTGGGTCGACTTGTTGAGCGTATATCTCATTTTCGAAGAATGATCATTAGCGATTAGGTTGAAATACGCAAATCTTCACCGGTAAAACAAACTCGGTTTCGTTCTATAAATAGGGAGAGCATGGTTTCACTAGGGGAGAGTCGATTTGTGCAGAGGAGAAAAAGGCAGAGTAAAAAGTGAGAGAGTGAGAGAGAGGAGAGGCTTCTCGGTCAAAGTGAAAAAGTGAAACAGTCTTCCAAGGGAAAAGTTAGGGATTATCTAGGGGTCTTTGAAAGAGGAGGAACATCAGAAAAAGAGAAGAGAAAGGAAGTCGTCCAAGGGAGAGAGAGAGATGACGTGAGTTGGCTGAAAAAGTCAAAAAAAGGTGGAGTACAGAAGGCAGAGGTGAAACGGACGTGAGAGAGCAAGTGAGAGAGGGAGAGATAAAAAAAAAAAAAAAAGAAGAAGAAAAGGAAATTAGGTGATTTGACCCCCACTTGTTCATCGTCTTCCCAAGTTTGCTACCCACGTTGCTTTGCTCCATCCGACGCTCGCACCTGCAACCTTCTCCACTCGCGACGCCTAATCCGAACGCCACTAGAGTCCCAAATCAGTAGCGCCACCACTCTCGCCACAGCCACTTCGCCGCTCTCCCTACGAAGTTCACTGAGACAACCTGACGTGCGCGCCTCGCGCACTGACGCTCCCTGCAACTCGCCGATCCGGTTACATTCGTGACCGCGCCACGACAACCTGAGCAACCACCGCTCGGCCCCCGCGCCGGCCACTGCACCATCAATCCCGCTCGGAGCCCGACGTCGCCACGCCAGCTACACACCGGTTGCCGCCCCTCCGCCGAGATCCCGAACGCCGGCGACCTGAGCCCTGTGACTCGCCTCAGCCTGATCGACTCCAGCTCCCACTCCGCCGCGCGAGCTGAGCCGATCCAACGTCCCTGCTCGTGCCCGAGCTCGAGCCGAGCCGCACCAACCCTTGATCTGACGCCTGCTGAGGCTACTCGAGATCTGAACCGCCGAGCCCGAGAGACATCGGGTCATTTTTCTAATTATATTAATTGTTGGACTTTTTAGTAGGATTTTAATAGTGCAATCAATATAATTATTAATTTGATCCGTAAGACTTCGGATCAGATTTTTAATTATTTTGAATATCTTTGTCACGATAATTAGGGTTAGAATAATCGCTAATTTGACCTCTGAGACAACATGTTATTTTTTCGATTATTTTAATCCCTTATTTGTTGAATGTCTTGATTGTTTAGATTTAGTGTTTAGTTGATAATTGCATGTTTTAGAAAACCACTATAGTTTTTTTTTGGAATATTTTATGTTAACTTGCATATCTAGAATAGGGATTTTATTTCGAATTTAGAAAAATATAAAAACAAAAAAAGTGCATTCATTCAGGTTGTTAGTTTTTTATTGCATGTTTAGTCACGTGTTAGTTTTAATTCGAATTTCATAAAGAAAAAGACAAAAAAATCATTGTGCATATAAGGTTAAAATTGCATGTTCGATTCTAAACCTAGGTCGTCTTTTTAGATAAATTGCATTTTAGATTAAGATATGTTTAGTTTAAGTTAGGATTTAATATGACTTAATCCTTAGTTTAAATTAGATAGAATCTTAATCTAGCTAGATCATTTTTGCATTTTTCCTTAAATTTCGAATTTCATAAATAAAAAATGAAAAATAAAATCCGTCTCTGCATAAATTAGACTCAATTGTTAGAATAGATTGCATTTTAAGAATAGAGATATCAAATGCATATTATTTAGTTGTTATTAAGTTCATTGAATTAGAAATTGCCCGTAATGAGAATTAGGTCATTTTTGTTAATTTAAGTTGCATATTTAATCATTGCATGTTCATTAAAAAATGATTAGTTTTTTTATCATTCATATAGTTTAAGACATTTTGCCATGCCATATTATTTCATATTAGGTTAGAAGCATCGCATCGCATTGCATATAGACTATATTCTTGTTAAAAAAGTGAAAGCAAAAATTGAGTGATTGCTTGTTAATTAGAAATCATATCTAAGATTACTGATGTGAATTCTGATTTAACAATACCGATGCTTTCGTTGCTTTGAGGTAAGTTTTGGATTTTTTTTTTGCTTTCTTGAGTGTTAAATTGGTGATTTGCGCACCCGCATGATCACCTCACATGTTAGGAAAGTGAATTAAAATAAATCCAAGCTGCCTGCAAAACATTTTTTCAAAATTAAAAGAGAAAGGTACCGAAAGGGTGTTAGAGAAATTTAACGTAACCAAGTCCCCGTACCCAAAATCTCTGGTTCGTAGAAGTAAAACAATTCTCCCGTTATTTTACTTAAGTGTCTAATCGACCTACCGCAAACTGATTAGTGGCGACTCCTTTTTGCATACTAGATATTTGAAATTAAGTCGCGAATTGGTATGGGCTTGGGAGAGCTCGAGCTAAGTCTAAGCTTAGTAATCCATTAACCTAAAATCTAGGTGGGGTACCCTGAAAAATTAGGTCGCGACACATCTCATTTCCCAGAGCATGAAGAATCCTCACCAATCGAGAAGGAAATGGCTGATCAGGATGCTCCTAGTTTCCAAACTCCTAGAACTGAATATGATGGTCCTAGTGCAGGTACTGCTAATTCGACAGCTTTTGCACAACTGTTGGATGTTATGTTGGACCTGAAAAAGTAGGTGTTTGGAATGGATTATGAGCTGAGGGACTTAAAGAAGGCCATGTTGAGTACTTCTGTGAATATGCAAGATCAGATCAACGCACTGAGAGCTCAAGTGGATTCAAATCAGACAAGTGCAGAGTTAGTTTCAGTGAAGGAAGCTCTTGCAAATCTCGAGGAGTCAGTACAGGAGCTCAGCAAGTTTCAGCTTGTTCGTTTCCCTGAAAAGCCTTAAATCTATTCAAAACCATTCATTATTCACTCTACCTCTTTGATGGGACAAAAATGGGGAGAGTTTGCAGATTTGAAGCATTTGAAGCTTTTTGAAGCTCGTTTTTGCTTGTTTTTATTCGGACTTTTATTTCATTTGATTCGTTTTGAACTTCTATTTCGTTTGCTGTTTTCATTTTCATTTAGATTTGGATTGGACTGTTCAATCTTTATGACTTTATCCTGATGAGTTGATATATGGATCTTTAGACTTGTAAATTAATATTGCAGGATCATTATATTTATGAGGATAATTGTTATTGGACTAGCACTCTGTTTTGCAGAAATAATCCTCAAAGTATATATGAGTATTCCTTGCAGGTTTTTAAATTCACAAATCTGCTGAGGGTTTTGTCACCATCAAAAAGGGGGAGATTATTGAAAAAAAATCCTTTGGAGTTTTGAAGCTGACAAAACAGCCTCGAGAGTAAAGTCTGAAAAATCCAAGACTCAGTCAGTTAAGTTTGAAGAATTCAAGTTGCAAAGGTTTTCCGTCTGAAGACAGTCAGACCCAAAGTTCAGTCTGAATTTTCTCCGTCTGAAGATTGTCAAGACCCAGTTTCTGTCTAAAGACCTTTAAGACCCAAATCTAAGTCTGAAGACAATTTGCGATTCTGACGGGTTGGCAACAGGTTATTCTTATGGTTAAGGAAAGTAAGATTTGGATATTATATTCCCTATCTTATCTATGGAATATCTCTGGCTGTGATCATGAGCTCGGAAGATTTATTCTTCGGATTTTTTATCCGTTGAAGATCAAGTGAATTTTTGGAAGGATCTAATTTTGGGAACTCAAGATCCTAATTGTATGGGCGAACAGGATTGACGAGCTATTGTCTACTTACATTTTCGGCGATGTGAAGATCACTTAAATTGATTCAGTCCAACGGGTTGATTGGATGAATTCTTTGAAAGTGTCAACGGGTATGGAGACACGGAGGCTATTTAAGGTGGATCGGTGTTGCTCGAAAATAAGGAGAGACTTGATAGAAAAATCTCGATGTTAGAACCTCTGAAATCACTTGTTCTCTAAAATCTCTCGTGTTCAATTTGTGTATCAAAAGAGAGTTACATATAGTGCGAAAGCAGTGAGAAGCTGTAGGAGAGACTGTCTGTTGAAGAAGTCTAGTTCGTGAATTGTAACAGCTCTCATTTGCTATATATTGACTACAGCCAGTTGGCTGCCAGCGTGGAGAGTAGACGTAGGCTTGGAATAAGCCGAACTACTATAAACCTTGTGTCAATTCTCTCTTACCCTATCTCAATTACTTTATGATTGCATGATCTATCTATTGTTGATGCATTAGTTATATTGAATTGTTCTTTAATTAAAGATTCCAAAAAGAATTCCACAATCACCTATTCACCCCCCTCTAGGTGGATTCACTAGCCAATATCACGAGTCAACCAAAACTTGCACTTACTGAACTCAGCATACAATCCTTGTTCCTCAAGGTTTGATATACCATTCTCAAATGGCTCTCGTGTTCATCAGCACTCGTCGTATATAATAGAATATCATCAATAGACACAATCACGAATTGACCTAGATATTTCTCCAATACTTGGTTCACCAAATCCATGAAAGCAGCTAAAGCATTCGTCAGTCCAAACGGCATTATAGTAATTTCCTAATGGTTGTCTTGAGAACAAAATGTTGACTTGGGCATGTCCTCCCTTCTGATCCTTAGCTGATGATATCATGTCCTCAAGTCGATCCTTGAAAGTATCGACACTTTTTGGTAATTAGTCACACAATTCGTTGATCTCCAGCCATTAACACTTGTTCTTGATCGTTGCTTGATCGGGTTGACGATAGTTAATGCATAGGTGTAATGAACCACCTTTTTTTTTTTTTTTTTTTTTCACGAATAAAACTAGTGCGTATAAATTCCTTATCCAGTAATTCTCACATCTGCACTATGAGTTCTTCTAACTCAGACCACTACATCCGATAAGGAGCCTTAGAGATTGGTTTTGTCCCGGGTGTTAATTCATTCATAAATTCTATCTCTCTAGTGATAGGTCCGGTAATTCTCTTGGAACCATCTCAGAAAATTCTTGTACCACAGTTACGTTCTCCACATTTGGTTCTTCAATTATCGCATCCACTATAGTTGCCAACTAAATCTTGGCAACTTATATCCAACACCCGATCGGCTTCGGTGATGAAATAAAAAGGGATCGAGGATCCTTCTCGACTTCTAATAAATTCGGAATCTTCACTTGCTAACAGACCTTATGGTAATATAATACTACCATAATTCATTACAACAAAAGTTCCTCGAGCCATCCTTTTATACATAACATTAAAGTCATACATGAGTAACTAGTCAAGTACAACTATAGTTAGAGATACTTCTTTTTTTCTACTTTATTACAACGACAGGAATTCTACAACCTTCTTCACCATCTTGTTGCGCTACTCAAATAAAACACCTCAAAAAACACTCTTCCCCCGATTGATGCATGGTTGGTCCATTCATGCTCCTTTAGCCATCCTAGCGATGCCCTATCTGCAATGGTAGTGCCTATGTTCTCCTGGATCTACGCGGGCAATTCCTCGCTCGATGGCCGTGCTGGCTACGTTTGTAACATGCTTCCGTTATATTCGGACACTAAGCCGACTCATGGTTTCCCCCACAAATTTGACACACCTTCGATGAGTACTCTGACTCTTGTTGGGTGATAGCCTGCACCCTTCCTTACACTATGTTGAAGAAAAATCCCTTGGAGTTTTGAAGTTGACAAAACAGCCTCGAGAGTAAGGTCTGAAGAATCCAAGACTCAGTCGGTTAAGTCTGAAGATTTCAAGTCACAAAGGTTTTCCGCCTGAAGACAGTCAAGACCCAAAGTTTGGTCTAAAGTTTTTCCTTCGAAGATTGTTGAGACCCAATTTCCGTCTGAAGACCTTTAAGACCCAAATTTAAGTTTGAAGACAGTTTGCGATTTTGACAGGCTGGCAACAGGTTATTCTTATGGTTAAGGAAAGTGAGTTTTGGATATTATATTCCCTATCTTATCCATAGAATATCACTGCCTATGATCGTGAGCTCGGAAGATTTATTCTTTGGATTTTTATCCGTTGAAGAACAAGCATATTTTTGGAAGAATCTAATTTTGGGAACTCAAGATCCTGATTGTATGGGCGAACGGGATTGACAAGCTATTGTCTACTCATATTTTCGGCGACGTGAAGATCACTTAAATTGATTCAGTCCAACGGGTTGATTGGATGAATTCTTGGAAAGTGTCAACGGGTATGGAGACACGGAGGCTATTTAAGGTGGATCGTGTTGCTCGAAAAGAAAGAGAGAGACTTGATAGAAAAATCTCGATCTTAGAACCTTTGAAATCTCTTATTCTCTAAAATCTCTCGTGTTCAAATTGTGTATCAAAGAGAGTCACTTATAGCACGAAAACAGCAGGAAGCTGTAGGAGAGACTGTCTATTGAAGAAGTCTAGTTCGTGAGTTGTAACTGCTCTCATTTGTTACATAGTGACTACAACCAGTTGGCTGCCGGCGTGGAGAGTGGACGTAGGCTTGGAATAAGCCGAACCACTATAAACCTCGTGTCAATTCTCTCTTATCGTATCTCATTTATTTTATAATTGCATGATCTATCTATTGTGATGCATTAGCTATATTAAATTGTTTTTAATTAAAGATTCCAAAGAGAACTTCGCGATCACCTATTCACCCCCCTCTAGGTGGATTTAGTAGCCAAAATCAATTGGTATCAGAGCCCAGTTGCTTATTTATTGGAAGTGTTTATTATTTATTTCTAAAGCAAAAGATCTATGGCTAGTGTTTTGGCTCTAGGTTTAATTGAAGGGCAAAGCAATACCAGACCACCCTACTTCGATGGAAAGGAGTACAACGTATGGAAAAACAAGATGAAGGCATTCCTAAGATCCAAAGATCCTATGGAATGGGATGTAGTGGAAAATGGAATTATCCCTAAAGCTACATCAAGCATAGGGAAAGGAATAGCTGATGGAGCAGGATTACCACAAGCAAAAATTTCTAAGAGACAGGCTCTTGATGCAAAAGCTATTTATTCTCTATATTGTGCATTATCTCCTACTGAATATAATAGAATTTCATCTTGTGAAACAACCAAAGAAATATGGGATAGATTGCACGTCACCTATGAAGGAACAGATCGAGTTGAAGAAACCAAGATCAACATCTTTCTCGGTCAATATGAAGCCTTCAAAATGAAGCCAGGAGAATCCATCACGGATAAGTTCAGTCGATTTACAGAAATTGTAAACAGCTTGGCATACCAAGGACAGCCAATCTCAGGACCTATGAAGGTCAACAAACTGTTGAGAGGACTCTCCAAAGATTGGAATCACGTCAAGACATCTATAAGAGAAACTCAAAGGATCACGCCTCTTTCAGTAGATGAATTGGTCGGCACACTTCAATCTTATGAAGTCGAGCAATTCAATAAGGAATTTGACACAAAAGGTAAGAAGTCAATTGCTTTAAAATCTAATGATGATTCGATGCTACTGATTCGAAGAAGACTTGGATGATGAAGAGTTGGCACTTCTGATTAGAAAGTTCAGAAGGTTAAATAGGAAAGGTAGGAGGTTCAATGGAAAGAAACAAAATAATCAGAGATTTCAAAAGAAATCAAATGAAGAAGAAGATACCGGCAAAGAGGTTGTTTGCTTTGAATGCAAAAAGAAGGGACACATTAGACCCAACTGCCCCTTATTGAAGAAAAATAAAGGAAAATCTGAAAGATTCAAGAAAGCACTCAAAGCTGAAACTTGGAGTGATACTGAATGTGAAGAGAGTGATGAAGAATATGCAAATATTTGTCTTATGGCAAATTCAGGCTCAGACTCAGATTCAAGCTCAAACTCAGACTCAGACTTAGATTATCAGACTCAAACAGCAGTACCAAGGTTAGAAATTTAAAAATTCCTACCAAAGTATCAAAATACATTGATGAACTTTTCTCAGTCTTAAAGGCTCTCTTAAAAGGATTTATGAACTAAAAAGGGAGAGCATTCCAAATTAAAATAACAAGAAAAGATTTTAATTGAGAAAGTTGAATTTCTAGACAAGTCTCTTGCTGTTTCGAAAGAAAATGAGAATGAACTTTCAAAAGAAAATGCCTACTTGAAAGAAGATTTGTTAAAAGTTACAAAGAAATTTTCAATGGGTTCTGAAAAGTTGGATAAAATTCTTTCTATTCAAAGACCTTACTTTAATAAATCTGGTTTAGGAATGACAGATGATACTATTCCTTTGATTGATTTTCCAAAAGTAAAGGAAAGAAATAAAAATAGGCCAACAAAAACGTTGTATAAGAATCATTTCCAAAAAGTTTTTGTAAAGCCTGTTGGTAGAAATGCTCTTACATGATCAAAATGCAAAAGCGTAGAACATTTTGAAAATAAATGTCCCAAAGTATGGAGACCTGTTAAGAAGAGCTGGGCAAAGACTGTTTATGCTACTAACAAGAACGGACCCAAGAAAGTTTGGGTACCAAAGAAGACTTGAGTCTTTCATTTAAATGCAGGTCACTATCAAGAAGAAAATCAAGTGGTATTTGGATAGTGGCTGTTCAAGACACATGACGGGACACTCAAATTGTTTTACAAAACTCTCTCATGTGAAAGGAGGAAATGTTTCTTTCGATGGCAACAACAAAGGAAAAATTATTGGTAGATGAACTGTGAAGATAGGAAACCTCACAATCAACAATGTCTCTCTTGTTGAAGGATTGAACTACAATCTATTGAGTATTAGTCAACTATGCGATACTGAATACAAAATTAACTTTCAAGAAGACACATGTTCTGGAATAAGCAAAGATCTCTCACAATCCTTTACTGGAAGAAGACATGGAAACATTTATCTGCTGGATGTAAAGTCTGACAGTCCACAATGCTTGATATCAATTCAAGATGAAGCCAACCTTTGGCATAGGAAGCTTGGACATGTCAATTTGAAGCAAATTGCAAAAGTTTCATCCAAAAAGCTTGTTCGAGGACTTCCTAACCTCAAGTATCAAAAGCATGATCTATGCACTCCTTGTGTACTTGAAAAACAGGTTAGAAATTCCTATAAGTCTATAAATCAAGTATCCACTAATCGTGTTTTGTAGCTATTACACATGGATTTGTTTGGGCCAACAAGAATTCAAAATATTGGAGGTAAAAGATTTTGTTTGGTTATAGTTGATGATTATTCTCGTTTTACTTGGGTATTCTTTCTTGCAAATAAATCTGATGCATTGACTTATTTTACTAAGTTTGCAAAGAAAATCCAAATTGAAAAAGGTTATGCAATTACAAGTATTAGAACTGACCATGGTGGAGAATTTGAAAATCATGATTTTGCTAAATATTGTGATGACTATGGTATTCAACATAATTTTTCATCCCCATACACTCCACAACAAAATGGAGTTGTAGAAAGGAAAAATCGTTCTTTACAAGAAATGGCAAGAACTCTTTTGATTGAAAGTAATATTTCACCTCATTTTTGGGCTGAAGCTACTTCAACGGCTTGTTATATTATAAATAGAATTTTTCTAAGACCTATTTTAGAGAAAACACCTTACGAACTGCTTAAAGGTAAGAAACCTATTGTTTCATATTTTCATGTATTTGGTTGTAAATATTTTATCCTAAAGAATTCAAGTGATCGAATTGGTAAGTTTGAAAAAAAATCAGATGAAGGAATCTTCCCTGGCTATTTTATGACGAGTAAAGCTTTCAGAGTTTTTAACAAACAAACTCAAACTGTGGAAGAATCCATGAATGTGAAGTTTAAAGACTCAGTACAAAATCGGACTCAACCTGAAAATTTTGAGTCTGGCCAAGTGTCTACAAATTCTCTTGAAGAAAATCAAATCTCAGACACTCAATTGCAAACCAAATCAACAGTTCCAATGGAAGAAGAGTCTCATCAAAATAACAAACCAACTACAAGTTGGAAGCAGAAATCAAGTCACCCTGCAGATCTCATTATTGGCAATATTAATGAAGGAGTTCGTACAAGATCTAGAAGGCGTGACGAATCTAGTGCTCTTGCACTCATTTCTGAGATCAAACCTAAAAATATAGAAGATGCATTGAAAGATGAAAGCTGGATTGAAGCAATGCAAGAGGAACTGAATCAATTCAAAATTAACAATGTTTGGGAGCTAGTTCCTAAACCAAAGGGTAAATCAATTATTGGTACTAAATGGGTTTTCAGGAACAAGCTTGATCAACAAGAAAAAGTGGTAAAGAACAAAGCAAGACTTGTAGCAAAAGGTTACACACAAGAAGAAGGCATCGACTATGATGAAACCTATGCTCCGGTAGCAAGGTTAGAAGCTATAAGATTACTTCTTGCTTTTGCTTGTTTTAAGAATTTCAGGTTATTCCAAATGGACGTGAAATGTGCATTCCTAAATGGAATTATTCAAGAAGAAGTCTATGTGGAACAACCACCAGGATTTGAAGATCCTAGAAGTCCAAACCATGTTTTCAAATTGAAGAAAGCTTTATATGGATTAAAACAAGCACCTCGAGCATGGTATGAAAGGTTAAGTAACTTCTTAATTCAAAATGGTTTCTCTAAAGGTAAAGTAGATACTACTTTCTTTATAAAAAGAGAAGGCAAGGATTTCATACTTGTTCAAATTTATGTTGATGATATAATATTTGGTTCTTCTAATGAAAAGCTTTGCAAGAATTTTTCGAAGTGTATGCAGAATGAATTTGAGATGAGCATGATGGGAGAATTGAACTTCTTTTTGGGACTTCAAGTCAACCAATCAAGTGAAGGAACTTTTATCCATCAAGAGAAGTATGCAAAAGACCTTATCAAGAAGTTTGGAATGGAGAATTGCAAGAAAACAGAAACTCCTATATCAAACTCATCAAAGCTGGATAAAGATGAACAAGGAAAGAGTGTAGACCAAAAACTATACAGGAGTATAATCGGGTCACTTCTTTACCTTACAGCTTCTAGACCTGATATTTTGTTTGGTGTTTGCATATGTGCTAGATTTCAATCTAATCCTAAAGAATCTCATATGACTACTGCTAAGCGCATTATTAAATATGTTGCAACTACATCTAAGCTAGGTCTGTGCTATTCGAAACAATGAGATTTTACTCTCCTTGGATATTTTGATGCTGACTTTGCTGGTTGTAGAGTGGATAGAAAAAGCACTACAGGTACTTGTCAACTATTGGGAAACAGGATGGTGTCTTGGTTCTCAAGAAAACAAGGTACTGTGGCTCTTTCAACCGCTGAAGCAGAGTACATAGCTCTTGAAAGTTGCTGCTCTCAAATCTTATGGATGCAACAACAATTAAGAGACTTTGGAGTTGAGGAAACAAGTACAGAAATCAAATGTGACAACACAAGTGCAATTAACCTCACAAATAATCCAATACTTCACTCAAGAGCAAAGCACATTGAAATCAAGCATCATTTCATTCGAGATCATATTCAAAGTGGAGAAGTAGTAATTCAGCATGTAGATTCAAAGAATCAATTAGCAGATATATTTACAAAGCCCCTCGAAAAGGTTCACTTTGAATCAATTCGCTCAAGACTGAATATTGTAAGATTTGAAGAGATTCAGACTCAAAATTAAAGTCTTGAAAAGATCAGACTCAATGCTAGGTCTGAAGGCAGTCCAGACTCAATGCAAGGTCTGAAGGCGTTTCAGACTCAACGTAAAGTCTGATGGCGCTCAGACTCAAAGGTAAAGTCTGAAAAGAGTTCAGACTTTGAGGTAAAGTCTGAACATCCGTCAGACTCTTTTAAAAAAAAAAAAATTTCTTTTTCGTATCTCTTCGTATTCTCAGGATTATATTATTTTATTGATTACTTTTCGAATTTTCGAAATCTCTTCTTACTCATTTTCTGACATGCAATTATGGCAGTTTATATTTTCAAAAAGGCAGTTTTCTTTTTCAAAATTATGGTTTATTTTAGCAGTTTTCTCTCTCTACTTTTTGGCGACGATTCATTTTCCCGTTTTATTTTCTCTTACTATTTATACACTCGAATCGTCACTTTCATCCGCTACTACTCGTTCGAAAAATCCATCTTCATCCTCTTTCGAAACCCTAAAAGTTCCATTTGCCGTTCCTGTTCCATTACCTTTCGCGGCACAAAGATTCCATCTTTTTAAGCGAACAAGTTGAATCTTCGCTTGCTCTCCAATAATGTCATCTCGCAAGTCTTCTAGAATCGCTAGCAGGGGACCACAGAGACAGTCAGAGGGTCCTACAAGGGTGGACATCACGGGAGAAGATTCGCCTTAAAGAGAAGCCGAAAGTCAGCACCTTGAGGAAGAGATCACAGAAGCAGAACCGGTAAGAACTCTCAAACCGAACGTTGCTTATGATCTTTACAAAAGGCTAAGGATGGAAAGGTAAGCCTAAAGACGATTGAGGAATATTTGAAGGAGAGAGGATTCAAGAGTGAGTATCTCTTTTTGCTTGAAATGGAGAAGTTGAAGGTTGTTAAGGAAGGAACAGCGCAAAGAACGCTCGAAAACATTTCGAGTAATCCGCTTGAAAATACTCCATCTGAGACCCTAGATGATGACAAGAGACTTTTCTCTCACTTTCAACCTCGGTATGATGTGGCTGCTAACTTTGTTTGTCCTTCGGGAAGTTTGTTTCGGTCAAGGGAGCATGAGCATGTGTATATGAAGCTGTTGAAGAGGGGTATAGTGAATCCGAAAAGTGTGAATTTTGACTTCCTTGATTCGCTGAAGATTAATCGTAGAGGGAAGCTTGCTAGACTGCAACTGGAAAGATTTTGCATGGATACCACTGATGCCCACTCTGAACTTGCGGCTTATTTTTACTCAAACTTGTCGTTTTTGGACGCAAATCGGTTGTCTTTTTCTTTCATGGATAAGGATTATATAGTTCATGTTGACTTGCTGGCTGATATCATTGGGGTGGAAAGGAGGAGTTTCCAACCAATCAAAGTCTCTACAGCCTATGCAACTTTGGAGATTGTACGAGACAGGACTGTTGAAGGCAAAATATCCTACACTAGGATGAATGCCACAAGTGTATTGTTGCATAAAATTGTCATCAACTGTATCCGGCCAAAGACAACGTCAAAGACCAATGTTTCCAAAACCGAAGTCAAGCTGATGTTCGCCATCAACAAAGGCAGACCCTTTTCTCTCCCACATGTTATTCTTTTCCACATGTACAGGACAGTGATTAAGGATAAGGGTCAATTGCCTTATTCATCAATCATCACCAAATTGTTCAGGCACTTCGGTATACAAATTCCTGCACCTTTATGTCTGACCAAATTGACTTTGATGCTCATTGGGCAGAAGATGGTGATGAAGATGAAGCTTCCAGAGTTGAATGTTGCACTGGAAAGGCTGAGGGAGGAGATAGCTGCAAAGGAGATCCCTACTGCTTCATCAAAGAGAAAGGGCAAAGAGCCCATGGCTGAGAAGAAACGAAGAAGAATCATCTTGCAAGATGAAGAGGATGAGGATGATGCCATGACTTTGTCCGCTCTCTCAAGATTGAGGAGCCCTGTTAGTTTGAGAACAGAGGCTGGAGAGAGAGCAGGGAAAGAAGTAGAGGAAAGGGAAGCTGAGAAACAGAGAAAGAGAGAAGAGGAAAGGAAGAGAAGAGAGGAAGAAAGGAAAACAAGAGCAGAGGAGGAGAAAAGAAGAGAAGAGGAGGAGAGAAAAAGAGAAGAGCAAAGAGAAGAAGAAGAGAGACAGAGGGAAAGTCAAGAAGAAGAAAGAAGAAGGAAAGAAGAAGAGGAAGAGATGAGAAGAGAAGAAGAAGAAAGAAGGAAGAAAGATGAAGAGGAAAGCGAATACGGGAGGAGATGGCTGCGGGGATTTGAGCCATCATTTGCTCAAACTGGGGAAGAGACCGAGAAACATCCAAGTGCTGATATGGATGTTGGCGATGAATATTCTACTCCACCCATTGGCATCAACACAGGGGGAGTCGCTGCAAAACAGGGGACTATATCGCCACTACACTTTAGTGATGTGAGTAGGTCGGGTGCTGATCCTGAAGAGGTTTATGCATCTCTTTTCCCAGAGCATGAAGAATCCTCACCAGTTGAGAAGGAAAGGGCTGATCAGGATGCTCCCGGTTTCCAAACCCCCGTAACCGAATCTGCTGTCCAAGTGCGAATACTTGCTAATTCGACAGCTTTCACACAACTGTTGGATGTTATGTTGGACCTGAAAAAGCAGGTGTTTGGAATGGATTACGAGCTGAGGGACTTAAAGAAGGCCATGCTGAGCACTTCCGTGAATATGCAAGATCAGATCAATGCACTGAGAGCTCAAGCTGATTCAAATCAGACCAGTGCAGAGTTGGTTTTAGTAAAGGAAGCTCTTGCAAATCTCGAGAAGTCAGTACAGGAGCTCAGCAAGTTTCAGCTTGTTCGTTTTCCTGAAAAGCCTTAAATCTTTTCAAAACCATCCATTATTCACTCTACCTCTTTGATGGGACAAAAAGGGGGAGAGTTTGCAGATTTGAAGCTTTTTGAAGCTTGAAGTTTAAAGTTTTTTTTTTATTTCGTTGGATTTTTATTTCACTTTTATTTCACTTTATTCATTTTGAACTTTTATTTCGTTTGTTGTTTCCATTTGGATTGGACTGTTAAATCTTTATGACTTTATCTTGATGATTTGATATATGGATCTTTAGACTTGTGAATTGATATTGCAGGATCATTATATTTATGAGGATAATTGTTGTTGGACTAACATTCTATTTTGCAGAAATAATCCTCGAAGTATATATGAGTATTCCTTGCAGGTTTTTAAATTCATAAATCTGCTGAGAGTTTTGTCACCATCAAAAAGGGGGAGATTGTTGAAAAAAAAATCCCTTTGAGTTTTGAAGTTGACAAAACAGCCTTGAGAATAAGGTTTGAAGAATCCAAGACTTAGTCGGTTAAGTCTGAAGATTTCAAGTCACAAAGGTTTTCTGTCTGAAGACAGTCAAGACCCAAAGTTCGGTCTGAAGTTTTTCCTTCTGAAGATTGTTGAGACCCAGTTTCCATCTAAAGACCTTTAAGACCCAAATCTAAGTCTGAAGACAGTTTGCGATTTTGACAGGCTGGCAACAGGTTATTCTTATGGTTAAGGAAAGTGAGTTTTGGATATTATATTCCCTATCTTATCCATAGAATATCACTGGCTATGATCGTGAGCTCGGAAGATTTATTCTTCGGATTTTTATCCGTTGAAGAACAAGCATATTTTTGGAAGGATCTAATTTTGGAAACTCAAGATCCTGATTGTATGGGCGAACAGGATTGACGAGCTATTGTCTACTCATATTTTCGGCGACGTGAAGATCACTTAAATTGATTCAGTCAATGGGTTGATTGGATGAATTCTTGGAAAGTGTCAACGGGTATGGAGACACAGAGGCTATTTAAGGTGGATCGTGTTGCTCGAAAAGAAAGAGAGAGACTTGATAGAAAAATCTCGATCTTAGAACCTCTGAAATCTCTTATTCTCTAAAATCTCTCGTGTTCAAATTGTGTATCAAAAAGAGTCACTTATAGTGCGAAAACAGCAGGAAGCTATAAGAGAGACTGTCTATTGAAGAAGTCTAGTTCGTGAATTGTAATCGCTCTCATTTGCTACATAGTGACTACGACCCGGTTAGCTGCCCGGCGTGGAGAGTAGACGTAGGCTTGGAATAAGCCGAACCACTATAAACCTCGTGTCAATTCTCTCTTACCCTATCTCATTTATTTTATAATTGCATGATCTATCTATTGTGATGCATTAGCTATATTAAATTGTTTTTAATTAAAGATTCCCAAGAAAACTCTACGATCACCTATTCACCCCCCCTCTAGGTGGATTCACTAGCTAATATCACACTGGAGGCCCAATCCAAGTATCCCACTGAATGTCCGGCAATGCGTTTCCTATGTTCTATTCTACCAATGGTGGCGACGGCAGCTGCTGCGATTCCATTTGCTTGCGCGGACAATCTTTAAACTGGTGACCTTGTTGGCCACATTTAAAACAAGCACCAGTCATGGAGTGACATGGGGTTGATCCATGCTGTCTTCTGCAGAAGCGACACGCGCCATTCTAACTCAATTCTAACTTTCCAATCTTGCTCTTCTGGTTGGGTGGAGTCGAATACCCTTCATCCAACTTCGGTCTCTTTCCCTATTGATTGTCACCCCTGCTAGAACTGAACCCTGACTCAAATGCAATAGCTTGCTCCCTGATCACAACTCCAGGTTGGACCTCAGCAGCAGCAACAACAGCGGTTACGGCATTGGCGGCAGTATGAACAACGGCAACAATAACGGCTCAGTCCTGAGCTTGCTAACCCAACAAGCTCCCAAGGTTCACTAGCGCCTGAACGATCCCGTCAAACCTAGGATCATTTAGTGCTGCTACACTAGTACCGCCCTATGGCGATACTCCTTCACTTGCACTGGCCTGAGCCGGCGCTCTACCAACACCATGACTTCCTCAGTTATTAACCCATGTCGGCATTCCACCTCGAGCAACAAGTTCGAAAGTACGCCTCTTAGGAGTCCTTGGCTCCTGATCATTCATGCTACAGGATATTTATAGAAACTTGTTTTCTAATTCCAATACCAAATTAGAATTTGAGTGACCCACACAAACAAGCTACCAATTAGCTATCAATCACATGCACTAGCATAAACTAAAGGTCCTTCCTACTAACTATCTATGACTCATCACACCTTATCATTCGAAACATAATCTCGCTCTGATACCACTAAACGGGGATGTCACGTCCCGATCATTTGAGTACGTGCCCATCCCTCCTTGGTTGATTAATAGCGACGTTCCAGGACGCGTCACCGACCCATTCATTTTCATGTGCATACGGAAGCAAATAATTAATCCCCAAACAACAACAAGATGGATAGAAATGTAGGGCCGCAATTTTCAAATCGACACTTTATTAAAAACCACAATTTGATTTACAAACAGAGGCCAACTCCAAGGTATAAGTATAGAAAGCCTCTCTTCAAAAAGATTTTATGAGCTATCCATGCTCCTAACCCTTCCGCCTCAACTCCGGGATTTCACTCTAGGGACCTAAAAATGTTATCCCACGACGGGGTGAGACGATGTCTCAGCAAGTTCAACTCTCTAAGCCCCAACTAAGAAGAAAATACGCCCTAAGGGCTACCTAAGTACAACCACAAGTCAGAGGGCTTACCTCGACCTCAGTTCCTTCTTGCAAGTCAGTTCAATTCATACAATCATTGAATCACATCAAGACCAGCATATGGATCAAATTATTGATCAATCAACCTAGTTGATTACATGTCATCACGACCTTCTATTGGTCAATCCATTCGATACTATCTATAAGTCCACCCATAATAGGATTACTCACTTTAAGCTGATAAATAGATATTATAGCTCGCACTAAGTTAATAAATAGTGTACTACTCTCAATCTAGGCTGACATATCGAGCCATTGGGTTGATATAGTACACTAATAATGCTCCCTCTAAGTTGATAAAGTATACTACTCGCAATCTAAGTTGACATATCAAAGCTTGTAGGATGATATAGTATAATGTTAATGCTCTCTCTAAGCTGATAAGGTATACTGCTCGCAATCTAAGCCGACATATCAGAGCCCGTACGATAATATAGTATACTATTAATGCTCTCTCTAAGCTAATAAGGTATACTGCTCGCAATCTAAGCTGACATATCAGAGCCCATAGGATTACTGCTCTCAATCTAAGTCGATATATCGCATGTAGGCTGATATAGTATACCATCCTGATCCATACAATCAATTTACCATTTTTATCATATCCGATAAAAATACACGTGTGAGTATACAGCCGGCCATAGCCAAAATACAAGGTTTTCACTTCTGAACCTCCCACTATTTTCAGCAGTCCCAAAATAAATTTTTTGCGTTGTGGAACGACACCCGATAATTTTCCAATTAATTACCAAAATTATCCATTTTTGGAATAAATACCCCCCAACACCAATTACAATCAATTTGCACAATTAGGTACTCAATTAAATAAACAGAGAGCACCAATGCAATTAGCACAAAATTCCAGTTACCGACCATCCCGGTTTAATTTCCAAAAAATAATTAGCTAATTAATTAATTACGAAAATTATTAAATAAATGCAATAAATAGCATAAAAATGCAAACTTAGGCTCGATAAAGCCTAATTGGAAGCCGAAACGAGCCTAGAAAATTTCTAAACTACTCTAGTTAAATACTAGAGCTTGTCTAGGCTCTAATTGCACTAAACTATCCACCTAACATGCAATCATAATTAATTAAATTGCTAAGCTAATCTAACTAACCACCTAATTCAAGCTTAGTCTAAATTAATCAATTCTTAAGCATAATTAACTTACTAAGCAAGGATTAGTGAGTTAAACTCACCTGATTAATGATCCCCTCGGATCAAAACGACGAGGTCGCAGCAAGGAATGACAACCTCCAAAGTGGGACCGCCAAGCGGGGCCGGGACGGGCCCAAAAATGGCTACACAAGGCCCACAACCCTTGCTGGAAATTGCTTCAGAAATTGGGCCCAAAGTGCTACAATTGTGGTTGGTTCGGGCATGGCTTGAGCTAGAATCGACCACCACAGGTGGGGGGTGCGGGCCTTGACTGAAACGACCGTGAATTAGGCTGAGCTATGGCTATTGGACGTGCTGAAATGGGCTGCTAAACTTGCTGGAACGGGCTGTTGAATGGGCTTCGAAGGCGGGCCGACATAGGTGGACAGGAGGGCAGCTTCGATGCAGCGAAGACGAGCCCAATTGGGCAGCAAATTTGGTCCAGAATAGGTGCTGCTTTGATCCGATGTGGAGTAGCACGTGAAGAGGAAATGGGCGAAGGTGGGGCGTCGGTGGGGGTAGAAGCATGTGCAGGCGAAGGAAATGGAAACAAATGAAAGAATCAAAAAGGGGAGGGGGAGTCATCGATGCCAGTAGAGAGAGAGAGGTGAGTAATGGTTGGATAAGGGGAGACTTGGTCAAAGGGAAAATGAAATTGAAACTTTGTAGAAGGGCTGTCGGTGGGGCAACAAACTGAGAAAGAGAGAGAGAGAGAGAGAGAGAGAGAGAGAGAGAGAAAAAAAAGAAAATGTGCGGCCAAGGGGGGGTATACGTGAAGGGGCGTAGGACCAAGGGAAAAAGGGGAAAAATAGATTAGAACCAAAATTATAATCTTGATCAACTTCAAAACACATTGTCAATTGGCATCTTAGAGCCAATTTCTTCATCAATTACACAATTTGAAGTCCCATTGAAGACCAAGATGAGATGGTCCCTTTATCTCATGAATTTCCCACGAATCCAAATTCTATTTCATTTTTCTCGGAATTCAATTTATGAACAAACTTCTCCAATTAAGGTTAAATTTGTTGTGAAAAAAGCCCACGAAATTCTCTATCACTATTTCACTCACCCCAAATGTCAAAAATCCATTCAAATTGGCCAATTTGAATTTTCGTTCGTTTTCTGAAACGTCTGAAATAATTTTCCATAAAAATCCCAAACTCGCCAGAAATTCCTCAAAAGATGAATCGACATTCCTAAAATGACTCGTAACATAATAGAACTTTCAATTTTTGAAATCGGGTTTAAATTCACGGTTAATTTTCATCAGACGTGATTTTAGCATAACCTAGCTCATCGAGTGGCTTTTAGAAATTCTTGGTGCAATTGACTCGTAGTTGATTTTTTTTGAGCCACACGTACCTCTTCGACATACTAGCGACTTTCAGTGGTTGTGAAAATCTCGAGATTTTAAATACGGACATAGGGTACCCAAAACGAAGGAAAATAAGTTTAGTGCCGATTGACAATAATTTTGCAATTTAGTGGAATCACCCACATTTAACTATATATTTCAATCGAATCGACCTATTTCTAGTCTCTAATCAATTTTTAATTGTGCTGTAATGACCCTTACAAATTAGCATGATTGGGCAGTCGATTCCTGGTCGAATTCTCAAGTCCATTGCATTAGAATCCTTTAACGGCTTCACCTAATAGGTCAGTTATCTCATGAGTGGCCATCCCAAAAAAAAAAAAAAAAAACACTATTGTCGCGTTGATGAAAGGCCCAACTTATCTAATCGAAATCAGAATTTGAAAATCGGGATATCACACAAACGAGTGATTTAATATTTGATTAGTCCAATAATCCCAATGAACTCTTCGTAATTAATTTGGCCATTGCCATCCAAATCATCCTCTCTCATCACCTATTCTAATTCTTTCTTCGCTAATTTTTCTCCCAGGTTGATCATCACTCACTTTAATCGTAATTACCCATCATTTAACATAAGTTTCGGGTCTAAAGACATAGAATGTATAATCAAAGAACTATAATCTCTCGTATTTTAGCTAAACTGATATCAAAAGAAGGATCATCACGAGGGATAAAGTCATCCGTATTCTTACCAATCATGTTAAATTTGAATACATCCATGTTGTAAATTTTTCTAAGGCCCTTGATCCTGAGTTCCTCATATGTCACCAGAAGATGAAAAAGGTAAAATCCTCCGGAAGCTTCTACGCAGGTAAGTGGAATTTCTTCGAAGGCTCATGAAGATCAAGAGACGCGAGACAGATATTCAAGTATTTCAAGTATCACTTGAAGCCAGTGCCAGGGACTTTGATCCTTTTTCTCCCTTCTTCACGTTAATTTCGGTGTATAAGGTTAATGTTTGCTTGTTGTGTTAGTCTAGTCCCAAAGATGGAAGACGAGTAGAAAGTTTGCAACTTTTAGACGGAAAACCAAGACTAAGTGGATTTTTGTTGAAAGATCCTACATGAGATAGAGACGTCAAGCAAAATAAAACTAACCCCAGAAACGTCGTTCTAGAAAAGTTGAGTGATTAGAGAAGAGAAGAAAAGCGCCGAGAGAAAAGAAATGGCTCCTTCTTGGGGTTATAATAGAGAGAATTCTCCGAGGGGTTATGTAGAATTAGATGCTGTAAAATGATGTTGTATCACAAATCAGGCCATATTCCTACATCTACAGGTACCATAATGGATAAGAACATTTGACCAATTGGTAAAGTATGTCAGACTTTACTTGATCAATGAGATATTTCGCAGATATTACTTGTCTAAAATGGGTTTCCTAGCTAAAAATGGAGATTTTAAGATTGTCTTATGAAATCCATTCATAAAAGTTCATTCAAGATTTCTCTGTTGCCTTCCCTTCTTTTTTATGTGGTTTGGTTAGGAGGAATTGTTCCAAGATACACAGAAGCTACAATTAATGAAGCATAAGCTGAATATTGAATGTGGGTTTAGAAATAATTCTAACCTCATTAGGATGTATGTAACCATCTTGATCCTTGTCAATGACCTTGAAAGCTTCCTTTATAGTCTCCTAAATATATATCATGCATTTACAATCATCCAATCAAGTACTTGCAAATATGCAATTTAAGTGACACTAGACATATATAGACATATGTGCGTGTATGTAATACCTTGATTTTTCTGGCCATAAGATTCAAGAACTCCCCAAATCCTATCGTCCCATTGCCGTCGGTATCAACCTCATCGATCATGCTTTGGAGTTCTTCCTCTCTAGGATTTAGGTCCAAGGATCTGACTATAGTTTCCAATTCCTTAATTGTGATGCAACCCATGCATCAAGCAAATCAATAACCAAACATTTGGGAAAGCAAACGCTCGTTAGGTGTCGAAATGTTAATCAGAATATTTTAATCCCACATAATTTCTATCTTCTTATATCTACTTTAATATGAGCTCTAGTTTCAGCTTCCATTGTTGTTTCACGCCACAACCCCTAGTGTTGGGTAACAAAATTTTAATGCAGCCTGTATCTTGTGTATACAAGAACTCCTTTCTAACAAGCAATACAATATTCCAAAATAAAAACAAGTGGCTTTGATCTCTGATTTCCATTGAGGACAATCTCATTCTTTTTGTCTCATCATCCGGTGTCATGTTAAATAAGTTGATTTTAATGCTAGTCTTGTATTACCAATGAGCCGAACCCGTGTCTTGATTGATTTGAGGCTATTTATTATGTAGTCATGAGCCAGGTAATGAAGTTAAAACCTATACAATCAATAGATGCTGCCTGGAGCATTTTATTTTTCGTGGCTCAACAAACTTGCTCGGCCAAGTATCAAAGAAAGAAAGATTAATGTGTCTATGCCTTGAGGATGGAACCGATGGTGATTTCCGTCATGTAGGAATTTGATTATCTCATTCTATTTCCTTCCATTCCATTCTTCGATTCTATTTCCATCTCGTTCTACACATTCCTTTTTTCCCGAGAGAACATGCCCTTGGATATCGGGTTTGTGAACGTGCCCGAAATCCCAAATCGGTCCAATTGTCCATCATCGGTACCACGTCTTTATAGGCCCAATACCCAGTGCTTGAAGCCCATCCTCGTTCGGAAAACGCGTTTTCTTCCCAGAAGAAAATGTTCGTGGAAAGCGCAGACGCAGGTCAACCAATTTCCCAGCGCTTCAGCTCCCCAAGCAGAACTGGAAAGAGGGGAAAGCAAGAATTGGGAGCCCTCTCTCGCGAACCCCAAAGCCAGAATCAATGCACCTTTCACGGTGAAACGAGGGAGAAAGGTCAGCATCTCTCCATCTCTCCCTCCAAGGATTGCTTGTTGTCCCCGAAGTCGGACAAATTTCGTATTTTTTTTTTTTTTCATCTTACGATGTTTATTGTTCTAGGAGACGAGTTGGGTTCTTGTTTTTCTTAAGTTTGTCTTCCGATGTCATTGTCCTAGGAGAGGATTCGGGTTCTCTCTCTCACTCTCTCTCCCCATTTGTGCTTGTTGATCGGCATGAGAGACAACGATGGAATAGAAGCTCAAATCAGTAAAGTCTGGTCTATCTAATAATGGAGCCCCCACATTGACATTCATCGTTGAAAATTTTATATTTAGTTTTTACGGGTAGTCGGAACACGTGTTCTTGGTTCTCTTCTTTTATAATCTCAAGTTTTTTTTTTTTCTTGGCCTTTTTTTTTTTTTTTTTTTTTTTTTTTTTGCCCTATTTGTCTATTCATGGAAGAACTACCGTTTGATTACTTTACACGTACTATGTTGCTGAGAAGTTGTGGGAATGAACGAACTTAAAAGTACTCTGGCAATCTGAGAGAACCTTTTCCGGAAAAGTGAATTGAATGTATGCTGTGAGAAGAAGCTAACAAAACATTTCAAAGGTAGTCTAAATGAGAAAAACATATGAGAATTTGACTATTGTACGTCACATTGGCAATGCCTCATTGCCTCGCCCTTAATTAGGTCTCGTGCTGGCCGTGACAGATCAGGGTTGGAAGTTTGTTTTCCATTCGTCAACCTGTTCGTGGAAATGTCATCCAAGAAGCTACTGTGAAATTTACAAGAGGTTCATGCAATATGAAAACTCTTGTCACAGCACTATATGTAATACATGACAACATAACCTATCAAAACCAAATCCATCCCTTGAACCCGGGTCAGTCAGTATTTTGACTCCCTCAGACTCATCTTCATCCTCTGAACCCGACTCGTTTTGCTGATCCAAGCACACCCTTTTGTCTTCTCTCTCTCCGTTGTTCATCCATGTCGTCGTTGAGGCTCCGTCAACCTAGCGAAGAAGCAGCAACGGATGTGGTGCTCAACCACCGCGATAGCCCGACGAAGATCGTCCACAGGCAAAGATGGCACCTGGCTTTCATGGTCACGTACTGCACGAGGGCTGTCGAGTCTCTGTCAAAACAAGTCCTCAGGAAGAAGACAAACCTGTTGCGGAGGCTCTCTTATGTTGCCATCGATGTCGACCTCGAGAGCAGAAATGATCCACGTGATGGAGATTGGCCTTCGCTTCGAGACGATGAGGTGAAGATCCTGAGTAAGCTGGTAAGAGAGAAAAGTTTTATATCTCTTGCTCAACTTGGTGGCATTGAACAACTCGCTTCAAGTCTCACGACAAATCTCGAAAATGGCTTGAGAGAGGATGAAAACAACCTCGAGCGGCGAACCAGAGCTTTTGGTGCAAATAAGTACAATAAGCCGCCGGCAAAGAGCTTTCTCAGTTTCATGCTTGCTCAGTTCAAAGACATGACCACGATCATTCCCATGGCATCCGATGTTCTGTCTTTAGCATTTGGTATTAAAGAACACGGCCTTAAAGAAAGTTGGCCTGATGGTGGGGTTGTAATCATCCCCATCTTTCTACTAGTCATCTTCTCTGCTCTCGGGAACTATAAGCAAGGAAGGCAGTTCCGGAAACTTTCAAAAGAGATTAGCAACATAAATGTGGAGGTTGTAAGAGATGGCAAGAGGCAACCGATTTCCATATTCAAAATCGTTGTAGGCGATGTGGTGTGTCTGAAGAGTGGCGACCAGGTTCCGGCTGATGGGTTGTTTGTGGATGGCGATTCACTGAAGGTTGACGAGTCTAGCATGGCTAGGGAAAGCGATCACCTCGAAATCGACGGCGAGAATCCTTTCTTGCTATCGGGCACCAAAGTGATAGACGGCGATGGGCGCATGATGGTCACTTCTGTCGGCATGAACACCACGTGGGGCGAGATGATGAGTTCCCTGAGCCGCGACTTAGATGAAAAGACCCCGCTTCGAGACCGCCTAAACGAGTTGACTGCCTTCATCGGGAAGGTTGGGCTGTTGCTGGCTGCATTGCTACTTCTTGTCTTGATGATCCGCTACTTCACCGGACACACCCAAGACGAGGCCGGAGACAGAGAATTCACCAGCGGGAAGACCAAGTCCGGGGACGTGATGGATGCCGTTGTGCGCATGGTTGCTGCAGCATTGACCATTGTGATGGCGGCTATACCTGAGGGCTTGCCTTTCACCGTCAAGGCGACACTGGCCTTATTCCGGATGCACATGGTGCGTGACAAAGCCATGTTCGGGAAGCTCTCTGCCTGTGAAGCCATGGGTTCTGCCACAACGATCTGCATGGATAGAATCGGGACTCTCACGTTAAATGACATGAGGGTGACGGAGTTATGCGTGGGAAAAGAACATGTGAATGTAGATGCACCCAGAGAAATAGACACCGGCATCATTAAAGTCCTACTACAAGGAATCGGAATGAACACGACAGGTACCGTCAACATGCGATCTTCTGCGTCTGATCCTGAAATTTTAGGCAGCCCGACTGAGAAAGCGATACTTTCTTGGGGTGTGTCCAAGTTGGGTATGACGATGGATGAACTGAAGCAAGAATGGGAAATAATCCAAGTCGAGGCATTCAATTCCGAGAAAGAGAGAAGCGGGGTCGCTGTGAAGAGGAGAGGAGAGCAGGTCGTTCACATACACTGGAAGGGATCTGCTGAGATGATCTTGGCATTGTGTTCAAAGTATTATAGCCAAAGTGGGACGGTAAATGTCATGAATGATGAAGCAAGGTCTGATTTTGGGACAACCATAAAAAAAATGGCAGACAAAAGCCTGCGCTGCATCGCATTCGCCTACAAAAAGTTCGATGGCTCACCTGCACAAGTCCATGGGAAACTTGAGGAAGACGGACTTACATTGCTGGGGACATGGGGATAAATGACCCATGCAGACGCGTGAGAGGGGCAGTGATGACTTGTAGAAGCACTGGAGTGAACATCAAGATGATCACAGGAGACAACGTGCACACTGCAAGAGCTATAGCCCTGGAATGTGGGATATTCAATCCTGAGGAAGACCCTGAACATGAAGCCATGGTAGAGGGCGTGCAGTTTCGCAACCTTTTGCCTGAAGGGAGAATGGCAGCAATCGAGAAAATCAGGGTAATGGCTGAATCATTCCCATCTGATAAGGTTTTGATGGTGCAGAGCTTGAAGCAGAAAGGGCATGTGGTGGCAGTCACTGGCGACAGCACACATGACGCGCTAGCCCTAAAAGAAGCAGATATCGGCTTCTTTATGGGCATCCAAGGCACTGGAGTGGCGAAGGAGAGTGCAGATATCGTCATCGCAGATGATAATTTCGCCTCCGTGATCACTGTGCTGAGGTGGGGGCGCTGCATCTGCAACAACATTCGAAAGTTCATCCAGTTTAAGTTCACGGTAAATGCAGCTGCCCTCGTCACCAACTTTGTTGCTGCAGTCTCTTCTGGCGATGTCCCTTTGACAGCAGTCCAGCTTCTTTGGGTGAACTTGATTATGGACCCCTTGGGAGCTTTGGCATTGGCGAGAGAGCAAACCACAAATGATCTCATGCTAAAGCCCCCTGTTGGACGAAGCGAGCCACTTATAAGCGGAGTCATGTGGAGGAATCTCACATCTCAGGTCTTGTACCAAGTTATCGTCCTCCTGACCCTACAATTCAAGGGGAGTTCCATTTTTGGAGTGGACAAGAAAGTGAGGGACACAATTATCTTCAACTGCTTCGTCCTCTGCCAGGTCTTCAACGTATTTAATGCCAGGAAGCTGGAGGAGAAAAATGTATTCAAAGGGATCCATAAGGACAAGTGGTTCTTGGGCATCCTTTGCATGACGATAATTCTTCAGGTGGTGATGGTTGAGCTTCTGAAGTGGTTTGCCAACACTGAGAGTATGGACTTGGGACAATGGGGTGCTTGCATCGGACTCGCAGCTTTGTCTTGGCCAATTGGTTGGCTTGTTAAGTGCATTCCAGTCTCAGGCAAAATGTTGTTCTTTCCTCGCAGAGAAGAAGCATCCTGAACCGAGCACGATGTTAAACTCCTAGAAATGAATCTTGTCTTTTATTATGAAATGGTTAGGGCTTAGGAAGCTGGTTATTAAATTCCGGATTATATGCGTTGTAATCACCCTTTTCTAGATTTCATGCATGGTAAGTATCTTCCTATATGATGTGTCAAATTACCTTCGGCTCCAGAATCAAATCAACAGTTTATTGCCATCCATTATTTCAGCCTTGGTACTTTGGTCCTGCTTGCTACGCTACTGTCTAGCTTGGATAATCTTGCAGATGAGTTTATTAAGCAGGTGATCATGCTATACGCCTGCTTTAACATTCATCTCTGAAGTAGCATTCGAAAAGTTATCCTACGGGAAAACTAAAGAAACAATTTGCCAGTTCCCAGCAAGCTCCGTGGAGGGGCAGTAAAAACCCGAGAACTTATGCCTCAAGTTCATGCAAGGCTTCTATTCCATCGTTGTCTCTCGTGCCGATCAGCAAGCACGAATGGGGAGAGAGAGTGAGAGAGAGAACCCGAATCCTCTCCTAGGACAATGACATCGGGAGACAAACTTAAGAAAAACAAGAACCCAACTCGTCTCCTAGAACAATAAACATCGGAAGATGAAAAAAAAAAAAAAAAAAAATCCAAAATTTGTCCGACTTCGGGGACAAGCAAATCCTTGTAGCGAGAGATAGAGAGATACTGACCTTTCTCCCTCGTTTCACCGTGAAAGGTGCATTGATTCTGGCTTTGGGGTTCGCGAGAGAGGGCTCCCAATTCTTGCTTTCCGCCTCTTTCCAGTTCTGCTTGTGGAGCTGAAGCGCTGGGAAATTGGTGGACCTGCGTCTGCGCTTTCCATGAACATTTTCTTCTGGGAAGAAAACGCGTTTTCCGAACGAGGATGGGCTTCGAGCACTGGGTATTGGGCCTATGAAGACGTGGTACCGATGATGGACAATTGGACCGATTTGAGATTTCGGGCACGTTCACAAACCCAATATCCAAGGGCTTGTTCTCTCGGGAAAAAAGGAATGTGTAGAATGAGATGGAAATAGAATCGAAGAATGGAATGGAATGAAATAGAATGAGATAATCAAATTCCTATGTGACGGAAATCACCATCGGTTCCATCCTCAAGGCAGACACATTAATCTTTCTTTCTTTGATACTTGGCCGAGCAAGTTTGTTGAGCCACGGAAAATAAAATGCTTCAGGCAGCATCTATTGATTATATAGATTTTAACTTCATTGCCTGGCTCATGACTACATAATAAATAGCCTCAAATCAATCAAGACACAGGTTCGGCTCATTGGTAATACAAGACTAGCATTAAAATCAACTTATTTAACATGACACCGGATGATGAGACAAAAAGAATGAGATTGTCCTCAATGGAAATCGAGAGATCAAAGCCACTTGTTTTTATTTTGGAATATTGTATTGCTTGTTAGAAAGGAGTTCTTGTATACACAAGATACAGGCTGCATTAAAATTTTGTTACCCAACACTAGGGGTTGTGGCGTGAAACAACAATGGAAGCTGAAACTAGAGCTCATATTAAAGTAGATATAAGAAGATAGAAATTATGTGGGATTAAAATATTCGATTAACATTTTGACACCTAACGAGCATTTGCTTTCCCAAATGTTTGGTTATTGATTTGCTTGATGCATGGGTTGCATCACAATTAAGGAATTGAAACGCAATCGATCCTTGGACCTAAATCCCAAAGAGGAAGAACTCCAAAGCATGATCAATGAGGTCGATACCGATGGCAACGGGATGATAGGATTCGGGGAGGTCTTGAATCTTATGGCCAGAAAAATCAAGGTATTACATACACGCACATATGTCTATATATATATATATATATATATATATATATTTATTTATTTATTTATTTATTTATTTATTTATATCTAGTGTCACTTAAATTGCATATTTGCAAGTACTTGATTGGATGATTGTAAATGCATGATATATATTTAGGAGACTATAAATGTAACGACCCGGGCCCCACTGTGTAATATTGTCTACTTTGGACACTGAGTCCTCACAGCTTTAAAACGCGTCACCTAGGGACAAGGTTGCACTCGGCCATTCCTTTCCCCAAACCGATATTGTCCTCTTTGGACGAGATTGCACGAAGCCATTTCCCTCCCTCAAGGCTTTGTTTTCAGCGCAGCGGAAGCGTACGTGAAATTCGTCACACATGTTAGAAAGGCCCAAGCCATTATAAACTGGCCCAAGACTCCCTCCCTAGGTGATATGGGACAGGGACCCTTCCTTGTGCACGTCCAAAGACCGAGGCGCGGACGCACCGCCATCTCTCCTCCCTGTGTACGTGTCCAAAGCGGACAATATTACACAGTGGGGCCCGGGTTGTTACAAATGGTATCAAAGCCGACTCCCGACCGCGTGTGGGGTCACAGCGAGGGCGCTGTAAGCCCAAGGAGGGGAGAGTGTGACGGCCCGAACGACGGTGCGCGGGGAGGAGGGATGGTGGTGCGTCCGTGCCTCGGTCTCCGGACGTGCGCAAGGAAGGGTCCCTGTCCCACATCGCCTAGAAAGAGAGTCTTGGGCCAGTTTATAATGGCTTGTACCCCTCTAACCTATGTGACGCGTTTCACGTACGCTTCCGCTGCGCTGAAAACAAAGCCTTGAGGGAGGGAAATGGCTTCGTGCAATCCCGTCCAAAAAGGATAATATTGGTTTGGGGAAAGGAATGGCCAAGTGCAACCTTGTTCCCAGGTGACGCGTTTTAAAGCCGTGAGAACTTAGTGTCCAAAGCGGGCAATATTACACAGTGGGGCCTGGGTCGTTACAATAAAGGAAGCTTTCAAGGTCATTGACAAGGATCAAGATAGTTACATACATCCTGATGAGGTTAGAATTATTTCTAAACCCACATTCAATATTTAGCTTATACTTCATTAATTGTAGCTTCTGTGTATCTTGGAACAATTCCTCCTAACCAAACCACATAAAAAAGAAGGGAAGGCAACAGAGAAATCTTGAATGAACTTTTATGAATGGATTTCGTAAGACAATCTTAAAATCTCCATTTTTAGCTAGGAAACCCATTTTAGGCAAGTAATATCTGCGAAATATCTCATTGATCAAGTAAAGTCTGGTATACATTACCAATTGGTCAAATGTTCTTATCCATTATGGTACTTGCAGATGTAGGAATATGGCTTGATTTGTGATATAACATCATTTTACAGCATATAATTCTACATAACCCCTCGGAGAATTCTCTCTATTATAACCCCAAGAAGGAGCCATTTCTTTTCTCTCGGTGCTTTTCTTCTCTTCTCTAATCACTCAACTTTTCTTGAACGACGTTTCTGGGGTTAGTTTTATTCTGCTTGACGTCTCTATCTTATGTAGGATCTTTCAAAAACAATCCACTTAGTCTCGGTTTTCCGTCTAAAAGTTGCAAACCTTCTACTCGTCTTCCATCTTTGGGACTAGACTAACACGACAAGCAAACATTAACCTTATACACCGAAATTAACGTGAAGAAGGGAGAGAAAGGATCAAAGTCCCTGGCACTGGCTTCAAGTGATACTTGAAATACTTGAATATCTGTCTCGCTTCTCTTGATCTTCATGAGCCTTCGAAGAAATTCCACTTACCTGCGTAGAAGCTTCGAGAGGATTTTACCTTTTTCATCTTCTGGTGACATGAGGAACTCAGGATCAAGGACCTTAGAAACATTTACGACATGGGTGTATTGAATTTTAACTTAATTGGTAAGAATACTGATGACTTTATCCCTCGTGATGATCCCTCTTTTGATATAAGTTTAGTTGAAATACGAGAGATTCTAGTTCTTCTATTCTACATTATACGTCTTTAGACTCGAAACTTCCGTTAAATGGTGGGTAATTATGATTGAAGCGGGTGATGACCAACCTGGGAGAAAAATTAGCGGAGGAAGAATTGGAAGAGATGATGAGAGAGGATGATATGGATGGCAATGGCTAGATTAATTACGAAGAGTTCATCGGGATTGTTGTAATAATTAAATATTAAATCACACCTTCATCTAATAACTTAAGGTTTTAGAACAGTCGATAATGATCTTACCAAAATCTCACATAGTATCAGAGTTGGAAATTTTGAGTTCAAATCTTTTCAAACCCCATTTGCCTCCCTAATTAAACTTGCCCATGCCTAGTACTAGGCAGAAAGACCAGACTAAGCATGAGGGGGAGTGTTGGAATAATTAAATATTAGATCACGCATTCATCTAATAACTTAAGCTTTAAAAATTGTGACGCCCCAGGATTTCACGCACGACACGTGTACTTTCTGATTTTTTAATTATTTATTAATAGCAAGCGGAAGTACTACAAATACATCATCATACAACATACAAGAAGATCCTTACATAAGTTAAATATTACACATAATATTTCATTATGTTAACCTTATATTTACCACTCATAACAGTATTCCAAATAACACAAAAAATACCAAAAGACCTGGGAAGAGTTAGGATCGCTTAACTTCGACACTATCCTCCTATACCCAAAAGTTTGCATGTACAACACCAAAGTTAAAATCTAAGGATCAATGACCTCTCCCATCGGTGAGCCATCGGAAATATAGTCAGGGGGACCATTAAATCCTCTGAGCGATCCCAACTAATTGCCCTCAAAGATCGTGTACCAAGCTATACATCGGTGCGGAACCCACTCAACAAGTCCCATGTCGACTAAAACCGTGATTGTACACTTAACATACATAAGAACCGTATAAGACAATACCACTTCTTCTTAACTATACTCAATGTGAACTGTAGCTCCAAAAAGCGACAGTGGTGAAAGAACCATCCTACAAGTCTGAAAAATAAAGGAATGAGCCAAGATCTAGTAAATGAAATTCCTAAGTCTAAGATAGGAGATCCATCTATCACTCAACCTAGTATCAACAAAAATCATGAATTCAAGGCAGTACAAAACAACCATGGATGACGAGTGCAAGGATTAATGCACAATTTTTCATATCATGACATGTCAATAAAGAAACCATAACATTGCATAAGATTGATCACACACGTGCAAACGAATGTCACATATATTTTGCTAGTACCACAATATCTCATCAATTTACACATATGAACTCATATTCATCATTGGCCAAGATCCTCTTGATTCACGAGGCATCTCAACTAACGAGGCATCGTCATCGCCAACTCGGGAGAGACGGAATCTTACCTACCCATATGCCATGCCTTAGCCTATCAATCACAGGTGTCCTCTACATCATCCACATGATAATGGCCATTTATTAGCATCCTACCATGGCTTCACAAGCCATATCATACCATGACTATTGTGACAGCCCAAGTGACAGTGCGTAAGGTGGTAGAGAGTGTGATAGCCCAAGTGACGGTGCGCGGGGAGGAGGGATGGCGGTGCGTCCACGCCTTGGTTCCCGGACGTGCGTAGGAGGGGTCCCTCTCTAGTCCCACATCGCTTAGGGGGGAGTCCTAAGGCTAGTTTATAAAGGCTTGGATCCCTCTAATCTGTGTAACACGTTTTGAAGCTATGAGGACTCAGTGTCCAAAGCGGACAATATACACAGCGGGGCTCAGGTCGTTACAAATGATATCAGAGCCGACTCCCGAACGCGTGTGAGGCCACAGCAAGGACGCTGTGCTCCTAAGTGGTGGAGAGTGTGACAGCCCAAGCGACGGTGCGCGGGGTGGTGGAGAGTGTGACAGCCCAAGTGACGGTGCGCGGGGAGGAGGGATGGTGGTGCGTCCACGCCTCAGTCCCCGAATGTGCGTAGGAGGGGTCCCTCTCTAGTTCCACATCGCTTAGGGGGGAGTCATAGGGCTAGTTTATAAAAGCTTGGATCCCTCTAATCTATGCAACGCGTTTTAAAACCATGAGGATTCAGTGTTCAAAGCGGACAATATTACACAGTGGGGCCCGAGTCGTTACAACTATATTGTTGGGAAAATCTCATATGATGTTTTGAAGATGACAAAGACAATCAAAGGCTATTAATGTGTGTATTGGTTGAGAAGTACCAGGCGAGGTCGAAATGTAGATATTGTCATTAATAGCACTAGAAGATTCTGTTATGAGGAGTGCTCTACCGATGTTCGAGGTCAATAAGGTATTGGGCGATAAAGATGCCTACGGGTTGGAAGATCTTCAAATAAGGTGAATATCTGGAAGGATCTTGATCGAGGGTGGAAAAACAGAGAAGAACGGGAATGTTCGTGATGGCTTGGAGGTACAAAGATCAGGTGAATAGTTGGATGGACCCGGTGAGGTGAACAAGCCTAGAACGGAGATGTTTGGTAAAGCGTGGAAGGACCATGAAGATGAACAGCTTGATAGAGTCAAAATTGTCAATATACTTGGAAGGACTAGAAAGATCGGGTGCAACGGATTGTTATCGGAGCAGCAAATTGTTGGCAAAGAGCAACTACCTTATGCAGATGAGGTGGAAGACTATAATGATATTTGATGACCTATGTGAGTTCAGCAAAGACTAAGTACAGGGATGAAGATCTTGACAAGGAGGAGAACAAGTCAAAGATGACAAGGTGTTCATGATGACTTAAAGGTACCATAGTCAATCTGTCATCAAGGTGACGTCTTTGGAAGCTGAGATACTCAAGAGGATCATTGGATGATTGACTGCAAGTCGTCCAAACGATTTTCCGTAAACAACACCAATGGACCTAAAGATCAACTGACGACAATGTTTGTGTCAATGATGGAAATATCATGTCATTGGTGATGTTTGAACAACAACCATGTGAGGATGTTCATTGGAGAAGAGATTATAGCCGTTACTAGGGTGGAAATGCGCAGCGGAAGATCAAGAAGTCTATTGGGGAACAGCAATAGGCGTTTGTTAGAAATGTCAGAGCAATCAGCGTCAGAACAGTAGCTGGAGGACCAATTTTCGGATAGACTACAAATGTTCAAGGAAAAAGTACTATATTGGTGGTACCACCTCGAACAACAGCACCAATGGATCTCTAATGGCTAGTTGGACTTGGGAAGCATCTCCAATAGGAAGATTGAAGATGTCTATTTAAGAGAAGAGCTTCAAGGCCAAAATGTTAGAAAGCACAACGTAGAATGCGGATATTTGCTTTGAGCTACTTTCTTTGTCAATATTGTTTCATTCTCTCAAAAGATCTTCATTGTGAAAATCTTATCGTATAGTAATTGTGTGAAAGATCGAGTGTGCAAGAATAAGAGTAGCAACTGAATTCTGATAGTGTGACCTATCATGTAATAGAATCAGTGCTTGCCAATTGTAACTTGTTGAATAGATTACTAGTGCAGTTGAATGTATGCATTGAGAAGAAGCAAATAAAACATTTTTAAGGCAATCTAAATGAGTAAACCATGAGAGAATTTGACTATTGTATTTCACATTGGCAATGCCTCATTGCCTTACCCTTGATCGGGTCTCATGCTGGCCATGACAGATCAGGGTTGGAAGTTTGTTTTCCATTTGTCGACCTGTTCGTGGAAATGTCATCCAAGAAGCTACTGTGAAATTTACAAGAGGTTCATGCAATATGAAAACTCTTGTCACACTGCACTATATGTAATACATGACAACATAACCTATCAAAACCAAATCCATCCCTTGAACCCGGGTCAGTTAGTATTTTGACTCCCTCAAACTCATCTTCATCCTCTGAACCCGACTCGTTTTGCTGATCCAAGCACACCCTTTTGTCTTCTCTCTCTCCGTTGTTCATCCATGTCATCGTTGAGCCTTCGTCAACCTAGCGAAGAAGCAACAATGGATGCGGTGCTTAACCACCACGATAGGCAAAGATGGCACCTGGCTTTCATGGTCATGTACTGCACGAGGGCTGTTGAGTCTCTGTCAAAACAAGTCCTTAGGAAGAAGACAAACCTGTTGCAAAGGCTCTCTTATGTTGCCATCAATGTCGACCTCGAGAGCAGCAATGATCCACGTGATGGAGATTGGCCTTCGCTTCGAGACGATGAGGTGAAGATCCTAAGGAAGTTGGTAAGAGAGAAAAGTTTCATATCTCCGTCTTATCATGAACTAAGTATGTCGGGCTCTAAAAAAAATGCACATGCCGAAGATCATCAATACAACAAAAAATCGAACAAAAAGTCAAGAATTAAAAAAACCATATATACAATTGGCTTCAAGCTATAGGCAATACTCAAAAGCAACTGATGGGTTTTTTTCTATGTGTTGATGGGCCTAAGTAGGCCCGTCCACCCATGTTGGGCCCAAAACCCGGCCCACAAGTTAAGGGCCCATGGAGAAACGGTTAAGATATGAAATGTTGCGTTATTTAGATGTATGTTTTTTTCTTTTTTTTTTTGGTCTAAAACACCGCTTGCATTCAAGATAACGGAAGTTTACAACCTGCAAATAAAGCATCCGCATAAGCTAAATCAAGCAATACAAATGGAGGAAAAAGCATCCAGTTTTGGGCCGAAGCTAGGGTGTGGGCCTTCGCGGCCCAGTCGGCAACTAGGTTAGCTTCACGCCGACAGTGCTGCAACCTGAGGTTAGAGAATTTGGAAAGCAAAGCAACAGCCTCATTGATGACAGGACGGATCTCCCATGGCAGCAATCTCACACCTTGCACCATTTCAACAAGAGTGAGACAGTTAGATTCTACCTCCAGATTTGCGTCATGGAGTTGTTGTCGAAGCAGATGTCGTAGGTAAAAGGTAAGAGTCTGAGCTTCTATTTCAAAGGCTGATTGTGCTGGTACTCAGCTTGAGAATAAATCGGTGAGTCTGCCGTTATGATCTCGAAAAATACAACCTATCAAACCATCAGTGCTACCCGGCTTAAAGCTTCCATCGATATTGCATTTCAAGGTACCCACTTCCGGAGGACGCCGGAGTTGAGCTGGATTGAGAGAGTGAAGACCAGATCTCGGTTGAGATGTAGCAAATGAGATCTGATATGTATTGGTTTGAGCAATAGCTGTCTGTACTGCGAGGGAGGGATCCGGAAGCTGATTGCGAAAGATGAAGTTATTCTGCATCTACCAAATCTGCCAAAGGATGTTAGCAATAAGTGCTAGTCCAGGTGAGTGCTGAGGTGATTTCGCCCTTTCTGTTAGCCAGGAATCTAAGCGAGTGATTGTGAGAGATGAATTCTGTAGATTGATCTGTGGGGTTGACCAAATAGCACGGGTCCATGTGCATTGAACAAAAATGTGTTCTAGGGTTTCAGTTCAATTCTATTGACATAGATGACATATAGGATCGGTGATGATATGACGTTGAAACAGATTTGCTCTGGAAGCTAGGGCATTGTGACAAATAGACCATAGGAAGGTTCTGACTTTCGTTTCTATTTTCATTGTTGGAGAAAACTCCTTTGCTGTTTTAAAGTTGACAAAATGTCTCCATCAGTCTGGTTTGAAGATTTCAAGACTCAAATGTTTAAGTCTGAAGATCTCCAGACTCTATCATCAAAGTCTGAAGACAACTAGACTCAAATTTCAAAGTCTGCCCAAGTTGACAGCTTTCTAGACCGAAGGATTACGATTCTTGTAGATAGAATTATATCTTCAATGATTCATTCCATTTTGGTTATGGAAGATCTCTAGCTGAATATAGCTTCAAACTATTCGGCTATTCTCATTAGGATCCATTTCGATTTGAATATGCTTTTGAAGTACAAGCAAACTTGGAAGGTTCTACTTATGGAAACTCAAGATCTTGATTGTATGGGCGAGCAGGATTGATGAGCTATCTTCTACATTTAATCGATAGCTCGAAGATCACCTTAATTAATTCATTCCAACGGATAGATCGGATGAACTCCTTTGGAAGGTGCCAACGGCTATGAAGGCACAAGGGAGTATTTAAAAGTGGATTCTTTGTTGTTCGGTGTGTGGGCTGATAGAAAATTTTCAAAGTCTGAATCTCTGAAGTTCTTTGTCTTCTCATTCTTTGAGCTATAATTGTGTACAAAAGAGAGAAGCATACAGTGAGGATTTGTGTGTAATAGCTAAGACTCTCTACTGAGGAAGTCTAGACTACAAACTTTACCACTCTCTTTTGATTCATAGTGAAATCCAGCCGATGGGCTGTTAGCGCGGGAGAATGGACATAGACTTGAATTAAGCCAAATCACTATAAACCTCTGTGTTCTATTCCTCTTACCTTAATCTCTTTATTTTTATTGCCGCATGACTCAATTGTTTAATTGTTTTACTTCAAGTCTTTTGTACTCTGAATTATATTTCAAAGTTGATCGAATCTTTTTAAAGTCTTTAAAGAAAATTTTAGACACCTATTCACCCCCCTTTAGGTGTATTTACTAGCCCTTTTTAAATTGGTATCAGAGCTTGTGTGCTTGATTGTTGGAAGTGTTTATACTTCTTAAGTTAAAGATCTATGGCTAGTATTTTGGCTCCAAGTTTGGTTGAAGACCAAAGCAACACCAGACCACCCTACTTCGATGGGAAGGAATATAACATATGGAAAAACAAGATGAAGGTATTCCTAAGATCAAAGGATCCTCTGGAATGGGATGTGGTAGAAAAATGAATCATTCCTAAAGCTACATCATCTACTAGAAAAGAAATAGCAGATGCAGGAGAACTGTCACAAACTAAAACAACAAAGAGATAAGCTCTTGATGCTAAAGCTATTTATTCTTTATATTGTGCTTTATCTCCTACTAAGTATAACATAACAGAATTTCATCTTGTAAAACAGTTAAAGAAGTATGGGACAGGTTGCTTGTCACCTATGAAGGAACTAATTGAGTTAAAGAAACAAAGATCAATATCCTTCTTGGACAATATGAAGCCTTCAAGATGAAGCTAGGAGAATCCATTACTGACATGTTTAGTCGTTTTAAAAAAATTGTAAATGGCTTAGCATATTAGGGATAGCCAATTTCAAGACCAATGAAGGTCAATAAGTTGCTGAGAGGACTCTCCAAAGACTGGAATCACGTGAAGACTTTTGTAAGGGAAACACAAAGGATCATGCCCTTCTCTGTAGACGAATTGGTTGGCACACTTCAATCATATGAAGTCGAGCAAATCAATGAGGAAATAGATCCCAAAGGTAAGAAATCAATTGCTTTAAAATCTAACGTTGATTCTGATGATACAGATTTAGAAAATGATTTGGATGACGAAGAGCTAGCACTTTTGATAAGAAAGTTTAGGAAGTTGAACAGGAAAGGAAAAAGGTTCAATTGGAAGAAACAGGGCAATCAAAGATTTCAAAAGAAATCAAATGAAGAAGATGAAACCAACAAGGATGTACTTTGCTTCAAATGCAAGAGAAAGGGACACATCAGACCAAACTATCCTCTGCTAAAGAAAAAGAAAGGAAAAATAGAAAAATTCAAAAAAGCTCTCAAAGCTGAAACATGGAGCGACACAGAATGCGAAGACAATGATGAAAATTATGCCAACATCTGCCTAATGGCAAAATTAGACTCAGATTCAAACTCAGACAGTGAAGTCAAGGTTAGAAATTTAAAAATTCCTACTAAAGTCTCAAAATATATCGATGAACTTTGTCTTAGCCTCAAAGCCTCTCTTAAGAGAATTTCCAAACTAAAGAAGGAGAATTCCAAATTAAGACAACAGGAAATGTCTTTATTTGAAAAAGTTGAAAACTTAAACAAATGTCTTGCTAAATCAAAAGAAAATACTTTTTTGAAAGAAGACATTTTGAATGTCACTAAAAAGTTTTCAATGGGATCTAAGAAGTCAAATAAAATTCTTTCAATCCAAAGACCTTACTATAATAAGTCTGGCTTGGGAATGACATCAGAAACCATTCCCTTGATCGATTTTCCAAAGGTAAAAGAAAGAATCAAAAATAGGCCCACAAAGTTATTTTACAAGAATCATTTTCAAAAGGCTTTTGTAAAACCTATTGGTCAAAGTGCTCTCAAGTGCTCGAAGTGTAACAGCTCAGAACACTTTGAGAAAGAATGTCCTAAAGTTTGGAAACCTGTTAAGAGGGAATGGGCAAAGACTGTGTTCGGCACTAACAATGTTGGACCCAAGAAAGTGTGAATACCAAAGAAAGCTTGAGTTCTTTATATAACTGTAGGTCACTATCAATAAGAAGATCAAATGGTACCTAGATAGTGAATGCTCAAGACACATGACAGGAGACTCAACTTGTTTTACAAATCTCTTACAAGTGAAAGGAGGAAATGTATCTTTTGGTGATAACAACAAAGGAAAAATTGTTGGATATGGAACCGTGAAGAAGGAAGTCTCACAATCAATAATGTTTCCTTAGTTTAAATTATAATCTCCTGAGTATCAATCAGCTGTGTAACACTAGATACAAGATCAATTTCCAAGAAGATACGTGTTCTAGAATCAGCAAAGATCTCTCTCAATCATTCACTGGACGAAGACATGGAAATATCTATCTTCTGGATATAAAATCTGATAGTTCTCAATACTTGATATCTATTTAAGATGAAGCTAATCTCTGGCACAGAAAGCTTGGACACATCAACATGAAGCAAATTGCAAAAAGTATCCTCCAAGAAGCTAGTTCAAGGACTACCCAACCTGAAATATCAAAAACATGATCTATGCACACTTTGCATGCTAAGAAAACAGGTTAGAAATTCCTTCAAATCAATAAATCAGGTATCTACTAAACATGTTTTGCAGCTTCTGCACATGGATCTGTTTAGACCAACTAGAACTCAAAGTATTGGTGGAAAGAGATACTGTTTAGTAATAGTAGACGACTACTCTCGTTTTACTTGGGTATTCTTTCTTTCAAGTAAGTCTGAAGCATTCTCTTACTTTTCTAAGTTTGCTAAGAAAGTTTAAAATGAAAAAGGTTATGCTATTACAAGTATTCGTACTGATCATGGAGGTGAATTTGAAAATCAAGACTTTGTTAAATTCTATGATGACTCTGATTTTCAGCATAACTTTTCATCTCCATACACTCCACAACAAAATGGAGTTATGAAAAAAAAGAATCGTTCGTTGCAAGAAATGGCAAGAACTCTTTTAATTGAAAGTAATATTTCTCCTCGTTTTTTGGCTGAAGCAATATCAACTGCTTGTTATATTATTAATAGAATTTTCTTAAGGCCAATTCTGGAGAAAACTCCTTATGAGTTGTTCAAAGGAAAGAAGCCAATTGTCTCTTACTTTCATGTATTCGGTTGCAAATATTTTATTTTAAAAAATGCAAATGATCAAACTGGTAAGTTTGAGGAAAAATCAGATGAATAGATTTTCCTTGGTTACTCAATATCAAGCAAAGCTTACAGAGTATTCAACAAGAAGACTCAAACTGTGGAAGAATCCTTGAATGTGAAGTTTCAAGACTCAATACAAAATCAGACTGATCAGACTCAACTTGAAGAATCTGAACTTGTGTAAGTTCTTACAAAATCAAAATCCCCCAAAGAAAACCAAACTTCAGAAGTTCAACAGCAGACTGAATCAGAAGCTCCAACTGAAACAGAGGATCAGCAAAATGTCAAACCAACCAGCAACTAGAAGCATAAGTCTAGTCACCCTATAGATCTCATCATTGACAGCATTGATGATTCGCACAAGATCCAAAAGGCGTGAAGAGTCTAATGCTCTAGCACTTGTTTTAGAAATAAAACCCAAAATAATAGATGAAGCCTTGATTGATGAAAGCTGGATTGAAGCTATGCAAGAAGAACTGAGACAGTTCAGCATAATAATGTTTAGGAGCTTGTTCCTAAACCAAAATGTAAGTCAATTATTGGAACTAAATGGGTTTTCAGGAACAAGATGGATGAACAAGGAAAGGTAATGAGAAACAAAGCAAGACTCGTGGCAAAAGGTTATACACAAGAAGAATGAATTAACTACAATGAGACCTACACACCAGTAGCAAGGTTAGAAGCAACCAGAATACTACTTGCTTTTACTTCTTTCAAAAATTTCAGGTTATTCCAAATGGACGTGAAGAGTGCCTTTTTAAATGGAGTTATCCAAGAGGAAGTCTCTGTGAAACAACCACCTGGTTTTGAAGATCCAAGGAAACCTAATTTTGTCTTCAAGCTAAAGAATGCATTATATGGATTAAAGCAAGTACCTCGGCCATGGTATGAAAAACTAAGTAACTTTCTAATTCAAAATGGTTTTGCTAAAGGTAAAGTAGATACTACCTTATTCATCAAAAGAGAAGGAAAAGATTTTATACTTGTTCAAATTTATGTTGATGACATACTATTTAGCTCTCCTAATGAAAATCTTTGCAAGAAATTCTTAAGATGCATGCAGGATGAATTTGAGATGAGCATGATGGGTGAGTTAAACTTCAGTCTGGGACTACAAGTTAAACAATCCAAAGAAGGAATTTTCATTCACCAAGAAAGGTATGCAAAAGATCTTATCAAAAAATATGGACTGGAAAATTGCAAAAAGACAGAAACTCCAATGTCAAGTCCTGCAAAGCTGGACAAAGATGAAGAAGGAAAACGTGTAGACCAGAAGCTATACATGAGTATAATTGGTTCACTTCTTTATCATACTGCATCTAGGCCTAATATTTTGTTTAGTGTCTGTATTTGTGTTAGATTCCAATCAAACCCTAAAGAATCTCACATGACTGCTATGAAGCGTATTATCAAATATGTTACAACTACTTCTAAGCTAGGTCTATGGTATTCTAAAGAATGAGATTTTACTCTCTTTGGATATTCAGATGCTGACTTAGCTGGCTGTAAAGTGGATAGAAAGAGTACTTCAGGTACATGTCAATTGCTTGGAAACAGGTTGGTATCTTGGTTCTCAAGAAAACAGAGTACCGTAACTCTTTCAACAGCTGAAGCAAAATATATAGCACTTGGAATTCGTTGTTATCAAATATTATGGATACAATAACAACTAAAAGACTTTGGAGTTGAAGATTCTTGCACAGAAATCAAATGGGACAATACTAGTGCCATCAATCTTACAAAGAACCCAGTTCTTCATTCAGGGGCAAAGCACATCAAAATTAAACATCATTTTATTAGAGATCATGTTTAAAATGGAGAAGTGATGATCCAGTTCGTTGACTCAAAAAATCAACTAGCGGACATATTTACAAAACCACTGGAGAAAAGCCACTTTGAATTTATTCGCTCAAGACTAAACATCATAAAGTCTAAAAGTGTTCAGACTCTAAGATAAAGTCTTGAAGAGTTCAGACTCAAACGTAAAGTCTGAAGGAGTTTTGACTTAGAGATATGTCTGTAAGTTTTTAAATATGCCAAAATAGGACTACATTTTTTTTGGTATATCAATTCCTGCTTTTTATTTATTTTCTGACACTTATAATTATGGCAGTTTTCTTTTTTCAAAAAGGCAGTTTTCGCCTTCCTTTACGACACTTTATTCTCCTCTCTTTACCTATTATATATACTTCTGGTTCGTCGTCTTCGTTTTTTACTCTCACTTTTGAAACCCTAGAATTAAAAACTTCCACTTGCGATCTCATTTATCCTTGTTTACTCCACAAAAATTTCTTATTTTTGCGGATAATCTGTCACTTTCTCCTGAAAAAGTTAGTATGTCTTCAAGAAAGTCTTCAAGGCTTGCTGGCAAGGGACCACAGAAGAGGTTTGAGGGTCCTACTCATTTTGACCTTACCGAGGAAGAAGATTCTCCTCAAAGGGATCAACCTAGTCAACAACGGCAAGAAGAAGAAGTTGTCGAAGATGTTGAACCAGTAAGAACCCTGAGACCGAAACTTGCCTATTCTCTTTATAAAAAACCGAAAGAGGGAGGAACTGAATTGAATTTGATTAACAGATTTTTAAAAGAAAGGGGTTATAGAAATGAGACAATATTTTTGCGTGAAATGGAAGAGTTAGGTGTGGCTCACAAAGGAGCAACGAAGGAAGCTTTTTAGAACATACCAAGTGATCCGCGGTTTGCTACCATAAATCAGCATTTGGATGATGATGAAAGGTTGTTTTCTCAATTTCAACCGAGAATGGGTGTGGCTCTCAACTCTGTTTGCTTTGAGGAAAACATTTTTCGCTCCAAAGAACAGGAAATAATTTACTCGAAATTGCTAAAAAGAGGGGTCATGAACCCTAGGAGTGTGGATTTCGATTTTCTTGATTCTCTTAAAGCCAATCTCCAAGAAAACTGGCTTGATTGTAGTTTGAGGCTTTTTGTACTGACTCCACAATTGCTTATCCCGAACTCACTGTGTATTTCTATTTGAATCTATCTTTTCTAAATGCGAATATATTTTCTTTTACCTTTAAGGATAGAGAGTATGTGGTAGATGTGGACACTCTGGCTAATGTAATTGGGGTGGAAAGATCGAGTTTCCAACCGATTAAAGCATCTATTGCTCATGCTACCTTGGAGCTGGTTCGTAATAGAAGCTTAGAGGGCAAGATCTCCTACACAAGGATAAGCGCCTTTAATGTACTGCTCCACAAGATTGTGATCAACTGCCTTAGACCAAAATCGACTTCCAATATAGATGTTTCAAAGACAAAAGCCAAATTGATGTTTGCTATCAATGCTGGAGTAAGATTCTCTCTCCCACACACAATCCTGTTTCATATGTACAGGACTATGATCAAGGATAAGGGTCAACTACCTTACTCTGCTCTCGTCACTTGCCTATTTAGGCATTTTAAGATTCAAATCCCTGCACCCCTGTGTTTGACAAACTCTGCTCTTATGCTCATTGGTTATAAAATCGTCATGAAGATGAAATTGAAGGAGCTCAACAAGGCTCTTGAAGAAATGAAAGAAAATTCTCCTTCCAAGACTGACAAAGACTCTGCTACTGTGAAAAGGAAAGGGAAGGAGCCCATGGTTGCCCCTGAGAAGAAAAGAAGAAGAGTCATCTTGCAGGACAAAGATGAAGATGATGAAGATGCAATGACCCTTGCAGCCTTAAGAGACTTGAAGAGTTTTGTCAGTTTTCGTGACAGGAGAGAAAAGCATGAAAGGAGAGAAGGAGAGATAAGGAGAAGAGCTGAAGAAAGAAGAGAAGAGAAAGAAACAGAAGAAGAACAAGAACAAGAACAAGAACAAGAAGAAGAAGAAGAGGGACAAGAAGAAGAAAAAGAAGAGAGAATGAGAAGAGAAGAAAGTGAGAAGGAGAAGGAAAGTGAGGCACAAGAGGAACATGAAGATTCTCTTGAGCCATCTTTTGCAGTTCCACCATCAGGAGAAGATGCTGAAAAACATCACTCGGGTTTTGTTGAAGAAGAATAAGAACATGGCGAAGAATTTACTACTCCACCTACTGGCACACAAACAAGGGGAGTTGCTGAAACTAAAGGTACTTCGTCGCCTTTCTTTACAAGTGATGTTAGTTGGTCAGCTGCAGACCCAGAGGATGTGTATGCCTCTCATTTTCCAAAAGTTGAAGCATCCTCTCCGAGTGAAGGTGAAAGGGCTAGTGAAGAACCAATGAGCTTCAAGACTCAAAGAACAGAGTCAACAGGTCCGAGTGCTGGTAATGATCAGTCGGCAGACTTTTCAAAGCTACTGGATATAATGTTGGATCTCTAGAAGCAAATGTATGTAATGGAATATGATATGAGGGATCTAAAGAAGGCTTTTTTGGCTACTTCAGTATCGATGCAGGAACAGATCAACACCCTCAAGAATCAAGTCCAGACAAATGTGAAGGGTGCAGATTTAGAATCACTGAAGGAATCGTTTGCGAGCCTTGAGAAGACTGTTAACTCTTTGGGAGAGTTTCAGCTTGTTCCAATCCCCAAGTAGCCTTGATTTCGAATTTTTTTTCATCAACTTTTTTCATCCTCTACCTTTTTGTTGTGACAAAAAGGGGGAGAAGATTGCAGATTTGATTTGATTTTTGTTAAAACTTTGACTTGGACTTTGACTAGCTTGTCGTTTGGACTTTTACTTTGATTGTTCTGGTACTGTTTTAGTACTTGCTGGTTATTGATGATTTGGTTTGGACTTTTTGACTTGTTTATGTCATAATTTTGAGGATAACTATTTTGCAGGACTAACTTGTTCTCTGTGGTTACAGAAGTGATACAACTTATCCTATTTTATTCCCCATATTATGTATAAGTATTTTTGCAGGTCAAAAGTTTTTAAATCTGCCGGGAAGTTTTGTCACCATCAAAAAGAGGGAGATTGTTAGAGAAAACTCATTTACTGTTTTGAAGTTGACAAAACGTCTCCGTCAGTCTGGTCTAAAGATTTCAAGACTCAAATGTTTAAGTCTGAAAATCTCCAGACTCTATCATTAAAGTTTGAAGATGGCTAGACTCAAATTTCAAAGTCTGCGCAAGTTGACAGCTTTCCAGATCGAAAGATTACGATTCTTGCAAATGGGATTATATCTTCGATGATTCGTTCCATTTTGGTTATGGAAGATCTCTGGCTGAATATAGCTTCAAACTATTCGGCTATTCTCATTAGGATCCATTTCGATTTGAATATCCTTTTGAAGTACAAGCAAACTTGGAAGGTTCTACTTATGGAAACTCAAGATTCTAATTGTATGAGCGAGCAGGATTGATGAGATATCTTCTACATTTAATCTACAGCTCGAAAGTTACCTTAATTGATTCATTCCAACGAAGAGATTGGATGAACTCCTTTGGAAGGTGCCAACGGCTATAAAGGCACGAGGGAGTATTTAAAGGTGGATTCTTTGTTGTTCAGTGTGTGGGCTAATAGAAAAATTTCAAAGTTTGAATCTCTGAAGTTCATTGTCTTCTCATTCTTTGAGCTATAATTGTGTACAAAAGAAAGAAGCATACAGTGAGGATTTGTGTGTAATAGCTAAAACTCTCTACTGAGGAAGTCTAGACTACAAACTGTACCAATCTCTTTTGATTCATAGTGAAATCCAACCGGTAGGCTGTTAGTGCGGGAGAGTGGACGTAGGGTTAGATTAAGCCAAACCACGATAAACCTCTGTGTTCTATTTCTCTTACCTTAATCTCTAGCAGTGAGCATGGTCCGAGTTGGGCCAGTCCACCCCCTAACCCTAAGAGCAACCCGCACAGTGTCGGTCCTTAATTTTTGGGACCAAGGACCGACCCTATTTAGCTTGGGACAGAGGACCGGACCGACCCAATGGGTTCGGTCCGGTTCCAAGGTCAACCCGGGACAACTAATAATTTTTTATTTCATTTTTTTTACTCCTTAAAAAAGTGATTGAAGACCAGATTGACCCAATGGATTCGGTCCAATTTCAAGGTCAACCCAAGACTAACCAATAATTTTTTATTTCATTTTTTGTACTCTTTAAAAGGGCAACCAAGGACCGAGGATCATACCGACTCAATGAGTTTGATGATGAGCAAGGTCAGCTAAGAAAGGCAAACGATGAGGGTTAAGTGAGGTGAGCGTCGAACAGAATAAGCATTGAATGTCGAGTGGGGAGCAACAAGCCAAGCGAACATCGAGCAACAAGCGGCCGGCACGAGTGATCCAAAGCAAGCGAGACGAGTGTCGAATGGTGAGCAGAAAAGTTTTTTTTTTTTTTTCAATTTTAACAAATTGAAGACTAAGAGGACAAATAAGACGAAAGAAAACAAATACTAGAAGAGGATGCCATAAGGTGCTTTTTTGGACGTCGTGAGGACCTCTCACAAAAACATTTTTCTCCTTCGTAAATTATAACTATTTACGCCGTAAGAGACATTAAAAACCTAAGTTATTAAATAATAATGTAAAATTACTTGAACTCCTCACTAAATAGATGTTTAATGTTATTGATGCCGTTTATTTTAAGGTTTTCTTTATATAAAAAAGTTACGAAAAATATTATATATATATATAATCAAAGTCGATCTGAGTTAGACCAACCTGGAACTCTCAGGACCGAGAACTAACCCACACAATGCTAGTCCTAAAATTCTAGGACCAAGGACCGACCCAGTTTCCCTAGGAACCGGACCAGGACCGGCAGGGTTGGGCCGGTCCAGGGTCGACCCTAGACCGATGCTCACCCCTATTAATCTCTTTATTTTTGTTGTTGCATGACTCAATTGTTTATTTGTTTTACTTCAAGTCTTTTATACTCTGAATTATATTTCAAAGTTGATTGAATCTTTTTAAAGTCTTTAAAGAAAATTTTAGACACCTATTCAACCCCCTCTAGGTGTATTTACTAGCCCTTTTTCATTCATGGCCCAAATACTTTTCCATAATACCTTCGGGTTCTAATGAGATGTTGATGCTTTGGTGTTGTTTTGATTGCTGAGTGATTGCAGTACAATATGATAGTTGCTTCTGACAGTATGTGTTCCATCTGTTGTGGCCGACCAAATCATTTTATCTTCTAAGTAAAGAGGTCTTACTGGGATAGTAAGCACTTCTGCAGTAATCTGATCTCTGAAGAACTGTTGGAGCAGAGAATGGTTCCAACTGTGGTGGATCAGATCAATAAGATCTACCACCATAACATGTTCTTCTTTAGATTTAGGTCCATGGAGAATACCCATTGGTAACCACTGATCTCCATGGATTATGATGTTGTTACCATTATTAACTGACCAGCGAATATGTGGTAGAATAGCTTCTTTACCCATAAGTATGCTCTGCCATCCCCAAGATGGTCGAGATCCTCTAATAGCAAATAGGAAATTCGTCAAGTGAAAATATAGGCCCTTAAATAACTGGCTCCATAAAGATTAAGGCTAATGTAGCAACCGCTAAGCCTGCTTTCCAAGTATCGCTCTATTAAATGCAATAAGGTCTCGGAATCCCAATCCTCCTTGATCCATTCTTTCTTTCAAAACTTCCCATTTTTGCCAATGGATACCCACTCTATTCTGATCATTTCTCCACCAAAAACAACCAATTCGTTGTTCAATAGATTTACAAACAGAAAGAGGTAACTTAAAGATAGACATTGCATAATGTGGAATAGATTGAACAACAGATTTTATGAGAATTTCCTTACCCCCTTTTGAAATAAATTTCTCTTTCCATCCCTCCAACTTGGCGTTGACTCTTCCAAGTAGCCATGAAAACATTTCCTTCTTTGATTGGCCCCATTATGCTGGTATGCCTAAGTATTTGCCATATCTTTGCAAGATAGGGGTTCGGAGTTCCCGAGACATATTTTTCTAAAGAGTAAGAGGACAGTTTTTACTGAAAATCATACCTGACTTGTTGCGATTAACTTGCTGTCCAGTAGCTGAACAATACAAATTTAAAATGTTTGCTTAGTTCTGGCACTCTTGAACACAACCAGTTAGGAAAAAAGATCGCATCATCAGCAGAAAAGAGATGGGACAGGGTAGGGCACCATCTATTCAACCGAATACCTTTAATGTGTCCTATACTTATAGCTTGAGTACTAAGAGTCGATAGAACATTAGCCATTAGGATGAAAATATAAGGTGATAAGGGGTCGCCTTGCCGGAGGCCACGAGATGGATAGAAAAAAGGCAACTGCTCCCCATTAAACTTCACACTAAAAGATATTGTGGTGATACACTGCATAATCCAGCTAACCCATCCCTAATGAAATCCCAATTTAAGGAGGTAATCATGGAGGAAATCCCATTCAACTCTGTCGTAGGCCTTTTTCATGTCTGTTTTTAGTATTGCATTGAATTTACTGATCCTCCTTCTGGATTTAAAGTAATGAAGAACCTTTTAGACGATGAAAATATTATCCTGGATCTGTCGCCCCTTCACAAAAGTTGACTGTTCTTTAGAAATCAAAATATTTAGCCAAGGTTTGAGACGGTTTGCAAGTACCTTTGAGATAACCTTATATGCAAAATTGCATAAGCTGATAGGGCAATATTGCTCGAGTTTCTCAGGTTGAGTAGTTTTGGGAATCAACGTAATAAGCGTTTGATTGAGAACTCTAGGCATTACCCTTGACGTCAAAAAATTCTGTACCAAAAGGAAAAGATCTTCCTTAACTATTTCCCAGTGTTTTTGATAAAATAAACTGTTTAATCCATCAGGGCCAGGGGCTTTTGTAGATCCCATCTGAAAGGTTGCTTGCCGAACCTCATCCATAGTAAGTGAAGTAGTCAGCTGATCATTCATTTCATAAGTGACCATCTGATTGCATTGAGCAAGCAAAGGTTCATAGTTCATATGACCATTTGTTGTATATAAACGCGAGAAGAAAGAGGTCGTCATGTCTTGAAGAATAGGTGGATCACGTATCCATTGCTAATCATCTCATTGTAGCATAGTAATTCGATTTCTCTGTCTTCGCTGAATTGTAGATGCATGGAAAAAACATGTATTTTTATCACCCCATTTCAGCCATTTAATTATGGATCGAAGAGCCCAGTACTGCTCTTCTTGTTTCCAAGTGTGACGATATTCCTCTTTTAGTTTGGATGCCTCTACTCTGTCATAATTAAAATGTGGCTGGTTCATCAAGTTCTGCAATTGATTCTGTAAGGTCAGCACCTTTTTTTGTCCATTCGAAAACTTTTTTCAGCTCGATACAGTCAGAGCTTCTGTAACTCTCCTCACTTTAGTAATAAAACAAGAGTCTAGAAGACAAGTTGTGTTCCATGCCCTAGAGATAACATCACTACAGTCCTCATCCTCAAAGAAACATCACGTTGTTTGGAATGGGCATTTTAGTAAAGAGAGAAATTACATTCTCTCAAACGAACACTCAGAAAAAGTCTCTCCCCCAAACAAAGCAACAATACGCTCCTTGGTAGAACATGATTAGGATTCTTTCTCAAACTTCAACATTGGTGTTTAATCTGTGAAAGAAAAGGTACACTCGATTCCGTAGTGTATCTTATGATTGGTGTAACATGTGTTTCCTAGGCACGCTTCTGCATTTGTCATTTTTGGAGTTCGATTGAGTATCAGATCGTCATTTTTAGGGAATCCATTTTACCCTACAGCAACTAATATAACAAGGTCACTAAGCCTTCAAGAAGGAGGCTGCATAAACTATTTCTCCTTCTTTGCCTGTTCTTTCCAAATTACTAACATTACGAACCATATGTGATTAGAATAATTGAATATGTGATTTGACTCATTAATTACTAACGCCATCGGATTTCATTCAAATCTTGCCTTTCACATTGTACTATATGTCCAGAATTTGAGTTATCAGAGCGCATCTTTTGAAACTCCAAAAGTAGAGGAAACTCCAAAAGTAGAGGAGTCCATAAGTTGAAACTCACCTTTGTCATTGTTTTTGGTCTTCTTGGAATAACTCTTGTTGTCACTTTCCTATATCTATGTTAGTTGAAAAAGAAAAAGAAAAAAAAAAAAAAAAAAAAAAGAGCCGATTTCAAGCTTCTCATATTATTCATTGTCAAATCTGTCTTATAGAATATTTCTAAAATCAACCGACGCTTTTTCTTCGACTAATTTGATTGGGGCCGCAAGATTTGGATCCATCTACAAGGGACAGCTCTAAGGGATTGAAAATTTCATTGTGATGAATGTGCTCAATTTAACACAGCATGGCGTCGTGAAAAGCTTTAAAGCTGAGTGTGAGGCTTTAAGATGTATAAAACACTGAAATTTTCTGAAAGTCTTGATAGCGTGCTTAGGCATCGATTATATATATCCACCACCGCAACAAATGCTGGATAGTGATGAGTCGCTCATCGTAGAGAAGTTAATTGAGGAAAAGGAAGGGGGAAAAAAGAAGAAACGAAAAGGGCTAAAAGAAAAAGTAAAGAGAAAAACCTGTCAACCGTTAAAATCAAAGGTATCAACATGGTTTTTTTTGTTTTTTCACGCAAATGGAGTAAATTTTAAATGTAAGTTTGCCTTTCAAACTTACAAATACCGATAGATGACATCCCACATATAATGTTAGATATAAAGGTCAAATGAGCAATATGTTCCGCTATAAAGAAGTTGTTTGGCATAACTTCCCGCAGTAACTTAGCTATGAATATGGGTGTTGTAGCTTTTAAGAGGTGCAAGTATCTTATGCAGCTTCTTGAAAACTACATCAATATATAGAAACTTTCAAGAGGCTACTTCATCCAATTTCAAGGTATTGCAATTTTTAGATAACAATGCACTTCACAACACAGCTAAGCACAACATAATAACTTTCAATCACAACGACACCAAACGGGGTGTGGTAGCCCATTATCCAATCATGCTAGGTAACAAATAGAAAAGGGAAATGATTTCAATCATCAATTCGAGGTGCAATCACACGATTGTTGTTCTGCTACATTTACACTTGTGTTTTCACTTTCAATTGAAGGCTTGACATAGAACAATAATTCATTACACTTGCACTAAATTTAAATGAAAAAAGCTCTTTGCAATCACCGGAAAATGACACTCTTAGTCAATACTAGATTTGATGTTCAGCGGAATAAGGATGTAAAGTCCCCTTTTCACTAAAATATGACTTGGGTGTTAGTTCGCTATGCGAACATGGAAAATAATGGGTGTGGAGTCATAGCACCAGACCTTTATGAAATTTGTGAACAAAAGGTAAAACAAATTAGATATGGAAAAGTGGTATGAACGTGAGAAATAATGTGAATGTGCCATCAAATGCAAGTCCTCAAACAGCAGGGATGAGTTGCTGGGAAAAAGAGGTATGAATGCATAGTCTTCAACGTTCGCACAGCTTCTAGAAAGTATAGAAGGGATTTTGAGATAGGTTCAAGGTATGCCAAAGGAATGTCAGTTGATTGATTCAATGTCACCAAAAAAAAAAAAATCAGTTAGAATTAGAATTACAACTAAAGAAAATGAACAAAAGAAACGAGAGTAAGGATTTGTATCTCGCAATGCCCCAACTAGAACGAGACAATTTTCCACGTGAAAGCACAAGGCAGAGCAATTCATAGGGCAAGGTGGGTTGATATATGGTACATCCTATTATATGAAGATTTAATTATCATATCATATACCCTATTATAATTTGTTACACAGTTAATAGTTAAAAAAAAAAAAAGCATTTTATTAAGTGCATACAAACACCTTAATACAAAAAAAACTAGTTTACCAACACATTTCATACCCTAATTGAGAAGTTATATTATGAAAGATTTTATCGCATGTGAGGTAATTTATTAAGGATAATTTGGGATTCCTAGATAAAAGAAATCTTCTCCGCGAAGATTGAACTTCATCATGGGGATGATAAGACCGTAAAACCCACGTCCGACCGACTGATCGGTGGTCCTCCGTTTTTGAGGAATTTCGAGATGCGACGCGATGGTCCCCATGAACTTCTTGGACCGAATCAACCTTCGAATTGAAAGAATTAATGTGCGATTGTGATGGCGTTGCTTTTTGCAGCACAATCTTCCGGATTCATTGCAGCTGTCATCATTAACACCAGCAATGCCTTGACTGCAAGGGAACAGTAGTGAAGTGACATTTCGCGGAATCAGTTGAAGTGGGGAGTCTAGGGTTTGCTGTCTCGAGCTAACTATTTGTCTGATCTGCATGCGGTCTGTGGTTAAGCTTCGATTGGAAGTACTGCTGGCTCAGCTCATCATGAAAAAAAATCTTACCATTGCTTGCCTAACCTACTAATCTATAATTGTACACGAAAATGAAAGGAGGAACACCAAAAAGTGACTATAACCTTCTTCCGTTTTACCAGAGTACCTATCCTTACAAAAAGTGTCCAGAAAATCCTAGATAGCACGTCACCCAAAACAATCTTTGGCATGTGGAGTATATTCCCTCCTTTCATTTTGTAGGATATTATATATAGTGATGCTTTAGCATCTGGTTGTATTCCCTTTTAGTCTAATATATTGGTAGTTTCGACCAAAAAAAAAAAAAAAAAAACAATCCTTGCCATAAAACCTAAATTTAAGTTCCACTACCAGCATCCACCGCCGGTGGCTCCACCCCCCCCCCGGCGTCTCTCACCACCTCATTGAAGACGTCCCAACCAAGCGCTCATGGAATCTCTTCATTGCAACATCGAGTGGTTTGAAGGCCATGATAGCCATGTAATGAAGGGCTAAGTCCGGATAAAATTAGTAAAATTAAGGATTTATTTTACTTAGGCTCCATTCGTTTCGCTAAAAATGTGGCGCTTCTGTAAAATGTTTTTCAGGAAGTCATTTTTAAGGAAAATAATAATATTTTCCGATATTCAGGTTGAAATTTGAAAATAAACTAGAAAATATTTTTAGCCATTCAGTGTGGAAAATTCAATTTGATTTTCTTCCGTCCACTCATTTTAATAAATCTTTATGTTCTTATTTTCTTATTTATTTTTAAAAATCAAATTTTTAATTTTTAATTTTCTTTCTACTTTTTTTCTTTTTATTTTTTGTTTTATTTTTCTTTCCCCCTCCTTCTTCTTCAACCAGTTGCCAGCCATGGCGATGGCGGGCAACCAGCCATAGGAGAGCCTCGAGCTCATCAGCCCAAGGCCTTGCCAAATCAACAAGCCTAAGCTCACTAGAGAGCAACTTGCTTGAGCTCGCCAAAGGTCAGTGAGTGTTGCACTTGAGGCTTGCCTATCACCATTGTCGGTGATCGGTCAGGAAAGAAGAAATGTGAAAAGAAAGAGAAAAATAATAAAAAAATCAAATTTTTAATACAAATAAAAATATCAATTTTTAATAAAAATTAAAAAACAATTTTAATATGAATAAAAAAAATAAAGAAGTGGAGGCTAGTAGGGGTGTGAGATAAGAAAGAGTGAGTGAAGAAAATATTTTTATTATTTGAAAAGTGAAAAATATTTTTCCTTATTTTATAAATCTTTTTTTCCTTCATGAAAAAATAATTTCCTCAATCAATTCATTTTCCGTGAAACGAACGTTGAAAAATCTGGAAAAATTTTCATTTAAATTGTTTTCCATAGAACGAATAGAGCCTTATATTCTAAATAGGGTAGGTTGAAGCATTGTTCGACTATGAAAGCGGCGTTGAGAACATGGTGGAATAACTTGGTTCATATCCAATGGGGCTATTAGAGCATTGAGAGAAATTCCTTCACTAACAATTTAGATTGCTAGTTTATGCTATAATTGTTTTTTTATACACCGTTTGGCCAGAAATTCTCTCTTGATGAAATATCTTTATCAAAAGTCGTGTTCTTCGAATTTTATTTTAAGGAGATAGGTTTTACGCCAACTCTAGAGAGGAAATTTCACGGGTGATAAGGAAATCGACAACTTAAACTCAAATGGACTATACAAACAAAAATAGTGCTAGAATTTAATTGATGATAAGGCTCAGAAAGTACAAACTTTATGACAAAACTAAGTGGAAACAAATTGTGCTGAAATTTAATCAACATCAAAGTTTGAGCACACAAAGTTAATACATCAGATCAATTGACGATGCAATACTCAAGATAAAAATATACGCTGGAATTTAATTGATGACACGAATCTAGAAATTACAGCTAAAAGCACGCCGTAATTTTATCAACAATGTGAGTCTAAGAAATAAAAGTGCAATACATGAAATTAAAGAAAACTGAAAGATAACAAATTTGTTTGATTTATGTGGGGCTCTCCGGTGGGTGAGCTATAGTGTTTATAGTGGTGGTGCCATAACCGCTTCCGGGTAGTTTTCAATGATTATATCCATGTCCTTCCATCTTCGGAAATTTTGTGTCCTTACTTTCACGATGCTGCAATCTTATGCTTGGTTGATTGCTCCTTCAATAATGCTTGCTAGTTGTTCCACAATCTCACTACTCTGTTTGCTAGTGACTTTGTACAGGTACCTATATATTGATGTTCCTTATGTCTTCAACTTTCTTAAGACATTTTGACTACTTATCAATAAACTTATTGATCCTCATTGACCATACTTCATCATGGTTCGACAACCAACTGGTGACACCCATCGACTTGCGCCAATCATCAAAACTGATTTTAATCATCGATAATGGGCCACGTGCTCGTCAATATTTAATATTCTATTCACACATCTACTTATGTCAACAAATTGGTCACTTTTCAGTGCACATATGGTGGGACGAAAGACGTCAGTCACATTTAAAAATAAATAATGGTGTACTACCAGCAATGAGAAAGCGGGGTTTTCTATATTTTTTGTTTATTGCCGTCCAAATTAATCAATTGACGAACGATGATGTACTTACTGTGCTGATACATGCTCGGCCGGTAACTAAGCACAAGTGGGCGAAACACCAGACTCATCCGTCCCAATTTTCACGTTTCTCCTTGAAAGATGCTTTTGAACAACTTCATCTAGGACGACGGCTGCAAGATGCAGCCAAAACTCGAAAAGGCAAAATACGGATTGCATGTGACGACTGAGGGAAAATACAATGAGACGTTTAGTCTATGGATTCCAGGGAGGCGGCCTCGCTGTCTTTGACTATGTTTCTGAATGATGTCACGTCAGCAAAATAAAATCTAATTAGCCAATATCCACTTGCATCACAAAAGATAAATCGTTTTTTCCTTCACCCAATCACTCTTCTCATATGTTACAAAGGTTGTTACTTAGATACAAAATTAACTAAAATTAAATATAGATATTGTCTATAGTTGGAATCCGCCAATCAAAAGGATGGTTGTAAGAAGACATGATCCAAAAATTATTATCGAAATTAAAAGTTTTGATTAGTCAAATTGTTATATTTCTATGATATGTCCATGATAGGGTGCGATTAAGGCACCGGTTAATCTTGATGTAATGTAATTGAGAAGGCACTTTTTGAAAGGGTATGGATAGTTATCTTTTTAAATGAAGTATAAATAAGATGACTTTAGAAAATAACTAACTGATGACAATAAAATGTTTTAGAAAAGAACCCTCTTCTCACTTCATCAAAGAAGAGCGAACAAAAGCAATTCTATTATTACTTTGGGAAGACAATCGACATTAACGATGTGGAACATGAATGCTTTTCTTGTGATTGTATTCAGACCATCATGATGTAGTGTCATCCATTGGTTGCTCATGATTCATCATTCGTTCTTGGGTAATTTGTTTATTGTGTTTCGTAGAGGTTAGTTGATTCTTCCGCCGATTTTCGTCCAATATTGATATCAAAGCTTGTGTTATGATTTCTACCTTATTTTTATGTCGAATATTTTCGCTTGCTATTGGATATGAGAATCAAGAGGATGAACTTCACATCGTCCGGATATTCATTACTTTTTGCAACACGAATTGTTGAACACGAACTGGAGCGAAGAATGGGTTGGAGATCACGAACGACCGTGCTCCCATCTAGATTATATTTGCTGGAAACCACTGTCAACTTCAAAGCTCAACTTGGCAACTGAGCAAACATTGCAACTAATAGACTCAATTCCTTGCCATTTGAGGAATAAAAAATAGGAAAACGCAGCATTCTATGTACTTTGATCAAAGATCTTATCATTGTAGACAAACACTAATGAAGGTAACACTTATAAAACTCAGAACACATCACAAAAACTTCACATGATCGATGAAATTAAATCAAACCGGACGAAAGCTAGGATTAAATTATATTATATCTAGGAAGAACAAGATCATAATTCATGAGTAGACAAGGCAGACCCTTGCACAAAAGAAGAGATATAAATAGGCTGTGGTGATTGGCTAGATTGACATCTTCCTCCCACTATAGACACAGAACTTGAATCCATAGCATGCAAAGTACAACTAACAGTAAGAGCCACTACAAATATAAATTCAGTAGTCAGTAAACAAAGAAGAAGGGCCAAACTAGAGCATATCAAATTAGACACCACTTTTACTATAGAAGATAGATTAGAATCAAACTGTGGCATGCGTAAATGAGATTGACCTTGTGCAATCAGGTGTCATGCTACCACTTCCAAATCCAATTTACTATAAAGAAATTTAACATAGAGTAAATGAAAACGAAGACAAACACTATCAGTGTTGAACAAAACCATTCAACTCAACACCTAATAAAATCAACTCTATTAGTCTCTGCATCAACACTTCTCTTCCCAAGGCCAAGACCCTCTGCATCAATGAGCTGCCATGCGCTTCGCCTTCTTGATCTCCACTCCGATCTTTTTTAGGTTGATCACAACCCGCCTCTTCTTCCTACTCTTGATCCTGCACGCATTGCACATAGACTACAAGATTGAAGCACAAGTCGATGGCAAGCCGTGTTTTAAAATCAAAACAGCAATCGACTTATGGACGTATCAATTATTTTAGGGGCAACTGGAATGCCTAGCCCAAGAGGTGTCTTAGAGGTCCAGCACTTGGCACATGTCTTCTTCCCCTCCGTCGAAACAATCCGCCAATCCCTGTAACAATAGCGAACCAAATCGAGTATTTCAATCGCCTGACCAATGCAAGAATCCTGAGATCTCGACGAGATAAGCTCACATGAATCCCGATCAATGTGACCACTAACCTTTTCACTAGATCCGACATTTGCGTCAACTCTCAGTAAAATCTAGTAGCTCTCCAGAGCCGGCAAAGTACAACAAACCCTAGTGATCACTAAGACACAACCCTTGGGCATCAGGATTGCAGATGAAGAAGCAACCGCATTGTGAGATCTACTCAATCGAAGTAGGAAGGAGTTGGAACAAATCAAACCCAAAATGAGGGAGGGAAAGAGGGAGAGGAGGGGGGATGAAGGTCAGTGATGATCTTGAGGAAGCTAAAAATGGAGCCAACAAGCACACATGGAGAAAGAGAGAGAGAGTGAGACTCTATGGAGAGGGGCAAATTCCACGTGGATTGTATTTTTTTTTTTTTAAACAAATATGCCAACTCAACTTATTTTTTTTAATTATAAAAGCCACGTAATCATTTTGGCCAAAATTTCTTACTTTTGGCATTGAAGTGATCGTTTTTCTCTAATTTGACACTTAAATAAGTCGGCGAAAACTTTTGGCACTAAAGTAAAAATGAGCGCCGTATATAAGTTTTAGCACTTTTGATGTCCTTCTGCCCCAAATGATCACATGACTATTATTCAAGTAATCATTTTTTTTCCCAAACTACTCAATTACTTTTTTAATTCCCTACCACTTAGAAACCCTAGACACATTATACAAACACTTAGTTCTGCCACAATCGACACGTTGCTCGATCAACCCAAACAACTAACAACCACCGCCCCCGCTCCTTGTTGCCCGTCGCCCTTAGTCACCGGCCACTGCCCTTCCCTCTTTGCTTCATTGTCCCCTACTTCTCTCTCGCCCTTATGCCTCTCTCTCTCTCTCTCTCTCTCTCTCTCTCTCTCTCTCTTCACTCTCTCATGCGTTGCTTGTGCATGGTGCAACCTTGCTAACGATTACGGCAAGGTCACTAAGCCTGTCAATGACCATAGATCGATGTCCACATGATGGTAACCTTGATCACAGCCGCCATCATCCATGGCTTCTGCGACTATTTAAAAGTCGCTAACCTTCAACATAGGTTGCGTATGCTGTGACAACCTCAAGTGTTGCATCCCTCCTTGACCAATCTAGAGAGAGAGAGAGAGATGTGTGCACGTTCTGTTGACTAATCTACAGGATAGTAGATGAGACAAGAGTTGGAGACGGCACATTTATTTGCATCCTCGGCTTCTCCCATTTAATAGGAAAGTTCATTACCGTGCGCTTTTACAGCAATTAGGACACGGGGACCATTAATGTCCTTCCTTGTGGAAATTAGGCACGATAATGACGCTTCCCTAAAATTCGAACTCTCCACGTCGAAACAAAGTCCTCCTTTTCAGTACCGGCCAATCGAAATGATTAACTTCACGTCCTGTACCGATCAACTTGCAACCGAAGTTGCCCTATAAAAGCTCCCATTTCCTCATACAGGATGATACATTGAGTTCGACGACATCCAACCGCTAGAGATGATGATAAGCCCTCGAATAGCTCCAGCGATGGCTTCCCTGATCACGCCGGTTCCAAAACCATCATTCCTCCGACCATTATCAGAAGCTTTACCTCTTTCCCCCTTATCTGCTCTCGCTCCGTCTCGTGCTGCTACTGCCTCAAACCTCCATCATTATCATAGAACCTTGAAGACCATCTTTGAAGAAGAGAATGAGGATGATGACGTCGCCGGGACTGGTCCAGCCTCATCGGGTACGTTGAGGTGGTCAGAGACGACGAGGTCGACTTGTTCACTGGAACTGAAGATGCCGTTTCTGTCGTCGCATGGCAATTATGAGTCTACTTAGGAATCTTTCTTGATGAAGTTCTCATGTCTCGACAAAAGCCTTTGTACCTCCTTGTCTCCTACTAGTGGAGAGTGAACGTTGTTCTAGGGTTAATTCTATTGAAAACTGTTTGCATCAATGGGTTTATCTGCGTACGTTTTGGAGTCTTATGATGTATATTTGGCATTATCTTTCTAATTTTCTTCAATCCGCTCTTTAGTTTTGCTTTCACATGATCCACTATACTTGTGCATGTGTTCGTGCCAACGTCGCTATTATTAGGTTTCGTTAGTTGCCGTATAGAGGAAGCAGAAGTCGATTTTTCGGGGGAAAAAAGCTTATGAAGCGTCTATTTCACATGAGTACTGTTATATTTTTGAAAAAAAAAAAAGAAGAAAAAGTTAAAAAAAAAAAAAAAAAAAAAAAAAAAAAGAAGAGAGCATTTTAAAATTTGAGCCATGTATAAGGAAGACAAACTAAAGTCGCAAGCGATAATAAAATTAATAAATTAAAAAGGGGGAGTAATGTAGATATTTCCACCCCAAAATGGCTAATCCACTTGCCAGGAGTTGAAAAGGACAAAAGTAACCCAAATGGTGGGTCCCACGAGGCCCACATTGACTTCATGTTCTCTTTCTCCCGCCACTCTCTTCTCTAGTCAAACTCTCACTCTTATCTTCCCCCCCCCACCACGACATAGCCGTCGTGATGGCCTGTGATTATGACCTGTTACCGTGGAGATGAACTATGAAAGGTCCTCATTGATTCCTCAATAGAAAGTGTCAAGTGTAGAACCTCATTTTTACCTGTGATCTTTCAAGTTTAATCATAGTTTGATCCACTTTGACCTGAGGTCAAACCTCATTGAAAACCCGATCGAACCATAACTCCTTTCCAACGATATCCAATTTGCCTCAATCTAGTGCAAACAACAATTGCCATGCTAATGTCACTCCCGAAAGACCTTTTTGATCAAGGAAGCCCATATAATCAACGAAGATTGCTTGAATAAGAATTGAATAGCAACACATTAAAGCTACGGTTTGGTTCCGCGGTTGGTTGTACAAATCTTAGATTGATAGATTAATTGATTCCATCAATTCAAAGTGGGAAAATGGTATTTCATATATTATTTCCTATATTATCCCTTCTTGTATTATATATTCACTCATGTACATGAATGAAATACACAATTGAATTCCTCAAATTCCTTCAATTTCTATCATGGTATTAGAGCTTTCTTTCTTGGCTTAACTTCCGCGATTCATAATTGCCTCCATTTTGTTTATTATTATTATTATTATTATTATTATTATTATTATTATTATTATTATTATTATTATTATTATTTTTTGTTGCAATCCTTATTCGGCAAAACAAATCACCACACGATAGGAATTCAATTTGAGATACCATGATAAAAAATCAAAGTACAAATGAGGAAGTCAACAATTCACCTCGAAATCAAGATTCAGATCAAATTGATCTGATTAAAGAAGAGAGCCCTTCCGTTCAACAGCCTGCTAAATCTGTTCCTACTCCAGTTCAAGCTTCCGGCCCAGACAAATGGCCACCAGTTAATTGGTTTCTGGTTCAAGGCCAATGGGCCACAGAACCAAGCCAAACATGGGCATAACAAGGCCCATTTGGAGAAGGACGACTGGGTTGGATGGTTCAAATCACAAACTCGAATCCACTTGATTGGGTCTTCGGACGAATCCATACCCAGTTTTCTAACCCACCTTTCTCCTCTTTGCAATTCGCAACAATGGCGGTCGCCCAACTGGCGACCCTCTCTAAACGTCGCCAATTGATGGACCAGGGTTTCGACTCATCAATCTATAGCTCACCAAACCGGATAACAACACCACTTGGGCTTCTGACTCCGGCAATCCTCGGTCATGAAGGATAAGGACGGCTTTCTTGATGGAGCTATCCCTTTCTGATCAATGACCAACTATAATGACATTGGCACAAGTGCAACCAACTCGTTTGCACATGGATTGGAATTGTGTAGCTCTCGAGGTCGTGGCCGGACTCGCACTAACTGAAGACTCAAAGGCAACATGAGATAATATCCATAAAATGTATAGGAAACTAGATCAAGTCAGGATTTTCTCATTCACTTAAGCCTTGTTAGAATTCAAGCAAGGGAACATTTCAGTCACCGCTTGCTTCTGCTGACTCTCGGCTTTGTGGAACAAGCTCAAGGCGGCCAAGCAACAACTAGAATGGCTCGAGACCACCTTGAAGCAATATTGGGCTATCAAAGAACATGAAAAAATGACTTTCTCTTGATTTTAAACGAAACTTAATCGAATTTCAGCTCGCAAATCTTCACCATGGGACCAATTCTGCCAATCGGCCAAATCTATTAACTTGCCATCTAAGAGGAGAAACCAACGCCTAATGATGGCCGAGTATGTGCGGGTGGGTGAGAGCACGATGATCACCATTCTAGTGAACTCATTGCATCGAACACCCAATGGCTACAAATACCCATCGTGCAGTGCCAGAGTTTTGATGGGAGGAAGAAAATGACTTTACAAGGTCTGCTTTGGACGGTCTAGATCAAAAGCTGAGATCCAATGGCTCTTATTCATCCATTCAAGGGACTAAATCGAGTGGTCCACATCCTGCCACGTCAGTGCCAACATTTATGGCACCTAACGGCTCATAAGATGCCATATCATCTCAAAAGAGGGAGGGTAGAATTCTAAAACAAAAGGTAAACTCTATGAATATTGAAATCCCCACACTATACTATTGATACATGCTAGAAATTACATGGAAGACCAAATGATAAAGAAAAAAAAGAAAAAAAAAAAAAAGGATTCTCTTCTTATTAGGTCTCAGCACAAGGTACTAGGAGTATCAATAAGACTACAAGTTTCTTAGATGCTTTTTTGTGCAAGACAAACTTCATTTCAGTTGATGAATTGATAATTAATTCTAGTGCTAGCAACCACATAATATGCAAGGAGAAATTTTTTTCTCATATTGACACAAAATCTCATTCCCCCATGTCAGAATGTCCTTCCCATAAGCATTTGGATCATAGTGTCTGTTTTCCTCACCCCAAATGTCCAATTTGTCCTTTGCCAAAACAATCACGAACATTATTCTCAATCAGTATATCTTGAGCTATTAGTGCTTTTTCATACACGTTAATATCTTGGGTCCCTATCATACTCTACATTGCGATGGAGCTCATTTCTTTCTCGCTATTATAGATGATTATACTATTGCTAGATGAGTTTTTCTCATGCAAGCAAAGAGTCAGACTTTTTCTCATTTATCAATTTTTTTTACCCTAATAAATAATTAATTCAACAAATCTATCTTACACATTCATACAAATAATGGTTGCGAGTTCTTCACTACTAAGTGTAAGTCTTTTTTCTCCTCTCATGGGATTCTCCAAGGAAGTTCTTGTACATACACTCCTTAGCAAAATGGGATTGTTGAGTGCAAGCACCATCATCTCTTACAAGTAGTTTGAGCTCTTAAGTACCAAGTGTTAGCTCCTGAATTTTTTGGGGAAATTGTTTGGTTACAACAACTTATTTAATCAATAATATGCCAACTAGAGTACTTGAAGGTTGAACTCCTTTTGAGATGTGTTTTGGGAAACAACCTAAGATTGATCACTTAAGAATCTTTGGCAGTTTGTGTTATACAAGTATTGTAAAACCTCAGGACAAAGTAGGACCCCATGTTGTCTAGTGCATTTTCATGGGATATCCTATTTTATATAAATGTTATAGAGTCATGGAGACGTCTACAGTTCGCTTCTTGGTAAGCATAGATATTGTTTTTCACGAAGATATATTTCCATTTTAGGAGATGACATCTTCTTCTCAATCACCCGATTCAATATCATATCATCGTCCATTCTTATCAGAGGAGGATTTATCTTTGAGTCCACAATACATTTTTGTTGCACCATATCCATAATATTCTCGACCAGTGATGTCATCAGTAGCATCTCCATAGTTTATTTCTAATGAATCTTCGTCACCCATTCGTGAACTATCTATTGAGCAACCTCGGTGTTCTAGTTGTTGTGTTCACCTGCGCCGCACCCCCCCCTGGCCCCCCCAAAAAAAAGGACCAATGACTACATATGTCCCACAATATTATTTGTTAATTTGTGTTGATAATATACTCATCATGGGAATGATGAATCTGCTATTAAAAGGTTTAAAAAATGTCTGTAGTCCACTTTTCACATTAAAGATTTTGGACCTCTCAAATATTTTATTGGCATTGAGATTGCTCAACCAGACAAGGGAATCTACCTCGGCTATTGAAAATCATATCAGAAGTAGGATTATTAGTGTGTAAGCCAGCTATTGTTTCGATTAAGAAAAATACCAAATTGGCAACGCTTGAATATGATGCAAGTCCATCATCATCATCAAATGATGATTTACTACTTAGAGATCCATCAAGTATCAGTGACTTGTGGGAAAATTGATTTATCTCACCATGACTAGACTTGATAAATGCCATGCAGTGCAGATGTTCAATCAATTTATGCATAGCCCAAAGTAGTCCCATGTGAATGCAGCATTGAAAGTTGTGAAATATTTGAAAGGGTGTCCAAGACATGGAATTCTATGTCTCGAGATTGTGACATGAAGATGACAGCTTATTGCGACACGGACTATGCTACATGTCTAATGACTCAAAGATCCATCATTGGTTTTTGCATTAAGTTAGGAAGATTCTTGATTTCATAGAAGACGAAGAAACAGTCAATTGTTTCCTTATCATCAGCTAAATCAAAATATCGAGTTATGGCAAAGATCATTTGTGAAGTAGCCTAATTTGGGATTTACCTTCTGACCTTGAAGCACAAGTGGATGGGTCAACCATATTGTTTTGCGACATTGATGCTACACTCAAACTTGTGGCAAACCCAATCTTTCATGAAAAGACAAAACACATAGAAGTCGACATTCATTTACTCAAGATAAAATCCAAGAAGGGATAATTGCAACAAGAGGAATTGAAATTATTGTACAACATATGGATATTTTCACCAAACTATTATATCAAAGACAACACACGTATCTATTGAGTAAGCTAGGTGTCTTCGATATATACAAGCCGTTAACTTGAGGGGGAGTGTTGAAGATACAATTTGGTTCCATGGTGGATAGATTGATAGATTAATTGATTCAATCAATTCAAAGTAGGAAAATAGTATCTCGTATATTATTTCCTATATTCTACCTTCTTGTATTATATATACACTCACATACATGAATGAAATACACAATAGAATTCCTCAAATTCCTTCAATATCTGTCACAACCCAATGATCAAGAATACAAAACTGGATCAGAAAGACGACAGAGTGATTGCCCCGATCACCTATGGCTTTAAATCCATACGTGCGTTCCTTTTGGGCCTTCGATCCTTCCGCCAAAGGATGCCATTTTGCTTGACAACCCTAATCAGCCGAACACTTCATCCCTGGAGGAAGGCCATCAGATAGAGGAATGTCTGCACTTGATTTAGAAGATTTCCAGCTAGTACGTTTTCCTAAGGGAAAAGTTATAAGTGATCGTCAGCTCCAAAGAACCAGGGTGCATTTTGCTTTAAACTTTTGTATCCCAATCGACGGATGTCATGCAACAATCCGATTCTTCGGGCATAGGAAGTTCGGGAATGATCAACAACTCAGATACCTTCTGGCAGGTCCTTTTTAAGCGACACGAGACCCCTCGTCTTTAGATTTCTCTGTCGGAAGGACCTTTCATTAGCAGTGCAATTTGAAAGTTTGAACGAGGTGATCGTCAAGAACGCATCGGAAACCAGAGTGTCAATTCTTGATAAGGTAGACGTTTCCTATAGAAAAGTCATGAGATGGTGTTTTTGCCAATCTTGGGCGATCTGGGGTGAAAGTATTGAAAAATCTTCTATCCTTGAGACTTGAAACTTCGTACATGCCCATGTTTCGCATGACTTTTATGCATGAAACTTTTTGGAGTTTATTAAAGCTGATTCTCCACTCTTATGTATCCAAGTTCTATGAAAATAGTATCTTTAGAGTTATAGAAGCGACAATAGTAATGAAATGTTAGAGAAATACCACTTGAAAAATAAAATATATCACTTGGAAAATAACTGAATATTTTGAGTTCATTTGCTTTATATATAAATTCAATATAAATTTACCAAACACCTCCTCCGTCATATTTTACAAATGGAATATATCAGGAAGCATTTATACTTATTTCTGGTCAATCGTTTGGTCATTTTCTTTTTGGTAATTATTATCCTTTGAGTACATGTTGTGTTTGATCGAATCAATGTGAATTTATTCTCTATGGGGTACTGTAAGTGTGTCAGTCAATTTTCTTTCCATTTTATTCTGTAAATGAATCACATCACGTATCATGTATTGAGATGTAATTACTTTCTCATTATTGTAGAGTACTAAATAGACGGTAATTTCTCTAACTATGTTAATATTTCAGAAGAAAAATTCTCTTGAATCTTTTAAAATTTCTGTATTTCATAGGTCAGGTTCTCTACTTATTGTCAAGAGATTTTCCTCTAAACTTTTACTTTTTCTTGGCAAAACTCTTAAATGCCATTTGGAGAAGAAACGACTCCCTCCATTAAAATGTAACGCATGTAATGCGCAAAAATCACTTTTATTATGATATGTTAGATATTAGATTAGATGTCCTACCACCAAAATGGCCTAATGATGGTAGCCTAATAATTCTCTCACAAGTGTCAGATGGGATTGGTTAATTCACAAAAGAGTCATTCGAAAGGACTAATTAATAGTACATGAAAGAACTTGAAGGCAAAGAAATGAACAATTGGGCCTTCTAAGGGGAAAAGGACGTTCCAGTTAAAAAAAAAGGAAAAATAAAAAAGATTTTACAATGTCCAAGAGGCACTTGTAAAATATGATAGAGAAATTATCATTTTCAAAACACTGTTTTTCTCGTGTTATCCATGATCAATGCGTTAAAAATAAGAGTCTTTCTTTATTAAGTATTATGGCGCTTTTGTTAACGAGACTAGCCACAACCATTTTAAATGTGTTTTTTTTTTTTTTTTTTTTTGCAACTTCCTCAGCTAGGTATAACTTAGTCAATTCACAAAAATCTTATGTTGATTCATTTGAATGCTCAACTGTTCTTTTTACTTATAAAACAATCTAAACATTCTGATACCAAAACTAACAGAATGATCCGCAGATCATGGGGAAACATACTAGAGCAGGAGTACCTGAAGACAAAGAATAATTAACTTAAAGAATGCCAATAAACAAAATCATTTCCATATTTTATTGCATAGTAGTCATTACACTTCATGATATAACAACATTTCGGATTCCACAATGCCAACCCGAGTACAATGACAAGCCCATCTATAGAAAAATCTGTGCCTTTGAAATTGGCAAAACCCCTAATTGACACGCTAAAGCTATTTTATAAGTCTCCTTTCACCTTACTTGTGATTCTCGAGCAAGGCATTTCTATACAATAGAAAATAGGAGATCAAAGAGAAGAGCACCGGAAGAACAAACAACATCCGCTTGTTCACGACGAGCCGGAATTCCTCAGACCCTTCTTCCAAAATGGTCTCTAACCTGGGAGAACTGGATGATCTCCGATATGACAAGAGAAGCGTCGGAGCCACCTCACCCCAGTTGTTCACATTTCTCATATCGTTCGCCATAGTGAAAATCTCCCCGTCTCTTCGCCTAATGATTGAGTACTTTGAGCTTAGGAAGAAGAAGAATTCAATGATTAGACAAGAGATAGAGATGGAGAACCTACCGAAAGATGGAAGATTGATAGACCCTTATATTAATTGGAGAAGTGGCTAATTAGAGAAAAGGACAACAAGATCAGCCTCGAAATGTGCTGGAAGTCGGTTGGCAATGGAGCTGGCCATGTCTATTTTAAGAGCAAAAACGAAGACGATTTCCTATTTTTTTTTTTTCCCTTTCCTAGAAATACACAGAGTTGGTTGGCGTTGGACATCTTGGCCAACGATGTTTTTCGTAATTGACGGTTGTTTCATCTAAGTATTCTAAAGATGGCACGCAACAAGACAACAACGCATATATGGCTCCAAAGTTATTAGCCAACGAGGTGAACCAAAACAGTCAAATTGTGGTTATTTAGGTGGATCAATTTACTATTTCTGTGTAGCAAGGATCATGATGTATCTGCAATGGGATTGCTCTGCTCAACCCCCTCTATAACAAAGAGGGCTTTGTGAATTGCATGAGGTAAAACAATTTATTAGGGTAAACTACAACATAATTCCAAAATCTTATGTATCAAGAAAGCAACTGAGCTATGAACTTCTCAATTGATTTAACCAAGTCTTAAATCTTTACCAAAAAATTCAATCGAATTCTAAATATTTCAATAAGCTCAATTAAGTCCTAAATCTTTACTAAAAAGAAGTACAATTACGTTCCAAAATTTATATTAGAAAGTGCAAAGATGTAATGTAGGCAATAAGACACAGAGTTTAGGCATTAATTTTTGGTGTTTTTCATCGAAATGACTTCACTATGATTTTAGAAGAAGGCTTACGATATAACTGAACTAGTTGAAATGATAATGATTTTATTGCATTCCCTGCGTAAGGTTGACTCTCGGTGTCTTCCCTACTCAATAAGGTACATAGTGGAGGTCAAACTTATTGCCAATTAGATGAATTACCTTTTATATAGATTGGTAGCATCATTCAACAACATCATTTTTAAGTAGATACCGTGCAACATGCGGGTTTAACAACTAGTTGAAAAGATGAAAAAGAAAAGCATATCCGCTCGCCTCGAGTCTGCAACTGTGATTCTCATCATCAGGTTTTCGAAAAACTCATTCGATAGTCTAGAATTACAAACAGGCTTTCTTTTTGCTCTAAACTTAGACGATGAAGTTGGTTAGAATTCGTACCATTTACATATGAATCCTATAACCTTCTGCAGCTTCGATGATGAGAGAGCTGGACAACTTTGTCAAGATATCTAGGTTCGATTTGTTAAGTGACATTTTACATACATCTGTGGTGGAGAGTGACATGAATGGCTTAGTTGCTAGACCAAAAGTTCAATTAACTTGAATTCTGCATGCTCTTTATTATTTCAGTTGTGACTTTGCATGTACATTCAATTGTGATCGCAATTTGTTGTATCAAAAATGAAATTGGGGCGCATACAAGGGAGTTAATAATTCTTTTTTTTTTTTGTCAATCCTATTATGTTCCTACTCTAACACTCACTCTCAGACTTTGCCCTGCCTCTTGTAGGGCGTAGGAGTTGAAACCCACTCCTGAATCTTACTCGTTCCCATCCCATCCTCTTGAAAATGTGGAGATTCGAACCCCAGGGAGTTAATAATTCATTTAGTTCAAAAAAACTCCAAATAAGAATTACATTAAATAAATTATATATCTTAAGTTAAAAAAGTTAATTGAAAAAAAGAAATCAAAATAGATTACTCACTATTTCACTAAAGTGTTTGGTATATTTTCTGCTTTTAATTATAAGAATTTAAACAGAATATAAACGGGTTACATTACTTAAATTTTATAATAAAATCATTAAATTGAAAAAAAATAAAAATCACTAATTCTTTAGAACTGTTATCTATTTCTTTAATTTTATCTAATTAAGTCTTTCTACTACATACAAACCTTCTAATCAAATCCCTCTAGCATCAAATCTAGCCAAATCCAGCTAACGTGACCATCAAACAATGTCAGAGTATAATGTGCATAAAATTTTCTTAGAGTGTATATGCACAATGGATAATAAATGAATGACCTTTGCACTTTCACATTTTATTTTTTATGTTATTATGTTTTAAGTTTTTCCGCTCATTTTTTATCCACGCGGGCTTCCATGTAGACCAGATTGTCATATTTCAAAGTGTCTGACGACCGAAACAGTTGGATTTGTCCAGACCTGGTGCCAAAAAAAGGTGTGTAAGTTAAAATATTTGGTTAGACAAATAAAAATTTAGGACCCGGTTACTAAATGCGTGAAAAGTACTGAACGAAAAGTAGAAGAACTCCTAAAAATGTTTCCATATGACAGTAAAAAATAATCTTATGTAAATGAGTGATCCATCATAATGCCATCGTCCCCATTGAAGAAAGAGACGAGAAGGACATGAGCTGGAAATAATTCTTGGAGATCTGTCATTACTCGAGATGTTAACCCTTGCTTAACTAGACACCCAGTCATAAGTATATCTTTACCACATCAGTCAATTCATCATGGGTGTCATTTATATCGGTGAGAATAAGTACATTTTGATAATAGAATAGTCCTTTTCCCTTTTCACATAAAACTATTTTTTCTTTACATGAGCAGGAGAAAAAGAATCAGGTCATTGGAAGGTATGGCCCAAACAATGTCGAATAGTTGTCACGTTTCTAATTATCATGCCATGTTGCCGTGATATTCAGTCGTGCCGAGATCCAGACAATCATTTTATGATATGGAAAGAGAGACACATTCGTCCGTCGGTCGTAAGGGTGTGAGCAGCGGTGGTAGCCATCATCTTCGGTATCATGAAGGCGCTGCTGTCAGCAGTGGAAAGAGATGCGGTCGTGTTTTAAACTGGGAAAAGTACTAAAAAGGTCATAAACATATTGTATTGATATCAATTCAGTCATAAACTTTTTAATTGGACCAATGCAGTCCTAAACATTTTAATATTGGTATTAATTCTGTCCATCTGGCCAATTTTGACCGGTTGACGCTGACATGGACGTTAGCCGGATGCTAACGTAGCAATTTTTATGATTTTTTATTATTTTTTCGAATTTTTTGTTAATTTTTTTCTTTTTTCTTTTCTTTTTCTTTTTCTTTTCTCCCTTCTTTCTCCTTGGACTGTTCTGGCGGTGGCCAATGAGGGCCGCAAAGCCCTCGCCTACCGCCGGTGAGGGTTGCGGCCCTCGCTCGGCCTCTCCCAGGGCCATTGGCGAGGCGGCTTCCCCCGAATCTAGACAAGGCCAACCTCACCCTAGCCTTACCGCGGATGAGGCTAGCCTCACCCATATTTGAGCTAAGTCGCCTCGCCCGTGGCCCTGGGCGAGGTCGAGCGAGAGCCGCGACCCTTGCTGATTACTAGCGAGGGCTTAGTGGCCCTCGCCTCCACCTTGGCGATGGCCACCATGGCCTCACCAGCTGCGGGCAAAGCAACCTTTGCCTGTGGCAAGGCTGGCCTCGCCTGCAGCCCTGGGAGAGGCCAAGCGAGGGCTGCAACCCTCACTGGCGACAAGCGAGGGCTTCGCGGTCCTCACCTAATGGCCGTCAAGCCTCACCGGAGGCTCGCCAGCCACTATTGGAACAGTCCAAGGAGGAAGGAGGGAGAAAAGAAAACGAAAAAGAAAGAAAAAATTAATAAAAATTTTGAAAAAATCATAAAAATTGTCACATCAGCGTCCGGCCATCGACCGACGTCTACGTTATTGCCAACTAGTCAAAATTGGCTGGATAGACTGAATTGGTACAAATATTAAAATGTTTAGGACTAAATTGGTTTAATTGAAAAGTTTAGCATTGAATTGGTACCAATACAATAGATTTAGAACTTTTTTTATACTTTTCCCTTTCAAACTAGAGAGATGGCCGGAAAGGAAAAAAAAAATATTCAGTGGTATATGCGTGCCACGTGGTGGGAACGTCTTCTGACGTATGTAGGAACCAACAAACACATTTGCCACGTATCAATATGTTTATCGGAGCTTTATGCAAAGTTGAGCTAATCGAGACCAACCCTGCTTTTTACCATAAGATTCCCCATCTCTCTCTTACAAACAGGAGTGACAAAAAGACTATATAAGTACTGCCGTCTAATGAAGCCAAAAGCGAAACAAGCCACAGGGGTGGGTTGTTGGGAATATTTATAATATATAGCTGATGTATTAACAATGTATTAGGTACGATTCCATTCAGAAACGCGCCACGAGGGTATGTTATAACCAAGAAATGTACAATTTGACGTGGCACGCGTCACCTCCCTCTGCATATCAAGTTCTATATAAGCTGATCACTGGGCAGTAGTGTTTCTATTCACCACAATCATCTCAACCTTGCAAAAGAAACAGCAAATGATGGAGCTTTCAAAAAGATATGGCGTCTTCTTGCTCCTTACCTGTCTCTTTCTCTCACTCGCCTCACAACTTTCCCTAGCTAGGCCTTCCAGAAAACTCAAACCGTGCAAGCACATCGTGCTTTACATGCATGACATAAACTTCAATGGCAATAACTCGGCCAACGCGACCGGGGCTGCTGCAACGAGTCCGGTTGGGCTTGGGCCTTTTAACTTTGGTCAGGTGTCCATATTCGATGACCCCATGACCAAAGACCAGAACCTGCATTCTCCCCCGGCGGCCCGGGCTCAGGGTTTCTATTTTTACGATATGAAGACTGCTCCGAGCGCCTGGTTCGCCTTTTCCTTGGTGTTCAACTCGACCAAGTATAAGGGCACTATAAACGTCATGGGGTCCGATTTTATTCCCGCAAAGACTAGGTATCTCTCGGTTGTTGGCGGAACTGGAGATTTCTTCATGACTAGAGGGATTGTTGAGTTTCAGACAGGTGGTTTTGTTCTATATGAGTATTTTCGATTGAAGATGGATGTTAAGTTGTACGAGTGCTATTAGGAACTGAAACAAGTCTCTAGTCACGGGTTCTTTGGAGTTTTAGGATTTTGGAGAACGTGCATGGCTAGGGTTTAGGAATAGCAGAGGATGTCTTTTCAAGTTCCCATGTTGGTCGCTAGCTATCTAAGGTAGTGCTTGTCAAATTGCCATCTTCAGATATATGATGTAATAAAGATGCTTCCAATGGTCTCCCATTTAACTCGATGTCCTTGTTCTGTCACCATCCATTTTACGTTAGATACAAAACTCGTTTACAAAATTGATTTGTTCGATGCGATATATTTTGTGGGGTATTTAAGTGTGTTGTTTATGTCTGTGATGCTCCCGAAAAAGTTATTTGAGTTAGTTTGCACCTAAATCTATAAAATAATTTCTCTAATCCTTAGTTTTTTTTACCTTTTGAGAAAATTATAGGTAAGATCCCGAAACTTGCCATGATAATACACTTGAGTGAAATAACTACACCGTAAGTTTACTGAATGGCTCGAAAAAGATAATGATTTGTTTTAGTGGAATATTATCAAAGCATGGTTTTACGCTCTCCTGAGTTATTGTCTTTATTGATTTAGAAATGTGACAAATGGTTCTTTGGACCGCCCTACCGGAAGGGAATATGAACTTTATTAAAAATAGTGTCTTCCAAGAGAAGTAAAAAAAAAAGCATATTGGCCTAATAATATCTTATAGATAAAGGCATAGTTGATTTGGAGGAATTTTGAGGGTAGAATTGCGTTCGCGATAAATCTCTTGATTTCATATATCTAGCCAAACAATTGGATTGAACAGTGAAAGGATGCTTTAACTGCTCGGGTCGACCCAAAACATCTTGACAAGCCCATTAGAGGAGATAACTTGATCAAAAGGTTGTGGGAATATTTTTTAGAGATTGAAGCCCATTCATCACGTTGTTTCAATAGCCTTTAAATTATAAAAATTATCCACGTCAACGCTAACCATATTAAGTAAGACGGCTAACTTGACTAGACCATCGCGTTAGTGATTTCCGATCAAATTTGTTGGAAGTACTAAATTGATAAATCATTAAAAGATTTAGGACTATATTAACAAATTATCAAAATATTTAGAGCTAGATTAGCATAATTAAAAATTTTAAGACCAAGTTGGCAAATTTTCAAAATGTTTATGATTAAATTGACAAAATTAAAAAGGCTTTTGACTGAGTTGGCTACCATACAATAAGTTTAGAACCATTTGACGATTTTCTAGATAAAATATATCAGTTCGAAAGAAGCAAGGTAAATTGTATAAAGGAGCTTCTACTATTTTTTTTTTTTTTTTTTTTTCAGATCCTGCTAAAAGGTGAAGGAAATCAATATGTAACATATTAGTTAAAAAGAAGTAAGATAAACCATGGGAACAACGAAGCGATGAAAGCTTGACATTTTGCACCGTTCTTCGACTCCTCTCGCTCTTGACCGATAGTTTCTTTCATTACTAGTCAGTGTTTGCCAATGGTCGATGACCCCTAGCTTCACAAAAGAGACTAGAAAGTGAGGGATATGGAGATGATATATATTGTCAAAAAGAAGTTTTCAACACGGTAAACCGAGTAAACGAGTTTATACTAATCTTTTCATGTCCTACTAGAAGGTGAAGGAAATGAAGATGATGTATATTATTGAAAAGAAGTAAGATGAACCATTTGAACGACACGGCTGTGAAAGATCGACGTTCTGCGCCACTATTCTTCAACCACTCTCACTCTCCACCAATATTCTCTTGTTTCTAATCGATGTTCAACATCCAGAAAAATTATTAAATCAATCCTAGACAATTCAATTTGTTGAATTAGTTCTAAATCTTTTCAAGAAATTCCAATTTAGTTTTGGTTAATTTCAGCGTGAAAATGCTAATCTAGCAATTTAGTTATCGCTGGCCGTCTTATGTGACGCAACATGGCACATCTTTAATGTGGACAATTTCAAGTAAAACAACGTCGTTATCCTTAATTTTTAAAATTCTCCTTTTTTTTCCTTGTCACTGTACATTTTTCTCTCTCCCGCCCTCTTCCTTTCTATTTCTAAATGTCAAAGGTGTGCTCCACTCACGACCATCGTCGCCATTATCGAGAGAGAGAGAGAGAGAGAGAGAGAGAGAGAGAGAGGAGGCGAGCGACAACACTTGATAGAGAGAAAGGGAAAAAAATGAAAAGTAATGAAAAGTTAAAAAAAAAAAAAAAATCTGGAAATTTTGAAAAAATTAAGCAAATGGAGTCATTTCACTTAAGTTTTTTCCATGTCAGACGTCAGGCGTCCAATGAAGAATGGTCAACTAGGGCTAGACCTCCACAATAGCATTTCTAGACGAAAATCACTCAAAAAAAAAAAAAAAAAAATGAAATTTTATTTTATGGCTGATGACTATATTGACAAAATTAAAATATTTATGATTGAATAAGCATTCGTATAATAGGGTTGGAACTAATTTGATAGTTGTCCCTCCATTGACAGCTCACATCACAAAAAAGATCCACATGTTAAAGAATATATGAACCCTAAACAGGGGATTTGGATACTTTGACACCCTCTTTTACATACAAGCCATATTAAAAAGGACACATGATTTGATGAACGGGAGATCGCATGGTAAAATGAACTGGGCAAGAAGCTAACTCTAATTTATGTTAGAATGTCCAACCTAAAATCTTATAATTTATAGTAGAGAGCAAGCACATGTTGTAGAGTTTGGGCAAACGTAGTTTTCATTGATGAAGTAATTTACAATATGTATCTAGGGTTAAGAGTTAAAACAATACAATAATGATTATGCCCTTTAGTATAAACCTAATTTATCAATACTTCCCCTCAAGCTGGTGAATGTAAACATGTCAATAACTTGTTCTTAAAATTGCAAAATAAATCACATGCGACCGATCTCATGAACATGTCCACAAGTTGGGAGTGACTACAAATATGAAGAATACGCAAAGTGTCATCTTGAATTTTGTCACGAACCAAGTGACAGTCAATCTCGATGTGTTTGGTGTGTTCGTGGAAGACAGGATTAGTGGCGATGTTGATGGCTGCTTTATGATCACAAAATAGATTAGCAGTGGTAGTGTTGACATGGAGATCTGAGAGAAGCATGTGAAGCCATGTGATTTCACACACAATAGACACCATAGCATGGTATTTAGCTTTTGTTGAGGAACGGGCAACAATAGTTTGTTTCTTGGAATGCCATGAGATAGGACAAGAACCAAGAAACATGCAATAGCCAAAAACAAATCATCATGATACAGAACAAGATACCCAATCAAAATCTATATAACCATGAAGATGAACCGATGGGAAAAACAAACAAATGCCTGGATCATGCCTGAGATATCGCACAATGTGAAGGGCGGCATTCCAATCATCTTCATTAGGAGAGTGTATAAATTGACTAAGATGTTGCACTGTAAAGAGTAAATCTGGACGAGTTATTGTAAGATATAATAATCTACTAATAAGTCATCAATATAAACTTGGATCCCTAAGAGTTGGGGAGGAGTCCGAAAATTGTATATTGGGTTCCATCAAGGTATCAATAGGATGTCCTCCAAGAAGACTAATGTCAGAGAAATAATCAAGAGCGTATTTCATTTGTGACAAGAAAATTCCAAACTTGGAACAAGAAACTTCGCCCAAGAAGTATTTGAGAGTACCCAAGTCCTTAATGCAAAATTGTATGTCAAGAAATCGCTTGAGAAGTTGAACCATAACTTCATCATCACCCGTGATAACCAAATCATCAACATAAACAAGGACAATGGTCAAGAGAGAGCCACGGAACCAATGTAAAAAGTGAATAGTCTATCTTGGACTGTTGAAAACCAACATCAAGCAATGCTAAAGAGGATTTAGCAAACCATTGCCTCAATGTCTATTTAAGACCATAGAGTGATTTCTTAAGCCGACAGACTAAATTTTCCCCTTTCCTATGAAAATCGGTGGAAATCTCATGTAAACCTCTTCGTCAAGATCACCGTGCAAAAAAGCGTTATTCGCATCTAATTAGTAAAAAGGCCAATGACAAATTGAAGCAAGAGCTAATAAAGTACGAATGGCTACCATTTTAGCAATGGGTGCAAAGGTATCATGGTAATCAATCCCCTCCGTTTGAGTGTAACCCTTTGCAACAAGATGAACCTTGTAGTGCTCAATGATGCCATCAAAATTATATTTGATTCAGTAAACCCATTTACATCCAATGGGGTGTTTGTCAGGAGGAAGAGGAATAATTTTTCAAGTGTCATTCTATTCAAGGGCATAAATCTCAAAGGACATCACCTCCCACCACTCAGGAGAACGCAGCGTCAAAATTCTCAGGTTCTTGCTCCACGGATATAGAGGCTAAAAAAGCACAGTGAGTGGGTGAAAAACACGAGTATGATAAACAGTTGGATAAAAGGTAACAAGTACATGATTTAATTTCCTTAGAGTCAAAAGAGGATTGATCAGAGACCACAATAGCGTAGTGGTAGTCCCAAAGATATCCCAGTAGATGGCATGGCCGAGATGGCCGAGACATAACTTTGAGTTCAGTGGGTGATGTTGCAGCCATGGGTGCAGGAGGCTAAGGAGGTAAGGTTGGTGTAAGTACCTGGGTGAAGGGAGGAGGGGATGTTTCACCAAGGTCGGGTAAATGTAATGAAATTACCGAGGTCAGTTTAGTTGTGATATGTTTGATGGTTTAATAGAAAGGAAAATCTTGTTCACAGAAAATGACGTCATGACTAGTACAAGTTGTTTGATCTTATAGGATATAGAGACGATAACCTTTGTGATTAGAACACATTGGTGAGATCGGGGGTCAAATTTATCGGAGTGAAGATGGCCAGTAGAAGCGTAGCACAAATAGCCAAAGACAAAAGGATGAGAATAGGAAGGTGGTTTGTCATAGAAAAGGTCATATGGAGTTTTATTGTGTAGGAAATGACTAGGTAGTTTATTTATGAGATGAGTAGTAGTTAAGACACAATCCCCCCAAAAATCAAGAGGCATTCCAAAATGAAAAGGCAAAGCACAAGCAATATTGAGCAAGTGACTGTGCTTACGCACAACAACTCCATTTTGTTGAGGAGTGTGAGGGCAACTACGCTGGTGATGAACATTGTGGGCGCAAAAAAACTCTTGTAAATGAGAGAAAAGGAATTCAGTTCCATTATCAGAGTGAATATTTTGGACTTTGGATTGAAATTGAGTCTCAACAAAAGCAAAGAAGCAAATCAAAAAATCAATTGCATCATACTTAAAATTAAGTAAAAAAAATCCAAGTATAGTGCGAATAGTCATCAACAATAGATAAAAAAATAACGACACGTCTTATGTGTAGAATGAGAAAAAGGCCCCCCAATGTCAACATGAATAAGCTCAAATGGATGTAAAGTAGTAATAGTGCTAGACACAAAATACAGATGCATTTGCTTGGATAAATGACAAGCATCATGTGGACTCAATTGTTTTGCTAAACTAAAACATGAAGTTTGTTGCAAAGTAGATAAAATTGACTCAGATGGATGTCCTAAGCGGGCATGCCAAAGATGACGTGAAGAGGTTGCAGTAGAGAGAACATCATATTTGGTAGGAATCTCCAAATAATAAAGACCACCACGCTCATGGCTCTGAGCAATGATCTTCTTCGTCAAGAGGTCCAGAAAAAGATATTGGTTAGGAAAAAAATACTGATTGAGCAGTTTAAAGTTTGAGTGAACATGGAGATTGATAGTAAGTTGCGAATCACATTATCAAGGGAGATAGTTGGGATAAGAGGAGCAGAACCATGTAATGTCATGAGGACACTAGCACCATTTAGAATCCCAATGGTGTCATGTGGAGACGGATAGTGTGTTAGGTTTGTAAAGTAACGGGGTTCAAATGTGATATGGTGGCGACAACAGTGTCAATAACCCAAGTATTAGAGAATTAGGATTAATACCCTGAAAAACTCTAAACTAGTATAAATGTGACAAATTTACCCCAAACTATTTTTTTATCATGAAAAACCCCAAACTAGTATACCTGTGACAAATTTACCTCAACTAAATATAAAAAACCATAAACTGGTACGTTTATAACAAATTTACCCCAAACTAATATATTCAACCGCAAAAAAATCATAAACTGGTAAATTTGTGACAAATATACCCTTCGCTAAATTGAATTAATACCACAAAATAATCACAAAAATTGTAAAATATGACAAACGAAGCGTAAAATCCTAAATTGGTATACCAGTCAACTGTTACGTGTCATTTAACTTAATAATCTGACAATAAAATTTAATGAAAACTAACAGAGGTTACAAGTATACCAGTTTGGGATAAATTTGTCAAAGGTATACTAGTTTAGGATTTTTGGCGGTCAAAAAAATAGTTTGAAGTAAATTTGTCACAAGTGTACCAATTTGGGATTTTTCAATGTATTAACCCTTAGAATTAAATGAATTCGTAGATAAGCTGAGAACATTACTTGAGAGGTTGGCTTTCGGTATGTTTCCCTCCTGCAGCAAGCACATTAGTTGCTTATATTGATCATTTGTGAATGGATGAGGTGCCGCAATGGAAGAATGGCTACACTTGTTGTCTGCAAGACAGGAGGAGGTAGATGGTCGTCCATAGTGCTATTTGTGGTTGGGAGAGAAGCCATGAAGTCGATAACACACACCTTGTATATGTCCCGGCATGCCACAATGGGTGCATCTTTCCCAACCGTGGGACGTGTTCATCCATTTAGCTAGGTTGGCGAACAGAGTGGGAGCACCAATAGAGCTGGGCTATCCAAGGATGATAAATCCGTGTATGGCAACATAGCATGATTGCTATGAATGCTAAACAAAGTGATGGTCTAGTTGGACAATGGGCGGTCCAATTGGATATGGCGATGCAACTCATCCTGAAGAACTAGTGCAAATGCATGTGTAACACTGGGTAACAGATCCATAAGCAAAATTTAACTAGTAACATTAGCATGCCTCATATTGAGACCCATGAGGAATTGAAACAAGCGCCGCTTCTCTTGTTGTTTGGAGCCGAACAAGAGCATTACTGCGACCAATCCAAATTATTCAATTCATCCTAGCAGCTTCGCAAGTTGTTGTAGTACTTGATCATGACATTGTCACGTTGAACAAGGGTGCATATCTCTTGCTTGAAATGAAAAAACCCTAGGACCATTCAATGGTGAAAGATGTTCGTGGAGATCGGCCCAGACATTTGCAACTAACTCTGTGTAGAGAACCGTTAGCGCTAAATCTAAATGGATGGAATTAAGAATCCAATATAGAATCATATTGTTAACACAAATCCATGACGCATAGGCAGGATCATCTGCAGCTGATTTTTTAATTTCTCCAGTAAAAAACACCATATTGTTCTTGGCAGAATGGGCGATCTCCATGGTACCAGACCAATTGTTTTAATTGTCACCCATGAGGACCATGCCGATGAGATTAGATCCAGGGTTATCAGAAGGATGCATAAAATAAGGGTTGTTCGGCCGCTCGTGTATGGGAACATTAGCTAAAGAGGCTTAAGACTCTGTTGCCATGGTGACTTACGACTGACAGATTAGCTACTTTGGCTCGAGCATAAAAAATTGATTGTTAGCAAGAGGGTCTCATCCGGTTCTATTGAAAGTAATGTGGGGAAGAGGCTCTTGAATTTGAAGGATTCTCTCGAGCACAAAAATTGAAGGATCCAGATTTAGCTCTTGAATTTGACGAGGTAGGAGACCATGAACGATTGCGATTTCGAGGAGGTAGATGAAAATCTAACCGTCATTTGCTCGACGATGTTCCTCACTAGAAACCTCTTGATCACCTTGTCCTTGGGGCAGCACTTGCCATAGTAGGAGCAGCAAGCGGAGGGAATCGGCTTGCGCGATGAGCAAGAAGAAAAAGGGAAATACACATTTGGTGACGGACAGTAAATGGTGACAGCAGTAGTGCCAAAAAGCTGGCGGCTTTGGACATGAGGACAAGCTCCTAAGGTCACCACTCTGATACCACGCAGAATTTGGGCAAACGTAGTTTTCATTGATGAAGTAATTTACAATATATACCTAGGGCTTAGGACTAAAACAATACAATGAATATTATGCCCTTTGGTATAAACCTAATTTACTAATACGTGTATATAAAGAGCATTTAAATCCTAGACAAGCGATGTGGGATACTTTCACGATCCTATATTAATTCATCAAGCAAATATGTCAAACATCTGGCAGAAGCCTAGTTCTTTTCTCTATTGTGCCCAAGTTTTCCGTTCATTAGGCAAGAAATATTGTCTCGTTGTCCACGACTGGAGCGAAGTTAGAAGGGGAAACTCTCTTTTTTGCATGAGAATATAAGCGTAGTGTCGGTTTTTTTATCTTTCCTACCGCTTCCATGGAAAACATTCTCACTTTCTCATTTCTATTCTTGTTTGGTTCAACAACCTAATCTTTATCGAGGAGTGTCAGGAAAGTGCTTCGACAATGATGAAAGGAAGAAAGGATCATCTTCCTGATTCACTTCTATGCAGTCAAGAAACAGGTTCGCAACTGAGTATCACAATGATATTCGTAATATAAAATATCTCTACAGAACTAAACTGAACAATTGCCAAAGTTTCTGTTAGTTTTTGACTTTCTAGTGCGATTTGAAAGATGATTTACGGGCAAATTTCACATGCGCGACTTTCTCTTTGATGTTCGATTTCGGCGGCTCTCCTCTGTGGGATCAGGATCCCAGTTTCAAGTCACTTCGAATAGGATCGTGATCATGAGTATTTTCTAGAATTTTTCAGCGAAATTTTGAGATTGAAGGTTGTTTTTGGATTTACTTAGTTGTCGTTTCGCCGAAATTGGATCCTCCACAAGATACATTTTACCAAAATTCATTCTGCGACTTTGATTACGAGGAGATGAATTCTATGGTAATTCTAGACAACAGTTGAGCGGAATTTAATCAATGATGGAAACTTGATGACATAAAATGCTTTGCCGAAATTAATTCAATGACAAAGTGTAATGACATAAAGATACAATGCTGGAATTTAATTGAAAACAAAAATCTAAGAACAAAAATTAAGTTACACGCCAGAACTTAGTCAATGACAAGATATCTAAAACTACAACTATAAATACATGAATTGAAAGATAATTGAAAGATAGGGATTAAAGATAACATGTTTTTGTTGATTGATCAATGGTTGACAAAGAGTAAAATATAGATATTTAAAGCCTCAATTACAAACGGAGATTACACAATTCAAATAAATAAGCAATTTCCCAGTCTTTCTATTATCTGGCGGCACTTATCTAAAAGAGCTTAAATATTTTAATAAATCCTTATTCATCAATTACATGCCGATGTCGATGACTTTATCCCAAGATAAACAATATTTGCTCTCATCAATCGCATGTCTGTAGCAATGTTGATGACTTTATCTCAAATAATTGTTATTTGCTGAACTTAAATATCCAAAAAAATTGCTACTCATTAGTTACACGTCAACATTGATGACTTCATCCCCAGATCACTTATGTGTCAATGTCGATCCCAATGACTTTATTCCAGATAACTGATATTTGTTGAGTTTAAATATCCCAAAATATTGCTACTCATTAGTTACAAGCCAATGTCAATGTCGATGTCGATGACTTCTACTGTTCACCAAGCTTTGCTACTATGAACTAAGTTTGTCACTTGACAATTATAACCAAAAAGTCTTTTTTTTTTTTTTTTTTTTTGGGGTCAACATATGTCCCCTTTAAACGAATGGAATGATTTATTAATCATTTGATTCTTTTAAATTAGATAATCAAGAATCATCGTGCATCCTTCTCATTGGCAAATTTTATTTTTCTTTGCATAATTTTATCTTTGTCGAATTCATCATTTGACTCATATATATTCCATTAAAGTAACCTTTTGCAAAAAGTCTTCATGTGACCAACTATCTCTATTTTTAAGTAGTTGCTCAAACTTAAACGCTCTCCTTACCAATTGAAATAAATCAGCAAATATTTGGCCTTTAAATTTTTCTCTAAGATTAAATTTTAACACCTTAAAAGCCAATTTCATGATTTCCTTGAGAGTAAAATAAGGCATCTCTTTCTAGCCTTCTTGAATCAATCAACAAATTGATCGATGAACTCATTATCGTGTCGATAGAGTTTGGCCAAATTAGCAACTAATACTTCGGCATTGTTCTATAAAATTGATAATAGAATTGACAATCCATTACTACCTAATTACACAGCGAATTATGTTTGTCCCTTCTTCCTCACACTATATTATAAATCAACCAATGTTCGACCAGCAAAAATAGCGAAGTGAAGAGTTTTGAATCCTCTTGGGTAAGATATAGGGTCAACTCAATTAGGATATGGCTAAAGCTTGCCGGTAGAATGTAACAGGCCATATTGGAAATTCCCCCGTTTCTCTCTCTTCTCTCGAAAGAGCTGCTTCCCTCTCCACCTAGGCAAAGCAACATCCCTATCCCTGTAATGGGTGATAGCTTCATCAAGCCTCAACAACCCCCCTGAAATCTCCTCAACCTACTCTTCAATGGAGAATAACATCACTCTCATCAAAAAAGGGAAATCTTTCTCTTCTCCAAAACCCATAACGCCTCAAAACCCCAAATCCTAACTTACAAATACCCACTACTTCTTACTTTGTTTTGCAATAAGACCCTCTGCTTCTACGGCTTGGAAGCGTCACGATCTCTGCTGGAAGGGAAGTCTCCAAAATCCAGCCGAGCTACTCCAGAACCCAAGCTACGGCGCTTCAAGACTTTGGTTGGGGTAAGTGGCACTGTTCCATTGAGCAACTATTACAAACCCACACAGGAAATCCTCTCGGGCTTTGGCTGCAGCACCTCGGTGAGATTCTCCCCCAAGAGCCCCCTTAAAAGCAAGCTGTAAACCAGAATCTTAACAGTAAGTCTTCTCCTTTTGTCGCCCACAAGGAAGAAACATGGAGAAGGAAAAGGAATCTAAAATACGTCTAGCAGCGCTATGTAAATAGCAAGGATACCCCCAAGATGGATCCTAAGAGAGGTTTATTCTAAATTAGCCGCGAAAATAGGGAAGGTTATGGAAATTCAACTCCAAACAAAGGGAGGGCCCTATGTGAAGGTTGAAGTGGACTTATTGGCTCCGCTGAGATCTGGAACTATTGTGAAATTAGGAGAAAAAATGCTGTGGGTGGAAGTTAAGTATGAACGATTACCCCACTACTGTTATTCATGTGGGAGAATAGGCCATTATGCTTCGGATTGTGAAGAAATCCCATATGAGCTAACAAAATGGGCTGAGAACAAAGCAGGAAAATATGGACCTTGGCTGAAGGCTGAAGTAAGAGAGAAAAGTCCACATTGGGAGGCTTTCTATTGAGCGATTAACCTACAGCAAGAAGAAGATGAATCAGTCCTTGAAACGCAAATCCAATCAGTTGGCATGGAAAATTGTCGTGAGAGAGGAAGGAGTTCAAATGCCAGATCTAATTAGAAGCAAAAAATGTTCGGACAGCCTTGTACTAGCTAAGAATGAGGAAAGTGCAGTTCCAAATGCAAGAGAAAATGTAACCAAAGGTAAGCAAATAGCTATATTCGAGCCATCCCTTGCTGAAGTTAACAAGACCAAGGTGCCAAGCGTCAAGAAAAACCAGATCCTTAAAAGAACAAAGAAACAAAAGAGGATTCAAGAATATGCCATAGCATTGATAGATGAGGGGGAGCTATTAGAGACCCCTGTTCAAGTGGTAAGAAAAGGAAAAGAGTGGACTCTGGTGGCTAGCCCGAATAAGCCACCAACAACGACATGAGAGTTTTGAGCTGGAACTATCAAGGGCTTGGCAATCCTTTGACGGTTCAAGAGCTAAGAGCCTTAATGGCTCAAGAAGGCTCAACCTAGTCTTTCTAATGAAAACAAAAAACAAAGAGTTGCTAGTGGAAAGGGTAAGAAGACGGCTCAAGTTCCCACACTCTCATCTTGTATAGTAGTAGGAATCACAGGAGGTTTGGTTATTATGTGGCTTGAAGAGGTAGAAATCAAAGTGAATTTCAACTCGAAAGAACTCATTGATTTAGAGTGCAAAGAACCGAAAAGTGGGAAACACATGAGAATCACATTCCTCCATGCATCCACGAACTTTCAAGAGAGGCTAGCACTTTGGCAACAAATAAAAAGTTTTCATGCTACAAACCAACTCCCATGGATTTGTATGGGGGATTTTAACGAAATTTTGTATAATTGGGAGAAAGAAGGGATGAGAGAGGCCGATCATCACAAAATTGTGGCTTTTCGGGAGTTCACAAATGGCTGCTCCTTCATGGACATGGACAACAAAGGCTGTGCCTACACATGGACAAACAAGAGGGAAGGCGATGCACTAGTGAGAAAAAGGCTTGATAGAGTGTTATGTACCATGGAGTGGAGGGTAGCCTTTCCGAATGCAGAAGTGGTGGCACTACCTGAAGTGGGATCAGATCACAGCCCGCTTTTGCTTAGCTTATATCTGCTACAAAACAAAAGGAAAAAGGCATTCAAGTTTGAAGCCTATTGGCTAGAAGAATAGGAATGTGGGGAAATCATAAGAAGCACATGGCAAGAGGAATAGTTTCAGCTGCTAAGTTTCCCAGGAAAACTCCAAGAAGTATTAAAAAAGCTAGCACCATGGAGTCGGGGGAAGTTCTCCAACGCATCATATCAGATAAAAGGGCTGGAAAGGAAACTGACAAAGATAAACAACAAACCAGGGTAGCAACTAGCAAAGAAGAAAGCCAGGATATATTGGAACAAATCGAAAAGCTATGGAAACAAGAGGAAATGTAGTTGAGATCACGCATTGAGTGGCTTGCAGTGGGGTGACAAAAATACCAAATATTTTCACGTAACAACAATCCAAAGGAGGCATTGGAATAGGATAACAATGCTGAAGACTGGTGAAGGGAGTTAGTGTAAAGAACCAAATTCTCTTAAAAGTCATATAAGGGATTTCTATCAAAACTTATATGAATCAGTAGGACCTCGGAATTTCCAACCTAGATCAATGCTTGAGTCCGATCGGAGAAGAGGTAAATGAAAACTTGATGGCCATCATCACAATGGAGGAAGTCAAAGAAGCCGTATTCCAACTAGGAGCAACAAAAGCCCCAGGGCCAGACGGAATGAATGGGAAATACTATAGGACCTATTGGGAAGAAATCAAGGAAGATATACTTCACCTGGTCCAGAATTTCTTTGACACAGGTACCCTTGACCCAAACTTGAATTTGACTCATATTTCTCTAATTCCTAAGGTTAAAAATCCTGAGGAAATCAACCAGTTTAGACCTATCAGCCTATCCAATTTCAAGTACAAAATTATATCAAAAGCGATGGCTAATAGGCTAAAACCATGACTTTAAGAGATAATAGCAGCAGAACAAAGTGCCTTTGTGAAAGGCCGGCAAATTCAAGATAACATCCTCATTGTCCAAGAAGTGCTGCACCAAATGAGGATTAAAAAGAGAAGAAAGAAGTTCCAAGCCATTCTTAAACTAGACATGCAGAAGGCGTACAATATGATTGAATGGGACTTCTTGAGAGCTTGTATGCTGAAAATGGGCTTTTGTGAACGATGGGTCGATCTAATCAGCCAGTTTAGACCTATCACTCTAAACAAGCACTGCCCAACATTATCCCACTTGTTATTTGTTGATGATGCTATCTTCTTTTTGGATGGAACGGTTAAAGAATGTCAAAGCCTGGCGGCAATTCTAAACCAATACTGCTATGCAACGGGTGAAGTTATCAATTTATAAATCTGGAATCACTTTCAGTAGTGGCTGTCCATAGAATTTTAAGGGGAATATGGCCCAGGAACTACGTGTCCAGATTATAGAAAAGACCAGGAAGTACCTTGGAATACCATCTGACTGGGACCCAGTCCAAGAAAGACATGTTCACTTGGATTTTGGCTAGAATCAATAAGAAGATGGAATGATGGAAAGAAAAATTTCTCTCAAAAGCAGGAAAAGAAATATTGATAAAAAAGTGTAGTGCAAGCCATTCCCTAGTATGCCATGTTGATTTTTAAGATACCAAACTCTATTTGATAAAGAGAAGAGTTGCATCCTTTTGGTGGAAACAAAGTGATGTTAGAAAAGGCATGCACTAGAAAAAATGGGAAGTGATGAAACTCCGGAAAGATGAAGGAGGCTTAGGCTTTAAAGATTTGCAAACCTTGAATAAAGCCATGTTGGGTAAACAAGCTTGGAGATTACATCAGAATCCTCTAGCATTATGGAGTTAGATTTTCAAAGGTATATACTTCCCGGATGGGGATTTTTAGAAAGCCAAAAGAAGACCTCGACCTTCCTGGGGCTGGCAGAGTATAGTGACTGGGAGAGAAGTCATCAAACCCAAACTAAGATGGGTAGTGGGGGATGGTAATACTATAAAAATCCATGAGGACAAATGGCTACCCTCTGGCATAATTAGCGGGCATGCAAACAGGAACGAGCCACACAAAGTGGCTGAACTCATAAATACCAACACAAGAATGTGGAAAGAGCAAACATTGCAGAACCTCTATGCAGACAAAGTCGTTGAGGAGATATTAGCAACCCCAATTAGTCCCTCCCCTAAGGCGGACATCCTACACTAGACAGCAAACAAAATTGGAAGCTATACAGTCAAGAGCGGCTACAACAATGAGCGATCCAAGTCATCCAAGGTAGCTAGAAACACAGCCTCAACCTCATTCCAGCCATCGAGAAAATTATGGACGCGATTATGGAGTATCCAAAACCCCGAAATACGCACCTTCCTATGGAACATTTGTCAAGACACTCTACCAACGCGTGGAAAACTTTACAAGAAAAAAGTCTTACCGGACCCAATATGCCCGCTCTGCTCCAAGTACCTTTAGATGATTGAACATCTGCTCTTCTCATGCGATTGGACGGGAGGAATATGGTCTGACCTAGCTTTGTGGAGCCTTAATAGCTCACAAAACGTCCCCAAAGCAAACAAGTGGCTGCTAGATCTCTTTGAAGACAGTAGCAGAACTTCAATAGCAGCAACCAGAATCTCACCCACAGCAGAGGAAGTTGCAACAACCCTCTAGTTTATGTGGAAAGCGAGAAACAACGTGGTCTTCCAAGGAGTTCAATTGAATCCCACAGCCATCTTGGAAGAGGCGAGAGCCCACGCCATCACCTACCTCAAATGGAACCCACACAGTAGCAAATCACGAACCAAATCTAGAATGGAAGACACAAAATGGTCACCCCTAACAAACCCAAACCTGAAGCTAAACGTAGACGCGTCTTGGGCGAGGAGCAAAATTCCAAGCTCGATCATTGGAATCCTCAGAAACTCGAGCGACATGGTGGAGGGAGGCTTTGCGTGTGAGATCCAAGCGGCAACTCCTCTTCAAGCTGAAACCCTAGCTGCTGTAAAAGGTCTGCAATTTCTGAAGCAAATCCAAGAGGCTCACGTGTGGGGAAGTCAGAAGGAAAAAAGTAGATTACGTCTGTGAGAGTGACAACGTGACTGTAGTGGAAAGCTTAATGGGTCGAGAAGATGCGCCTTGGGACGTGAGGAATATAGTCCAGGAAGGAAAAAGAATTTTAGTCCAATTCAGCCAAGAAAGACAACCCATTGCCCCCGGGACGGAAACCGAGCCGCTGATTGGATAGCAAAAGCACATTGAACCAAAAAACTCCCTCTCAATTGGACGTCTTACCATCCCCAACCTCTTAGGGATATCTTATGTTCCAAAGTTTATTTACCTTTATCTTGTAATTTTCGTATGAAGAAATGAAAGAAATCACCCGTTTTCGACCAAAAGAAAAAATTAGGATGTGGCTTCCTATATATTGGCCCAACCATCCCTCTATTGGCACTTAATTATTATAATACCAGTTTAGTCACTTGATCAGGATTTGCAAATTTATAAAGTGGCCCTTTATGCTCCTTAGGTCCTAGGGACTGAACATTTTCATTATTCGACAAAGTCCCACTCGTAGAACATTATGTTTTGTCATGTTATTAACGTTGACGGCTGGATTATACCCATTTCGAGATTAACTTGATATGGATTTTCGCCTTCCTGGTGGAATTACTTGGCCAAAATTGTATCACTACTGATTAGTTACATGTGCTATCAGTGTTGATAACTTTTGTTATTCACTAAATTCTATTACTATCCACTAAATTTGTCACGTATCAGTTATAACGAAAAAGAAAAAAGTTGGTCATTTTAAGTGTCTAACGGTTTGGTATAGACATATGTACTAAGAAATTTACATTAGCATTTTGTTTTGAAGATGCATTGGAGTTTCTAAAAATAATTGAGTAGAAGGGATGTAAGAAATTTCTTAGAAGTATCCCTTTCGTTGCGCAATAGATAGTAACATCAATAATGCAAAACACTTGTGTAACAGATGTTTATATTCGGAGAGGAGATAGGTGATTATTTAGTAAGGAAGATGTAGGATTATGGTAATTGTCGGACATGTATGAAGTGGATGGTCACTGGATGAATTAAGTTTAACGAGTAATAAGAGTAATATTGAAATAGTTAAGAAGTGAAAAAAGTTTTTGTTTATGATAGGGATAAGTATATTGGAAGTCCTAAAATTTGTCATGAAAATGCAATTAAGTCCTAAAACTTTCAAAAAGTGCAATTAAGTCCTAAAACTTGTTACAAAGTGCAACTAAGTCCTAAAACTTTCAAAAAGTACAATCAAGTCCTAAAACTTATCAAAATGGTTCAATCAAAATCCTTCAATGGAATGCACTTTTTGAAAATTTTAAGACTCGATTGCACGTTCAAGACAAGTTTTAGGACTTTATCGAATATTTTGAAAGTTTTAGGACTTAATTGAACTTTCGTGATAAGTTTTAGGACTTAATTGCACTTTTTGAAAATTTTAGGACTCAATTACATTTTCATGATAAGTTTTAGGACTTCTAATACACTTATCCCTTTATAATAATATGGATAGATGTAACTAGTGGAGAGCACTGAGTCCAATTCAATCCGGAAACAAACTGAACCGGCTAGCTCAAGGCCATCTCTAGGGACAACAGGTTCCAAGGTCAAGACTACTGATTATACTCGGTAAAGGGTTCGACCGATCTTGTTCCTGAATCGAACCGATTTGTAACCATCTTTTTAAAAAATAATAATAATAAGTTCGCAATCCTAAGCTGAGGCACATGAAGAATCTAACCATTTTATTCACCACTGAAAAAAAAAAAAAAAATACAACCACTTAACCAACATATATATAAATATATATATATATATATATATATATATATATTGTAGTGAAATGGTGCAAAGTTTATATTTATTATGCATATTAACAAAAATTGGACCAGTTTCTAGTTTCATCTTTGAAATTGAAACTCTCAAGATTAGTTTGCAATCCTAAACTGAGGATTAATCCACTCACGAACCGATCACCTTAACGGTGAGTGGTTTAAGGGTCAATTCAAGTTCACTCAATTCAAATTTTTGGAACTTGAAATTTATCTTATCATAAGTTTTAAAATCAATTTCAAACGAGTCAATCCTATGCTATTCTTACTTGGAATATGTAGGACATTGTTGGCAGTGATGATGCTAGATCACAAGATGACAACAACGAGTTTAAGAAGTGGATTGTTAGAGCCGACAATTTTGACGCTCAATTCCTAAATCGCATCAAGATTCTAAAGTACAAATTAGGGCATGGAATACCCTCATAGACCCCGTTAGCTGGCACAAGCAACCAATGCAAAGTTCTAGAGGTTAAAAGATGGAATATTGTCCATGCCAAATACCGCCATTAAAAGCCAATGAGTCACTCTCGGAGAGGAAGGAATTTCTTTCCTCCGCGCAACCCTCTGCCTCACAGCCTTCACGAATACCGTATAATATACGTCAAATTCTATTTTAGGGTTACGTAGGTGGTGTGGTTCCTAGTCCGATTCTGTTTGGTAACCACATACCCAAAAATATGAAAACGAACCAAATCAAATCCCATCCAAATTTGGAACTAAATCTGTTCCCACCAATCCGGTTCTTCAATTTTGAGTTCTACCCTAAAATTATACTCACCCATACATTTCCTACAATGTTCATAAGCTTTTGTTGCTTTATTTAACCAATTTAAAGTCGATTTAATATTTGGAAATATTTTTTCGCGTTTTAGCTAATTTTATTTATATTCATAAATTGAATAAGTATATTTTTTAGCATGCACAATATACAGAACCGACTGATGTTTGTTAACTAGATAACGTTTTCAATATTTTAGCCAAAATAGAAGAAAAAATGATTTTGATAACGAGTGTTCTCTGAACACTCATTAAACATCATAATAATAAAAACGTTTGTCGATTTCAATTCATATATTCAAAAAGAAAATATATTAAATTACAAGATATTATTAACAAATCGAGCCACATGTTAACCAGACCCGATAAGATAAAATAAAAATACTAAGGTTTTCAATTTGTCCAGATCTAACCAGCCGCTCTCATCTCCTTGTACCGCATCTAGCCAACCCTAGTGGCGCATCTGACAATTTATAATTACTTTTTTACGTTTGGGATTTGGGATTGATTTCGATAAACAAGATAGAATAGAGCAAATTTCTTTATGGGTAAAGAAAATTAGATTCACAAAAGAAGAAGGAGAAGAAGAAGAAAAAGCATGAGGAGTGAGTAGCGTTCCCTCTTCCTTTTGGGCTTTGGGTTTCGATTCAGTGTCTCCCGTCCCTCTTCCTTCTTCTTCTCCTCCTCCTCTGTTTCGGCGACAGGATCGCCTGAGGACGGCCGCGTCCGGCGACCCGGATCGCCGGCGGTGTCGGCGAACGCCGGAGGGGAGTCCGCCAGCCGTGTTGCGTAGGGGGTCACGGTGCCGAGCGTAGAGAGAGAGAGAGAGAGAGAATCGGAAAGGTGCTGACTTTGTGTTCCTACTAAAGTCGTGAGATCACAACAACCCTTGATGGTGGAGCGGCAGAAACCTACGTCGGAGCCCCCTGCTCCGTCCGCCGCCGCCGCCCAGCCTTCCTCAGCCACTGCCGATCCTCCGCCGCCGCCGCCGGCATTCGATCCGAGTAGAAGTAACTCTCTCTCTCTCTCTCTCTCTCTCTCTCTCTCGTTATTTCTTGTTCTTTGTATTCAGTTGCTCCTGGGTTTATTTGGCTTGTTAATAACTGTTGGTTGCCAAATAGTTCGCTGCTTTTGTGCGCTTCGTTTGCTCCTCTTTTTTTTTTGGGGGGGGTGCTATCTATCTTGGGTCAAAGCGATTTGCCCTTTTGCTGATCTGTTGTGTGTATTCATGGTTTTTGATGAACCGCGGGGCTCGCTCATTGAATGAATTCTTCCACTCATGATGATTAAAAACCAGCTGTGGTTACCTCATGAGGTTTTGGGAATGCGATTTTGAATTTTGTTCTAGAATTTTGTGGCTGATTTGGAGTGCTTCCGTGAGTATATATAAGAGTCTGATGGTGCGTATAAAAAATTTGTAGATGCTGTGGAACTAATTACCATTTAAAATCGAGGATCGAGTTCATCATGATGGCCTACTTTCCAGTTTCACGCCAAGGACTGGCAGTTCTTGAGAAGCCATCTTCCATTCGAATTCCTAGCTATGTGTTGTTATCGTATCTCAGGTGCTATTGCTCGGTACAGTTGGAAGAAAAGAATGTTGAGCCGCAAGACAAATCGTCTAAGAGAACTAAAACTAGAAAAGTTCACATGATCTCACAACTCATCAATAGAAGCAAGTGGTCAGACAAACTTGAATCTTCTCTATCACCTCTTGCTGCTTCTCTATCCAAAACCAACGTTCTTAGAACTCTTCAGCTCATCAAGAGTCCAGCTAGAGCACTGCTGTTCTTTAAATGGATACAAGGAAAAATGGGTTTCATCCATGATCATCAGTCGTACTTTTTTATGCTGGAAATGTTAGGCCATTGTAGGAATCTCAATGCAGCACGTAATTTCTTGTTTTCGATTGAGAGAATGTCTAATGGAGCAGTTAAGCTCGAAGACAGATACTTCAACAGCTTAATTAGAAGCTATGGTAAAGCTGGATTGTTTCAGGAATCTCTTAAGCTTTTTGAGACGATGAAAGAGATCGGGATATCACCATCAGTGATTACATTTAACAATCTCTTCTCTGTTTTGCTTAAAAGGGGTCGAACCAATATGGTAAAGCATGTGTATGATGAAATGCTTAATACTTATGGTGTTACACCTGATACATACACATACAATATTTTGATTAGGGGATTCTGTATGAACTCTATGGTTGATGAGGGGTTTCATTTTTTCAAGGAGATGTCGCAATTTAACTGTGAACCAGACGTGATTACCTATAATACTTTGGTTGATGGGTTGTGTAGGGCAGGGAAGGTCAATATTGCAAATAATGTGGTAAAGGGTATGAGAACAAAGAGTGCAGACTTGAAGCCTAATGTCATTACCTACACAACTTTGATTAGAGGGTATTGTATGAAAGGGGAAATTGATGATGCTTTAGCTATTATAGAAGAGATGGTTAATGGAGGTCTGAAACCAAATAAGATTACTTATAACACGCTTATTAAAGGGCTTTGTGAAGCGCAGAAGCTTGATAAGATTAAAGAGATATTGGAGGGGACAGTGGGGAAGGGGGACAGGGTATTTATCCCTGATTCATGTACACTGAATACATTGATGCACTCGCATTGTAACTCAGGAAATCTGGATGAAGCACTTAAGGTCTTTGAAAAGATGTCAGAACTACAGGTCTCACCAGATTCAGCTTCTTACAGTGTCTTGATCCGCTCTTTGTGTCAAAAAGGTGAATTTGAGAGGGCAGAGGTACTCTTCAATGAGTTGTCAGAAAAGCAGATTTTGTTAAGTGATGCTGGGTGTGTCCCTCTAGTTGCAGCATATCATCCGATGTTTGTATATCTATGTAAAAGTGGGAAAACTAAAAAAGCTGAGGAAGTGTTCAGGCAGTTAATGAAAAGAGGTATGCAAGACCCTCCTTCTTACAAGACTTTAATCATGGGGCACTGTAGAGAAGGTACTTTTGAAGCTGGATATGATCTATTGGTGTTGATGTTAAGGAGAGATTTTGTTCCAGATTATGAGACCTACTTGTCCTTGATAGAGGGTCTTCTAAGCAAAGATAATCCTCTTCTTGCTTACAAGATTCTAGAGAAGATGCTCAGAAGTTCACATCATCCCAGGTCCTCTACATTCCATGCGATACTTACAGTACTTTTAAAGAAAGAGCGTGCCCATGAATCAGCCAGCTTGGTAAAAGTGATGTTGGAGAAGCACATTAGACAAAATATCAATCTATCGACGCAAACCATGAGGCTGCTTTTTAGTCGTGGACTAGGACGTAAAGCATTTGAATTAGTCAATCTGCTCTACCAGAATGGTTATGTGATTGCAATAGAAGAATTAACCAGCTTCCTTTGCCAGAAAGGAAAAGTTTTGGAAGCAGGTGAATTGTTGCTGTATGGGCTGAGGAAAGATTCAAGAATAGATATTAACATGTACGGCATAGTTATGAAAGGCCTCTGTGAAAGGAGGCAATTGTCTCAGGCATTTGCTTTATTTTATGAATTGGTGGAGAGAGAAAGCTTTCAAAATCTGGATTGCTGCGAAGAACTGAGAACTGCTCTTGTGGCTGATGGAAGGCATGCTGAAGCTAACTTTGTTGCCAAGAGGATGCCATCAAATTTGTGGTAGATCACAGATCGTTATCTAGTCTACATGCCCAGTTTTTCGTTGGATTTTAATAACAGCATCAGTTGGCCGAAGTTTCTTCGAGTATCATAAGTGTGCTTCTGAAATTAGGGATTGGTCCTTTGTTAAAATAATGGAGATTATTTTCCTGGCAGTTGAACGTTAAGACTGAGATGTAGCCTCTAGACTTTTGATTCACATTTTACATCGTCACCATCAATCATTTGAATATGGAAAGAGGAGAAAAGAGCCATTGAGGGCGATCCTTCTGAATATACATTTAGAAATAACCGTTATATGACATTGTACTCTTGATTAGGCAGGAATTTTTTAAGGATTTAGATGCATTGAATCCGTATTGTGGATTCTCTTCCTTGAGAAGATATGTTCTCTGTTGGTTTAGTGATCTTTGTATGCTATTGCATGCTTCCTTGTGTCCTCAAATTTTTGTGTCAGAAAAAAAGACTAGAAAAGAAAAAGAGAGTGTATGTCTTTCTTGAAAATGAGCTTTCTTTGGGGTCTTTCACTTCATTTCATGAGTTGCTTCCTCTGTCTTAATTTTACTGAGAAATCCAGTGCATTCAATACAAGAACGAAGACTCATAACACATTGGAACTGACAATTTTAACTTATCTTGCTTTTGGGCTCTTTTTTCCTATTGAATGTCAAATTTTTTAGTCCTTTATATATCGGGCATAATGATGAAGTACTGATCTGCCTGGTCATTTTCAATGTCTAATTGCAGTGATAGGCATCATAAAAAGAAAAGTCTTGATAAAGGAGTTAGCGGCAGCCTACCATGCAGAATGCCTGTCGTATTGTCAAGAACTCTTGGATCTCCAGAGGAAATGGGATGAGGTTAGTAAACATGCACTTTTTGGCATCTCCACATGTTGTTCATAGATAACTAGGTAGATAAAAACCGAAGTCTGTCCATTACAAGTTCTTGGTGATGTCATTGGTTCAAAGCTTGAAATCAGAATGTAGTAATTATGCCATAAAGGCCATTGCACAAGCTTGACAACAGCCATCATTACAACTATGGGGTGCGACAGCAGTGTGCTACATAATCTCTCCTCCATGTAACCTCATTGAACATTGGTAATGACGTGATTGGATATGTAAAAGATGGTGTAAAGAATCACAATAAGGGGTGGATTTGAGAAGAATCAAAGCTCGAACAATATGATTGATAGGCTCTTCTTGTTGACTAACTATATCGATACTGATGGGTTGAGCTGAAGTGTCTTGTACTGGGTTTCATCAGTAACTGTTTGGTCACAATATGATTGCATCCATCAGTCTTTTGTCTTTCTTTGGCTTTGGTAAGAGAATAATTTGGACGATTGAACCACGGAAATGCAATTTAGCGAAGTGTAAACCCATGAATACATACATCTTCTTTTTAAAGGATACCTCACTTTTCATGAAACCTTCTTTGCTAGTATGAACTACTTCACTAAGCGTTGACGACCAGTCAAGCAATGGTTCATACCAAGAAAAACATTTTATCTCAAGTCAGCAACCTGAACACCAGATCCTTCATGTATTTTCTTGATCCTGGATCACAAGCATGGCTTATCTCAGCCGCCCAAGCAATTTTCCAGATCAAACTTGGAACATATTGACCTCACAGAGAGATTTAGCTCATGAGAACTCGGCAATGACCCTCCCATGCAAACCTGAGGGGCCCGTGCTAATGATATCTGCATCCCTTATGTTGATTGTTAAATCTCTAAATTTTCTGCGTATCTCTGATTTTCTTTTACTTTGTCTCACCGTACTGTGGTTGTTGTTGCAGCCATACATCGATCTAAAACCTCCAGAGGATGCAAGGAAAGAGCCTACACGGCCCTCAAAACGGGTGAAGAAATCTCGTTAGGTGTAGTGATTGCCATATGATTTGACGCAAAACACCAATGTATACTTTTACGGGTAACAGAACAGAGTTCGCTGGATTCCATATTTTCTTTTCAATAGAGTGGTCACATAACTATGAAGTTTGGTAGTTTGTAGTATTGCAAACGACATACCTATGCCCGTAGTAGTCCTGTTTCAGCACAAGGAGATCCATTAAGTGGTGCCCAAAGTTTATCTATATTTGCAGTAGATCCCTGCCTTTCTGAAAGTTGAGATTTTTCCGTCCTTTAATTTTTGTGCAGTTTTCGTCGTCAATGCTCATGTCTCGATTTCAGGAAGATTTCTATGTGATTATAACGACCATTGGAGTGTGGGTACTTAATTGGAGTCTTTAAACATGAAACAATTAACAAAGGGCATCATGTCACCAAGATGCAAAACCAAAATCAATGCTTGATCTTGCCAGGAGACTTCTGAGACTAAGAAGGTTGTTCAAAATGCTGCGAGAGAGCTTTTGTTATAAACAATCCAATTTCATTTCTCAACTAGTCTAGGTCACTTCTGCTTCTCTTTTGACTAAAGATTTCCTTATTATGTTGGATCTATATATTAACATTGATGATTTTACTCGTGTAGTTTCTGGATATTGTCCATTCATGATACAAAATATATCTTTATCCGGCTGTTGACATAAACCAGTTCCTTTTTCATAGGGTGATACTATCTCGCCAGTTGATTCATTGGTCTCTAACTTGTTCATACCGAATGATTCTCCATAAAGTGGTGACAAAAAAAAAAAAAAAAAAAAAAAAAAAAAAAAAGCTCATACAAAATATTTATATATTTTCACAATTGAATCAGACCAATTAGTTTGTTTAGGTATTTACTCGAGTGCAAACATTTCTGTCGCACCTCTGTCAGAGAGAAAATAGTCGATGATTCAGCACTGAAGGTCAAAATGGATGGCCAGCGAGGAGCAGAAGAGGGATTTCACTCTATGGTTGTGGCTATGTTTGCAGATACATGAAGTTGCAACTGATGCATCGTAGAATAGAAATTTATCCGGCTCTTTATCCGGTTTATTAACGTAGCATGTAAGCTCTATTTTATACGGACAAACGAGGAGGGAACGGAAGCAGTTTCGTGTCCTTATTCTTACGTTTTTGCTGTGGAAAAGAAATGGAAGTGTCATCTGTAAAAGTCAGTTGACCTAACAAAGAATACCTAACCTTAACTAGATTGTCCCCATCACAGAATCAGTCCAACTGCAAAAATCAAACCGTGTGAAAGGAGAGAAAAATGTGCACATTACATTCACACGACTGCAGAACCAAAAGAGAAGTTTCTTGCACCAGTCAAACCGAAAACATTTGGTGTCGCATATACATGTATTGATCAAGGCACAAGCTCAAAAGCAAAACCTGATACAATCTTTCCCCTCTTTCCTGGTTCCTTCCTTCGGTTGCTTTCATTTTTCTGTCTATGAAGTGTATCTCTTTGGGGCATAGGCTTTGAAACCCAAAAGATCAATTTCCTATGGAACAACTCAAAATTCCTTATGTTATCCTAAATGCTCTTAAGGCTACATGTGATTAGCTAGGTTATCTTCAAGGATGCCCACATCTTGTGGATGGGGCAACTTGCCGCTTTCTGTTCAGAAGTCAGCCCAATCTTTTCGGCTGACATTCCTGTTTCATGAACCAGTTTGACAGATTCGGAGAGTCGATTGAGCAGGTTCATCAAAGCAATTACTTCATTCCGTTGCAGCTGCAGCTGAAGACAAAGGAGAAACAAGAAGAGCATCAACAATTTACATTCCAATGATATCTAAATGATTAATCTCAGTTGCAATATGATTGGTTGAGGGTTGTGGAAGTATGGCTTCAAAGAACGATCTCATTCTCATTGTATAACTAGGTGGAATAAGCTCAGAGCTATATATATCAAAAATAATGTGAACCACACTATGGAGCAGATCAACTACTTGAATGAAATTGATCGCCTACTGTTATAAGTAAGAGACGCTTTTGCTGACGTTTTCCTGTCATGCTCCAAATTGGCCCATCAATTCAAGTCATTCAAATTGACAAAACAGAGAAAACTGGAATTATTCAATTGCAAACTGAGAAAACTACTGTGATTTATTGACTTTTCCGGTTTCCTAATTGATCTTTTATATACGAATACCAAAAGGGCACTGTGAAGCATCTTAGAAAGGAGATCTGACGGTCATTTCAAGGAGAAGACACTCACCGTGTGAAGCAAGTTTTCCTGACCATTAACAGAGAAGAGAATCTTCAATGCGGTTCCAAGCCCGAGAACTTGAAGTTTTCCCCACAACCGACACTTTTCACATCCTACACAGTCCATGATCGCACTGCAAAATGCAAGTATTCTTAAGATCTTTGTGCTACCCCTCTTGGATTGGTCACTTTAATTCAATTAAAGAAAAGGTATGAAACCTGATATTTCTGAATTGATTCTGAATTTTCTGCTTCAGTTCAGGTCCATTTTGGCCTTTCCACAGCTTTGCTTCATCAAATGGGACTGGGCAAGCAGCTTGAAGTTTGGGATTATACAAGAGCTGCCTCATCAAGGAGTGTGCCTTTAAATCCTCGTTAGGATTGCCTGTATCATATGACGCTTGTTCCAGATAATCTGCTGCCTAAAATCAACATTCGATCGCCACAGATATGTCATGGTCAGACCGGAGGGCTTTTCTGGGATCGGATGACCAAACATTGACTAAAAATATGGTTCTTCGAAAGGAAAACAAATTTCTTGACTCACCTTCGTGACAGCACGGAGAACAAAGAGAAAGGTGAAGTACAAGTTTCTGACACGATCTGGGTATCTCAAAACACGATCATGCAGCAACGTGAGATTTTGGCCCCACTGGAATAATATGAAAAAGAAACATAATAATAGTCAGGTACTTAAAGCATAGTGAGTTCTTGTAAAACTTGAGAAAGCACGATGATGCATAAAGGATGGCTAACTTCATTGTACGGTAAAAGAAAGTAGCAAGAATTTGAAAAAGAAAATGTAGAAGAATCATCAAAAACCAAAAGGATTAACCTAGATTATGTAGAGCAAGACTTACCTCATTTTTTGTTTCGTCAAGAAGAAACTCTGCCGCAATGTGAACTGAAATGGAAGAGTGAAGACCAGATATCAACTTGTATAATATCCGTTCCTCTTGGCACAACTCTTCAGATGGATCTGTGAAACAGGTATAAAATTAAACATACATTATTTTCACTGTAGCAAGAAATCAAATCAGGAAGGCCCATAGCTAATATAATTATTAGTTCACTGGAGAATTTTAATTTGAAATTAAAGTACTTTCTAGAGAGACACGGCTTGTAAGGTACAAGATGAATCTTCTGAGTGACTTCACACCCAAATTCCTTCTATTGTCTTATTCTCTTTTGCATGAAGTGCAGCTGCTCTTGCATGCTAGCACATATGCAACCACCACCATGCACACAGAGAGAGAGAGAGAGAGAGAGAGAGAGAGAGAGTCTCACATTTAGGACAGTTTTCTGCATAAACAGCATCCCAAATTCTTCTGGCAGATGGGCCAGTATAACCAGTGTAGCGTTCAGGATTGAGTTGGAGATTCACATATGTCATTTCAGCTGCAAAAAGGAAAACAACGATATATAAATCCATATGGATGCCAAATGCCGACTCCAAAAAAACAAAAGTTAAATGGATTCCATGAGCAAGCATAATTTGGAGTTCGAATGAGAGCTCCCCAGCCAAAATTAACTTAAATAGCAGGAACGGTTCAGAACAAAAAATGAGATTCAGGCTTTTCACACACATGCATGCTTGCTAAGAGATCACACCTCTTCAAAGGATGTGGAAAAAGGAACATAGACATCTTACATACCATTATCAGTTTCATCATCATTTGTCCATGGATTGTCTGTCTCTGACCAGCCTCTAAAAGCATTTCTGTCCAAAGTACGATCCACAGCAGCTTCAGGTTTTCCTTCTTGGCACATGAGATCGTCAGATGGAAGGATAGGATTGGACGGATATTTAAATGATTCTGGGAATTCATTCTCTGGGCATTCACAAACACTACAATCCCGCAAACGGCACATGCCATCATCGGGCCAAAAGGGGCAGTCACACCACAACTTGACCTACAAAATTATATTTTACAAACTCAGAAACAGAAAAACAGTAAGAATCAGAACCACCCAAAGAAAAAAGCTATTTGATGGTGCTTTTCTCCGGCATTTCTTTGATGGAATGAAATATACAAAATACTCAAACAATACATTCCCAGACCCATGTAAACTGGCCATATATGACTTTACATATCTGACAGCATCACTAGGTAACATTCAACTTTACAAAAGACAGCTTTTACTTGCAGAAATGAAAATGTTTCCGCATATAAATAATAGACTACATGTACAAAAGAATCTTCATACCATTAAGATTGAGGACACAATTGATAATACTAGGACTGTTTCCAAGAGAACGCTCAGAAACATATTTGGCTCTCAATGAATGACTTACCATTGCTCCCCGTGGTTCAACTTAACTGTGTAAAGATATGAGCAGAATGATGGAATGACAATTAAAAACTTGATTTTGCGTTAATCAGACATAATATAGAGCTAGTAACAAAATAGAAATAGCCTCACAAAATGTGATATATAACATCTGAAAAGAAGTGGGTAGAAATTTCTCAGCAATCTCTCCTAGTGAGCCCATTGAGCTTGATGCCAGAATCAGTGTTACTGGGATGGCAATGTATCCATACTGACTGTAATATAAGTTCATTGCTCCAAATTCAGATACTCTTAAACTCCATTTTGCGAAAATTGATTTGTTCAATTGACCACATTTCCTACTCATACAATTAAAAGACATTAAGATAAATGTAATGTCATTATCTCATTCTCAAATGACTTATTACCCAATTTTAACCCAACTTAGAATTTCTCAACCATAACAAAATAACTTAGATGCATTATGATATTATTTTACTAGACTAATATTACTTAATGATGGCCTTCCTTTCTAATTTCCAAACTACATAATTACAAAAAGGAACTACTAAATTCTTATATTAAACAGTGAATGACTGAAACTAATGCCTAAAACCATACCACAACTACAATGACTGAAAAAGCATGCTTATCCTCAAGACACCACATTCTCAATAAGTGATGCATCCGGTTCCATTTGGGAACCACAATCCATAGCATATAACAGTGCAGGTCAACATTGTTATATAATACTGCCACATGGATAATGCAGCCTTAAAAGTAGTTGCTTGGTAATGCCTACCGTAGGAGTACTTACTCACTATTTGCTTTCTTTCTCATAGTTATCATTTAGCACATTCTAGGCATCTTGAGAGAGTGAACAACAGGCCAAGTATAGCATGGAAACTAAAAACGAAAGAAATGGGTATATACTGACTTCACTTCTTTCAATAACACAATCACAAAACAGTTTCGAATAAGCAAATAAACAATCCCAAAGTGACACAGTAACCAGACCTTGAAGTATCGAAAGAATGGGGTCTTGACCAGATCCTGGAGCAGGGGATGCAACACTTCCTCATTGAGATGGTCTACAGTCTCATATTCACAGCAACAACCCTCCACCAATCCTTCATACTTATGCGCATCCTGCAAAATTTACAGGGCAAAACAGCTGAAAAAACCGCAAATATTGGAATCCACATCCATGCGTAGAACATTGCTTACTCTTGCCGAAACAGAGAAAATGAGGGATTAGCCTCCCACAGAATACCCCAATTCCATCATTTTGAGCTACTCTCGCTCTATGACTATGTGGCAAACATGGCAAAACCCACATGCAAAAGAAACGATGAAGAGCTAAAACTCTACAACAATGGGACACCAAAAACGGAAAGGGACGTCCTTTCATTAGCAACCCCATAAACCAGAAATGGCAAATGTTTCCTCCTTAAACACTGAATTGCGCATTAGATCAAACAAGAATCATGCAAAGACCATTACCCTGGCGCAAGGGCAGGGCTTGTCATGAACGCGTGAGAAAAAATTAATCGTCGGAGCAGCTGCCCAACTTAATCCCACGGCGAGCAAGACGACGACGAGAGCACCGATCGCGCCATTGCTCCATCGATTCCTCCGCCCCTTCGCCGCCTTCTCCTGCTTCTCCTTCTTCTCAGTCTCCTCCACCATCACTTCCGTACAACCAAGATGCCGAAACTTCTTCAAGAAAACAGAGAACCCACCAAAACCCTTCAAAACCCTCCACCGCTCGAAAATCAAGAACACACGAGAGGGCAAGGAAAATGGGTATGATGGGGATCTGACGGGGGGTTAAATTGAGGAACCGGGTCGATGAATGAGCGTACAGATGGCGAAGCTGGATTGGTCGCGTGACGGTTCCGGCGCGCTTAAATAAGTGGGGCAGGACTTAGAGGTGGGTGCTTTCCTTCGGAGGTGGTGGGTGCGGCGACGAAGACTTGAGGAAGAAGAAATTCAATGGATAATATGAGGGGCGCGGTCGCCGGTTTTCCCGTTCAACGGTGGAACGTGGTGGGAACGCTCTCTGCCTTCGCGGTTCCTGGAAACTGCGGGCAAAGAAGAAGATTCCACCCGGACGGGAACCGCATCTGATCCGATCTGGGGTACTTGGTAAAAATTTGTGTCCTCACTCCTTCCCAAAAACGGAGGGAACAAAAATCTATTTCGGTCCTGGAAACTGTGGGCAAAGAAGAAGGTCCGATCCGATCTGTGTGCATTGCCAATTGGTAAAAAACTTTGTGCTCTTCTTCCCTAAAAAGGGAAATGAGCGAGGGATTTGGTTGACTAAGAAAAGGACTTCGACGTTTTGACCAGAACACGACCCTTTTGGGCCCTGGAGGCTCATGAGCTAAAAAATGGCATCTTGGGCATTACAGGCTCTCCTTCTGATGGGGGCTGGCTCGGGAGCACAGAACATACTTGAGGCCTAACTACACAATATATCTGAAACCTAAATAGTATCGATATCGACATGCGACACGACAGGACACGAGACGTAAACACGTTATTTTTCAAAAAATAAATAATTCCGACATGTCGGGACACGTTGTATGTTAATTATCATTTTATGATTATTTTAATCAAATTAATTTGATTCAAATTCCCAAATAAATAAATAATAAAAAAGAACCTATAATGAATTTACACTAAAAATATTAAGCCACATTTTTAATATCATTTATTATTTCAATTTAACAAATTTAACTCCATTCCTATAATCAATAACACTTGGAAGAAAAAAAAAAAAGCAATATATTGCATGTTAGAGCATGTTTGAAGAGAAAAGAAAAAACAAATTTGAGAGGTGAATTGTGTCACATGGGAAGTCAGAGTTGGAAGATAAGAGAATACTATGTTTTTTTCATTCCCCTTTATTATTTTCATTTTTTTTTTTTTTTTTTTACATATTTACATTTTGACTCGTCATTATTAAAAAAAAGTTAAAATCGACCCATTGCAAGTCAAAATTTCAAACTAGCCTATTCAAAATTCCTATTCAAAATTCTAGTTCGAAATTCTAGACTCATGTGTCAGAGAGTGTTGGGAGAGTTGACTAGATATCGGATTTTTAGATACCTGTTGACCGAATGTTGAAAAGTGTCGAACATGTGTTGGAATGTCCAGCACAACAAGAAAGCTCCCAAAAAATATCGATGCTTCCTAATCTAAACCAAGATTCTAGACATCTCATATTTAGGAAAAAATGTCTAATAAAATCATGAACTTATTGTATGAAAGATAATTCATTTATAATTTTTTAAAATTATTTCAATTTCATTTTCAACATTTTGACAATTTATTAATGTAGTCCTACTGGCCAATTTTGATTGGAAATTACTAACACGGCGGTCTAGTCGATGCCAGTCATCTTATGTCATGTAGTCAATGCTAACATTTACAATTTTTTAGAAATTTTCTCAACTTTCTTTTTTTTTTTCCCTTCACTCCAAGGCAATGGTTAACGACCAGCCACAATGAAAGAAAATAAGATAAATATTAATTTTTAAAAATTTAGAACTTTTACAAAAATTGCAAAAATTGTTCGCGTAAACAATTTCAAACCAAAATTGACCTAAATGGCTAGATTGGCAAATTTTTAGAAAATTTGAGTTTAAATTAGAATAATTAAAAGTTTTAAGTTAAATTGGAATCCATGCATAGGTGAAGACTTTTTTGGTAATTCTTTTTATATCTTTCTCCTTCAATGATATAGATAGATTATGATGGAAGATGTGAAACATGTAAATAAAAGTGAACTTGAAGACTAAATCAAGTACTCAGGTCCGTTCGTTTTGCGGAAAACAACTTTTGAAAAAACAATTTCCGAAATTTCCGATGTTCGGATGGTAGAAAATAAATGGCCAAAGAAAATATTTTCAGGTCAATGGAAAATCTCCTTATAAGATTGTGTAAAATGATTTCCTCTTTTTAAAAATGTCTTATCCTCATTCTTTTTCGACGCTGACAATCAGCAGCAACCAAGCACCCTCGGGCGAAGGACGAGGGTTTCTAATCTCGTCCTCCTCCTCCTTCGACACCGATGACTAGCAACGGCCGAGTGTTCGGCTGATTGCCCTCGGATGAAGGACGAGGGTTTCTGATCTCATCCTCCTCCTCCTTCGACGCCGACGATCAGCAGTGGCGGAGTGTCCCTATCGTCCAGCGGCGCTCGATCTTCGCCCTCACGAAGCCCAGCATTTCTAATCTCCGCCCTCGACCGAGTGTCCAGTGGGTCCGACTACCCACATGGCGCGTAATGAGTAGGCTGTCTCATTATTGGCGTGGATAATCAGGCCTACCCAATATTTTCTCAAAAAGCCTCGGTTTAATGGTGCGTTTAATTCGTTTCGAGTTTTGAGCTTTCAAAGACTGTTCAGCCAGAGAGCTTCGGTTGTCGATCTTTTAAAATGCTTAGGACTCGAAGCAAGTCCCCAACTCTGAGCATTTAACATTTTCGAAATGCTACTTCAACGACTTCATGAACTTTTTTTTTTCCCTTCCAATCTTTGCCTAAATGATATCTTTTAAAACCCTTTCGTGGCTCTTTTTCAACCGTCACTTCAAAACTGTAGTGGAACAAAACCGTGCGACATGTGAAAATTTGGAGACATCGAAAAGAAAGACCTAATCATTGCAAAACTCTTTCATTGGTCCTTATTTCTCGTCTAGTGTCCTTCGCTTTCTGTTTCTTACGAAGATGCTTGTTCGTTATTTCCAATTCTCACAACGGAGACGATCATGGCTAGGAAGCTTCGCGGAGGAGGTCGAGGGACACCGACATCGCCTTTAATTTGCATCTATTGCATATTATCACGCTGAAATTTCATTGTCTTAGGGTCGTTACCTCCTTTATATTGTCTGTTATCATGTGCAACGCACGCGGCTCTTGAGGGGTAAAGTGCATTTTCATCTTAGTTTCAAGGAAAATCTCACTTTTACCATTGATTCTATGGCAAAAAAAAATGAAATAATTAATCACCTGGAATATTGATATCACAAAAGCTAACTATCATTGGTACTATTAAAGAATTAAAGTTGCCAAATTGTGATGATCATAAATACTTAGGACCTCTTATTTAGCATTTCGTACATCTTCCACAAACCGATCATTTGAACAAATACCAATTATCGACCATTAATGTAAGTCAAGATGTCCTTATCTTATCATTGTTGTCTTGGCCTGAGATATTATCAGGTACTCCCGATTTAGGTTTCTCTCTATATATATATTGCCATAAATACTTAGGACCTCTTATTTCTTTACATATAAGAGATGATTGGTTGTACGAAGCGTAGCAAGCATTTCGGGTTCATGTTTCTCGCGAGCTCTAAAAGCTACAAAAAAGGGTAGGGGACACTCGTTGGTCAAACTACATGCCGTTTTTGCATGGCATTTGATTTGGCGTATTTGCATGCGTTGGACGTTGCCAGAGCGTGACGTGTCACCCTTCGCACAGTGTCTCTCAAGCGGGGTACAAGCCGACAAGTCGGATTCCTTTTTTTTATATTGGCTTCTAATACTTTCATTTTCCATATAACACTATAAAAAAGAAATACGACTAAAACCTAATAAGAAGAAGAGAGGCATTGACTAAGATCTTTATGAAGAGTGCGCTGGCGGTAATGGCGTCAGGAAACATGTTCCGGCGAGAGGCACAACGAGAAGCTGCCGGAATCCCAGCGAACGATGGCCTGACGCCAAGCAAGCCAGGGAGCTCCCACGAGGCGGTAAGGTGCCCGCTGCCAGCAAGGGGTGGTGCTTTTCAGCATGGGCGACTGCTGCATGTGCACAGTCGCGAAGACCTTCCTCTTCGGTCTTGGTGCCGGCCCCATGGTGGTCGTCGCCCCCGAGCTCAACGAGCTCGACCACCGTGGGCCGGCACCAAGGCCGAAGAGGAGGGTCTTGGCCACGGTGCACAGCAGCAGTCGCCCATGCTGAAAAGCACCACCCCTTGTTGGCAGCGGGCACCTTACCGCCTCGTGGGAGCTCCCTGGCTTGCTTGGCGTCAGGCCATCGTTCGCTGGGATTCCGGCAGCTTCCCTGGCAATCTGCTGCATGGTTTCTTCTTTCCCACAGAGAGAGAGAGAGAGCTCGACCACTGTGGGGCCGGCACCAAGGCCGAAGAGGAGGGTCTTGGCCACGGTGCGCATGCAGCAGTCGCTCATGCTATAAAAGCACCACCCCTGCTGGCAGTGGGCACGTTACCGCCTCGGAGGAGCTCCCTGGCTTGCTTGGCGTCAGGCCATCATTCGCTGGGATTCCGGCAGCTTCCCTGGCAATCTGCTGCATGGTTTCTTCTTTCCCACAGAGAGAGAGAGAGAGAGGGGGGGGGAGGGAGGGAGGGAGAGGGAGGTGGTCGAGAAGAGATGCTGATTCTGGGGGAAGATATTGTCTAGGGTTCTTGTGCGGGTGCTGAAAAGACGGAACTGTTTCGGTATATATGCGACAGAGGGTTGGCCAATGCATGCTTTGGTGAGATAAATTATAATGAAAACGGGAAAAAGCAAAGATGGGGAGAGAGGGAGAGAGAGAGAGAGAGAGAGAGAAAGAGAGGTTGGTACGGTTTGGTTCGTTCCCGGCAATGTCTGACCATTGTTGAGCCATCAGCTGCTTTTCCTTCTCTATTCTCGCTCTGTAGAAAGAGCGTGGCTTTTCTTGCGTGAGGCAGACTAGGGGAGGGGGGAGGGGGTTGGAGGGGTAGTCTTTGACCGTAAGTATTAAAGATAGAAAATTCTGCTCTGCTCAAGTACTCATGATCCTCATCCTCACGCCAAACTTGGCGCAAGAAGTCCCCTTCCGTTACGAGCAGTACCGACCGGTGATGTGACGGTCAACGATTTCTTGCCAGCCGATGCTGGGACCATGCACTGCCCTTGCCCGCCGTCATCAACAGGCTTTTTAATCGGCTGCATCCCCCCATGTGCACTTTGAAACCGCGGTTGGGTCAAGGCCGATGCTCCCGGCCATCCGATCCTCGGAGATCCGGCTTGATGATGACGTGGTGGTGGTGGTGGTGGTGAGATCACTGTCCATCGTATATCAATCGGGGGACAGAGGACCATGAACCGACGGCATACAACACTGGTCAAAGGATCAAAAGAACTATCATCACAGAACGATCAAGAAACCATAAAGCATCATGACTTTCTGAATATACATATCTTAATTTAAATTTGCAAGGCATGACCAAAACATTAAATTTTGCCAATTTGATAAAATACCCCCTGAATTGATAATTCGAACCTAAATTGGGAGCACCCAATACTACCTCGGGGCCAAGAAAACGATGATAAGATAGGGACATCTTGATGGTGGATAATCGGTATGTGTTCAAACAATCGGTTTGTCGATGATATACGAAAATGCTAAACCTTTGCAATGCAAGGACTTTACATTAATGTGCTTTGAACGCCGTACCTTCTTAACTTAATGATTTAAATAAGAGAAGTTTGAAATATTCCGTTGATTAGGGGAATGAGAAATTTAACCTAACCTAATCCATCTACTCGATAGAAACTAATAACTATGGTAATTAATTTAATTGGGGTAAAATGCATTCGTGCAGTCATTGTCCTAAACGTTTTGGATGGCACCAACTATAGATTGATCGCCCTTTTCGTTTCCTTCTTCCAAATAACCATTAGCCATCACATGGATTGCTCCCCCCATTAAAAAATCTTACCTTCTCCCAAAAAAAAAATCCCATAAATAGTGTAAATATTAATTAGGCACCATTATCGAAAACTCGAATATAAGTTAAGCGATCAAGATGGTTTTGAAACAAGTAATTGATTTCAGACGTCATAAATACCTAGGACCTCTTATTTCTAAACATATAAGAGAAGTAATTGTATATATACATATGTGTGTGTATAGAAAAGGGGATGAAAATGATTGCCTGGAGCAAGCATTTCGGGTTCACGTTTCTGGCGAGCTGAAAAAGCAGAGAAGGAAAAGGGTAGGGAAATTAGAGAGGGAAAGAGAAAAGGGAAGATGGGACACCGTTAGTCAAGAACTACATGCCGTTTCTGCATGGGATTTGGGATATTTGCATGCGTTAGACGTTGTCAGAGCGTGACGTCTCGCTTTCTGTGTCCTCATGCTCGGCGTCACGCCGTTGTTCGCTGGTATTACTGCAGCTTCCTTGGGAATCACTTCCATGGTTTCTTCTTCTTTCCCACACAGAGAGAGAGAGAGAACTGAGGAGAGATGCTGATTCTGAGGGAAGATATTGCCTAGCGTTCCTGTGCAGTATACATGCGAAAGAGAGGGTTGGTCAATGCATGCTTTTGGCGAGATTAATAATTATGAAAACGACAAAAAGCAAAGATGGAGAGGGAGAGGGAGAGAGGGAGAGAGAAGGGTTGATATGGCTTGGTTCGTACCCGGCAATATCTGACCATTGATGAGCCATCTGCTGCTCCTCTCTTCTCTCCTCTCTGTAGAAGGAGCATGGCTTTTCTTGCGTGAGACAGAGACCAGAGAGAGAGTCTTTGACTGTAATTATATTGCGATCGTATAGTCTACTGTACAGACTAAGTATAATCAGAAAATCAACCGTTACAAAGTATTTCTTCCGTTTTCGGCTTTTAGATCGCTCGGAAACACGAGTAAAAGGAAAGATTTTTTTTTTTTTCATGATCAATGAAAAATGTGCGTTTACATTCATAAAAAGCAATTTTTTTTTGTTTTTTGATAATTGAAATTCCTTTTTTTTTTAAATATAACACGACATCCGTCATAAAAATATCTCTCATTCTAATCTGAGTGCTTAACTAAAAAAACACTAGGGACCTTGATGCCCGAACTAGGATTTTCAGTCGCCCTAATCCCTATATCACCCCAAAGCCAAGATTGTCGACATAATAAACCAATACAAAATAAGCAAAAAAAAAAAAAAAAAAAAAAAAAAACTAGTGTAATCGGTTGGCGCTTTCAAGAGATTTCCAGCTTACCAATTCGAAGATCACATGTTTGAATCCAGTCAAATTACATGTAAACTATTTTGGGTTAGGACTACTTGCACATACCAAAGATGGGATTTAAATGATTTATGACCTTTATATGGTATTTTCATAAACCTCCATATAACGGGGCCTCTAAGCTCACACGCTTTTATTACCGTAAACAAAATAAAAAATAATGAAATATGCTTTAATTGTTTATTGAACTAGAATACTGGAGATTCTAATCACAATAATCTTACGTTTTGGAATTTTACTCTTTTATAAGGACAACTAAAACAGTTATATTTCTCTTTAAAAAAATTATTACCGTGTGGAGTCGCTTGAGCAAGTTGTACATAATTCATATGAAAATTAATTGTCCTATCTAATATCTAATCAAAATAATTACTTAAACTAACTTTTTCAATCATTTCATATAGAAAGGACAGAAAATAATAAAGTAAAAGGAACAATGGTAATTATGGTTAATATCGCAAAAAACACCAAAGTGGTATACTTATGATAAATTTATCCCAAATTATTAATACATTTTTGACAAATTTACTCTTCATTAGTTCCGTTAAATTGTATTAATATCACAAAAAATCAAAAACTAATATACTCATGCCAAATGAAAAGTAAAATAAAAAAAATAGTACACCCATCAATTATTACGTGTCATCCTACTCAATAATTTGACATTAAAATTTAGTGGAAACTAACGGATAGTAAATTTATCAAAGTATATCAGTTTGGAAGTTTTCGTAGTCAAAAAATTAATTTTGGATAAATTTATCATAAATGTATCAATCTAAAGTTTTTTGTGATATTAACTATAATTTATGAGAATATTGGGGATTGGGACATTCCTAAATGGGTTGTAGGAAGCCACCCGACTTGTCGCATTGTGATTTAATTATTTGCCCGATCATAATTCAATCCAATCATTTTGTAACTAGTATAAGACTTTTGTGGTAAAGGCCAGCGAGGATGTTAGCGCTAGTAGCCCGTGCTCGTTCTTTCATTGATAGAAAAAACATAGATGAACGAAGTGAGACTATTTAGTCTCCTAGTCTAAGTTGCATAACCTAATTTTGAAACTAGTTTATTGAGCACTTAGCTACATCACTCGGTCTCAAATAGATTGAGACAATTCATGTCTCCACGTCATCATCATTGTGTTGAATTTATCGCCGGATTATTGTCACTAACAATCCCTATACTTTATTCATAGCTCTACTATTTTTATTATTATTTTCAAAAGGGCCCCTTTATTTTAAAAAAGTGTCATCAATCGTCTGTAAATCGGTGTGTTGACAGAATTTGCCGATACGGGGTTAACATAGTTGAATATGTACTGACCTGGACGTTTTTCTTCTTCTTTCAAATGCTCTCTCTCTCTCTCTCTCTCTCTCTCTCTCTCTCTCTCTCTCTCTCTCTCTCTCTCAAATTGCAGATTCCTTCTTCTTGATGGCTTGAATACGAGAAGGCTGAGATACTTCGTTGATTCTTCAAGCAAGAGAATCATTAGCCGCGCGGAACTCGCCCCTTTCAACTCGCTGCTAAATTTCGTCACTTCTGTTTGTAGACAATCATGTAGAGAGACTTTCCAATTTCTTGCTCGTCAATGGACTTGCGATGACGGCTCGTACACCTACAGGAGGATCGAGAACTCAGATGGACTACCCATAGTACTCAGATCAATTTGCAGTCCTCATAGTAACACCCAAAGGGTATAGCTGCACCGGTCATCTCTTCCCGATTCCTAAACTAATAAAAAGAAGGGTTTCATTAGTCTTCTTTCTAATTAATTTTTTGTGATTAGGGGCATGAAAGATTTATGGGAGAGTCATATATTTCCAATATGATAACCTAACCTAATCCATCTACTTAATAGTAACTAACAACTATGGTAATAAATTTAATTGGGTAAAACGCATTCGTGCGTGTCACTATCCTAAAAATTTTGGAAGCCACCGACTATTAGATTGACCACCCTTTTCATCTGTTTCCTCCAAATAACCTTAGCCATCACATGTTTTGCTCCCCCATTAAAAAATCATTATGTTCTCCCAAAAAAAAAAAAAATTCCCACTATTGTGTACATGTTAACTAGGCACCATTATCATTAGTTTGAATATATATGCATGAGAGAAAATACCCAAAGTAAAAGAATGATTAAGTTGAGCGAGCAAGATGGTTTTAAAAGAAGTAATTAATTTCTAATGTCATAAATACCTAGGACCTCTTATTTTTTAACATACAAGAGATGAGGTAATTATATATACACATATTTAAATGTGTGTGTATAAATGTGTATAGAAAAGGGGACGAAAATGATTGCTTGGAGCAAGCGTTTCGGCTTCACGCTCCTGGCGCTGAAAAGGCAGAAAAGGAAGATGGGATACCGTTAGTCAAAAGACTACATGCCGTTTCTGCATGGGATTTGGCATATTTGCATGCGTCGGACGTTGTCAGAGCGTGATGTGCCCTCTGTGTCCTCATGGTCGGCGTCACGCCGTCGTTCGCTACGATTCCTGCAGCTTCCTTTGGGCATCTCTTGCATGGTTTCTTCTTCTTTCCCCCAGAGAGAGAGAGAGAGAGAGAGAGAGATGCTGATTCTGAGGGAAGATATTGTCTAGGGTTCTTGCGCAGTATATGCGACAGAGGGTTGGTCAATGTATGCTTTGTTGTTTAATAGTATTGGCATAACTTTTTGTCACTTTAGTTATACGTCTATATGCATAACTTAATCTTACATTTGCATTGAAGAAGACTTCATCCAATGCTAAATGGATCGATTTTTCTTTTATGTGATCCATAAACATCTCAATTAAATATTAAACGTTTAGAGAATTCTATTATCAGCTCCAAAATATAGATGCATGTACGACAATATCAACACGAGGAAAAAAAGTTGAAATAGTGAAGTTTGGTCTTTGTTGATTACATCCATGCTTCAAATCAAGTCGACTCACCTAACATTGTTGGCAATTAGTTCCAATTTGAGGTTTACTATAAATCCAAAATTCACCAATGTATCCTTTTTAACTAACGAAAAGAAAAAAAGAAAATTAGTTATCCCAATTTATATATTATTTTCATTTTTACAGCAATTGAGGTTAAAACAGAGATTTCCTTAAGAAATCATACAAACCCCTTAAAAGTCATGTGCATTGCATATGCTAACAAAAATATTAAAAAAAAATTAATAATAATACTAACGGAGAATTAACGCATTGAGCATTCAACACAAAATATAAAATTAAATGACACAAAGAATTAAAATAATAATAGCATCAAGAGTAACAAAAAATAAATCACTTTCCACCCGTCATTTAGCTGAATCAGCCTACATGAAAGTCTATCACACTCATTTAAGAGCATAAGTTAAAATATATCCTTATAGACATAGCAAAGCTCATCACATAGAGATGGACGGTGAATTGGAAGTCGGACAATCGTTTTTGTACGGGATCGAATTTTCGATCAACTTAACTATAGTTTTCACACATTCAAATGCGAAAATTTCATAAGAAAAAAGAGAGAATTAAATATCAAAGCACACATACATTTAATATAAAAAACACTACACGTGGAATGTATATCGTGCTTGAATCAAAACCCCACAACCCACCCATGTATCCCAATTCTGACAATTTGGAATCCAAAACCTACCACGAGCTCGGATACCCATCTCTCGAAACTTACTTGATCATGCCGGTCCTGCGGCTTTTGCTTTACCTCTAACTCCCTATCATCCAAAAAAAAGAAAAAGGGAAAGAAAATTGCTCTTCTCAAGTGCTTATGATGCTCATCCTCACACAAAACTCGGTGCAGAAAGTTCCCTTCTGTTACATCTTCCTGCATTTCGAAACCGCCCGTCGGGTCGACACTTCCGACCATCTGATCCTCCGAGTTCCGACCTGATGACGATGGTGGTGGTGCTGGTGGGATCACCGTCAATCGTATCGTTCAGGGTATAGAGGACTGCGACCGATGGCTTACGAAATGGTCAAAAGACGGAGCATAACATAACGGTCAAGAATCCATAAAGCATCATGACTTTATCAGTTTACACATATATATAATTTAAATTTGCATGGCGTGACCAAAATATTAAATTTTATGAATTTGATAAATATCCCCCGAATTGATCATTCGAACAACCTTAAATCGGGAGCACCTAATAATATCTCGAAGTCAAGAAACGATTAATAGATAGGGACATCTAGTCAAAAATATATGAAATGATAAACCTTCGCGCTGCAGGGACTTTTATATTAATGTGTATCCAACACGTGCCTTCTTAACTTGATGGTTTGAATTTGAGAAGTTTGAGATATTTTATTGATTCTTTTAGCAAGATAATCATTAGATTGCACATGGCGGTGGGGAATTCCCTCGTGTCAACATGTAGCTAAATTTCTTCGTGTCAATTTGTAGACAATCGCGTGGAGAGACTTCTCGACTTCTCATGCGTCGACGGGCAAACGGTGATGGTGGCGTCCTCATAATAACACTCAAAAGGGTGTAGCTGCACCGATCATCTCCTCCCAATGACTAAAGTAATGAAAAGAAGCCTTGAATAAGTTTCTTTTTTTTTTTCTTTTTTCTTTTTTTTGGTGATCAGGGACATGAGGGATTTGTGGAAGAGTCCTATACTTCCAACATGATAATATAACCTATCCCTTCTGCTTAATACTACCTAACAACTATTGTAAGAAATTTAATTGGGTGAAAATGCATTTGCGCATGTCATTGCCCTAAAAGTATTGGATGCCACCAAGCACCAACTATAGATTGATCACCCTTTTCATTTGTTTCCTCCATCACATGTTTTGGTCTCCCTATTCGACATAGTACTAAGATGAAACAAATGATTAAATGAAGCGAGTGAGATAACTTTGAAAGAAACAATTGATTTTTCTACGTCATAAAATATTTAGGACCTCTTATTTCTTAACATGTAAGAGATGAAGTAATTATATATATACATATATTTTTAGAAAAGGGAATCAAAATGATTGGTTGTAGGAAGCGTCGCAAGCATTTCGGGTTCACGTTTCTCGCGAGCTTTAAAAGCAGAAAAGGATAAAGCAAATTAAAGAGATGCAAAAAGGACTATGGGAATTACAGTTGGTCAAACTACATGCCATTTTTGCATGCGTTGGACGCTGTCAGAGCGTGACGTGTCGCCCTCTGCGTCCTTAGCTGCCACCCTGCCGCAGCTGCTCTGCATGGCGGTTCGTCCCTCCTCAGAACGAGAAAAAGGAGAAGGCAAAAAAAAAAAAAAAAATCTTTAATTTAAAAATTTTAGTTTTTCCTTTTTTTTTCTCCTTCTTTCTTCCCCGAGATTTCAAGGCCGGTCGGACATTTCAAAAACAAAAAAGGTCGGTCTTCATTAAATTGATTTTGATTGTAATTAACTAGCCAACAAGAAGAGATAACACTACCAAGAATCGATATGCTAAACACGAGTAATTCCTTTATATATATATTAGCTTCTAATAGTTTCATTTTCCATGTAGCACTGTAAAAGAAAGAAACACACCTAAAACCTAATAAGAAGAAGAGGAGGTATTGACTAAGATTTATATAAGGAGTGCGCCGGCGGTAATGGCGTCGGAAACATGTTCCGGCGAGGGGCACGATGAGACGCTCACAGCCAGAGGGCGCCGGCGTCCTTGAGGAGCGGGACCAGCGTGCCATTGATGTGGCGGGCCATGAGGGTTTCGAGGCCGCCCAGGAACTTGCCGCCTACGAAGACCGCCGGGAGAGCCTGCCAGTCGCGGAGGGCGCCGCCGCCGCCGCAGGGGGCGAGCTGGCGGAGGACGGCGAGGATGTCATGGCCGCCGCCGTCGAGCTTGTCGAGCTCGACCACCGTGGGGCCGACGCCGAGGCCGAAGAGGAGGGTCTTCGCCACGGTGCACAAGCAGCAGTCGCTCATGCTGAAGAGCACCACCGCGTTGCTGGCAGCGAGGCGCCTCACCGCCTCGTAGGAGCTCCCGGGCTTGCTCAGCGTCACGCCGTCGCTCGCTGGGATTGCTGCAGCTTCCTTTGGCATCAGTTGCATGGTTTCTTCTTTCACAGAGAGAGAGAGAGAGACAGAGAGAGAGATGGTTGAGAAGAGATGCTGATTCTGAGGGAAGATATCGTCTAGGGTTCTTGCGCAGGGTGCTGGAAAGACGAACGGTTTCGGGATATATGCGACAGGAGAGGGTTGGTCAATGCGTGCTTAGGTGAGATTAAATAAATGAAAACGAGAAAAAGCAAGATGGGGAGAGAGAGAGAGAGAGAGAGAGAGAGGTTGGTAATGGTTTGGTTAGTACCCGGCAATGTCTGACCATTGCTGAGCTAGCTATCTCCTGCTTTTCCTTCTCTCCTCTTTTCTCTCTGTACAAAGCGCATGACTTTTGTTGCGCGAGGCAGACTAGAGAGAGAGAGAGAGAGAGAGAGAGAGAGAGAGAGTCTTTGACCGTAAGTATATTGCGACCGTATAGTCTGGCGTAGAGAATACACACAATCATCATGGCTCTCGTGCTTTAGTTTTCAGAATATTAACTATCAGAAAGTATTTTTTTTCCCCTCAATTTTTAGGTCGCTCGGAAATAAGAGTCAACGAAATTTCTTTTCATAGTCAATGAACAATATATGTCTAAATTTGACGGAATGATTTCCCGCTCTAAAAAATTAAAATTCCTTTTTCAAGATATATAACCCGAGATCAACCATCTCCGATTCTAACCTAGGTGCTTGATTAATAAACCCTAGGACCTTGACATAGGTTCACGACGCTTGGACTAGGGTCCCTGTCAACTTCAACCTGAGGCCCCGACGCCCGGACCTGGATCCCTGAGGTTGCACTCTGCGTTCTCTCTTTAAAGTGTTCTCTATTTTATTTTATTTTTTCTCCGATAACAAATATCATCATTTATGTGTCTTATTAACTTATTCGGAAAGAGTGATGGAGCCAGGATTTTAAGCGTGACAGCAAAATGTAGGCCATGATGCACCTAATTTATTAGTTAATTTCTGTTAATTACTGATATTTCAAACGGAACCAACTCAATAAATCAATAACAAACACAGAAAAACCATACATGTCTACGTAAAATCTTCCACCTGACATTTATAAAATAACAGCTTATCGACCGTGCATGATCTCAAATTTCTGGGTATTCTCCCGGATCTCGTTATAAAGAAGAGATTAAGATGAAATTATTACAATATGAAACTTGCAAAGAGGTTTCAGAAGCTGCTTAAAAATAAAAATCGTCTAGAGTAAGTAAGTGCATAATTTTTTTTTTTTTTTAAGTATTGAACATGCCTTTTTTTTTTTTTAATGATTGGTTGAAGAATGAGCAGTGTAAAAGTGAAGAACAAAGTTCTTTGGTTTTCCTCTATCAACAATCATATTAATACATTAATATTGATTTTTGAGTTACACAAGGGGAGACAAACATTCTCAAAGGTCCATTGTTGATCGTCGGAAATTCTTAAATGCATTCGTAAAGTTTCCTATTCGTCAAAGACACCTGAAGCTAGTTTCCGTATGAAGTTTATCGGCTACCTAGAAGCACGTAAAACATCTCACAAGCCTCATGAACTGATTAATTCTAGACTTTTGATTCATGCAAGAGAATATGACCCAAAGCAGTTTGTACATAATTGATAGAATTCAAATAAGCGAGCTCCAGTTCTTAAACTGAGAATCTCGTGGCATCCTAACTAACTACGTCGAGGGATTAATCTTACTTGATTTTAACTCTGAGAATTGCATAAATCATGTGAAATTTGGATGTATAAAGAAACTTATGAAAGATTAGTTGAGTGGTCAAATGCTTAATTTAGGCATGATAAATTTATTGTTTTTCCCAAATCACATTGTCTGCTAATCAGAGTAATCTCAAGGGGTCTCACCACCCTATTTGTGAAATCTTAAATGATAAATGTGATAGGGGCAATTACATACATCCATGAGAATTGCACGCTCAAGTTAAAGTTTGAGTATCCATGGTATTCAAAAGAGAAATGAATTAAAAAGGTAAGATAGTCGAAAAAGAAAAAGAAAAGTGGAGAAGGCATTTGTTTTTGCCGAATATTCGCCATCACATGTTTTGCCCCCCTATTCGACTTAGCACTAAAATGAACCCCAAAAAAAAAAAAATCATCATCTTCTCTCCAAAAAAAATCCCAATAGTGTGCACATATTAGTTAGGCATCATGATCATAAATTCAAATATATGTGTGTAGGAAAAAATACCCAAAGTGAGAAAATGATTAAGTGAAGCGAACAGAGATAGTTTTGAAAGAATTAATTGATTTTCTGCATCACAAATACCTAGGACCTCTTATTTCTTAACATAGAAAAATGAAGTAATTATCCATATATGTGTGTGTGGAAAGGAGATAAAAATGATTGCTTGTAGCAAGCATTTCGGGTTCACGTTCCTGGCGAGCTTAGAAAAGCAGAAAAGGAATACGGGATACCGTTGGTCAAGAACTACATGCCCTATTTGCATGGGACTTGGCATATCTGCATGCGTTAGACGTTGTCAGAGCGTGACGTCCCTCTGCGTCCTCACGGTCGGCGTCACGCCGTCGTTCACTGCGATTTCTGCAGCTTCCTTGGGAACCCCTTGCATGGTTTCTTCTTCTTTAGAGAGAGAGAGAGAGGGTGAGAAGAGATGCTGATTCTAAGGGAAGGCATTATTAATTTAGGGTTCCTGCGCAGAATATATGCGACGGAGACGGTTGGTCAATGCGAGCTTTTGGCGAGATTTGTTATAATGAAACGAGAAAAAGCAAAGATGGAGAGAGAGAGGGGTTGGTAGCGTTTGGTTCGTACCCGGCAGTGTCTGATCTGCTGCTTTTCCTTCTCTCTCCTCTCTGTAGAAAGTGCATGGCTTTTGTTGCGCGAGACAGGCTAGAGGGAGATAGGGGTAGTCTTTGACTGTTAAGTATATTGCGACCGTATTGTGTACTGTACAGAATACGTATGATCACAAAATCAACAGTTACAAAGTACTTCTTCCGTCTACGGCGTTTAGGTCGCTCGGGAACATGAGTAAAAGGAAAGAACTTTGTTTTGTTCATGATCAATGAAAAATGTGCGTTTACTTTCAAAAAAATAATTTCTCCTTTTTGATAATAAAAAATTTCTTTTTGTTTTAAGATATTGTTAGAAATTTTGCAAAAAGTCATGATTCCAATTATCAAGATCAAATGCGGGTATGTGTAAATTCTATACTAGCCTCCAGCCATTGATGACATCAAAAACAGATATGTATGTGTAAATTCTTTACTAACCTCCAACCATTAATAATATCAAGAATAGATACATGAAGCTTGAACAATCGTGAATAAGCACCTCTAGCCAATTGCCCTCTCGACGTGGACGGTGTGTTCTTGGACAAATAATGAAAATAATAAGAGAGTTTGACTTAAATGATCAATTTATGTACCCATACAAATCCTAATAGATATAATCTTCCATCGAGACTAATCCTAATAGATATGGGCAATCTCCATAGTTATCAGCAACTAAATTTAGATAATAAATCCTCAATAAAATCTAATGTGAGTAATAGGGTCATATTAAATAAAGTTATAACAAGTATAACACAAGATCTACCGGGAGACTAAAATAAATGATATTACAAATCAAATCCTATATTAGACCGATATTAATTGATTTTCCATATCAATCTATATATTATACAAATTCATGAGATTGCATATCTTCCAACACCCCCCCTCAAATTGGTGGTTTGTAGATGTCCAACAAATTTTTTTTTTGGATATTTTAGAGATCTCAAGACCTGAAAGTCAGCTGAAACCAGAAAATGAAGACTTGACAGAAAAAATTCCTGTTGCTCTATAATAAATTCCCTTTCGGTATTTTCATCTCCGTTTCTAACTCAAGTGCATGTCTAGCAAACATTGCGGACCTTGACGCCGGAACCAGTATTGTCAGTCGCCTCAATCCTCGTCTCACCCCAAATTTGAGATTCCCGACGAACGGCCCCAAACCGGGTAGTAATAACCGTCATCCCCCGGTCCGAACCGACAACCTCAGCACCGAGACAGAGGTTCTCGATGCTCGGACTCAGGTCCCCGACAGCCTGAACCCAAGAACCCCGTCACTCAGACCTGGATAACCGTGGCTGTACTCTACTTTCCCTCTCAAAAATTGGTCTTCATTTTTTCCCCAAAAAAAAACAAGGAATGTCTTTTATCTTATTTAGGAAGTGGGAGGGAGGCGGGATTGTTCACCATGATGTGCCCATTATTTTAGTTAATTTCAGTTAATAACTGATATTTCGAACGAAATCGACTCAATAAATTAATAAGAAACACTAAAAAAAATCAATAGCGCACAGAAAAACTAAATATATCACTAAAACAGAATATTCAATGAATATTTTTTATTAGATGATCCCAAATTATTGGGCATTTTCCCAGATCTCGATCTAAAAGAAGAATTTAAGATGAAATTTTATAATACAAAACTTGCAAAGACGGTTCAGAAGTTGCTGAAAATAAATAAATATATAAATAAATATCTAGAATAAGTAAGTGTAGAACTTTTAATAATTTAGGAAATTATTGAGGAATAATTTATAATACATTACTTCTTTGATGATGGCCGATGAATGAGGAATGTAAAAGGGAAGAACAGAGTAGTTTGGTTTTACTCAATCAACAATCAAGATGAATAAATTTTTTTCCCATTTTTTAGCTAGAAAAAGAGAAAAGACACTGTCAAAAGTTTATTTTTAATCATTGAAAATCCTTATATCAGGGAAATTGTTTAATTAAGTATAAATATATCATACAAATGACAATTCAATCCTAAACATTACAATTTTGCAATTTGCTCTTGTGCAAAATTCCAGCATAATTCTTCCAATCAATTATCATTGAAAATCACTAACGTGACAATATATCATATAAGAAAATTGCTGATGGCTGGATCTTAAATTAGTTGCAATATGAACTTTAGGGTGTCTAGACACGATGCTTGACAAAGATACATGAAGTTGGATCTCTTGGTTTCATTAATTATTACAGTTAACCATGGTTTGACAAAAAGTTACTATAGGTGTTGTCTAGACATTGTCCATCAATTTTTCCTAAAATTTTACTTATCAAGGATGACCACCAATTTTTCGATTAAATAGATTTTCTAATTTAAAATATTGAATCGAATTGGGATGATTTTATGGTTAATATAGTGCATTTGTTTAACAATAAATGAATGATTTGAAAAAAAAAATATGATTGCTTGTATCGTTTGGAAAAACTTTTGAACGAAAAATATTTTAATCATCTATGAAAATATTTAGACATAAATTATTGTCGATAATGAAAATAATTTTCATTAACTAAATATTTCAAGCGATACAAGCGAATATTTAAAAAAAAATACTTTTTAAATCATTCATTTTTTGTGAAATAAATAGTGTAAAATTGCAAACTACTTGGGAATTTATTAGAGATCCTAGAATGCTAAATTAGCTTGTTGAGACTAATATTTATCCATGAGGCGTTGTTCAAAAACGCAATGATTTATTGGAAGGGCTCATAAGAGTAACATAGGCCACATCAAAAGAGTATTGCAAACAAAAGTTCCGTATGACTTTATTATATAAATGATATGATAAAAAAAAAAATCAATGCGATATAGGAATTGTATTATGGCATATGCAAAATAAACTCGATCATGTACGTGCTAATAGCAACATAACCAAGATTCAAATTGTCCAATATTTACATAGGTTCATTAATTAAACTGCTTATTAAAAATTTTCGAAATGTAAGTCATGAACCTGGACGATTTATTTAGAGAACGCAAAATTGAACAAATATACATGCATAAAGCTTGACCTGATTTATCTAATTATTCAAGAGCTTCTTTTTTTTTTTTTTTTTTTTTCCAGCAACATTTTAAGAGTGGAAAGCTATGAAGAGAATTGAAAATTATAGTCATCTTAGTGAAAGGATACAAATTAAAAATAAAAACACTTATGCTTGTTTAATTAAACGCTATCAGTTAGGGGGGAAATTAACAAAAAAGTTATAAACCTATTATATATATGCCAATTCAGCCCTAAATGTTTCAATTTTGCCAAATTTAGTCCAAAATCTATTAAAGATTTGTCAATGTTATTGAGTTAATGTTTCGATGAATATTTTCCTATCAAAAGATTGCCGGGCATTATGAGTCAACACAAAATGATGATAATCTTATATGTTGGAAGTTTACTCTTTTATAAGGACAACAAAAAACAAAGATATTTCACTTGAAAAAACTTATTACTGTGGACTCAATCGAGTTGCACATAATTCATATGAAAGTTAATTGTCCTATTTGATATCTAATCAAAATAATTCCTTAAACTAACTTTTCCATTGTTCATATAGAAAGGACAAATATAATCAAGTAAAATAAAAAACAAGAAGAAGAAGAAGAAGATGCAGAAGGAGAAGAAGGAAGAGAAGAAGGAGAAGCAGCAAAAGGAGAAGCAAGAGAAGGAGGAGGAGGAGAAAGAGGAGGAGAACGAGAAGGAGGAGGAGGAGGAGGAGAAGCAATAGAAGGAGGAGAAGAAGGTAACGCATAAGAACATTTTTGTTCATATGTTCTTTTGTTCTTTTACTCCCCAAAATAAAAAAGAATAGAAATCCATTTAATAATGTCAATTAATTTTTCTATTCTAAAGAATAGAAAAGTAGTTTAAGAATAGATTAAAAAAAGAAATAAGAAGTTAAAAAAAAAAAGTAATTTCTTGTTCTCAGAAATAATTTCTAAAACTAAGTCATTTTTTTTCCTTTTTCTTTTCTTCTTCTTCCTTATCGCTCCCCACAAGCTGTTGTCTCGTATAATAGATTTGGAAAAGAAATAAGAAGTAAAAAAAAAAAAAAAAAAAAGTAATTTCTTATTCTCGAAATAATTTCTATAAATAAGTCTTTTTTTTTTTCTTTTTTTCTTTTCTTCTTCTTCCTTGTCGCTCCCCACGGGCTACTGTCTGTCGATCAACCGCTACCCACCACCTACCACCGATGTTGTCGTCACCAATTGACCGCCGCTGCTTGCCAACCGCTGCCCACCGACTATTACTAGCCACTCGCCGCCGCTGATCACTCGCCACCACTGACGACTGATAGCCCGTCACCATCTATCGCTATCACAAACTATCGCTGTTTGTCACCATCGCCACCCCACAATCGCCGCCGTCGACCGAGAATAAAAAATGAATAGGAATGCATTTCGTACAATCCATAAAAAGAATAGAACGTGTTTGACCATCGTCGCCTGCCACCATTGCCATCGACTGCTGACTGCCCACTGCCACCAACTACATTATTTTACTCACAAATTATTCTAGAGAGTAGAAATATAAAAGAATTATTTCTGAAAAGAAATTGTTCCTTAGAATAGAAAGGTTACCATTCGCACTCAAAAAAGTAGAAGGAGGAGGAGAAGTAAGAGAAGAAGTAGGAGGAGGAGGAGAAAAGGACAAGAAGGATAAGAAGGAGGAGCCGTCAAGCAATCAAGGGTCACCTGCTTTTTTATTGATAGAAAAAAGATAAGATGAGACGAAGTGAGACTATTTAGTCTCCGCATCGTCTAAGTTGCATAACCTAATTTTGACAATAGTATATTGAGCTCTCAACTAACGTCACTCTCTCTTAAATTAATTGAGACAATTCATGTCTCCGTGTTGTTGTCAAAGTGTGAATTTATTTTGGATTATTGTCACTAACAATCCATGTGAGTTTATTTGTAGCTCTACCATTCCAAAAAAGTTCCATCAATCGCCTCTAAATCGGTATGGCGATGAAATTCGCTAACATGGCATCAACATAATTAATTATGAGAAAATATTGGATGTCCCTTATGTAGCCAGTACAACAATAGCCAGTACAACAAAAAAGAAGGAACCTAAAATGGTGACACGTGTCCAAAGTGAGCCCAAACATCAAACTCCCCTGCACACTCCCGTCTCTCTCCTCTCTCCTCTCTCCTCTCTCTTGCCCAAATGCCAGACTCTCTCTCTCTCTCTCTGACTCTCTCACTCCCTTCGTCACCCCTCTCTGTTCCACCAAGCCCTCCTCCAACTATCGAACTTGGCACCAACGGAGGCAACCTTTTGAGGCAGAAGTGGAACTGCGCAGCAGTTCATTGAACGAGTCATTGCGCCCTTGTCCGACCGACAAACTTCTCAACGATGAAGACAACCTCGAGGCAGAGCCACATGGTGGTTCGTCAAACGAGCCATCGCGCCCTCATCCGACTAACAAGCCACAGTGCCGATTCGGCGGCAGCTCGCTACCCCCTATTGGCTATGCTCTCTCTCTCTCTCCCTCCTAGTCACGACCGAACTCTCGTCCACCAAGAAATAGTGTCTTGGATGGACCGTCTGAAACTAGAGACATGATAGAGAATCGCGATGGACTCTCAAAGGCATGATGCTTTCGTCGTCTCCGGTCAAGAAATACTTCGACCGATCCTACTTAGCTCCTCCACAATGCCGATTTGGCATGAGGGGAAGTTGGGCATTTGGGCGAGAGCGAGCGTGCAGGGGAATCTGACGTTTAAAACTCACATTGAACACTTGTCCCCATTTTAGGTCTCTTCTTTTTTTTTGTTGGATTGGCTACACAAGAGGCACCCATTATGTACTGATGTGGATTTCCCTTCTTTTCAATTGTTTGCTCTCTGTTACTCTCGAATTGCACATTCCTTCTCCTTCCTTCTCCTTCAAATCCTCCAAAATAAAAAAACCGACAACTCCAATAAAAGGTACAGAAGCCGTGATTTGTACCCACTCAAGACTACCATTATAGCGATCACGGCTACGAGATCAAAAGCCAGTGAGGCCATGACCCCGAGATCACAGCTCGAGCGACCGTAGCAGCAAGCTTCAGATCTGCAAGCTCCATATCCCGCGATTACAATCTACAGCTCGCAGCTTAGCACCCATGCGGACATGAGCTCGAAGCTTGAGCGACCATGCACGACCTGGGCTCAAAGCTCGAGCACAAGCAAACATGGCACACTTGAACTTGGAAGGTCAAGCATCCATGGCAGCGGCTCGAGCAATCATGGCAAACATGAGCTCGTCATCATCCATAACTATAAGCTCAAGCTTGAGCGACTGCACAAACTCTCTCGCTCTCGCTCTCTCAAATTATCTCTCTGCATCATGTACTCTTCTTTTACAAATTTAAACTTCAGCAGCTTGTTAATGGGGAGGTAAAAGACTTAAACAGCCTGAAACAGAGCAGGATAGATGGAGACTAATGGTAAGCAAAATCAACTAAAATATAGATAGATCAGCATGAAAACATATAGTTTGACAAAGCGCAACTAATACTCTCTCGTCCGGTTCTTCACAGAACCAGACCACAACAAAAAAGAAAAACTGCCGTAGATATAGTAAAACACTTGCAACAAAATTCAAATTGCAGCACTTAGAATATATATGATGCCCCAGGTCTTCTCCTCCCATCTTTTTATTCATCCCCATTCTCCAGACTTCTCAGCCATCTTCAAACTGTATCAGTCCGTCTTGTTCCCCTCCGAATCATTCACCAGCCACCCGACCCACCCCGCCGCCCATAAGAAAAAATCAAAGCCAAAACCTTACCGCTCCGATGAATCAATACGAGAAAGACACAGCGAAGCTTCTTGGAGGAGACATGCTTTTTCTCCTCATAAAGTTGCTCAGTACCTGTAGTGAAGAGGCTTGTAGGGACCCTCGACAGGCACGCTAATGTAGTCAGCTTGGTCCTTGGAGAGCTTGGTGAGCTTGGCACCTAGCTTGCCGAGGTGAAGAGCAGCCACCTTCTCATCCAGGTGCTTGGGCAAGACATAGACCTTCTTCTCATACTTGCCCGAAGCCTTCTCCTTCCACAGCTCAAGCTGAGCAATCACCTGGTTTGTGAAGGAGCAGGACATCACGAAACTAGGGTGCCCGGTGGCGCAACCCAGGTTCATGAGACGGCCCTCAGCCAACACAATGATGCCCGATTTGGTGTCGGGGAAGACCCACCTGTCCGTTTGGGGCTTGATTGTGATGCGCTTGACACCAGGGTAGGTCTCAAGACCGAGCATGTCGATCTCGTTATCAAAGTGACCGATGTTGCAGACAATGGCATTGTTCTTCATCTTCTTCATGTGATTAACCATGATGATGTCCTTGTTTCCGGTGGTGGTCACAAAGATGTCAGCCTCGGACACGACATCCTCAAGCGTTAGGACCTGGAGACCTTCCATGAGAGCTTGGAGGGCACAGATGGGATCAATTTCAGTAACGATGACACGAGCACCAGCCTGCTTGAGGGCGGCAGCACAGCCCTTGCCGACATCTCCGTATCCACAGACCACGGCAACTTTTCCAGCAATCATCACATCAGTAGCCCTCATCAGACCATCAGGGAGAGAGTGACGACAACCATACAAGTTATCAAACTGTTTCCAGAAAGAGTTATGCTCATCAGTTTTCAGTAAACAGGAAAGGAAAAACACACTGCTACTTTTCCCAGAAAACAGAACAAACAGTAAAAGAGATACGGTATCTGTTCACCAGAGAAGCAAATTTTGGGACGAATACAAGTTTCCTCAAGCTAGAGTTCCCGAAAAAGAGTTTCCGAAAGTAGAGCTACGAACTAGACCCAAAATTCTCTCTTCCCCATAAGAGAAAAAAAGCATATGAAATGAAATTCATTCAAACAGGCATTTCCTTTCAGCTGAGTAAAACATATTTTAAAGTGGATGATTATGGATGAACAGAATTGAAGTTAGAAATTCATAACTGCCAGTCTTCCACGGGTCAAGTTGTATGACAAGGATACATGACTACCACTACTCGGAACATCAAGATACGCAAGTGCTCTGAAACCAAACACTCTGCAAAATTTATTTGGTTCTTCAATCCTACTTCCTACTTCTTAGAACTTGAATCTCTACTACTCTCACAGTTATGCAACGACAGATTAGATCCCAGAGATCTGAGCCAGCCAGCACGAGGGACAAGAAGAATTTCCAGAATCTTTCTTTACCATTTGTGCATTAATTTGCACCATTGGCTAAAATATTAATTTGGTTCCACGAGCATTTTATTAATGAGGCGACGACAAGTGCACATTTCCTATATTTAAATATGTTACACATAGACCAAACGACATTACATATTCAATTACAACACGTACACGATTTGACGTATCTCCAATTGATTAAAGATGCAGACATTTAGTAGATGTAGATCCCATGAATATTTCATGTATTGTCATCAAGCCAAACGTCCAGATCCAACGCGAGACATTAAAAATCAAAACTTTATCTTATCAAAACTACGACGAACGAGCAGGCCAGACATAACAAGCGACAAGCATCGCCCAGATCCATTGATCTATCGAGGAATAGTATAGATCCAAAGCACCAACAACCCAGATGACAATTCAAATGGAAAGGCGACAGAGAAAAAGGGTACCTTGCTCTTGGTGACGGAGTCGTTGACGTTGATGGCGGGGAACAAGAGGGTCCCGTTCTGCTGCATCTGGTACAGCCTCTTGACGCCGGTGGTGGTCTCCTCCGAGACGCCGACCAGCCTGTCCCTCATCTTGCGGTACTTCTTGGGGTCCGCCTTCAGCCCATCCCTGATGATGGTGAGCACGATCTGGAACTCGGCGTTGTCGGTGGAGGCCGGGTCGGGGACCTTCCCGGTCTTCTCGAACTCCTCCTCGGCTTTGACGCCCTCGTGGATCAGCAGCGTGGCGTCCCCGCCGTCGTCGACGATGAGGTCGGGCCCGCCGCCGGGGCCCCAGTCGAGGGCGCGCTCGGTGCACCACCAGTACTCCTGGAGCGTCTCGCCCTTCCAGGCGAACACGGCGGCGGAGTCGCGGGCGGTGGCGGCGGCGGCGTGGTCCTGGGTGGAGAAGATGTTGCAGGAGCACCAGCGGACCTCGGCGCCGAGGGCGGTGAGGGTCTCGATGAGGACGGCGGTCTGGATGGTCATGTGGAGGGAGCCGGTGATGCGGGCGCCCTTGAAGGGCTGGGCGGGGCCGTACTCGGCGCGGCAGGCCATGAGCCCCGGCATCTCCACCTCCGCCAGCTCGATCTCGAGGCGCCCGAAGTCCGCCTGCGACATGTCCTTCACCTTGTACTCCCGGCCGCCGGTGGTCTTCTCGACGATCAACGCCATCTTCGCCGGCGAGTTCTGGATCGAGATCTGATCGGAGCGTCGAAGAGAGAGAGAGAGAGAGAGGGAGGGAGGAAGAAGATGGAGGGGGTTATAAATCGGGTTCGGCAGTGGAGGAATCGGACGGTCAGGATCGAGTGTCGGGAGTTGGTGGATCTGGTAAAATAGGAGGAGGATCGGTGGCGTAGGAGGCGGACAAAATGGGGGTGGGCCCCTCCCCCCACTAGCTAGCGACTGAGATCTTTTCGGGACACGACATCATTACATGTCATCATGATATGTTAATATCGATGTTTCATTTTTGCGACATCGTTACGGCATTTCATCCTAGGACTAGAAAATTAGGAAGAGAATCGCCGAAGTTTGGGTTGATTCCGTGAAAACCAAACTAATTCGCACGTGATAAATTTGTCCGGTGTTAATACTCTAAATTAATATAATTATGATAAATTTATTCTCTAAAAATCTTCGTTAAATTTTACTATCAAATTATCGAATTCGATGATACGTGATAACTAACGAATATATCATTTTAAAGTTTTGTTGTGATTTTTCGTGATATTAATCTAATTTGACGGAAACTAATGAAAGGTAAATTTCTCACAAATTAATGGATTTGAAGTTTTTCGTGGTGGAAAAATTAGTTTGGGATGAATTTGTTACAAATATACTATTTTAGGGTTTTTTGAAATCACAAATAAGTTTGAAGTAAATTTATAATGAGTATATTAATTTGAAGTTTTCCATGGTATTAACTAAATATCATACCTAATATCTCATTTTTACGACATTTCACCCTAAAACTTGAAAACTATGAAGAGATTTGCCAAATTATTCCCATTGAGGCATGCAATTAAGTAAGACACCAAATAGGGTGAAGTGGGCGGTTGGACGCTCAACTCGCGGATCCCACATTTAAATCATCGTGGCTCCAAACTCATAGCAGTAATTTTTGGGACGACACTCATCGCTCTACAATTCGAGCCTTGCTCGATTCATGCGTGGATAGGTTTCACCAACCTAATGTTTTTATTCATGGAAGGAATGGATCAAGAAGATATTTAATAAATGTTAGGTGGAAGTTGAATCAATAAAGACGTGGGTCCTCATGGATAGGTTTGTATGGACATGAATCAATGAGCGAGTCTTAAAATTTGAGGGAGGAGCTAGGAAAGTGATAACGTACGGATGATATGGTAGTTTCATTTTCTGTTGAACAGCATTTGCTTCACCTACTTCAAAGATTTTGACGTGGGTTTGGTGGATTTTGTTAGGAAAAGGAAATGAGCTTTTTAATATCAATGAGTGAAAGTATTACTAGAAAAAAATGTTTAAGATCTTGGTAAATCATCTTTGATAATGAATGGGTCCATCACATATTTTGAAGTGTTGGGTCCTTCTTTCGAAGGGTCAATTTGCTCCTAAACTTGAGATGAATTGGACAATCATTATGGGGTTACACACTATCCGTAACAACTAAGGATATGTTTGGTTCAGTTTTTCCAAGAGCTTTTAGCTTTCAAAGTCTCTTGAAAAAATACTAGAGCATTTGGCAAGTATTTTGAAATAATTTTCGACCAAATGCTAGTATTGAAAATGTTGAAAGCCCAATATTATTTCTACTCAACCTTGCGAAGTAGAATTTGCGGAATGCTAAAACTAGAATTAAGATATTTTTTCTTCCAAAACTATCCTAACTAATATTTTAGTTTTTCGATTCTGTTCCTCCTTGTAACTATTCATCTTCTTCACAAGAGAGTAGCCAGCGAGATCAAATCTAGCTAATTAGGGTGGAGTGAGTGGTGAAATGCTCAACTTGCCCACATTCAAATCACCATGGTTCCAAATTTAGAGTGGTAATTTTCGAGACGATGCTTATCACTTCACAATTCAAGCCTTACCCGATGCGTGTGGATGTTTTATTCATGGGCGAAATGGATCAAGAAGATATTCAATAAATGTTAGGTGGGAGTTGATGAACGTGGGCCCTTATGGCTAAGTTTGTATAGATATGAATCGGTGAGCAAGTTGTCACGGATCGATTGTTTCCAATCGATTAATGACTCGTGTGGCCTTAGGATTTTCGATCCGAAATTAGTCTTACACACACGCCCGAAGACGAGTTGTATGAGCAAGGAACGAGTGTATTCTCTTGTGAACGAGCTAAATACAATGAGGAGGAGGGACCCCTATTTATACAAGTTCAGGTCGTATCTCAACCGTTGATCATCCCTTTAATCTAACGATGGCATTTGAACGTGTATCATCATTACAAGTCTACATATTAGGCCACCCAATGGCTCTGGCTCTTGGGAAAGCCCATGAGCGTGTGTCAGAAGCAAGATCAAGGTAGTAAGGCCACCTAACATGGAGTAGGTGAACGGCCGCAAGTTGCACGTGGGCTAGCCGAACATTGCTCACAGGTCGATCACGGATTGTGCATGGGCCTTTGTCCGTATCATGCATGAGCTGGCCGTGTGCGGATCGTGGATCGTTCATGGATCAGTCACAAGCTGTTCTTAGACAAGCCCTTATGCGTGACATGGCCTCATCACGTACAGTCATGGATCATGCTTCATCCGTGGGCCGTGTCATTCTCCCCCACCAAATTGGGTGACGCCCTCGTCGTGTCTGTGGCATGGAAAGCTTCGATGTGTTTCTTGAACTGCCATAGAGCCTTGGAGGGTTCCCAACTTGCTTCACTCTCGGGAAGTCCTTTCCATCGAATGAGGTATTCTTTCTTTGGCGCACAATATCTCTTCCATATGATCCGATCCGCCATGATACATTCAACATCCCGATCATAGGAGGTTTTTGCTCCAAGGGGCGCCCGTTGTGACTCACCTGGATCCGAGTCGTCCTCGTCCGCATGGAAAGGCTTCAGCATACTCACATGGAACATGGGGTGTACCTTGAGCTTAGCCGGCAAGTCCAACTTGTATGCCACCTTTCCAATCCCCTGTAATACTTGGAAAGGGCCTTTATAGTGACAGATCAGCCATTTGTGCACGTCACAATACTATAGGACCAGGTACAGTTTAGCCAACACCAAGTCTCCGACCTGAAACTTCACGTGCCATCACTTTTTGTAGGCCCACTTCTTTGTGCGCTTTGTGACCCTGTTTAGGCACGCCCATGCCAAGTCTACATGTTTATCCCATTCCTTAGCGACCTTGTACGCGGAGGGGCTACTTCCTCGATACCTCGAGGTGATCATGCTTGGTGTAAGTGGTTGTTGCCCAGTCACGATCTCAAACAAGCTCTGGTTCGTGGACTCACTCCATTACAAGTTGTAGGAAAATTGGGCCAAGTCAATCGGCCGCGCCCGATTCACTTGCCTGTTGCTCACATAGTGCTGGAGGTAGATTTCTAGGAGTGCATTCACCCGCTCCATCTGTCCATCGGTTTGGGGATGCATGCTCGTGGAGAAGTTGAGGTTCATCCCCAGCAACTTGAAAACCTTGGTCCAAAACTGCCAGGTGAATCGAGGATCTCATGATCGTGCATTGTATGCCCCAATACTTGACGACGTGCTTGAGGAATAGCTTGGCAGCTTCCTCGACTGGGCAATTTTTCGTGACTAGCACGAACATCGCATACTTGGAAAAGCGATCCACCACGACCATGAGGGTCCGACACCCTTCGGACTTCGGCAAGTTCACAATGAAGTCCATGGAGAAGTCCATGGAGATGCTCTTCCATGGACGTTCCAAGATAGGCAATGGTTCAAGGAGCCTCATCGGTGACCATTGCTCTATTTTGTCCTGTTGGCACACAAGACACGTTCGCATGTAGGCTTCAATGTCGTCCCGTATGTTTGGCCAATAGTATTGATCCTCGACGAGTGCTATGGTGCGGTGGATTCCCGGATGACCCGCTCATTTGGAATCGTGGCACTCGTGCATCGCCTCCTTCTTAAGTTTCCCGTAGAATGACACATATAATCGCCGTACCTGGGTGTAGAGGAGATCATCTTTGCACCAAAATCGCCTCGTCTTGCCCTCTTGGGTGTATCAAATGAGGGCTTGGGTCATTTGGTCATGCTTTAGCCCCTCCTTGATACGGTCGATCCACGAACAGTCAGGTCAACTCATCACATTGGCCAATCAAGCTTCCTACTTAAGGCATCGACCACAGAATTGGATTTTCCAGACTTGTATTCCAACACATAATCAAACTTGGCCAGGAAGTCTTGCCACCGAGCTTGTTTTGGGCTGAGCTTTTTTTGGGTTTAGAAGTAGCTCGTGGCCATATTGTCGATCCTCACGACGAACCACAATCCCAGGAGATAATGCCTCCACGTACGAAGGCAATGCACTACCGTGGTCATTTCCTTCTATTGGACTGTATATCGTCACTCGGTATTGATCAATTTTCGAGACTTGACGGCAATCGAATGCCTTTCCTACATCAAGACACCATCGACAGCAAAATTGAAGGCATCAGTTTCTACCTCGTATGGCTTGGTGTGGTCGAGCAATACGAGTACTGGCTCTTCGGTCATGGCTTGCTTCAACCGATCGAACGCCTCTTGGCACCAAGCCATCCACTCCCATGGCCTTTATTTCTTCAACAATTCGTGAGTGGCACAGTGAGGCTCAAATATCCCCAAATGAAGTGCCAATAATAGTTCGTGAGACCAAGAAAGGGTCTCAATTCTGTCACCTTGGTTGGGGGCTCATAGTCAACGATGGCACGGATCTTGGCCGCGTCCATCCACACTCATCCGCCCCCCACAATGTGCCCAAGGAAGGGGACTTCCTCTTACACGAAAGTGCATTTCTCACGCTTCACGTACAAGTCATTTTCCCGAAGAATCTGGAAAACTCGTCTCAAATGCTCAACATGTTCCTCGGGCGTCCAACTATACACGACAATGTCATCAAAGTAAACCACAATGAACCGATCAAGGGACAGATGGAGTACCTTATTCATGAGTGTGCAAAATGTAGCCGGAGCATTGGTCAAGCTGAAAGGCATAACGAGGAACTTGTACGATTTATAGCAAGTCACACACACGGATTTTGGCTCATCCTCTTCGGCAATCCAAACTTGGTAATATCCCGATCGAAGATCAAGCTTGGAGAACCATTGGGCTTCCCTGAGCTGATTGAACAAGTTTGCAATGAGAGGGATCGGGTACTTGTTCTTGACAGTGAGTTTGTTCAATGCTCTATGCACATGTGGAGGGATCCGTCATGTTTCTTTTGGAGCAAAACCAAAGCATCAAATGGGGCCTTGGACGGTTGAATGTACCCCACGTCGAGCAATTCGTTGAGTCATTTCCTCAGCTCTTGTAACTCGGGCAAGACCATCCGATAGGGCGCCATGGCCAGTGGCCAAGCATCGGGCACGAGCTCGATCCAATGATCCACTTCTTTCCGAGGAGGAAGCTTCTTGGGCAACTTAGGCAGCATCACATCTTGGAAAGCGTCAAGGACTCGGGACACTTCCTCCGATACCTCACTTTCTTGCATGCCCTCCTCCTTCAACGCTGCCAAGAAGGTTACCTTGCCCTTCTTTAGCCCCTTTGTCAGCTGCATGGCCGATAGCATCTTCCTATAGTGTCCCAACTCATGATAGATCAAAACCATGCATTGGCACCGCTTATTTAAGATACATATGCAATCCGCAAAGGGCATAACGCCCACATTGGTCCAATTGAAGAATCTTAAACCAAGCACGAAATCATAGTCGTTAAGGAAGATTACCTCAATGTCTTCTTTGCTGGTCCATGAACCGAGGTGAAGCTCTAGGTCCCTAGCCATGCCGCTAGTTGGGACTTCCTTGGAATTCACCATTTTGAGCCAATCGACATCACCCATCTCGACCGAAAGATTCAGCTTCTTTGCAACCTCTTTGGATATGAAGAGGTCAGATGCCCCGGTATCCACAAGCACACTCATCGTGTTACCATCTATCTTTACATCCACGAACATCATCCCTTTGGGTTCCTTGGCCTTCTTGGCCTTGATCGACACAAGGATCCGTAATGATCCCAACAGCACCTCCTCTCGCGATTAATTCTCCTTGCATAAGGCCGTCAACTTTCCTCTTTTCGGGCAATCTCGAGCCATATGGGGATTGTCACAAAAAAAGTACTTGTAGGCACATACCTCACGATGGCATCCTCCATTGCTCGACTCGAGTTGAGTCCTAGGAGAGACCAATGGTGGTTTTCCTCCACTCGGACGGTTATACCGGCTCCCATCTCCCCCACCATTGGCCTTTTCTCTCAAACAAGAGTCTATCTTAGCTGCGGATGATGACTTGTATTCCATGCGGGACTCGACCACGGAACTAGCCATTGTGAGATCCGTTGCATGGTACCGTTTGAGCTCTTGCTTGACCCATGTTTGAGTCTGCTCATGAACTGATGGAATGCTTTCGTCTTGGTCATGGATGAAATTTAAAGCAGCAGCTCCGAGAACCGTTTCACATAGTCATGAACTCCACCTTTCTACTTTAGGCGCTTGAGTTCATTATGAGCTTCCTCCTCCATGTATGCGGGATAATAGTTCCGTCGAAATTCCTCGACTAACCGAGCCCATGTCGTGATAGGGTCGCCACCCTATCATCTGATTGATGACGCCACCACAACAATGCGTTATCAACTAAATACATTGAAGCGGTGCTTACCTGGGATGCATCGTCGTTGATTCCCATGACCTGGAAGTACTGTTCCATGTACCACAGGAAGTTGTCCACATCCTTGGCCACTCACAGCCCTTGAACTCTCTTGGCTCGGGTGTTTCAGTTCATGGGTTTGCATGCACGGTCCCTGTTCAAGCGTGCAGCTTCAAGCTTGGTGAGCTTGTTTTTCAACTTGGCCATCTCCTCGCGCATGGCCACCATCGCAGCCTCCCAAGTCTCGTCTCATTGCTGTAGCTCATGCGTGAGGGATCCTAGCACCTCGACACGGAGCTCTCCTATGCTGGCCTTGAGTTCTTGCACTTCAACCAAGAACTCCTCCCTACCGGCTTTCGCTTCTTCGACAGTCTAGTTCAAGTCGTCCATCAACACCTAGACATCCGTGACGATCTCCTCTAGGATCGTCATTCAGTTCTCCAAATCCCCCTTTGGATCCCTCAAGCTTGAAACAGCATGATTCTTCTTTGACTGAGTGGTCTTCTCAGCTAGATGCCCATGATTTTCTCAGTTATCGCCTTGAATGACTGGGACATCAGCACGAGGATCAGCCATTACGCTTGGAACGAACGCTCTGATACCACTTGTCACAGTCAGTTGTTTCCGATCAATCAATGACATGTGCGGCCTTAGGATTTTCGATCCCAAGTCAGCCTTATACACACATGCACGAACACAAGGGTCGTATGAACAAGGAGCGAGTGTATTCTTTTGTGAACGAACTGAATACAATGAGGGGGAGGGACCCCTATATATACAAGTTCGGGTCATATCTCAACCATTGATTGTCCCTTCGATCCAACGGTGGCATTTGAACATGTATCATCATTACAAGTCTACATATCAAGCCACTCAATGGCTCTAGCCCTTGGAAAAGCCCATGGGCATGTGTCAGAAGTAAGATTAGGGCAGCAAAGCCACCTGACATGGAGTAGGTGAACAGCCGTAGGTTGCACGTGGGCTGGCCGAACATTGCTCACGAGTCGATCACAAGTCATGCATGGGCCTTTGTCCATATCGCGCATGGGCTGGCCATGCACGAATCGTGGATTATTCATGGATCGATCTCGGGCTATTCTTGGACAAGCCTTTGTGCGTGACACGGCCTCATCACGGACGGTCTTGGATAATGCTTCGTCCGTGGGCCATGCCAAAGTCATATAGCTTGAGGGAGGTGCTGGGAAAGTGACAATATATGGATGACGTGGCTTGTGCTAAAGTGCCATCTTCTTGTTAAGTAGTATTCACTTCGCCTACTTTGAATATTTTGATGTGGATTTGGGGGATTTTGTTAGGAAAAGGAAATGAACTTTTTAATACCAACAAGTCTAATTATGGAGGAAAGTATTTTACATTGCCTTTTAACGAAAAGATTTTAAATAAGATGGTGGATTGAACATTTGGTTGGGGCTAGTTTGAAAGAATTACTTGAGAAAAATGATCAAGATCTTGGAAAATCAACTTTTAAGATGAATGGTTCCATCACATATATATTTTCAAGCATTTGGTCCTCCTTTCAAAGGGTCAATTTGCTCCTAAACTTGAGACATATTAGGCCATCATTAGACATGGTCGCATGACACCAACAAGACAAAGAAGCTCAAGAACACAAAACAAAGAAGAAGAAGAAGAAGAAGAAGAAGAAGAAGAAGAAGAAGAAGAAGAAGACGCAACACATGCTAACTGCCTCGTTGTCTTCACAATAGAATTTTGCTTGAACCAAGCCCTAGATCTTGGATTGTTCGCCGAAAACCTAATCGTAATGTAATTTGATTGCCTATTGCTGTGTGTTATGTGATCAGGTGGTGATGGCCTCCTCATCGTGGTCAACCCCTCATTCTTTCTCCCTCTTCTTTTCTCTTTGAGGTTTGGTTCTTTAAATTCTTAAGAAATTTTCATATTTAGATCATTTTAATTATTAAAATCAGCAATGAAATTAACGTGGCAGTTCACTTTAGCTTCTTCGCTTGTAATTTCGATCGAAGAACCAACTCGAACAAAACAATACATAGTTGAGGGACTACATTGGGTCAAAATAGTATCAAAGCGATATTGAACGACATTGGAAAAGTACAAGAGCTAGTGATGTCATTATCGTTACAGTAGAATATTAGGAAATTTATAGAAAACTAAAGAGTTAAAAGTATGCCTTTTGGATTTACCAAAAAAAAAAAAAAAAAAGTATGCCTTTTGGATTGATAGGACGCGAGATGTACAAAGGAAAACCTTATGAGTGTGACTTTTGCAAATTTCAGTTATAGATACACAACATAATTTGCAACTAATTCCCTATTTCCCACTATAAGTTTCCATTGATAGTTCTCAAATTGGTGGATGCCCTTGATCACATGAATCAATTTGCCAAAATCGAGCTATGAGGAGGCGAGGCTTTCAACATAGCCTGGAAAATGGAGAGCCCACCGATCGCCGAGATACTGGACTTGATCGTCAGTGAAGTCGCTGCTCTAGCGCAGGTGTGTGTCCAAATGGTGCCGTCCCTTTATAGACAGCTGTCTCTTCATAGCGTGGACCCTCGGCCTCTTCTACGAGCATCGCCTGAGCCTCTGCCGTATAAATCAAGGTTCCCTGACGAATGAGGTGGAGAGACAGTACCATCGCCAATGGAGATATGTCTAGTTGCTAGGGTCTTGCCGTTCCACCCTTTACATTGCTAATGTGGCCAACCGTGAGGTTGCTATATGGGATTTGATCTCTAATCGCCATAGCGTCTTGCCACCTGCAGATGCTGAGATACCCCATGGATTGGGTCTCTCTATTTGGGTATGACAAATGGAATGATGAGTTCGTGTTGTTGAGGGTGGTTCAAACCTTGCGAAGGCCAATTGTATCTGAAGTTAGCATATACAAATCAGAAGCTAATGTGTGGAGGCGACTCCAGGGAATGCATATTTTCTGGTTGAGCTGGACAAAATGGGGGTTTACTTGTGCAGCCATCTGCACTAGCTAATGAGGCGCGAGTTGGTGCGAAATTTGGCAAAAGTGTTAGCGGCTTTTGATATTCGTACTGAGAGGTTTGTGGAGGTGGACCTACCTAATGTTATAGACAATAGGCTTCGCATGGATTTAGCCATCTTGAAAGAGCATCTTTGCCTTACCATTTATGGTGAGCCAGGGGTTGTGGATGTGTGGATTATGAGAGAATATGGATTGAACCAACCATGGGATTTGTTGTTCTCGCTACGTGACCGCTGGTGGAGTTTCCAACCTGTCTAGCCATTGGCTTACTCCCAGGATGGTCGTCAAGTTTTGGTGGAAGTGGACAGTGAGACTAGGACTCTCAGTTGTTACAATTTACGTACCAATGAAGTCGAGCAGTTACACCATATAAACCGTATGCCAAGGTCCTTTGTAGCAATAGCAACAATTTCGTGGTATTAAAGAACTGCCAAGATATTGGGGGATGACTTCCTTTTAGAGGGTTCAAGCTTGTTCTCTAAGCCGATGGAGGCATAGTTGTTTCAGGACGGTTAGTTATCTCTGTGAACTATGATAGCTCAGATACCACATGTAGAACATTTATTCATAATCAATCGAGAAGAATTGGATCCATATATGACCGTAAAACACTGAAATCGATAAGTACAACAGAATAAAACATACTTATTTGAACCATTACTTCACTTGAAGAAAAATAAATCAACCTGATAATCAGAGATCTATTTGAATGTCAGATCTTCCTTTCTATGATCTATTTCAGTATAGCAGCTTTCAATAGGATTTAAGCAACTGATAGTTATAATTTACCATTTTATAGGTTAGAGAGGAGACCTAGCAAACCCTAATCAATAACATGTCAACTAGACCATTCCCATTACGGGTTTCAGTTAAACATAGTTGCCTACACTTTGCTACTCAACTAGGCCTGTTATTAATAGATGCTAAAACCCAATTCAATGAGATCACTCTAAGGTTTAATATTATATCCATTAACCCGATTATTTAAAATAAAAAATTAATTAATATAAGCTCATATTATAGAAAATTTTCAACATTTTATTCCTAATGTTAGGAGTGAACATGATCCGAGTTAGGCAAGTTCGATACGTAATCCAAGGATTAACCCATACATTGTTGGTTCTCAATTTTTTAGACCAAGGACATTCCGTTGAGCTTGGGACCGAGGACCAGAACAACCTCATGGGTCTGATCTAGTGTCAAGATTAACTCAGGACCAATCGTTTTTTTTTTTTTTTTTTCATTTTTAGTATTACTTGAAAAGACAATCGTACTCTTTAAAATTGTATATATGTCAACAATACAATATTGAGTAATCACACTATGAATACCAATACATATCAAACATAAATCTAAAATAAGTTAACAATAAAAATCTCCATTGTAGTGATGGAGTTGTGTCCGTGAGGCAAGTGAGAAGAGGGCAAAGGCAAGCGAGGGTATCTATTTTTTTTAGTCAAAGCTAGGTCAAATTTCTACTTTCTAATTTACACGACAAAACTGCATAAGAAATAATAAAGACGAAAGGGTTTATAGTAAACAAAAATATATTATATATTATGATATATAATACAGGGTTGATCTAGGTTGGACAGACCTCCAATCCTAAGATTAGAACCAACCCGCACAGTATAGAGTCCATGGCCTAGTCTCCCTGGAAACCAGACTAGGACTGGTTGTATTGTTTCGGTTCAAGGTTGACTCTGGACTAATGCTTACCCCTACCTTGTATGATAAAGTATAGAGAATTTAAATCTCGCATATCAAGGTACAATGGCCTCCGGCTAGGAGGCGATTTTTTTTGGGACACAAAATCCAATGTATAACATCTTTTTATATTTGCTAGAACATATAATGCATAACGTTAGGGCCACATTTCATCATAAGATGTTATAACATTGTATGAATTTTCGATTTAGGACACTATGATGACATTTTCACCCTAAACCTAAAAAAATTGACTTAATTCCCTAAAAGATTCATAAAATTAGGTCCAATCACAATTCTACCTCAAACGTTTTTAAAAAATTAAAAATTAAAAACTCCTACTATAATTTGAAATTTGCCTTGCGCCCCAAAATCGCCATTAATTTTGTCAAAATTATCAACATCAAGGTGAGTTAGAGGTTCATTATCAGAATTTACGTCTTCACCAATATTCACATTTGTATGAAACAATAGCAATCTCACAATATTGAAAATTTTGAAGAAATCCGTAGCAATTTTTGGATACAGGACAGATTGGATAATTGGTAGTTCCTTTTTAGACAGCCATCTCTTCATGGCGTGGACCCTCGGCCTCTTCTATGAGCATCGCCCGAGCCTTTGCCATGTAGATCGGGGTTCCCTGATGGATGAGGTGGAGAGACAGTACCCTCACCGGTGGAGATATGTCAGGTTGCTAAGGTCTTGCCATTCCACCCTTTGCATTGCTAATGTGGCCAATCGTGAGGTTACTCTATGGGATCTGATCTCTGATCGCCATAGCATCTTACCACCTGCAGATGCTGAGATACCCCACGGATTGGCTCTCTCTGTTTATGGATTTGGGTATGACGAATGGAATGATAAGTTCGTGTTGTTGAGGGTGGTTCAGACCTTGCGAAGGCCAATTGTATCTGAAGTTAGCATCTACAAATCATAAGCTAACGTGTGGAGGCGACTTTAGGGGATGCATATTTTCTGGTTGAGCCAGGCAAAATGGGGGTTTACCTGCTCAACCATCTGCACTGGCTAATGAGGCATGAGGGGGTGCGAAATTTGGCAAAAGTGTTGGTAGCTTTTTATATTCATACTGAGAGTTTTGTGGAGGTGAACCTGCCTAATGTTATAGACAATAGGCTTCGCATGGATTTGACCATCCTAGAAGAGCATCTTTGCCTTACTATTTGTGGTGACCCAGGGGTTGTAGATGTTTGGATTATGAGAGAATATGGATTGCACCGACCATGGGATCTGTTGTTCTCGCTACGTGACCACTGGTGGAGTTTCCGACCTGTTCGACCATTGGCTTACTCCCGGGATGGTCGTCAACTTTTGGTGGAAGTGGGCAATGAGACTAGGACTCTCAGTTGTTACAATTTACATACCAATGAAGTCGAGCAATTACACCATATAAACCACATGCCAAGGTCCTTTGTAGCAGCAGCAACTTTTTTGTGGTATTAAATAACTGCCAAAATATGGGGGGATGACTTCCTTTTAGAGGTTCAAGTTTGTTCTCTGAGCCGATGGAGGCATAATTGTTTCAGGAGGGTTAGTTATCTTTGTGAACTGTAATAGCTCTAATACCACATGTAGAACATTTTTTTATAATCAATTGAGAAGAATCGAATCCATATATGATCATAAAACACCGAAATCGATAAGCACAACAGAATAAAACGTACTTATTTGAGTCATTGCTTCATTTGAAGAAAAATAAATAAACCTAATAATCAGAGATCTATTTGAATGCCTAATCTTCCTCTCTATAATCTATTTTAGTATAGCAGCTTTCAACAAGCAACTGATAGGTATAACATATTATTTTTATAGGCTAGAGAAGGGATCTAGCAAACCCTAATCAATAGCGTATCAATTGGCCTATTCCCATTATGGGTTTTAGTTAAACATAATTACCTACATTTTGCTGCTCAACTAAGCCCATTATTAATATACGTCAAAACTCAATTCAATAAGATCACTCTAGGATTTAACAAATATTGGAATATCTATTAACCCGATTATTTAAAATAAAAAATTAATTCATTAATGTAAGCCCTTATAGAAAATTTCCAACATTTTATTCCTAGTGTTTTGAGTGAGCATGATCCAAGTTAAGCAAGTTTAGCACATAATCCAAGGATTGACGCGTACATTGTTGGTTCTTAATTTTTTAGACTAGAGACTAATTCCGTTGAGCTTGGGACCGAGGACTAGAATAACCCCATGGGTCAGATCTAGTTTCAAGATTAACTCAGAACCAATCGATAATTTTATTTTTTGTTTCATTTTTAGTATTCCTTTAAAAGACGATCGTACTCTTTAAAATTATATATCTATCAACAGTACAATATTAAGTAATCACTCTATGAATACCGATACATATCAAACATAAATCTAAAATAAGTTAACAATAGAAATCTCCATTTGTAATGATGGAGTTGTGTCCGTGAGGTAAGTGAGAAGAGGGCAAAGGCAAGCAAACAGGGTATCTATTTTTTTTAGTCGAAGCTAGGCCAAATTTCTACTTTCTAATTTACACGGCAAAACCGCATAAGAAATAATAAAGACGGAAGGGTTTATAGTAAACAAAAATATATTATATTATGATATATAATGCAGGGTTGATCTGGATTGGACTAACTTACAATCCCAATATTAGAACCAACTCGCACAATATAGAGTCCATGGCCAAGTCTCCTTGGGAACCATACTAGGACCTGTTGGATTGTTTTGTTTCAAAGTTGACCCTAGACTGATACTTACCCCTACCTAGTATGATAAAGTGTAGAGAATTCAAATCTCACATATAAAGGTACAAGGATAATGGTGTGGCCTCCGGTTAAGAGGCAATATTTTTTGGGACACAAAATCCAATGTATACCGTCTTTTTATATTTGCTAGAACATATAATGCATAACGTTAGGGCCACATTTCATCATGAGATGTTACAACATTGTATGAATTTTCGATTTTAGGACACTATGATGACATTTGCACCCTAAACCTAAAAAATTGACTTAATTCCCTAAAAGATTCATAAAATTAGGTCCAATCACAAGTCTACCTCAAACATTTTAAAAAAATAAATTAAAAACTCCTATTATAATTTAAAATTTGCCTTACGCCCCAAAATCGCCATTAATTTTGTCAAAATTATCAACATCAAGGTGAGTTAGAGGTTTATTATCAGAATTTAGGTCTTCACCAATACTCACATTTGTATGAAACTATAGCAATCTCCCAATATTTAAAATTTTGAAGAAATCAATGACGATTTTTGGATACAGGGCAGATTTGGGACTACAAGGATAATTGGTGGTTCATTTTTTGACAAAATACTACAAGTTCAAGATGGAAGTGAGAATTAGATTTAAATTCGAAGATTCTCTTGGGGTTATTAGGCGCTGGAGTCACAAGAGGTACATCGCCCATACAAGAAGCCGAGTAATGGGAAGACATCTGCCAAATTATGCCCTATTGGAATGGTGGCTGCATTTCCTTTTTTAAATTAATGGACATGAAACATTTAATAGATATGAGAGGCAATAATTTGACTCCTTGTTACACAAAGGTTTGGTCATGTTAGTTTTGTATGAAAAATAGGGATGTGCATGGGTCCCACTTTGATCTTGGTCCCAATCCAATTTGAGAATTGGATCGGATCAGATTAGTCGATTTTGGATAGTTCCCTTGGAAATATATCCAATTCCTAATTCCTGAGAAGGAATCGTATGGATCAGATCGAATTAGTGAAATTGATTGAACTGATCCACCCTAGAATCGATTTGCCTTTAATTAACAAGTCACAGCTCGAGAGAGATGCAATGACACTGACAGTATATGGTTGATATGGCTAGTGGCAATCTATTGTAAAAATTATCGGAGGACCCTTTTTTCCCCTTAAACAGCTCACTTCACCTACTTTAGAAAAATTTTACGTGGGTTAGGGGTATTGCATTAGCAGAAAAAATAATTTTTTTTTTAGAATCGACTATCAAGTGAGTGCATGTTGAAGGGAAGTACCAAACATCGTCTTCTAACAAAAATAAATAAATAAATAAATAAGATGGTGAGTTAATAAGGGACTAATTTGAAAGTATCGCCGGAGAAACAATCGAGCTCTTGATGTATCACCTCATGACGGATCCATCACACACCTTTTTTCGAGTGCTGCGTAATCCTCGAATTGCTCCTAAACTCAAGACGGATCTTGCTAATCTGTGCAGCCCTGACTACCGTCGAATGGAATCACGCGATGTTAGCGAGGACTTGCCGAGATTAACGTGACACCAGTAAGACAAAGCAGCTCGAGAACACGGAATTACAAAGGAAGTTCGCTTAGCATAGCGAGATAAAGCTCAAAATTTACAACATTGATAAGGTAAGTTGTCTTTTTCTATAAGGAAGTAAAGTATAATTCATATGTGTATATAATAACATAAACACGGACCCCCACGAATTCTTCGGGCGTTTTTCTTTCCTTTCCTCTGTCACCAGCGGACATCCCCCATCACGGCGGCAGATCGTGACTTCGCCGCCGTTTGCCGGGATGTTGTCATTGATCGTTCAAGCCTTTCTCGCCGACGCCAATCGCTGCAGACAAGTTATCAGAGGTCTCGGCCCGTCGTTCGACTCCACAAGAAGAGCATCGGGATCGCTCTGTTTCCATAGCCTACGGTCTTGAAGCCGTTAGACCTCGCTTGATTTCCTTGCGGCAGTTCTGGTTTTGCTCGCCAATGCTTCCTGGAATTTCCTCGAGTAAAGATGGACTAGTGATCATTGCGGCTGGAATTCGTTCTCGGCAAAGGTAGGACCAACAACCCTTGTCTCATCTCATCTATTACGGTCAAGAGCAAAGATTAATGTCGTGACGATGTTCCGTGAAAACTGCATAGATTGCCAATTACTAATTGGGGCCGTGTTTGATGATTTGAGTCTAAATCTCTGCTCAGGCGATGCTGTTGAACGGATGTGTTGCTCTAGCATCGCACATAGACCAGTCCTCCGAGACGCCTACCATTGGTTCGACTATATGCTCAAGTTAAAATCAAAGTCACTGTCGTCTGGTTTTGTTGGGACTGGAACTGAGCCATTTGATGGAACGGATTCGTCCCACTTGGGTGAAGTCATACTGCTTTGAAATCGCGTTTCATGCGTGAACAATGGCAGTGCTTGGAATCGGTATCCCGGGTGAGAGGTGGCGGAGAGTTATCGTCACGGTTCTGTGAGCCATGCGGCTGGTGGTTAGCGGCGGTGGTCCGCGGTGGCGCTCCGGCGACTGGAGGTGGCTAATAGCGGAGTGTTTTAATTGGGCTTTGGAAATTTTAATTGCAAGAGGCTTGACTAGTGAGCCTTTTTGCATGCGCGGCCCGCGTCCATGCAAAGCCCGTACCTAATCTTGCATGCGGGCCGGGACCAAGAGCCCAGCCTTTATTAGGTTGTTAAAATTAAAATTAAAATTAAAATCATAATTATAATAAAATTAAAATTAAAATTAAAATTGGAAAAATAAAAAATAAAAATCAGAAAATGGCTAGGAATAGAAGCCTTTATTAGGTTGTTTAATCATAATTATAGATTTACTTTAGTTTCGGAAGGATAACATAACTTTTAGTTTAGAGTTTCCAATAGTTACCTTTGATGTAGCTTAGGCTAGATAGATTGATCTTTTAGGTAATAAAGTGAACTCATTTACTTAACTCATGGTGGTTGTCCTGAGCATTATAACAATGTCATGTTATATTTTTAACCAATTCGTACTAGGTTATCCTCTTGTGTCATGATCTGTTTGCTCTAGTTAAATGGTTAAGTTACATTACATTTTTTAAACAATGGATGAGAACCTTATGACCTACTATTTGGCCAAAATACTGCATGGGCACTATAGTCGACAAAAAATCAAGTTGAGGTACCGACATGACCCTAATTAAATGATTAGTATAATCAAGTACCAATCATAAATATTTTGTTATGTAGGAAGTAATGTATGTTCCTATACCTCACTTGATTTCTAGCTGATATTAGTTAGGTTAGTGGTAGCTCTTAGTTAAGTTGAACTTCTTAGATAAATCTATTAAATTGTGCAGTTTCCTAACACCATTTGAGGTAAGGGTTTGGAGGAACTCATGTCAATTATGAACAGTTTGTCCCTAACTTGACATTACCTCTGATCCTGTTGTTTTCCCATCTTTCCCCATCCAAGAGGGGTTGCGACACACTTGGATAATATGAGAAAAATTGTTAAGAGAAGATAACTTCAGAAGTTCCCTCGGAACAGATTGATCGGAGAGGAAGCTTCTGAATGGCTTGCCAAAAGCTTCGCAGAGAAAGCTTCACAGGTTTAGCGTATTGCGAGATTCTACCTCCAATGCCGTCTGCCCCCTCCCCACAAAATTGTCTTGTGCTTCGTCATCTTCACGGTAGAACTTTGTTCAAACCAAACCCTAGATATTCGATCCTTCACCGGAAACAGACCGCAATGCAATCTAACTTGCCTAATGCCGTGTGTGATTTAATGGGCGGCGAGGACGACTAGCTATCTAGATCGATCTTTGTTGGTACCTTAGTAGAGTTGGCAGGGCTCACTCTCTTTCTTCTCTCTCCTTTTCTCTAGGATGAGTTTGTTTCGCATTAGTGATTATTTGTATGGTCCATAAAAATAAGTAAACGAATAATATTTTCATTATCTATGAAAAAAATTTAAACATAAATATTGATAGTAGTAAAAATTATTTTTGTTGACTAAGTATTTTAAATAATATAAGCGATTATATTTTTAAAAAATATATTTTAAATCATTTATTTTCTATAACCAAAACGGAGCTTTGAGATTTTGTTTTTTTGTTTTCTTTAAGTTTTCTACTCATTGAAAATAAATTTCACAACACTTTAGCTTATCCAATCAGCGTTCATATGGCATTGCTATAAGAGTCCATTTCAGCATCTCCATTTGTCTTTTCAAAAGGAAAAAGCTAACTAAAACAAAATATTATGTAGTTGAGGGAGAATATTGGTAAATTATATAAATATAAATATATATCTATATAAATATATATTTAGATAGAGGAGCTGCAGTGAACAAATTAGGAAAGTACAAGTACAAACGATGTCAAAGAACCTTTTGAGGATTTAGAGGACGCAAGGTGTACTTCAAAAAAAAAAAAAAACTTAAAGAGCGTGAATTTTGCAAATTTCCCTTTTAACTCCATCCATCCACACACATGGTACCCTGCAACGAATTCCCTATTTTGTGAATTATTGCATTTTGTATATAGAGCAATGATAGATTTGCTTGCTTGCTACGACACAATGTGATTTGAGACCATCTTTCTTCGAGATGAGTCAAAACCTTAATTTTTCGATTAAGGGTAAAATGAGTTGTTATTCTTTTTTTATTTTCTTCTTTTTAATTACACTTTCTATATCTGAAACCAAATAATCATAACAAGTAGTACCTTATTTAAGACAACGTATTACAATCTTATTATGTCACAACAGCATACATTACGGCGTCGTCCTAAGACTGTAATCGAACCGGACGGTTTTCGGCTCAATTTCCCGAGCAACGGTTCGGTAGAAAACCCGGTTCGCCTCTAGTTTCTTCCTGTTATGATGCCTCTACGCGCCCTCTTCCCTCTCTCTCTGACTGCTCGGCGGAGCAAGTTGTCGACATCACCGCGCCACCGCCGTCGCCGCCGGCCCTTCGCCGGAGCGTCGCCCGTCGCGGCCTCCCTGTACACCACCCTTTCCCCCCAGTGATTGTAGGGTAGTTCGCGATATCGAACGTTGCTGTCCCCTTCTCGAGATTGTCTTCACTTGGGTAGTCACCAATCGCTGCGATTTCTGCAATCGTTAAATTTGTCGAATTGCTGCGCCGTTTTTCTTTTTTTACTGTCGAAAACCCAAAAAGAGCATGACAAATTCATACCCTTTTGACTTGTGTTCGGGCCGTTGTCTGAATGTTTGCGGCTTTCCAGCAGAGGTGAAGAAAGTTCTTGGCTTTCTGCGATGGCGGCTGATGAAGCTCCTCAGGATCAGAGAAAACGCGCGCTGGAGGAGGCGCTGGAACGGCGGTTCGCGGTGGCGAGAGCCGAGGCTATGCAGCCGCAAGAGAGGAGGAGTGGCAATAACCGCAAGTTTGATAGAGGAGGCGGGAGAGAAGGGGATGGTGAGGCTGGTGCTGCTGGCACAGCGTCCTCCTCCGTTACTTCAGTGAATAAAGGTCCTTTCCTTGATTGCCCATATGAGTTTCGGTTGCAAATTTTGATTATCGAGGGTGAACCGTTAAGGGTTATTGCCGAGGTTGCTAGAGTCTCGTGTAATTAGCGCAAAAACACCTTTCGGTAATGTAGGATTTTGCTGCTTGTAGTGTGGTTGTTGATGGCCCTGCATTCTGTCATTTCTTGATTTCATTATGCAGCTCTAGTTCAAAGGGTCGATGGATTTGTATGACTTTCTTGAATGATTTTTCTCAGTTAGGCATTCTGCATTCATCACTACCGTGTGTGCATTGCTTCATTTGTCTTTTCAGCTTCGTGAATTTATTTTCAGTTTCTGTGCCGTTTCTTGCTGTGCTATAAACCAAAAAAAAGCTTTTAGACCTCCAGTTATTGAAGTCATGAATTAGTGATGTTCGTCCTTGACCTGCTCTGTGATCTGACTCTTGAGATTCATCTGAAGGGGAGAATGCTGGTTTTGTCATTTGTTTTTCGAGGAGAGAGGAGATGTTCTGAGGGAGGTCGCGAGTGAAAAGGAAAACTTAGTGCTCAAATATCTTGTCATTCAGGAGATTCAGACCCCAAGAGATGTTATTTATACATGTGCTTCTTTTAATGTATTTGTTTGCTAAGGAATATACTGGTTCTTCTTCTTATATTTTGATGGATCCTTGTTAATAGAAAGGGTCTTGAGGTTTCTTGAAGGCTTGGAAATATATTTATCTGATAATCCCTAAATTTAGTTCAAAACTACTCACCAGGGGTAATGACATTGTGATCTAAGTTTTTGACATAGTTGGTTTTTTTTTTTTTTGAAGTCCGTTTCCACCTTTATGGCCATGATTGTTTCATCTTTTCTGGCTTGTGTTTTGCAAATACATCATTGTCAACATATTGTACCTCAGATTTTGATGTCTTGTGCATCTTTACTTGTTTGTTTGGTACAGATGGTTGGATGCACTGAATTGAAAAAGAATGCTCAGATTAACTCATATATCAATAGTCAGACAGACTCTATGCTTGCTTAATTTTGTGCTTGCTAAAGGATGCAGCTGCTCATGTTATATGCTCTTTATGCAGATGTCGAGTCTAGTGATCCGACGTACTCACAACTATCTCAAAACATGCACGAGAATCTGTTAGTGCAGAATTTGGAGGTATTATTGTGTTCCCTCGGCTGGAGTGTTTATGAACTGAGTAATACTCGCTACTTTGCCTACTGGTGTTTCAGGATTAGGAATCACTTACTTTCTCTGAATTAGAGTTATCATTGATCGGGGTTCACACCTCTATTCTGCCAAGTGCCCAATGACATGGGAAACACGTAGTTTTCTTTTCTTTTTTTACGATTTATCTCTTGTCATTTATGCAGATTTCTAGCAGAAGAGGAACTGGAGTTGACAGGGTGTTGCATGAACTTCTCCAGAAGGGTGATTCATCTCAGAAATACATGCAGGGTTCTAGAACTATGAGACTGGATGATGTGATTCTTCTTGATAATTATGTACCAAAACGTAGTACTCTGGCTGGTGCTCGCCTCAGGGCTTTGCGGAGCCAATCAAAACGGTCTAAAACTCACATGTCTATGAAGCAGCATAAGAAATGTGGATCGTTTGATTTGCCTCAAGATCTCAAGTAAGTGTGCCCATTTGCTTATAGGTCACTTAAATCTGGCTTTTGCTCAGTACGAAACTTTGCCATACATTGTTTTTTTCTCCCCTGTTTCCCTCTTCCTTTAAATGCATTGTGTTTGTAGTTGAATAACCTCTTTGTAAAATTTAGATTTCTCTTATTACATTCTCCGCGTATGGAGATTAGGAGCTTTTTTGGGGCAAGCATGAGTTTTTTATCTTCCTTTTATGATTTGTTATTTTCCCCCCTTTTAGATTTTCTTTTTGTGGAGGGTATGGGTTGGGTTCGAGTTGGAGTGTGGATCTTACAAAGGGAACTCTACTGCATGTTAAATGCCTATTCCAGAAAAACTATTGAATATAAATCCTGTAGATTTTGGTTGAAAGAAGTTGGCTTTCCATATTATACCTTGTTGTTTAAGTAATGAAACTTTGTCAAAGAAGATACTCTATTGACATATTTGAAGTAAAGTAGCATGTTAACAGCAAATGAAATTATTTTTGTTGAGCTGGAGCATAGAGAAAATTTTCTTCAGATTACTCCGGTTAGTTTATTGTTTATCCAGGGTCTCATCTTTGAGGTTTGATTTTGCAAAGTTAACTTGAATGTGAATGATCAGTTAGATTTTTTGTTGTTATATCTGATGGCATCATTTGGTCCTGGTTCTTCCATTCACGTAGTTGAAATTTTTATTTGTTTATTTTTTCGTTTGTTGAATTGCAGATTTGACTTCTTTAAGCCGATGCATGAAATGTGGAAAGGCTACATAGTTGAACTTTTGAACATCAGTGGGTGAGATAAATTTGGTTGTGTGTGTGTGGCTAATAATGCATTTTTGGTCAAACCCTACCATAGTAGAATTCAGCTTTTGTAGTCACATCTCTTCGTATTCTACAGAAAGAATCAGCTGGCTCAGTGCCTCCTCAGTGCAGATTTACATGGGGCTATTATTCAAGGTCAGACAATCTTTCTGATTCTTGCTCTTTTCCCACCTTCTTTAGGAGCATTTTGGAAGTTTGAATTACTGTTATCATCTGTGGCTGTGCTTTCATAAAGTTACATTAAATAAAAAGTTGTTTCTTCTAGCTTGGTCACCAAAATACTGATCTCTGACCTTGGAGTTTATGTACTTTTGGCTTAATTACTTTCTTCGTTATCTTTATTCTCTGGTCTGTTTTGTGGCAGTTGCTGAGTGTAAAGTGACTTCACTTTCTGGTGCAAGTGGTATTATGATACGTGAAACTGCAGAAACATTTGGATTAATCACAAAGAATGATAGATTTTGGGGTAAGTTCAAATTTTGACTTGTAAGTCTAGTAAGATTCAGATTGTGATATTGGTGTTACACCTAGATTGCATATGCATTTACAACCCTATGGATTATCTATATATATTGCAAAAGCTCAAGTTACCAGATATTGCAGACTGATGGAAAAAATGAGTTGATATACTAGATTTGTACCTTTGTCCAATTTTTTCAGTGTTCTAAACTCTATATTTCATACACTGTAGCACAAAAGCACTTCTCTATTGTCTTAAGCTTGGCACCATAAAATAAAATAGTTTCCAAATAGATTTGGCAGGTCTGAGCATATTTGTGCTTGACTAGTTGTGCTGAAGAATGCATGCAAATAAAGGTGCTTAAATTTATAATCCAGAATCGTCAGCTTGCTGCTTCAACAACTAATTTAGCATCTTAGGGTCATCACATCACTATAATGGATTCCGATCATTAAGTAGTTTAGAGTAATCTAACAGGTTTCTGTTTCAATTTTTCCTTACTTTATTGTACTATCTGTTGTATTCTTTTCTGGGAGTAGCTAAAACTTGTTTCGGGTGGTTTGCAGTTGTGCCCAAGAGAGGTTCTATTTTCCTGTTCCAAGTTGATTGCTGGAAGATTACGTTATGTGGAGACAAACTTCTTGCAAGAGATTAGGGTTGTCACCGGGACAATGTTTGTTTCTTGGCAAACAGTATAATTTTGCTACTTAGATGCTGTATCAACCATTTTTTATGTACACCATCTTTAGAGTATTGGGCTTTTGACTTCAACTATCTATTTTGTTGCAGCAATTAATTGTATAAAGGAAAATTTGTAGTTTACAGCAACCATTTCTTGCCTTTTTGACCAGGTTTTGATATATTATAATTTTTGCTTATCCACACTAATGGTTTCTGGCTGGAGATATCTTTACTGATCATTAACTGCCTTTTGCTCTATCAGGAGGCTGAAGCTCAATTGTATAAGAGTAATTAGTCCTGTGGAATTTACACCACACCTATTGTTCATTGCAGTTTGACTTTAAACTGTGTTTTCACACGACATGAGGGATTTCGTTTGATTCCTCAGCTCTGATTAGTTACTTGTTACCTTGCACAGCCTTCTTCCTACTTGTTCTACAGTTGGTCTTTCATGTACTTCTTTCTGTTTTGACCTATTGTATCAGTGAAGTTTCAGGTACTCAGGGAGTGGGACTACGTTCTGTTCTTTCCACTGCTTTGTTGACCTTACTCATATTGTCTGCCATAATGTGAGTGGAGGAACTCTGTAGTTGGAGTGTAACATTCTCTTGCTGTATTCGTCATAATTCTTGAGCAGGCAAGGAGAGAAATGGACCTGTTCTGCCACTGTCCTATCATTTATTAATAAGACAGGTGTTTTTTTTATGACAGTGTGGTTATATTCGCAATGGGTGGATGGTAAACTGAATTCTAGAATCTTGAACTTTGTGAAAATTTTAGTATCTCTTGCATTTCTCGGCTATGGAGTTCTCGCTTATTTGGAGATGTTTCTTTTGGACGGGGTGGCAAGTTTTGAGAGAGTGGAAGGTGATGAGAAGTAGGATGAGCCAAAGAAAATGATGCCCACTCCTAGTCCTCGACGGCAACATAAATACAGGTCATAGTTATTGAATTATCCAGAATGATATGGGGAGGAAAAGCTTGCAATTCATTCTGTCTCGCTTTTCGTCTGCAGATGAGTTCTGGTGTCAGAACTTACGTTTGTGCTTGTCGGGTTCAAATCTACCAAGCACATGAGCATCTGCAGGTGAGGTCTGATATCAGAACTTTTTATAGCGCCCGATTAATTCAGATCACGCAGTCCTATTCCCATCATGATCGGGTGATCACTAGGGCGAGAGGGTCTCTGAGGGCTGGCTTTCAGAAACTTGCCTTCTCTAGAGGCCTGATCGTGCCAATGATTGCATTTCCTCTTCGGAGAAAATATTGTGTAGGCTTTGTCTGTGTGGATGGGGGTGATGTGGTTGACAGAACCAGTCGTGGTTCAGTAACTATATATGGCATGGTTCCTCTAGATTCTTGAAATGTGATTGGCTTGGTTCGGTACACTACGAATTTCCCCATGAGCCACAGAATCGCGCTGTCTTGCCTTTCAATATTTTTATCCGGAAACACTAAAGTGGTGTGCTGCATGTCATGTCTGAAAGCTTTTCTGGCCATGTTTTGCCAACGCAAAATAGGCCTAAAAAAGATTTATGCAACTAAAGCTGATACAAACTGTCTACCTTCTGCGCCTTTATGCAAAGAAAGAGATGGCTGAACCCCCGACTACATTGACTCTTAACATCTCAATCTGGACGATCAGCCGCAAGATGAAGATGTCCTTCATGAAATACTAATGCATACTTGTCGTTTGGGGGACTGTAAATTAGGTAGGAGGAAGATTGAACAAAATCGATCATTCTTCTCGTCCCTCAAGTGCCTCGACATAATCTGGCATGCACTAATCGGTTCGGCGAAAACCTGAGCCATGCCGTTACTTCGCATATGAGCACGTGAAAACTTTGGTCTAGCATCCATCTTAGGCCAGCTTGCAAGAACCGAACCAACGAGGATGTCCGGTAAACTTAAACCGGTTATGCCAACTATGAACCATTCACTCGATTGACCCTGGAACAAGCAGTGACACAAGATTATCCTTTTCTGGCGAGTGTAAGACCTTCTTTGTGGCTCCTGGTCATGCCACTTTATCAGCAAGAAAAAAACATGGAGCTCCATACTTAATAGCCATTTTCATGGACTGAGGCTCTGCAGTACAAACTCAAGTGAAGAGAGAAAGGAACGTTTAAGGGAGGAGTTCTTGCAGAAGCAGATCCCTCTGCTTTCGAGGAGCGCTTCTCTCCGACATGGAAGAACCCGTGCATCCTCCAACCCGTCTTCTCCACTGGGATCGGGGGTCTCCTCTTCGGCTAAGATACCGGTGTCGCTCACCTCTTTATATCAGAGATGACGACTTCGAATCCATGGATAAAAAGCCGGTCTAGCAGGTCTTCTTGCTGCACAAGGAGTTATCATCAGCTCATAGAAACTTGTCAATTGTTCCTCATTTTGCTTGATCATTGAAATTAGCTTCATTCTGACATCAAATTCGCAATGACCTGACCCCGACGTCCAGTCCGTTTTCTTTATCAAGAATCACTTGTTAGAGCAAGTTGATTCCTATATTTCGAATGCTAACAGGAATTGTCTATGTTAATAGAAGAGTATAGTGAGCATGGTCGGGAGGAGAAGCACAGTGCTGATCGCAGACTTCCGGTTCTACAAATGGCTTCGGCTCCTAACCCTGCTCTCATGATCATCGGCCGTGCCTTCATCGACAAGACAGGAAGGAAGAAGCTCCTAGCGATCAGCCTGCTCGAGGTGACCGTTTCCTTCGGATTCTCAGCAGCTGTTTTCCATGCCTGTCCCGCTCTCAGCTCAGCCCATGATCCTGGTTCGTGTGACTGCACCAAGTGCTCGAAAGCCTCGTTGCCTGACTGCAGCTTCCGTTCTTCGCCGACTGGCAAGGTGAAGCGTGGTTTAGTACAATTTGAAGGGTTGGTCGCCCGCCTTCTTGAGCCGGATTCAAATCAAAAGGAGAAGCAATGTCTCACTTAATTGCCATTACTTTCGTGCAGCTCTTTCCTGGGGCATGTTGGGTCTCGAATGACACTACCAAGGAGCCATGCCGCGGTGGAGACCGGCAGTGGGACGCGACGTGCCGCCTGAGCAGATACGGCTGGCTTGTGCTCATCGGACTAGCCATGCCCATCGCGTCCTTCCCGTGGAGGTGATTGAGAGGATGTTGGAGCACGGAGCACTGCAGTTCAAGAGGGAGTGAACTAGAAATTCATAAATTTCAATTTGGTGAACTCCATTCTAACAATCTCAAATTATTTTCCATGCCCCGGGATCACTCTCTACATGAATTCTAGTTTAATTTCCTCGTGTTGGAAACCTGAAATGATAATAATAAGAGGGGGACAGCTAAAACCACGATCCTATACGACAATTACCATTTTGTGGGATCAAATAAAGAATAATGCGACTTTAGAAATGGGTACATGTTAATATGTATCGAGAAAATAGCATTGCAGTGCATAAGCAAGCAATCGTGAGATATGCACCATACCATAAACCACTTATATCAAGCTCAATTGCTCATGTCAAGGAAAGCCAAGATGAAACTATATTATTTACTATTCATATTCCTTGATAAAAATAGCACCCGACATGTCAGAGATTACAAAAACCAGGATATTTCCACGCCAAAAATTGGAAAATAAACATTCAGAGATTTGATAATAAAAAAAAAAATCACATTTTCATAACGTTTTTTTCTCAGATTTTAACAATTTCCCGTAATTTCCGTGTGTACAATGCTTTTCGTTCAGAATACCTCGACGTGATGAAAATGGGCTTTGTTATTTTTTCGTCGAGTGATGACTTAAAACTACACCATTTTCCATCCACGAAAAGCGACAATATCACAAGTATATGCCGAAACTTCGTAAAAGTTCTAGAAAATCATCAAATATTGCAATAATTCCAAAAAAAAAAAAAATTGCAGAAAATTCACAGATCATGGTATCTGCTGTGCCTAGTACAATGGCAAAAATGTTGTTACAATCCGATGTCGGGGTAAGCTGTATGCGTCTTCGTCCATTGCACTAGCGAAAAATGCTCTAAATTTTTTTCAGAATTTCCTATCTCGAGTTGCTTATTTTAAGGCTTCGATTCTCTCCCTGCAGATATCCAAATCTCATCGGCTTTGCATCGATTGAGAGGTCTCATGTAGTGCTACAAGTTCATAACAAAGATCGATCCTCCAACTATTCCAAACAGATTGAATTTTGGCGAGATACTTACCTGTTGATCAATAGAAATGATACAAAAACATGGTCTTTTGCTAGGCCCAGCTCATAGTCTCGGCCCAAAATATTACTTACCTACGAATAATAGAATGGGCCGTGATTTGTGGTTCTGTGTTTTTTCTGAGCCTTGCCTCCATATTTGATATTGGATCATATACATTTGATAGGGAGGATATATTAAGTGGTTTGCAGAAAATTGAAAACCGATAAATCGAACTGGATTGATTTGGTTCATCGATTTGGTTTGGTTTTGGTGTATAGTTTGCTGAATATATTCATCTTCTTTTTAACTATTAGATACCATTCGTTTCGCGAAAAATGAACAATTTGAAATTTATTTTTCTAAAAATGATTACTTGTATAGTTTAAAATAATTAGTCAATTAATAATATTTTTATTATCAATATTAATTTATATCTAAATAATTTCGTGGACGATGAATATATTTTTGTTTATTCGTTTTATAAGTAATACAAGCGATCATATTTAAAAAAATATTTTTCAAATGAATGGAGCAACATTTGTAATTCGGCCTAAACAAGTGTGTTGACGAGGTGCTTTTTTTTTTTTTTTTTTTTGTAAATTTCGCATTGTATGTTGGAGTTAGATTATCTAGATTATGTAATGAACTTCTTACTCGTAAGTTGGACTTGATGGTAATGGTTTGAATCAGAGCAAAATTGACTTGATGGTAATGGTTTGAATCAGAGCAAAACTGATAACAAACTAAAGTTATTGGCTTGGTTTAAGGTGAAATATTATTGGTTTGAATTGAAATTTTCCCATATTGGGTTTGACATGCGTTGAAAATGCCTCCAAACTAAACCACAGAATCCCTTAAAATCTGAGTTAGAGTTAGCGGCTTTCATTAGCTTAACTCACCAAATATCACCAGGAATTTCAAGTTTAATTCTAGCATGAATCAAGATTGAAAGTGAACATAGATTAAATTGGGGGAAAAAAAGAAAAGATAAAAAATTATTTGAAGCATTAATGTTGAAGTGTTTGGCTTGACTCAGTGTTTGACAACCCGACAACAACCGAAAGTTTTCCTTTTCTCCTTTTTTTAAGTGATGTGAATAGTATATGAAAAGCCTACCAAAGCATCACATAGCTACACATCAAAAAGCACTTGCTATAAATATCTTAATAAGCTGTGGATGTAAGAACTATTAAAAGATTTGATTTTTTATTCTTTTATTTTTATGAAAAGATTAACCTCATGCTTTTCTAAAAACAATAACTTGCCCAAAACTTTAGCAATATCGAAGTCTTGGGATGCGATGCCATAGAAAATCACATCTTGCCCCCTATACTTTGGAGGTTATCTCAGTCAGTGCCATTCAACTCATCTCGATCAACCTCTTTGCAATTTAAATATTTTTGCATCTCAATTTAGCCTTGCATAATGGAATCCGAAGTATACGGTGTTACATGGCAAATTCAAGTCATCGTTAAAGTTAACATGATTGGCACATATATAATTTATGATTGTAAGGTATTCGAATCACTTTCTAATCACTCTAAAATGGTTAACGAGGACAAATTCAATTTCTTATGCTACTTTTTCGTCGAGCGACAAAATAAATGCTATCAAACATACATGCAAGATGCAACACGTCACAACTATAATAGGAAGTCGCAACACAAGACAATGAACTTACGATAGGCATGGCGAGTTGACCTACAACATAAACAAAACCTTTCAAGTAAAGGCAGACTTCATCTTAATCACAAGATCAGCTAAAACTCAAGCTTTAATCACCGGGTTCTAAGAAGACCGACCATTCTTAACACCTTCAAAATAACACGACACTAACAAGAGAAAAAAGCTAATGAAAAACACTACATCTCAATTCGAAAGCAACATCCACATAAATTCATTCAAAAATCGACATGACTTGAGAAGGGTATGACCCAATCCAAGAAAATCAAAAAACATCATAGCGCATTAATAGATAGGGAAACATACATTATTGCAATTTGGTTCAATTGCAACTGGCATTAACATCTCCTTGCGTCCTTTCTAGCTCACCGGTCGAATTATTGGTCAAAACCGAATGACCTAGGTTAGGGGAAATGTCCATTCCTTTACGCAATCTTTCTTCCCCTTTAGGGGGGTCGAAGATATTGCTTTCTTTTGACTTCAACAATAATGATGCTAAAGCAAAGTTTTCAGTGATTGAAAGGAGAAATAAAAATCGAAATTGAGATCAAAATCAAATCAAATCAATCGCTTGCATAATTGAGAGTCAACGGGGGAAATTAAATCGAAATTAATGAGTACCGTCCGAATCGTTCTCTTTGCTAAATTCAGCACACTTCATTGAAGTGACAAGTCGTTGTGGTAGTTGTCTTGCGTTGTCCATTACTGCAAAAGTAAAAAGCCCTCTTAGCAATATTTTTTTTTTTTATTATTATTCGTGTCTTGCGGCCTTGTGGTTTATGGGGTTTTCGCCCAGAAAAAGAAATGTGAAAGTGACATTCATATCCTTTGCCGAAAGGGAGTAGTGAGTCGCATTCAGTCGATTCTCATTCGGTGGGATTTGAGTCATGCGGCCGCTCGCTCGTCCACCCAGAATTCGAGTCAAATGGGGAGAGCATCGGCAATAGTAAAGCTGCCTAACTACAACGTCAATGTGCATTGCATTCGATGAACGATGAGTTGCTATGTTACTGTAAACTCGATGGTGGCGGCTTTTCCACTAAGCCTTATGAGAAGTGCTTTGAGCATATGTAACCTTGGTGATGGACCTAGGAGCTAGCGGCAGCTGTCGCCCCACCCCTCTCTCTCTAGATGTTAGTGTCGTGGTTCGTGATTCTCTTGTATTTTTGAACCCTTTTGGGTGGAGTTTCTAGTTATCGAGTGCAGAGTAAGTAATGCATAGAAGATGAACATAATTGATCTGTGAAAATGGAGTGAGGACAGTTAATGTTAGGAGTTTTATGATAGGATAATTATATCTCTTGGGAGCCTTTAAGGCGGATTTGATCTCTCGTGTACAAACTAATCAAGAGTTGATGTAGCTCTTCTTATGAGACTATGTCACGTTGAAACTAGTTGTCAAATTTAAAGTGATTTGCTGTCTCACTTAATAGATTAGATATCCAAACTAAATTGGGCACGATACAATCTCATAAGAAGAAACTATTCACCATATTATTATCTAGAACAACTAGTAAATGAAGGCTAACTTGGTGATTTCTGCTCACCAAGCACCATGTGAGTTAACTTGCAGCTAAGCAATTGTCAACTTGTGACAAATAGTATCAGAGAAGGATCTCTTCGTAAGAAGGTTGAATTGGAGAAAACTTGTGGTCCATCCGCTATTATGAGGGCAGAGAGTAAATTGCCGAGGCAAAAGATGCTTAGACAAAGCGCAACTCTCGACTAGCTTCTAGGATGACAATGGGGCATAGCAAAATTTTAGTTCCTCACTGAATGGAGAAATGTTTCTGGATTGATTGGCGAACTTCAAAAAGAGGTATACTATCACGTTTTCACAAGGAAAGAACCTCCATTTATTTGTTGGGATTGAGAAGCTTAGTAGGCAAAAGAGGGTGCTGCCAAAAGGTGTAGTTGGCAAAAAATATCATACTTACCAAGGAAAGCACAAGTGGTCGAAAGGAGCCAAATAGCCGCGATATATTAAAATAAAAAAATATATAAATAAAGCTACCAATGGAATAGCTTGTTTTGTTGGGTGAGCATTGCCCTTCGATGTATGATCCAAAGTGGCACATCAATAATTAAGTAAATGTAGGGAAGCGATAGAACAACTCACAATGAGGGCATTGCAAAATTGAGTGGGGAGAATGTCATTGTTTGTCATTCTCTCATACTCGTGAACCCTTATGGGTGGAGTTTAGGGTTATCAAGCGAATAATGAGTGATGTAGAGGGAATAAACACAACTGGTCCATAGAAGTGGTGTCCTAATGGTTAGTATTAGGAGTTCTAGAATAGAACGGTCATATCTCTTAGAAGCTCTGAAGGCGGGTTTGACCTCCTATGCGCAAATTTATTGAGAGCTAATGAGTTCTTCTAATGAGGACATGGCAGGTTGAAACCACTTGTCAAGTCTAAAGTAATTTATTGTCTTACTCAATGGACTAGATATCTGAGCTAGGTTGATCGTAGTACAATCTCATAAGAGGAAGTTATTCGCCGTATTGTTCTCTAAAACCATTAGTGAATGAAGGTTGGCCTGGTGAATTTTGCTCATCAAGCATCACATGAGTTATTTCATGGCTAAGGAACTATTGACGCGTGACTTTAGCGTGTTACATTTTATGCTATATGCTATCCTTTTTATCAAGTCTACATGGTTGTCGTCGGCTCATGCAACCTCAAACTAGCATTGAGATTTTAAAGCCTTGTGAGCACTAGCGATCGGCTACTAAAGTGAACAATATCGTGGGAGGGTACGATTTGTGGGGATTTTATGGTCAAGGTGAGCTCAAATGCCACATGAGTTTGTGATGCTATATCATCCATGTCGGATGGAGCTGCCTACAATCCTAGGGTGAGCATCGATTAAGGATCAAACTTAGACTAACCCTAGCCTGACCTAACTCAACTAATCCTAGTTCGATTCCTTAGGAGACTAGATCAGTCCTTAGTTTTAGGACCTATGAACCCTGTACTGTACGGGTTAGTCCTTGGTTTTGAGACCTAAGGATTGGTCTAACTTGGACCAATATATTATATAATATATTTTTGTCTAATTTAAATCTTTGCGTCTCTACCTCTGTTCTTTCTTATGCGATTCTGCCGTATAAATTAGAAAGTAGAAACGCAGCCCATGTTTAACCTAAAAAAATAAAGAAACCCTATTCACTCACCTCAGCTCACTTGCCTTGCTCAATGCTCGTCTCTCTTCACTTGCCTCTAGCCTCTCCTTACTTACCTCATGAGCATAGCCGAGCTGGTGAAATTGCTCGCCTTTCTTAGCTCACCTCATGAACGCAAGTCAACAATCATAAATGGAGATTTATGTTATTATCTTATCTTAAATTTATATTTGATATGTACCAATGTTCATAGTTTGATTGTTCAATGTTGTATTGTCGATAGATATGTAATTTGAAAGAGTATATTTGTCCTTTTAAGGAATACAAAGAAATAATTAAGACCAAACTTATAGGATCGATCTAATCCTAGGTCCTAGGCTCAATAAAGTTGGTCCCCGATCTCAAAAAATCGTGCGAGCTGGCCCTTGAGTTAGGTGTTGGTTTGGCCCAACCTCAATCACACTCATCCCTATACAATTCATATTGCCTTTGTGCTATTGTATGATAAATAAACAAACCAACGATGGAAATGAAATTGTCTAATTTGACTCTTTTCTGTGTGAACGGAAGTCATTGTGAAATTGCTATGCGCTACAGAACTTACTCTAGGAAAGATGTGAAGAGTCAAGTGGTACATGTACATTTGAGATAACTTAGAAATTTTAGCAACCCTACACCCTAGATCCTAAATTTATCTATTCACTTTGGCGTGTGTTGCTAAATTACCGAGATTCGGTTCAACCACGTCAACGAGACAATTCAAAGTAGACACGAAAAGGTGCGTGCCCATTAAACGCGGCGAATAAAAGCCATAACATCTCGAAGGCAGGTACAACTTTTCTATATTATCTTAACGAATACAACTCAATTTCATTTACTATTGAGTGATAGTCGCCGCCAGCGCCACATCAGGGAGGAATAAAGTGGTGGCGACAAAGCAACTAGCAAAGTTGGATATGAGTGTGACATGCCAAAGCACCAACAGTGTATAAAATGTGTCCCGAATGGCTTTTAAAAAGAGAGCATGTTTGGCACACTTAAGTAATTATCAAAGGAAGCTCATGATTTCTGCACTAGGTTTCACCATATGTTATGCCAACCAGCATATGAAGATGGGGGGAGGGAGGCCTCATCTGCTCTGATGGTACTGACTGACACTTGCCAACGTGAACGAGGTGCCGTACAACTTTGTCCAAATAATTTACGACAATAATGGTCTCTGATTGCTTCCTCATGTACCCCTTTTGGCAGAAAAAAATAAGAATAATTGGCAAATATATATTTAATCTTGAAGGAAATCTATGCTGGTTGTACGGCGATTCTTATCCAAATCATAGAGATGTCACCCGCTCCCAATTACCGAAAATTAAGATAAACTAATTTGACAAGGGAGTTCGACCAAAAAAATAATAAATATTTGACAAGGAGAAGAAAAAACTTAAAATCAGTTAATTGAGAAAATTGTCCAAAAACCCCTAAATCTATTATATATTTATTAATTTAGTCATAAATATGTTAATTTTGTTAATTGAATTCCAAAAATTTTTACATTTTGCCAGTAAAATTGTCTTACGTGATACGATCCACACCGACGTGGATAAATTTTATAATACAAAATTTTCAAAATTTTCTGAATTTTATTTTATTTTTTCTTCTCCTCTTTTCTTTTACTTTTTTTTTTTCTTTTCCTTTTTTCAAACTAACAAGGATTGCTAGCAAACTCTCACTGGTCACGAGTGACGATTGGTCGACCATTGCCGGCCCTCACCTAGTGGCCAACGAGGGTCATCAGCCCTCCCTTGTGGTTCGTAAGAGTTGGTTGGCCCTCATCGGACTTGGTAAAAATATACAAGTAAAATTATGGCCCTCGAATGATGCACAGTGACATAATTTTACCAAAATATACAAGTCCCTCAAAGCATAAAATTATGTTCACGAGTGATATTATGGTCCTCGAATAATGTGTAGTGACATAATTTTACTCAAACAATTAGCATAAACCCTAATTATGCAAGTTAGACCATAATTTTATGGTAAAATTTGAAGGAAGTCAATGGAGGGTAAATGTGTTGCGTGTACTAGATCGGGAATTTTTTAATCCAAAAATAGTTTGTAATAAATTTATCACAAATATACCGGTTTGAGATTTTCTATGACATTGACCCTTTAATTGATCCATGTGGACTTGCCACGTATATTGAGTTCGCGTGGCATTCAAGTTAGCAATTTAACAGCAATATTTGACAGAAACTAACAAAAGGTAAATATGTCATGCGTATACCAGTTTGGAGTTTTTTGTGGTAAAAATTTAGTTTAAGATAAATTTGTCATTGATTTAATAATTTGAGATTTTTCGTGATATTAACCCCCTCTCTCTCTCTCTCTCTCTCTCTCTCTCTCTCTCTCTCCTTGAAGTTATTTGAAAGTAGTTAATAATCAAGTGATCTCTCCATACATGTGACATTTTTATCATACCATTCACAACAATAATTGTCGAAGTACAATAGTCATTATCGTTAGCAATATAATGAATCTTAAGAGAATGCATCAATATTGTCATTCAAATATAGAATTTAAAAAATAAATGAAGAAGAACTCCTTTTCCATTGCAATAGCTTATTAGGGCTTGGTTAAAAGAAGCCAACACTAATATAAAGCGACACCTTGAGTGTCATTAGATCTTGGAGCTTAATTATTAATTCTGATCCATCTGGAACTGTTACTTAAGTAGTCATGCCAAGTCTCTTTCTAGAGATTTGACTCACATGGAACAAATCCTATCATTGCAAATTGTGTAAGACTGGCATTTCCTCTAATGGATTTGTGGTTTGAGAATGAATTAAGCCATATCCTCGATTTGATAAAGGCGAGGGTGATCATGAAGGCGAGAGGGTTTTCAAAGGGAGAAACAAACAAAACTATACATTGAATTTGAAGAAACCCGCACTGACAATAATATTGATATTTTAAGTAAACGAGTTTGTGACATTTCAAGTGTTAAAAATAAATGTAATCTATCAATCTCAATCATCCATTATGTGGGTCTTTATGTGAAATTCGCATAATTGATGGTTCAAGATGAACATCAATTTGTGTATTTTCTTCGTCTCTTCCAGAATTTCGGCAATGCATCAAGGCAGGTCGCGGGAACATCAATGCCCCCCACTACTTTCAGCAACCGGATAGAACCGAATTAAACCTAGAGAAAGCAAAAAGACGAGAAAAGTAAGCAAAGAAGAATCAAATTAGATGCCCGTTTCACTCCACGGTTTTGTTTTAGTACTGATCCGAACTTTTTGCAGACCTCACCCTCCTGTTCTTTATTTCTCTCCTCTCCTGCGGCTAAGAAAAAAGAGGGAGAGAGAGAGAGAGAGAGAGAGAGAGAGGGGAAAAGGCTGAAAGTCGAAGGAGTGGAAGATGGAGAAAAAGGAAAAAGGCAGTACGTCGCCCAACGCACACAGAGATAGAGAGAGAGAGAGAGAGGAGAGAGGTGGGGGAGGCAGAGGCACGTGTCGTGGTCTGAGGGAGGAGTCAGGCGTGTAATCTATCAATGCGTTGTTGGGGCTGACTTCTCGATGACCAGCACGTGTCCCGGTCTTCCTTTCCCTCCAACCCCTAAAATATCAAACATAAAAAAATGCCACCCTCCCCTCTCTCCCCCACCGTCCCTCCCTCTCTCTCTCTCTCTCTCTCTCTCTCTCTCTCTCTCCAAGTTGTACTTACTACAGGTAAAAACCTTCTCTCTCTCCTCCTCTGCTGCGCTTCCAACGATTCTGAGAGACCCATCATTTTCGTTTGACCCGCTTTCCTACTGTCCGACAGCACGAGCTTTGATTGTCATGATGCCCGATCCATGAGGGAATTCGACTCCGCCCAGGTCCCCCGTTCCCATGTGGCCATGGTGTAACACGATGCAGTCTCGCGTCCCTCTAAGAACATCCTCCCACGTTTGGTTTCAGCTTGAGATCTCTTTCGCATTACAATGAACATCGTTCGATCTCGACCGCGTCCCAAGGTCGAATCTCGTATGGAAAAAATTTTCCGCTCTGTCGAGGCATGCCCCCGAAAAATTATCAGGAGTTACACAGAGGAAATATTGAGCGAGGAAAATTAGGGACGATTACATCTTTGCTGGTGTTTGTGAAAACTAAGATTCGACAACATGAGCTTCGCATACCACACCGTCTATCCCGACAAATTCGTGCGGGTTAATACTGTTAAAATCTCGAACTAGTACCCCACTATGTATTTAATCCAAATTAATTTTGAACTCATAAAAAATCTTAAGCCAATGCCTTCATGATACATTTACCCACAAACTAATTTTGGTGTCATGAATTCCTATATTAATACCCATATCACAATAATTAATTTTCGTCTTGTCGAAAATCTTAAACCGGTGCCTTTAACTTAAAGCTACCTTTCACTAGAATGGGGCAGAAGAACATTATAAGTACTAAAATTGTGTACGGCAATCACTTTAATGTCAAAAATTTTCATAGGCTCACTTAAGTATCAAATCAGATAAAAACGATTATTTAAGTGCTTTTAACAAGAAATTCCGTTTAAAATAATTAAGTGATTTTTATAATTAAACTTTTTCTCTAACGTGACTTATTTATATTAAGAACAAGTCCAACCTGGACTTGCAATGACCAAATTATCAAACTAACCTTGCCAAGGAGGGATTTTCAAACATGACTGCCGGTTAAACTTATCCAAAGATTTAAAAAAAAAAAAAAAAAAAAACAAAATCGTGGAAAGAGGTTTCAGGTTAGCATTGATCAACGAAACAGGGCAAGGCAACGCTTCTCCCGATTTTTACAGCAAAAATAGATCCACGGTGACCAGCAATAATCGAATGCCCAACAGTGACTCCAAGTACTTGAGCTACAATGATTGGAGTCGATGAAAAAGGCTTCGGGCAAAAGATCAACTCCCTCGAATAGATTGAATGTAAAAATGGAGGATTAACGGAGAGTGTCTCGGCCATGGCGAGGAAATGGTCCCGAATGATGACCGAAGACATCCGACCGTGAAGGAAGAAGTCCGAGAATCTCCCGGCGTGCTCTCAAAATTTGTTTTCATCTCTCTTTTTTGTTTTTCTTCTAGTCTTTGTCTCATGTTATGGATGAGAGGAGATTGTATGGAAGAAGATTTTGGGTTTTAGGGTTTCGAATTTGGATTTGTTTCAATTTTTTTTTCATTCCCTTTCCGTTTTTCTTTTGATCTCTGCCTCGAGTCATGGAGGAAAGGAGGCGGTATGGAAGAAGATCTTGGATTTTAGGGTTTTCATTTTGGCTTTTAAGGTTTTGAATTGGGGATTTCTTTCAATTTGGGATTTAAGAATTATATTTTGGGTCAATGTTATAAATGATGTCGTATAGGAGTCTAGATGCTTATTGGACATGCTAGTGAGCCACATTATCTTGAGAAATTAATGAAATATGGCAACATTAGATATCTAGTTATCCAAATCAAAATTGGTACTTAAATAATCGTTTTTTTTTTTTTTATGTAGCAATTAAGTTATTCAAAAAATATTTTGATATTAAAGTGAGTGCCATACACAACTTTTAACACTACTAGTACCTTTCTCCCTTATAATGGATACATGTCAATATGCGTGGATTTTCTATCTTTGTTGTGTCATTCTCCACATCCACATCAAATATGTCTCATTGCTTATGTTGAAACTAATGCATTTTAAAGGAATATTCGAAGGGAATGTTAATAAGGGGTAGATTTGAGTCAGGGGTACCAATTATGAGATAGTTATGAGATGAAAATTAGTTTTGGGGGGCATCAATTTAAGTTTTTTTGTGAGATGAATTAGTGTGTGATAAATATATTTGAGGATATTGATTTGAGATTTTTAATTATATTAACTCAAAATTTACGATCACAATCAGACTTGTAGTGTCACATAGCACTTGTAACAATCCAATTCCTTTATAAATCAAGACAAAGTGGTGTCAATTTTATATGCTAGATGATCCACAAGTCATATTGCAAAGCCTCAAAACAACTAAATTCATTGCAATTTTACTAAATCATCATTTCTAATATATTCAAACAAGCAAAAGGATCAACCTCACAGTTGAGTAAGTTGATGGTCGACTCATAAGAAAACTATCACTTCAGCTAAAAGATGAGATAAAAATCCAAATGCACCCAAAAATTTGATCTATCGTGTAATGTCATCACTACATTTATTTGGTTTAATATGCAATTTTATCCCTAAATTTTTAATTTGTTCAATGTATTTCTCAAACTATTGATAAATATTATAGACTATATAAAAATGCTAAAAAGTTCAAAGAACATACTGAATTTTATATCAAAGTTCAAGAATTATATTAAATAAATTAAAAATTCAATATTGTACGTGAAGCAAAAGTTTAGAAATCATTAATCATTTTCTCCTAAAGGATCAACTAGGGGTGATTATGGTTCGGGTTGGGCCGGTTCGACGCCTAACCCTAAGACCAACCCGCACAGTGTCGGTCCCCAAATTTTGGGACCGAGGACCGGACCGACCCTATGGGTTTGGTCCGGTCCCAGGGTCAACCTGGGACCGACCGATAATTTTTTTATTTCATTTTTTTTGTTCCTTAAAAAGTAGAACTCATTAATTCAAATTATATATCAATCAATAATACGATGTTGAGCAGCCAAATGATAAATATAAGTACATATTCAACATAAATTTAAGATAAGGTGATCATAAAAATTTTGCACTAGTTAAAAACAACAAACTATATAAATGATCAAGATTGCTAATAGAGATAAAGTGTTTCCATCGCTGAAGCATACTATAATTTTCTTGCTTTTAATTTGTTTTTGAATCATTCTTTCCTTTGGTAAAATGGGATGAGATGGGAGTTTAAGAGAAAAGAATTATAGGCCAAAAAATGTTTTCTAGGCATCTTCTCCTACAATCATCTATCAATAATACTTGTAACACCATATGCAAAAACGATTCATACATTCAATCAAACAAAGTCTAATCAACCAATAATGAAGTTTCGCACCACTTGACAAGCACATCATCATAACAATGGGAATACTACCATTCGAAAACTTCTTCCATTTGACACAGACTCAAAAGCAAAGTGTAACTAAACTATTAAACCATAAGAAGTTCAAAATACATATGAGTAAAAAATGAACAGGATAAAAATGGAAGAATCAAAAAAGAGGTTGAGGACATTTTAAGTCATTTCAAACTTTCACAATGCTGTCCACACCATTTTCACGACATCATTTACGCCGTTATTCATTCAAGCTGTTCAAGTGAAGAATTTTAGGTGGGTTTGCTATTTATAAGAAAAATATAAAAAATGATATATTAAATATCTAAAATATATAAATATATTTTATCAGGGTTGGTCCAGGTTGGACTAACCCTAAATTTCCAGGACCGAGGACCAATCCGCACAGTACCAATCCTAGAATCTTAGGACCAAGGACCGATCCGATCCCCTTGAAAACCGGACCCAGGACCGGCGGGATTGGGCCGCTCTAGGGCTCGTCCAGGGTCGATCCTAGACCGCTGCTCACCCCTAGGATCATCCATGAAATAAAATAGACGTGTCTAGATCAGCCACGTGGATGTATGAACGAATCATTGGCTGCGTAGCAAAACCATCCCCTCAAAGAATACTGCCAATTAAATTACTCTTGTTTAACACTAGCCTTTTTCATCTATCGTTTCTGGTGCTCTTGATGGGTGTTTGATGTGTCTTCATTTTTAAATTTATTTCTTTTTCTTGGAAGTAGAAGTGGGATTTTTAAGTAATTTTAAATATCCCGATTTTTTTTAGAAATTTACAAATATGAGCGATCTAAAACGAACTTCACTATTGTTATTGTTTTGGAGTGGGTTACTATAACAAAAATTAGTTATTAAGGCATATGAAAATGTCTCTATTAGTCAATTCTTTGCCCCTAAAAGCTATGGAGGCAGGTAAAATAATTGTCTCGGATACTGTCATTTCTAAATGTATTTAGAGATTACTATTATTTCAATAGACTATAATAGAGTTAAATATTTTAGTTTTTCCGTCTTTATATCATTCCTCAAAGAAAATATAGTCGCATACATACATCAAAAACATAAAAGCAAATTTAGTTGTCCCTAATAGTACCTCTTAAGGTTTATAGTCGGTATTTTTAAATTTCCCTTTTTACTTTGAGCTACATAGTACTGTTTTTGCTTAATGGTGTACATCCTTATTTTATATTTTTGTCTCCATGAGGGTCTTTTGAGGCCTTATTGTGTGCTTCAATTTGGTATGGATTAATATCATGAAAAATCCCAAATTGATATACTTGTGACAAATTTACCTTAAACTAATTTTTTGATCTCCAAAAACTTCAAACTAGTACATTCATGATAAATTTACCTCCAATAATCACAAAAACTCTAAATTGGTATAATAGTGGTAAATTTATCCTAAACTAATTTTTTTTATCGCCAAAAACCCCAAACCGGTATCTACTCTTCGTTAAATTGGATTAATATCACAATAAACCACAAAATTGGTACAACTGTGGTAAATGAAGAGTGAAATCTTAAACTAGTATACCGGTTAACTATTATGTGTCATCTAACTCGGCAATTTGATAGTAAAATTGAACGGAAATTAATAAAAGGTAAATTTGTCACAAATATATTATTTTAGGATAAATTTGTCAAAAATATACTAGTTTTTGGGTTTTTGTGGTTAAAATATTAGTTTGGATTAAATTGTCACAAGTACACCGGTTTGGATTTTTCATGGTATTAACCCATTTGGTATTAATGGAAATTGCATCAATAATTTGAGAAATCGGCATCAATCTTTTGTTTTACTTTTAGCAAACTAAATTTATCTCGGGGAGAGAATTAGTAACTTGAAAAGTGTCATCGGCAAATAGAAGGGGCGTGGTGTTCAACTTTTAGATAATTTTTTAATATAGGTCTAAATTTTCAAAAAGAAATTATCTTCTTTTCCATAAGCAATCTTAAATTTTCTTGTTTTCTTATTTTCTCCAAAGTCGATTAAATATATCTTGGAGGCAGCACGTATCCATGGCTAGAAAGCTTGGCATTTTAGTCAACTTTTTTCCCTCCAAAGTTCCGACACAAATTAGAGGGTGATAGCAGGAGTATTAGAGGCACTGCGCTAGAAAATGACTGACTCTAATAATCATTTTTATTGTAGTTAAACGTAACTTATTATTGGCTGAAAGCCATAGCTGGTAGTTGTTGCTATTAGAAAAAGGTCCTAAAGCTCTTTGATTCTTTAGCGAGAGCACCAAAAGCCTTCCCCGTCTTTATTTTCTTTTACCCACTACTCTTAGAAATACCACATTGCATCCTAGACGAAATCCCATCCGTAGAAAAGATTAGACCGCCCTCATTTGAAAAAACACCAACCCCCAAAATCTTCCACAAAACCCTAGGCTCCATCACCCACAAGCCCCCAATCTCTCCTCCCCCACCACCACTAATCTGCCGTCGACTCCCAACCCTACCGTGGGCGCCGCCGTTGTTGACTCCGTTCCAGTCGCCGCCATCAATCCTCCCCCACCGCTCTCGGTACTGTCGAGCGAGCGACGACAAGCCATGCGGCATTGGAGGGGATGGCAGGAGGTGTTAGTGATAGTGGCAACGGCTGAGTTTAGGTTTTGGGTTGGCTTAGGTGTTTTGGGCGGGGTGGAGAATTTAGGATATAGATGAGATCATTTTTTTGGAAATAAAATGGCATTATTATGTTCGAGTTTATATTTGTCATGGGTGGCGAGGAGTAAAGAGGTTTTCAAAGACAAAATTCAGGGTACAAACTGGTTTTAAGAGTAGAGGATATGGAGAGTGGCCTTTGATGCAGGGTTTTTGGTTTTTTCCCAATTGTCTATCTATCAAGATTAATTCAACAGGGCATAAATAAGTTTACACGTCTTTGAGTGATGGAAACTCGGCCTTTATGTTAAATGTTGAAAGTAAAGATAACTCAAATATTTTATGTTCAATCATATGACGTCATTCTACTGGGCCTAATTTTCTAATACAACTTGAACTTTATGTCAATTCTGATTCTGCCATTTTTTTTATTTGTCTAAAAAAAAGGTTGCCTACTTTCACTTTAATCTCATATATACCCATGCATCCAAAAATCGTTATTAGTTGCTTTAAAATTACCAAAACCAGGGCTAGTTAAAGATTTGTTATTAGAATCCGCATCTTCATCAACATCCTTACTTTTGTATGAAATAAAATTGATCTCCTTATGTTGGTAATTTTGAAAAAACTAGTGGCGATTCTTGAACGCATTGGCATATTTAGGATTAGAGTAAAAATTCGGACTTTTTTCAAACAAAAATATGTGCGGAACAGAATTGGTATTAAACCTAAACTTAACGATTTTTTAGGAAATTATCCTCATTCTAATGTGAGGTCTTGAAGTTCTTATGCTTGTATTGAAGTGACGTGTAAAGATCTAGACTTAGGAATGTAGAAAAATTCATTGAATGGTGAGAATGCATATGTGAAAGTAATTTGTCTAATAGTGATCTCATGTATCTGATTGAGATAATATCGGCCCATCAATCACATTCATCATTGTTGACATGAAAATCACTCATTTCAACATGCGAAAAATGGGTGCTTGTCGTGTTAGCAAAATGGACAGATGTGATGAGATGTCCATATCACATCAGCGAGACACTTCTCATGCAATTATGACACCATCTATCCAACTTTTACACCTAGTTTGGATGGAGAAATTGGAAAGGAAAGACGAGAAAGAAAGGATTGTTATAGTATTGTTTAGATGTTAGCAATGAACCAAAAAAAAATAAATGAAATAATGTACTATAACATAAATATTTATGCGTATAAATTATAGTAAAAAAAGATCATAAATGAGAAACAATGATAAGCTTGTTTATTAATATACAAGTCTCTTTAAATCCATCCACATCTGGGAAGATTTGGAAGGATTTGGATTGTATATAAAATCGACTGAATCAATTCCTTCTGATTTCTCCTAGTGCCTCTTTAGTTTGTTCCCTCTATCTCTTTCCTCCATCCAAATTCAATTGCCTTTTCAAAACCATTTCTCTTCCTATTAATGGCTCCTAGCAAACATTCCCTGCAAGATCTAACCCTTTTTCATCTTGCAAAATTTCAATAATTTGGTGTCATAAATTCTTGTGTGGATCTTGGATTGTGATATTTATTCTAGTCCTCAATTCACACGTCAAATCATGCCGTACCTCGCCATCTCACCATGTACAAAGCCCATAAATAAATAGGTTCGACTCACATTCACATACAAAATACTACTACCTCTCTCTCTCTCTCTCTCTCTCAATATGTTTGATCTTACTGATTAGTCATCGCGGTCCTTTTATGCTCCCCAATAGCCTAATAGAATTTATAACGTGTTCAAGTCTTCTGAATTCACGCGATTATTTTTTGCAGTCAGTTAACCGAATTGTTACCACCTAAACTTGAAAGAAGAAAAAATTGTAATCACTTGAGTCACTATTAAAAGAAAGGTATATCTAATACTAAGGTGTTCCCATCATCCCCTCTTAGTAAAATGCCCTCAACTACTTATTTTGGAGATATTTCATAAGTGGACACGTGTGAAAGTTCATATATAATTGTAGCAAGGACAATCACACGGTCATCTTTACATGATACTCAGAATCATAGTGGAATATTGAAGCTACTGCTCCAAAAATGCCTTTATAGATCCGAATTAACCAATGGCGCAATCACAAATGATAATATATCCCGAAAACATCGTTTTAAGATCAAAGAGAGGGATCGATTGAATGGACCCTATAACTCCCATACTTGAGGAACCAGCAATTCTCTTGTAACTGCAATTTTGCTTTCCAAAAGGCAATGGCGATGCTGGAACTTCCCAAGCTCCTTCCCACAGAAGAAAGCACTTGTAGGTGTGTCTCTCTGGCAGTGGCGTGGCTTAGCTGGGGGCCTCTTTTCACTTCGTAGACCCGCGCGGAGTTCGAATCGCGCCGCACGCAACTCATGGACTTTACCCATGCTGGGGGTGGGATCCACTTGGCACCTCTGAAGGGTTTACTAGGCGCATGATTTCTCTTTTTCATCACTCACGCATGAGTCAAGTTGACTACCTATTCAAGTAAGAAATCTGAATTCGAACGAGGTGTGTGGATCGACGACTGAACAAAGCAAGTATGATCTTGAAGGTTGAGTCTAAGCGGAGTTGGAATGGGTCAAGGGATTTCCCTGCCTTAAAATAGAAACGTTTCCTGTTTAGGGGTGTCCATTTTCGTGCTTGTTTTGCCGCACGAGAAGATAAGTCTTCGAGCCTTGTGCGTGCTGGAAAGTATGGCGACATCTCAGGCGTGGCTATACATCTCAGGCGTGGCTTCGTCGAGATTCAAATGCCTTCTAGAGCCAATTCAAGAGTGTATTAATTCATGTATTAGGACACGCATATCGATATTTTGTTCTTGGGTCTCCCCCCAAACAAAAATTTGAAAAAAGAAGAAGCACTTTTACCTTAATTTCTGCCAGATTGTGGCGTTGTAATCTCACAATGTCTTTTTAACCAAACTTAGATGAATTATTTACTATTTCATTTTGATGTAATTCATGCATAGTGGCTCATGTCCGTAGATACATATAGCTTGTAAAATGTGTTTTTATCACATTCTGGTTTGACTTGACTATATGTGCAAGTTTTACCTATTGATTTCCATTATCACTCTAAGTTGAAGCAAGTTGTGGATGATGGTAGATTTTGTAATTACTATAAATTATGATTCATCTAAAAATTATGGATGTCCATCAAAAGTTGTTTTCGCTTATTTATTACTTGATTAGTCATGCTAGATAATATTAGTTAATAAAATTTAAAAAGTTAGGAAGTTTTGACGAAATTTGTCCTAATAAAAGGAATACAGCTTTGCTTAATTTGTATACGGAAATTATGCACATGCATAATGGCTGTGTAGTATATATTAGTATTGTAAACAACCCAAATGGTTCAATATTAACATCAGGTCAAGTTATTCGCATTTCATACAAGTTGTTTCAGCTATGCAAATAAATATTTATATGACAATTTTGCATAAATTATATTTTAAAAAAAAAGAGAGAGAAAGTAGGTGGATTATAAAAACCACGATTATTGAGATAGTAATGCTTGATTTCCATCAAACAACTGAATATATAGATAAACAAAACTCCAAACTGGTATCTCCGGAAAGAGATAAAAAAAGAAGGAAGTCTTTCTTCTCATTAGTTAAGAGAATTATCTAAAATTACCAGATAGATCTTATATGCTGGCAGGAAGAAATACTTTATTAGTTTTGCAACATAGTTACATTATCATTAAAGTAGTCTGAGAAGCAATTAATTGAATTACAGGCTAGCTTCAATAATCAGCATTTGTCATGAATCAATGTCGTGCCCAATATATAATAGCAACTTATAAGTAATCTTCAGTACTTTTAGACAAAATTGTAATTTTAGTATGAATATATATTATTAGTCTATGTTAAGAACTTTTTTTCCCGATAAAGATTGATATGAGTATATGATAGGAATATGTTAAAAAAGACACAGTTTGCATGGAAAGAAAATTAAATTAAATGGTTGACATTTTTGAGAAAAAACCAATATGGACGCAAAAAATATTGTTAGAAAAATATTATTACTTTTTTCCAATATCAACTTATTCAACCAACAAAAAAAAAAAAAAATTAAGTGTCTCCAACCTTTTCTATCATTTTGTCTTTCATATTACCACGAGTAGAGAAAAAATTCTTTGCAAACGACCTCGTCTACCTTCAATATAATTTGTGTGCACTAACACTGTAATCAACCTACTCTTGCAAAGACTGACCCAAAAAAAAAAAAAAAACTACTCTTGCAAAGGACTGATGTTATAGGTGATGTATAGTGATTATCAAATTCGGAACGCAGGAAATAATCATTAGATCAATTGAAAATAACGTCGATCGTCTAGATTATTACTTTGTTTCTACCAATTCTGTCATTCTTTTAGGCAAATGGTAGACATATATAAAGAAATCGTACTAAGCCTTTCTCACCAAAAGATGTAGCAATTTTTTTAATTAGCTGTTGAAAAAAGTTGAATTAAATGATTGGCAACCAATAAAAAATCGCCACATCACTTAATAAGAGATTTTAATATGATATATTGGTACATGTATACTTCTCTTTTCATTTTCACCCTATTAAATGTCTCTCACCATTTTCAGCCAATTAATTTTTAATGAAAATTCTTGGTACACATAGTATTCCTCTTTTAAGGAGAAATGATAGACACACTAAGAAATCTTACTAAAGCTCTTATTAAATGATGTGGCAATATGTTATTGCTTGTCGAAATAAGTCGAACTTATGAATTGATCATGGCAATTGTTCAAAGAAAAAACTGAAAAAGAAAAAAAAAATGGCATCAATTTCTTAACAGCTGCATACTTTTAACAGAAGTTATTACAACCTCTTGAATTATACAGGTGTTTAACGCAGTAAACATATAATGGTACTAAAGAACTAATTTCAACCAGATAGCGATCAATCTTTTTTGGGGGAAATTGCAAAATTGGTATTCACTTTCAGTCCTTATTTGTCTATGAAGCTAATTTTTATAGTATTGGCCAACAACAATCTAGGTTCTTCCATCAAATTTTCATTTGAGATGTTTCGGAAATTGTCTAGTCAACATCAAGCTATCGACTCATGGGGCTTACGTGTACAAACCTCTAAAGCAACTTAAGCTTTTGGTCCCCGTACCGAAGGTTGATAAATTTTCGTATGTATATATTGCTGTAGTGATACAACAAGTCCCTATGTTACTGTTATGACGAAAAATAAATTGCTTTTGTCACGTTTCAATTCAAAATCTTATGAAAATGTCAAGTCAAGACCAATTCTCAATTGGTGATTCTAATGTTTTCGGCGTCCCTATCAAATTGAGAGCCTGATTAAAGTCAAACCCCCTCATAAAAATGCCATTCTTAATTTCAGTTTAGATCCATATAGACATATATAGGACCATCATTAGAAAAAGGCAAGTAACTTTTGAATCCTACAAACGTAACTTCAATTTTTTTTGTTGGTCGGATCATAACTTTAATTCACTATCTAATAGATAAACCATTTTAAACAATTTATAGGAACCATCACGATTCTAGTAATACCAGCAAGTCCGTGTCACATTGATTGTAAGGAGTCGTCCACGTCGTGGGAGGTTATTACTACTTATTATTGTCGAGTCTCCATCTCAACTGTTGAATACTAATTCTCTTTGAAAATGTCACTGCAATTACTACTAATAAAGCAATTAATATTTTTTTCAAAGATTAATACACGTACATATCGTGCATTAAATTAGAGCAAGTCTTATTTAGAATGGAAGTGTGAAAAAAGCTTTACTCGAAAGCCTCGTCTACAAGTTGTGTGAGGATTAACATTGTTATAAAACCAAAGCATGGAGTTTAAATCTAAACATTACAAAAAGTACTCCGAATAGTACAAGGACTAAAAACATAATTTTTATCTAGAGGTTTGAGCACGCAGAACTCATCGTGTCACTTGCCGTTTTGGCTCGGTAATTTCCGACAACATTTTCACCTAAATTCGACAGAAGGGCATAACTCGACATCGGAAAGTCGTACAAGGACCTATATTTATAACTAAATAGAGTATAACGGTCAAAAGCATAATTCGACAACAATTAGGGACCGAAAACGTAATTTCTCCATCTTTTTTTTTTTTTTAATATTTCTTTTGGTTGATGTTAAAGAAAGGTCCGCAGGCTGCTGTTGTGTTTGCCAGCATAAGGTTCATAGTGGCTTTCTTTCTCACCGGTGCTTCTCGTGGCCCATCATATTGGTACCTTCGCACAAGCAAATTTTATATTCATTTGTGAAAGTTGGGAGGCAATGAGACACATCATTACTTGTACGGACCATAATGTTCCCTAATGCTCATTAGATTAATTTAATATAAATTCATTATCACTAAATGCCCATCAAATCCTTGTTTTTAGAAACCACGATAAGCAAAAAACAAAAAGAAAAAATTAACTTTTTTTAAAAGTCGATGATTGGTTTAAATGGGGAATGACTTCCCAGCTCGACATTTGGGTGGTGGGGGATGATAATTTCTTTTCGTTTTTTTTTTTTTTTTTTTTTGGGGTCCATTTATCAATCTAGCGAAATTTTGGTGCCCTAATCTCCCCCTTTGCATTATCTTGGTACTTAACCCATCCCTTTTGCTTGTTTTCACCAAATTGCCATGAGATAGCAAGGTTTCTGAATTGAGCCGGAGGACTTGCTTTTGCAACAGAGAAAAAGGGTGTGATTGGCAGTAGGTCATGCCCCCTTTCCCCCCTTGCGATTGTCTTGTAAACATTGTTTGATTGCAACATTATTGTGCTAATTAAGTTATGGAAATATTCTGAGCACAACAAATCTTGTGCTTCAAATCATATTGTCTCACATGCGGATGAATGATGAAACCATAATATAATCCTTTACTCCACCAATGAGATCAACGAGTGAATTATGCGCATTTTAAAAATTATCCCGAGCCAAGAGTATATTTTGCTCGTGCAATGCAAATTGCATATTTCTACTCATTATTACTAAATCGAAACAAGAAAACTAGGCATAAGCAAAAGGAATTGACAATTTCTTGGATCGTTTTAAGTAACATTCAATTGATCCCCTCCACTATTAAGTGCAATCAATTCCATATTTGGGTTATCTACATGAATCTTGGCTTGCATCTTACTTGATCTGGAGAGATCATTAGGGTATTTCTTAGTTAGGATTTATCTATCTAAGATAGTTTTTCTTTTCCTAAAAGTCCATTTAGTGATCATCAACCTCACCGCGGGGCCACCCTTCCAACATGGAAGGGGGAGGTGAGGGGTTCAAACCCTCACCTTCTCAGGGAGGGATAGGGTGGGAATGCGTAAGTTTCAGGAGTGGGTTTCGACGCCTACGCCCTGCAAGAAACAAGGCAAAAGTCTAAAAGTGAGTGTAGAATAGGTATAGAATAGGACTGACAAAAAAAAAAAAAAAAAACCTCACCGCAGGGCTCGAGTGTTTTTTTTGGTAAATGTAAGTAATATATAGATTTTACCAAAAAAATGTACAAATAAGGAGGCCCGGCACCAACAAGAACAAACACTCAAAAGACAAGGAAGTCAAAAGAGTGTAGGGGTGCTGTGGAACCACAAGAAACGCACCAAAAGCCAAAAGGAAAGAAAAACAGCAACAAGAAAAGGAAAGAATGAACAATCAATCAAAGATTGTCGAAGGCAATCCCCAACTTTGCTACAGTCTTCTATTCCTCGAAGTGTCAAAAACATGCTTGAAAGACAAAGCTTTATCCTTAATCGCCTTATGAAGGTACATCTTCAATGTCGGGAGGAAGAGGGGGTGATTGCGAAAGATGATCGCATTCCGCTCATTCCAAATAAGATAGCATAAAGCTCCAAAGGAAAAGCGAGACAAGGATTGGTGGAAACTATTATCACCAATATGCTTGGTAACCCAAGCTAAATTCTCAACCCAACTTCTATTTTGCCAAGGTAGATTACACTTGGCCACCCAATACCGTGCAAGAATGCTGGTGATTTGACATCCAAAAAACATGTGATTGGTCGAATCAGGCCTACAAGAGCAGAAGGCACACACTGCAGAAGAGATACGGCCATAAGAGAGAAGTGCTACATGAGTTGGTAACCAATTACACATGATTGGCCATAGGAGAGTCCGGTAGCGAGGAGACAATGCAAGATTCCAGACAAAGGAGAACCAAGGCATTGAAGGTCTTCTAGGACGAATTAAGTTCCATGCAAAGGAAGTAGAGAAGCAATCAGAGGAGTGCCCAAGCCAGAGGATGTGGTCGACCTCTTGGTTGAGTACCGGGAGAGGTTCTCCCCAATCAGCCAAGATGGTAGCTACATCAGAAGAGAGAGCTGTCTTAACTGAAGCCAAATGCGGTATACCAAACTGATAAATCTCTAGATTAGAAAAAAAATCGATAAAGAGGGCCCCTTGGGTGCCAAGGATCAAACCAAAATGAAGCCGAAAGTCCATTACCAATGCGCCAGCGAAAGTATTGTTGAAAACTTCCACGAATATCAAGCAATTTCTTCCATGCCCAAGAGCAAAAGGTAGGACACGGGACCACCCAAAAGTTATAATGTATAAAAATTCCATAAAAAGATTAAAAAAAAGAAAGGCCTAAACAAAAAAGTGATGGATTAGATGTTAGTGCAAATGTTATCATCAATTCACATAATAAACTGATATATGTTAGTTGGACAAAAGTGGTATTTCCAGTGACAGGCGGGTGAACGACGCTTAAGAACTATTATTGGAAGGGAAAAAGGCTACCAATACCCTATTGGCTAAGTAGCAAAAAGAGAAATTAATCTAAAGAAGGATTTGCCTTTAAATAGCTAGTTGGTGAGGCAATAACTTACCAAGGTGACTAATCGGCAGTAGAGTTCTTGAGCATTCTTTCATCCTTTCATTCAAGGAGTGTTTTTAGTCAAGAAATCAAGGGTTCAGATGGCTCTTCTAATCTAATGATAGGAAACGCTTCCTTTCAAGTTAGGGTTCCACACCTACCCTATCTCTATCAAGTGAGGAAATTGTGAAGTTTTAAAGTGCCATGTTGATGAATTTTGATTAACCTTATCTTTGATAGTAGCTATCTATCTAAACAAGATAGAAAAATGATGTCCCTGAACAAAGTTGAAAAAACTATTTTCCTCTCATATTAAAAAGAGTTCTTCTTACTCTATGAATGTCTTTCCTTAAATGCCAGCTAAAAGAAGTTTTGGGTTGCCTAGTATTCCACCAATTAGTAATCCAAGCTTCGAGAGAATTATGAAATGGGAGAGAGATGAAGAAGAGGAGGATGTTTCTTGTTTCATACCATTCGGCTGACCCTTTCGTAGCCCATCATTAATGTTTGGGCTAGATGAAACCAATCAAAAGTCGAAATTGCACCGGAGAATATCATAGTAAGGTGGCCGGGAGAATGTATTGTCATTCGGCGAACTCATGCAAGGCGGCGATCGCACGTTCGAATTGTCATCGGCATGGGACGCAGACCAACCTGCTTCGCAATGTTGGGTTACATTAGGCATTATGGTCAGGAGAGGGTCAAGAGCAATCGAGCATCGGCCAAAGGCGTACGGAAATCAAGAGGGGGCCAACTGAAAATGGCAATCAGGACAAATAGGCGGGGACAGAGGGGCGAATAAAAGATTGTAGAGAGAGAGAGAGGGAGGGAAAGAGATGGGCAGTGACTCCTATCCATCTCTCTCTCGCGATAAGCCCGGGCTAATATATTGCCGGAAGGAATGTGGATCAACGAATGAGAAATGAGTCGTAACCCAACCCAACTCAAACTCAACTCAACTCACTGTCTCTATCTTAATCTCCCTCTCTCTCTCTTCTTCTTTAGGGCAATCTTGAGCTCATAACTCTCTCTCTGCTCTCTCTCTCTCTCTCTCCTCTCTCCCTGTCTGAGCAGATATTTTTTTTTTGTTCCTCCAAGACACTTGGATTTTGATTTGGGTCTCAGCCATCAAAACCAATCCCTTGAGAAGACAACAGCTCGATGCAGATTTCGCTCGCCAAAGCTTGAGCTCAAGAATTCTAGCTGTTGTTGCTGTTCTTGATGATGGTGCCATGGTGCCCATCTGAGCTCCAAGGTCCGTCCATGGCGGGTCATGGATGAGCAACCGAGTCCTTGACACGTTTCTTTATTCTGCTGGAGAAGTGGGTTTCCCCCGAGAAGGTGTCCGCTTCGCCTCCCTTTAATTTCTCAAGCAACACCACCGTGTCTCTTGATGCTAAAAGCTCAGAAATTAAAAGAAAATCATGGGTTTGTTTCGTTCTTGTGCCGACGCTTGAGATTGCTGCTGCTGCTTCTGCTGCTTCTTCTTCTTCTTCTTCTTCTTCTTGGAATTTGGTTTCAAGATTTCGAGAACCATTCGAAGAGGGGCACGCAGAGAAGAAAAAATTAATGTTCGATTCGAGAGGGAATTAATCAATCTGAGGGAGTTTTTAGATTTGCACAGATTAGAAGGCAGATCTGTGAAGTGTGAGCTTAGTTTGGTGTAATTTGGCTCCAATTCTTGCTGTTCCTTCAACACCTTCTGCCATAAAGGCTAAAGAAGAGAAAAAGAAATCCTTTTTGGCCTTGAGAGCTCAACACCTGTCAAGAATCCAACCCCCCAACACCAACACACATTGTTTCCTCAGTATCAAGATTTCCTCTCGTTCTATTAATTTTTATTCTTTCTTATGGGGTTTTTTGGTTCTGTGGGTAGTTCAGAAACAGTACTCATATTAATTAGTGCCTTTTTTGTTTATTCGACTACAGGGCTCTAACACTATAAAATCATCGGGCTGTTCTTATGTCTGCCATTTTTAGGGTCAGCCAGAGCTTCAAACAGGAAGAAAAGGGTCATCTAGAGAAGGTCAGATCAAGCGTGCCGTACAAGAATTGACTGGTGTTTCCGCCCGCTCATCGAGCTTTGAATCTGGAAAAAGGAAAGGAGGAAATTTTTGAAAGCTTCAGATCAAGGTTTGATATGTAGCCACACTCTAGCCATTACTCAGTAGCACCCTCGAACTGTCCTTTTAATTTCAATCCACTTTTTTTCTTTTATGTTTGGGCGGTTCTTGGAAGCTTTTATCGTCTTTGGAAAGCTGTAAGATAGGTCTGGAGCTGTTGCTAAAGAGCTTTGTAGCCACAATAATGCTCCTAGGTATGGGTGGGTCTAGTATGTGAGTGTATCATAACTGAGTCAGATCTCTTCTCTCTCTCTCTCTCTCTTTCTCTTTCTCTTTCTGTGGTCAGCTAAATGAGTAAGGTGAGTCTGTGTGTATGTGTGGTTAAAGCAATGCGTACGTAATGGAGCATCTGATGCTTGCTGTTTTCGTTTTTTATCTCTCTTTTCTGTGAATTATGGTGATGATGATGAATGGTTAAATTTCCTTCTTTTTTGTCATCGTGGCTCTTTTGGGCTTTCTGTTTTTTTTGCAGTGCTGAAGGCTGAAGCTCTCCCTTCTGAGACCATCTCAGGCTTTGCTTTTGAAAGAGGCACACACTGCAAAAGAAAACTGCAGAAATAGTGATAGAGAGAGAAGAGAGGAAGCTGCTCTATTGTTATTGACCTCTCTCTCTCTCTCTCTCTCTCTCTCTTTTTCGCACACTCGCACAGACATCCCTGACTTGGACTTTGATATATCGGAGGCGTAAAAACAGGCTACTTTTTTATCGCTTCCCAGCCGAAGTACTCTCTGTATTATCGTCATCAATGCGTAGGACATTGCAACCCCACCTGCACTCTCGCCATCACCACCACCACCACCACCACCACCACACCCACCAAAATCCCTCCTTTTCACTTGCAACTTCAACCCACCACTTCTCTCTCTGAGACCCACTTCCTCAAATTCAAACCTCTTCCTCCTCGTCTCTCTAGAACAACCATAAATTCTAGTGAAAAGCCAAAAAGGGTCTCATCAAGTTCTCCGGTCCTTGCTGTTTTGAGGCATGAAAGCGGCATGGAGGTGGAGGAGATCCAGACACAAGCTAAGTTCCCAAGGGTTGGAAATGGGACCAGCAGGAGCATCGATTCGACCAAGCTTGGGCCCAAAATGGGGGACCAGCAGTACCCTGACGGCGAGGAAGATGGAGCACAGCAAAAGCATTCCTTGAACCTCGCCGCCGCTGCCGCCGCCGCAGCTGCTATCGGGCCCGCCGGCAGGGGTTGGCACAGCTCCCGGATCGTTAGGGTTTCACGGTCCTCCGGCGGAAAGGACCGGCACAGCAAGGTCCTGACCTCGAAAGGCCTCCGGGACCGGAGGGTCCGCCTGTCCGTCGCCACCGCGATCCAATTCTACGACATCCAGGACCGTTTGGGGTATGACCAGCCGAGCAAGGCGGTGGAGTGGCTTATAAAGGCGGCATCCGACTCCATTGCGGAGCTTCCTTCACTCAGCGGCTCATTCCCGGAGACGCCGCAGCAGTTCAGCGATGAGAAGCGGGCCAGTGACGGCGGCACGGAGCAGGAGCACGGGTTCGATTCGGCCGAGGTTGAGCTGGACGGCGACTTGAATTTCCAGCAGCAGAACCAGAACCTCTCTTTGTCCAAATCCGCTTGTAGCAGCAACTCTGAGAACAGCAAGGGTTCAAGTCTCTCTCTGTCCCAGTCGGAGGTCCGGGCTAATCGCTTCGCGAAGGCGCGCGAGAGGGCGAGGGAGAGGACTGCCAAGGAGAAGGAGACCAACAACCAGAACCTCAACGCAATTGCCCATAACTCTACCTTCACCGAGCTCCTCACTGGAGGGGCTATGAGCACTGGAAACAACACCGCGGCCGCTGCCGCCACCACCAATGCCACCACCGCCGTTGCCACCACCACAAGTAGTCCTTCCGGCAGTGGCGAGGCCAATCTGTTCCACAAGGCGGCACCGAGGCCATGGAACTCGACGACCATGGAGTACATCGCCAGTGGTCTATTCGGTGCACAATTTTCCAGGGGACATCCTCACCACACGTCTGGTGGATTTCCTGGGCAGATTCAAATGGGGAACAGCACGAATTCGCTGCCGCAAGCGATGCAAGTTCCAGCCTTTACCATCTCCTCCACTGAAAGTGGTGGCGGGGGCAGCCACCACCAGGAGCTCCCGCATTACTCCTTCGGGCCCGACCACCTCATCCCGGTGGCGGCAGCCACGGGCACGTCGCAGCCAGAATATCTGAACTTCAGCATATCTTCAACCTCTTCTTCTGGCCTCGGCGGCTTCAATAGGGGGACCCTTCAGTCCAATTCGTCATCACCGTCTCTTTTGCCTAACCACCTCCAGAGGTTCGCTACTCCCATGGACGGTCCAAGCATGCAATTCCTGCTTGGCACAGCCATGCCCATCGCTGTTGAGACTAATCACCACCACCAAAACCACCACATTGCCCAGTTCCAATCTGGGATCGATGGCCGGCTGCAGCTCTGCTACAGTGACGGTACCCGACAAGCCGCAGCCGCAGCCGCCAGCCAGCACAAGGGAAAAACAAAGAACGGATGAACTCCATAAAGATCCATTCGTATGTAATCCATCTTCTTTGAGGTAAGATTTCAACCCCTCTTCTGCTTACGAGAGTGAGTCCTTGGTTGATGATGCCTACTGCATTACAGCCTTTTCTTGCTCTAAGTAAGTGGCTGCTTGTTTGGGTCCTCTCCTTGGCTCAATTCTTGAACTGGGTTTTCATGGGTTTTCTTGTTCTTTCTCTCTCTTAATTTTCTGTTTCCTTAGGTTTTAGCTTTTTGGATTTGATGTGCTAGGGTATCGTCCCATGAATCTTTATGATTTTTTTTTTAATTTTTTTAAAAAATAAATCCTTGGGAAGCATAAAAAAGAATAATTTCATTGGGGTGGGGTGTATTTTCATGGTGGTTATGGTATATTTACATTGCTCTCTCTCTCTCTCTCTCTCCTGATTCTCGATGCTGCATAGGTTGCCGGGAAATATTTTAAGAGATCGGCTCGTTGTCTCCTCGTTTGTTTCTGAAATTTCTTTGGTTCCCTCTTCCTGTAGCAAGCCCTCTGAAATTCTTGAGCCAGGTGTTGCTATCCCTCTCGCTCACTGAGCAAATGTAGGTCATCAGGTCATGACATATTGTTCCACGGAAAAAAAAGAAAAGAAAAAAATAAAGGCTTTTTAAGGTTTTTGGTTGGCTTTGCGCTCGTGTTTTTGTGCCCCCTCTCATGAATGTGGGCCTTTTTAGCAGCTTTAAGAAAAATGTCTTGATTCTTTGTTTATTTTTTTCCTCTTTTCTTGTTCTTGCTTTTCATTTTTTGGGTTAAAGTGCCTCTGAGCTTGCAACACATGGCTATGAATCGGCGCACTGTCGGGGGATGCGTGGGTTTTATTCTTTTTAGCTTACATGGATCCTACAAACCACTTGCTGTATCATATGCTATACAGTTTCGAACTCCATGCACGTAGGCATATCAACTTTATTGACATGAAACTTTTGGTGACACTGTGGTGATGAGAATAATGTTGATTTCTGCTTTTAGACAGCATATCAAATTTTGGGTTTGGACAGAGGGGATGATTGCAAAAGGGTTCTTTCATAATTTAAAAAGAAAAAAAAGTTGATCCTTTTTTCTCGGTCCCTCTTTCTCCTTTCTTTCTCTCTGATTACAGAGGTGATTGATTGCTCTGAATAGAAGTTGAAGCTTCAGCACATGTTTAATGCATTTCAGCTAGGGACCTGGAAAAATGTCTAAGCTTCTCTGCTTGCTTGTTTTTTGGGGATAACTAATACCCAAGGGACTGACTAGCTAGTTCTCTTATTTTGGGGTGGCAAAAGACTAATTAGAGGATTTGGAAACCTGGAGACTCTTCAGGCTTATTCTTTGATTAAGGAAAAAGAAGAAGCTCTTTCATGACTAGCCAAGAGATACCACGCAAGAGTCATATGTACTTACATTGATGAAGAAGATTAAAAAGGGTAAAAAATCTAACTATCTAGAAACATTCTTATCAGCAACTTTTGAATGAGATATTCATATACTTGTTAACATGACCACAAGTGTAACTGCATTTCGTTGTCTCTTCTTAGGACTTTAAAAAGAATGCGTATTCAGGAAAAGAGCCTGAAAAGCATTCTTTTTCTCTTTATTTATCAGAATCTTAAGGAACCTGTTCATCCAAAAAGAAAAAAGTCTAAAAAAAAATTATTCTTGGGAGAAATTCTTTTGAAGTCTTAATACTCGCTATAGTTAAAATGAATGGACTATTTTTCCCAGTGTCATATCTCATACATTAGTTCTAGCAGGAAAGAGTTTGGTTGAGCCAAATTAACTATACGGCCGATAGGTGTCAAAAAACATGTGCACAAAAGTTGGCGAACACAAAATTTTCTTAATTTTTTTAATATGTACCTGTCATGAAAATGATCGCACGATACGATCCTGTATCAAATCTAATAGGTCTGAAATGTCACCTCTTTTTTTTTTTTTTTTTTTTTTTTAATGGCACCACACATTTCCTTGTTATGCTGTTTATCCACGTTAATTATTAAGCATTTCCATTCTTTTTTTTTTTTTTTTGAAAGAAATGTTTTATATTTGCATAATACTCGGGGCTCAATCAATTGGTGTTTCATCATACATGGCTCCACAGCATCGAAGCATATGTTGTCATAAAACGTACTTCTTACAGACATATATTGGTTCTAATACTTCTATCACCTGCTTAGAACATCAGAGAACAAACTAGACAAAGGACACAGTGGCCTAATCGTTGCAGTGTGTCGTTACTTAACCAAGAAAATGAACTCAATAGAGAGTCTCTTGTATATCTTCTTGTGCTTTCATTAATTAATAAACAACAACCTGTTTTAGAGTAAAACGCACAGATTTTTTCCGCTGAAACTATTTGGGCAATGTTAACTCATGTCTATTGGGCGCTTGCAATTGCTATGCTCAGTACAGGTAGTTCTTTTTCTGGTCATCTAGCAGAATTATTTCAAAATTCATGATGTGCATTATCTAACATGTTTTAGAAGGCGTCTCTTCTTGACACTAGCAAGGACCTTGAGGGCACTTGCTAACACGACTTAGACTACTTATATGATTCATATCATTGGGACTCTATAATTCCAGGTATTAATAGTGATGCTGCATGACTAATTATCATGCTAATCATTTGAAACTAAGCTGGCCATTCATGGGGGATTGGAGGTTTGGATTAAGAGTTTCGATCCATTGACAACTTTAGTTGTTTGAATGGGGTTGGTTGAAGAAGAGAACGATGGAGATGAAGAGAGACAGAAAGCATATGCTTCTCTAATCAAAGCAACTCCTCGTCTTTGTAAGTTCTCAGTTGAAGAATGGAGAGAGTTGTCTCTTACATTGACTATATAGCACACATTTTTTTGTTTAAGGGAAAACAAGAGCGGAAAATGTTCGATAAACAAATCGACTAAGGTGCTCTAGACTGTTTGAGGTAATTTTTGAAATCGAATTTAAATGGTTGAGAAATGAGACAGCATAAATATGTACAGAAAGAATCTGGGAGAACTTGATAGTCGTGGAAGTTGAGAATTTTAATGAATATAGGGATAAGGAAAGGTATTAATTTTCACACATAAGGAGACATTTTTTGAACAAATAGTGGAAATCTTTTCTTTTCTGATGAGTAAAAAGCAGTAGCAGACGGTACAGCTTAATAAACATGATCATAGTTCATCTTAATAATGAGTTGGGCTTTCAATTTAATATTGAAGTCCAATTTTGAGGTCATGAACTGCTTCTAAGACATGCATTGCCGACGCTCTTATTTTGATTTTGCATACTTTGACAGACTTTACAAAAAAGAAAAGTAGTTAGTAGAAAATACTATTGTGCTCAAGGCCACAATTAATATTGCTATGACAAATTGACTGTTCTTAAGCTGGAAATTAACGGAAGTAGTTTTTGTGACATATCTTGTAATTGCTGATCAGAAATGTAATTCACATAAGGGCAACTATGCAAACAGTTACATGTCTATCTTTAAGTAAATGCGTCACCCATCTGATGGTGAATATGTGAAAAAAATTCTTGACACCGATAGTAGACCTAATAAGAATTCTTGTAGTTGATATTCATTCAAGAAAGAAATCTAACAAAGCATACTTTCCTTTTCAATTTGTTGCACAAACTCTTCTTGTTCATGTTTCATTTTCACGAAAAAAGGAAAAAAATCTCGTTTCGTTTTCTAATGTCAACAAAAAGGAGCTGATGCGGGTAATCATGGATCAGCCTCCTACTTCTACGTTGTTTTGGCTATTACAGAAGGGTCCCCTGCTCCTGAAACTATGAGAAGACCCAAGTTCTTTGTTGAGTTGAGAGGATGAGTTAAACAATATGCTAAAAAATCTACCAAAAACTGTTCTTGCCGCTCCCATGCTTTCCTATGTTCGATTTTCTATAATCGTTTAATGGAAAAGTGTCATATGTTATCTACGGGATTGATGTTTTGTTAGAATATTTAAATATTAAATCATGCTTCGATATATTAGGTTAAGCTTTTTGAAAGTTGTTGTCCCTAAGAATTTTACAAGCCATCTGAGAAAGAGGCCCTGAGTTCAAATTTTTCGAGATCCCTTATTGCTACATCATACAGATTTTTCCACTTTAGTCTTAGGCCAGAGTTGCCTTCATATCTCTAAGTTTTTAGAATAGTTGATAATGGTTTCAAAACATTTTACATGTTCCTTTCTGGCGACAGAACACGAGAAAGTAGTATAATTCAATGCTGGTTTCTCTCCCTCTCTCATACTTTATCTAAGGGAAATTTTGGACATTAATTCCTTTGAATTTCCTCACTAGACATAGAACTAAATCTAGCAAATGTAACCTTCATCTCATTTCATTCCATTGCAAGAATTCAAAATGTAATTACCGCCCTAAATTTTGTAAGATGTGGCTTTAAGTCCGTACTACAAACATAGAAAAGGGTTGAGTTAATACTTTTGGTCAAATTGGCCAAAGACTTCACATTCTTCCATCAAAAGCAATCGTATATACCAAGCTGAAATTTTTGTTGTCCTGCTGCTTTAAAAGATGAAACATTTATGAAAAAATACCTGGAAGGTAAATGAATCATTCTATTGTTATCAAATCGCTTCAGTTTTTGGAGATGTAAACCCTTTGTTAGGCATTTAAGGAAAGCAATCAAGCTATCCTTTCAATGTCGTTCCATTCCAATCGTCAGGGTCTGTATTTGCTCATTATATCCATGAGAGTCCATTCTCGTGAATCTTGTCGGTTTTAACAGGTTTTTATAGCTTTCTTTTTCCACAGCTGGTGCAGCACATAATTGTCCTACTTCATTCATTATTACCGCATGCATAGACTTAGTTTTGTACTTCTATTTGACTCATTTTGATTGCTAAAGGTGATCCCCATTGGCAGCTTACATTAGACTTGGACTCATCTTGTGTTGGTGAACTAGAAATCCAACACAAATGGGATGAGAAGAATACCAATCATCTCTGGATTTGGTTCTCAGCAGATACTAGTAGTAGTGGCTTTAGTTCCTTCAAATACTAGCTTATGGTGAATTTTCTTCACTCAGCTCAGAGACCATCTTGTCTTTACCTCATGATAGAGAATATTTTCCACTAGGATGCTTCTAGTTTCTAAGTACGAAGCATGAAGGGTTAATGAATTTTTAAAGAGAAAGCACTAGAAGTTTTTTTCCTGATAAGTTGAACTTGGTTTAGATGGTAAAAGAGAGCAGTCAGCTAAATTCGCATTTTTCCTATGTATCACATTAACGGTGATTGTTGATGTAATGGTTAAACAATTGATCTTCTTTATTTATTTTGATTGATTAGTAAAGATGTTTAATCTTTATATACTCCAACTACACTGTTATATGACGAAGATGTTGCTCAAAACCACATGGTGCGCCATATGGTCATAGGTCCTTGCTGTAGCTTATCTCTGGGGATTTAGGTATTTCTAGCCAGCAAATTCTTTTTATCACTGTTGAATTTTGGGCAGCAGAAAATCTGTCCTGAAATCTTTACCGTTATCCTACATTGGGCATGTCACCTAAGCCTTCTGCTTTGTGTGAGCTAGTGCTGTTGCTTTTACCTTTATAATGGGAACCTTTGTTTCCTGGAGACTATGTACTTATCCATATTAGATGACAAACTACTGTAAAGTCTAATCTATGGAACATGAGTCTTGCCCATTTTATTCAGATATCCACTCTGCACATTCGCAAGTAGATTGTTGTCACTGTCCGTTAAAGCATAGTAACCAACACAAGCAGCAGAGTGCAAATGTCTGGTGATTCTTTGCAGATCAGTTGGCATTTGCCAGAAATTCCTGTTAAGTCACCAGTTGGAATTGCTGTTGCACTTTTGGATGGCCCGCCGACTTCAAATGACATTAAACATATCATCACTGAATTATGTTATTCTATCTTGATATGAAGTAGAAAGCTTCCTTGTGCTGATGGAGTTGTCATAGTCTTCTTGAGCTCCATAGTACCATTGGAGTTTCCATATATCCCTCATATTTCGTACCAGGCTGGCTTATATCGTTCATTCATCTTCATTACCACTTGTCATTTATGAATAGGGTAGTTCTTCTGGACCAGCACTTGTTTAGCCACTCTCATTTGCTTCAATGAAGGCTATTCTTCATTTCTCACATTCTAGTTATCAAAATTTGGTGTAGCTTCTTCCTAGCTTGGTGCTGTGGATGTTTGCCAATTCTCGAGTGTTTCGGGTTTGTGAAAATAAAAGAAGATTGATGATATGTGCTTTTCCTGTTTGGTCCTTGCCTACTGTCCAAACATATGACAGAGCATATTTTTATGCAAAAATTCCATACAAGAACATGAAGTCGTGCAGTCGCGTCTCTCTTTGTTCCTAAATAATCCGATTCTCACTCTGGGGAACAAAAGGCTGTGTGTTGTTGAGCGATGCCCTTAACAGGAGACATGTGTTCTATCACGTTGTCCTAACGATTTGAAGTCTGCAGTCATTCATCATACAGATTGCTTTTGCTTTATGTGTTTCGTGACAATGTACGCATTACATTCATATACTTGTTTGCTTGTTTCTGCTATGTCTTACTTCACGATGCATGGAAGAATCTACTAGTGAAAGGTATTGGTGGGAAGATTTTGGGACGTTGGTCAGTTTTATTTCTTGTGATTCTTTATGGAGTTTCATTGAAATAAAAACTGCACTCTAGACCGTACTGTCTTCATAATCTTATTTATTTGCAGTTAATGCAGTTGGATGCTATGGTGCGGAGAGTGAAGATGTAGATATTGCGGCGCCAAGCCACGAGCGGATCAGAATGTGACTGTTATATCTTTCATCATCTTATGAATTTCTTATTCGAGTAATTTATGTTTTAGTTGCTTATATGTTGATTTGGAAGTAATATTGGCTCGACCCCGAGTATTCGAGTTGTGTTTATCCCCATGTGCCATTGTGTGCTTTCCTGGCTTTTTCCCAGAGTATGAATCAAAGGATTTGATTGTTGCTGTTCTTCATTGTTCTTGAAACTGTTCCATACAGTCAAATCAACCACAGCATGACTCATGCAAATTGAGCATCGCCACAATTAAATTTCGCATGGCCCATGACCAATCTTTTATTTTCTATGTACAAATTGAACCCAATTAGTTGTTTACCCATTTTAATATTCTCTTTGCCAAACTCCAGCTGTTTGCTTTGATGGAAGTTCTTATCTACAAATGAAGCCTTGCAGATATGCAGAGAAGGATGCTTCTGTTGCCATACGATCAATGTTTTGTGTATATGGATAACGATTATGGAGGGAACTTGCACGGGCGGTGGAGATAAATTATATCTACAATTGCATAACGCGTGACTGGATGATATGGATGTGCGACGATCGTGAAATTGTTTTTTCGCGACAAGGACTGATGCGGAATGTCATGACAAAAAAAGAATTGCGTGGAGGATAAGGATAGATGATAAACACGACACACTTGTGAGTTTAGCGAAACAAGCAATGGATATCGCATCAACCTTACCAAAAATTTATTTTTCCCCTTACCAAAAAATGCAACGGATATCGCATCAACATCATTTGACAAGCATGAAACGTTGACACAAAAATGATAATGTATGCAATAATGACCATTGCATCGTGCGATTATAAAAGCAATTTGGGTTTTGCTGGACTTTGATTGCTAGAGAACCGGCCGAGCATATAAGTAAATGCTCCAGCTCAAATTGGACAGTCCTTGTTCAGTACAGCACGAAAGAGCAATAAAGTATGATGGATGACATCATCAATAATTCAGGGGGCTGCTCATGATCGATCATTCTGGCTGTGATAGTGATAGCGAAACAAGATGCAGATTCGAGATACAGAGGGGCATTAGAAAAAGATAACAGGGTGTAGAACCTGACGTATATAAAGAAGTTCAAACTTGGTTCACATGGATTTGGATAATGGTGGGAATGCAAGGGAAGAAACTTCGCGTGCACAATTATTAACAAAAGAAGATGCACGAACAGCTCAGAGATCGACATCAGATCAATCATTGAAGGGTTATAGTCATCTCTCTCTCTCTCTCTCTGAAATGAGTATGGCCGAAGTCTGCTCCAAAAGTGGTTCAAGAACTGAGTTCAAAGTGGCAAAGTGCATGAGGAATTCTCAAGACAGCATCATTTTCTCAACCTCAGGACAGTGAGGCTTCAACTTCAGAATTTGACATCACAACCACCTACGCTACTCCTCTTGAGGAAGAATGTGTTTGTCGGTGAACCTGAAGGTTGGCGCCCCTAGGACCCACTTAAACAAATACAACTCACTTTCAGAACATATCCAGAGATTCCAGCTACTTCTTTTGGGCCCAAACAGCAAAAATCATTTATTTATGGCGTGTATGGTAACAATTCTGTTTCCGAAAACAGATTCTAATCATAAATGATTCTTTTTTATTCTGTTTCTAAGAATAATTTCTAAGTATTTTAAGTCATTTGGTAACTATCCAAAATTTATGATTCTGTAATAGAATTGCGTTTGATCTTGTCTTCATTAATTATGTTCTAAATTAATTTCTTTTAATTTTTAAATATATTTTTTACTTTTTTTACTTTTATTTTTTCCTTCTTTTTTTTTTTTTTCATTTTCCTCGTATTCTTTTTCTTCTTCTTGTGCCGGACGCGGACCAAACGAGGTCGGTGACCTCACCGGAGCATCGCCGCTCTTGACGAGGCTGCCTAGCCACCGGCAAGGCTTGCGCGACCTCGCCGGGGCTAGGTGAGGTGGGCGAGCCTCACGGGGGCCAGGTGGCCTCGCCAGATCTAGCAAGCCTCTAACGAGCTCGCCGGACCTCACCCTGGTCTGACGAGCCTCTGGCGAGCTCACCAAACCGGTTGCCAACAACCAGCAGCGGTAAACGGTGGTCGACGGATGGCAATTGATGAAGAAGAAGAAGAAGACAAAAGAAGAGTTGATTTTGATTCTTAGATTTATTCTCGAAACAAGAATAAACTTTTTTTTTTTTTTTTATTCTTGATTCTTTCCAAATCTATTTCTAGAAACAAGAAAAAAAAAAATTTGTTCCCGGAAGCAAAAATTTAACCAAACGCGATTTTGTTTCCAAAAAACGTGATTTTGTTTCCAAATTACTCTTGGGAACAAATCAGATTGTCGTCTAGTCGTGACCTTCAGCATGAACATTTTAAAACAGTACGGGGAATGGAAAATAATAAAAATAGACAGTCCCTGCGAATCATCTGAAACCATGTTATTAGGATATGTGAAAGGAAGCAACCGCTTTATTAGATGCGTACAAGACAAGGTTTCGACGAGTTGCATATGAAACAGCATTGCAAAGAGAAGCAACAGAAAGCGGGGCCAAGAAAAAGCTGATATAAGCATACATTTATATCACAAGGTCTGATTGGTCCTTCAAACTATCACAACTTTTCTACAACAAGCTTTGAAAGAAGAACAAAGTTGCTACATGACGTTGAACACCCTGTCCCATGGAACTGGGCCCTAAACTCCCATGTTCCACACTACATCACCCTCGCAATCAAGGACTTGTCATTTTTACCATAACTCATTGAAAGCTCGGGATTCCACCTTCCAATCCTTTATATTTCGCCCCAATGGACTGTGCCGGCATGAGCATCAGTAATTCAATGGGCCGTGGAGAGTGCACTTGTCAGTGAACTTCTAGAGTATACGTTCTTCACTACAATATTCACATAGTGCGAGATGATAAGTTCAAAAGACTACAGACTCAGGAATAGAAAGTCATTTTCTATAACTGATGTAGTCATTGCAAGCATATTCCTGAGAAATTAACGAGGAGATGTGTCTCGTTATCAAAGCCTAGAACAGAAGTAAGAGACTTGCCGTATAGGGCCACCCAAAAAGTACTTTGCACACACAGCACATTTTGGCTCAGTAGAAGCTTCATTGGCTGCTATTAACACAGACAAAATTGTGGTCTGATCCTCGACCTACCGGAAGGGTACAACTTGCTTCCCTTTAAGCAATCAGCTTACCCTGAAAATACAAAAGGTTCACCTATATAAGATAGGGTAATAGTATCATTACAGGTTCTCAAACCCAAAAGATTAGTTACTACAGTCAAAGATGGCTAGAAGGTTGCGCATCATCTCGCACAGACATGGCCTATATATCTCCGAATCAAAGACAGATAAATATACTCTACCGAGTTGAGAGAATCTATGAGTCCCAAAGACACAAAGCAGGAGCTCGGAAGAGCTTCCTGGGCAGCAGCTTCTTCCAGAAAGATGCAGCAACTCCATGAAAGCATATAGCAAATAAGTCGAAGCTAAAACACCCTTACCAGAACAAAGGTAGTGAAGATGATAAACCTAAGCAGACTGCCAAGAATTGGCATACAAAATGTTCTTGCCATTTTCACTACCCCAACTCTCACATTTAAAAGTAATTTTTCAAAGTAATATTTGAATAGAAATGTCATCAGAGGAATTTCGTGTTCACTCCCCAACCACAGAAGGGACTACTATATTCACTTTCTAAACCAGCAGTCCCTAAATTGGCAGTGTGCTTTTTTGAGTTCATTTCCGAAAAGCTGTAGCAACTCTGCATAGAAATCATACACAATCGACCATCTGAAAGCATCAAAATCTACAAGAGGACTACTGAATATTCAATTGAGCTGAATGGACGCATCAAAAAAATCAATAACTGAACGAACCAATAAAGAAAGTGACTAGAGATGTGTTATCTAATCTCACATCAAAACATAGGGAGGAACAATCTGCCAGTAAGGGTGCATTCAAAAGGAGATGATGGTTGATCCACATCCACAAGAACGCCGAGCACAACATTTTATCTAGCAATTACTTCATAACTAAATATCAAAAACTAGTCAGGCAGCGTACGGACTATACCAATACATAAACAATATGCAAAGGAATAATACATCCATCGAGCAAAACAGAAAACACGAAACAAACAGACCATCAGGGGTGTACCTGAAATTCCATGGGGACTATCAGAATGAGTTCATCTCCAAGCAGTATGTCCTCCTTTTCACTAACATTCTAGCCGCAGTTCCATATGGCTCCTCAAATGCAGTCGAAATCCAGGACCCATCAGCCGTGTCCTTCTTCAACCCAGACTGCTCGCTAGGTCTTATGGCAACCAAAGTCGCCCCTTTCAGTACAACCCCGTCGGGCAATTCCAAGTGCGGCGCATACCAGAGCCTCATATCGAGCGCGGGCACCATCGTCCTCTTCGAAGCCGAAGAAGCCGACAAGGGTTTCACCCTTAGCTCCTCCAGCTGCTCTCTGTTCATGCACAACACTCCTTGCCCATCAGCATCCGTCAACACCAAGCTATCAAGAGTCTTATGCTCTGCAATTATGGGCTGCAACAAGTAGTGCCTCGCAGATGCAGCAATCAAGGAGCTTATCGTCCAGACGACCCTCAATTTGAGGCCTCCATTTGTGTAGAAGGACTCGGGAATGCTTCCATTATCGTCGTTCGCGCAACCGGCATCTATTCCATTCTCAGAACCCACCAAATTCTTCACTGCCTCAGGCCGCGCAACCGAAGAAGCGCCCAAAATCACGCAATTGTCGAGCGTAGACCCGAAATCCGCCCTCCACTTCAACAAAATCCCACCCTCAATCCCCAGCTCTCCACTCGGCAATTCGATGCGGAGGAACTGAATCTCATTGAAATTCTTCAAGACCTGAGTAGGGGAGTGGTGAGTGACGCCACCCTGGTCCGCCTCGCCGTCGCATTCGCTCCCGACGGCGAGGGAGGACGAGGAGGAGGAAGCGCCCACCTGGGCCCTCCTCGCCCCTCCGGAGAACAAGCCGAGGGCCTGGAGGGGCTTCACGATGTTGCCCAGGACGGCGCGGAAGAAGCTGGCGAGCGGGCCGCGGCCCTTGTCGGAGAGGGCCGGGGAGGCGGACTCGTCGTCGGAGATGACGCAGTCGACGCGGACGAGGACGGAGTCGACCTGGGGGACGAGGTGGCGGAAGCGGCGGGAGACGGCGCCGCAGCGGCCGAGGGCCTTGACGTCGGCGACGCGGTTGAAGATAAGGAGGAGGAGGGAGTCGGGGAGGCGGTCGAAGTGGTCCTCGTCGTCGGCTGCGGCGGCGGCGGCGAGCGGCGGCGGCTGCGGCGGGGCGGGGTGGACGCGGGAGGGGTTCGGATCTGGCCTGGAGCTGGACGACGGCGGCGACATTATTCTCGGCATGGACCCGCGCGGAGGAGAACCTGTCTCATCAAAAAGCTCCCGCCTTTCGCGCTCGTCCGCAGATCTAGAGGAGGGTAATCGATGGCGCCGCGTCCCGATTCGAGGGTCGGGCTCGGAATCTAGAGAGAGAGCGAGCAGGAGGAAGAAGATACAGGCGAAGGAAACTGACTTTTTTTAGAGAGAGAGAGAGAGAGAGAGAAGGGGGGGATGAAGAAGATGATGAAGATGATGATGACGATGGAGGTATGAAAATCCCCTGCCCCCGGCGTGGTGTTTCTATTTTCTTCAAGAGAAAATGATGGAAAATGGTGTAAATAGTTCATGAGCTATTATTCGATATGTAAGCAATCTCTAAACTTTGATTCGATGTATCATTTGTGCTCTTGAACTTTCAATTTATTTAAGTCGGTCCTTAAAATTTTCGTACATGTATAATCTCTTTTCCAAATTATCTAAACATATTCAATATTATTTTTAAACTAGAATTAATAGAAAGATGTTATTGAATATTTTCATATAATATGAGGATTGGGTTAAAAATATATCAAAAATCGAGAGTTCAAATTGATCAAATTAAAAATCCAAGAAAAATGTTACATATTAAGTTAAGGTTCATAAATCGTATTAAATAAATTAAAATCATATTACATATTGGATCGAAATTTAGAGATTATTTGTGTTATTATTCATTTTCTTAATATAAATAAATTTTTTTATCCTAATTAGAGATTGGAGAGCCTTTTTGAAATTTACGCGAACGCTCTAATTTTTGTAAAGATAAAAAAAACTTAAGGTTACTTGTGCAATTTTTTGACCAGCAAGAATGTGTTTATATTAGTATACGTTTTAGCAATAGTGTTAGATCTTGAATTTTTCTTTTTTTCTTTTTTATTGTTTGATCTTAAATCATTTTCACTTTTTCTTTTTAACTCCATAGGGTTCACAAATGAATATAAGTATTGCATAAATTGGTAGTATTTACAAAATTTGAGAGGCTTATTGTATAGTTTGTGTGAAATTGTTTATTTATTAAAGGATTAATATCCTGAAAAACCCTAAACTGGTATACTTATGATAAATTTACCCCCAACTATTTTTTTGACCACAAAGAACCCAAAACTAGTATATTTTTGACAAATTTATCCAAAATTGGTATGTTTGTGACAAATTTACCCTATGGTAGTTTTCGTTAAATTTTATTGTCAAATTATTAAGTTAAATAACACGTAACAGTTAACTAGTATACTAATTTGGAATTTTACACTCCATTTATCACAGTTTATAATTTTTTTGATTTTTTTATGATATTAATTCAATTTAGCGAATGGTATATTTGTCACAAATTTACCAGTTTTTGGTTTTTTTGTATTAGTTTGGGGTAAAATTATCATAAATGTACTAGTTTAGGTTTTTTTATGGTTAGTCGGGGTAAAATTATCATAAGTGTACCAGTTTGGGGTTTTTCAGAGTCAGAAAAATAGTTTGGATAAATTTGTCACAAGTATATTAATTTGGGGTTTTTTAGGGTATTAATCATTTATTAAAAAAAATTTTGTGGGGGTTATTGATGCTCGACTCACTATTTCATATCAAAATTGACAGGTTGAGTGTCCCAAAATTATTTCACTTCCGACCATGGATAAAATAACTGTTTTTTGTGCTGATTTCTTATATTTTTACTCCGGAAAGATATTGGTCAATTTGTGAGTAAAAGCAAAATTATGTGGTTGTAACGTTAGCTCTCTTTTGTATGACATCCTTTTGTTTCCATATTTAGCTCATTGACAACAATCATTAAAATCATTTAAGAGACATAATCATGTGAGTATTTCACATCCTTTTAGCATAATCCCTTGTGACATGCGTGTTTTTATTCATTTTTCATAAAATGTCAATTTAGCATGATTTATGACATGAAAAATTTCAAATAAGAGTCCGTAATACTCTTGTATTTTTAAATAAGGGTATGAAGTGGACATTATTTTAAATAGGGTTAATGCCCTAAAAAACTTCAAACTGGTACACATGTGACAAATTTACCCCAAACTATTTTTTTGACCACCAAAAATCCCAAACTGGTATACCTTTGACAAATTTACTCCAAACTGATACACTTATGACAAATTTACCCTTTGTTAGTTTTTATTAAATTTAATTGTCAAATTATTAAGTTAAATAATACGTGAGAGTTGATTGATATGTCAATTTAGAATTTTATGCTCCGGTTGTCACAGTCTACAATTTTTGTGATTTTTTTTATATTAATCCAATTTAACGAAGGGTATATTTGTTACAAATTTACCAATTTAGAGTTTTTTGCGGTCAAATAAATTCGTTTAGGGTAAATTTGTCATAAATGTAGAAGTTTAGGGTTTTTTATGGTTAGTCGGGGTAAATTTGTCACAAGTGTACCAGTTTGGAGTTTTTCATGATCAAAAAAATAATTTGGGCTAAATTTGTCACAAGTGTACCAGTTTGGAGTTTTTCAAGGTATTAATCATTTTAAATAAAGCTTAAAGTGTCATCATTTTTTCAAATAAGAACCTAAGGTTGTTATAACCGTTTCAACAAAATATTCAGAACAATTAGGGGTATTTTCGTCCAAACACATTTTAAATTGAATTAGATAAAAAAGAGAAAAGTTTTTTTTATTTAAAAAGGAGCTAAAATACAATTAGGAGGAGCCTCCTGCCTCTTGTCAACCCTCACCCAAGCACTAGCAACCTTATTGGCCATCATCGCCGACCCACCAACAATGGGGCAATGACCACAGGTGGGAGGGAGCCCCCCTTGTGTTTCTTTTTTTCTTTTCTTTTCTATTTTAAGTTTTAATATTTTTTTGTTTGTTTTTCATGGGAAAAAAGAAAGAAAAAATTTAAAAGATGAAATTACCCTCCACCAAATGGTGACTTTGGCTCTGATTTGTGATTGATATGATAGCTACAGTGCTTATTTGGAATTTTCTCTTCATGATGCCAAATACGACTCAGTCCAAATTACGAATATGCGTGTGCATCTGACTATATGACAGCATTTCTTAATATGCGTGAAAGCTATTATTAAATAACTTAGCCCCGTTATTCATTAAAAATATTCAGATGTGTGTATTATGTCCTTTTTGTATACATGTAATATTGGGTTTATAAAGTCCTAAGATAAACTTTTTTTTTATATAAAGATAATTATAACTTTGGAAAATACTTTTGAAGACATGAGGGCTGGCTTGTATTAAAGCACAAGATAAATATAGAGAAACCGTGAAACTTTCTAGACTTTATTAGAGCAGGAGACAAACCCTTTTTCTCTTGTACTCTTCAAAGTTTATTTGGGAAACATAATAAGTAGTTCCTTAAAGAAAAGAGCACTAGCTATATAGTATATTATAGGTTCCTGCATGTTTGATACAGAAAAAAGAAGTTCAAAGTTGAGGCTATAGTGAACTAAAGTTAACAGATTCATGCTTTTTCTTTTTGTTCCTCAACTTTAGACCTTACTTGATTGATGGGCATTTCGTATATTAAACACATCAATGGTGACCTTCTGAACAAGGGTTTTGCAGGAGACTAAACAAAAGTATAATTCTTAATTCTCACAATTGTACCCTAGACTATTATGTTGGGCTACAAACATTGACGGAATTAGAAAAAGAGAAAAGATTTTTGAGGGCGTCATTAGAAAGCCTATTCTAAAAATTTAAATTAATAAGTGAAGGGAAACCAGATGAATATAACATATGAAGTAGAACTGATTATGATATTATGTCAGAAAGTCCAATCTAGAAGTCTAAGCTAAAAGATGGAGGGCGGCTGTATGTACATGAAAAGCATATGAATTGTGCAAACATGCCATGCAGGATAACCTTAAAAGAGTGTCTTAATCCATAGGTAGGAAGCCCGATCATTTTAGGACAACCGAAATAAGAAAATCCATGATGCTTGATGCATAGATGCAAGCTATTTTTATTGTCTAATTATTTGAAACAATATAAATCATTAAATTTAGGAAAAATGTCTTTCAATTCATTCATCTTCCTCGAAACAAATAGAACCTGGATATATCAGTATTTTGCCTTTGATAAGTCAATTGATATTGTACGAGTATTGAGTACAACCCAAGTTGATGGATTGGTTCACGTGAGTTTTTGGAGATGGCAATCCAAGCAAAGAAATCTTAGGCGAGAAACAAGTGAAGCGAAAGGGAAGAAAGGGTGCAAAAGATTGCGATTCCCGTGAAGCAATGTGGAAGCTCCGTAGCCTAAAATTTAATTACAAGAAAAGCAATGACTTCTCTTCTCCCTCTCTCCGGAAAATTCTATATTGCTGGCATTTATTACAAGTATTTAATGCAAGAAAAAATTGTCCCTATCCCCCACATGCCCCATCCCTTGACAGCTACGTACCATGTCCTTTTATAATGGTGATTTATCATTAATCCGGACCATAATGTGAGGGCGACAACGTCGACAGTCGCTTGGGACTGTGCTCAATTGGAAAATATTCTACGTAAGAGCTCTCTCAAGTCTTAAAAATAAACTAAAATCTCCGATTTTTTGTGATGTGAAAATTAACTTAAAGTAAAAGTAACATAAGTGTATCGGTTTTAAATTTTTTGTAACACAAAAATTAATTTAGGATAAATGTGACACGAATATATTGGTTTGGGACTTTTTGTTTTATTAACCCAATATATTACTAATAAAGCTGATAATTTTAATTGTATGCATCGATGTAGTTAATATATGAGAAGCTCACATATTAAGTATATAATGTTATTTAATTCAAACCACGCCGTTATTCATTAGGTTAAATTTTCAAAACAGTGGTCTCGTGAAGTTTTCCGTATGAGACCTTTGTGAATTCCCATATCACAATTAAGTGAACAGACAAGACCTGAACAAGCACAGCAATAAAAAGAAAAATAAATTTGTGATTTCCCATTTTACAATTAAGTGAGTAGACAAGACCTGAACAAGTACGTGTACAAGACAACTTATTGGAACTCATTTAAAATTGCAGAAATTATCGTACATTGACCTTTTTATTTTGTTAATATCATAAAAAATTAAAATTAATATATTTATGATAAATTTATCTTAAATTAACTTTTTGATCACTAAAGATTCTAAAATAGTACATTTATGATAAATTTGTCCAAAACTAATTTTTTGACAACTAAAAATTCCAAACTATTATATTTATGATAGATTTATCATTCGTTAGTTTTCGTTAAATTAAATTAATATTATGAAAAATCATAAATTGGTACAATTATGACAAATAGAAAGTAAAACCACAAATTGATAAACTTATCAATTGTCACATATTATCTCACTTAGCAATTTGATGGTAAAATTTAACAAAAATTAACGGAGAGTAAATTTATCACATATATACCAATTTTGAGTTTTTAAAAAAATTAGTTTATGATAAATTTATCATATCACATTTATATCAATTTAGGGTTGTTGTAATATTAATCATTTTTTTTTTTTCTGTTTCCATCATGTAGTAATACTTATTATCAAATAAATATATTTTTTTCCTACAGTTGATTTTCCAATATTGTGAATAATAAAAGGACAAGTGACATCAGTCCCTAAATGCTACGAAGCTACCCCAAGTCCATGCCTTTGGAAAAGTGTGCCTTCAAAAATTAAATTTAAACTTTTTTTTTGGGTCTAATATGATGCTTTTATTCATCCAAAACCAATGAGGATTATAAGAAAACGATAGATAAGTTTCTGAACATAAAATTTCCAAGAGTGGTAAGGGAGGAAAAGACATCCAATTTTGAGGGAGCGATTTAGTCTAATGAGCCTTGGCGATCCAATCTGCGGCCTTGTTGGCCTCCCAAGAACAATGGGCTAGCGTCATCGAGTTGATTTGAGCTAATATTCCTTCACAGCGCTCTATTATAGTCTTCACATTCCACGGGTCTTTAGCCTAGCCCAATATACTTTCCACCAAAGTCAAGCTATCTATTTCGCACTCCGGCTTTTCACTTTGTACTTGCTCTATTCCAACTACTCCCACGTGCTGCTCCTTTTTCATCTTCAGGAACTCCAGCCCGTGCAGAGCAACTAGGGCCTCGATTTGAACAGAAGATGAAACACAAACCTCTCACACGAAGCCATCAATTACTAGTCTGGCTTGATCTCACAAGATTCCAGCAACTAAGCCTGAGTATTCTCCTTGCGCCCATGAGCAATCAACATTTAATTTCATCAATCCTCTCCCCGGTGGTGTCCATTTTCTCGGTAAGTTTAGATCTGTGGGTTTCTTTGCCCCCTTTTTCGTCTGCCATCTATTGAAGTTTTTTAGTTGTGCGTCCACTATATCAACAATGGAGTGAGGATCTGGTGGCTTGGCTCGAAATATAAAGTTGTTGCGAGTTTTCCATATTAGTCACAGCACCATCACAACTAGCTTGTTCTCAGGTAAGTCGTTGCTCCCTTCGAACCTCTCCGATAGCCACTTATCAATCCTGGAAATAGTGTAGGGATTGCAGCTTAGATTGATTCGTGGGTCTATCCATATGCTTTTTGTCCATTTGCAGAGTAAGAACATGTGCTCAGTTGTCTCCAGATAGGTGTTGTAGAGCAGACAGATCGGGTCAGGTAACACTTTCCTTCTATATTGGTTCTATCTTGTTGGTATCTTGACAAATGCTCCAAAGAAAGGTTTGCATTTTCGGGGGGGATAGTTAAATTCTAAATCTTGGTCCATAGTGTTCTAGAAGGCTGGAACGAACTTGATGCTCTGTTTGGTGCTGTTGTTGTGGTCCGAGAACAAGCTTTATTATAGCCGCTCTTTATTGTGCACATTCCTGATCTGTTGCTTGTCCATACTAAAGTGTCTGCCTTTGGGGTAGGGCTGATTGAAAGAGCAAAGATTTCGTTGGCTAGACGGTCTTCAAAAAGGTTCTAAATCTCTATTTCTTTCCATCCCTGGCTTTCTTCATTAATAAGTTTAGCCACCACTACAGGGCCATCATTATTTGTCGGACCGCCGATCACACCTGGTGTGAGCCATTTGTCATCTCGTATTTAGATTAATTTTCCATCACCCACCATCCATTCTACCTCTACTTCAATAGCCTCTCTCACTGCTAAAATACTTTGCCAACCCCATGATGGACGTTGCCCTTTTCTTGCCTTACACAGGTCTCCATTTGGGAAGTAGACACCTTTTAGAATCCTACTCCATAGAGCTAAAGGGGATTGAGATAACCTCCAAGCTTGCTTACCTAGCATTACTTTGTTAAAATTTGTCAAGTCTTTGAATCCGAGCCCTCTTTCATCCTTTCTAGTTTTCATTACTTCCCACTTTTTCCAATGCAATCCTCTCCTTAAATCATTTTGTTTCCACCAGAAAGATGCGATTCTTCTTTCGATAGCTTTGCATGGAAGGGCTTGTAGTACACTTTTTATCAGCGTTTCTTTGCCTGCTTTGGATAGTAGCTTCTCTTTCCAGCCCTCAAGCTTCATGTTTACTCTAGCTACGATCCAGGTGAACATCTCTTTTTTTTACTGGCCCCAATTCGTCGAAATGCCGAGATATTTCCCCATCTTGTCCATGATCGGTACTCTGAGCTCTTGCGCCATGTTCCTCTTCAAATTTAGAGGGCATCCACTGCTGAAACATACTCGGATTTGTTTAAGTTTATGGCTTGACCCATTGCGAAACAATACTGGTTTAAAACAGTTGCAAGATTTTGACATTCTCTGATAGTCCCATCCAGGAAAAAAAATAGCATCATCGGCAGAGAGTAGGTGTGATAGGGTAGGGCAGTATGTGTTCAAAGTTACTCCTTTAAGGCTCCATTCTTCTATGGCTTTGTGCATAAACCATGACAGAACATTTGCCACTAGAATGAAAAGGTAAGGGGAGAGAGGGTCACCTTGTCTGATTCCTCTTAATGGTGTGAAATATTGTATAGGCTCCCCATTTATCTTCACACTAAAAGACATTGTTTAGACACATTGCATTATCAATGCTACCCACCTCTCACAAAATCTAATTTTCAACAGGCATTCTCTCAAAAAATCTCACTCAACTCTATCATAAGCTTTTTACATATCCAGTTTCAGAATAGCTTGAAACTTCTTTTTCTCTTCTTAATTATGAGTTGATGGATAACTTCTTGAACGATAAGTATGTCGTCTTGGATTTGCCGGCCTTGTACAAAGGCACTTTGTTCAGGGGTATTAATTTCTGGGAGCCATGGCTTTAGCCTATTAGCCATCACTTTTGATATAATTTTGTAACTGAAGTTACATAGGTTTATAGGTCTAAATTGGCTTATACTCTTTGGATTTTTGACTTTTGCTATTAGAGAAATATGCGTTTGGTTTAGGGTAGGGTCAAGAGTACTTGTCTCAAAGAAGTTTTGTACTAACTGAGACACTTCGTGCTTTAAGTCCTCCCAATAGTGCTGGTAAAATTGCCCATTTAGTCCGTCGGGACCTGAAGCTTTAAGTGAACCCAATTGGAAGACCGTTTCTTTCACTTCTTCAATGGATACACTTGCCATCAGCTGTGCATTAATTTCCTTATTCACTGGACTGGGACACTGCTCTAGGACTGGCTAAAAATTCCTCGGACCCATCGACTCATAAAGTGTTCGATAAAAGTCCCCACTGTGTTACTTGAGTGCATTCGGCTCCCTACACCAAGTTACTTCATTCACCTTCAGCATTGTGATTTATTTCTCTGCCTTCTTTGCACTTTTGTGGCATGGAAATACTTTGTATTTCTATCTCCCCATTGAAGCCGGTTAATACGTGATCTCAACCCCCAATATTTTTCCTCCTGTCTCCATAGTTTGTCAATTTGGGCAACGATATTCTGAGGTTCCTCCTTGCTAAAGCTTCCTGAAGTTCTATTAATAATCTCTATTAGTGTCCTCTTTAGCTCCCTAATTCGAATTGATGCATTGGAGAACTTATCTTTACTCCAGGTTGCTAGTTCTTTAGAAACTTCTTGAACTTTTTTAGAGAAGCTGTTATCATTTGATAAATTTTTATTCCATGTTCTCTTTATGATCTCCCTGCATTCTTGATCTTCCAGCTAGTAAGCTTCAAACTTGAATTCTTTTTTTCTTTTCTTACTTTCAAGATGCAACACAAGAAGAAGTGGGCTATGATCTGAGCCAACAGCTGGTAGAGCTTGAACCTCAGCATTTGGGAAGGTAACCCTCCAATCCATAGTGCATAGAACTCTGTCTAGTCTTTTTTTTGACTAGTTCCTCTTCTTCTCTGTTATTCACCCAAGTATAGGCACACCATTTGCTATCTATATCCATTAGGAGCAATCATTTAAGAGCTTACGGAAGGCTGCTACTCGATAGTGGTCAGCTTCCCTCTTTCCTACCTTCTCTCAAATGTACAAAATTTCATTGAAATCCCCCATACAAATCCATGGGAGTAGGTTACTTGACTGGAAATCCCTCCATTATTGCCATAAAAGTAGTCTCTCCCCATAATTCATAGGAGCATGGAGGAAAGTTATCCTCATTTGATAGCGACTAGTTGAGTCTTTACATTCCAAATCGATGAGTGCCTGAGTGCTAGAATTCACTCTGAAACCCACATCTTCACTCCACATAAGTGCTAATCCTCCCACAATGCCTTCCAGATTCTCTAGAAATATATTTGGGAACTTCATGCATCTTCTAACACCCTCAACCATCGTCTCCTTGTTCTTGGTCTCCATTAAGAAAACTAGGTTAGGCCTTTCGAGAATTGCTAGAGCTCTCAGTTCTTAGGACGTCAAGGGGTTGCCTAGCCCTTGACAGTTCCAGCTAATAATTTTCATAGCATCTTCGGTGGCTTGTTAGGGCTAGCCACCAAAGCCCAATCGTTTCATTCTTTTACTACCTGAACAGGAGTCTCCAATAGCTCCATATCATCAATAAGTAAGGTAGGGTTTGCTAATCTTTTCTATTTTTTGGCCCTCTGGGTCTTCAAGCTTTTCTTACTGTTGATTTCCTCATTCAAAAAAATTCAATTTGGGAAGTTCAAGGTACATAATTTATTTACCAATATCTTTTTTTGTTCCTGGAGTTGAAACCAAGCCTTCCATTGCTTTGTTAGAAGATGAACTTTCTGCCCCTTTCTTGTTGCGGATGGGGGTTGCCCTTGTCTCCAATGCATTTCTAACCACTCTTTCTATTCCATCTTCTGTGGCTGGTGTTTCGGGGACTTTCTTCAGCATCTGTGTTTGTTTCTAATTTGCCATAAAATGCTTCCTAATGAGGGCTATGATCTCATACTTCTGCCTTAAGCCAGGGACCAAATTTTCCTGTCATGTTTTCTGCCCATTTAGTCTGTTCATAGGGAATTTCCTTACAATATGTAGCGTAATGGCCAATTCTCCCACACGAGTAGCAATAATGTGGAAGGCGTTTCTATTTAAATTCCACCCATATTTTCTTGTTCCCTATGTCCAATATGGCTCCAGATTTTAAGGGTGCTAGCAAATCCAATTCTACCATTGTCTTCCCTACTTTGTATGGACCATTTCCTTTAGAATCCACCTATATGTCCAACACATTTTCCACCCTTTTAGCCAAATCAACAAACACTTCCCTTTACCAAAAAAAAAAAAAAAAAAAAACACTTCCTCTCTAAATCACCCTGGAGGTATCCCGCCTATTTGTACCCAAAAAGCACAACAGGAAAACTCATAACAGTGCTCCGAGATCTCTAGTTTACATTGTTTAAGGACTAAAAGATTACTAGCGAAAGACCATGGGCCTGTTTTTAAAATTCTCTCTTTGTCCTCCTCTAATTGAAATGCGAAAAAGAAGAATCCTGGCTCCTTTTGTGAGCAAACAACTGAATCTGCTTTCTAAGCCTTCTTCATTGTGTTGGAAAAAGGTTGGAAGTTAACATTAGGTTTGGATAACAACTTACCAAGTAGAGTTTGTTTGCATTCCCTCCTTTTATTGGAAGGGATTTCTGTTGATACTTCTATAACATCACTATATGGCCAAAGATGGCTTAAGCTTTTATACAATGCTGCTAATTGCAAGTCGGTCTTTGTCTCACCTTCCATCTCTCCTTTTTGCAGGGTCCCAACTTGTAGTCGCTGCGTATTGCTTAATGGAAATAGGAACCTGGCTGCTAGATTGGGATGCTTCTTGTTATGGCTTTCATATAGGTGTGGCGTGATAGTTGGACTATGAGGGTTTGCTTGTGGGTTCTTTTGTCTTTGGGGATTATGGTGATGAGCGTGAGGTTAGATTGAAGGGAGCCCTGTGGAAATGGGTATAGGATTTTTGCAAATGGCTAAGTGATCTAAGTTAAAATAAGTGTTTAGTGTGAGGATATCCTTGAAGAAGAAGTTGCAAGGGTGGGAGGGGTAAAGAGCAAACTGAGAGGATTCGGCTATGGTGTTAGGATTTCTTTGGAAGTTGTAGAGGAAGGGTGGATCCGTAGGGGAGGAAAAGGGTTAGGGTTCCAAAAGAAGCTTCTTGCCAGATCTGGGAGGCACATGGATCCATGTGGAAGTACTAACAAAGCCAAAATCATGGTGGTTTTAGGATTGTGTTTTCACTATCAGCCATTGAAGGGATAGAGAGAAGCTCTGCCCTAAGGAGAGAGAGAGAAGCTCTTCCGAGAAGAGAGAAAAAAAGACGAATGGGAGCTAAATTTAAAACTTTGACTTGGGCCACTTTTACAATAATTTTTTTTGTGAGTGAGGAATGGTTGACACCGAACTTTCAATTCAATTTTTTTTACTTTAGCTGAAAAATCTTTTCGCTCTCCTTTCCTCTCCATTGTCTTCTTCAACTTTAGCCATCGGGGAGGGTTTGAGCTAGTCTTACACTTCCCTCCCTCTTTTGTTGATTTTGTTTGCATTTTATTGTTGTTTTCTTGAATTTTCTTCTCTCTCGATTTAGATTTGGGAGCTTTTTTTTTTTTCCTAGTCTACTTCTCGATTTAAAAGTTTGGATTCTCCCGATGTAGTTTGAGATCTAGGTCCTCTCCTTTCCCGATTTAGATTTGGGAGCTTAATAAATATGTTGAGGATTCGATACCTCTATACTTTGTTCATGTACAAGCTCTTTGCCTTCAGCTTCAATGATGATCATAGAAGCTTTGGCGTCTCATTGAATCACAATAATTTGCTCCTCTATATATTAGATCTATATTTATATAACCTATTTTGATTGTCTCTATATGACAATTGTATAGAGAAAGTTGAACTTATGTGCACATTGTTAACTGGCAATGACATAGTTATTCCACATTTTCCAATTTTGCTCTTCCAAAATTTCAAATTTCATAGGGAATAATGTTTCATAAAAGCATATTTTCATCCATAGCTTGTCGAGAAAACTTCCTCCAATAGATGTTCTAAATAGGAATTCCCAAACATAGACATTTCTTCATATTTAATTTTAGGAATATTCCAAATAAAAACTTGAAGTATCATCATTTTCTGAAATAAGGATTTAAAGTGGTTATGACTGTTTCAAATAATGGCCTAGCCTTGCTGGCTTGCTGGTTGGCAAAAATTTTTGGCCGATCAAGAATATTTTCATCCAAATACAATTAAAATTAAATTAAATTAAATTAGATTAAAATTTAATTAAAAAAAAGGCAAAATAGAGGAGAGAGGACTCCTCTTGCTTGTGGTCACCACCCTATTGTTGGTGAGGTGGTGGTGATGGCCGATATGGTCACTAGCGCTTGGGCAAGGGCTTGTTGGTCCTCGCCTCTAGTTTGTGAGGATTATTGACATCGTCGGCCATCGCCACCGCCCCACTAGCGATGGGGCAGTGGCCACATATGGGAGGAAGCCATTTCTGAAATTATCTTTCACCAAACAATAAGTTCAGGCTCTTATTTGAGACTGATATAGTTACTTCAAACCTTTATTTAAAACAAAGTCTACTTTAGGTCATTATTTGAGAAAATGAGTATACTTCATGCTCTTATTTAAAATAATATTCATTTTAGACCATTATTTAAGAAAATAATAGCATTTTAGGGCTTTATTTAGAATTTTTCCTTTAATTTTTCGTCAAATTCATGAGTCATTGATATTTCTAACTCGTAATCCCTCAATAGAGCACAATCGAAGGGAACTCTATGTTTAGGAATGATTGAAAATATAATTATATTAACAAATGTAGAAGCAATTCAAGCCTTCTTGCCCACCTCTGTCCTAGAAGTAGCAAGAATATGTTTGGTTCAAAAAGATATCGGTAAATTAATAATTGCTCTAGAAGCAAAAAGATTATTATTGAGAAAGCAATGGACATTAAATTTTATTATTGTTGATCAATTTCAGCCTATTTTTTTTTATCTATGTAACCTCACATAAGATTTTTTTTTTTTTTGTCAGTCCTACTTTATTCTTACTTTACACTCACTCTCAGACTTTTACCCTGCCTCTTGCAGGGTGTGGGAGTCGAAGCCCACTCCTGAAACTTACTTGTCCCCACCCCATCCCCCTGAGAAGGTGGGGATTTGAACTCTTCACCTCCCCCTTCCATGTTGGAAATGTGGTCATTGGGACGAATCCCAGTGGTTAACCTCACATAAGATGATTCATTTGTAAAATTGCCTACATTGAACTTGAAGGTCAATTGAGTGAGCTTAGTTGTGTAAACACAGTATCTAAACCTAAAATCCTAACCGCTTTCTCTTCTCATCCACCTCTCTTAAATTTCTTTTTTCTTTTCCACTCAAAGCTCCCTAGATTGGGAAATAACTCTTAGTGGTGGGAGGTTCTATTTTCTCAACTCAAATTGAGATTTTCTCTCTTGATCTGATGAGATTTTCTCTCTTGATCTAATTTGAAAGTTTTTTTTTTTCTTTTTTCATTTAGTCTTTTTGTTTTTTTTTCCTTTGCTCACTACTAATGATCTTCTTTGCTTGATGAGTGTATCTTCCGCTTCCATTGTTAAGAATCGACACTCTGTTTTGGATTCTCTAAACCAAGAAGTCTGATAGATTCGATGAAAAAAGGTGATAAAATTCATACTGCGTGGGAAAGAGTTATTCAACTTCTCCTAATTTTATAAGCTCTCATCTCTTGATCTAGAGCTGGAATTCTTCTCTCCTGATCAAGATTTAGATTTGAGAGTTTTTTAGAAGTGTTTATGTGCCCTCCCCATATAAAGGGTATCTCGCGTGGCAAGATTCTACCACACCCATTTGTCCATTTGATTACATATCTGAGGTGATAGATCTACTTTTATCCTCTGATCTACCCATATTTGGTTTGTCCAAGGACACAAAATGGATATGTGTTCTATTGTTTCGAGTGCTTGGCTGCAGAACGGGCATTCAAGTTTAGGTAGCATTTTCCTCTTGTATAAATTCTCCTTTGTAGGCAAAGTGTTGTTGCTCGCACTCCAAATTAAGAATTTGACTTTGGGGTAGGTCTTTAGCTAATATAGATTTGGAAGTTTGTTCAACCTGTTTTTGATGTTTTCATACCATAATAGTGTTGAAGACGCCGTACCCAAGCATGCATTGCTCACTAGATAAGTGTAACTATTGGAAAAAGAGATTACAATATATGCTTACCACTTATGATAATGTGAAATTCAGTGATTAGTTGCTGTTTGTTCTATTCTGATATTTAGATAGATCTGTTTTTGTGGAATAAGAGTGTGCTCATCTCAGTAATTTGTAATTTATCGTTCTACTTTGCCAATTGTTCTATTTTGTTCTTCGAGATTTGTTTTTTTGGAACATGTCGTGTATTATCTTGAAATCTTGAGATATGAATAAATTATTTATTTTGGCTAAAAAAAAATGTCGATATAGTTATTCCATAAGGTCTTTGCCGTAACCAAAGACCTTTTTTAGGATTCTCGAAGAATGGATCACAATCCCTTGATGACCGTCGGATAAAAAGGAGTAAATCTCGTCTATTGAACATAAAACCTCAAATAGAGTTTTTATGTTACCAAATTTTGTGCATGAGTTAGGAAAATATACGATGCACTACGATCTAAGGATTTGTCCTTTGGCGGACCATAGAATTGCCTCGACCGAAACGCCAATTTCTCTCTTCTAACATGTTTTTGCGTGCTGAAAAACTAATACGACACAAAATTAAAAAAAGTAATGGTGAAATAAACACGATAATTAAATTTCTTCGTGCTCTTCATCCAAATCCTCATTTATGACTTATGTATCACCTGAGGAAATTAGTATCCAAACTTTTTGAATATGATTGATCCACATGTGAAATATGATTTCATGCGATCTATAGTATCCAAACTCTTTGATTTTGGCTCTACATGAGATCTCCGCTAGATGGATCTACCGAAATTGCTTGTGTTTCTCTTATACCATTAGATAGCCCTTAGGTGTCTGAGTTAGCATTCAACATGTCGATGGCACATTTTCTTTTTGGCTAGACATTAACTCTCTCTTTTATAATGATTTTTCTTCAAAAATAATTCCTTCTTGCCCAAAAAATAAAGCAATTTAAGTCCGCGATTGCCGTCCTCGGAAACCATGTTGTAGACCCTCGCCGGAAGGCTCCGCCTCACCACCACCAGCCACCACAGATCCCACCTTGCGCAACCGTGAATGACGACAGCCTGACTACCACCGACGACTGCTCCGCCTCGCCGGAAAAGGATTGCTGGAGGCATTTGTAATTACAGAAGCATGTGAACATTCCGATTATAATCTGGCAACGATAATATAACCACGCATCTCCCAAGTGACAACTGACAAATGACAAAGTCAACTATATAATGTCTAATTAATTAATTAGCATTAAATTCAATCTAAATCCAGCCACCTGCCCAATCAATTGAGAAGCATATGGATACTTTCTCTGTGTGCTTGTGATGGGTTGGCTTGGGTTCGTCGATTCCTCTTTGGCCAGCGTTTGGAGAACTTCAACATCTTTATTTAATGGAAAATCATAAAATATGTTCGAAAATAGAAAGAAAAAAGGTTACATCTTAATGATGGTTGAAAGTTTCCTGTCGCCTCTGGAATTGTGATTGCTATTAAAAAAAAAAACTCTAAATTGTGAGAAAATCAAGCAACCCGTTCTAGCACATTAAATGCATTTTTACATGATTAAATCATCCGAATCATCTAGAATTACCAAACTTGTTTAATTTTACTAAGCATCCAGTGTTTTATTATATCTAGAACTAGGTTTGCAGCGCCAAACAAAGCTCAACTCCCTCATCCAACTAAAGTGAGTCATGAGGATTTATGAGGAACTACTCCTTTTTTTTTTTTTCCTTCCTTTCTAAATCAAACTGAAATAAAAATAAAATAAAATAAAATAAAAAATTTCTTGTTTAATTATAATACAGAAGCATGAGTGTAAAAACCCATCTTTCTTGAGACCCGTTGAATATTTTGCACATCTTATGAACTCATTGAGTCGAGACTTCTAGTTTGTGCATGTGTATGGTTTGCATGCGTCCCGTTCTCGAGTTGGAAATGCTCTGTGCCCCAAAGAACTACTGTAACAAGTATTTGACCTATCTCGAGACATAAAGTTAGGGTTAATTTTGCTAATGTGATTGCTTATGATTTTCTATGCTACTGGCAATGTACCACTAGACCATGGCTTAATTCACCTAAAGAATTGGCAATCTATTATTAGCACATGACTTACATTAATGCATATAGAAAACTAGAGACATCAAAATTTGTGCAAGCATGCAACCCAAAAATTAGAGGTAATGAAACCAATAATCCTTAAATTATTGCTTACTACTTGATGTCATCCCTTAACTTTTTTTTTTTTTTTTTATTATTGTCTCTGAACTTTTGAAAAGTGATTCAATATAGTCCTTCTGTTCAAATAATTAAAAGAATCTGTTGATATTGATGGAATATTCCCTTTAGTTTTGGCTTATCGTTATTTTTGTATAATTTTGTCCCATATTTTTTTATTTATCCAATTCGGTCCATGATTTTTTTTTATTCTCTCGAGATTGTGCCACGTCAGATTTAGATCTAATCCCAAAGCAATATATTTATTAAAAGAGTTAATATCACAAAATACCTTTAACTTATATATTTGTGACAATTTTATCTTAAATTAATTTTGACCACAAAAACCCCAAATTGGTACCCTTATAACAAGTTTATCCTTTATTAGTTTTTATTATATTTTATTGCAAATTACTGAGTTGGATAACATGTGACAATTGACGAATGTACCAATTTAGGGTTTTACTTTCCATTTGTTGCATATATATTAGTTTGTGATTTTTATGATATTAATCCAATTTTACGAAAATTAACGGAGAGTAAACTTGCCACAAATGTACTAATTTGGGGTTTTTAGTGGTTAAAAAATTAGTATGAGATAAATTTGTGGCCGTGGTAGGTTTACGAATTTGGATTTTTTAGCAGTTAAAAAATTATTTTAGGGTAAATTTATCATATGTGTATCGGTTTTGGATTTTTTGTGATATTAACCCTTATTAACGAACATAACACGTAAGTTCAATGGATTACATAACACTAAACATTCAAGTCTAAATTCTTATAGACAAGAATGCTTACCTGTTCATATAAGTTTGTAATACTTAATGTATTTTAACATATTATGTTTACACAAAGAACATTTTGAATTTTTTATTTAAACATGTCCAAGCGCGTAAATGGTTATTATTCATCATATTTAATCTTCTATGAACACATTAAAACGTGCCATGTGTATGTTTTATCAAGGGATTATGCCGGAAGTTTCTAATCCTGAACAAGGGCTGTTGGAGTTTATCTTGAAGAACATTTGACGACCCTCACTGTGTTCAAGTGAAGGTTGTTATAGAGATAAACAAATTTAAATAGTTTATGGACGAAATCACGCAAACTAATAATATCCAAGGACAAAATGGAAAAAAAAAGATGGCTTGACTTAAACGGCCAGATCAGCAAGTTTCAATAAATTTTAGCAAAACGATTATATTGGACACAAATTAAAAAGTTGGGGATGACCTAATGAGAGAATCGCCGGTACCATTACTCAAGAAATTATTTTAATTTTTGAAGAGGAGCCCAAAAAGTTTGGATCCATTAATACATCACCTCTACCTAATGCCAGAACCACATTGATTATTCTATTGAAAGTCCATGTTATGTGTCACACTTGATTTCTTATTAATTTCTTGATGAGCTTTCTTCAAAACCTTAAAAGCTGCGAGCATCAGGCAACATGTGATCTGAGCAGAGGTTGGATCTGGGCAGTCTTATAATATATTTCCCTTCGTTTCTTGACAGAACCGCGAAGAGGAAACCCGCACGTTGAGGCATGTGTTCATGTCATGCGAACCCCCGACTTTCTCGAGAAAATTGCCGGAAAAGTTGCAGCGCCGTGATGTCCGTACAGTCTCGAAGAACGCCCCCTCGACGACTCGTTTGGCTTGGATGCCGGAGTGTCGAGATCGATTTCCGGTCGACTTTCGACGGGAAATTAGCAAACGGGCGTTGGGCTTCTATGGCGAGGTGACCTCGACGATTTGCTCTGGATAGGTGGTTGGTAGCTTATCTGTGCTAGGATGGAATTGGTCCAAAGCACGCGTGGTATTGGTCAGAAGTAAGCTGGACTTTATTTGTCGCTAGTCTTTATTAAAGTGAAATTATCAAATCAGTTTTTAATCTATTGTAAGGCTGTTAATTCGATCATAACCTTAAATTTGGGTGATTTGACTAAAAATTTTTGCGCGAAATTTTTAATATAGCCATTTTGATTAATTTTTGTCGGAAGTTACTAATATAACGGTATGCTACATAAAAAAGTCGACGATGATTGAATTGCAACATTAATGAACTCTGATGAAAATTGATTAGAAAAATTATATTGAAATTTCACTCAAAGATTTAAGACTAAATCATCAATATTCAAAAGATTACGATTGATTCACATCCATACAATAAGTTAGAATTAACCGGGTAATTTTCCCATGTATTAATGTTGAGGCATGTGTTAAGACACTTGATTCTTCAACCTCACCAAAGGGGCCCAGCTTCTAAAATTTGGAAGGTCCGCTTTTCGCGGTTGGTTTCTTGACTGTTTCGGCTGTTCAATAATCAAGTGATATTTCCATTCGAGCCCTTTCGTCTTTTGAGTTTGTTCATGCGGACCTACAAAAGATCTTGTCGTTCTATAGGAACCCCCGTGCTCCGGGAGTGTTGCGGAAGTCCTTGAAAGCGTGAAGCACTGCGCCGTTGACAAGGTCTAGGGTTTCTCCTTTTCTCACTTTTTTGATTCACCGTCTCTCATGATTGTATTGCTAATGTCGTTTGTCTTGAATAATTTACGTTTTGGCCGTTGAAATTGCTTAGGATCTTGAGTGGTGATCGCTATGATCAAAAGGGAATGTCTTACCATGTTAATAGCATACGGAAACAAGAAATGTCGTAGGTCAATCCATGATTTGACTCATGGCTCAAGTAATCAAGTAATCCATGTTCAGGCCGGTTTTGGTCATCGCGATAAAACTGTCAACGGTTGTTCATCCTATCATCATTCAATGGATTATTAGCTATGTTGAGGAAAAATAATAGAAATTATCTTTAGTCCAAAATGTAATATTATTCTTGATATTTTGAGAAAAATGTCAAAAAATCATAAATCTTTTGCATTAGTACAAATCTAGTTATAAACCTTTTATTGATGTCAATTTAGTGACAAACATTTGCATTTAATGACAATTTAATCTTAAATCTTTTGAAATGATTCTAATTCAGTAATTCCTGATTAATTTTTTGATTGGATTTTACTGACAGAACGCCGGTTGGCTAATATGGTATGACTGGCGCTGATATTGACAGCTTTTAATAATATTTTAATATTTCTTTGATTTTTTTTAAATTTTTCCTTTTCCTTTTACTTTTCTTTTTCTTTTTCGCTTCCTCCAACTAGTCGTTGAACCTTGGCAACTAGCTAGAGGTGAGGATCGAGTAAGGCTTGCCCTTGCCAAATCTAATAAGGATCAAGCCTCACCGACCATGGGCGAGGCTCAACCTTATTGGGTCCGACGAGGTCAAGGTTGGCTTGAGGCCACCTAAGTCATGAGGGCGACCTTGCGTTGGGTTGGCGAGACTTGCCCTCGCCCAGCCTCTAACAAGGGCTTAAGCCTTCACAGGTTGACCTCACTAGTTGACCATCACCTCTGACTAGTTACCATGGTGACTGATTAGAGGAAGGAGGAGAAGGAAAAAAGGAAAGGAAAAGAAAAGAAAATATGAAAATATGAAATTCGAAAAAACATTAAAATATTATTAAAAGTTGTCTACATGAGCCGACCAACGTCTACGTCAGCAAAACCTAGCCAAAATTAGCCAAAATAATTGAATTAACACCAAATCAAAAGGCTTAATACTAAATTGGTATAAATGTAAAATGTTTAGGATTTTTTTGACTAAAAATTTTTGCGCGAAATTTTTAATATAGCCATTTTGATTAATTTTTGTCGAAAGTTGCTGATGTAACGGTATGTTACATAAAAAAGTCGACGATGATTGAATTGCAACATTAATGAACTCTGATGAAAATTGATTAGAAAGATTATATTAAAATTTCACGCAAAAATTTAAGATTAAATCATCAATATTTAAAAGATTACGATTGATTCACATCCATACAATAAATTTAGAATTAACTGGGTAATTTTCCCATGTATTAATGTTGAGGCATGTGTTAAGACACTTGATTCTTCAACCTCACCAAAGGGGCCGAGCTTCTAAAATTTTTAAGGTTCGCTTTTCGTAATTGGTTTCTCGACTGATTCGGCTGTTCAATAATCAAGTGATATTTCCCATCGAGCCCTTTCGTCTTTTGAGTTTGTTCATGCGGACCTACAAAAGATCTCTTGTCGTTCTAAAGGAACCCCATGCTCCGAGAGTGTCGCGGAAGTCCTTGAAAGCGTGAAGCACTGCGCCGTTGACAAGGTCTAGGGCTTCTCCTTTTCTCACTTTTTTGATTCACCATCTCTCATGATTGTATCGCTAATGTCGTTTGTCTTGAATAATTTACGTTTTGCCCGTTGAAATTGCTTAGGGTCTTGATTGGTGATCGCTATGATCAAAAGGGAATGTCGTACCATGTTTATAGCATACAGAAACAAGAAATGTCGTAGGTCAATCCATGATAAAACTGTCGATGGTTGTTCAACTTATCATCATTCAATGGATTATTAGCTATGTTGTGGAAAAATAATAGAAATTATCTTTATTCCAAAATGTAACGTCATTCTTGAAATTTTGAGAAAAATGTCAAAAAATCATAAATCTTTTGCATTAGTACAAATCTAGTCATAAACCTTTTATTAATGTCAATTTAATGACAAACATTTGCACTTAATGCCAATTTAGTCTTAAATCTTTTGAAATGATTCTAATTCAGTAATTCTCGATTAATTTTTTGATTGGATTTTACTGACAGGACACCAGTCGGTTGATATGGTATGACCGGCGCTGACATTGACGGTTTTTAATAATATTTTAATATTTCTTTGATTTTTTTAAAATTTTTCCTTTTACTTTTCTTTTTTCTTTTTCGCCTTCCTCCAACTAGTCGTTGAACCTTGGCAACTAGCTAGAGGTGACGATCGGCAAGGCGCGCCCTCGCCAAATCTAGTAAGGATCAAGCCTCACCGGCCATGGGCGAGGCTCGACCTTATTGGATCTGACGAGGTCAAGGTTGGCTTGAGGCCGCCTAAGTCGTGAGGGTGACCTTGCGTTGGGTTGGTGAGACTTGCCCTCGCCCGGCCTCTAACAAGGGCTCAAGCCTTCACAGGTTGACCTCACTAGTTGACCATCACCTCTGACCAGTTACATTGACGACTGATTAGAGGAAGGAGGAGGAGAAGGAAAAAAGGAAAGGAAAAGAAAAGAAAATATTAAAATATGAAATTCGAAAAAATATTAAAATATTATTAAAAGTTGTCTACATGAGCCGACCAACGTCTACGTTAGCAAAACCTAGCCAAAATTAGTCAAAATGACTGAATTAATACCAAATCAAAAGGCTTAATACTAAATTGGTATAAATGTAAAATGTTTAGGATTTTTTTGAAACTTTTCCCCTGAATTTTTAATTTGTGTAATATAATTCTTGAACTTTAGTGACATATGCAATGTTGTCATTAAACTTTTAATGTGCTCAATGTAATGTTTAAACTATTAGTAAATGTCATATCTAGTCTCTAGACTATATAAAAGTGATGTAAATATAATACCTATATTGAACATTTACCATTAATTTATGGACTGCATTAACAAATTAAAAGTCTAGGAATGGCCTTACACATTGAGCCAAAATTTAAAAATCACATTATACAAATTAAAATTTGAGAGATGACACTAAGGTTTATGGACCAGATGTGTTATCGTCATATGTAGGAATAAGACTACCAAGAGTATTATAACTTTCGTACAATACTTACTCAAGTACCATAAATTTTTTTTCGCTCACTTTTTTTTTGGTTGAAATTTCGCTCACTTGAGTACCACAAATTTTAAAAATTGATCACTTAAATGTCATAAGCAATTTACCTACTTGGAAAATCCGACGTGGCATGCCAACAATGTGAACTCAATAATTTAGAATGTAAACGGCATTGCATAAAAAAGTGGGCAAAATTCAATATTAATATTTAAGAATCTTGAAGAATGATACTAAAAGTGATAAAAGGTCATGTAGAATGCTCACTTTACCATCATTTTTTTCCCTGATCACTTAAGTTCTAGTTGTTTTAAAAAAATGATTATTTAAGTGTTAACTTCAATGTAAGTCGCCCGAATTTCAATGTAGCTATATTTTATTAAATTCTCAGTTTTACATGGTTCATTAGCGTACCCAGTCAACATATAACCTCTAAACAACGTCATTGTATTGTTTTGTCCCAAAGATAACCCTAAATTGGACAATCAAGCATTAATCCAAATTCTCTGGATACAAACCCTAATTCTCAAAAGCCAACAATTAGCTGAGGTCGTCTCATTACGCCCGAGGGCATGGAGGAGGAGTTGGGCTTGGGGGATGTCGGCAAGGATGGAGTGGGTGAGGCAAGACGCGACCGTTGGGTTGGTGAAATGAGGCATTTAATCGAACAGGTTGCGGGCGTCGTCGTGTGGGAGGTGAGAGCGAGAATTGCGGTCGATTTGGTAGAAAGCGGAGGCGAGGAGCGGGTAGTTCCTAGGGTCTTAAATCAGTGGGATTCGTCGTCACTGTTGATTGATGCCATCCGTTGCTTCCAAGTCTTGCCAGCCATGTCTCTTTTCTCCCATGGTTTTTTGATCCGAGTGTACCAATCACCGGCGCTTGAAGTTTTGCTTCAAAACACGACATCCTTCCAACCCAAGATCCTCAAGAACAAGGCTACCCTTCAATCCACGCTGCTTCAAAATAGTTGAAGAAGGCTTAAATGAGAGAGAGGGAGAGGGAGGCAATTGTTTTTTTTTTTTTTTTTTTTTTTGGTCAGTCCTATTCTATACCTACTCTAGGCAATTGTTTTAAAACGGCGATATTTTGTCATTAAAGGCCAAATCATTGTCCCTATGGACTTTTTTTTAATGAAAAAGCCACCAATGCATTAATAGTAATTTATAAAATCACATAATATTTTTTGTTGGATGTACTTAAATAATCGTTTTTTCTCCAATTTGATACTTAAATGAGCCAATGAAACCTTTTAATATTAAAGTGAATGTCTTACATAACTTTTAATACTTCAAATGGAACCAAACGTAGCCTAAGACTTTCGAAGACGAAACATGTTGAGAGAGGAAAAAATATGCTCATTTGAAAAAAAGAGAGAATTTTTTACCAAACGCAATTTATATTTTCCTAAAGCCCTTGAGGCCAAAGATATTTGCATTTCTCTAAGGGTGCGTTTGTTTCGCGGAATACATTTTCGGGAAAACATTTTCCTGATTTTCCGGCGTTTGGGTCACTCAGGAAAATGAGTTAACGGAAACGTTTTCCTAGTCAATGGAAAACGTTTTTCTAGGAAAGCTTAAATTCAGGAAAATGATTTCCCTTTTGAAAAGACCGGAAAACGTTTTCCGAATCTACCAAAGCCTAGATTTGATGCTTGATTTACAAACAATTATTCTTATAAAGATATATTTTAAAATTTTTATAATTCTTTTTAAAATATTTTTAAAAAATCGAATTTTTAATTTTTTAATATAATATTTATTTATTTTTAAAAATATAATTTTTAATTTTTAATCATTATTTTTCTTTTTTTCTCTTTTCTCTTTTCTTTTTCTTCTTCTTGACCGGCCGTTGGCCACGACGACGGCCGGCGATCGGCTACGGGCGAGATCGAGCTTGTCGGTGTCGGGCAGGGCTCGATCTCAGCGATCCGGCGAGGTTGAGACCCCGCTCGACACTGGCAAGCTCAAGCCTCACCAGTTGTCAATGAGGCCGAGCCTCGCCGGATCTAGCAAGGCTCGAGCTCGTCGGCATCGGGCAAGGTCATGAACTCAACAAATTAATTTGGAAGTAAGAGGCACACTATTGTCAATTGTTAGGTCAAACGTCATTCAATCATTTTTCAAATGCGATTCAAACACCAGAAAATACTTTCAGTCACGTATCACCAAACAAAGGAAAACTAATAATTTTCCTGGAAAATGATTTTCCGGAAAACATTTATTTTCCAAAAACCTTACGTTTTCCGTAAAACAAACATACCCTAAGTCTCATTTCTAAAGTTGAACCCAACGCAGCCTAAGACTTTCGAAGATGAAGCATGTTGAGAGAGGAAAAAACATGCTCATTTGAAAAAAAGAGAAGTACTAAAAATGTCGTCGTTTAAGTGGGAAAGCATTTAGAGAGATAGAGGTACATAGCCACGTTTATTTGTACTCTTGCCATGTTGGACTTTAATTTATTTTTAAAAAATCTACATTAGAATGGAATATTAAGTAAAGAATATATACGATAATTTGTCGAAAATAAAATTCAAATAAACAATTTTACACCAATATGACAATTAAGTAAGAAAAAAAATTTATGATACTCATAATATTCTTATCTCTATGATGTTAATAGGCATCTAGACCCTTCCTAACCTCTACCTTGCAGGCTATAGAAAGGTCGAGATGGAAAGGATGTCGATTTTCTCTAATATTGATTTTCCTCAAGGAGCTTATAGATGATCCCAACGTCTCTTTTCATGTTTATTTTTCCGTCATTAAGATTCAACATTTTCATATCTAAACCATGTCATTTCACAAAAAATTAAATAAATTCATCCACATGCATTTAGGATTTACATGCATTTAACAATAACAATAATATAACTTTTTTATTTTTTGCTAATTATAGCATTCAAATTTCATTTTACTCTCAGGAGATCTTCATATTTGAATTTGCATCTTTACATGAACGTGATTATCTTTGTACAAAATAGGGGTGAGTGTTTTAGGTTTTGTATAGGTTCCATTTGGAATCTAGAACCTACCCTTTAAAATAGACATTTTATTTTTTGAAACTTAGGATATACCCTATATATCTTGGAATTTGGAACCTATCTTATCATAGCTTCTAAGGTTGGTTCTAAGGCCTACCTAGATTCCATGCATATTATTAATCAAACTAGAATCATCACCTTTAATGATCATTACTAGTTACTAATCCATTGACAACAATTTATATATATACACACGAAAAAATATAAAACATTAACAAAGTAGAAATCTTAATTAAAAAATGGAAGTTCAAACCGATGGTTTCATATTATCTACTCATCATGGAACATTGGAGGATCGTGTGAAGCCATAGACCAAGAAAATATACAAACTTGTTCTAGTTTAGGTTTCAAGTTTACTTACCCATAACTTAAGGCCTACCTTCCTTTACCAAAAAAAAACTTAAGGCCTACCTTTCAAATAGATTCTTTTTGCATACTCTAGAACTTGGAATTGAACTAGTTCCCACTAGTTTAGTTCTAGGTTCTACCTTAAATTATGTTCATTCCTAATACATAACTCAAAGGGATCTTATTCCGGGACATTAAGGGTCTAATTTGTTTTGTTCCAATTTCTTTGTGTTTTTTTTTGTTCTCTGGAATAAAAAAAGAACATAAATTCGTTTAGTAATATTGACTAATTTTTCTATTCCCCAAAATGAAAAAGAAGTAGTTAGGGAGTAGATTTGGAATATAAATAAGAAGTAGAAAAACGTAACTTTTTATTTTCGGGAACAATTTTTAGAAATGAGTTTTTTTCTTCTTTTCTTTTTATTTCTCATCGCCCCTCACCCCCGCCATCTCGCGCCGACCGCTTGTAGCAAGCAAGAAGAAAAAAAGAGGAAAAAAAGAAAATCTATAAAAATTATTAAAAAAATAAAAGAAACAAAAAACATTTATAGGTCGTACCAAATGCATTCCTATTCTTTTTCTATTTCAAGAATAGAAATTCATATAGTTACTAAAAGCGTTCTTTTTCTTAGAAATTATTTAGGTAATAGAAATAGGAAAATACTATTTCTTAAAAGAAATCATTTTTGGGAACGAAAATGTTACGAAACCCACCCTAAAAAAATGCATTGTCCTAATCTTGCTAGATACATCTCAATTTATTTTTAAATATGCTCTAGTTATTTCTTTATCGTTGTTTGGTTGTTAATTTTATTGGTGCGAATTTCTATGCGGTCATGTAGAACTATATATATTTCGAAATAAAAATAGAAAAATATTACATGGGACGACGTTTTATTTTTTGGAAAAGATAAAAACCATATGGGTAACCGACATTAGGTAAACAAGATTTTGAAGTCGGAATTTATCGTTTGCAAAAGTAAGCGGGTTTCTGCACTTTTCTTGGTTTCTAAGTGGCCTACAGTAAGCTAGCAGCGACTAAATAAGAAATCAAGTTGCGGATGATTAAATTTGAGAGAATCCGTGCACAGTATTATCACCGTTTCACGAAAGGGTCATCAGCGCCCAGCTAGCAATCTTGTAAACCATTTCGAAAGTTTATTTTATTTTCACAATCTTTTTAAATTTTTTTTTTACTTATCAAAATATTAAGAAAATTTCAAATAAGAGTCTGAAATGTTCTTATTTTCTAAAAAAATGAGCTTAAAATGGACTCTATATCAAACAACAGTTTGAAATGATCATGAGGACTTGACCTCATTGATTGCCGACCAGTTAAAGGCATTTTCGTCAAAATATAATTTTAATTTTTTTCTTTTTGATAAGGGCCTGCAAGCCTTTGTCGATCATTAGTGAGGGTCGTGACCCTCGCCTATGGCTTGCAAGGGTAGCCCTTCGCTATGGCTTTCAAGGGTAGCCTTGCCCAGGGCAAGGGTCACCGAGGTGAGGCAACTGATTGTCAGTCTTTGGAGAGGGTGGCCTCTCTTGGGCGAAGCTAGGCAAGGCCATCCCTCGCTTGTGGCCGGCAAGGGTGGCCCTCCCCCGCCCTCTTCGGGCATTGTTGGAGGCCTGCCATCCTTAGGACCAGCCATCGACAAGAAATAAGAAAAAAAGAAGGTAAAAGATAAAAATGCCTTTGATTAATTATAGAATCAAATCCTTTATTGAAATTGTTATTGTCACTTCAAGTCCTTATTTGAAATAAAATTCATTTTAAACTTTTATTTGAAAAAATAAGAGCATCTCAAGTCCTCGTTTGAAATTAAATTTACTTTAATACGATGGCAGTTCATGATCTTATTTGAAATTTTTTCCCAAATACTTAACAACAAAATAAAAAACTATATGGGATGGGGGGTTATCTCCAAAATCGTTGCTGTTCACTTCACGCCTCCTTCCTCCTTCCACTGTACGAAACAGCTCACTCTCTCTCTCCCTCTCTCTCTCTCTCATCTCTCTCTCTGTCTCTTCTCTACAAAAAAAGATGAAGTCGTTGCCATGTCCGGACAGACATTAGCCACAGAGGCATCTCTCTCTTCCCCCCCTCTCTCTCTCTCTCTCTCTCTATTTCACTCACTCACCTGAGCTCCTCCCTTTCTCTCTCCTCTTCTTCATCACCTGCAAGCTCTCTCTCTAGGTTTCGTTAGGTGGGTCGTAGATCTGCTGCGAGGAGGAGACAAACCCATGTCGCAGTTCCTCCGGACGAGCGTCGCGTAGGCCTCGCCGACCTTCCTAAGCCGTGCGAATTCGAGTTTAAAAATGGCGTCTTTGAGGTCAGATCCGAGCTCCTCCCGCGTGCACCCGGCGCCCCTCCTGGTCGACCACTTCGACCGCCTCCCCGACTCCCTCCTCCTCCTCATCTTCAACAGGATCGCCGACGTCAAGGCCCTCGGCCGCTGCGGCGTCGTCTCCCGCCGCTTCCGCCACCTGGTCCCCCAGGTCGACGCCGTCCTCGTCCGCGTCGACTGCGTCATCTCCGACGACGAGTCCGCCTCCCCGGCCCTCTCCGACAAGGCCCGCAACCCGCTCGCGAGCTTCTTCCAGGCCGTCCTCTGCAACATCGTGAAGCCCCTCCAGGCGCTGGGCCTGTTCCCCGGCGCGAAGAGGGCCCAGTCGGGTCCTTCCTCCTCGTCTTCGCTCGCCGTCGGGAGCGAATGCGACGGCGAGATGGACCAGGGCGGCGTCACTCACCACTCCCCTACTCAGGTCTTGAAGAATTTCAATGAGATTCGGTTCCTTCGCATCGAATTGCCGAGCGGAGAGCTGGGGATCGATGGTGGGATTTTGTTGAAGTGGAGGGCGGATTTCGGGTCTACGCTCGACAATTGCGTGATTTTGGGCGCTTCTTCGGTCGTGCGGCCTGCGCCATTCAAGAATTTGGGGGGTTCTGAGAATGGAACAGATGCGGGTTGCGCGAACGACGATAATGGAAGTATCCCCGAGTCCTTCTACACAAATGGAGGCCTCAAATTGAGGGTTGTTTGGACTATAAGCTCCTTGATTGCTGCATCTGCAAGGCACTACTTATTGCAGCCCATAATTGCAGAGCATAAGACTCTTGATAGCTTGGTCTTGACGGATGCTGATGGGCAAGGAGTGTTGTGCATGAACAGAGAGCAGCTCGAGGAGCTGAGGGTGAAACCCTTGTCACCTTCTTCGGCCTCGAAGAGGACTTTGGTTCCTGCGCTCAATATGAGGCTCTGGTATGCGCCTCACCTGGAACTGCCCGATGGGGCTGTACTTAAAGGGGCAACTTTGGTTGCCATAAGACCTAGCGAGCAATCTGGGTTGAAGGACATGGCTGATGGGTCTTGGATTTCGACTGCATTCGAGGAGCCTTATGGAACTGCGGCTAGAATGCTGGTCAAAAGGAGGACCTACTGCTTGGAGATGAACTCATTTTGATATCTCCCTTGGAAGTTCAGGTACATCTCTGATGGTTTGTTTGCTTCATATTTTCTGTTTGGCACGAAGAGGCATTATTCCTTTACATAATGTTGCTGATTCATATGGTCTGCTCGTGCCTTGACTGGCTTGTACGTTAATTATTGAAATGATTGCTAGATTAGTTAGCAGATTAGTTATTGTATGGATTGCTAGTACATCTTCAATGGTTTGATTTCTTCATATTTTCAGTTTCGTGCAATTTGAGGTGGTGTTGTTTTACATATTGTTTCTAGATGGGTATAGTCTTGTCATGGCTTACCTAGTTTGTTCAGGTGCAAGGAATGTTGTGTCATATTTTTTATTTTGTTGATTGGTATTTTTTTGGGGCGTGGATTGAGTCTTGGCTCCTCCCAAAGGGCCATCACTTGCTGACTGATCCTCTGTATCTCTTGATTTTAGATTTGATGGTGAGTCTCTAACTACTTTCTTTGATGGGTCTTCTACTTATTAGATTTTGATATGAGCATTCAACTCAAGTAAACCTTTGGTAGTCTTCCGGTAGGTTTTGGTGTCTTTCAGATAGTCATTTCTGTATGAAATTCTAGTTTTGAAGCTCCACAAGGAATTTTGTCTCTTGTTCTAAGCATAAGCTTTATTTTCTAAGTTGGATCTTTCTAAATTCTTGGACATTAATGTGGTCACTGCCTCCGCGCCATAATTTTGAAGTCTTCCTTGATTACCTGTTTTTCTTTTCTGCATCTTTTGGTATCACATTTGCTCTTGTAATTACAGCTACGATAGGTATTGGAAATGATGCATTGGAGTAATAACTTAGTGTTATGTAAAATATTTTTGTCTGAGTTATGCGTTAATTGCTTTCAATGGATTTTCCCCTGATACTATCGTTTGAAACAATTATTGAGGTAGAAGATGTCTTGGTTGTAAAAACAGAAGATGCAGAAACTACGAAAGCAAGCTTTTTCTGCTTTTTAAGATCAAATGTGGACCGCTGTAGGTGCCACTTTCCTTTGGTATGAAGTTTTACTGATCATTTAATTAGTATTGCAAGAGTCATTAGGAAACAAAATTAAAAGCACTCTTTTGAGGATTGATTGCAATTGCTAAGAAAATGATATTTCGGTGTAGAAAGCCAATATAGTCTCTTGTTTGGTTAAAGATGCCAATATAGTCTCCTGTATGGATAAAGAGTTAGTTAATCTCTTTGGGAGTGAAACTAAAATTACTGTGGAGACATTTTTTAGTGATTAGTTGTAGAAGCGACTTTTATGTGTGAAAGTGGGGTGAGTGAAAGATGCAACAAACATTCCTATGCAAATATTATAGGTTCATCATATTGGCTGCTGCTGCTGCTCCTCCTCCTTCTTTGTGGCGGTTGTTTTGTGGCCTATACTTGTTTCCATTTCAACCTTTCTGTCCAAATGCTTTGCTGGAGTTACTGTACCTTTTTGAAAGAAGCTACTGCCTTAGGAAGCTCTACCAATTCTTTTTAGTGTTTTTGGGACCTATAGATTCTCTACCGCTAGAAGCTGGTATGTTGTTTTAATTTCTTTTCTGTTTTGGAGACGACGTGGGGATTATTCTAAGACATGCACTGTGATTTGATTGCATGACCTTCTACCCATCTTCATTGTTTCATCACCAACCTTTTAGGTGGGAATATCTGCACTGACACTATCACACTATCCTATAAATGAAATAGAAATTAATGCTGTTTCATGTGGGGACATACCTATTATGTTTTCAGGGTATGCTGATTGCTGAAAAGGAAAACAACTTTGCACCCTTCCAGTGGGTCAAGGATGAGACCACAATTTTGTTGGTGCTAGGAGCAGCCAAATGCAGCTTCAAGTAAGCCAAGTTGTGCTGTCTATGTGAAGTACTTTTATTGAAGGGGGGAAGGAGCTACACGGCAAGTCTCTTACTTCTGTGCTAAGCTCTGATATTTCAGATGCATCTGCTGGTCAACTTCGTAAGGCATACACTTACAAAGAGCACAACAACTATAGAAATGATGTTAGATTCCTGAGTTTGTAGTCTTCTCGACTTGTAATCTCATACCATGTGAATATTGTAGTGAAGAAGATATACTCTAGAAATTCACAAACCAGTGTATTCTCCGTGGGGCTTTGAAACCCTGATGCTTGTGCCAGCACGGTCCGCTGAGGTGAATTATAATAAAGGATTATGAAGTTGGAATTCTGAGCTTATGAAGAGTCATGATAAAAAATGACTAGTTCTTTGTTGTGAAGATATTGTAGCATATTGAATGGGAGTGTAGGCCCCAGTTATCTGGGACAGGGGTGTCTGATATCATGTTTGGCATCTTCATGCTTCTTTTAAAACCTGTAGGAAAGCCATGATGCTTATAAGGATCGAGCAGACATTGTAATCTGTACTGCTTACATCGGCTTTTCTTCTCCCTTTCTTTACCTTCTCTTACAATTCTCTTTCACGTGTGACTCTTTGATAACATTCTCTTTATACCTAATAAGGTGAAGTGGTTGCTTCTTTTCACAATCCTAATGATGCAATGGTGCGCTTTCAGATGATTCCCACGGTGTGTGCGCCTCTTCTGTTGTTTTCCATTGCCCAAATTATTTTAGTGTTGTTTGTGCTGAACAGACTCCTAGACCCGAGTGCAGTACTGCATGTTGTATCCAAGCATTGTTTGAAAATGGTTCCCTTGTCACTTGCAATCATTTTACTAGGATCTAAGCAGTGGAAAATGCCCAGAAAGTGATGGAAGTGCCTGCAAATAAATGATTTTACCGCTTTGGGCCAGAAAGTATTTGTTGGATTCATTCAGCGAGTTCTGAGAGAATGAGTTGTATAGTAGTACAGGTGGTCCAAGAGATGCCACCTTCGGATTCACCCACATGCGTTCTTCCTCTAGTATAGTAGTACAGGTGGTTTTTTTTTTTTTTTTTTTTTTTTGGTCAAAAGTAGTACAGGTGGTTGTTAAGCCAGAATTTTGGAGTTAGCCTCGCTCACTTGACGTTGGAAAAATGATGCTGTCTTGAGAAGTACCTGTGCACCTGCTCTTTAAGAGCACGCTAGACCTTAGAAAGTGCCCTGCTTTTTCACTGTCTGTTCTGTCAATCTAACCACTTTCGGAGCGGTTTCAGTAAGGGTTGGTTTTAAATGATAGGCGAATATCGAGTCTTCTAGTTCGGTGTCATTGTAGATCTCTGCTTTTTGTCTTATCTTTTTTCCTTTTTTCTTTGAGGAGTCTTATGCTCTATGGCCTTTCAATTATTGGAGTGATGAAGATCGCTGAGCTGTCTGTGCTCCTTCATTGTCAAATATACACGAGGTTTCTTAGCTTGCATTGCCACGAACGTCAATCCATGTGAACAAAGCTTGAGCGTTTCAGATCTTGAGCGAGCTACAGTAATCTTCGAATACGTCAGCTTCTATGCCATCTACACACTCTATAATGTCTTCTTATTGAGCATCTGCATCTGGTTCTATTATTCTAACCAAATGATGGATCCAGCAAAACCCCCCCTGCCTCATTGATGCTGTCACCAACTCTTTCTGTCCGGTTCTCTTCTCTTGGGAAAGCGAGGAGGACAGCATCATGGAAAGGGGGTGTTTATGTTAGAATCAAAAGTAGTTGGGAGGGGACCAAACTGTCGATTTGTCCTCCTTTTGGGTGCCAGGGAAGGCCAATCCCAAGAATAATTTCAGCTCGTGGGGCTTGAGGATATGGCCAGAATCAGGAAATGCGTGTCGATCTGCTTCGCAGAATCATCAATGCCAACGGGCATTCGATTTCTTTATTCGAGAGTGCCTTTATCTGGGGCATACCTGCAGTTCTTCAGCATTACAGAATGTCCGGATTACACGGATGCTATGATAATCGGAAGGCTCGTTTGTCCTGGAGTACCGATGCGTGATCCTTTGGTAGGACATGAAAATCTTTTAGAGCATGGGCTGCTTCTCGTCCATTGTGGTTGCTCTACGCCATTTGCTCATTTGATGACCCTTGTGTCCCATCGAGTTTAAGCTAAGTAAAGCCTGGACACACTAGTAACTTACCTGCTATCCTGCGGTGCAGGACATCTCTTGTGGTATCGCGTGCAAGATTAGCACTGCTTTTAGGAAGGAGCCGGTGGGGGTGAGGCCGGTCCAATCTCTGCCGCAGCCACCTTTGAATTTGCATTCGCATTTCCCTTGGCGATTACTTGCACGAGAAGCTGAACTTAGTGAAAATGCAACATCGCGACTGCTTTTTCATATGCTTTAGTTGGTATGACTATTGGCAAGAAAACGCAACTTGCCTCTTGGCCTAAGCAAGCCCTGGACCAAGAATATACGTGATGAAACCTTCTGCATTTTGGTATTGTTCAAGCGCATTGCATGCGACCGACCAAAAGAAAAAAAAAAAAAAGAAAGCGCATTGCACGCGGCATATCCCAAGATTCATCCTTGTAAGCTGATAAAAGAAAAATTCTTGTTAAGCGGCCAGTGATGGTATCGAATCGACACGCAAGTGCTGAAAGGACTGCAAAATTAAGCCGGACGATAACTCATATGCCAGTTTGATTCTGGCGACCGAGTTGAGCTGATTTTGTATTGAACTAGGGGATGATATCTATACACAAGCATATATCATTTGCACATTTCTACAGGTGGTTCAGAGTCCCTGCATCTTTCTTGGTCTTCTTTGACCGTATCATCGTTTATACCAAGCGTTGGGTCTACCATTTCAGTCACAACAGTCGCAACCAAAGATTGCATAAAACCGTGGGTTCACTTTCAGAAGTTGAGAGAGGAATCATGCGATCAGCAAGGATAAGCATGAGATTCTGTTTAATCTCATCTATATTAATGGGGTGATTGGGTGACTAGAGTGGGAGGGTTTGCTTTCGATTCAAAAGCAACCAAGTCCAAATGCCGCACAATTACTCCTCAGGCTCCTGCACTAAGCCCATCTGACAGATGGGTTAGGTCCAGTTGGATTGAAAATAGTCCAATCAAATTGATCTACTTAACCCGTTTTAACTTATTTCCATGCAATACAAATATAGTGAATCATAACCAACCCAATATCTTCATATTTAATTAAATCTGGGAAAAATCATATATACAAATTAAGAAGAGAGCTCGAAATGAGTGGGCGCGAAATCGAGTAGAGTGAGAGAGTGAAAAGAAAGTCATAAAAATGGGTTGGATTGTTTTGCATTTTACTATTCTAAATCAATTTACTGAATATAGCTAATCCATATAACAACTCGGCCCATTTTATATGGGTCAATAAATAGACCATAGCCCTATTTTGACAGGTCCACCTTTGACTCAATTGGAAGATCCAAAACCGAAAATAGTATTTGCTAGGGTACAGATCACATAAGTAGGAGTTCATCGTGGCAAAAGTAACCAGATGGCAACGGAAAAAATACTAGACCAGCAGTTGGTAATTCCCAGCGCCGAGCAAGTTGCAAAATACAAAACGCATTTATCATCGGCACATTATCAGATAATATACAAATGATTGCCGCAATTATAGAACTACCATAAAGCTAAATTACAGCACTATTTAACTAAGTTGTTGCTGATCATGCTAATGTCTGTTGCTTCTATTCCATGCACAACTTTCGTTTTACTAAAATGTGAGCCATTCCAATTACCAACAATGTATCAGGACCAAAGAGTGACTGCAATGAGAACTCATCTGCCCGTACCCAATATGTAAATGAGCTTCATCTGAGATTATACTACTATTACTGATGTTAACAGAAAGATGGTCCAGATACCATTATAAGAAATCATTTTTCTTTTCTGTCTGAAGATTAAAGGGAAGGTAAGGGAGAGAAGAAACAACATTAGCGCCGCGGCGCTGTGGAGCCTTATTTCAGAAAATGAGGTGGAACCTGCACTGGCTATATTTGTCCAGATAGAAACGGGAATAATATATACACGTTTGATTGAGATGTACTTCAAAGAGTCAATACATTATCCGGCCACAACGATCACATGCACTGGAAGTGGGGGATGACTTCTCCGGTTTCACCTTTGACATCTTAGGGAGGTCCAGTTCCAGAACATCATTAAGTGCTTTCGAACCTTGCTGGAGCTCACCCGCACTAAAAATTCCAAGAGAACATCAAAGACTGAGCATCAGCTGATGGAACCACTTCAGTATTTAAAGTAAGAGCATGCACATTTGAAACCCAAACAAAGCAATGAGAAAGAACACATGCAATATAAGTCCTCAATTCTTGATAAAGCTGAATCTGTAACAAGAGACGGATATGACGGATATCAGAAGCACACATTTCAGAAGGACATAGGATCTCCACCTATGCATCTCAATGAAGCCCCAAAAGATTGGGTGGTGGTAGGTACTAAGTTTCATCAAAAAAAGTTACAAGCTTCTGCTCAAGGTGATAGGTTAAGATGCTCTTCATAAATTTTTTGGCAGCATGTGCGTGGATATCATTTGCTGGCACTTTCATCCATGATATGTTAATAAAGAATTTGGTTCCTATTTTGTCCTCATTCTGCGAATATAGGAGGCATATCTATCCATCTACTGGTATGATCTTCTGTTTGTAAAAAGGAGAAATTCCACAAATAACAAGTAATGTTGCACCCAGAACTCTTTGAAGAGGACCATCATAACTGGAAATTTGGAGCATTGCCACTTCTACTTATCTCTGGCTAAGGCTTTATTGATAAGATACATCTTAAAAATACAACCATCATAACCAAAAGATCAGAGAGCTGCAATTTGTATTTATCTCTCTGGCTGCGGCAATATGAATAGATACATCATAAAAGCAATTCTCTTTGTGACTTCCTAATTTCCCATTCAAATGCGAGGCATTGATTTATCAATCACATTTAGTAACTGTAAGCATGTACATTACCTCATTGACAATGGAGGGGTCAATCTGATGATAGTATCATGCGTTGGCTTGGCAAGAACCCCCCTCTCCTTTAGCTTCAGACAGATGTCATATGCAGAGATGGGGAACATATTGGAGCTGTTCAGCTCCACAGCATTGAACAATCCTCTACCCCGTACTTCTTTTATAAACTCCGGAAATTTTTGCTGAACTTTAATTAATTGAGACCTCAACTCCTCTCCTAATTGGGCTGATCTGTAAAAGAGTAGCAGACATGAACTAGAAATATAACTAAGGTAAATACACTAGCATAGAACAGGAAAGCATGCAAAATACTCCCAGCAGGAGAACCAAATTTAAGTCATAAATCCTTCATGCAAAGGTGGTCTGTGCTTAAGACATCGCAAATTTCAAAAAGTTAATGAGCCAATGATATGCAGGCGGTCGAATTGTTTGGCCCTTTTTTTTGGTGTGACCATTCAGTACAGCCAATATGCCGAGATGACAAAAAGACACTGACAAATAGAACATGGCAGTACTTTGGCATTGAGAAATACTATGGTGTTGACTGGTTAGGTAGTCACTAGGGATGATCCAACACAAGAGCCAGTGAAAAAGCACACACCTCTCAGCAAGCCCCTCACTCCTGATTACATCTAGGGCAGCAACTGCTACTGCACTGGCCAGAGGATTACCTCCAAAGGTGCTGCACACAACAAGGAAATGGAGAAAGGGTTGTGAGAAATAATACCAGACAGCCTTGAACAACCACCCCCCCAAAAAAAAAAAAAAAAAAACAATCAAAGAATGAGAAAAGAACCCAAAAATAAGTACGTGACAAAATGACCCGAAGAATCACAAAGCAAAACACGTTGTTTAACAAGCAGCTTGCTAATCAGCAGCTAAACTCTATTACAGGGAAGAGCATAATGTCAGAGGTTCTGCTACATGACCATGGTCATAGGCTTCTTCATACAATATGCTTTTGACTGTTTATGTCGCAGGAGCCCATTGTACCTCTTTAATTCATTCAGTATATAAGTTCTAAATATACTGGTTGAATCTCCACCCTAGAGAACCTCAAACCTAATATTAAGGGAAGAAAAGCTAAAAAATCAACCAACTCCGACATGTTTGTTTGGTCAGCAGTCTTCAAAATTCTGCATGGTATGGATTAATAATGCTATAGCACCTCAAGAGTTGGACCAACAGAATCAATTTAAAACTGCATTTGAAATAAGCGAGGATTTTCATTTGAAGCTGGCAGCTAATCACTTTGTGGTTAATCACAAAATGAAACAGATCTTGAAAGTCATATGGGGTTTAATAGATGTCTGCAGCCAAAACTCCCTGCAATCGTTACTAAGTAAGATTGCAAATACAACTTTCAGGAGAATTCTACTCATAAAAGGGACAAAATATTATTCACAAAAGGCACAACTGTCAAACCTTCCATGCTCTCCAGGTCGAATGCAGAGCATTACATCTTTATCTGCAAGCACTGCACTTACAGGTATCACTCCACCACCCAGTGCTTTGCCCAAAATCTGTTTAAATACAGAAGGATCAGATAAAGATGCATGGAGGCAAACATGACGAAGCACAATCTTGTGGACTAAACCCCATCATTCACATTAAAATCAATACAGCTCTTGTATATTGTGCCATTACGGTTGTAGAAGAAACGTACAATGTCACTCCTCAAATGAATATCATGGTGTTGATTGAATTCTTGACAAAACTAGTAAATATTCTGCTTGAAGTGGTTTGATTTGATAACCACCAATGTGTACTTAGATTTTTAGAATATTGGACAGATTCTATTTATGTTAAAGATTAAAAAGTGTATTCCTCTAGCCTTGTACTCTCAGCTGTATATCTGAGGAATAGAATAATTTTCTCATTCTCTACCACGCATCAGCACTCTGCAGTAAACCAGTAGACAGGAGAATAATTATAAGGTTTCAGTTCATTCAACTTCAAAGGAGCTTTGTAGGAAATAGGCAGAGATGCACATTCTTCTCTAAGGGCATAGAAATTAACATAATTTTTCCTTGAACCAAATAATCCCAGAGGGCCTAACCAAATTTAATACAATTGAACAATTCTCGAGTAATAACTGCAATGAAAACACATCATCCATCCGTCAAAAGGCAAAAGATAAGGAGGAAGATCAACACCAAAAATAATAATAATGAACAGAAACACAGAAATATTATGTCTGTCGAAATGATAAAAATGGTCATTGATCTGAGTAATTCAATGCCTTACCACTACATCAGGGCGAACTTGTTCCCAGTCACATGCCAGCAGTTTTCCTGTCCTTGCTAAGCCAGTTTGTATCTCATCAGCAATCATTAGAATATTATACTTTGAGCAAAGATCTCTGACAGCCCTCAAATAACCATCTGGAGGAAGTATGACCTGCAAATAATGTGGCAAAAATAATATAAAAATTTGGGTGAGGAGAAGAAGGAACAAAGAGAGAACTCAATCCCAGAGCCCAAACTTTTTTAGGTCATATTAGATTATAGTTAACCAGATTTCCTTGTGAAACAGGAGTCAAGAGTCTGAAAACTGATTGGTTTAAGAACACAAACACAGTTCTTACAATCAAGAATGCAAATCAAAGAAAGTTGTACATTTGGGATATTTGAATCGCAAATGCTCTTAGAGATGTTGTTCAGGCTCAACAAATACAAAAGGTTGCATAGCACTGAAACAAATATATGCGCACAACATAAATTTCCATCCATATGGATACCACTAGCTACAGAGGAAGATAGTTGGCACCAGACAAGGCAAAGATAAGCCCTCAACATTTCAACAGTCCCATCCCCCCATCCCCTGAAAAAGATAACATTCTTTTAATTGGTCAAGATCATTAGTCATACATACCCCAGCTTCTCCTTGAATAGGTTCAAAAAGGAATCCAGCTATTCGATCTCCACTTTCTGACCTCGTAGACAGTAGAATGATGAGTCTTAGATCAACAATGTCACAACAAAGTTGTTTCAATAGATCAAAGGTATCAATGAAAATATTCAGTCTGAAGCTCATATATTTGAATTCATAGGTCAGTCAGAAGAAATATGTTATGAAGCATGATCAACATACTATGAAACCATAGACTAAGTAAACAAAAGAGACTCTGTATTGGTTTAGACCTTTAAAAATTCTCTCCAGCGCTGCCTGATCTCCAAAGTCAACTTTGAGATGGCCAGGCAACAATGGCCCAAAACCACGAGTAGCCTCATTGTCACAGCTCATAGAAATAACAGCCAATGTACGACCATGAAAGCAGCCACAACACGAGACTATGATAGCCTGCACATGAATCCATTAGTCCAAGAATGATAGTTGGACAAAAATCTCAATTAGTCTTATGGAAGTTGTTCAAATGAAGAAGCATGCTACATAAATAAACAACCAACACCACTAAGGAGACAGCTGATCACATGGTTTGGTGTCATCCACATTAGGTACTAAAGCAAAGAAACAACAGAAAATAAAACGACCCTCTGGCAGGTTCTTATATTTGTGGCAAACACATAGGATTTATGATCTCCTGGCATAGGGCCTTGGATAAGAAAGTGCAAGCAAAAGCTAACTTGAGACAGAAGTGCAACACTCAAGATCAATTAATGCATCCTTGCATATGTACAAGTTGTTAATAGTTCTTCAGAGTATGTATAGAACTGATAGATAAGTGTCATAGGAAGAGACAAGACAAGGACGTCCAAAATGGCAATAAGAAGAATGGATGCAAACTAATTACATTAGTAGCCTTTTAGAGTTCTATGTTCCCAATACCATGTTTAGGTTGACCTGTTTTGTTTCTTGCTTATTCACTAATTTGAGAAACTTATGGATTCTCTGTACTAAATGGATTTTAGCTAGGATCAAAGAGGAGCAGATGAGGGGTGAAGATCGCAAGTAGCACCTAGCAGAGACATCTGCTGATCCAATAGGATCAGGCCATTGGCAAATCAGAGGATCTAAGAGATGGGAGATGAAAGGGTCTTCTCCAAATGGCAATTGAAAGATGTTGAAAGGGAACCCACAGGTCCAGAAAAAATATAAAGTTCAGGACATTATACAGCTTAGTTAGTAGAAGATTCATCTGCATATGAACAAGTAGCCTCACTGAGGAAATCAGTTGGGTTAGAAAGAACCAAAGTGTACTGGTACAAGCCAAATCAGGCATAAGAAAGAAAGTTGCTAAAATGCTAGAAATTCAGGCAGAAATCTGAATATGAATGCTTTTCTTGTTCCCACAAATGATCCTTCAAGTTCAAAGAGCTATAAATCATGCATACAAGACCTCCTTCTTTTTGCATTACCTGTTGTAATTGTACCCCTAAATGCCTAAAACTGATAAAATTAATCTTCTTTTTCTCTTGTAGCATAGAAAATTTCTGAAAATGCCTCAAGATACCGATCACGAACCTGACTAATGCAGCTCTAATAATTCCCTCAGCATATTGCATGAATGAGGCACATCCAATCACTCTTGACTTACCAAATGAATCGTGATCGTTTGTACTCAACAATCTAACGGAAGCATACCTATTCACTCAATCTAGTTTATACTCCTTCTATGACATGATCTACTATTCCAACTTTTTTCCTCGAGAAACTAGAAATAATAAGATGTCACGATTTTGCCTTAAGTGAGAGAGCAAAGGCATTCCTGAGGCTTATTGCCTTATATAGTTTGATAGCTAGCAAGTCCTTGTATGTTAAAAATGGAAAGCAGAACCCATGTGCACAAAGATAAATTATATATCATTGAAAATTAACTGCAATCTCCATGCATGGAGATGGTTTAGTATTTGGTATGTTGTGACTAGTCAATTCTCAGATGAGGGATAAAAAAAAAAAAGGATCTGTCTGGCGCTCAACAAGCATCTACCAAACAAAGGAGGCTTCTCCCACTGTAGATAAATGCAACAATCAATCTGAATATCATAACAATAGCATAAACATGTATGAATTACCTCATCTTTTGGTATCCTTTTCTTTTCATAACCCCATTTTCTCGCTAATTTCAAAGCTGTTTCCACACCTTCGGCGCCTGTATTCATTGGTAGCACCATATCATAGCCAAAAATACTGGTCAAGTGCTCAGCAAAAATTGGAAACCTATCATTGTAGAATGCTCTGGAGCTAAGGGTAAGCTTTTCTGCTTGTTCTTTTAAAGCTGTCATGATCTTTGGATGACAATGTCCCTAGAGAAGGAGGTCACAAAACTGAACACATAAGTCAAGTCATTTCAGTGTATATGAAAGTTAATAGAGCATTAGCCACAGATTGGTAATGTCCATCCACTAATAACCAGCTTCTTAGCCATTTATCTCTTTTTGAGAATTCATCCAATCAAGCATAACCGGATAAGGCGAATACTATTGATTCATTCATAAGGCATAGAGATTCGCATGCAAGTTATTACCTGATTTACTGCAGAGTAAGCAGACAGAAAATCCAGATACTTGTTACCCTCTGGATCCCATACAGATGACCCCCTAGCTTGAGAAAACACCATAGGAACTGGGTGATAACTGCATTTGAGCCAGCAAAATGATTAGATAAGAAATTAGAACAAAGCATGACTTGTTTCGATAAGAGAAACCCGTTCATTTATGAACTCAAAAAAGGACTCCGCTAGCATCATTCATCAAAATGCTAAATGGTATTATCTGACTGATAATTCACTTGACACTTTAAGGTTGTAGCAATAAACGGGTACATGCACTTCTGAACTTTGAGCAAAATCCAACAGAATTTAACCCTGAAATGCCAGAACCAGACTGTCACTGTTGACTCCTTTAATTGTTAATGAGTTACATCAGTAAAGTAATTTCACATTCAAGAAATTCTAGCACAGTTCTACAAGAATTCATCACTACCATGCCACAATAGTAATCCCAATCGTTTCATAAATTGGATGAAGAAGTCCCTGTGCAAAGCATGTGTCTTGATTCTAGAACCAGAAAGCTACCCAACAATTGATGATTTTAGCACAACTATTATCTTTGGGACCACGTGCAAAAGATAAAGGATAAGTAAAAGTCTACGGCAAGCTTCCCATTCAAGTAAAAGTCTATGCAAGACTAGTTTTCCACAAATTACAAAAGGCACTAAAAATGGATTCAGTCTTCACAGACACATTGCCAGACTCTAGCAGCAAGAACGAGTCTGAGGGAAAAAAAGACGAAAAAACCCACACCCACTTCAAATGGCAGGATCATCTATATAGATCAAAGAATCAATACCTTTTCTTTAAATAAGTGATTAAATTATCAACCCTATGTCAGGCTTATGATTGCATATTGGGCAAAAAGTAGGCCTGCCCTTTTTTTCCCAAAACCGGCTTTTGGAAGAGAAGATGTTAGGCATAATTTACGAAAACTAAGGAGCAGAGGATGCTTTCATGATCTGCAAAGAAAAATAGGCTTTCAATTCCAGCACCGGGTCTCAGAGGTGGCATCTCTCCAAGGTCCCATCTTTAAACACGAACGTTCTTATGGCGAGGAAGAATAATTCATACTCATTTGACAATTCCAGCCAAACGTAGAAAGAAAAAAGGGAACTTGATTCGGTTTCTCGTAAAATAAGAAATAGAACAAAAATATATGCCAACGATATCCGATTCTCCGCGAGGAAACCGACCCCGAACTCTAAAAAATGCCGTAGGAGCGGAGAGGACCGGAGCAATGCAGGAAGCCGGCAGAACGAACGACTCCTTCGACAAGAACCCATTACTCCCCGAACCATCCGAGCAACGGAGGCGCCAAAAAAAGGAAAAAAAAAAGTTGGCAGCCACAACCCAATTCGAGAAAGCAAAACCAGAGACGAAATTCGAGAGAGAGAGAGAGAGAGAGAGAGAGAGAGAGAGAGAGAGGGAGGGAAGGGCAGAGAGGACCGACTTGTGAGCGCTGTACTCGTGCTCCAGGTCGATGAGGTGTTGCGAGGAGGACGGGTTGGTGCCTTCGGGGAGCGCTCCGAAGCCCCGCCTCCCCGCGAAGGACCCCCGGCTCAACAGGCGCTGCAACGGCCGCCGCGTCGCCGCCATCCGATCGGGTTCCGAAGCTTCTGCGGCTCTGGTGGTTCCGAGGGGAGGACGAGGTGATGGTGATGAATGAATTCGGAATGGCGTGCGCGCTTCCCCGCGTCTCTTTCCGAGCTCGGTTTTGAAGATGAAGATGATGATGACGATGACAATGATGATGCGTCTCTGTCTATCTCTCTTGGAATTGTCGTCGGAGGATGTTGATAATCCGAGTCATGGAAACACTTCCCAAAGCAATATCCGGTCTGGCCCACACCGCTGGCGCTGGGACACGCCCATTTACCGTTTTGGACACGAGGTTTTGGATAATGGCATTTCTAAATGCACACCCTCAAACTCATTCCAGACCCGATGCCCGGTACCGGAGTCCAGGCAGGCTAGGCCAGAGACCTTAGTGCCCATGCCAAGTTCTCCAGCATCATGATGCAAGTCCACAGAGGCTGAGTGCAAGATCTCAGTGCTTGGAACTTGCTCATCGAGGCTAGGCATGAGGTCCACAAAGGTCAAGCTCGAGATCCTAATTCCTATGCCCAAAGTCCATTAAGGTTGGTCTTTATGCGTCGATGCTTGCACTCAACTTATGTGGACTGGGACCTTTATGTCCGAGCCCAAGTCCCTTGGGTTAAGGCTTGAGTATGTTAAGGTCGAGCTCAAGTCCACAAAAATCATGCTCAAAACTCTGGCGCCCATGCTCAATCCTCGAGCAGCCATGCACAAGTGAGTAATGCTCGAATAATACATAATTATTTAAGAAAATAGAAATAGGTTTCATTTCTAAACGACAGTAAAATAATTTTCAATTTATTTTTAGATTTAAGCTAAATACTGAAAAATATTATTATTTTATTAAAAATGATTTATTGGAATATATTTTTCAAACATGTCAAATTTTTCGTGAAACAAATGGAGACAAGTTTTTTCCTTCAAACTTGATTAATGTCTAAATAAAGAGGCAAACTGTCTCATCCATAAGATAAGCTTCGACTCTTGGAGTAGCAGGCATGGTGTCAAAGTTATTTTGAACCCAAAATTTGTATGTCCAAATCAAAAGCTTAATCATTCAGTTTTTTCTTTTTAGTCGGTCTTACTCTATTCCTTCTCGAGGGGGGTTGGGGTGGGGACGATTAAGTTTCAGGAATGGGTTTCGACTTCCACGTCCTGCAAGGAGGCATGTCAAAGGTCTTGTCAAGCATAACTTTACATGGGAACTCTTGTCGCTCAGCACACTTATTACACGCTGTTTAAGATGAATTACTACAATGAAAACCATAATATTTTCTCTTTTTAATTATTTAAGAAATTGTCTCTATGGCACTTCAATACTTAACTCTTATTTAATCTCTGGCAAGACATTTTTTTCCTTAATATTGCATTCAAATTCATGAGAACTAATGTTACAGCACAATATATGAATGGCGGTAAAAATCTAAACCAACATGCTCCATCTGTTGTTATAGATGAAATGGTTGTCTTTTTCATTAAAGATGTGTTTATTTCTAGAAAAATCTTGTAATGAAGTAAAATGTTTTTCAAGAAATCATTTTTCAAGAAAGTATTTTCTTATTTTTATTATTTGGTAGAAAATGAATGATTTGGATATTTTTTAGGGAAAAAACCACCAAAAACTCCAAACTTTACCTAAAGTGACAAATTTACCCCAAACTTTTTTTTTTGTAACATGAAAAACCTCGAAACTTGCCAACTGTGACATATTTATCCCAAACTTTTTTCGTGATATAAAAAACCTTGAACTTCTATTCGTGTGACACATTTATCTTAAATTATAGAATATTTTGGTCTTTTTATTTATTTTTTCTTTTTCTTCTCTCTTCCCTCCATCGGCCATGGTGGAGTCGGCAGAGGGAAGCCGGTGTCTGGCCAGGGCGGCTCTCGTTGGCGTTGGACGAGGGTGGACCTCGATTGGGTGGGAAGAAAGAAGAAGAAGAAGAAAGGAAAAAGGAAAAAAAGAAAAACAAATAAAATAAGACGAAAATGCCATTGAATGGGTAAATGCATCTTCGTAAAGTTTAAGGTTTTTTATGTTACAAAAAAAATTTGAGATAAATTTATCACTTTGAGCAAAATTTGAGATTTTTAGTGGTATTTTTCCTATTTTTTAAGAAGGTGTTTTTCAAAATTCATTCATCTTTCTCCTAACAAAAACCTTAGTAAGTATTTTCTTTCTTTAGTCATACATAAAGCCTTTCTAAAATTCTAATTCTCGAAATTGTCCACGAAAACGTCGTTTTCATGGAGGCGGCGGGACGACGAAGTGGAGGAGTAAAAGACGGCGTGATTCGCTTGTCTAGCGTCATATACGAAAAGCCGGTCCAGTTCGCGTCCGCTGACAGATTTGCAACGTTCTGGACATGTTCCACTTCCTAGTCGGGAGTACACATGATCCGGTCGAAAAGACGACGGCTGATGTGATCGACTCGAGGATGGATTGGGTGCGCCCAAAACAACGTGGGACTCGCCATCAAATCGGGTCAAGTCGGGTGGGCAGTGGGCACCATGTGCAGTCCATCTCGTTGGACAGTGCAAGTCGCGCACGCTCGGTGCGGTTAAGGAATGATCAAACTCACGAGATCAATAGTTGACGAAAAATGGAATATTAAGAGTGAAGCTTCTGATTACGAGTAGATTTTATTCTTCTGGGTAAAGACAATATTTGATATTGAGCTAAAGAACTTCCGTACCTCCGGAAGAACGTGAACCCTAACCAAAGTTTAATCTCTTCCTACTTGCTCTAACACTAGACCTGATCAATGGGATGGTGAGCAAGTGGGCAATCACAAGGCTAATTTAGGCCCTCTCGGGTCCAGTAGGCTTGGAGGGCAAAGTGGGTGAGGCTAGGCAAACTTGGGCAAGCGGATGCTACATTTTGATTTTATTGCTTTTTTTTTTTTTTTTTTTCCTTTTTGGGATAATTAAGTTGAGTTAGTCATTCGTTTAGCGTAATCAAGTTCTTCCCAAGTGCGCTTGTACATTCGTTCTTTCTTTAAATAGCATGTTTAGCTTCCCATCCTTACCTATTTTGTGCAATTAAGTTTTCTAATTTCTCCTTTTTTTTGAGAAGGCCAGATCGTGAAAAAGAAAAACGAAAAGCAAAAAGAGGTATCTTATTTTTTTTTATTCTTTGTCTTTCATTTGAAATTTCTCTTTGAAAAGCTCGTTTGAAATTTCATTATGCATGGTGAATTGTTTATGCAAGTTTTTGAAATTAAAATCGCATATCACACGATGTGGCAAAATACTGATATAGAGATATAGAGAAGATCCTTCTAGCAAACCTTACTTTTGTGGAGAAAATTATTCAAAAAAGATACTATTTATTAAGGTAATGTAGCAACTGTCCTCCTTTGAGTTGAGGCCACCTCATGTCATCTTTTCGCCGAAGATTAGCAACTTTAGTGTGTTAAGAATGTGGTAAATGGAATGACTTATTTGTGCCATTATATACATCTAAAGGAAGTTAGAATGCGAGTATCAAACTATACATGGAGAAACATTAACCAATTGAGACCAATTATAAAATCAAGCAATCAAGTTGTTTCATCAAAAAAAGTGAAATATCTTTTTAAAAGGGATGGATCGAATTGAATCAAGAAAGGTCATGGAAAGGGAAGGGATCTTGCCGATTTTGGATAGAAAAATTAGTGACTTTGAAGCAAAGGCAATTAAAGAAGAAGAAGAAGAAGAAGAAGAAGGTACTGGAATCGAAAGGTTGCAAGAAATTCAAATGAATGCTGGTAAATTAAAAGGTTGCTAGAAATGTGAAATTATGAGGAAATTAATGATAAAATGCATAAACACAGGTGCTATTATTGATTGCGCGGGAGATTTTATTTGGTCATTGATTGTGGGCGAGATAGTTACAGGGATTACAGTATGAGCTTTATATCCGACTAGGTGCAATTACTATGTACATCGGTAAAGCAACTTAGTTAAGAAAGAAGGGTGAGCGTTGTAAAACAATCTCTCACTGTGAAACTAATAATTAAAAAGACAACACGACAGGCTGCCCCAATTTCTCAATTTTGTCATCTTCTGCTTTTTGCCTACGCAGCTCCAAGATTCCTTTTGAATGATGATCATCATTATCAGAGCCGCATTATATTAAACAAACAGCCACTAATCTTGCCGTGAATTCAATATGAAACCAAAAAACCCAGCAAAATTTTGAGACCTCTGTCTTGTTTTTCCAACCCAAAAGAAATCCTAAAGCTTTGAGGCACCAATCACCGATGAAGACAAAACACCAGTGCATCGAGACATGAATTACATTACACATATGACATGGAGAAACCAATGTCACAACATGCCCAGATACAAAAAAGAAATACGCCCTCAAATCGTATTTGAGGTTTGCGACAACGCTTATTCAATCCGTACACCTAGCCATAGTCTATGAGTCATTATGAGAGCATGATTATGCACCATCGCAAAATAGAAAAATGATGTTTCAACTATTTTGTTGCTTGCATAAAACTTCAATGTGAACCATAGAACTATTGAGAACAAGGCTTCAACTTCACTACTTTAGTTATAGAGGAATTGCGTGGGTAAACAAACATGGAAGTAGCAACTTTTTTTTTTGTCGGTTCTATTCTACTCCTATCTTAACTCTCACACTTTTATCTTGTCTCGCTCCTGCAAAACGTGAGAGTAGAAACCCATTACTAAAATTAATTCGTCCCCACCCTAACCCTTCCTAGAACGTGGGAATTCGAACCCTCTATCTCCCTCTTCTAAATTGGAAGGATGGCCATTGGGGTAAATAAATGAGAAGGAAAAGGAGAGTGTAGGTTTTCTTTTAAAAAGAAATATGGAGAAATCCTATGTGATTCTATCTCATTCCCTCGGATTATTTAATCTGAGCTATATCTCATTTATATCCGACTTTATCCGATTTTAGATAGCTACTAAACACATGATAGGATAAAACATATCATATCCTGACTTTTATCCGGTCGACCATGTGTAGAAGAATTTTAAATCCATGAGTAACTTCCTAACCTTATATGCAATTATTGATAAAAGGTTACATTTCTCAATACGGTCTCATGTTATCTAGCAAATACTATCTTGAAGAAGTCGCAAATCTCAAGAATATGAAAATAATCACTCAATAGTTTTTTGCTCTTGTCAATCTGCTATTTCTATCTTCGACCTGTGTGTTGGCAGACCTTTTGCTCTATCCATGAATAGCATTGCCTTAATATTTAACCAATGTCTTAGATAGGCCACGGTCAATGATTTTGTGATCAATTTTTCTCAAATTCTGGTCTTTTGTCAAGAATTGCACATTATGTATTGAGGATTTCTTCATTATAGACAACCTCATACTTTGCCGATTGTCTTGTTCGCCAATGACTTCTGTTTTGATCAAATTATGTTCTTGTCAACCCAGCTTACTACTCATCCATAATAACCCGGCAGTCGGTCATTCTTTCATTTTTTGCGTCAACACAAATAATATAATAAATTATCATTGAACACCAGACACAACTCATCCATTTAAATGTCCATTCAATAAATCAATTTCGTATTTGTTTTTACCCTTAAAGGAAAGCGAAAAGTTTGAAAAAAGGATAAAGCCATTGAAAATGAAAATTATTTCCCAAAACCTCGTGCACAACAAAATGATCCAATCAATCCGCTACAAATTCACTTCGAATTTGGGGGGAAAAAAAGGAAAGAAGAAGAAAAATCAACTGTGGCACTGATTGTTCTAGTTTATATGATGAATTTGAAGACAAGTAAAATACGAGAGAGAGAGAGAGAGAGAGAGAGGTCACGGGATTGATCTACTGGATTGGAGGTAATGTCTTGCGAGTTTGTCATGGTAAGAAGGAAATTGATTCCTCTGGTAAATCTTTTCTGCAGATATAGTCGAAGCAGAAAAAAAGGTCAGTTCAGAACACAGATGGCTCTGCGGATGAAGAGTATCCTGCCGGGTGCTATTCTGTTATGCGGATGTTGCAACAACAGGAAACAAAGAAGACAGGGAACTATTCTGTTTTACAAGTATCGCAACAACAGAAAATAGAGAAGCAATAGAGGTTGATTTTAGTGCGGAAGCTATGCCAGAATCAAGACATGCTCGATACCATGTCAAGAATCGATGTAAAAAGAGGACGTATGTCAAGAATCGAAAAAGAAGACGTGGGAGAAAATTTTTGTATATGTTTTCTGTGTATCGAATGATGTACAAACTATTCCTTATATGATACAATTTGTCTAATAAAAAAGAAAGATTATATTCTATTGATCTATGTGTATCAGATCTAATCCTAAATCTCTCAAAATAAATTATCTGCATCTCTTTGAGATACACTCCAGATCAGTATTGTATCTTCCAATAGATAATGGCATTTCTAAATGCGCACCCTCAAACTCATTTCGGACCCGAGACCTCGATGCCTGAGCTAGAGACTTTAGTGCTCATGCCAAAATCTCCAGCATCGTGATGCAAGTCCACAGAGGTTGAGTGTAAGATCTTAGTGCTCGGACCTTGCTCATCAAGGCTAGGCACAAGGTCCACAAAGGTCAAGCCAATTTCTATGCCCAAGGTCCATTAAGGTTGGTCTTTTTTATGCATTGATGCTCGCGCTCAACTTATGTGGACTGGGACCTCAATGTTCAAGTCCAAGTTCCTTGGGTCAAAGGCTTGAGTATATTAAGGTCGGGCCCAAGTTGACAAAAATCATGCTCAAGACTCTGGCACTCATGCTCAATCCTCGGGCAGTCATGTGCACAGTGAGTATTACTCAAATAATACATAATTATTTAAGAAAACAAAAGTAGGTTTTCATTTCTAAATGACAGAAAAAATTTCAATTTATTTTTAGATTTCAACTAAATATCGAAAAATATTATTATTTTATTAAAAATGACTTATTGAAAAATATTTTTCAAAATGTCAATTTTTTTGTGAAACAAATGGAGACAATTGTCTCCTTTAAACTCGATTAATGTCTAAATAAAGAGGCAAATTGTCTCCTCCATCGGATAAGCTTCGACTCTTGGAGTAGCGGTATGGTGTCAAAGTTATTTTGAACCCAAAATTTGTATGTCCAAATCAAAAGCTTAATCATTCGGTTAACTTTTAATGAATTTTATATCTTTAATAGGTATAATAACAATATTATTAGGAGCTACTTTAGCTCTTGCTCAAAAAGATTTTAATAATTTCCGGACACTTCTCAAGCATAATTTTACATGGGAACTCTTGTGGCTCAGCACACTTATTACACGCTGTTTAAGATGAATTACTACAATGAAAACCATAATATTTTCTGTTTTTAATTGTTTAAGAAATTGTCTCTATGGCACTTCATTACTAAAATCTTATTTTATCTCTAGCAAGAAATTTTTTTCCTTAATATTGCATTCAAATTCATGAGAATTAATGATACAACACAATATATGAATGGCAGTAAAAATCTAAACCAACATGCTCCATCTGTTGTTATAGATGAAATGGTTGTCTTTTTCATTAAAGATGTGTTTATTTCTAGAAAAATCTTGTAATGAAGTAAAATGTTTTTCAAGAAATCATTTTTCAGGAAAATATTTTCTTATTTTTATTGTTTGGTAGAAAATGAATGATTTGGATATTTTTAGGGAAAAAACTACCAAAAACCCCAAACTTTATCTAAAGTGACAAATTTACCCCAAACTTCTTTTTTGTAACATGAAAAATCCTCGAAACTTGCCAACCGTGACACATTTATTCAAAAAATTTTTCGTAATATAAAACCCCTTGAACTTCTATTCGTGTGACACATTTATCTTAAATTATAGGATGTTTTGGTCTTTTTATTTATTTTTCTTCTTCTTCTCTCTTCCCTCCACCGGTCATGGTGGAGTCGGCGGAGAGGGAAGCCGGCGTCCGGCCGGGCGGCTCTCGTCGGCGTCGGGCAAGGGTGGGCCTCAATTGGGTGGGAAGAAAAAGAAGAAAAAAAAAAGGAAAAAAGAAAAACAAATAAAATAAGACGAAAATGCCATTGAATGGGTAAATGCATCTTCGTAAAGTTTGGGGTTTTTTATGTTACAAAAAAATTTGAGATAAATTTATCACTTTGAGCAAAATTTGAGATTTTTAGTGGTATTTTTCCTATTTTTTAAGAAGATGTTTTTCAAAATTCATTCATCTTTCTCCTAACAAAAACCTTAGTAAGTATTTTCTTTCTTTAGTCATACATAAAACCTTTCTAAAATTCTAAGTCTCGAAATTGTCCACGAAAACGTCGTTTTCATGGAGGCAGCGGGACGATGAAGTGGAGTAAAAGACGGCGTGATTCACTTGTCTAGCGTCATGTATACGAAAAGCCGGTCCAGTTTGCGTCCGCTAACAGATCTGCTCCTTTGCTCGTTTCGATTTGCAACGTTCTGGACATGTTCCACTTCCTAGTCGGGAGTACACATGATCCGGTCGAAAAGACGACGGCTGATGTGATCGACTCGAGGACGGATTGGGTGCGCCCAAAACAACGTGGGACCCGCCATCAAATCGGGTCAAGTTGGGTGGGCACCATGTGCAGTCCATCTCGTTGGACAGTGCAAGTCGGGCACGCTCGGTTTGGTTAAGGAATGATCAAGCTGACGAGATCAATGGTCGACGAAAAATGGAATATTAAAAGTGAAGCTTCTGATTACGAGAAGATTTTATTCTTCTGGGTAAAGACGATATTTGATATTGAGCTAAAGAACTTCCGTACCTCCGGAAGAACGTGAACCCTAACCAAAGTTTAATCTCTTCCTACTCGCTCCAACACTAGACCACGGGATGGTGAGCAAGTGGGCAATCACAAGGCCAATTTAGGCCGTCTCGGGTCCAATAGGCTTGGAGGGCAAAATGGGTGCGGCTAGGCAAACTTGGGCAAGCGGATGCTACATTTTGATTTTATTGCTTTTTTTTTTTCCTTTTCGGGATAATTAAGTCGAGTTAGTCATTCGATTAGCGTAATCAAGTTATTCATTCTTCCTTTCTATAGCATGTTTAGCTTCCCATCCTTACCTATCTTGTGCAATTAAGTTTTCTATTCCTTTTTTTTTCCTACAAGGCCAGATCGTGAAAAAGAAAAACGAAAAGCTAAACGAGGTATCCCATATTTTTTGTATCACTATCCTTTGTCTTTCATTTGAAATTTCTCTTCGAAAAGCTCATTTGAAATTTCGTTATGCATGGTGGATTGCTTATGCAAGTTTTTGAAATTAAAATCGCATATCACACGATGTGGCAAAATACTGATATAGAGATATAGAGAAGATCCTTCTAGCAAACCTTACTTTTGTGGAGAAAATTATTCAAAAAAGATACTATTTATTAAGGTAATGTAACAACTGTCCTACTTTGAGTTGAGGCCACCTCATGTCATCTTTTCGCCGAAGATTAGCAACTTTAGTGTGTTAAGAATGTGGTAAATGGAATGACTTATTTGTGCCATTATATACATCTAAAGGAAGTTAGAATGCGAGTATCAAACTATACATGGAGAAACATTAACCAGATTGAGACCAATTATAAAATCAAGCAATCAAGTTGTTTCACCAAAAAAGTGAAATATCTTTTTAAAAAGGATGGATCGAATTGAATCAAGAAAGGTCATGGAAAGGGAAGGGATATTGCTGATTTTGGATAGAAAAATTAGTGACTTTGAAGCAAAGGCAATTAAAGAAGAAGAAGAAGAAGAAGAAGAAGAAGAAGAAGGTACTGCAATCGAAAGGTTGCAAGAAATTTAAATGAATGCAAGTAATTAAAAGGTTGATAGAAATGTGAAATTATGAGGAAATTAATGATAAAATGCATAAACACAGGTGCTATTATTGATTGCGCAGGAGATTTTATTTGGTCATTGATTGTGGGCGAGATAGTTACAGGGATTACAGTATGAGCTTTATATCCGACTAAGAGCAATTACTATGTACATCGGTAAAGCAACTTAGTTAAGAAAGAAGAGTGAGCGTTGTAAAACAATCTCTCACTGTGAAACTAATAATTAAAAAGACAACACGACAGGCAGCCCCCATTTCTCAATCTTGTCATCTTCTGCTTTTTTGCTACGCAGCTCAAAGATTCCTTTTGAATGATGATCATCATAATCAGAGCCGCATTATATTAAACAAATAGCCACTAATCTTGTCGTGAATTCAATATGAAACCCAAAAACCCAGCAAAATTTTGAAACCTCTGTCTTGTCTTTCCAACCCAAAAGAAATCCTAAAGCTTTGAGTCACCAATCACCGATGAAGACAAAACAGTAGTGTATCGAGACATGAATTACATTACACATATCACATGGAGAAACCAATGTGACAACATGCCCAGATACTAAAAAGAAATACGCCCCCAAATCGTATTTGAGGCTTGCAACAACGCTTATTCAATCCGTACACCTAGCCATAGTGTGTGAGTCATTATGAGAGCATGATTATGTACCTTCGCAAAATAGAAAAATGATGTTTCAGCTATTTTGTTGCTTTCATAAAACTTCAATGTGAACCATAGAATTACTGAGAAGGCTTCAACTTCACTACTTTAGTTATAGAGGAATTGCGTGGGTAAACAAACAAGAAGCATTAACATTTTTTTTTTTTTTTTTTTTTTTTTTTGGTTGGTCCTACTCTACTCCTATTCTAACTCTTACTCTCAGATTTTTATCTTGTCTCCTTGCAAAAAGTGGGAGTTGAAACCCACTTCTAAAACTAATTCGTCCCCATCCCAACCCTCCTAAGAAGGTGGGGATTCGAACTCCCTACTTCCCCCTTCCAAGTTGAAAGGGTGGCCACTAGGGTAAACCCCAGTGATTAAGAAGCAGCGAATTTAGTTACAAAGGAATCGCGTGGGTAAATAAATGAGAAGTAAAAGGAGAGTGTAGGTTTTCTAAGAAAACAAGAGTGTAGGTTTTCTTTAAAAAAAAAAGAAAAAAAAAAGGAGAGAAATCCTATTTGATTCTATCTTTCCCTCGGATTATTTAATTTGAGCTATATCTCATTTATATCAGACCTTATCCAGTTTTAGATAGCTACTAAACACATGATAGGATAAAACATATCATATCCTGACTTTTATCCGATCGATCATATGTAGAAGAATTTTAAATCCATAATTAACTTCCTGACCTTATATGCAATTATTGATAAAAGGTTACATTTCTCGATACGGTCTCATGTTATCTAGCAAATACTATCTTGAAAAAGTCGCAGATCTCAAGAATATGAACATAATCACTCAATAGTTTTGTGCTATTGTCAATCTGCTATTTCTATCTTCGACCTGTGTGTTGGCAGACCTTTTACTCTATCCATGAATAGCATTGCCTTAATATTTAACCAACATCTCAAATAGCCCACTATCAATGATTTTGTTGATCAATTTTTCTCAAATTCTGGTCTCTTGTCGATAATTGCACACTATGTATTGTGGATTTCTTCACTATCGATAAGCTCATACTTTGCCGATTGTCTTGATCGTTGATGACTTCTGTTCTGATCAAATTCTGTTCTTATCGATCCCGCTTACTACTTATCCGTAATAACTTGAGAGTTGGTCATTCTTTTATTTTTTACGTCAACACAAATAAAATGATAAATTGTCATTGAACACTGAACATGACTCATCTATTTAAATGCCTATTTGAATTTGATCACATTATTCGATAATCAATTTTGTATCCACTCTTACTCTTAAATTAAAGCAAAAAGTTAAAAAAAAAAGGACAAGGGGATTAAAAATTGGAAATTATTTCCCAAAAACTCATGAACAACAAAATCATCCAATCAATCCGCTATAAATTCACGCCGAATTTAAAATCAACTGTGGCATTGATTGTTCTAAGTTTATATGATGAATTTTGAAGACAAGTGAAATACGGGAGAGAGAGAGAGAGAGAGAGGCGTCAGGGAGAGGCTCGCACTTCCACGAACCAGATTTGGCGTCGCATGCTCCACCTTGAAAAGCCCATCCATCCCTCTCTTGTCTCTCCTGTTTTTGTTTGTCCTTTTTTTGTCGTTTTCCATTATTTTTAGTCCATCCTTTCTCGTCTTCTTCCATTATTTTAGTCCTTCCTTTCTCGTCTTCTTCCGTCATCCTCTTCCCGTTTTTCGTCCCACGCGCTACTTACGTAAAGAGCTTTATCACCCCCTCTCTCTCTATAACTGGCTGCGTCCTGAGAGACTTATCATTGCTGACTCTTCTCCGAAGGCCGTTCCAGGGTGGTGCCGACGCTAAAGGTTCGCTCTCTAAACCGTGATGATGTTTTTCCTGGGTCGTATCTTTCGCTTTGGTGGGAAAAGCGACGATTCCTTTCGGTTTTTTTTTTTCGATCATGATTGTTTCGCGTTCTGCGTTCTTGGGCTGTCGATCCGCGCTTCGCGTGTTGGCTTGGTTGTGGTCCCGGGGGCTAAACTTGACTCCCGGGTTGTCTCTGACGACCGTCACGTGTTCTGTGAACGAGTCGAGGTTGGCGTTTGCTTTTTGTCGTCTGTACTTCATGGGGGTGTCAGCAGAACCAGTAGTTCGTGTTCAATCGTCGCTTTTTCAATTGGGTATGCCCGGAAATCGGTGGTTATCTGCCTGAAATGATCAAATTCAAGAACGGTTCTTGTTCTTGGGTTTTGTGTGGATAAGAAATAAAAAGAGTTCTTCATAGTTGTGCCAGTGCTATTTCTTTAGTGCCTGGCGATCATTGGTAGTTTATTCACCGCACCCAGAAAATTCTTGTGTGAATATGATTCCTGACAATGACGGGAAGGACTTAGTCTAAAGTCCTAGCTTGACAATTTTATGTCAATTACCCTGTTTTCCTCCCTCATAGTCATAGTCTTGCGGATATTTTTGTGGAAAAAGACTTGATTTTTTTTAAGATTAGGGACCTCCTGAGTGCTGACCATAAGCGTTCGATAATTTTACAAAAAGAGGGACGATACAGATATACTAATTCCGAGGCTTTTCCTGGGAAAGCAGGTAGAATAAGTTGAATTTGGCAAGATGGAGATCACTAACGTTATGGAGTACGAGGAGATTGCAAGGCAGAAATTGCCGAAGATGGTGTTTGACTACTATGCATCGGGTGCAGAAGACCAGTGGACTCTTAAGGAAAACCGAAATGCATTCTCCAGGATCTTGTGAGCCCTTGTGTTCTCATTAGCTGTCACTGCTTTGAGAAACTGTTTGCTCCTCTGTATCAACTTTTTTATGCTTTTATAATAAGTTCTGGGGGTTCTTCTACGTTCCTTTTACTGGAGTTAGGTTCCGGCCTCGCATTCTGATTGACGTGAGCAAGATAGACACATCAACAACTGTGCTGGGTTTCAAGATCTCGATGCCGATCATGATTGCACCAACAGCCATGCAGAAAATGGCTCATCCTGAAGGTAATGTATCCTTTCATGACCTTACTCCTTTTCAAGGATTGACTAGTGCTTCAATACATGTTGTTCCACTTGCCTCTATACATAAATGGAGGCAACACGAATTTGACTCTGGATCCTGGTTAATGAAAAAATTTTTACTCACTTTATTTGTGGATTTGGCACAAGAAATCAGTTGTAATTCAAACAAAATGGTCTCCAACTACTTCACGCCCGTGGTATACTGTTGTTCCCTTTTGAACCAGTGATTGCTAAATGCATGTTGGTGAGTTTAGGAGATATCTGTGATCACTTTTACATCCCTAGAGGACATTGGAAGTGCTCTAAAGTTAACTATTTTGTCATTGCATCTAATTGTCCTATCTGCATTTTAGAGAACATTCTAGTAGCTTTAAAGCAAAGTTTGTTATTCTGGTGGAATTTTTTGTACCCTTCTTCTCAACTTCCTTACACAATTTGACCTGACAGCAAATGCATATGGCGTCATGAAATTGGCATCAGTTTTCTTTTTTGGATGATTATTTGTAGACCAAATGAAAGTAAACGCACTTCTGTTTTGGTATAAGAAACCGATACTTTTTACAGGAGAGTATGCAACAGCAAGGGCAGCCTCAGCAGCAGGAACAATTATGGTTAGTTTTTCTTCAGAAAAAGGAAATGCTTCTTCTTTGTTCTCTTAGATGTGTCCATTTGCTGCCGAGAATGCAATAGATACAGGGTGTTGGCTCCTGGCTGATGAATTTTTCTCCATAAAATTTAACTTCGATGGTCTGCCTCTTACATAATCATTTTCATGGTTTCAGACTTTGTCCTCTTGGGCTACTTCAAGTGTTGAAGAGGTTGCCTCAACGGGTCCAGGCATCCGATTTTTCCAGCTCTATGTAAGTTTGAGCGTCTGATTTTCTAATAATTACATTTGCCTCCTTGATTTTCATCTTCGGTATATGTAGTTGCTCATGCTCTTATCCTCCTGATAAACTGCTTGTTTTCAGGTGAATCTTTATTACTGATCTGCAAAATACTTAATCATACTAGTGCATGCTGTTCCACTAGTTTATCGGTCACCTTATTCACTTTTTTCTTAAGATGTGTGTACATGTGTTTCTTGATTGTTTTTCTTCTCCCTTTATTTTTCGAGCACTTATTGTGAAGTTACTTATAAGCATATGAACTTTGTGTTGAATGAATTTCCTATATCTTCCATACGTTCAATATATTTTGAGCTACTAATAAATTGTGAGAATATTCGCTCAGGACAGAGGATGCAATGTAATTAATATCATGTCGTCATGATTAATGTAACTTGCTGGTTTCTTATTCTTAAATGATTGCATATAAGTAGGTGTACAAGGACAGGAACGTTGTTGTACAGCTTGTCAAAAGAGCCGAAAGGGCTGACTTTAAAGCAATTGCCCTTACTGTTGATACTCCAAGGCTGGGTCGCAGGGAAGCCGATATCAAGAATAGGTGAGCATCTATTGGAATATGATCAGAAGTGTGATAGGGTTACTTAGCTGAGTAAAGAAAAAAGTTTACATGTACTGTTCCATTATATTTCAGAGATTTAGCTATGCAATCGTTATCTATTCCCATAATCATATGCAATGGCTTTGATTGACATACTATGCTCTGCAGGTTCACACTGCCACCTTTCCTGACACTGAAGAACTTTGAGGGATTGAATCTTGGCAAGATGGATAAGGTGGGGATTAGATCCATGTTTTTACTCAGCAATACACTGGGCATGCTTGTATGCCATTTGTTTTTCATATCGTAACTCTGCCTCCGAGTTATGCTGGGTCTTTGTGTTCATTGCCTTTGCCCCTTCTTAGCTTAGCATTGGTTTCATTTTCAACCATGTGAGAGTATGACTGAGTTCATTATGTTTTGCTTACCTTTCAGACCGACGATTCTGGATTGGCGTCTTATGTTGCCGGACAAGTTGACCGGTCCCTTAGCTGGAAGGTAACACTGCTAACTTTTTGTGTCAGACTCTGTTGGCTGACTTATATTTTGCTGAACTTGTGCTGATTTTGTTGGTTCAGGATGTCAAGTGGCTGCAAACAATCACCAAGTTGCCAATTCTAGTCAAGGGTGTGCTAACAGCAGAAGATAGTAAGTGGATGGCGAATTTTAAATCGCCAAGTTGCCAATAACACACCTTGTGTGGAAATAGCATAATGTTCTTTTACTGGTCTCTGAAACTGCCATTTGGTTTCAATCACAGCCAGGATAGCTATAGAATGTGGAGCTGCTGGGATCATAGTTTCTAATCACGGAGCCCGACAACTTGATTACGTCCCTGCAACAATCACGGCTCTGGAAGAGGTATCGGCTTCTCTCTACCTCTCCGTTTAATCATTTTCAGTACTGTAATCCCTAGAGTGGTTGCCTCGCACAACTTTTCTGCTTTCCTAATATCTTTAGGCAATACCATCGCCCGTCACTGAGCTATCTCTATGAACCTTACACAGAAGAAATTCCATTAGATTTTTGAATCGTGCAGTTTTGACTCAAATCTCCAGCATTGTCTTTATGTTCATCTCCTCTATCCTTGGATTGCTTGCAACACTCCAAATCTCTCAAAGGAGCCATTTTAAATACCTTAACAAAATCTTATTTGTAGGTTGTGAGAGCGGCTCAAGGCAGGGTTCCTGTATTCCTGGATGGTGGTGTCCGTCGCGGAACAGATGTTTTCAAAGCACTGGCTCTCGGAGCATCTGGCATATTTGTAAGTACCAAATCGTAAAGCGACTCTAGAGCATTTATCCTCTGTCGCATAGTGACTACACTACTCATTGGAACATGATTTAGGAAACTGTCCTGAAGATAAATCCATAGTTTTGGTTTCCTATATGTCGAAATGTTATTTTTCCAATGCCTTCTCTTAATAAGGCGATCCTCGATTTAATCTCCAGATTGGAAGGCCGGTCCTTTTCTCGCTGGCGGCCGAAGGCGAAGCAGGTGTGAAGAAAGTGCTTCAAATGCTCCGCGATGAGTTCGAGCTGACCATGGCGCTAAGTGGGTGCCGCTCATTGAAGGAGATCACCCGAGACCACATTGTCACAGATTGGGATGCTCCGCGCATCGCTCCAAGATTGTGAGACGACGATGCTCAGGGTCTAGCAGCCGGATTGCTTCTCTGAGGCAATGTTGTATTGCAGTTGCTAGGAATTTGACGAATGCATTTGTTTTTTCTTGGGCAACTCAGTGCTTTGATATGCACTGTCAATTGAGAACTCAGCATTTTTCCCGTTATTGGGTAATAATCCAAACGCATAATAATAAGGTTTTGTATCGCTGTTGTCAAGCAAAAATCTGGTCAAGGCTCTTTGGGATACTAAGGTCTGGCAATTAGTGTTTCTTTTTCATAGTCATGTCAAATCAAGATAATCACTTAGAATATTTAATGAGACATGATAAGTTTATTAGAACTAATCACTTACATAGTACATTTACACATTCATCTTACATATTCTTTTACTTGAATAAGATCATAACTTAACTAATTGAACGTGTCTAAATGTATTTACACATAATTAAGGGCCTAATACACACCGAAACATTATTTTCTCCAGGTATAAATAGATTTAATTTGACTATTATTGATACTTTTTCCATTTTTTTCCCCTTTCTGTCGCTGCATGTGTATCATTATGTCCTTATCAAATAATTATTTTCTCTTATTTTCTATTATTCATATAATTTTTTTCAGAAATTTTCAGTTAGGATAATTGAAATTAGTAAATACTTAGGGTGGTTTTAGCATGTGAAATTTTAAGAAATTAGTGTAATATTACCCAAGAAAACACAATAAGCTAATACCACATATTTACATCTATTAACATGGTAAGTTTTTTTTTTTTTTTTTTTTGATAAAGGTAAGAGAATTAACATGGTAAGTTGATCTCGGCTCAAACTATTTATTTGAGAAATTAGTGTTATATTATTGCTTTTGAAACAAAAATAAAAATAAATTGAAGGTTGTATTTCTCGAATTCTGATTGTTCCTTTATATTCTTTAGAATCTCAATGTACATGCTCTAAAATTCAAAAAAATGACATGAATGGTCCATGAATTTTGACCTAATATGTAATATAGTGTACAAAATTTTAATATGTTCGATGTGACTTTGAAGTTTAGCCCATGTGCAATGTTGCATTTAAACTTTTAATTTGTTCAATATGAATTGTGAATTTTTGATACATATTTAATTTAATTCCTAAATTATATGAAAATGTTTAATGTTATTCTTGAACTTGAATTAATAGAAGGACAATGTTGGACATTTTCATATAATTTCGGGATTAAATTGAACATGCACCGAAATTCCAAAGACTATATTAAACAAATCGAAAGTCTATGGGATCACATTATATATTGAGCCAAAGTTTAAGGACCACATTAAATAAACTAAAAGATCAATGACCACATTGTATATCAGGCTAAGTTCAAGAACTATTTGTGTCATTATCTTAATCAAAATTCAAAGCACGTGTACAAAATATTTTAGATGCTCATTTTCTATCTCATTTTCTCTACAATCACAATAATATGCACGATCAATTTTTTTTTTTTTTCCAAAGATGCATTCCTCTAGATTTTCTTAAATTTGAACTTAGTGTGGTTATTCCCGAATTATTTAGTTGCATAGAAGAAATCAATATTAACGTTGGAGTGTTCTTTTATGTATCTCTTTTTTCTACTTTCCTTTTGTCTAAATATGTGTATGCTCACGGTTAAATTCGTTTCTAATGACTTCTCAAGTTTTTGGTATCTGTCTCTACATGTGTACGTGTTGAGGTGGCATCCTTAGTAGGACAAAGCCAAACATGTGGTCGATCACTAATTTGCCACATGGCACGAGACAGTGCGATTTTTTTTTTTTTTTTTTTTTTTTTTTTTTTTTGGTATAGCTGGTAGATGGCATCTAAACTAACTTTCGCACCCCTCGACAGACTCAACAAAAGAAAAATGATTTCAAGGGCGTACTCCCCTCATTTTGTGCATCTAGACTAGTCCACCAACATGAATCATCCTTCCCGTCCTTCACCGTGTGCCTGTTGAAATATTATCTCAGTTCGTTTGACAACGGATGTTATATCCATATGTCCTCTATCCACTTATCAATTTAAACTTTTAAATTGAATTTTCTAACATGTTAAATGTCTTTATAAAAAAGAGTTTTTAAAAAGATGCTGAGATTTGAAATCTAAATTAAGCTCCGTTTGTTTACTGAAAAATAACTTTCATGAAAACATTTTTTGGATTTTTTGATGTTCGCTTACCTGAAAATAAACTTGTCAAAGGAAAACATTTTCTGTTAATGAAAAAAAAAACATCATTCAAAAGTGACGAAACTTTTTTTTACTTTTCAAAAAGGGGAAAACATTTTCCATTACTCTTTCTTTCACCACTCATTTTAATTATTTTTCATTTGTACTTTCTGTTTCTTTTTTAAATTTGAAATTTTAATTATTATTTCATTTTCTTTTTCTTCTTTGGTCGATTGTCGGCCATGGTGAAGGCCAACGATCGAGCTCGAGCTCACTAGATTGGTGACGCTTAAGCACCACTAGAAAGCAACGAGGCTCAGGCCTTCCAGATTGCAATGCTCGAGCATTGTCAGAAGGTAGCGAGGCTTGAGCCTCATAGATTGACGATGCTTGAATGTTGCTAGAGGGCGATGAGGCCCTAGCCCTACCCTACGGCAAAGCTTGCTGCCATTTCCATGGCCGGCGATCGGCCAAGGAAAAGAAAAGGAAAGAAAAAAAATAATAGAAAAAATGCAAAGTTCGATTTTTTAAAAATGAAAAATAAAAAAGAACCGAATAATAATAATAATAATAATAATAATAATAATAATAATAATAATAATAATAATAATAATAATAATAATGGTCAAAATGAGTGCATGGAGGAAAATCAAATTAGGTACCATATGATGGAAAATATTTTTCACTTCATTTTCAGATTTTAGCTGAATACTAAAAAACATTGTCATTCTCCTAGAAGATAGTTTTACGGAAAATATTTTTAAAAAATATTATATTTTTTTTCGAAATGAATGGACGTAAAATTATTTGAGGTCCCTAACGTTAAAAGCTAAAACAAAAGTATAAAAAAACCAAGAGTGAAAAGCCACGACAACTAAGCCTTGGGCTAATCTTTGGCAAATTGGACCCATTTTTAAAAGACCAAGTCACGCCATCTCAAGAGACTCGTTCCTTGATGTTTACGTTATCAGTTGACATTAAAAACACATGGAATGAGCTGCTATCTCCACATTGGTACCGACAGGTGTAGGACCAACTGGAAGCTTCCCATGTGAAAAGGTCCACTTTGAAGTTTCTACTTCAAAAAATGTGTCCATCGTTTTGTGGCACGATTTTTTTTTCACTAGTTTAGGCATTCAGCTTTGTCGTGTGGTGGTTCATTGGATGGAACTTTCAATTGGGTCAATGGAGAAATCCCTAATTCTGTCTCTTTCACACTAGCGCATAAGGAACAATAAGATCTAGAATTCTTCACATTGAGATCCATTGCTAGATGTGCTTAGATAATGGATAACCTCAAGGATTGGCGTCGTTGGTGGGGCTCGTCGCCGGGGGTAGGGAGTACGCAGTGCAAGAATCGGAGGTTAAGTGATGTAGAAATTGCTTGTGATCAGGATCGCTTGCACATTTTCGAAGGATTAGACTAAGAGTTCGTGAAACACCTTGCAAGCATGGGCGAGGCACTTTGCACGAGGCAATGGTGTTCGTAAGGTGCCGGCCATTGAGAGGTTAACCTTTGAGCAATATTTTGAAATTGGTGCAAATGTTCCTCTTTTTACGTATATTTAAGTACTAAATTACCAAAAAAAAAAAAAAAAAACTTGCAAATGTCTAAATTTGACATTTACCACTCACAATATAAAGCCTATGATGCATTTATATTTTATATCGATAAATCGCAAGTCGTATTATATTTAAATATCCATGTCTAATTACTATTTACATTATTTAACTAGATATACAATATCTATACTAATCTGTATTCCGATATACTAATCTGTATTCGGATATGTTATTTTCAATTGATCGTCTATATTAAATTAACTAAGTATGAAAGATAAAGATATGTTCGAAATATACAGACGAGGCAGGCAGGGCGCATTACTTCCTCCTCCTGGGCCCCACTGAATTCCCCGGGGGTGCATTTTTCACGAGAATTTGCCCCTTTCTCGGGGCCCGGCAACAGGGCGAGGATTCCACGTGTCCCCCTATCTGTAGCTAGGGGAAACACTATAAATATAAAGTCAAAAATTCAGTACACTTTTACTAATTTAATTCTAAATATTTTAATTATATTAATTGACTCAACTTTTTTACGTTTTATTAATTGAATTCGTTCGACTAAGTTTAATTGGAAATCGCTAATATTGACACCGATTTTCTTACGTGACGACACGATATTGATGTGGATAATTTTTAATAATATTTTAAAATTCTTTTATATTTCTTTTTTTTTTCTTTCGTTTTCTTTTTTTTTTTTTTTTTTTTTTTTTTTTTTTTTTTTTATAACTCTGTCTAGTGAGGGCTTCTATGCTCTTGCCTAGATCCAAGTGAGGACCCTCATATGTTGGCTGACAAGGGCCATGACACCCTTGCCTAGTTTGGGTGAATCTTGGTGAGAACGTGGAGGCGCTCGCTTGTGGCCGGAGAGGGAGACAACGTGCTTACCTAGCCCAATCAAGAATTGCTGGCATTCTTGTGGGTGGTGATGATTGGTCAATGACCTTGTTGACCATAGTTGTTAAAAAAAAAAAAAAAACTAGAAAAGTAATGAAAAAGTAAAAAAAAAAAAATTATTAATAATTATCTTTATCTCGCACCAGCATTAACCATGTCATGTAGGATTGACAATGTCCACATTAGTGATTTCTGACTAAAATTGACCAAATTGACTCAATTGATAAAAAATGAAAATATTTATGACTTAATTTGCACGATTAAAATATTTACAATTCAATTGACAAAAATGAAATAAATTTAGAAAATTTTGGACAATTTTCTCTCTAGTTATGACTTAATCAAACCATGGGACTTACAAGATGCTCTATGGAATTCTAGCTAGAGGTTAAAAGGTTCAGAACTTAATTTTCCACGCTTCCGTCTATGAATTACAATAACTAACTAAATGAATGTGTTTGATATGCATTATGGCTCCATCTCAGTTAAACTCTTGTTATAAATGGTTATTCGAGTAGTATTAAAGCTACTATCAATAAACATAAGATCGGACAGATGTGATATATCTCTCCAATTATATCAATTCACATGTGAGGAAATCTTAAAAAAAAAAAAAAAATGAAACACTAGGCAAACAATTTGAATTTATTAGCATACCATTTTGCAAATTTGGCTGGGAAGGAGGATAAGAGTCTCATATCAATAATTGAATAAATGGTTACGTGCCAACACGATGCGCGTTCGTATTATTTTGTAGCGGGCCAGCTTTTTGTATCTGAATGATATTCCTCACATGTAAATTGATATAATTGGAGATATTTTCATTTGCTTATCTTTTCTTCGACCACGACATAGTGCACACGTGGCTCCTTTTTTTTGTTTTTTTGTTTTCCATCTATCTATATGATAAACGACTTAAATAAAATAATTTCATGCTCACAATTATTTCGATATAAAGCCCATTCTAAAACATGAAGGTGCATTATTAAATGAGAGACAATCCTTCTCGTTTTACAGAAATTTGAATTCGCGTCTCCCTAATTAGACCAAATCTTTTTTTTTTTTTTTGAACTAAATTAGACCAAATCTTTGAAAAGCTATTCTCCTTAATGTCTAATTCTTTTTTTCGCCCGCAAATCCCGTGTTCTTTTGTTAATATGTCTGTAGGCATTGATACGCACACCAATATTTGGAAGTGCGTGACAACTCACTAGTTTAATCTACGCGATCTACTTTTTCTATTTTGTGTGCATGATTGAGCATGTATCATGCGCCTAATTCACGCCAATTTCTTTCTAATCATGGGGTCAAGCTCATGTGAAAAGCCACAATTTTCATTACTCTTTTCTTAGCTTTAATAGTCTTATGAGGGACAACCTAAATAGTATCGACATTGACATATAATACGACTTGATACGACATGCCGACTCGTTATTTATAAAAAAATAGAAAATTTCGATATATTGAAACATGTTGTATATTAAATATATACATTTATATACACATAATAAATTATCATTTTTGATGGTGTTCTTAATGTTTTTCATTAATTTCTTTGGTAATTTTTGCTTCTTGCGGTAGACATGAATTGCAAGATTTGTTATCTTCCTCATTATTTTCACTACATGTCGGAAATCAACCAAACAAATGATGGCTGTGAGATCTACTTTTGCTTTAGAGTTCATATTTCATGAGTTAGGTAGTAGCGAGGTTGAATGGTTAAAGGAATTTCTTAGTAGATATTCCTTTGAGCATGAAATTTACACCATTTGTGTCTATGCACTGTGATTGCAACAACTGCTTACAATCATTTTTGCTAAAGAAAAAGGTTTACAACGTAAGAAAAGACATCTTTGATTGAGCCATAATATCTTAAAATAGTTGTTGAAAATTGAAATTATATTGATTGATTATGTTAAGTCAAAAGCTAATTTGGTCAGCCTAACCATTTGGAAGAGACAAATAATTGAAAATTTGGGAGAAATGTGACTTTTTCCAATTTGAGATATTAACAATAGTGGTAACCCAATCTATGTGACTGGAAATCCAATGACGTATGTTCGTATGGATAATAGCAAGTCATTTGTAGATAGCATAGCACTGAAATGCTTATGTTTGAACTTGTCGATTAATAGGGGTGGCAATAGTGGACATGACTTGCTTATAAGTCAATTGTCATGGGGCAAGATGAAATATGTGCAAGACTTCCTCCTATGGTGTGTGTGATTGATGCTAAAACTGCATATAAAGTGAGGATGAGTTACTTTTTCAAGAATTTCATATCCCTAATGGGTGATGTAATTATTTGCTATGTATAGTTAATGGAATCACTTGCGTGAGTGTAGAGTAGCGCTGCTCCTATGAGATTCATGGCTAAATCTCTAAATTTTCATCAATAACTAGGTGCGCACAAGGTCTATCAGTGCAAATCAACATTGAACAATAAAAATTTTGCGGGTATAATGTGATATGAGAGCCTCTAGCTTAAAACAAGGATGAATCCTTGGTCCAAATGTAATAAGTTTCACCGGTGGTACATACGTACCCTCTCATTTTTCTTGGCCTAGTTCATATAGTCCAAAAGGTACCAGATTCGATGCATTGCCCCTTCAGGGGCAAAGCAGGTTCTACCTTCTTTACTTTGATAAACCATTTTGAAATAGGGAGGGGATATTTGTAGTGAATTATTTTAAAAAGCTTTTTTTCCTTACTTTTCCACATTTCACATTACTTGAGAAGCTCTCTCATATTCACTTGATTAATGGGTTCGCTTTACGAATTTAGTAACCACACGAATAATATGTTATATTGTGAGCTTGGGTCAAATCAAGTGTAAATTTGGACTTTGCCCCCAACACCCGAAACTTACGTGAGGTTCGATCGAGGATTTCTCTTTGCTAAATTTATATTTTTGTCTCGAGATATTATCCAGACCAATCTATCTCACATAAACCCAAACATCCTTACCTTTGAATCTCTGAATTGCGTACTTTAGATTTAGCCAAACTAGCAGTTGAGTACATATCAGCGAAAAAGGACCACTCAAATATCTCTGATGGCAAATTTAGCAACTCGTCTTATATGGCCTTTTTAAATATTATTTAGAGACCGACGGGGCTTTTTTGGAAACTAGTTCTTGTCCGTAGTAGAAACCGAAGCATACCTCGTGGCAAATGGACTAAAAACGACAACGTTTCGTCTCTTTCTCCTTCCTGTTCTTTCCCCTCTCTGCGTGATCTTGTCGCACCATGTTTTGTCCTTGGTGCTTCCCTCCACTATTGCCGGTAAAAATGATGGACCCTGCCGCGGAGATTTCATTCCAGGATTTCGATGACCACTTTAAAATTGTCCGGCCGCCTCCTCGATGATTGATTGCAGAGAGAAGTTGGCGGCATGTTCATGGTAAAAACTGAGAGGAATCGCATCCAGGTCTTTTTAAAAGAATATTACTGACATAGTTGCCTAATTTTTTTCGCCTCTACTCTTCATTACAAAGTTCGGAAGTTAATTTCATGCTAATTTACGGAATTGAGGTTAGGATTTTTTGAAGAAGATAAGCAATTTTGCCCGAAGAGTATCTTCCTGATTCATGTGGACCTATTGAAAGTGTTGGCGATTTTTTTTTTTTTTTTTTTTTTTTTTTTTTTTTTTTCACTTTTTGTTGCGGATTGATTGTGTTTTCATTTATCCATTTCTATAAACGGGTCGCGCTTATGAAATGACAACTTGCGAGGATAAACAGTTTTTCCATCTCGAAGAACAATGAGGGGAAATCAAACTGACGATGGCCAGGAAATAGTTTCATTCATCATTTTTGTCTGCATTGGCGGTATCATTGTTCTTCATGTTCATTGACTCGATTCTTTGTCATTTGATCCATTTTTGGCAATTGTCCAGATTTAATCCTTGTTCAGTTTGTTTTCCATAATAGGGTCAAAATGACATCATTTCTTGTAATTTTTAAATTGGCTTTATAATAAAATAATGTTACATTTGATTCAGGACAAACACAAATTGACAATGGTACCGAAATGATGATTTTTTTAAAATATATATAAAATCGTTTGAAAAAGTATCGTCACTGAAATGAGTATTACTGAAATGAGTGCCGTATATAAATTATAAAACTTTCAGTCTCGTCTTCTCTTTCAAAAAGTAATATTTGGAATCTAGACAAATGACCATATACTTAGTACGATAAAATCGTGGCGAATATTTAGCTAATGTACAAAATCATAGTGTCTCGAGATTGGTTTACATCTAAATCTGCAGCTACACCTCTTACCGATCCATAATAAAATCCAAAAAAAATATGACGAAAGAATCCATCCAATCCAAAAGGAACTTCGATCACGAGCAACACGAGATGAGCAACACGACACCTTTGAATCGCAACTTTTTTACACTATATTAAATTTCGTCAATCAAGAATACATCTTTATCAAAGTAGCCCAACAACCATACCAATGCACAGTTCTCTCTCAAAAAAGATTAAAAAAAAAAAAATCGAACTGAATCAAGAACTAATAACGGTGATAAGGAGAGGTGGCTTGGCTCCGGTGCTGCCGCTTCTGCAGGAATCTCTGCAGCGATCTCTTCATGGAGAGGCCCGTGGAGCTGTAGACCTGCGCCTGCAAGTTGGGCGTCGACGGCTGCGACCGGACGCTCGGCGTTGAGGGCTCCGAGCCGGTCGGAGTCTTGCTGCTCCTCTCCTCCATCTCTCTGTTTGCAAGCAGAATTATCGCTCTAGCCTGTGAAAATCATAGGATAGACGAAGATGTCAGCTGAGCTGGAAAACAACACTATCGTCGAAACAGATAGGTGAAAAATTATCAAGATCTTTACAGAGAAACATTCGGTCTAATCTAATTCAAAACGGGCGTGTTCTCGTGACCAAGAGACGGATTTAACTAACGATCTATAGTTAAATCTTGCCAGGCCATTTTCCAAACTAAATTAGGGTATTTTTTTCGCCATTTCTAGCATTTCTAACAACGATTTGTCGTTCGTACTACGGATCCTGTCGATCGACAGACGCTTTAAGACCGACCAAACTTGTGGGAAAACGATGTTGGGAGCACGTGTTTAATCACGTTGAAAATCTTGGGAAGAAAGTCCGATCAGGATGCGAGTCAACAATGACTGCTGCAGCAAAAGCCACGACCCTCTTTTCCCCTAACCCAACATTTAGAAAGAAGAGTCCAAGTACCATGCTTCTTCCTCCTGGCTTTCTACCACCTCCTAACTCCATTGCCACATGTAATTAACCAAAAAAAAAAAAAAGAGAAAAAGAAATTTAAAGAAAATCTCATTTAATTTTCCCGAAAATCCAACCTAACACAACATATTTTAGTTCCAATTGTCCCAATATGACATGTTGAGTACAAAATATAAATCCCAAATTGAAGTGATTCTTAATTAAATCTTGCTGCTCTCGCAATTTAATTTAACTTTTAAAAACTATAAAAATATTTTTAAATACGTGAATATTGTATTGGAAAAATTAGGTATGATATTTCATAGTTTTCAAAAATTTAAAATGCTTTTTTTTGTTTACTTTCAAATCATTGAAGGAAAAGTGAGAAGTGACAAAAAAATATTTTGGACAATCATATCCTGTTGTTTCTTGGGTGAACTCGTCGCTGAAGGTGGAGATGGAAGCGAAGCACTTTCAAGCGAGTCGAAACTTAGAGATAATGAACAAGATCGTATGCTTTAAACTAAAGAACCAAGAAATGGAGCATGACGATTCCAAGGGGGCTAGGAGCGGGAAAGCGCACCTGCAGCTCAGTGACGGTGGGGGCGCAGACCTTGCCGTCGTAGAATATGGTCAGCTTCCGCTGCTCCTCGGGCGAGGACTCGGCAGATCCCGACGATGACGACGTCGGCGCCGCCGACGCCTCCGACGCCGCCAGGAAATCGGTGAAGGAGTACGGCTGGAGCCGCAGCTCTAGATCAAAGCTCCTCTTCATGATGGTATTCGCGAAACGACCGGATCGCCGACCACGACGCGGAAACGGATCGACAAGCTCGAGAGCGTTCGAGATGGAGATCTTGGGTTTCTTGCAATGGCGAGCGGCGGGAGGAGGAGAGTGAACGGAGACGAGATTCGGAGATTCAGACGGAGTCTTGGTGCTCTCTTCGTTCTCTCTTTTCTTGGGGTTTTAGCGAAGGGGGTTCGGGCTTAAATACGAACCGGTGGCTCTTCTCGCGTCCCTTTTTATCGCCACGAGTTTCGGCCTGTCCTTGTCAATATGCTAATGTCCGAGTAACGCATTTCACACGGAAAACCCACAAGAAAGAGAGAGAGAGAGAGGGAGGAAAGAGGGACAGAAAACAAGGAAAAGGAAGGAGGGCGCCAGTTGTATTGGGATGGCGGTGAGCTCGTGTGGGGCCCGGGGGTTCGATTCGGCACGTGGGCAACGTGTTTTTTCGCGGCTAGGGTTACGCCCACCACCTTGGCCTTTCTCCTTTTGTCGTTTTCGTTAATATTATTGTAGCAATAATCATATTGTTATCGAAGTTGTTGTTGTTGTTTTTGTTTTTGTGATGAACGTGTTTGGGTCGTGCTGTGCTTCCGAGGGTCGTCGACATGCGTTCCCTGCTCCGCAAACGCCTTTTTGCTCCTTGGGTTTTAGGGAAATCGACTGTTGCTCACTTTGTAATAATTTTCGGTGTTTTATTCTCTCTTTTTCTTTTATTTGACAGGATATTCGGACTTTGGTCATGACCGGTCTTGTATGCAAACTTCTCCCCTAGCCATATCTAGGCGAGGGCGATGGGCCCCTTGCCCTCGTCGGTCATAAATCTAGAGAAAAAAAGAAAAATTGAAATTTTTTATAAAAGATTGTCAATGTTAATACGACCCATGTCACATAAAACGATTGCTCTTCATATAAGGGATATCTTTGCATAATTAGTCAAATGGATTCAATAGATTTATAATTAAATTGTCATAATTAAATGTTTATGATTGAATTGATACAATTACAATACGTTTATGATTTTTTTGTGTAATTCCTCCTGTCAACAATGAAATATTTTTTATTAACTAATTATTTCAAGTGATAGAATTGGCTATTTTTTCAAATGTTTTTCAAGTTATTTTTTTTCCAAGAAATAAATAAAGCTTTACTATCAAAACCTAAAGAGAAGCTTCTATGGGTGCCGCAGTTGACACGTTTAACCTATGATTTGAGTATCAAAACATCTCCGTAGTTCTCTCTCTAGCATGAATTTCTATGGCAATTTCAGTGAAATTGAGTTTGGCAGCCCGCTACCAAAGTGTAGACCATTTGAGCCGTGACTATTCTTCATCGAAAAACCCTAACTTATTGAATATTGTTATTTGACCAAGACAACATCAGCCGCCGGGCACGCCGAGGTTCTGCCGGGTCAGCCGTGGCGGAGGCTATATGATTCCCGGAGCACAAGTCAAATCCACAATGGAGGAAACAAGAAAAAATAATTAAAAAAGAAAAGGACGACATTTGAGAGGAAATCTTTCCTCGTGATCCTCCCCTGAACTTTCATGCTGTCATAGCAATTCATTTTTTCTTTATTTTTCCCGTTAATATGTGTAATGTGCACGACCTTTGAGAGGGTAAGGAATCCCTCTCTTTTACTCTTTATTGTTGTAAAAATCTGACAGATATATCAAAGGGGAGAAAACTATATCACCTTAAAAAAAAATGATAATACCAAAAGTAGATATCCAAATTTAGGAAACGAGAGAAAACTATATTACTTTAAAAAACGATAAAAGAAAAATTAGATATCCGCAAGATTTATTAAGAAATAAAAATTGTTAGCATATGATAACCATGTGCACTTTAATAGAACTATACAAGAAACTTCAAGGAAAGGATAACACAAATTACATAAAAAGGAAAAAGCCCTCGATGACAAAATTTGAAATGACAAAAAAATGGTCATCCTATTAACATTTTCACCAAATTTAAACATTTATCTTTTATTAGTATCACTCGTGATACTTATTTTCTTTCTTATACTTTTAGTTAATTTTCCTTTCCCAATTTTTTAAATAATAAAATCACCAATATGCCGATTCGCAAAGTTGGTTGAGTGATGAAAATGTTGGCATTCTTGCGCCGAAAGAAAGCAAAAGATATCCCAAGTTCCAAGCATACTTGCATAATCACTCGGTGCGATTGACAAAGATGTACTTCCCTTGCAAATCTCATTATATTATGGCCTATCTTTGACCGAATTGAAGAGACGATCATAGCGTGATAACCGAAAGCAGGCCTAGATCATACCAACCTCCATAGAAAAAAATAAATAAATAAAGGAACAAAACGAGCCATAAAAGAAACATAAAAAAAGGAAAGCCAACACACTTCTACAACCACGCCTAACTCGCACTCGCAAGACTAAATTCTTAAACACTAGTCTCAACCCATTTCCTTTTTATTCCATATGCTTGGCGAGGGAAATTAATATATACCAAGAGAGCCACTCGAGAATATTCAAGTGAACATGCGCCCCGGGGAGCGATTAGATACAATAGGAAAATGCAAAGAATATTTCGTGAGAACGCTTCCTTCCCACGTTCATCTCAATCGAATTATTTTATTCTATTCAGACATCAATTCAGAAAATTTACCAAATAAAAAAGAAAAAAAAAAGGAGAAAAAGAAGAGGTGGGTCTGGAGGAGTGGAGTGCTTCGATGAGCTTGCCGATGGGATCGGGAGAATAGAATATGAAAGGGTCCGGGAAAGATCGTGTTGACCCATCGATCTTTGCTTTGGGCTCGATTTCCTTCCACGAATCATGTCTGGTTCTGCGCCTTGAGCATCTTCTTGGCTGCTTCTCCTCCTCTTCGTTTTTCTTGAACTCTTGCTCCCCCTGTGGGAAAGAGGAAGCTGCGCCACCCCCCCTGTCAATCATTAGCTGGTGGGTAGGGCACAGCAAGGTCATGAACCTTCTTCGCCAGCGCAGCTCCAGCCACCACCTCCACTTTCTCTCTCCCTCTCGTGTCCCAGATCTTGTGCTTGCTTGAGGTTGCTGAGGCAGATCTGACGGATGTCTGCGGCCTCCATGTGCGCCTGCACCCACATGGAGAAAGGAGGGAGGGAGGGAGTGAGCGGTGGGGCTGCCGCGGTCGGGGTCGACTCGACGGCCGCAGTGGCCGTGGCGACGTTCCATGGCGGAGGAGGAGCTGTTGGGTATGGCTAATGAGGGAGGGAGAGAGAAAATGGGAGTGAGGCTGGAGTGGGGGCAAGTGTGTAATTTTCGGCAACATTCGAGGGCATCTTCGTGAAGTAACTTGAAGGTCTCTGGTCAATCTCAGACCTCAAATTGGTTTTTAATGTGTACTCATTTTATAAATTTAGAGGATCTCGATGCTAATTAAAAAAAAACACATAAATGGATGTGACGAGAGTATGAGGAATCAAACGGGAAACTTTCACTATAATCAAGGTTACCAGAAAGTACTACTTAATTAGTTATTTGAGTTTTGGTACACACATTCTTTTTAGGTAAACTGTCGATTTGGTGCATTAAAATAATTGCTCGCAACAATCCAATACAAACGATCACGTTACTCAAAATATATGTTTTATGCTAATATTTTGTATTAGTAAATAGGGAAAAAACCACCAAAAACTCCAAACTTTATCCCGAGTGACACATTTACCCCAAACTTTTTTTGTGCCGTGAAAAACCCCAAACTTTCCAAATCGCGACACATTTATCCCAGACTTTTTTTGCGACACCAAAAACCCCGAATTTTCAAGTGTGACACATTTACCCCAAAATTGGAGGGCATTTTGGTCTTTTCATTTTTAAAAAATTTTTCTTTTTTTTTTCTTCTTCTTCTTCCCTCCGCCGGCCATGGCGGAGCCGGCGGAGGGAAGCCGGCGCCGGCGAGGGTCGCCCTCGCCGGCATGGGGCGAGGCGGCCCTCGCCGGCGTGGGGCGAGGGCCGCCCGACGCCAGATTTGGCGAGGGAAGCCCTCGCCGGCGTCGTCCCTCGCCGGATCTCGGCGAGGGGTGCCCTCGCCGGCGTCGGCGAGGGCGGCCCTCGCGGCGGGCGAGGCCACCCCACCACCCACCCGACGCAGCGAGGGCGGCCCTCGGGCGGCGAGGGTGCCCTCGCCCCGGCGGGTGCCCTCGCCCGACGAGGGTCGCCCGACGCCGGCGAGGGCCACCCTCGCCCCACGCCGGCGAGGGCGACCCTCGCCGACGCCGGCTTCCCTCCGCCGGCGCCGCCATGGCCGGCGGAGGGAAGAAGAAGAAAAAAAGAAAAAGAAAAAGAAAAAAGAAAAAACAGAAACTAAAAAGACAAAAATGCCCTTATGGGGTAAATGTGTCACGGTTTGGAAAGTTTGGGGTTTTTCACGGCACAAAAAAAAGTTTGGGGTAAATGTGTCACTCGGGGTAAAGTTCGGGGTTTTTGGTGGTTTTTTCCCTAGTAAATATAATCATCAAACACAGTAATTCTTATTGAAGCTTTGAAACTGAGTGTCTTAAATATTTTTGAAATTCATTATACTACCTATGTTATCTTTGTTGTAACTAAATTTCATGTCTTGTCCTAACTATCTATATGGTAGGAATTCATTATACTACCTATGTGATCTTTGTTGTGACTAAAAATTCATGTCTTGTCCTAACTACTTATATGTTCACAATTCATTATACTACCTATGTTATCTTTGTTGTAACCAAAACCTCATGTCTTGTCTCATGTTCACTATATTTTGACAATTCATGTTCCCTTCTCCTTACATGTGTCAAAGCGATCCACGCTTTGGGGTATGTTAGGATATAAAACATAACCTGATTATTTATATCTAAGCGAATGCGCCAACAAAAAAATTACGATGCCCATCATATCATAACAACTCGACATTTCAAAGGAATTGATCATGCACTCACTCTTATCTTAAGAATACAGTTAGAGGTCTGACTCTTTACACTCCTTTTTCCATCTATTTATGGGTCCCTTCTTTATATGCGACAACCATGATAACAATTTACGCCCTTACAATAAATGGTTGTGCACTTAACTTGGTTTAAGTACTCAAATGAGTAGTGCAAATTGAGGTGTGTCTATATATATGTGTGTGTGTATGTATGTATGTATGTATGTATATGTATGTATATCCAAACATTCCTCCTATAATCATCCTTATAGTTAGTTATCAACGTAGCCCTATCAATCTAGAAATTATTACCAATCAACATAACAATCCTGCAATTACTAGTATAAGTGATCTTGACAACAGTATTTTGAAGTCTATTCACCAACAAGACCAACCTGAACAAAACTCAAGTACTTTAGCTTTCTCATTCACTTACCCACTCACAAGATAGATCAAGTTAAACAATAAGACGATTTGTAGAAAATTTTAATATATGTTTCCTTCCTATGGGCTAACATAACATCGAAAGAGTTGGTTAAGCGACTAATCATCAATGTACTTATATTTTTCATGTTCGAATCATAGTGCATTTCTAATCTTCAAAATTGCATCCATTGTGATGGAGCCCCAACTACCTGATGCATGTGATTGGAAAGCAAACGCATTTTTTGTGAGGATCAGTCGAGTCAATCGCGATTTTATGATCCTCTTGCCCTCACCTCATCTAATGTGTATCTCTCTAAACACGTTTTTTCGCCATGTACATGGAAGCGAGACTCATTTCCACTAGCTCCCTTGATCGACGAAGTAGGGTCCGAGGTGTGTTTTTTCATGGGTCAGTTCATGTGGCGTGAAAGCTACTGAGCTGTTACGGATGTCGATAGGATTATCCTTTGGTTTCTCATCATTTGACCGAATTGAACCTCTCCTTTTTCGCCACTTGGATTTGCAATTGGGGACGCGACGTTCCCCACCTGCGGTGGTGGCCGCACCATCATCGCACGAAACACGTGCATGATTTTGTTTTCTTTCTTTTGGGGGGTGGGGTGCTTTCTAAAGGTACAGAGAAATCTCGAACGTGCATCATACGTCCTCCGTTCAAAGTGCATACAATAATGGGAAGTGTTTGATTTTCACGAACTTGTTTAGCATCTGTGGCATCACTTTGTAGGAACACTGCAAGTGCGGGATTGAGATTCTCGAAATCATCGGTCAAACTGTTGTCGCATGAGCAGTTAAAGTTATGCCGCCAAGAATTCCCGATGCTCTCATATTCGATGGACTATATGCACATGGTCATCACCCAAATTGGATTCTCCCTCTATCTCACTCTGCCCACCAAGTCCACTATTATGAACATCCTTTGTGAATACCCACCGCATCATCGACCGCCAAAGCCACCTCCGCCTGTGTCGGGACGACAAGCATTTAGCCAATTCTCTCTCTCTCTCCCCCCCTCTCTCTCTCTCTCTCTCTATAAGGATGTGTGTGGGTGTGCGCGCAAAAATGAAGTCTAAACATCTTTTTAGTGGGCTCAATAGAGTATGGCAAACAGTACTTTTAAATCTTATATATATGTATGTATTAAGTCAAAATCACTGGTTTGTTTCACTTTTTACCCCAACAATAAATGGAAGAAAATGGATATATTTTCAAATTGCTCTTGTATTGTATAACACAAATTTTTATTTTTATTTATTTATTTATTTTTTGCGTCTGAAAACGAAGCATTTCATTCAAGTAGGTAAAATTTTACAACCCTTAGTCTGGGCTTTTGTACATAGCATATCCAATAGAGTTTGGGGAGGTGAAAAAGCCCATTTTGGAGGAAGGGTTCCACGGCCATGGGCCTTAGCGGCCCAATCAGCTATAGAGTTGGCTTCACATTTGCAATGTTGGATGCGCAAATTGGGAAAATAGAGGATCGGTGATGCACTGTTGACGGACAACGTTCGACACTCCCACAATGGCAAACGGTGATGGCTCACAGTTTCCACAAGCACGAGGCAGTCGGATTCAACTAGTAGGTGAGCGATGGCCTTTCCTCTCTGTAGCAAATATTTGAGTGTGAGTATTAGGGCTTGAATCTCAGTTTGTAGCGGGGCGGAAGCTGGGACGCTACTGGAAAAATTGTCGATTAGGATGCCTAAGTGATCTTTGCAAACACACGTAATGGCGCCGGTATGACATGCTGTTGGAAAAGCCCATCAAGATTGATTTTGACAATGCTAGGTTCCGGGGAATCCACATCCAATTAGAGTTCACCAATGGTTGCCTTGTTTCCAACGCCGGCTATAGGGTGCTACGGGTAAGCGTTGCATTTGTGAGAGCTAGATCCACAAGCTAATTAGGGTTGGTGCGTTGGTGTCAGAAGGTGAAGTGGTTGCGCGCCTTCCAATATGCCAAAGAAGAGATGCGATGGTCTCCATATTAGGTAAGTTGGCCCAATTCTTAATTAGATCTTCTAGCCAAGCATCCATTCTATGTGTTTTGTAAGTTGATACATCAATTTTTACTTTGGGATGTGACCAAATATCCTTTGTCCATGGGCATAATAGAAATATATGTTCTATTTTTTTGGGGATGTGGGATGGGTAGAGCTAACATACCGGGTTTGGGATAATGTGTTGTCGGAATAGGTTGTCCTTGGTAGAGAGGGCATTGTGGCATAAGGACCACAGAAAAATTTGAATTTTGGGGGCGGTCTTCGCTTTCCAAACCTATCGCCATAACTGGAGTGGCGTTTGGTAGGATGAGGATGCATTAGTGCTAGCAATGTGTGAGCTATATGTCTGAGGTAATTATAGCCACTTTTCACTGTATATAAATTTTGGCTCAATGTCACAGCTCGGTCAATGAAGCTATAAATGAAAAATTAATGGCTAATCTTATCATGGAAGAAGTGTAGAAAGCAGTGTTCCAATTGGGATCCCTCAAGGCCCCTGGTCCTGATGGTTTTAATGGCTTGTTCTATCACCAATCCTGGGAGGATATCAAAAAAGATGTTTTTCAGCTGGTGCAGGACTTCTTTAATTCAGGTACCCTTGATCCTAATATTAACCAAACACACATCATCTTGATTCCAAAGATAAAAAACCCTGAAAATATCAGCCAGTTCAGACCAATTAGCTTGTGTAATTTCAGTTATAAAATCATCTCCAAAGTATTAGCAAACAGACTGAAAAGCTACCTTCCGGAGATAATTGAGCCAGAACAAGGAGCCTTTGTCCATGGACGCCAAATTCAGGACGATATCCTTATTGTTCAGGAAGTGCTGCACCAGTTGCGAACTACCAAAAGAAAGAAGAAATGTCAAGCTGTATTAAAATTGGACATGCAAAAGGCTTATGACAGAATTGAATGGGATTTTCTCAGAGATTGTATGCTGCAAATGGGATTTTGCGGGGAATGGGTTAACCAAATCATGCAATGTGTCACTACTGTGTCTCTGAGTGTTATTATTAATGGGGAACCATCTCAGTTTTTCAATCCCTCTCGAGGCCTTCGACAAGGAGATCCACTCTCGCCATACCTATTTATCATAGTTGCAAATGTTTTGACATGGATGATGAAGTGAGCTATAACAGAAGGAAGTATCAAGGGGATCACACTCAACAGGTTCTGTCCTACTCTGACGCACTTACTCTTTGCTGATGATGCAATCTTTTTTCTAGAAGGAACTCTTATTGAATGTCAAAACCTAGCCAACATCCTCCATCAATATTGCTATGCTACAGGGCAAGCTATTAACTTAAATAAATCAGGGGTTTTCTTCAACAGAAACTGTCCTCAACCCTTGAAGAGAAATTTAGCTAACGAACTCAGAGTGCCTATTATAGAGAAAACACGTAAGTATCTTGGCATTCCCACTGAATGGGGGAACACTAAAAAAGAGGTGTTTGCATGGATTATGGCGAGAGTTAATTCGAAGTTGGTAGGCTGGAAAGAACAGTTCTTGACTAAAGCAGGTAAAGAAGTCTTGATTAAAAGTGTTGTACAAGCGATCCCCACTTATGCTATGTCAATCTTCAAACTCCCTATATCCATTTGTCGAGCTATAGAACGCAGAATTGCAGAATTCTGGTGGCAGAAAGGTGATGCACATAGAGGCTTGCACTGGAAAAAATGGGAAGTCTTAAAATCCAGGAAAGATGAGGGGGGTTTGGGTTTCAAAGACATGATTACTTTTAACAGGGCTATGCTCGGAAAGCAAGCATGGCGACTAGCTAACGCTTCTTCAGAACTGTAGAGCAGAATTTTTAAAGGTCTTTACTATCCAAACGGTGATCTTTGGAAAGCTAAAAAAGGCCTACGTCCGTCTTGGGGCTGGCAAAGCATATTAATGGGCAGAGATACAATAGAATCAGCAGTTAGATGGAAAGTGGGGGATGGCAAATCTATAAACATAAGAGAAGATCGTTGGCTACAGTCAGGGGTGTTAGGTGGCCCTGTAAATCAGAATGATCCTATCATGGTTTCAGACCTGATTATTGAAGAATCGAGATCCTAGAATGAACCTTTAATCCTTAATCACTTTGAAGAAGTAACGGCGAATGAAATCCTGGCGTTAGACCTAAGCACCAGTCTAGAGAAAGACAGACTTGTGTGGACAGGAAATACAATTGGTTCCTATACGGTGAAAAGTGGATACAACCGAGCCTTGTCATCCTCTACCAGTTCAGACATCAACAGAGCATCTTCTTCCTTTACTCCCCCACGTTCCTTGTGGACTAGAATATGGTCTATGTCTATACCCCCAAAATCGAGAACCTTTTTGTGGAGCTTGTGCCAAAATGCTATACCCACAAGGGAGAACTTGCATAAACGGAGCCTAATCACGAATCCACTCTGCCCCTTCTACTCTAAACAAATGGAAACAACAGAGCATCTGTTTCTATTGTGTAAATGGACTCGATCTATAAGGGCCGACCCTCGCCTAGATCTTTCCAGCAACTCCTTCAACATCCAGAGGTTTGACATGTGGCTTATGGGAGTTTTTAAAGAGAAGAAACACCTACCGGAGCAAGAGCTCGTCGCGACAATCCTTTGACATATATGGAAGTCTCGAAACCACTTCATCTTTAGAGCTAAATCACCGCAAACTGCAGATATGGTAGATCTGGCACAAGAACAACAGAGAAGCTTTAGAAGATGGCACAAACACAGCGAAGGAGAAACTGAAAGCCGAGCCGCATGTGGAGGGAGACCGCCTGAGATCCACATTGAAACAGCAAGCCGGATGGCGCCGAAAGGAGCAGATCTGAAACTCAACGTCGATGCTTCGTGGTCGCCTGGCGATTATTGGTGCTTGATTGCAGGAATTTTGAGGGATTCGCGGGGTCGATGGTCGCAGGCTTTACTCGGGAAGCTAGGGTTTCCTCTTCTCTCCAGGCTGAAGCTCTATCTCTCTTGCATGGTCTGAGGTACCTTACTGATTTAACTCCCTCACACGTGACAAATCCAGCAACTTCTTCAGTTCAGAGGGTCATAGAAAGCGACTGTCTTGGCGTGGTGGAGATGGCTTTGGGCCGGGCCAAACCTCCTTGGGACTTGTTGGACATCATAGCAAAATGCCGAGACTTAGTAAGATGTGGTAATCCTGTCCAGCTCCGTTTTCGTCCACGCGAAGCTAATAGAGCGGCGATTGGGTGGCCAAATCATCTCGCGCTAGGAAACTCCCTGTAAACTGGGTGAACTATCCCCCTCTTCCACTTTCGGAAATTCTCTGTTCCGAATTCCATCCTTTGATGTCGAGCAAGACCTTATATATATCATGAATGAAAGCAGTCCTTTATTTTGACCAAAAAAAAAAAAAAAAAAAACCTGTCTGCGTCCTTGTCCATATAAGTTGGTCTGTAGTGGAAGCTGGGCATAACTATAGGGACGACAATGTCCTCTAGAGTCTGGTCATCAAAGCTACATCGGAGTAGAGGAACATCCCAAGTGTTCTGTTTTGGAATTATAAAACTAGCCACCTTCTCGAGCTCTCCTTTAGGCTCTAGCCCGCCAATGATTCCTTTTGTTAGCCATTTATCCTCGCGGACTCATATCCTTTGCCCATTATCGACGGACCATTGAAGCTGATTTAAAATAGAATCTTTCCCTAAGGGTAGACTTTTCTAGCCCCAAGATGGTCTAGTTCCTTTTTTTGCATGCCAGAAGTCATTAGAGTAAAAATATAGTCCTTTGAAAACTCGACTCCACAAGGATGATGGATTTTGGAAAAGTCGCCATGCTTGTTTAGCCAAAAGCGCTTTGTTGAATGTAAGTAAGTCTCGAAATCCAAGCCCCCCATTATCCTTCCGCTCTTTAAGTAGGTCCCAACTCTTTTAGTGTATTCCCGACCTAGTACAATTATTTTGCCACCAGAACTTGGCTATTTTTTTCTCAATGGACTTACAAATAGAGATAGGAAGCTTAAATATCTATATGGCATACTGTGGGAGTGCCTGTATCATTCATATGCTTCTTCATGCGTAGAACTGTCCATTTTCTTCTCGAAGGTAACTATCCAACTTCCAACTAATCCAATTTCATAACACGTGCTCTGATAGTATATATTTAAAATAATTTGTTGCATCATTGCTCTCTTATGACAATAATTGTAATTGAAAAATAGATATTTAATTGCAACAATTAGTAAAAGGATAAATTTTTTTCCCAAACAAGGCCTTTTCTTTTTGCAATTATAAAAAAAAAAAAGAGTAATCATATTTTGAAAGCATTATCAATGATGACGGCATCTTTCTCGATTTAAGTGGCTAAACAATCATTGGCCATTTGATATATCACGTTCGAAATGCAATGTACCAAACAATTTTCAAGGTTCAATGAATAATGAAGGATCCATTCGCCGCAACGAATTTCAGATATATTTTTTTTTGGTAAGGACGAATTTCAGATATTTTTCACGGTGAAGGAAAACGAGAGTTGTATAATATCCCGCGGCCCATTCCCACCCCCACCTTTCCTGGTATGATATCTAAATACTCCCTATCATTTATTGTTTTTTTGTTCCCCTCCATCGAGTAAATATATATCGATTTCTGATTTGTTGACACGTTTAGTTTCTATATGAATTATGTTAAAGAAATTCACCCATATCAATCACATATATATGTACGAATTTGTTTTGCACACATACTATGTTCGGTTGGATTTTGAAAATGGGTTTGGGGGTTTTCAAAAGCCTTAGATAAATGCAAGTGGTGCTTGATAATTTTTTTGGGGGAGCTTCTTGGGGATGCATCGCATATCCGAAGGCTTTTGGCCCAACGCAAGTCCTACCTAGTTTTGGATCTGGAGCATTTTTGGAATGCTAATTCGTTTTTATTCCAACTTTCCCCTTGCTAAACTTTTGAAATTCTACTTTTACCTTCACTGTTTTCATCTTGCATGACATTGCTGGTAAGCTCAGAGCTGACTGCAACGAGCTAGCTCATTGGCGACCGAAGCCCTTCGTTCATTGGGGTCCAATGAAGGGTTTCGGTTTTTTTATAAACAAAAATAGCAAAAATCCTTTGTAGTTTTTTTTCCAACCAACATTTAACCAAAATTGCTTCTCAATGCACTTTTAAAATACGCTTTATCAAATTATATTTGTAGACCCCTTAACCTAAATTTCTTTGCATTTACCCAAAAAATTTCCTCAAAAACAAAACCAAACATAGCCTAAGTGTCAAATTGACATAACAAATTTATTGAAAATGTGATAGTTAGTTGGAGGAAATTAATAAACATTTGAAATTACATTGATAATTATACTTAAGCTCAAGCTAAAGATCAATATTCTAATGTATCTATGAGTACATAAAAAAAGTGAAAATTAGTATCTTACAAGTTGTTTTGCATAACATAATTGTTGAAAAATTACGACCAAAAAGAAGCAAGCTTACTTTTCTTTTGATACTAATTTTCTCTTTAGGAATACACAAAATCTGACGTGGCTCCCATTTGGGTAGGCTTTTTAAACTTCCTTTCGCCGTGGTGCGGGTTCGGCCACTGCGACGCAAGTTGCGGGAGGGCTGGCTGGCGAAGACACGTTGGTGGCTTACCCGGTGGCATATGTGTGGTGGGTTCAAGACGTGTCGCCCTGGCGTGGTTTATCTCCGGTTGCCGGCCGGGATCCCCGGGTTATCAAAAAAAAAAAAAAAAAATCTGACGACATCATCATCAATTTTGGACTTTTTCATTGTTGGATGGGCTTCCCCCTTTCTACTGGGTCAAAATTGGCAGCGCAAATCGTTAAGTGGTGGTAAAGGCCCACAAATAAAAGACTCATCGGATACCAAACTTACGAGCGGCTACTGCCTGCACCCGGCAGCATGTAAGCCGGGCCCAACTTATATGCATTGTTAGATCAAGTGGTCGAAGCTGGGGCCTACCTCATGGGCAGACATGTTCCGGGTTCATTGAAGATTATTTTCCAAATGTAAGGCATTGGAACATAGAACTTCGGCTCGATTCAGATGACCCAACTCAAACTATGCACACTCTGTCCCTGCACGAGCATGCTTTTACACCAAAAGTCTCATACGCATTTCATGAAAATTGGGGACTCTATAGTGTCAGAATTCAACCCCTAAACAAAAGAAAATTTCATGTTGCATATTCCAACATTTGCATTTCTCACTGTATTTTCTTGCAATTTGAAATTAGAGGCATCTTAGTTGTAGGATAATTGACCCCATATTGAGAATGAGTGTCAACGAGAATATGGGATCTTTCAAATCTCTCAATTATTGAAATCGGACCTTTCCTGAGCTTAACCTAGTAAAAGACTTTTGAGAGAGCCCCAAGGCTTGACCATGGGCTGCCCAACATCAATATCCGGCCCTGGCCTATGACATGATCCGTGATACAAAAATGACTATAAGTAGGAACGAAATAATCCTTTGTTTTTTTAAACCTCCCGTTTCAAGAAAGAAGAATAGGAACGAGAAAAAAACACGTTCTTCTTCTTACCTATATTCATAGGGATAACGTGGCAATATTCAGGAACTATTGTATAATTAATTTTTTTCATAATAAAAAAAGAATGGGTTGAAATATATGTTGATATTTATAAAAAGAGTATTTTATTTAAGGATTAAGTTATTACTCAATAGAGAAAAATTCAAATTATCAAAGGATGAGATCAATTTAGAAGTGCTTTTTTTTTAGTTAATATTATATCAGGCAAAATTCCATTGGGTATAATTCAAGACCTTCCGATAGGTTTTGACTCTGTCTATATAGATTATATATCCAATTTCGAATCAATATATAGTATTTTATTACAAACCTATCAATATAAATAATATCAATTTGGTCTTTAGATTTATTGATGGCTCGCGAGGAGTCATATGAGGTGAAAATCTCAGCAACGAGACTTGCATTCTTGGCATAATCCTAGGATATTTAAGTGCGGAACCAATGTTGGAAGATGGGAAACTAAGGAAAGTTGATCAAGAAAAAAAGGCAAAAAGGAGATTGCTCATTCTAAGAATATCAAAAAGAAATTATTGAGAGGGATTGAGGGGATTGAGAGGAAAGAGTTTGCGAAGGAAAGGAGGGAGAGAGAGAGAGAGAGAGAGAGAGAGAGAGAGAGAGAGAGATTTTTGTGATTAAAAACACAGAGCAGAGTAACAATAAAGCATTGATTCTTAGTTTGCAAGGTGGAGATGATGAGAAAACGTATGTAAGTAGGTCTTTTGAAGGCAAAAAAAGGAACAAGTCGGACTGCTCGATCAGAAGAAGGGGAGCTTGGCGTGCAGTCGTGCGAAAGCGGCGGCCGTGCATTTCTTCTTAGTCGAAACGCGCTGGAATTTTGTGGAGGCCTCTATGTCATGTCACGTGGTTCTTTAAATCTTACCAAGGGAGTCTGGCATCAGAGTACTAGAGGTTTGCTTTTTCTAGCTTGGTTCATGGCTGGTTCGATGCAGGGTCGGAATAGGGAGATTCCGCGCGCAGCTTCATGAGCACGGTGAGTATGTACTCATACACAGTCGGAATGAGTTGAAACTTCGACGAAGCCCTTCCAACACTTTGGTTCTTCAACTCTACCAAAGGGGCCGAGCATCTGACATTCGATAGTCCAACAATCAGGTAATTCCTCTTTAGCTATTTTCTCATTCGAGTCTTGTTCATATGAACCTATCAACGATCTTTTGTCATTTTGTCATGATCCATAGTCTGAGAGCCTTTTGAAAATCCTTGAAAGCAGGTCTAGGGTTTCCCCTTATTTCGCTTTTGATCTCTCATGATTGTATTGCTAATGTCGGTTGCGTTGAATAATTTAGGTTGTGCATGTTGAAATTGCTTAGTATCTTGATTGGGGATAATAGTGGTCGAAAGGAAGTATTATGCCTTGATTCAAGATCGACTTGGGGCCCAGATATGGGCTGAATATCCCCTGTGCAGGTGCAAGAAGCAACCTCACCCTACCGTCGCATAACTTCATCTAGGTCCTCGTTACGGGTGAGTTGATGATGGCCCGTCTAGCTTGGCGGCTTCATCTTACCAGTAATTGTTTCTAACAACATAAAATGTGATGTCGTACCATGTCCTTTGTGTTTTGCCTGAGTTGTGAGCCTCGAAAGTTCTCTATTCACATGATTCTTGATGTTTCACTTTCTTTTTTCTTTGAATCGTCTCTGATTCCCTTGAAATCCTTTAATTAAATCTAATCAACCTTTAAGCATCCTTAGTCTACTAAGTGAGGCTTAATAAGTTAAACTTGTTTAACGCGCGGGTTGGATCAAACCGACGGGAACGTTGTGGGGGTTGCTTTTCTCCAAAGCGGGCCTAGAATCCAAGGTTCGGAAACACCTCAAAACGAACCTCCAAGGTGCTGGAAAACCCACTCTGTTCTGATCTGGAAGTGGCCGAAATAGAGGCCAAACAGTTCAGTTTAAAGCGGGAATTGATTGGGAAAGGGTGAATAGGCCAAATCGGGCCTTGACGGAGGCTTACGGTGGTTGAACGGGACCAGGATAGCTTCAAATGAGCTCCAACAAACCTGAAACAGCTGCTGGAATAGCGTGAGAGGGCGAGAGGGGCGGACAGCACAGGTGGTGGCGCGTGCGTGGACAGCAAGTGGTCCGGCAGTCCGAACGGCGGCATGAGGTGGCGACGGTGGCTCCGGCTTCTCTTGCTATCCCTAGCGACGCTACTGGCTTCTTGGTTGCTAGTGGTGGCCGAAAATGGAGGAAAGAGGAGGGGAATGCTGGCTGGTTGCTTGGTAGAGAAGAGAGGGGGAACAAATGGGGCCTACCAAGCTTAATTTCCACCAAATGGTCCCCTTGACCTCATCCTCAGCCAAGCCATCTTCCTTGGCCCTCAATGAGCCACCAATGCTCACCTTTACAACCTTGAGATGGTCCATTTTGGCTAGGCCATGGGGGGCATACGAATTTGCAACATTTCACTACCAATTGACACTTGATCCATCTCAAATCAATCTCATTTGGCCCTTATAAATTCAATTGACACCTCAATTCTCCAACTGATATTTTTCCTCACCTGTGGATCTATCTTGCATCTCAAATTTGCGGCAAAAAATAATCCCCGACATTTTCTGAACAAAAATGGTCCTATGCCGACTTTTTCCCAAAATGTCTCGGGTTGCAGAAAAATCTTCTGAGACTGAGTCGACGTTCCTAGAATTTATTATGACATGACAAAATCTTCAATATCTGAAATTAGACTTAAATTCACGGTTAATTTCACTCCGATGCGTTTTTAGCGTGACCTAGGCTATCGAGTAGTTTTCAAAACTTTTTAGGGTAAATGATCCGTGGTCAATTTTCTTCAAGCCACAATGAACCCACTCGACACATTAGCGATTCTTTGTTGTCGTGAAAATCTCGAGGATTCAAATATGGACATAGGGTACCGAAACAATAAGAAAAATCAAACTAGTGTTGGTCGATGAGAATTTTCCAATTTAGTGGAGTCACCTATGATCGACCACATATCTCAGTTGAATCGACCTATTTCTGATCTCAAATCGGTTTTATACTGTGCCGTAATGGCCTTTAAAGATGAGCACGGTTGAGAAGCCGATTCTTGGTCGAATTCTCAACTCTATTGCCTTAAAATTTTTAATGGCTTCCTTAGATAGTCTAGTTATCTCGAGAATGATCAGTTCTGAGAACAACTCTATAAGTGCGTCGATAAAATGCCCGATTAATTTAATAGAAAATAGGGTTGAGAATTCCGGATGTCACACATGAAGTCAAATGAACTCATCTACAAGCTCAATTTCACAAAAATATATCTTGGATCAGTGTAGGGCAGAGCAAGATATGGTCGATTTTAAGTAATTTTAACTGACCAAAATATCTCCGAAAAATCCAATAAAAATATATGACATACTCAAGGCTATTTGGAACAAATTTTATGGAGAACAATTTTCCAAAATCAGATCATAAAAATTAGTACGACAATAAGAAAATCAAAAATCATAAAAAAAAAAGAACTACAAATGGACCTAAACTATTGCAGAATTGACTAGTTTCTGAGGTATTTTTTGAGTACCAAATGACCTTTGTTTGGGACGTGCGACCTATCAAATCAAATGTCTCAAAATCAATTTTCTAAGCATAGAAGGGATCGAGACCAAAAAAACTCATGTAGGATCTTATTTCAGCCCAAAATTTAAGCTACTTATGGAGGTATGAAAATTGCATATCAACACTAAACACATTCAAATAATCTCAAGTTCATCCTCAGTGAGCTTCAAACTCAGCAAACCATCAAACAACTTCATCAATGTCAAATCTAAGCATATTATATGAATCTAATCTTGAATCCTACCCCGATTGGATATGCCGATCTCATCTCATCGGATTCGAATTTGAGATGTTTACCTTTTTACATTTATCCTCAAAACTAAATGTAATCGAACGATATCCCCTTTGCCAGAGGATGAATGAACCTCCGAGGAATAGATTGGATCATCATGGATTGCTAATGGATTAGTTAGACTGCCAGTTTCATCTCCAAGCGAAACCGGTCCTCGATTGACCGACCTTGGGCGCATCAAAGGAGATCAAGCCACTAGGAGGCCGACCTGTGGCTGATCGGCCGATCCCTAACCTTTGGACGGTCAGGGACTCATCGAGGATGAGATTGGACCAGATTGAGCGGCTGCTGCACCATCACTGTCCATTGGTTCAGGCGACCAAAGAAACCGATCCAAGACAGATCAGTTTTAGCGCTGAAGGGAGGCTGGCTTGATTGGATAGATTCCGATCATTGCGCATCTCATCTTCAATTGCGAGGGGCTCAAGGAGGAGGAGAGGAGGACCGTCGAGGATGGATAGTGGTCGGTGAGCCATCCGCATGAGGTTGGTAAGCATAGACCTACGAGGAGCCGGTTTGACTAGAGAGAGAAGAGAGAGGAGAGAGAGGCTGGAAGAGAGGAGAGAGAAAGAGATGATTTTTCAATTCTAGTGTGAGAAATTTTTTGCAAAAAATGAGCCCCTCAATGAAAATTGGAGGGAAAATGGCTTTTATATTAGGTCATAATTGGTGAATCGTGGCCGTCAATTCAATCTGATGGTAAAAAACTTGATTTAATGGCCAAATTAAATTTTTAAAAGGCTAATCACATATAAGATGACTCCTATAACCGATCGGATGGGTTCAATTCACAAAAATTGGAATTTAAGTGAGAATTGCATTTAAGGGCCTAATTAGGGGTTAAATCGTAAATTTACAAAATTCAAGGACCATTTTGGAAAATCTTGGAAATGCAAGGGCATGGGAGCAAAATACGCTCAGCGAGGGTCTTGGAACTGATTGACAAAGGTCCGAAACCGGTTGGCAAGGGGCCAAATTGGCCTCCCTTGTTGGTGGCTAGTTAGATCGATTGGGTCGGTTCATGTCGGTTCAACTAGTTCCTGATTAGTTCTTGATTGAATTTGATAGGTTCTTGTTGATTCATGTCCAAGTGGTCTTTGTGGGTTCAAAATTTATGTAATTTGGTCCCTCAAGGATCAAATTAAAGAGGAAACTTAATTTGAGGATAAATTATCCGATTTTGATCCAATTAAGCCAATTATGTGACATCCCGATTTTTGGGTCCTAAATTCGACTTGGATAAATAGGGCCGTGTTCGTTCGATTGAAGTGGGGTTGTGAAATTGAGGAATATGAGGGATTTTTGGATAAAGAAAATAATCAATTTGATAAGTGAGACATCAATTGATTTTATGGGAGTCAATTTGAATTAAATCAAGAGAAATTATAAGGTTCGCCTTTGGTCGTACTTTTAGGATTTAAATTGGTTCTATGGACGAGCCAAGGTGTGAATTAAAGTGTGGGGACATTGGATTAATCTTTGTGGACTTCAATTGGATTTAATTGAAAGAAAAATGGAGGAAATTGAGATGTACAAAGTTTCGGACCCCGGCGGAAAATTAATTGGACCTATTGAAGAGGTTGTGGGGATAGTGGACCATGACATCACGATCATGTCATGGTGGGCCACTAGAGGAAAGAAAGAAAGAAAAATGAAAAGAAAAAGGAAAAGGGGAGAGAGAGAGAGAAGTGGGGCCCATTGTGTCATCCCCTACCTTGGAGAAGAGAGAGAAGAAAGAGAGGAGGAGGAAGAAGGGAACCGACCGAAGCTAGCCTCGCCCCCATCAACGCCTAGCCGCCCGCCACCGCTGTCGCGCTCGCTATCCCCGGCCGTCGTCGCCGGCCGCCGCGCCCGGCCCGCCTTGCCACCGCCACCCTGTCGCAGCCCACCGCCTCCGCCCGCGTGCGCCCGTCCTCGTCGCATCTCCGCCCGAGCCGCCCGCCGCCCCCGTTCGCCGCCGCCCGGCTCCGCCGCGCCACCGCCGCCGTCCCTCGCCGTTCCCTCGCCCAAGCCCCGCCGTGAGCCGCCGTTCAGCCCCCCTCCCCCGTCCGGCAGCCCGCAAAGAACCCGTAAAATGGGTATGGCAGCTCCTCTCGGGCCCGTTTTGGCCGCCTTCCCGGCCCCCGGATGCTAGGCCCGCTTTGGAGTTTATCGATCCCCTCGTCGCGCTTGTCGTTTTGGTCCGTCCGGCGCGTTAATCGGGTGAGTTACCTCACTAATCCTTGATTAGCCGGTTAATTATGCCCTAAGTGTGTTTAATTTGAATTAAGTATGTTTAGGTGGTTAGATTAGATTATTTTAATGTAAGTTGGATTAAGGAAGTTGGATTAAGCTTAATTGGGTTTAATTAAGTTTAAAAGAGGTTAATTAAAGTTAATTGTGATGTGACTTAGTTAGATTTTAATTTAGAATTATTTAATTGGTTGGAAATTCGGATTATTAAAATAATATTAAAATATTCCGAAATTAAAAAAAATGAAAAATTTATTTTTAGCCTCGGTTGCTCGAATTTCGTGGCCGATCGCCGCCGTGATGTTAGAATTTTAATTTGATGCTTGATTTGTGGCGAATTGAGTGTGATTGCGTAAATTAGGGGTTATGTGTAGAAATTCCAATTGTCGAATTGAGGGGGATTGGCCGTGGTTGACCGCCTATTAGAGGCCGTGCCTATTGAGGCTGTGATGAACCACCTAGGAAAGGCCGTGCCGAGTGGGGCCGTGATGCCACTAGTTGTGAACCGCCTAGGAAAGGTCGTGCCGAGTGGGGCCGTGATGCCACTAGTTGTGAATCGCTTATGAGAGGCCGTGCCGAGTGGGGCCGTGATGCCACTAGTGTTGAACCACCTTTTCGAAGGTCGTGCCACGTGGGGCCGTGATACCATCGATCGTTGAGTCGACCTTTAGGGTCGTGGTTGGGATCATTGATTGATTTGATAAAATGACATGTAATCGGCCGAGCCGATTGATCGCTGAGACGGTCCAAGTGGTTGATTGATTGATGACATGATTGTGTCTTGGTTTATTTAATCGTCATAATTGCACGTGATTGAATGATATGAATTGTACTAACCTGCAGACGCGGACTGTTGCGAGGTAAGTCTTCTTGATGTGTGGTTAGGTTATGATGGGGTGTATTTTCTTTCTAATAGGGGCTTAGGAGGGGTGAACTTGCTGAGACAATGTCTCACCTCGTTGTGGGAAACACATTTCAGGGCCGCAGATGAGGATTCCAGCGGAGTCAGGTGGACTGCCGGTGAAGTTGGGCAAGGAGTACAGAGCCAAGAAGATGGAGGATCGAACCTTTTTAGTGGCCTTAGGACTATTCTTTCTAGATGGTGAATCGATCCCTAGTGTATAGACCTCGACCCCCGCCTTTGGCTGCATGTAATCCGTGTTTGATTTTATGTCAGCTTGTTGATTTGTATTAAATTGATTTTTGTTCCTGCTTCTATCCCGCTTTTAAATTGTCAGGGGTTTATTAATACGTTCCGCATGCGCTTAATTAAATTAAATTTGGTCGGCGACACTACCTGGGAATGTCGCAATATCACGACCATGGCGGGTTGTTCACGTGTCTCGGGGTTCGGGGCGTGACAAATTAAACCTTGTAAATGCAATCTATGGGCTTTCTCTTGGTTTTTTTTTTGGTCGAAAGTAGATATTGCATTCATTCATGAAAATAAGAGAGCCTTACAAGGCAACGATGGATAAAATTCTGAACATAGAATTTCCGAAAGGGAGAGAGGAGGAAATGTCACCCAATTTGTAGGGAGATTTTTGGTTCGGTGGGTGTTAGCTAGCCAATCCGCGGCTCGGTTTGCCTCTCGTGGACAATATACTACCCTTGCTGATTTGAAACGGGCTAATTCTTCTTTACATTATTCCGCTATTTCCTTCAAATCCCATGATGTTTCGGCCCGGCCCATCACAATTTCCACCAAGCTTGAACTATCACTTTCGAACACCCATTTGCCACTTTGACCTGCTCCTGTGCCCACGTGCGTGACTTCTCTTCTTCTCAAGTACATCATATTGTGCAGCAGAGCTAGGGCTTCTGCTTGCTGGGGAGACGATGCCCGAATTTGCATCGCAAAGCCCTCGACCACTAGCCCCGATGGATCTCGCAAAATACTAGCAGCTGAACCTAGGAATTCACTCGGAGTCCATGAGGTGTCAACATTTAGCTTCATCTCGTCTCTGTCTGGCGGCGTCCATCTAATCGGTAGGCTTCGCCCCTTTCGATTCGCCATCGCCAAAGTTTTTTTGTTGTGCTTGTGTAAGATCTACAAGATCAGTCGGTTGTGGAGGCTTTGCTCGAAAAATAAAGTTGTTTCAAGTCTTCCAGATGTTCCACAACACAGCAGCAACTAGTTCTCTTTCAGGTAAGATGTCGCTTCCTTCGAACACTTCCGTTAGCCACTGATCGAACCTTGTTATATTGCTTGGGTTTCTAATGAGATTGATTCATGGGTCTGCCCATATTTTTTTTCGTCCATTTGCAAAGTAGAAATATGTGTTTTGTTGTTTCCATATGTGTAGAGCAAAGCGAACAGTAGGGGTCGGGTAGCATTTTCCTTTTATACAGATTTTCCCTTGTTGGTATGGCATCTTGGCATAGGCTCCATAGGAAAGTTCTCATTTTTGGGGGAATAGGTAGACTCCAGATTCTTGTCCAAAGGGATCTTGGAGGCTTGAAAGAGCATGATGCTCTGTTTTGTTCTATTCTTGTGGTGTTAGAATAGGTCATGTTGTACCTGCTCTTCACAGTATATGTCCTTGATTTATTACCTGTCCATACTAGACGATCATCCTTTGGGATTGGGCTAATGGGTATCGCAAGTATCTCGTTCACTGCTTGTTCTTCAAAAAGATTAAGAATTAAACTTTCCTTTCATACCTGTGAGTCTTCATTGATAAGTTTTGTCACCATAACTAGTTCATTTTGGTTGGCGGGGCCTCCAAGCACTCTAGACTTTAGCCATTTGTCTTCTCGTATGTTGATAGATTTGCCATCCCCTACTGACCATTTAACCTTTGATTCTATGGCTTCTCTTTCTATTAAAATGCTTTGCCATCCCCAAGACGGTCGTTGCCCTTTTCTTGCCTTCCACAAGTCTCCATTTGGAAAATAGATGCCTTTCAACATTCTACTCCACAAAGCTGAAGGGGTCTTGATAATTGCCAAGCTTGCTTGCCGAGCATTGCTCTGTTAAAATTTCTCAAACTTTGAATCCCAAACCTCCCTCATCTTTTCTGGTTTTTAATGTTTCCCATTTTTTCCAATGCAAGCTTCTTTTTGAATTGCTTTTTGCCACCAAAATGAAGCAATTCTTTTTTCTATGGCTTTGCAAATATAGATAGGCAATTTAAAGACTGACACCGCATAATGAGGGAGGGCTTGTACAATGCTCTTTATCAGAATTTCTTTACCTACTTTGGATAATAATTTTTCTTTCCATTCCTCTAGCTTTGAGTTTACTCTTGTTAGAATCCAAGCAAACATCTCATTCTTTGAGTGACCCCATTCTGTTGGTATTCCAAGATATTTCCCTATTTTTTCTATTATTGGGACTCTAAGTTCTTGTGCTAAGTTTCTTTTTAGAGATAATGGACAGTTGCTGTTGAAACATACCCCCGATTTGTTTAAATTAATAGCTTGGCCAGATGCAAAACAATACCGGTTGAGAATATTTGCTAGGTTTTGGTATTCCAAGATATTTCCCTGTTTAGCTTTTTACCCTTAACGCTTCCATCTTCCAAGGCTTTGTTCATCATCCCAGTCAAGACATTAGCTATTAGGATGAATAAGTATGGGGAAAGAGGGTCACCTTGTCTAACTCCTCTTGAAGGGGTGAAGTATGGAGTAGGCTCCCCATTTATCTTCACACTTAGGGAAACCGTTGAAACACATTGCATGATTAAAGATACCCACCGCTCACAGAAACCCATTTTCAACATACAATCCCTCAAAAAGTCCCATTCAATTCTGTCATAGGCTTTCTACATATCCAGTTTCAATATCGCCTGAAACTTTTTCTTCCCTTTTGTTATTATCAATTGATGTAAGACTTCTTGAACTATTAAAATATTATCTTGAATTTGCCTCCCTTGTACAAAGGCGTTCTGTTCAGGCTCTATAATCTCTGGAAGCCAAATCTTTAGTCTGTTTGCCATGACTTTTGAGATAATTTTGTAGCTGAAATTGCACAAACTAATAGGTTTGAATTGGCCTATACTTTCTGGGTTTTTTACTTTTGGTATCAAGGATATGTGCATTTTGTTGAGGAAGGGGTCGATGGTACCTGTTTCAAAGAAATTCTGCACTAGTTGGAACAAATTCAGCTTGATATCCTCCCAAGACTGTTGATAAAAAGCCCATTTAGTCCGTCGGGCCTAGGGGCCTTTAAAGAGTCCAGTTGGAAAACCGCCTCTTTCACCTCTTCAAGGGTAATATTTGCCATCGGATTTTCATTTATTTCCTCTCTTACTGGGCTGGGACATTGGTTTAGGATTGGTTGATAGTTCCTAGGACCCACCGATTTGTATAAGTTCCGGTAGAAAGACCCTATGTGTTCTTTGAAACACAATGGATGTAAACTATCGGTACATGTAATTGGGCATTATAGACTAAAATGAGCAATTTTGCAATTCTTCACTCTAAATTGCAAATTAATTGAAATTGAATTCAATTAATATTGTAATAAACCTATTACTAGTTACCCATGCTTAGGATAACCTTATGCATTCAAATTGACCTTGAATTAAAGTGACAAAACCTAGGTAAAAAACGAATCGAGGTCTAATATGAAAATTATACCTTGATTCATGAAATTGAACTATAATCTTAAATGTGTCAATTTACATTTTGTCAATTAAAGCTCAATGATTCAATTTTCTTATGTTAAAGAGAGTGAAATTCCTCAAATTGGAAAGTTTTCATGCGAATTTCTCAAAAGGATCTCGGATTTGGACTTATTTTATGAAAATTAGTGGAAAACAATTATCCATTCACAGCTTATAAAGAATTGATTTTGACTCCCTAATTAGGGCTTAAAATGACAATATGTCTTTCAACATGGGAATTCCAAAATTTAATAAACAAGAGGATTAGAAATAGTCCATAAACCAAATGTTGTAAAAAAAAATAATTATGATAAAAATAAAAATAACTTTATTTTTTTGTTAATTTAAAACCTAAATTTGAAAAATTTGGAAAACAAGATTCTTAATCGAATTTTGTGAAATTTTCAACACAAAAGTCAAATTGACACTTAAACAAAGTATTTTCAAGATTTTTGATTTTTTTCAATTTTTTTGTCAAAGATTTAACAAAAAGTCAACTCTTTAGTTGATATTTCCTAAAATGTTGATTCTTGAGTCAAATTTTCGAATTTTTGAAAAATTGACTCAGCGAAAGTGAAATTAAGGCTATTTAATGTCTTTTTAGGTGAAAATTCGATTTTTGAACCGAAGCTGATTTTTGGTCATATGGTTGACTAAAAAGTTTGCTTGTTTTCAAAAATGGTTGGGGAATTCCCTAAAAGTGACAACGAAAGAAAAAAAGAAATGAAAAGCAACACTTTTTGGTTGAAAACGAGCTTTGTTGTGATCGGAAGCTCTAATGTCGGTTTTTACCTTTTATGAAGCGTCAACTAAAAATTACGCGTTGATAATTACTTCTACAATTAGCCTTTTGCTAATTCTATGCGTGATACAAATGCTTAAATTATTTGCTGAAGCAATCCTCAACAGTCACATATCAATTAAAATTAGTTTTTGCAATATAGAGGGTTTTTTTTTTTGGAATATATTTTAAAATAATAAACATCTCTTTAAAAACTATAACCTGAAATCGAAAGTAGCTTTCTGAAGGTCACTAAAATGATTTCGTGGAATCTTGGCCCTATTTCAATTCTATATTAATAATTGAAAATGAAATAGCCCATTCTTTTGTTTTTTGTAAAATAGTTATTTTGTATGTATTGTGGCTACTCTTTTTCCTCATCCACAATTATCTCTCTACATCATAAAATAGGAAAATTCCAAATAAAGATAAGAAGTACCATCAATTTTTCAAATAAGTGAATGAAGTGAATTTTATTTCAAATAAAGGCCTGAACTTTTTTCATTTTTTCAAATAAGGGCTTGAAATGGACTTGTTTCAAATAAGGATCTAAAGTAGCCACGTGAGTCTTAAAGAAAGACCTAACCTCATCGACTGGTCTAGGGTATTTCCGTCCTTTACATTTTCTAATTTTCTTTCAAAAGAATAAAAAGGCTAAAAAAAAAGAAAAAAAATTATAAGAGAAGGGCTGGCAACCCTCTCTTGTCTCTGGTGGCTACCCCATTGCCGGTGGAGCATTGGCCATCGCCAATGGGTTGGCGCCTCAATGAGGGTTGGCAACCTCACTAATTGTAGGCAAGGGCTCGCTAGCCCTTGTTAGAACTGGAAAACGGTTGCTACCCTCTCATAGATCTAGGTGAGGGTCACTAGCCCTTACCCAACCCTGGCGAAGGCTAGAAGGCCTTTGCTGAGGTGCCGACGACCTTGTTGGCTAAGGCAGATGTCCCACCAGTGATGGGACGATGATAAGTAGGAGGGCTAGCCCCAGCCCTCCCACTTGGTTTGTTTTTTTTTTCCCTTCTTTTTAAATAATTTGTGCGTGTGTACGCGTGTGCTTTTTTATTTATTTATAAGTTTTAGTCCCTTTTTAATGGTTTCAATCCAATTTGAATTCTTTCCTAAGAAATTCCATAAAAAGTCCATGGTGAATAGTAATATCAAATATAGGATAAATTCATATTTCAAAAGTAAAATGTATATCTAAAATTGTGAATTTTAAGATATCTAACATTTCCAAATTTGAATCTAAAATTTGGGAGAATGACACTAGAAGTGTCAAAAATTGTGTACGACACTCATTTTAGTACCAAAAGTTTTTTTAGATCATTTAAGTGCAACTTAAAAAAAAAAATGATTACTTAGGTGCAAACTCTAATATGAGTTGTTGGAAATTTGACATGATTACATTTTATTAATATGTTAGTCCTACGAGGCTCACCGGTATGTGCAGTTAGTATGTAACACCTAGGGGTGTGCAACTGGACTGGGTCAACCCGGTTCTTGGATTGGCCCACCCAGAAAACAGGGTCAGGAACCGGTTCCCAAAATTTAGACCCTATTTGAACCGGTCTGGGAATCGGTTCCGAGGGATTACCCACTGGGTGGATCGGCCGGACCGGTTCGGGAACCGGTTTGAGAATCGATTTTAAGGCAGCCCAAAAGTCCAAAAGGACCAAAACCCTAATTTGTTTCTATCTTTACCTCTCAAGCTCTCACACTCGTAAACTTCCCCGAGCTCGCAACCTCTATCGATCCTGGTTCCATCTGAGCGCTAACGCTGCTTCTACTTGCCCATCGTCACCTTCCTCTCGCAACACCTGTAGCCCATGAAATCCCGACGTTGCCACTTCGCCTCTCTCTACTCTATCGTCGTTTCGTAGGTCTCGCCTGTGACGCTCGTCGAGCCGCCCCGCGTCTATGACCGCCAAGCGCCCGTGCTCTATCCCTGCAGCTAGATCCGACCATCGTGACCTCCGACCAGTGACCTGACGTTGCAAACGCTGGTGATCTGTCCAACGCTGCCCCTACTTAGCTCGCATTGACCCGCGACGATCAAGCGCCCCTGCAGCTGCCACCGCCTCGCCTTGGCTGCTCACTAGCCTTGCTCCAAGCTCCCCTCCCAAGTTCCGCTGCCAGATCCAGCTACCCATCGCGTTGCTTCCTCATTTGCGTTCATCTGCTTCCTCGTTGCGCCATCGCCAACTCCCCGTCACGCCATCGCTAGTCGCGCCATCGCCATCTCCCCGTCACGCCATCGTCCGTCACGCCATCGCTAGCTCCCGTTGCTCTATTTCATCCATCGCCGACTTCCTCATCTGTAAGCTCGCAAATTTCGTCGGTTTTTCTAAAATTTTCTTTTGGATTGAAGCTGGGTTCTTCTCGTTTTCTTTGGGGGTGCTTTCCTGAGCTGGATATCTTGTCAGATTGGTGGAAATGTTTGCGTTTTTTTGTTCGTATCCAACATAGGAACTGTGCACGAAGTGATTGAAAGACAGTAAGAAATCCAACATAGGAACTATATTGGGACTTTCCCTAACTATTGACTAGTTATTTCAAAAGCCATGATTCTTGCATGTTGGATTTTCTTGTCAAGAGTGATCATTTTGCTTTGACTTCGTTTTGCACTTGCAATGATGACAAATGACAATAGAGAGGTTCACCTAACAGGCAAAACGATTGACTCCTTTGTAAAGTTAAACCTAAAACACAAATCTACCATATTGACCATAGATGCACAATTTGACAAAGCAAAAAAAATTCAGATTGAATGATGCACTTCTGAACTTTTCCCTTTCGGGTGTGATGTGCGGTTAATCATTGTCAGGTTAGGGTACATGAAATGATGGGCATCAAAAAGTTTGTGGAAGCATCTCTATGCATTGCATTTCTTACATTGTACTAACTTGATTTTTTACCCGTCAACTAAATTTTTGATACTATCTGCTTTGTCAAGATGAAAAATTCATCGCTATGACTTGAGAGCACGATTTTTACTCATCACAGCATGCGCTCTACCGCTTTTGTATGGAAACTTAATGTAACATGATTTGTATCATCTCTAGCATATTTGTAGTTAGATTAGTGCAAATCATTGAGCATGGCAGATTTCTATTGTGGGTAGTTCCCTCCATTTATGCTAATGTGTAATGACCCGGGTCGCACTGTGTAATATTATCCGCTTTAGACATTGAGTCCTCATGGCTTTAAAATGCGTTGTTTGGGGTAGAGGCCACAGTGCACTCATCCTAGTCCAATATTGTCCGCTTTGGAGGCATGCACGCAGCAACTGGTAGAGGCCACGGTGCACTCATCCCAGCCCAATATTGTTCGCTTTGGAGGCATGCACGTAGCAACCTCCTCACTCATGGCTTTTTTTTTTTTTTTAGCACATCGGAAGCATACGTGAAGCACGTTACACAAATTAGAGAGACCCAAGCCTTATAAACTAACCCTAGGACCCCCTCCTAAGCGATGTGGGACGAGAGGGACCCCTCCTGCGCACGTCTGGGGATCGAGGCGCGAACGCACCACCATCTTTCCTCCCCTCACACCATGATTTGGGCCATCACACTCTCCCCCATTGGGAGCACAACGCTCTCGCTGTGGCCTCACACGTGATTGGGAGTCGGCTCCGATACCATTTGTAATGACTCGGGCTCCACTGTGTAATATTGTCCATTTTGGACACTGAGTTCTCACGGCTTTAAAATGCATTGTCTAGGGTAGAGGCCACAGTGCACTCATCCCAGCCCAATATTGTCCGCTTTGGAGGCATGCATGCAGCAACCTCCTCTCTCACAGCTTTGTTTTCAGCGCAGTGGAAGCGTACGTGAAACGAGTTACACATATTAGAGGGACCCAAGTCTTATAAACCGATCCCAAGACTCCTCCCTAAGCGATGTGGGTCAAGAGGGACCCCTCCTATGCACGTCCGGGGACCGAGGTGCGGATGCACCGCCATCCTTCCTCCCTGCGCACCGTTGCTTAGGCTATCACATAATGAATGCTAAACTAATTTCTACACCTAATGAGATGAAATAGGATTGATTGTTAAGTGTTTGATCAGAGCATGAATATGTGTAGTTGTTGGACAATGATTGGAATGTGACGCTGCTAGACCAAACTTTGACCTGTCCCACTAGCACCTTTGCTCCTCTCTAATCCCCACTATTCTATTGTCCAACTCCTATTGATTATGCTCTTTCTTGTGTATTTGGTAAAACTATCAAGAAATACAACCACATACTAAATTCTTAAGGTGTCTCTCAGAACATGTTGGTGCAGGCTTGTTGTATAAGGAGTGACAAAGGGCTTCAATGCCTAGAAAAGATGCCTTCACATGAAAAATAATATAGCTCCTATAGCCGCTCATTTGGAGCTTTTTTAATGCTCTATAGGCAGAACTTGTGCCAATTGGAGCAAGCAATCTGTTTAAATTAAACGTATAGCTTTGGTGAGTGACTTCTTAGGATGAATGAATTACTTTCTATCTCCAAAGTTATGTTGACAGATTTGATTTACTATGAAAACTAATCTGTTTTTGTAGAATCCTAATGTTATATATATATTTTTTCAGTTTTCAGTCAATGGATCAAGACAAAGACATATTAATGGAAGTGGAGGGACATAATGAAATGAGTCCGCTCATGGAATTGCCATTCCATTGAGCTGATGAAGTGGAATCTATGACCATGGGTGCGACAAATAAGGTGAGGGTACCTAACTCTCATCCTCCTTTGGGTAAAAAGCATGCTAATCAATCTGATTGTTGGGATCATTTTTCGAGAATTATGGACGAGAAAACATAGAAAATAGTTAAGGTGAAGTGCATTCATTGCTGGATGGATTATATGTATAATGTTGATCATGGAACCTCAACTATGTGGAAGCACTTGAGAAAGTGCAAAAAGTATCCTCATACACATAAAAAGCAAATGTTGTTTGCATCACTTGACAAAGATGTGGTTGGCGAGGTAGGGAAAAATACTACTAGTGGTCGTAGTATCTTAATCACATGGAAGTTTGATCAAGAACGTTATAGGCATATGCCTGCTCGAATGATTATTATTGATGAACAACCATTTTCCATGATTGAGTATGTTGGTTTTTGCGATTTTGTTATTGAATTGCAACCTCTTTTCCATCATCTTTCATGATTTACAATGACAAGAGATTTTATGAAGTTATATCTAAGTGAAAGGACTTGTTTGAAAGCTTACTTTGGTAAGCTTAAATCTAGGATTGCACTCACAACGGATATGTGGAGTTCCATTCAAAACTTGAACTATTTGTGTCTTACTGCACATTATATTGATGAAATTGGCAGTTGCAAAAAAGAATAATCAATTTTGTGATGATGCATAGTCACAAGGGTAAGGAGATTGGTTAAATGGTGGAGAAATGCATTGATGATTGGGGAATAGAAAAGAAGGTGTCCACAATAACAGTGGATGATGCAAGTTCAAATGATGTGGCCATTAGTTATTTGAAAGAAAAATTTTCAGAAGAAGGATTTTAGATTTTGAATGGCGATGCTTTACATATGAGATGCACTGCTCATATACTTAACTTGATAGTAAGAGACGGATTGAATGAGGTGTATGATTCTATTACACGCATCCGAAACATAGTTAGGTATGTGAGGAGTTCTCCGGCGAGAGCTAAGACATTCAAAGCTTGCATTAAGAGTAAAAGGATTGCATACAAGGGTTTGGTCTGTCTTGATGTTGCCACTAGATGGAACTCCACTTACATGATGTTAGACACCGCCATAAAGTTCAACAAAACTTTTAAAAGAATGGAAGATTTATTTTTCTTAAGGGAAATTGACAATGATCCTCCTGAAGATGAAGATTGGGGAAATGTCATCATTCTTTCTAAATTTCTGAGACGGTTTTATGATACAACCAAAAGGATGTCGAGTAGTTCATATGTTACTTCAAATGATTATTTTGAGGGGATAGCTATGTTGTATAAGAATTTGAATAATGCGGCGAATTCTTTAGACCCAAAGCTTCAAGCTATGGGTTTAAAGATGAAAGAGAAGTTTGACAAGTATTATGGGAGTTTGGATAAAGTTAATATGATGGCATTGATTACGGTTGCATTGGATCTTACAAAGAAGTTGAATTATGTAAAGTTCTGTTTTAAACAAATCTATGATGATGACGTAAAAATTGATGAGATGCATGATAAAGTGAAGGCTGCCTTGCAGAATTTGTATAAATCTTATGAGCGATCTTTTGTTGGCTCTTCTAGTAAAGAAAAATTTGGTGATTCAAGTGTGAGTAACAATAGTAGTGCTTCCAATGTTGATATTGATGACAATGATTGTGAAATCCATGCTTGGCACAAAACCTTTCTCCATGCGAAGAAAAGAGTGTTGGATGAAAACAAATCTGACCTTGATCGGTATCTTGAAGTTGAAAGTGAAGATATCCTTAATATTGATCTTTTGATGTGGTGGAAGAGTATTGGGTCAAAGTATAAAATTTTATCTTTGATGGCTCGAGATGTTTTGTCTATTCCCGTGACTATCGTTGCTTCAGAGTCGGCTTTTAGTACATCGGGACGTGTACTTGATGGCTTTTGAAGTTCTTTGATTCCTAGAGTGGTGGAATGTTTAATTTGTACTCAATATTGGTTGAGAGCTGTTTGCGTGCTAATTAATGTTGAAGAGTGCATCGAGAATGTGGAAAAGTTAGAGGCGAGTAAGTTATATATATTTCTTTCTATCTTGTAATTCATTCGCATAACTATCTATTAAGTGAATGCCTTATTTAATCATTTTTTTAAATATATATATAGATTTGGATTGTCTTACCAAGGACATTATCATTGGAAAATAAACTTCATTTTGTGGAAACTCCGATTTTGTGTTAAGTAAATAGACTTTATTAAATCATAACTTTTGCATATCTCTAGAGTATGGTTTTTTTTTTGTTGATTTTTCTTTATATATGAATTTTATGTTTTTGTCAAAGATTTTGTACCACGTGGAACGCAAGGCCGAAGAAGGAGAAGAAGATCGAGCGCATCAAGGACAAGGTTGATATGTGATTAGTCAAAAATTGTCGTACAACTAGTTAATTGGCTAAATTTCTTGACTCATGTAGGGGTGTTTTGTTCAACAGGAAATAAACGACGTTTTAACTGCTACATGCTTAAGGCCCGATCAGGCTTGATGTTTTTAATGTGCCAAGTTACTCTTGGATTTGTAATATTGGTCTATAATTGTCCTCTACGTGCCCAAAAAATTTTCATGTTGAAAGATGAACTCTCTTCTAGTTTCCCTTGAGAATGCTCATATAGTGACCTTTGGTTCTTATCATCATCACCACCAACACTTTCATTGTAGTTATTATTATTATCTCTCGTTATGCACGTTGCTTAAAGCGTATTGGGAGGAGTCCCAAATGGGATAATTGTTCAATGTTTCTTTGCTTATATGTATCTAATTCACTTGCATCTAGTTTTGTTAGGCCAGGTTCAGATATCAACCTTGGATTTACTAGCTGTGTAGAGCTTTACTGCATAAACTTTCTCTTATGGACTGATAAGACTGCCGATGATCATTTGAAATGGATGACAATTCTGGATCAAGTAAAATTGGTGATAATACCTTTAATTAAATAATTTGCAGTATCCTTTGTTCTAAATAGCTATACACTACCTAGAGATGAGCTATAAGATTGATAGCAATGCATCATTAGTCACATTTGAAGAACACTCAACGAGAATTTTGGGGCTAGGTAGACTTCTCCCATTAGAAAAAGGATTTGGGATGGAGTGGTATGAGGTAAATAAACTCTTAGGGTTATCCAAATGCATGTTTGTCATGATGAAGAGGTTGATAGTGGCGAGGACCAAGCTGTTTTCATAATCAACCCTGGAAACAAGAAGGAACTTGGTGTATCATTCGACGGTATGTAGAAGTGATATATATATCATAATTTGGTGGATTACCAGTGAAGTTCTGCTATGTCACATGATAGTGGCTTGCTATTCAGTCTTTTCTGTCTTGCACAAAATGTTTGATATCTTTTGAACTTCTTTGATTGCACTGCTTCTAGTTTTACCTATTATTTGTTTGCTTTGCTGCTCATGGTGCAATTGGTTAATATAAAAATTTTTATATCTTAGTTGTGAGAGTGCATCGTCAGATGAAAAGGAAGGGAGTATCTTGGAGATGTGGCCAGAAAATCAAAATTCTCAAAGGAGCATGTGTCGGAGTGCACAAGAAGAATGTCTATGCTACTCTGGAATATTTTTTGCTTGAAGGACTTGAAGGAGATGGCGATGGTAAGAAATGATACACATGCGTGCATTTAGTTGCTTTTACTTCAGCTTTCTGCGAAGTAATTGACTTTGAAGAGGTATCTATTTAATGCGGGTGAGTCACTTATCGATTTTCTATGGTTGAAGTGTTATCAGTTTTCATCAACTGATTGGATGCCTCAAGATTCTGCTAACAAGCTATCCCTGCAATATTTTGTGTGAAAGGCCACTAGGGGTGCCTAATGAGAAAGGCTGCATCCTCGATAAGTATGATGGAAACGTTTGCTTGGAGGTTCAGAGTTTTGTATCTATACCTATTGGAGTAATTGACTCTGGAGAGGTATCTATTTAATTATTTGAATGTCATTTTACTTCGTTATGTCGTATAATGTCCAAAATCATGATTCTTTGTGGTCTCTACTCAATCTTGAGCTTCCAAACCCAGTTAGTAGTTGTTGGGAAATCCGAGTGGGAGTGCCAGTTGGAGAAGCAACGCTTGAAAGCTCCATCTTCGATTGACTTGCTAGATGCCATCCGATGTGAAGAGTTAGGAATTCATGAGGTACATGTCTAATTGGATTTTGTAAATCGATCTTCAATTCACAGGTGACTGCAGAAAGTATTTCTTGAAGCATCCTATATAACCTTGTTCAAGTATTTTATAGCATTTAGGTGAAATCTGTCGGCCTGAAAGGTTTAAGAGCTAAGGAGATTTTTTGCATGATGTTACATATTGTGTTCCTTCTCCTTAGAATAACCGTCGACCTGAGAATTCTGTTGATTTATTTGTCCTCCGTCTATATTACTAGCCTATTCATATTTTCCTTTTTGTCTTTTTGTTTTCAAGCATTACCAGCTCATGCACCCATTGCTGTTGGACGAGACCCTCCAAAGGAAATTGTAGCTGTTGTTCGGCTAGCAAATTTCAGTTACTCCATTGCTATGAAGAACTTGGATAAGAAGTACATTGTCAAAAATAAAATGGAAATGTCAATGGAAGTCAAATTTAGTGGTGATTCTGATAATGGTCGAGAAAGTCATCTTTATTTATCTCGCGTGACACCATCTTGTTATAGAGGATTTCATGGTCTATACATCTTTTCCTTGGAGCACAAGTCTCATGAATTATTTCAGAAATCCGGTGTATATAAATTTATGTTTCATATGGTAAACAAGCATCTTTAACTGTTTGCTACAACAGTGGATGTGCTTATGCTGATTGAGATTGTAAATGCTTTATCTTACATATGAGTGCTGTACAACAATTTTTATGCAAAACAGGTTCTAATGTAAACAGGGTTAATCCCTGTTTTTAGACTAGAAAAATAGGGTGGGTCGGGAATAGGGTCCAATGCAAATAGGGTCGGGTACATGGTCCAAAAAAAGAGAACCGGTTATAACATGGGTCAGGTATAGAGTCCAAGTCTAGACCTTACCTACCTTGGACCCGATCACCCCTAGTAACACCTAAATGATGTCATCTAAAAGTCGTAAATAATGATAATTTGAGTGTCAGATTTTATTTAAAGTGATTATTTCAATGCCGGTCGTTATTAAAAACGATCACTTTAATACCAAGCACGTCATGTGGACAAGATTTTTTAAAAGAATATGCCTAGGTATATAAATTTTTTAATTATAAAAGCCATGTATTATTTCTTGCCAGAAATTATTGCCGTTGACACTTAATTGATTGTTTTTTCTCCGATTTGGTACTTAAGTAATTTGGTGAAAGCTTTTGGTATTAAAATGAGCGCTATATACAACTTTTTGTACTTTCAATATTATTTTACCCTAAATATTTCTTATACGTGGAAATATAATTTTTTTTTAATTTCACAAAAGAATAAATTCATTTCCAAATATTTAGAAACTTAATTTTTCTTAAAATATTGGGAAAAAGGCACAAATAGTCCCTATATTTTTACTCAATATCCAATTTCGTCCTTGAACTTTCGATTGGCTCAATTTGGTCCCTGAACTATTGATAAATGTCCAATCTAGTCCCCGAACTTTCGAACGCTCAATTTGGTCTACGAACTATTGATAAAATGTTCGATCTAGTCCTTCATTACTGTTTTTCTTTTTTTTTTTTTTTTTTTTTTTTTTTCCTTTTTTGCCTTTTTTTTTTGCGCCTTCCCTCCTTCGGCTCCGGCGGGCCGGCGTCCGGCGAGCCCCCTCGCGGGAGAGCCTCCCTCGCCAATTTGGCGAGGAGCCCCGCGAGGGAGAGCCCCTTGCCGGATCGGCGAGGAGCCCCCTCGCCGGGAGAGCCTCCCTCGCCAATTTGGCGAGGGAGAGCCCTGCCGGATCGGCGGGGAGCCCCTCGGCGGCGTCGGGTGAGGGGCTCCCTCGCTCTCCCTCGCGAGCCTAATCTGCGAGGGAGCCCCTCGCCCGACACCGGCGAGGGGCTCTCCCTCGCAGACGTCGGCGAGGACGGCCCCTCGCCGGATCGCGAGACGTCGGCGGACGGCCCCTCGCCGGATCTGCGAGGGCCGTCCTCGCCGTGTCCGCGAGGGAGAGCCCCTCGTCGGCGTCGGGCGAGGGCTCCCTCGCAGATCGGCGGGCGAGGGCTCCCTCGCCGATCCGGCGAGGGGCTCTCCCTCGACGGGGCTCCCTCGCCGGATGCCGGCCCTCCGCCGGCTCCGGCGGAGGGAAAGCACAAAAAAAAAAAGGGCTAAAAAGGGAAAAAAAAAAGAAAAAAAGGGGAAAAGGAAAAAAAAAGGAAAAAAAAAAAAGAAAAAAAGAACGAAGACTAGATCGGACATTTTATCAATAGTTCGGGGACCAAATTCGGCTCGAAAGGCCGCAGACTTGGACATTTTATCAATAGTTCATGGGCCAAATTGGCCGTCAAATTCATTTCCAAATATTTAGAAACTATAGGGACTTTTCTTTTTTCCCTAAAATATTTGATTTCTATTTTTCTTTTTTTCACACCCATAACATGATTATACAAACGGGCCACTATTATTTTTTCATGTTGGGCCAAGAGTCGGACCACTACCAACGTGATAATGTTGGGAATATTTTGGTTGTGCGTTGAACCATGAGAGTGCTTCCCACCTAGACGCTGATCAACTGACCCAATTTGAAGTCCAGCCTTTTGGGCCCAGCCCAGCATTTGACGGTCTTATTTTGACTTCAAAAGTGAGTTGTCTGGATCTGTTTTGTCCTAATTTTAAGAACTGGTATGAGCTCGATTCAGTTCATACAGTATCTTAAACCTTGTTGCTATCATTACCAAATTGCTGGACTCAATTATATAGGATGGATTAGGCCCAGTTACTCTCCATATTTATCCTTAATTTAACCTGTCTTATAAACAACATTGTCAAGGAGGCGTGCGTATACACAACTCTCTCTATCTCTCTCAAACGACACCGTTGAGGAGGTGCGTCCACACGTACACATCCATACTAGAGTTATCACTATGGCAATAGTGTCCTTATTTCTAATTGGAGAAGGTTTCCTCCTATCTTGTTTGATGGGTTGGTTGAGAACTCCCGAACGTCACCTATATTTCAACTTAATTAAAATTAACTCAAATGATATTCGTGTCTATGGCTCAATTCACATAGGTGCGACTGGAGAAAATTCCCTCCAATAGGGGTAGAGGAAACACGGGCCCATAATTACTACCACCAAGTCACTATTTCGAGTTCTCCGGCATGACACCGTAGACGGCGGGCCCCCGCCACACCATGAAACCGAAAGGGTCGGGGTGGGGTGGGGTGGGCTGAGGTGAGGTTGATGTCTCCGAGACGGGAGTTGAGAAACGTGCTGAGCGTGCGTCGTCGTCCTAAAATATGGGAACGCGACACGGCCCTTTTCGCCTCTGTGCAAGTGGGCGGCGACAGGCGGTGATTCTCGCAGGCTTTTGACGCGGATTTGGGGGAAGTTGACGGTACGACGACCCACTTGCCTCCACTCTTTTCTCCTGTCTCACCCTCTCTCGCTCTCTGTCCGCAATCCATCATCGTCGCGCGACCTACTTGCCAAAACGACAGGGCACAAGTGGCACCAGCGAAAGGTGCTTGAGAATAGTCAATGATAGGAGCGGTAGGTCGGAAAGACATGAACCACCCATTTTCTTTTGACGCAACGTGCATGGGCCATGCAGTACTAGACGCGCGCGCCCCCATGAGGTTTCGGAGAGGAAAAATCATTCGTGAGTTGGGAATGGTGTTTGATACACCATTGCGACAATGCCCTTCTACACATACTAAAAAAGCCTACCTCTGTCATAGAAATAAGTTGGGCAGCATTTTGAAGATCGAAGCGCTTTTAGAATTTACTTTCTAGAGGGCGGAGGTATAAATTCTCCGGTTCGGGACAAATATGGCCATTCATTTTCTCGTCAGATGCGGGTCGCGTTACCCACAACATCAAGAAAATAGTCCTAAGTATATCCTCTCTTTCTCTTTCTACTTTGCTAGCCTACGACGGGACGCCCCCATTCGTCCTCCCCGCCCCCTCAAAAGATTTAAAAAAAAAAAAAAAAAAAAAAAAAAAAACATTGTGCATGCCGCCATCAGATGCGGCCTTGGGCCGGGGGAGGGAGGGAGAGAATTTTCTTGGGTTGGTATTTAGTGCACATGTGTCGCGTCCTGAGGAAGGTATATTTTCAAGTGCATTCGAAGTCCATAGTTATGGTACATCATTAATGAAATTTAAATGCTATTCTTTGAAGCAACATTTGAAGAAAAAGAAGAAGAAAATTCCCGCTTTCCTGGACAAAGCATGAGACTCTCTATTGTTGAAGTGTAGGATACGCAGTTCACTAGGCATGCGGTCTTATATTGGACAAAAATTTCTTATTATAGGCAACGAATCTTTATGTATAGCTTTAGACCAGATAACTTGCGACAAATATTACTAGGAAAGGTTCCTAGTTAGAGTCTTCTTCAACCGTTTCATTTACTTTGCTCTTCTTGCAGTCTGGCTTTACGATCACATTTCTATGAAAATCCAACTTCCTCTTGGTGAATTCGATGCAATAGGGTCTTAGAGAGGCTTTGCGCCCTTGCGTGGTTGATGTCATGGATAGTGACTTAAAAACAAGATTGAATTTCGCACAAGGATCTATGATGCATGTACCTATAGAAGACTTTACAAAAGTACCGGAAAATGGAGAGCATGTGGAGTTAGTTCTGTCGTTGGCTTTCACTCCTTGTCATCTTTCTAAAAGTGCTTGCATAGACTTGTTTATTTATTTACACATTGTGGACTGAGAAGCAAGGCCGACATAGAAATTTTTGAAAGGCAAGGTGTCGACCAATATGGTGATTGAATTGAAAAATTGATGCACCTAATGAACACGACGTATCGGTTGTCGTGATATGAATGAAACTTCCGCTGTTTTACCAAGAATCTAGCAATTGATTTACTCCCGATAGCACTGCCCTTTTCCAAGCTTTCTACGAGCATATTATTAAGAAAACAAGAAAAAGGTTTCTATGAGCATAGTCAAGTGTCACGACAAGGCCATGAAAGCAACAAAGGGAGGATTTACCCTTGACTTTTTGTCCAAATTGCTTTGAAAGAAAGGAAGCGTGCCAGAAATTCTTTACTTCTCTTTTCTTCTTTCTCCTCCTCTTTAGAGTATATATTGGATTATAAAGTTCAGTCAGAAGATTCGTCCATATCTCTTCGCGGAGAAAAAAAAGCAAAAGAAGTTTATAAATAAGGATAATTAAGGGCCGGTTCATGCATGAAACCTAAGGAATTACGGATTCCTTGAAATCAAGGGCAACTAAACTAAACCATCAATGTTGGGGAAAGTTTTCTAAAGTTCCCTTCATTCACGCAAGGAAGAGGGAGAAAATAGTAGAGAAAAATGATAGGTAGCGTGCACAAACTCTTTTGCTATGGAATGCGTGATTCTCTCAAATACACATTCACACAATGAATCCACCCAGTCACGCGGGTTTTCCACTACGACACTCAAGTGAAAGCAATAGAGATGACCAGTATTGTAAATTGGTTTGGAGTGGTTGATTCTTTTCTTTTTTTGCGGTTAATTTATGTTACAATTGACGCAGACTCATAAACAAATGAAACAATTTGAATAATAAATAAATTACAGAAATAAACTTGAACGCCGCATATTTATGTGGTTTGGCAGCATGCTTGCTCTAGAGGGAGAGATTGATGCAATGTTCCACCATAATCGGCAAAAATGAGATTACGATTGCCTAATCACACTCATAAATGTTTCTAGTTCTAGACTAGATCCAAATTCACACAAGAAAGGAGTTTTCTCACACTCTCAACTCTCTTGGATGATGGCTCTCAATGCTCTCTATGTCTCTTGCAAGTTTATACCCATATTAAGCACACTTGCCATGCTAGCAAGACCAAACTCAACAACAGAATATTACATGCACAGGAGGAGATTGGCCCAATTGACGATACATGCTCTGACTTCAATTATTGACAAAGCAGCTATCGGTTATAATTGTGCTTTCTAACTAATGCCAAAACCCACAAAATTGAAATCATAGCCTGTTATACCTCTTGGACATGTCTCTTCCCAAAATTCAAATCAACATATATTGCCCTCTCAGAACTTAAGAATTTATTTCACAGCTTGCTAATGTTTCTTTCCAGAATTAGGCATATACATGCTCACAACACTAGCGACATGAGAAATATTTAACCTAATATTACTGGCAACGCTAGCATAGGGAACATCGTACATGTATTCCTTCTCATCCTTTGACTTTGGTATTAAGTTAGCCGTGTTAAAAATACATCTTGAGTTTGAGCTTGAAAAAGGAAAGTTTCCTAATTCAAGTAGGTTCCTTGTTTTGAATAGATTTCCTAATTAAATGGTTTTTTGAGTTTGAGAAGGCTTCCTAGAAAGACATTTCCTATTTTGGATCCAACTCTTGCCTATATATAAGAAGTGGATGTTCTTTGTGAAGACTATCAAAGAGGACCTTCTGCTCATAAACCTTGAAGATATCCGAGTGTGTTGAAGCCAATTGAATTCCTGTGGTAAGAATTTGTGTATAATTCCTTTGTCAGATTGAGAGATTATTTTGTGAGAAATTAAGAGACTATTTTATTTTTCGATCGTTTGCTTTTAGAACAATTGGTATCAGAGTTAGGCTTGACTAAGTTGAAGCGAATCGATGGTGATACAAGAAGGAAAAGTGACAATCGATAGATTTGATGAGAAAGATTTTAGATTCTAGAAGATGCGGATTGAGGATTATCTTTACCAAGTAAAACTACATTTGCCTTTACAGTGGGAGAAACCAAAGACAATGAAGCAAGCATGGGGATTTGTTGGATAGACTAGCTTTGGGTGTTATTAAATTGACGTTGGCTTATAACGTCACGTTTAACATTGTGAAAGAGAACACCACTACAGGTTTGATGAAAGTCTTGTCGGATATGTATGAGAAGCCCTTTACGATCAACAAGATCTATTTGATACAATATTTTTTTAACTTGAAGATGAGCAAATGTGGTTAGTTGCATATTATATCAATAAATTCAATGTAATTATTAGTCAATTTAGTTCAGTTGAGATTGACTTTGAAGATGAGGTATGTGCTTGATTCTTTTATCCTTATTACTTGATAGTTGAAATATTACTGTTACTATTAATAGTAATTCCTCTGGGTCAACAAGTTTGACGTTTGATGTGGTTCGGGATTTAATTATTAGTGAGGAAATCCATAGAAAATAATCTGGTGAACCTATATATGCTGCTTTAGTAGGTGAAAATAGAGGAAAAATTAGTATATGTGTTAGCAAGAATATTATAAACATGAACAGATGTAGTTAGTCTAGAAACGATGGTGCTGTCTGTTGGAGTTATGGCAAGAGGGGGCATATGGGTAAGGGAATTATAGTTGCGTCTATAGACAATGTTGCAGTTATAGCTAATGATAGTGCTAATTTTGTCTTGTTTGTCATTGATGATTCATTGTTTGATAAATGGATTATGGATTTTGGTTGTTCAATGCTACAACAAATAGAAACTAGTTTATTACTTATCAATGATAAAGTGCAGTTACGGGACAATGCTAAATGCGATGTTATAAGTGTTGGCAATGCATGATAGTGTCGTGAGGGCGTTGATCGGAATGAGACATGTTCTTGAGTTAAAGAAGAACTTCATTTCCTTGAGTACTTTGGATTTAGCTAGGTGTCAATATGCTTTAGAATGTGGAGTTCTGAAAAATTATTTGAGTTACCTTGGTTGTAATGAAAAGAATCAAGCATAGTGGCCTATATGAACTTTAAGGTGAGATAGTGACAGATTTCACCATAAAGAAGTTGGATGCATCTATTCAAGAGTCTGAATTGTGGCATATGTATTTGGAGCACATTGGTAAGAGAAACCTGAAGGTTTTAAGTGAAAGAAATTTGTTGTGGGGTTATGTTGCTAATAAACTAAATATATGCAGGTGTCATGACTAAAATCAATGATGAAAAGTGTAGTTTAGTACGATTGTCAAAGAAACCATAGGAATTACGAAGTTAATTCACTTGAATGTTCGTAGGTTGTCGTCGTTTCCTTTGAGGAAAAGTGCTAGATTTATGTTTATAGTTGTTGATAACTATTCAAGAAAGATGTGGGTGTTTGTGCTTAGGCACAAGTTTGATACTGTTGTCAGGATCTAGTAGTTGAGAGCTTTGATTGAAATGGAGACTGATAAGATGATCAAGCATGTGTGTATTGACATTAGCATGGAGTTCTGCTTGGAGCTATTAAATGAATTATGCATGATAGCATAGTGAAATAGTTCACTATTGCCAGTGAACCACAACATGTTTCAAAGTTGATGAGCAGAACATTACTAGAGACCATCCATAAAATTCTCTCTAGTGTAGTTATGAGTAGGAGATTCCTAGCGGATGTACTTAGTATGGTGAGTTACCTGATAAATGGATCCCCATCAACTACGATTGGATGTCGAACTCCTAAAGAAGAGTAATTAGTTAAAAGTTGTTGATTATTCTATTTTTAAAATATTTGGCTGCCCATATTATGTTTGAGTTAGTAATGGTGAGCTTGATGAGAGTGTAAGAAAGTGCATGTTCCTAGGCCATACGTAAGGTGAGCAAGGTTACCCACTATGGTGCTTGGAATTAAATTAACTTATTATCAATAGAGAAGTTACATCTGATTAGTGTCCAACACTTCTAGCTATGAATGATTATAGCAGTGTTTATATGGATCTAAACATTGTTCAGCTTGTGGTAGAGTTGCAATGGCAAACTCTTGAGGTAATGGGGACAAGTGAAGTAATCAGCACATATGGTGCTTATAGTGAGCTGGGGCCTATTGATCCAACCGTTGCTATAATTGCAGATATTGATAAGGTACATATTCGATCTCCCAATAAATATTGATGCAACAATGGTTTTACTTTATTTGTGGTAGAAGAGGTTATGTCGGAAAATTCTTGTGGAGCAGTTAAAGAGGCATGTGGATTTGTTATTTTAATGAGGTTCTCGGTCATGGCGAAGTCCAAGTAGGGCTTGGAAAATATTTGTGGTTGTTAAGCCCATTTGGGGCTATGGGAGAATATCAGTAGAGTTTGAATTTTTAGCGCAGCGATTGTGAGTTGTTCTAAATGTCGAGCCAAAGTAGAGGTTGTTAAAAATATGTCTCGAGTTTAAGCCTGAAAAAAGAAAGTTTCCTTATTCAAGTTAGTTTTTTATTTTGAGTAGATTTCTTAATTGAATGGTTTCTTGGTTTGAGAAGGTTCCCTAAAAAGATATTTGTTATTTTGGATCCAATTCTTACCTATATATAAGAAGTAGATGTTCTTTATGAAGACTATCAAAGAGGAGTTTCTGCCTGTGAACCCTGAAGATATTCAAGTCTATTGAAGCCAATTAAATTCTTGTGGTAAGAATTTGTGTATAATTCTTTCGTGAAATTGAGAGATTATTTCATGAGGAATCGTGGGGGCTAAATGCTGCGTGAGTTATTGAGTATAATTGGGACTTGGGAAATGCCGAGAGTGCTTGAGTGATTCGAGTGTGATTGTAATCTTTGTTAAATTACTTGATCTATAATGGAATTTGTTTCCGCTTTCCCCGTGAACGTATATTACTTTGACTGAATCACATTAATTTGTTGTTAGATCCATTTCCTTGTGTTGTCTATTTTATTATTCAATTGCTTGCTTTTGCAACAAGCTGAAAGCTCAAAGGCTATAGCTAGCGTGGTTTGTTGTGGTTGATATTCTACGTGCTAAACCACCTTAACACTTATGTTTGAAATTATCTTGTGATAGCAAAGGCATCCTCGCAGACTTATTTGTCTAGATCTCAGCTCATCAATATTAGACATAACAACTTATTATTGATAAACAATTACAAATAAATGTAGCTACCATCCTATAACCTCCTATAATACAAGCAATTATCATGGAGTGGTCGGGACGATTATAATACAAGTGTCATAAACTTTTTATAATGCTCACTTGAGTGCTATGATTTTTTTTTCTTGACCACTTGAGTGCCATAATTTTCAAAAAAAATTTACTTGGGTGCCATAAATTTCAATTGATCTTTTGAATGCTATATCTTTTAAAAAACATTTATCTAAGTGTCAAAAATCTAATGTGACATGGCACTTGTGGTGAATGTTTTAAAAAAGTTGAATCACTCTAGTGATCAATCAAAAAGTTACATGACCCTCAAGTATTTAGAAAAAAATTATAGTATTTAAGTGAGGGTTGTACATAATTTATGACACTTAAATGATAAAAAAAAAAAAATTATGGCATTCAAGCGAGTATTGTACATAAATCATGATACTTGCAGTATCCTTTTCCTTCCAAATTTCCTTTCACTGGCTCATGTGACACTGATGTTGCTTTTTGATCTCTTCGCTTTATTTGGCTTTGGGAAGCTCCTCACAACGTGCCTCTCATTCTGGCAGTTGTAACATCTAAATGGCTTTCTCCTCTCTCTAGACTACAATCTAGACATGTACATGGTGCTGGAATCCCTCTTTGAGTTCATACTTTTGACTATCAGACCTTCAAGACTTCAATCTAGACATGCACTCTCCGAGTTCCTACTCATGGGCCGAAATAGATGTTCGAGGTACATTTTGCCGCCCAACTGTTACTGCTCGAGATGACAAGGCATTTAGGTTAGAAGTTTTCCACTAGGTCTTCATGGTGGGAGAGGGAATTTACATTGGTAGCTGATCTTATAAGACGTGTCAAGTAATAACTTAATTGATTTGATGAATTCTACATAAATATCATGATAGCGATGGTGTATTGTACCTATAAAAAAAATGTTATTGACTATGTCAGTGGACCTAATGATAATTCCTAATCAAGTATCCAACAAACCTCACACACATACCATGTGCTACATAGATTTCCCCATATTCTCTCTCTCTCTCTCTCTCTCTCTCTCTCTCTCTCTCTCTCTCGTTTTGTCTTGTCACCTTTTAGACGAAGAGCTCCGATATCTGTATTTCTCGACATTTTTTTATTTATTTATGTAGCCACCACTAAATACCTACCATACTTATAATATCTACACAACAATCCTTGACTTTCTAGACGAAATTTGAACCTCACTTTTTTCTAGAAGTGCAAGTCCATTAAAGGAGTCCAAAGCTGCTGTGAAAGAGCCAATAAAAGATGAAAAGTACATAGACCCGCCCACATTCATTTTTAATTAGAGAAAAACGATGGCGATTCAATATCTTGAAGAGCAAAGATTCAGCTTTGGTTCAATATCATTTAGTAGAGATTGATTTTAGGCATCTATTGAGAATTAGGTGGGGGCATTAACAATTGTTAGTTTCTTTCTTGCCGGTCCATTCAGTTGGAGAATCTATCCCCCGAGAGAGAGAGAGAGAGAGAGAGAGAGAGAGAGAGAGAGAGAGAGAGAGAGAGATCATGAACTTGGAATAAGAATCCAAATCTCCATGGTTTATTGTCTTTGTGATTGTGCCTTCACGTATGCACATGGTCAACAAGAGATGTTTTGACAAAAGAAATCGGCAAGTACCTAAAATTTGGATCGGCTCAAATCCTACCTGCCAAACAAGGAGAAAAGAGTTTTGCAGCCACTTGATTGGAGGGATATGACAAGCGAGATGCTTGGATCTCATCTCTGTGATGGTCACTAATCAGAAGTCTGGTTGGAGGAACTTCCTTATTTGCTTCTGTGACCGAAAACACTCACCTAGGTGGCTGCAAAGAAAACGTGTATGTCTCAAAGGGTAAATACATGCCGCAGCTGGTGTCCATGCATTTAAGTTGGCACAATGGTCAAAGAGGAAACCTTTTGTGTGCGTGGATTTAGTGCACGACACATATTCAATTTTTCTCACTCTTAAATACAATCAATGTTACGTTTGAGCTACTACCTATCATGGCTTGTTAGGTAGCCCATGAGATTACTAGGATATTTCTTACGCAATTGATTTAACAAGTGAAGTGACATACCGCTGCAGTAGAATGGGTGCCACTTGTGCATCCAACGAATATGCCGTTGAAACCTGGCTCCACTTAGAACTACTGGCCAGGCTTTTGTCTAGGCCCTTGCTCCTTGGCTAGTTGCTCGGGCGCTCGACCTTGCTTGTTTGTGCACCCTTACTCCCTTGTTCAGGCTACTAGAAGTCTTCTTGAGATCCAAGGTTTTTAAATTACCCTATTTCTTGTGCATATTGTTCGCATAAAAATACTTCTTTGGTTTAGCACATTATTCAATCAAATAATATATGGTTCCTTTTCGACTTTCGTTTCTAACTCTAACAGATAGACTATAGTTTGACCCAAAAAAAGAAAAAAAGAAAAAGACAGACTATAGTACTTATTTGTCATTGAAAAGATTTTTTGCGGTTGCCAAACATAAGATTTGGCCAATTCATGCTTATGGTATCTTTCAACGACAAACTTTGAGCAGTCCTCGTTACCAAAAAAAAAAAAAAAAAAAAAAAAAAAAAAAAAAAAAACTTTGAGCAGTCCTATTTTAGAGACATCAACATTTTAAAAGATGGGCACGTAGATGTTAAGCATGATTGTATTTAACATTGTGGAATGTTTGGACGACGATAGCCTAACACCAAGATATGGTATTCAGACAAGGACGTAATGCTGCTGTTTGAATGATAAATGACAACCCTTTCGAGTTCCTTTTATCTTTCCTTCTATGGGAGTTTAAGTTCATCGTAGATTGTAACATCTTACCGATTTTCAACTCCAAGTACTGTATGAAATCATGGACGAATCGCTTGAGAAGATCTTCCGGGGAATCAGCATTTTGATATGATCACGTTCACCCATGTGAACACGTCGAAGATCCACCACAATCTTTGTCGGCAGAGACATGTTGGAAAAGGAATCAAAATCTTTCTCAAAAGAGAGTCTCCTAGTTTCTTTGCACCTGCCACACACATGGGATTCGTGCATTGACTGGCATGGTGATGCTAATGATTGTCCCTCTGGTGCTACCGAACCCTCCATTTTGAATTTGCCGATATTAATTCATTGTTCTTGTCAATCTTATTGCATAAGCATATTTGCCCTTTGTCTTGTTTTTAAATCACAGTCTTACGTGGAACAAACTGCACTCATGAAAACTGATTTAAAAATTGATATATAAAATAACGTTTTAGGCGGTTATCTATTCTTCAATATGACTTCACTTAATTTATAGGATCGTTCACAATCTGTCCCATTATTTAATGAAATAGTTTTGTAATTAGCTTTAGTAATCCTAGCATTAGTCTTTTACATGTCACAGGAAAGTAGCTCCATGTCCTGACGGGGTAGTTTGATTATGTAGTGGAAGTTGGGGCAGGAGAAGGGCAAGATGAGAAGGAAGAAAAGCGAAAAAAAGCAACAAAAAAAAAAAAAAAAAAAAAAAAGGAAGGAAGGAGGGGAAGAGGGGGTGGGGGGGGTTGTGTGTGAGGGAGGGACACAACATTGCATATTACTGATATGAACTGTTTTCATGCGTCATGAAATGGAAGCTCTCATATACTAATTATAGGGTTAATACCCTAAAAAACCCCAAACCGGTACACCCGTGACAAATTTACCCCAAACTATTTTTTTGACCACTAAAAACCCCAAACTGGTACATATGTGACAAATCTACCCTCCGTTAGCTTCCGTTCGATTTTTGCCGTTAATTTTGCTGACGTGGTTGCTGACGTGGCAAGCCATGTGGAAATTCACAAGTTTAATACCGTTAAAAACCCCAAACTGGTATATTTATGACAAATTTACCCCAAACTGGTATATTTGTGACAAATTTACCCCAAACTGGTATATTTATGACAAATTTACCCCAAGCAAGTATATTTACGAGAAATTTACTCTAAATTAATTTTTTTCGATCATAAAAAACCTAAATGGGTACACGTGCGGCACATTTACCCTCTTTTAATTTTCCCAAATTTGATCGAGTTGTGATTACCAATCAATTTTATTTTTCGGATTATTTTCTACGTGGCATTAACCTTACTAAAACATGTAATATAAGATTAAAACAATGTCGTTTAGGCTCAAATCCTAATTTTTAACTAACATCTTAATTGAATTAGATTAAAGAAAAGCTATTTTTTTCTCTAAAAAAATAAAAAATAAATAAAAAAGAAAGGAAAAAAAAGACAAGGGCTACAGGCCCTTGTTTTGGTTGTAGAAAAAGGGTCGATGAGGGCTCAGTGAGGATCACAATTGATTAATTTAAATTGAATATCTTACGTGAATAATCCATGCATAGCATTTTTTCCACCGTTCAAACGTATCGAATTAGAAACCAAATTAGCAAATTCCATTAACTTGAATCAATGAAATGATCACATTAAATATTTTCATAATAATATAGAATGAAATTAAGCAGCTATCAAAAGTTCATATTGTTTTAATCTTATATTACATGTTTTAGTAAGGTTAATGCCACGTAGAAAATAATCCGGAAAATAAAATTGATTGGTAATCACAACTCAATCAAATTTGGGAAAATTGAAAGAAGGTAAATGTGCCGCACGTGTACCCATTTAGGTTTTTATGATCAAAAAATTAATTTAGAGTAAATTTCTCGTAAATATACTTGCTTGGGGTAAATTTGTCATAAATATACCAGTTTGGGGTAAATTTGTCACAAATATACCAGTTTGGGGTAAATTTGTCATAAATATACCAGTTTGGGGTTTTTAACGGTATTAAACTTGTGAATTTCCACATGGCTTGCCACGTCAGCAACCACGTCAGCAAAATTAACAACAAAATCGAACGGAAGTTAACGGAGGGTAGATTTGTCACATATGTACCAGTTTGGGGTTTTTGGTGGTCAAAAAAATAGTTTGGGGTAAATTTGTCACAGGTGTACCAGTTTGGAATTTTTTAGGGTATTAACCCTAAATAAATTTACTGACCAAAATTGAAAATTGCATATAAGTCAGCGCTTAAGCTTTGCTTGCATAATGCTGGTGTATCAAATGAAAGTCCAAAAGTAAATCTGGACCATTAGAATCCCCTTGTGTGATGATTTTAATCTCCCTAGAATGCTACATTTAAGGAGCCCATTTACTCCTTTATTAGGGAGGATATGAATGCTTATGCAGTTATTTGTCTTATTCACTTTTAAATCCTTACCATGGTTGAGACATAAACTTTTGTATGAATTCAATACACCACATTACTTTGATTTCCCACAACGAAATGTAAATAATTATTAAAACATTTAAATATTAAACCATGCTTCATCTAATAGTTTTAGTTTTTGGAACAGATGACAGTAGTTATACAAAATCTCACATGATATCAGAGTATGAGGCCTTGGGTTCAAATCTTTCAGGTCCCAATTTGCATTTCTAGTTATATATTTTCGTGCTTTAGGCCTAAATCATAGTCCAGCTTGTGTGTGAAGGAGAGTTTATAATATTTAGATATTAAACTACGCATTCAGCTAATAGATTACATTTTTAAAATAATTAAAAGTGATATCACAAAATTTCACAATAACCTCCAATTTTTATTAAGTAGCCACTTGAATCTTAGCTTTGCATTTCAAGAATCCTAGCTCTATCTATCTTAGATAGGCTTCCGTGTCATAAAAAAGAAAAAAAAAAAAGAGAAACTAAAAATTGGGTTGTATAAAATAGTAGAACAACGAAAGAAGGATCTATCTAATGATTATCAAACTATGCACGACTAAATTAAGTTCATATGAGAAATTCACACATCACCCATGTGAGTCGAGGATCTATCTAATGATTATCGCATTACAGGGACAGAAAGTTCATCAAAATTAGTCCGTCGGTAATGAAAGTAGTCAAATCGGGAACGACCGAGCATGTGAGGTCTATTTTCCGGGACCATTAACCATTTCGGTCGAATGGTGTAGAATGAAGAGCATGTACAGCTAAATGAGAAGTAGTTTTTAATATGCTAAGATCTATGGATATTTACTTTTACAAGGGTTTGGAGATTGCAATTTTTTTTTTTTTTCATAATACGTTCGAAGTTAGAGCAACTATAGATAATGTATGAAAACAAATCTTTTGAGATCTTTCAAGGTGTTAAGATTTCCTTGTCCTTAATATCAAGATACCATAAAGCATGTTCTCATAATTTCGCCTTTTCTCCATTTGACTGGCTTGCAAAATTTTACTATATATCCATACATCAAAACCGATGAGGTCTTCTGAGGTGTTTAGAGTCCTACATGTTTGAGAATATGTTTCGAGTTTGAATCAATTAACAAAATTTGAACTGGATTACAATGTGTGTAAGCCCGGCCACTTGCAAGTGAAAAATAAACTAATGCATGCTGTATCTTTGATCAAGGCGACTTCGATGTGGCGTTTAAATTCTGTTGACGCCTAAAAATTCCCAAGTCTTTGATTGTCGAATTGGATTGAGAGAGATGGAGCAAGATGTAGCCGAAGCAAACTCTGCTACGTGTTGAGGACGATCTTTCGACAATCTTGTTGTCGACTTCATAATATTTACATTTTACTAGTGATACCACCCGTGTCCGGATTAGTTGACAAAGTCAAAATAAAATATTCACTTTCCATTGGCAACCACTTTGTTAGTACCAATGCTTGTCTGTAATGACAAGTACAATGTATCACTAATTATGTTGCCTACTTATTAAAAGTTTGATAGTATTCAAAGAAAATATTAATTCCCCAGTCTAGCCAAGGGCAACAAAATGAGTAGTTTGTTGCCTTAAATTGCTGTCAATGGCGACCAAACACTTTCGACACATTCTCAGGCATGTTGCCTTTAGTCATGACTAAAGGCGACTAAATACTAAGTTTTTTGCCTTAGGTCATATCAAAAGCGATGAAAAACATTTTACCAAAAAAAAAAAAAAAGCGATGAAAAACACGTTTTGTCACTTTAGATCTATCATAAGGCAACAATATAAATTTTGTCGCCATAGGTTCGAAGTTTTCCCTTCTACATTGCGACAAAGTTTCAATAGGTATGACCTAAGTTGATGAAAACATGATTTTGTCGCTTTAGATAAAGGGATAAATTTTCATGTTTATCGTCATGGGTTCAGAATTTTTCCAATATTGATTGAACGAAAAGTTATGAATTTTGTTGCTTAAGTTTAACTCAAGGGACGAAAATATAATTTTGTCGCTTTGGGATCAACCAAAGGCAACCATTTTCTAAGTTTGTCGCCCTAAATAATTCGTTGCCTTGGGTCAATCCTAGGGCGACAAAATTAATGAAATGTCACCTTTGAAAGTTGATTTTGTCCCAAAAAAATTATGTTGCCTTAGGATTTTTTTTGTAGTAAGTGTTCGAGTAATTTCGTGTGGTTGTAATGTTCACTTGATCTATAAAGTTATCTTATGACGCTCTCCCCATGGAATAGGTCGCATTTATCAAACCACATAAATTGTACATGTCCCATCAATCATTTGCATGACACCCCACATATTCTATGCCACATAACAATTTTGTCTTCCTATCTATGGACTGGCTTGCAAGCGAAAAAAAATAAAATAAAATATAACTCAAATTATCCAAATCGCTTGATGAACGGAAATTTCGGCCTCCCCACCTAATAACTTCGAAGATTTGAATGCTCCCACAAAGATTTAAGAATGGATGTGAACTCGAGTAGATTTCTCTTTGTCAGTATAAAGATGCCAAAAGTCTGGTTTATATAAATCAACCATGGTAGGACTATTGCAATGAATCTTTATGGCCATATATTGAGAATCCGAAGAATGCTTATTTAATCATGATTAGCATTGTTGACGTTTACTAATTAGTGAGAATCTTCAGTGGAATCCTAAGTAACAAAACCGAACAGTCCAATTTAATTATGGACTATGTTGTGACCATGCACCTAGATTGTTTTTCATTTGTTTAGGCAAGAAAAGTTTCATATTGATTAGACGCTCTAACATTCGATGATTTAATAATGAATCTTTACAATATGTCAGTCCCACGCTTATCGAATAATTATTGAATATTTCGACCTGGCGAGAAGATTGCCCTAGAGTTCATCATACTTCAAACTTATTGAGCACTTCAGCGTTTTTTCTTTTCTTTTCTATTTTCTTTTAGACAAGAATTAGATAGTTTGATCTTTTCCTGCTCTAGCATTTTGACTTAATAGTACTGAAGGCTTAAAATGTAATAAGCACACGGCTGCGAAAACAAGCAATTGAACATAACAATAAACAGAACAATAAAATGAATTGATACTGAATTTAAGTAGTTAAGTCAATGTGACCAACTCCATCGAAAAGTGCAAGATTCCACCTTAGATTAGATTAAGCAATACAACACAGAGAACAAACATGCTTGAGTCATTCAAGTATTATTAATTTTTTTACTCTCAATTACATTTAATAATCTCATAGTTTGTAATCTTTGTAATTTATTATAAAATAATCTCTAAAGAATTTCACGGTCTTACACAAGATTTCACGATTAGAAACACTAATTCTCGGATGTGTTTAGGAGTAAGCCTCACTTGGATTTCACACCATATGTCACCACATGAGAAACATGGAAATCAACCACTCATGCAGCAAAAGAAGACATGGAAAGTAACAAAACAGCCCCAAGCTAGATATCTATATATACCCAAAAATGGGATAATTACCTGATTAGTTGTAAATTAATTTATAGATATCAATTTTGTTCTAAACTTTTCATTTTGTCAATTTAATTCAAAATCTTTGTGTGAAATTTCAATGTAGATTTTTAGTCAATTTTCATTAGAAATCACTAATGTGACAGTCCAATCATCGCAAGTCATCATACATAACATATTGCCTTGTCCACGATTTTTAGTGAAAATTGACCGGAAGGATTATATTGAAATTTCAAATGAATGTTTAGGACTAAACTAATAAATAGAAAAGCTCCATCCAATATGTTTATGATTGGTTGGATGATTTCTCCCACCAAAAATAGGAACCCTTCTTGAAGCAACCTCCAACGCGTTAAAGGAAAGTCTATTATCTTCTTTTCAAGATCGAAAGTCCACCAAGTCAAGTCCAATCGCTTGACTTTTAATTGGATTTCGAATGTTAACATCACACTGAATTTATTTGGATCAATTTAGGCTTAATGTGAGATTTTGGAGAGTGACTGTTAATTGTTTCAAAAGCTTAAACTATAAGATGAACATGTAATATTTAATTATTCCAAAGGATCTCAATGCACGCTCTCCCTTTCACCTCCAAATAAGAGATAAAACCCTAGATAACGAAGGATGAAAATAAACGAACCTAAAATCAATTTTCCTACAAGAGTGAAGTAATCCGTTCTAATCTCATTTTAAGGACTGAAAATTAATCACTCTAACTCGTTCATTGTGGAGGTCACTATGTATCAATCAAGGGTGAAACTCTCAAATCAATAATGAACTGTCAATTTAGTGAACGACATTAAGAAATTTCATCGTCTGATGGGATGATGTACCGCTGGAATCACGTTGCAATAATAGAAACTAAGCGTCACCTCATGCTTTTTACTCTTCGACTACACGGACAATTGCCATCTCATTCTTCAGATAATTACGTACGACCTCAGATCTCTCTCTGCGGAGTCGAAAGACCACGAGATTGTTGCAGTACGTCTGCCTAGTTTCGCGGAGCCACTCAGTGGTCGATCCCTTTCAAAGAGCCAATGAGATGAGCTGTCTCCGGATTTTACGCAAATGGCCAATGGAGTGTCATTTCTCTCCATCGAGTGGGACGAGAACCCTACTGTTTCAGCCTTTTGGCTCTATAATAGGAAGCGTACATCCTATCGTCCTTGGTACAGTCGTTGTTTCCACAACTAGGAAGAACAGTAATATTTAAAAGCGTTGGGCAGTGCCTATATGGCCAATTTAGGAATCCTCTGATGCCCTCTACTTTAACCGGTTGTGCAAGTTGGGTTACGGCTTTCAGGCGACCTCTTGATCTGTCACTGCCGCTAGATAATGTCCAAAGCACAGTGGTTCTCATAGACGTAAACAGTTCTAGGTTTTAAGTACTTTGAGGCAAGTAAGATGATATATGCACATTGTTGATAAATTTCCTTGTAGTTTTAAGCTTTTAAGGGGGGAAAAAAAGAGAGAGATTTGTCTGGCTACATGGCATCATAGCATTGGCCAAGAGTTCAAATCCAGACGTGCTCTCTCAAATTTCTCCAGCTTATTGTTCCTATTATTCTGTCTATCTTCATGGTGTCTGATCATCTTGTTGATGTTGTTACGGCATTACATACACATCCTGTATTGTGCTTGTAAGGATTGGAAAGGCTAGTGGCAATGTTAAGCAGTACGTTGAGTATGTTGCTTAAGTTCTTGCCAAATCAAAGTTTAGTTTAAAGCCCGGAGATCTCAGATAGGTCCGGCACGAGTTCAGATGAGTTCTAGGCGAAAGGAGACAAGGAACTGGGAGCCTAGGCCATGGCCTAGGAGTCCGCCTAGAGCTGCCCCGTGGCTTGTAATTGGGCATGACCGACAAACCGTCCAGCCCCTCCGGGCCCCTGGTGAACATGGTCAGGAATCTGGCTCCTGGCCTGGATGGCCAATTTGCTATTGCCAATCAGGCAGGCATCTGGCCGACACACGGAACTTTGCAAACTCGGGTTTCGAAGGTTTATATGGACCGAATTCTCCATGAGAACACAAACACAACTAATAGGGATTTTCCTTAAGGTTTTCTAACGAAACTTGGTGGAGAAGTACGAGAAATTGTAAGAATTTGGGCGTGGGGCTATAGGACACACATAAGACAGTGATTGCAATTTTGTAACTCTTCAATTGATAGTAGATGCTTTGCAGTTGGGCCTCCCCATTAAATAAATACCAACACTCATATTGAGTCACGTAGATTATTAGGGTGCGTATGATAAAAAAAATTTATGTTTCAGAAATAGTTTTTCTATTTCAGAAACAATTTTGAAATAGAAATCCGTTTGGTAAAATTATTTTACTTTTCTATTTCTAAAATAGATTCTTGTTCCAGAAATAGGTTTTGATTAGAAATCGAAATAAAAATTTTTTACTTTTCTATTTTTGGAACAGAAATGAGAAATAAAAAAAATTTTCATCATTCATTGCCGCTGTCGCCACCGGTTGCCGCTTGCCTCCGCCGCCGCCGGTCACCGGCCCCGCCGGGCCGCCGGCCGCCCGCCCGCTACGGCCGCCGCCACCGCTGCGCGCCGCTGGTCGCGCCGCGCGCGCGCCGAAAGAAAGAAATTTTGTATCGTTATCAAACGAATTTCTATTTTTAGAGTAAAAATTTTGTATCGTTATCAAAGGGTTATTTTTGTTTAGAAACTCGTCCGTAACTAAAAATAGAAAAATCTATTTCTATTCCAGAAATTATTTCGAATAGAAATGATTTCATGCACGCCCTTAGTGTTCCTTATCATTCCTTGTTAACTTCTCCAGTAATTTTGTTCTCTCGCGTTTGTCACAACCTTACTTGAGGTGAACCATTAGGGGAAAGCCAATAGATTTACTAAAGAGGGAACAAAAGCTCTTTTCACTAGACAATCACTCACATTTCGTGCAAACTCTCCCAAGCTTATACGATTGTAACTTGGTACTCAATTTTGTTGAGAAAACTCCTACAAGATTTTGAAGTTGACAAAACTTTTTATTTCCAATGCCTATCTTAAGTACATATTATTTATAAGTTGTTTTTGAGGAACCACCGAACACTTTTGTCAAAGTCTATTCCATCCTAGAAACAACTTCCACTTTGACGAGTCTAGAATGAGATTGTGTCTAGAATAAGGAAGAGTCCAGAACCAGACCAGTGACATTGCAACACAAATCTAGGATGAACTTTATTTGGAAACGATTCTTCAATGACTATCTTCTGGCAATGGATTTTACTTATCTTATTCAAAAACATTGATTGAGTCAATTATATATTGACCAAATCAATCCCAAGGATAAGTTCCATATGAGGAAGCATTACTTATGGAAATCAAAATTATGATTGTATGAGTGATCAGAATCAAGTAGAATTTTCATTCCTATCTTCAACTACCACAAGATCCCCTGAAAGATTCTGTTCAACGGTTTAATTGGAAGAATTTCCTCCAAAGAATGTCAATGGCTCGTGTTGCATGGAAGAACATTTAAAGGAGGTCATTTGAGCAAGTTGGATAGTAACATGAATTTAGAATTCCAAAGTTTGAAGCTTCTCTTAATCACTTGTCTTCATCCGTGAGCATTACAAATTGTGATCAAGAGAGAAAAACACAAAAACAATGTTTTAGTGAATTAGAGAGTTCAACTACTAAGTGTTTATACTCATAAGTTGTATTTTTCCATTGATCCGATAGTGAAATTTAGCCAGTAGACTGTTAGTGTGGGAGAGTGGACGTAAACTTAATTTAAGTCGAACCACTATAAAATTTGTGTGCAATTTTTTCTTCCCTTAACTCTTTTATCTAAAGTCTATTACACACTTTTTGGTTATCGTAGAAATCTAATGTTTTGTGATTTTATTCATCTTCTAGACTTTGCATACATATGATTGTTTTTTGCATTTATTTGTCAAAAATTCTTTTAAAAACCTATTCTCCCCCTTTAGGTGTTAGTTCTAGCTACATCAATTGGCATCAAAGCCTTGTAACTGTCTGATTGGAGTGTCTTCACTTCTAAGCTAAAGATATTTGGTGGCTAGTATCTTGGCACCAAGACTTGTGAAAGGGCAAAGTAACACTAGACCACCTTATTTTGATGGAAAGGGAAAACAATATGCGGAAAAACAAAATGAAAACATTCCTAAAATCCAAAGATCCTCTGGAGTGGGATGTTGTGGAAAAATGAATCAATCCAAAGGCTACTTTGGTTTCATACAAGGGAAAAGAGGTCATGGATAAGGATGCTGAAGAAATCGATCAAGCAAAAATTATCAAGAAATAAGTTCTTAATGCAAAAACCATCTATTCCTTATATTGTGCTTATTCTTGCTAAGTATATTAGAATTTCTTCATGTGAAATAGTTAAAGAAGTCTAGGACAGACTTCATGTCACTTATGAATGAGCATATCAAGTAAAAGGGACAAAAGTGAAAATCCTACTTGGCCAGTATGAGTCTTTTAAAGTGAAGTCTAGATAATTTATTGGAGATATGTTCAACTGATTTATAGAAATTGTAAATGGCTTGGTATATCAAGGTCAACCAATTTATACTCTAATGAAGGTCAACAAACTTCTGCGACAACTTTCAAAGGACTACTGAAATCATGTCAAGACCCCAATCCCATAGACGCATAGGATTATGCCACTTTCCATTGATGAACTCATTGGCACTTTCCAATCTTATGAAATGGAGTAGATTAATGATGAAGATGGCTCAAAAGGTAAGAAATTCCATTGCACTTAAATCTAATAAAGGCTAGTAAATACACCTAGAGGGGGGTGAATAGGTGTTTATGAAATTCTTTTCAAACCTTTAACCCAAATCCCTCGGCTTAAAATAAAAATAAGAGTTAATTAAATCATGCAGCAATAAAATAAAGAGAGTAAGGTAAGAGAATTTTGACACCGAAGTTTATAGTGGTTCGACTTATTGTAAGCCTACGTCCACTCTCCACGCTGACAGCCTACTGGCTATATTCACTATGTAGCAAAAGAGAATTTTACAGCTTTCGATCTAGACTTCTTTAGTAGAAAGTCTTTGCTACAGCTCTCGCAAATTCTCACTGTAAGTATCTCTCCTTTGTACACAAATAGAGCTCATGAGATTTTGAGAACGAGGAGTTTTAGAGGTTCGAACTTTGAATTTTTCTATCAACTCGCTCTTACTCAAACAACTACAAGTCCACCTTAAATACTCCTTCGTGCCTTCATAGCCGTTAGCACTTTCCAAAAGAGTTCATCCAATCTACCCGTTGGAATGAATCAATTAAGGTGATCTTCACGTTATCGAATATAAGCAGAAGATAGCTCGTCAATCATGCTTGCCCATACAATCGGGATCTTGAGTTTCCAAAAGTGGAACTTTCCAAATCTTGCTTGTTCTTCAACGGATTAAATCCAAAAATCTTCGAGCTTAGTTTCAGCCAGAGATCTTCCATGGATTAGAACAAATTAAGGAAGATAATATTCAATTCTTGAATTCCTAAACTGTTGGAATAAACCGCTGTCAGCTTGGGCAAAATCGCAAAACTGAGTCTGACTGACTTCGGACTTTGATAGAGTCTGGAAATCTTCAGACCGAAACTTCTAGGTCTGGAAACCTTCAAACGGAAACACTTGGGTCTTGAACTCTTTAGACTTAAGCGACTGAGTCTTGGATTCTTCAAACTTAACTGACAAGGATGTTTTGTTAACTTCAAAACACTTGAGGGATTTTTCTTCAATAATTTCCCCATTTTTGATGGTGACAAAACACCTCGGCAGATTTGTAAAACTCTTAACCTGCAAAGAAAACTCATACAAATTTTGAGGAATACTTCATATTACTTCTGCAACCGCAGAAAGATGTTAGTCCATAAATATCCTCACAAGTATAAATAATCCTGCAAGTTCACAAATCCACAAATCCAATCATAAAACCAGTGCATAAGTCATAAGTTCAAACATTCAAACACCCAATTGTCTAAAGTTGTAAACAAAACATAAATTGTCCAAAGACAAACGAAAAAAGATAATAGTAGCAAATCTACATAACTCTCCCCCTTGTGGTCCCATCAAAAGGAGGCAGAGGAATCAAGAATAAAGTTGATGAAAATCAGGGCTGCTTAGGGATGAGAACAAGCTGATATTCACTCAGCGAGTTGACCGTCTTCTCAAGGCTGGATAGAGCTTCCTTTACTGATTCCAATTCAGTACCCTTTGCATTAGAATCCACTTGATGTTTGAGGGTAGTGATTTGGTCTTGCATAGTAGAGGAAGTAGCCAGCATTGCTTGTTTCAAATCTCTCAGCTTGTAGTCCATCCCATAAACCTGCTTCTTGAGGTCCAACATGATATCCAACAGTTTGGAAAATTCTGTTGAATTAACATTACTTGAACTTGGACCTGTAGACTCTATTCTTTGAGTCTGAAAGCTAGGTGGTTCGTTCTCAGCTCTTTGTCCTTCAATTGGAGAGGATTCTTCAAGCTCCGGAAAGTGTGATGCATAGATGTCTTCCGCATCAGCACCTGACCTACTAACATCACTGGTATAAAGTGGCGATAATGTACCTTTTCGCAGCAGCTCCCCGTCTTGTTGCCGTAGGTGGAGTTGAGTATTCTTCGCCAATTTCCATCTCTTCTCCAGCAGAGTGATGTAGTTCAGTCTCTTTTCCAGGATGTGCTTGAGTGGAGGATGGCTCAAATGCTTTTGCAAAGTCTTCTTGAGCCTTGCTCTCCTCTTCATCTCTCCTTAACCTTTCTTCTTCTTCTTTCGCTTCTGCTTCTCTTCTCATTCTCTCTGTCTCTTTCTCTCTTCTTGCTCTTCTTGACTACCATCTCTCAAACTGACAGTGCTCTTTAATCTTGTAAGAGCTGAAAGAGTCATGGCATCATCTATTTCTTCTTCATCCTCATCTTGTAGGATGAATTTCCTTCTTCTTTTCTCAGGTACAGCCATGGGCTCTTTTCCCTTTCTTTTTGCAGTAGTAGCAGCCAAATCTTTTGAAGGGGTCTTCTCCTTCAAGCCTTCTAGTGCTTTGTTCAACTCCTGAAGCTTTATCTTCATCACCATCTTGTATCCAACAAGCATAAGACTTAAGTTGGTCGGCAGAGTGGGGCAGGAATTTGGATTTTAAAAAGCCTGAACAACCTGGTGATAAGAGATGAATAAGGCAATTGTCCTTTATCCTTTACTACTGTCCTGTACATGTGGAAGAGGATAATATGGGGAAGTGAAAAGCTTCTGCCTTCATTCAGAGCAAACATGAGTTTGGCTTCAGTCTTCGAAACGTCAGTCTTTGAGGTCGCCTTGGGTCTGAGACAATTTATGACAATTTTGTGGAGCAGAATATTCGAGTCTTTCATCCTGGTGTAGGATATCTTGCCCTCCAAGCTTCTGTCTCGCACAATCTCCAGTGTGGCACTCTAATCGATTAGAAACACCCTCTCTCCACCTCGACTAAGTCAGCAAGCATATCAACATCCACAACAATTGCTTATCCATAAAAGTAAAGGACAACTTGTTTGCATCTAAGAATGACAAATTTGAATAAAAGTAGGCTGTCAACTCTGGATATGCAATTGTCGCATCAGTACAGAACCTCTCAAGCTGCAACCGCGAGAATTTTTCCCTCAGATTTATCTTGATTGAGTTAAGAAAATCGAAATCAACACTCCTGGGATTCATCACTCCTCTCTTCAGCAATTTTGTATAAATTCGCTCTTGTTCTTTTAAGCGAAACAAACTTCCTTTAGGACAAATGGTGTTCATCACAACACCCATTTGTGGTTGAAACTGAGAAAACAACCTTTCATCATCATCCATAGGCTGATTAGCGGTTCCAAACCGCGGGTCACTCGGTATACTTCCGTACATGCTTTTTGCAAGTCCTTCACCAACAATTCCCAGTTCTTCCATTTCTCGCAAGAATATGGTTTCATTTCGATATTCTCTCTCTTTCAGGAACCCATTGTTCAGGTTTAAATCTGTGCCTCCATCTTTCAACTTTTTATACAACGAGTAAGCAAGTTTGGGTCTTAAAGTTCTTATCAGTTCAGCCTCGGTAATAACTTCTTCTTCAAAGTGTTGTTGACTTGGAGTTTCCCTTTGTGGTGAATCTTCTTCGCCCATAAGGTCCACTCTGGTAGGTCCCTCATGTCTCCTTTGTTGTCCCTTTCCAGCGAGTCTCGATGACTTTCTCGAAGACATGCTTGATCCGAGAGCGAATATGCAACTTGTTTGCAAAAATGTCGGATTTTTATTGAGTAAACAAATCAAACAGGGACGCTAGTGGAGAATTTTTTAAGCTTTAGGGTTTCAAGGAGAAGTAAAAGAAGCGTTTTTAAAAGTTGTGAAGGATGAAGACGACGATTCAGGAGTATAAATAGCAAGAATAAAAAAGAGATACTGAACCGTCGCAAGAAAAGAAAAAAGAAAAATTGCCAAATAAAAATAATTAACTGACAGTTTTTAAAAAGAAAACTGCCATAAATATGTCAGAAATCGGATAAAAAGCAGATTTTGAAATTTCAAAAGCAATTATAAATCCAATATATCATAAAAATAAAGTAACACGCATTCAGACTTTACGTTAGAGTCTGAGAATTTCCAGAGTTTACCTTAGAGTCTGAACATTTTCAGACTTTACCTTTGAGTTTGAACATCTCAAGACTTTACCTTAGAGTTTGAACTTCTTCAGACCTTACGATATTCAGTCTTGAGCGAATTGCTTTAAAGTGAGCTTTCTCTAGGGGCTTTGTGAATATATTCGCCAATTGGTTCTTTGAATCAACGAACTGAATCACCACTTCACCATTTTGAACATGGTCTCTAATGAAATGATGCTTGATTTCGATGTGCCTTGCTCTTGAGTGAAGTATTAGATTCTTTGTAAGGTTGATGGCGCTAGTGTTGTCACATTTGATTTATGTGCAAGATTCTTCAACTCCAAAATCTTTCAATTGTTGTTGCATCCACAAGATTTGAGAATAGCAACTCCCAAGAGCTATATACTTTGCTTCAGCTGTTGAAAGAGTTACGGTACCCTGTTTTCTTGAGAACCAATATACTAACCTGTTTCCCAATTGTTGACACGTACCTGTAGTGCTTTTCCTATCCATTTTACAGCTAGCCAAGTCAGCATCAAAATATCCAAGGAGAGTGAAGTCTCCTTCTTTGAAATACCAAAGATCTAGCTTAGATGTAGTTGCAACATATTTGATAATATACTTCACAGCAGTCATGTGAGATTCTTTAGGATTAAATTAAAATCTAGCACAAATACAAACGCTAAATAAAATATCAAGTCTAGATGCAGTAAGGTAAATAAGTGAACCAATTATGCTCCTGTATAGTTTCTGGTCTACACTCTTTCCTTCTTCATCTTTGTCCAGCTTTAATGAATTTGACATAGGAGTTTCTGTCTTCTTGCAATTCTCCATTCCAAACTTCTTGATGAGTTCTCTTGCATATTTTTCTTGGTGAATAAAAGTTCATTCTTTTGATTGTTTGACTTGAAGCCTCAAAAAGAAGTTCAATTCACCCATCATGCTCATTTCAAATTCATTCTGCATACATCTAGAGAATTTCTTGCAAAGATTTTCATTAAAAGAACCAAATATTATGTCATCAACATAAATTTGAACAAGTATGAAATCCTTTCCTTCTCTTTTAATAAATAAAGTAGTGTCTACCTTACCTTTAGCAAAACCATTTTGAATTAAGAAGTTACTTAACCTTTCATACCAGGCTCGGGGTGCTTGTTTTAAACCATACAATGCTTTCTTTGGTTTTCTTGGATCTTCAAATCCTAGTGGTTGTTCTACATAGACTTCTTCTTGGATAATTCCATTTAGAAATGCACTCTTTACGTCCATTTAAAATAACCTGAAATTTTTAAAACAAGCAAAAGCAATAAGTAATCTTATTGCTTCTAACCTTGCTACTGGAGTATAGGTTTCATCATAGTCGATTCATTCTTCTTGTGTGTAACCTTTTGCCATGAGTCTTGCTTTGTTTCTCATCACCTTTCCTTGTTGATCCAACTTGTTCCCGAAAGCCCATTTAGTTCTAATAATTGACTTACCTTTTGGTATAGGAACAAGTTCCCAAACATTGTTGATTCTGAATTTGATTCAATTCTTCTTGCATAGCTTCAATCCAGCTTTCATCAGTTAAGGTTTCTTCTATTGATTTGGGCTCAACTTCAGAAACAAGTGCAAGTGCACTAGACTCTTCATGCCTTTTGGATCTTGTGCGAATCTTTTCACCAAAGTTACCAATGATGATGTCTGCAGGGTGACTAGATTTATGCTTCCAATTTGTAATTGGTTTGTCACTTTGCTGAGTCTCTGTTTCAGTTGGAGCCACTGATTTGGTTTACGGTTGAACATCTGAGATTTGTTTTTCTTCGGGGGAATTTGTAGACACTTGGACAGATTCATAATCTTTAGGTTGATTCTGATTGGCCTGATTTTGAACAAAGTCTTCAAACTACACATTCATGGATTCTTCCACAGTTTGAGTCCTTTTGTTGAAAACTTTGAAAACTTTGCTTGACATTGAGTAGCTAAGGAAAATTCCTTCATCTAATTTTTCTTCAAAATTACCAGTTCGATCACTTGAATTCTTTAAAATAAAGCATTTGCAACCAAATACATGAAAATAAGAGATAATAGATTTCTTTCCTTTAAACAATTCATAAGGGGTTTTTTCCACAATAGGTCTTAGAAAAACTCTGTTAACTATATAACAAGCAGTTGAAGTTGCTTCGGCCCAAAAACGAGGAGAAATATTGCTTTCAATTAAAAAAGTTCTTGTCATTTCTTGCAAAGAACGATTTTTCCTTTCTACAACTCCATTTTGTTGTGGAGTGTATGGGGATGAAAAATTATGCTTAATGCCAGAATCATCACAGAAATTAGCAAAATCTTGATTTTCAAATTCTCCTCCATGATCGGTTCGAATACTTGAAATAGTATAACCTTTCTCAATTTGAATTTTCTTAGCAAACTTAGTAAAATAAGATAATGCTTCAGATTTAGTTGAAAGAAATAACACTTAAGTAAAACGAGAGTAGTCATCGACTATTACCAAACAATACCTTTTACCTCCAATACTTTGTGTTCTTGTTGGTCCAAACAAATCCATGTGCAACAGTTGTAAAACACGTTTAGTAGATACCTGATTTATTGATTTGTAAGAGTTTCTAACCTGTTTTCCAAGTACGCAAGGTGTGCATAATTCATGTTTTTGATACTTCAAGTTATGAAGTCCTCGGATTAGCTTCTTGGATGAAACTTTTGCAATTTGCTTCAAGTTGATATGTCCAAGCTTTCTGTGCCTGAGAACAGCTTCATCTTGAATAGATATCAAGCATTGAGAACTGCCAGACTTTATATCCAGCAAATAGATGTTCCCATGTCTTTGTCTAGTGAATGATTGTGAGAGATCTTTGCTTGTTTCAGAACAAGTGTCTTCTTGAAAGTTGATCTTGTATCTAGTGTCGCACAGCTGACTGATACTAAGAAGATTATAATTTAAACCTTCAACTAAAGAAACATTATTGATTGTGAGATTTCCTATTTTCACGGTTCCACAACCAATAATTTTTTCTTTGTTGTTACCGCCAAAGGAAACACTTCCTCCTTTCACTTGAAAGAGTTTTGTGAAGTAAGTTAAATCTTTCGTCATGTGTCTTGAGCAGCCACTATTCAAATACCACTTGATTTTCTTTTTGATAGTGACCTGCATTTAAATGAAGAACTCAAGTTTTCTTTGGTATCCAGATTTTCTTGGGTCCAACATTGTTAGCACCATAAATAGTCTTTGCCCAACTTCTCTTAACAGGTTTCCAAACTTTGGGGCAATCATTCTCAAAAATGTTCTAAGCTTTTGCACTTTGAGCATTTAAGAGCACCTCTTCTAACAGACTTTACAAAAACCTTTTGAAAATAATTATTGGAAAAAGATTTTGTAGGCCTATTCTTGATTCTTTCTTTTACCTTTGGAAAGTCAATCAAGGGAATAGTTTTAGGTGTTATTCCCAGACCAAATTTATTAAAATAAGGTCTTTGAATTGAAAGAATTTCGTCCAACTTTTCAGATCCCATTGAAAATTTTTTTGTGACTTTCAAAAGATCTTCTTTCAAACCAACATTTTCTTTTGAAAGAACAATTTCATTTTCTTTTGAAACAGCAAGACATTTGTTTAAATTTTCAACTTTTTCAACCAAAGTCTTTTATTGTTGTTTCAATTTGGAATTCTCCTTTTTCAGTTCAAAAATCTTTTTAAGAGAAGCTTTAAGACTAAAACATAGTTCATCAATGTAATTCGACACTTTGGTAGGAATTTTTAAATTTCTAACCTTGACATCACTGTCTGAATCTGAATCTGATTCCGAGTCTGAGTTTAAATTTGAGTCTGAGTTTGACTTTGCCATGAGACAGATGTTTGCATACTCTTCATCACTCTCTTCACATTCTGTGTCGCTCCATGTTTCAGCTTTGAGTGCCTTCTTGAATCTTTATGGTTTTCCTTTCTTTTTCTTCAATAAAGAACAGTTGGGTCTGATGTGTCCCTTTTTCTTACATTCAAAGCAAACAACATCCTTGTTGGTATCGTCTTCTTTATTTGATTTGTTTTGAAATCTTTGACTGTTTTGTCTCTTCCCATTGAATCTTCTTCCTTTTCTATTTAATTTTCTGAACATTCTAATCAGAAGTGCCAACTTTTCGTCATCCAAGTTTTCATCTGAATCTGTAACATCAGAATCATCATTAGATTTTAAAGCAATTGACTTCTTACCTTTGGTGTCAAAGTCCTCATTGAATTGCTCGACTTCATATGATTGGAGCGTGCCAACCAATTCATCTATCGAAAGAGGCATGATACTCCGTGTTTCTCTTATGGAAGTCTTTACGTGATTCCAATCTTTAGATAGTCCTCTCAATAGCTTATTGACCTTCATTGATCCTGAGATTGGCTGTCTTTGGTATGCTAAGCCATTTACAAGTTCTGTAAACCGACTGAACATATCAGTGATGGATTCTCCTAACTTCATCTTGAAGGCTTCATATTGTCCAACAAGGATATTGATCTTGGTTTCTTTAACTTGATCTATTCCTTCATAAGTGACGTGCAATCTATCCCAAACCTCTTTAGCTGTTTCACAAGATGAAATTCTGTTATACTCAATAGGAGATAAAGCACAATACAGAGAATAGATAGCTTTAGCATTGAGGGCTTGTCTCTTTGAAATTTCGGCTTGTGATAGTTCCACTCCATCAGCTATTTCTTTCCCTGTGGTTGATGTAGCTTTAGGAACAATTTCTTTCTCTACTACATCCCATTCCTAAGGATCTTTTGATCTTAGGAATGCCTTCATCTTGTTCTTCCATACGTTGTATTACTTTTCATCGAAGTAAGGTGGTCTGGTGTTGCTTTGGCCTTCAATCAAACCTGGAGCCAAAATACTAGCCATAGATCTTTAGCTTGGAAAGTATAAACACTTCCAATAAATAAGCAACCTGCTCTGATACCAATTGATAAAAGCTAGTAAATACGCCTAGAGGGGGTGAATAGGTGTTTATGAAATTCTTTTCAAACCTTTAACCCAAATCCCTCGGCTTGAAATAAAAATCAGAGTTAATTAAATCATGCAGCAATAAAATAAATAGAGTAAGGTAAGAGAATTTTGACACCGAAGTTTATAGTGGTTTGGCTTATTGTAAGCCTACGTCCACTCTCCACGCTGACAGCCCACTGGCTGTATTTATTATGTAGCAAAAGAGAATTTTACAGCTTTAGATCTAGACTTCTTTAGTAGAAAGTCTTTGCTACAGCTCTCGCAAATTCTCACTGTAAGTATATCTCCTTTGTACACAAATAGAGCTCAAGAGATTTTGAGAATGAAGAGTTTCAGAGGTTCGAACTTTGAATTTTTCTATCGGCTCGCTCTTACTCGAACAACTACGACTCCACCTTAAATACTCCTTCGTGCCTTCATAGCCGTCAGCATTTTCCAAAAGAGTTCATCCAATCTACCTGTTGGAATGAATCAATTAAGGTGATCTTCATGTTGTCGAATATAAGTGGAAGATAGCTTGTCAATCCTACTCGCCCATACAATCGGGATCTTGAGTTTCCAAAAGTGGAACCTTCCAAATCTTGCTTGTTCTTCAACGGATTAAATCCAAAAATCTTCAAGCTTAGTTTTAGCCAGAGATCTTCCATGGATTAGAACAAATTAAGGAAGATAATATCTGATTCTTGAATTCCTAAACCGTTGGAATAAACCACTTTCAGCTTGGGCAAAATTGCAAAATTGAGTTTGACTGACTTCAGACTTTGATAGAGTCTGGAGATCTTCAGACTGAAACTTCTGGGTCTGGAAACCTTTAGACTGAAACACTTGGGTCTTGAACTCTTCAGACTTAAGCGATTGAGTCTTGGATTTTTCAGACTTAACTGACGAGGATGTTTTGTTAGTTTCAGAACACTTGAATGATTTTTTTTTTTCAACAAAATCTAATATTGATTCTGATGATACAAACTTAGAAGATGACATGGACAATGAAGAACTTACTCTTTTGATCAAGAAGTTCAAAAAACTGAATAGGAAGGGAAGGAGGTTTAACTGGGAGAAGGAATGCAAGCAAAACTCATAGAAAAGATCAATGGAAGAAGATGAACCAAGTAAGGATGTAATATACTTTGAGTATAGGAAAAATGGATACATCAAGCCAGATTGTCTTTTTCCCCAAAAAGAAGAAGGGAACATACAAGGAGTATAAAAAAGTATTTAAGGTAGAAACTTGGAGCGATAAAGAATGTGAAGAGAGTGACGAAGAGTATGTAAATTTTTGTCTAATGGCTCACTTAGTCTCAGACTCAGGATCAACACCTGACTTAGACATAGACTCTAAATCGGATAAGGAAATTGAGGTAAGTCATTTTGAAATTCTTATTAAAGTGTCCAAATACATCAATGAATTTTGTTTGAACCTCAAATCCTTTCTTAAAAGGATTTCTGATCTAAAGAGGGAAAATTCTAAACTTAGACAACGAGAAATATCTTAGAGAGAAAAGTTTGAGAGTTTGAAAAATAATTTTGATAATTTGGAGGAAAGTCGTGACTCACTTTCCAAAGAAAATGAGATCCTGAAAAATAAATTTTCATATATTGCTACAAAATTTTCAAAAGACTCTAAAACTTCAGAACATATTTTTTCCATTCAATTTCCCTATTACAACAAATTTGGTTTGGGTTTTAGCAAAAATAAAAATAAAAATGTAAGTAATGATTTTCCAAAAGTCAGGGAGAGACTAAAGTAGAGACCTCCTAGACTTGCTTACAAAAATAGTTTTCAAAATGTTTTTACAAAATCTATTGGTTGAAGTGTTCTTAAATGTTATAAGTGTGAAGATTCAAATTATTTTGAGAATGAATGCCCAAAAATCTAGAGATCTATCAAGAAGGATTTGGCAAATATAGTTTTTTTCACTAATTCTTCAGGATCTAAGAAAATTTGGGTACTAAAGAAAGTTTAAGTTCTCTTTTTAATTGCAAGTTCTTATTAAGATGAAGAGCAAATGGTATTTGGACAGTGGGGTGCTCCTGGCATATGACAAGAGACTCAAGTAACTTCATCAAATTAGAAAAATAAAAAAGAGGAAATGTTTCCTTTGGTGAAAACAGCAAGGAAAGAATTGTTGGACAAGGAGTAATGATGATTGGTAGCTTGATCATCAACAATGTTTCTCTAATAAATGGTCTTCATTACAACTTTATGAGTATTTATGACATCCTAGATTTTCGACTCTACTTTCAATTCAATAAATTGGGCATTTCATCGACGCGACTATAGTGCTATTCTCAGAGCAGATCACTTGTGAGATAATTAGACTATCTAGGGAAGTCATTAAGGATTTTAAGGCAAATAGATTTGGGGATTCGACCAGGAATCGGCTGCTCGACCGTGCTTTCTGCCGAGATCATTACAGCATAAATATAAATCGATTAGAGACCAGAGATAGGTCGGTTCGACTAAGATGAGTGGTTAAACGTGGGTGATCTCACCAAATTTCAAAATTCTCATCGATTGGCACTAGTTTGATTTTTCTATCGTTTTGGTATCCTGTGTCCGTAATCGAAATCTTGAGATTTTCACGACAACTAAAAGTCGCCAATGTGTTGAATAGGTTCGTTGTGGCTCGAAAAAATCGACCATGAGTCATTTATATTAAAAAGTTTTGAAAACTACCTAGTAGCCTAAGTCACACTAAAATCGCGTCGAAATGAAATTAATCGCGAATTTGGATCCGATTTCAGAAATGAAAGTTTTGTCATATCATAGGTCATTTTAGGAATATCGATTTATCTTTTGAGGAATTTTCGGTGAGTTTGGGATTTTTACATTAAATCATTTCGGATGATTTGAAAAACGAACGGAAATTCGGATTGGCCAATTTAAAGGAATTTTTGGCATCTTGTGTGAGTGAATTGGTGAATGAAAGTTGTTTGGACTTTTTCTGCATTCAAATTGGACCTCTACCGGATAAGTTTGTTCAGAAAATCAGATTCTGAGAAAAATGAATTAGAATTTGGAATTGAAGGAAATGGCCATTTTTGTTACCTGAGAATTGTTGTTTGAGGGAAATTTGATGCAAGAAAGCTAGTAAGGATCAAGTGCTTTAGCATGGGAATTTTTCAAAACCAAATTGGACTAAACAAGAGCAAGTGGAACCGAGAAATTTGGATTATAGGATTTTCCCTTTAATTTTTCTATTTCTTTTTCCCCCTCCCCTTCGGTCCGCTCATGCCCACGTCTCCCCCTCTCTCTCTCTCTCTCTCTCTCTCTCTCTCTCACTCACACAAAACCCCCATCGACAGCTCCCAACCTCCCTCCCTCCCTCCCCTCTCTCTCTCTCTCTCTCTCTCTCTCTCTCTCTCTCTCTCTCTCTCTCTCTCTCCCTCTCTTGTGCGCACACGTGAAACCCCCATTGACAGCTCCCTCCGCCGTTTTCCACTTTGCTTCATCCTCTCTTTGACTTTTTTTCAAACCTTATCCCTCTCTCTCACTCATTCCTCTTTGCCAATATCCCCATCCCCATTCTTCTCACTTTGTCTCTTCCTATGTTTTCTTTCTTTCCGTTTTGGCTTATGCAAACATGCACCCCCCACGGTCTTCGTTCCTTTTTCTTTCATTTTCCTTGGCTTCAGCCACCTGCAGTTTGGACGAATAGCTTTTGGTTTTGTTCTTCATTCCCATCCTTCGAAGTCCCCACAGTAGTAGCTGCTTAAAGCTGCAAGATTCGACCGTTGCTTCCTCATTAAAATTAGTGCAATAGCTGAGGAACTCGAACAGAAAATTAGAGGCTTTGTAGGCCATTTTTCGAGCCCGAGCCATGCCTTGTTGCCGTCGCCACTTTGGAGAGGATCGAGCCCCATCGTGTCCTTGTCAAATTGAATTGAGCGGTTTGATAAACAAGTGAGTTTAACTCAGTAAACATCGTTTAGTAGGTTAATGACGCTTAGTGTTAATTATATTAGACTAAGATAAATTCGGGGGTTAGTTAGATTTAATTAGTGAATATAAATTAGTGATTGATGCATGTTAGGTGGTTAGTTGTTGCAATTAGAGCCTAGACAAACTCTAGTATTTAACTAGAGTTGTTCGGTAATTTTCTGGACTCGTCTTAGATTTTATTTAGGCTTTACAGGCCTAAGTCGCATTTTTAGTATTTAATAATTATTTTCCGTAATTATTTAATTAATTAATTATTTTTTGGAAATTAGACCGGAAAAATCAGGTGACCAGAATTTTATGCTGGTCACAGTGGTGTGGTTTGTTTATTTAATTGAGCTCTAAATTGTGTTGTTTGTGTGTGATTTGTGAAATTGAGAATTTATTCTTAAATTGATTTATTTTCAGTAATTAATTAGAAAATAACCGGGTGTCAGTTTACAGTGCCAAAAATATGTTTTGGACTGTGAAAAATTAGTGGGATTTTCAAAGGTGAAAATATTATATTTTGGCTAAAGCCAATTGTGTGCCCACACATGAATATTTTTATCGGGTACGATAAAAATGGAGAATGGTAAGATGATTAGACCAATATTTGCGGCAGTTTCTGGTGAGCATATATATTGATATTAAGGCAACTTCTGGTGAGCTATAGTATACTACATGAGAATAATTGCGGTAGCTTCTGGCGAGCTATATAAGGTATTTGAGGCAGCTTCTAGTGAGCTATACTATCTATATATTAGCTAAAGTGAGCAGTCCTGAACTAGGGTCGAACTTATAGATGGTATTGATTGAGATGACCGAGGAATGGTCTTATTGACATGTAATCGATCGAGTTGATTGATCGATGATTCGATCTGATTTGATTTAGTGTTATGATTCTCAGTATCCATGAGTTGAATTGACTTGTAGGAAGGGACTGAGGCCAAGCTAAGTCCTTTGACTAGTGTTGTGCTTAGATAGCCCTTAGGGCGTATTGGCTTCCTAATCGAGTCTTAGGAGATAGAACTTATTGAGACGTAGTCTCACCCCATTGTGGGACAACATTTCAGGTCCATAGATGGTAGCACCCCTATCTCCTCCCGAGCATTTTGGTATACTTGAGGAGATAACAGAAGGAGGTTATCATATCCCAATACACCCCCACCTTGAAGGTTTAGAGTATGTGATGGTGAAATCCACTGTTTGGGTCGACGTGGGTGAGCCCGAGAGGGTGCCTCATAAGTACCGGTCATGGTATGTGTTAGAGGTAGCGCTCAGGAAGGATATAGCAAATCCTGATGGTGGATCAGTGGTAGACGCCAAGGACCCCAATCTCGAAAGCGATTCTGAGTCTTTGATGCACTCAGCCGAAGGCGCCAATTGGAGCAAGGAGGAAGGAGAGGTTGACGAGGAGATGGAGCTGGAGGAAATTGAAAGTGATGAGTAGCCTTGCTCATTAGTACCCCACCCTTGTCTGCAGACTTTGTTTTCTGAGCTTGTTTAAGTTGAATTTGAAATAGTAGTTCGCGTTGTATATATGTGCATTGGTTTGCAATGTATATAAGTGTGGTTTGAAATTTTATAGCCCTGCTTTCCTATCCCATTGTTTTATTATCTAGGGAGTTATATCTACTTCCGCATGCGTATATTAAAATGAATGGGTCAGCGATGCGTCCTAGGACATCGCTATTATATCGACCAAGCAGGGATGGGCACGTGCTCACCGGGTTGGAATGTGACAGTATCAGTCAAGTGTTTGAAATAGGGTTCAGAATCAACTTCCAAGAGAATGTTTGTTCTGGAGTTAGTCAAGACTTTGCTCAAACTTTCACCGAACAAAGGCATGGCAACATACACCTTTTGGACATAAATCCATAAAGCTCTTAATGTCTTATTTCAACTCAAGATAATGCAAATCTTTTGCACCACAAACTAGGACACATCAGCATGAAACAAATGCAAAGCTATTTTCCAAGAAGCTAGTCCAGGGTATTCTTGAAATGATTTACCAGAAGTCTGATTTGTGTACTCTATGCTTTAGGAAATCGGGTTAGAAGTTTATTCAAATTCACAAAACATGTTTCTACTAACCGTGCTTTGCAGTTCCTTCACATGGATCTTTTTGGATCTACTAGAACTCAAAGCATTGTAGGTAAGAAATATTGTTTGCCAAATAAAGTAAAAGCCTTCTCTTAGTTTTTAAAGTTTGCTAAGAAGATTCAAAATGAGAAGTGTTATGCTATTTTCAACATCAAAACAAACCATCGGGAGAATTTAAAGTCAAGTTTTTACAAGTTTTTGTAATGAAAATGGTTTTCAATGCGTTTTCTCTTCTACCTACACTTTGGAACATAATAGACTTGTGGAGTGGAAAATTTGGTCTTTACAAAAATTGGCTAGATTTATGTTAATTAAAAGTAGAGTCTTTTCTTGCTTCCGGATAAAAGCAGTCTCTACTGTTTGCTACATAATTACTAGTGTTTCTAAGGTCCATTCTAAAGAAAACCCCCTTTGAGATTTATAAAGGAAGAAAGCCAAATATTTCCTACTTTCATGTTTTTTGCTGTAAGTGTTTTATCCTGAAAAATGCATATGAATGTCTAGGTAAGTTTGAAGAAAAGTCAGATGAAAGGATATTTCTTGGATATTCTACAACAAGTAAGGCATATAGAGTCTTCAACAAGAACATTCCGATAATTGAAGAATCAATGAACATTAGATTTCAAGAAGTCCACCAAAACCAACAAGATTAGACTCAACTTGAAGAGTTTGAGTTAGTCTTAGACTTAATAAAGTCCGAGTCTCCTAATCAAAACTAGCCTTCTATTGAACAAGATCAAGCTGAAGAGAAGAAAGAAGGATCAATAGAGATAGAGACTCAAGAGACCCTGAAATATGAGAATAGATTCAATAAGAATTGGAAGTATAAATCAAGCCATCCTAAAGATCTCATCATTGGCGATATCGAAGAGGGAATCCATACCAGATTCAAGGACAAAGAAGACTCAAGTGCTCAAGCACTTATTTCGAAAGTGGAACCAAAGGGAGTAGAAGAGGCCTTATTTGATGAAAGCTAGATAAACGCAATACAAGAGGAGCTTAGGCAATTCAAGATTAATGATGTTTGGGAGTTGGTTTCCAAACCGAAAAGGAAAATTTGTGATTGGAACCAAGTGGATATTCAAAAATAAGATTGATGAAAAGGGAAAGGTGACTAGAAATATGGCAATACTCATGGCAAAATGATACATTTAAGAAAAAGAGATAGACTATAATAAGACACATGCACTAGTAGTCAGGTTAGAAGCCATAAGGCTATTGCTTGCTTATCTATATTTTCATAACTTTAAGCTAGTCCAAATGGATGTCAAAAGTGCATTCCTCAATGGATTCATTTAAGAAGAGGTTTATGTAGAACAATCACCATGATTTGATGATCCCAAAAAATTAGTCTTTGTTTACTGATTGAAGAAAGCCTTATATGGTATGAAGCAAGCACCTCGTGCTTGGTATGAGAGATTGAGTAAGTTTCTAATGAGTAATGGCTTGAAGAAATGTATGATTGACACCACTTTATTTATCAGGAAAGAAGGTAAAGACTTCTTACTTGTTCAAATATATATAGATGACATCATTTTTGGTTCTTCTAATGAAATCTATGAAGTAAATTTTCTAAGTCTATGTAGGAAGAATTTGAGATGAGCACGATGAGAGAATTGACATTCTTTCTGGGTTTACAAGTCAAATAATCTAAAGAAAGAACCTTCTTCTATCAAGAGAAATATGCCAAAGATGTTATCAAAAAATTTGGAATGGAGAATTGCAAGAAGACTAAGACACCTTTGTCAAATTCTTTCAAACTTGATAAGGACAAAGATGGAAAGAAAGTGGATCAAAAGACCTATAGAAGCATGATCGGTTCTCTTCTCTATCTTACTACCTCACATCCCAATATATTATTTAGTGTGTGCATGTGTGCTAGGTTCCAAGCTAATCCTGGTGAGGCCTTGCCTAGGGTTGGGGAGGCTTGTCGGCCATAGGCGAGGGCCGGCGTCACCCAAATCTAGGCAAGCCTTGCTAGCCTTGACCGAGGCAGTGGCCAGATCTAGGTGAGCCTTGCTCGAGCCTCACCTAGGCCGATAAGGGCTACCCACCCTTCGTCGCTTAAGGCTGATGCTTGCCCCTTCGACGGTGGCAACGGTATACCTAACTACCCATGACCCTGCCTTCTTTTTTCATGACCTTGCTTTTTTTTTTTTTTTTTCCTAGGTTTTTCTAGAATTATTCCTAGCCACCCACCTGCCTTTTTTTTTTTTTTTTCCAATTTTTTAAAAGAATTATTTTAGCTTTTTAATTTTTTTACTAATTTTTAAATAAGATTTAAAGAAAAAAGTAATAAAAAGTTGCCACATAGGATAAATAAATTAATTTAAAAATGTTGGAGAAAACTCTTTTGCTGTTTTGAAGTTGACAAAACATATATGTCAGTCTGTTTTGAAGACTTCAAGACCCAAAAGTTTAAGTCTGAAGATCTCCAGACTCTATCATCAAAATTTGAAAACTGCTAGACTCAAATTTCAAAGTTTGCCCAAGTTGAGAGTTTCCAAACCGAAGAATTACGACTCTTGCAGATGGGATTATATCTTCAATGATTTGTTCTATTTGATTATGGAAGATCTCTGGCTGGCTATAGTTTCAAATTATTTGGTTATTCTTATTGGGATCCATTCCGATTTGAATATCTTTTTGAAGTACAAGCAAACTTGGAAGGTTCTACTTATGGAAACTCAAGATCCTAATTATATGGGCGAGCAAGATTGATGAGCTATCTTCTACATTTAATCGACAGTTCAAGATCACCTTAATTGATTCATTCCAACGGATAGATTGGATGAACTCTTTTGGAAGGGGCCAACGGCTATGAAGGCACGAGGGAGCATTTAAAGGTGGATTCTTCGTTGTTCGGTGTGTGGGCTGATAGAATAATTTCAAAGTCTGAATCTCTGAAGTTTCTTGTCTTCTCATTCTTTGAATTATAATTGTGTACAAAAGAGAGAAGTATACAGTGAGGATTTGTGTGAATTAGCTAAGACCTTTCCACTAAGGAAGTCTAGACTACAAGCTATACCAATCTCTTTTGATTCATAGTGAAATCCAGCCAGTGGGCTGTCAGCGCGGGAGAGTGGACGTAGGCTTAGATTAAGCCGAACCACTATAAACCTTTGTGTTCAATTTCTCTTACCTTAATCTCCTTATTTTTATTGCTACATCATTCAATTGTTTAATTATTTTACTTAAAGTCTTTTACACTCTGATTTATATTTCAAAGTCAATTGAATTTCTTCAAAGCCTTTAAAAGAAAATTTTTAGACACCTATTCACCCCCCTCTAGGTGTATTTACTAGCTTTTTTCAATTGGCATCAGAGATGGTGTGCTTAATTGTTGGAAGTGTTTATACTTCTTAAGCTAAAGATCTATGGTTAGTATTTTGGCTCTAGGTTTGGTTGAAGGCCAAAGCAACACCAGACCACCCTATTGTGATGGGAAGGAATATAATGTATGGAAAAACAAGATGAAGGCATTCCTAAGATCAAAAGATCCCCTGGAATGGGATGTGGTAGAAAAAGGAATCATTCCCAAAGTTGCATCATCAACAGGAAAAGAAATAGCAAAGGCTGGAAAACTGTCACAAACTGAAATAACAAAAAGACAAGCTCTCAATGCTAAAGCTATTTATTCTCTATACTGTGCTTTATCCCCTACTAAGTATAATAAAATTTCATCTTATGAAATAGCTAAAGAAGTCTGGGATAGGTTGCATGTCACCTATGAAAGAACTGATCGAGTTAAAGAAACAAAGATCAATATCCTACTTGGACAGTATGAAGTCTTCAAGATGAAACCAGGAGAATCCATTACTAACATGTTTAGTCGTTTTACAGAAATTGTAAATGGCTTAGCATATGAGGGACAACCAATTTCAGGACCAATGAAGGTTAATAAGTTGCTGAGAGGACTCTCCAAAGATTGGAACCACGTAAAGACTTTTATAAGGGAAACACAAAGGATCATGCCCCTTTCTGTAGACGAATTGGTTGGCACACTTCAATCGTATGAAGTCGAGCAAATCAATAAGGAAATAGATCCCAAAGATAAGAAATCAATTGCTTTAAAATCTAACGATGACTCTTATGATATAGATTCAGAAGATGACTTGGATGATGAAAAGCTAGCACTTTTGATAAGAAAGTTCAGGAAGTTGAACAAGAAAGGAAAAAAGGTTTAATTGGAAGAAATAGGGCAATCAAAGATTTAAAAAGAAATTAAATGAAGAAGATGAAACCAACAAGGATGCGGTTTGCTTCAAATGCAAGAAAAAGGGATACATCAGACCCAACTGTCCTTTGCTAAAGAAAAAGAAAGGAAAAACAGAAAAATTCAAGAAAGCTCTCAAAGCGGAAACATGGAGTGGCACAGAATGTGAAGATAGTGATGAAGATTATGCCAATATCTATCTTATGGCAAAATCAGACTCAGACTCAAACTCAAATTCAGATTTAGACTCAAACTCAGGCAGTGAAGTTAAGGTTAGAAATTTAAAAATTCTTACTAAAGTATCAAAGTATATAGATGAATTTTGTCTTAGCCTCAAAGCCTCTCTTAAGAGAATTTTTGAACTAAAGAAGGAGAATTTCAAATTGAGACAACAGGAAATATTTTTGATTGAAAAAGTTGAAAATTTAAATAAATGTCTTGCTGATACAAAAGAAAATGAAAGTTTTCTTTCAAAAGAAAATACTTTTTTGAAAGAAGACATTTTGAATATCACTAAAAAGTTTTCAATGGGATTTGAAAAGTTAGATAAAATTCTTTCAATTCAAAGACCTTACTATAATAAGTCTAGATTGGAAATGACATCAGAAATCATTCCCTTGATTGATTTTCCAAAGGTAAGGGAAATAATTAAAAATAAACTCAAAAAGTCATTTTATAAGAATCATTTTCAAAAGGCTTTTGTAAAACCTGTTGGGTGAAGTGCTCGAAGGGTAATAGCTCAGAACACTTTGAGAAAGAATGTCCTAAAGTGTGGAAACCTGTTAAGAGAGAATGGGCAAAGACTGTGTTCAGTATTAATAATGTTAGATCCAAGAAAGTGTGGGTACCAAAGAAAGCTTGAGTTCTTTATATAACTACAGGTCACTATCAAGAAGAAGATCAAATGGTACCTAGATAGTGGCTGCTCAAGACACATGACAGGAGACTCAACTTATTTTACAAATCTCTTACAAGTGAAAGGAGGAAGTGTATCTTTTGGTGGTAACAACAAATGAAAAATTGTTGGAAGTGGAACCGTGAAGATAGGAAATCTCACAATCAACAATGTTTCCTTAGTTGAAGATTTGAATTATAATCTTCTGAATATCAGTCAACTGTGCGACACTGGATACAAAATCAATTTCCAAGAAGATACATATTCTGGAGTCAGCAAAGATCTCTCTCAATCATTCACTAGACAAAGACATGGAAATATCTATCTTCTGGATATAAAATCTGATAGTTCTCAATGCTTGACATCTATTCAAGATGAAGCTAATCTTTGGCACAGAAAGCTTGGACACATCAACATGAAGCAAATTACAAAAGTATCCTCCAAGAAGCTAGTTTGAGGGTTACCCAACCTGAAATATAAAAAACATGGTCTATGCACACCTTGTGTGCTAGGAAAATAGGTTAGAAATTCTTTCGAATAAATAAATCAGGTATCTACTAAATATGTTTTGCAGCTTCTACATATGGATCTTTTTGGACCAACTAGAACTCAAAGCATGGGTGGAAAGAGATATTGTTTAGTAATAGTAGACGACTACTCTCGTTTTACTTGGGTATTCTTTCTTTTAAATAAGTCTGAAGCATTCTTTTACTTTTCTAAATTTGCTAAGAAAGTTCAAAATGAAAAATGTTATGCAATTACAAGTATTCGTACTGATCATGGAGATGAATTTGAAAATCAAGACTTTGCCAAATTCTGTGATGACTCTGGTTTTCAGTATAACTTTTCATCTCCATATACTCCACAACAAAATGGGGTTGTGGAAAGAAAGAATCATTCATTGCAAAAAATGACAAGAACTCTTTTAATTGAAAGTAATATTTCTCCTCGTTTTTGGGTTGAAGCAATATCAACTGCTTGTTATATTATTAACAGAATTTTCTTAAGGCCAATTTTGGAGAAAACTCCTTATGAGTTAATCAGAGGAAAGAAGCCAATTGTTTCTTACTTTCATGTATTTGGTTGCAAGTGTTAAAAAGAATGCAAATGATTGAACTGGTAAGTTTAAGGAAAAATCAGATGAAGGAATCTTCCTTGGTTACTCAATGTCAAGCAAAGCCTATAGAGTATTCAACAAGAAGACTCAAACTGTGGAAGAATATTTGAATGTGAAGTTTCAAGACTCAATACAAAATCATACTGATTAGACTCAACTTGAAGAATCTGAACCTGTGCAAGTTCTTACAAAATCAAATTCCCCCGAAGAAAACCAAACTTCAGAAGTTCAACAGCAAACTGAATCAGAAGTTCCAACTGAAACAGAGGATCGGTAAAATGTCAAACTAACTAGCAACTAGAAACATAAGTCTAGTCACCCTGCAGATCTCATCATTGGCAGCATTGATGAAGAGATTCTTACAAGATCCAAAAGGCGTGAAGAGTCTAGTGCCTTGGCACTTGTTTCAGAAATCGAACCTAAGACAATAGATGAAGCCTTGATTGATGAAAGCTGGATTGAAGTTATGCAAGAAGAACTGCGACAGTTCAGTATCAATAATGTTTGGGAACTTGTTCCTAAACCAAAAGGTAAATCAATTATTGGAACTAAATGGGTTTTCAGGAACAAGCTAAATGAACAAGGAAAGGTGGTGAGAAACAAAGTAAGACTCGTGGCCAAAGGTTATACACAAGACGAAGGGATTGACTACGATGAGACCTACGCACCAGTAGCAAGGTTAGAAGCAATCAGATTGCTACTTGCTTTTGCTTGTTTAAAAAATTTCAGGTTATTCAAAATGGACATAAAGAGTGCCTTTTTAAATGGAGTTATCTAAGAGGAAGTTTATGTGGAACAACCACCTGGTTTTGAAGATCCAAGGAAACCCAATTTTGTCTTCAAGCTAAAGAATGCATTATATGGATTGAAGCAAGCACCTCGAGCATGGTATGAAAGGCTAAGTAACTTTCTAATCCAAAATGGTTTTGCTAAAAGTAAAGTAGATACTACTTTATTCATCAAAAGAGAAGGAAAAATTTTTATATTTGTTCAAATTTATGTTGATGATATAATATTTGGCTCTCCTAATGAAAATTTTTGCAAGAAATTCTCAAGATGCACGCAGGATAAATTTGAGATGAGCATGATTGGTGAGTTAAATTTCTTTCTGGGACTACATGTCAAACAATCCAAAGAAGGAATTTTCATTCACCAAAAAAAGTATGCAAGGGATCTTATCAAAAAATATGGACTGGAAAATTACAAAAAGACAGAGACTCCAATGTCAAGCTCTTCGAAGCTGGACAAAGATGAAGAAGGAAAAAGTGTAGATTAGAAGCCATACAGGAGTATAATTGGTCCACTTATTTACTGCATCTAGGCCTAATATTTTGTTTAATGTTTGTATTTGTGCTAGATTTCAATCAAATTCCAAAGAATCTCACTAGACTGCTGTAAAGCATATTATCAAATATGTTGCAACTACTTTTAAGCTAGGTCTATGGTATTCCAAAGAATGAGACTTTACTCTCCTTGAATATTCAGACGCTGACTTAGTTGGCTATAAAGTGGACAAGAAGAGTACTTCAGGTACATGTCAATTGCTTGGAAATAGGTTGGTATCTTGGTTTTCAAGAAAACAGAGTATCGTAGCTTTTTCAATAGATGAAGTAGAATATATAGCACTTGAAAGTTGCTATTGTCAAATATTGTGGAGGCAATAATAACTAAGAGACTTTGGAGTTAAAAATTCTTGCATAGAAATCAAATGCGACAATACCAGTACCATCAATCTTACAATGAATCCAATTCTTCATTCAAGGGCAAAGCACATCAAAATTAAACATCATTTTATTAGAGATTATGTTCAAAATGGAAAAGTGATGATTCAGTTCGTTGACTCAAAAAATGAACTAGCGGACATATTTACAAAGCCAATGGAGAAAAGCCACTTTGAATTTATTTGCTCAAGACTGAACATCATAAAATCTGAAAGTGTTCCGACTTTAAGGTAAAGTCTTGAAGAGTTCAGACTTAGACGTAAAGTCTGAAGGAATTTCGATTCAGAGATACGTCTGTAAGTTTTTAAATATGTCAAAATTGGATTACATTTATTTTTGGTATATCAATTCCTGCCTTTTATTTATTTTTTCTGACTTTTAAAATTATGGCAGTTTTCTTTTTCAAAAAAGGCAGTTTTCACCTTCCTTTACGACGCTTCATTCTCTTTACCTTCTATTTATACCTTCGGTTCGTCGTCTTCGTTTTCACTCTCACTTTTGAAACCCTAGAATTTAAAACTCCCACTTGCGATTTCTTTTACCCTTGTTTACTCTACAAAAATTTCTTCTTTTTGCGAATAATCTATTACTTTCTCCCGAAAAAGTTAGTATGTCTTCAAGAAAGTCTTTAAGGCTTGCTGGTGAGGGACCATGGAGGAGGTTCGAGGGTCCTACTCACTTTGACCTTACCGAATAAGAAGATTCTCCTCAAAGGGATCAACCTAGTCAACAGCACTAAGAGGAAGAAGTAGTCGAGAACGCTGAACCCGTAAGAACCCTGAGACCAAAACTTGCCTATTCTCTTTACTTGAAACTGAAAGAGGGAGGAACTGAATTGAATTTGATAGACGGATTTTTAAAAGAGAGGGGTTATAGGAATGAGACTATATTTTTGCGTGAAATGGAAGAGTTGGGTGTGGCTCCCAAAGGAGCGGCGAAGGAAGTGTTTGAGAACATACCAAGTGATCCGCGATTTGGTACCGCAAATCAGCCTCTAGATGATGATGAAAGGCTGTTTTCTCAATTTCAACGGAGAATGGGTGTGGCTGTCAACTCTGTTTGCTTTGAGGGAAACATTTTTCGCTCCAAAGAATAGGAAAGAATTTACTCGAAATTGCTAAAAAGAAGGGTCATGAACCTTAGGAGCGTGGATTTCGATTTTCTTGATTCTCTTAAAGTCAATATCCGAGAAAAATTGGCTCGATTGCAGTTTGAGGCATTTTGTACTGACTCCACAATTGCTTATCCCAAACTCACTGCATTTTGGATGTGAATAGATTTTCTTTCACTTTAAAGGATAGGGAGTATGTGGTAGATGTGGACATTCTGGCTGACATAATTGGGGAGGAAAGATCGAGTTTCTAACCGATTAAAGTGTCTATTGCTCATGCTACCTTGGAGTTGGTTCAAAATAGAAACTTAGAGGGCAAGATCTCTTACACGAGAATGAGCGCCTCTAATGTACTGCTCCACAAAATTGTGATCAACTGCCTTAGACCAAAATCGACTTCCAAGACAGATGTTTCCAAGACAGAAGCAAAATTGATGTTTGCCATCAATGCTGGAGTAAGATTCTCTCTCCCACACATAATCATGTTTCATATGTACAGGACTGTGGTTAAGGATATGGGTCAACTCCCTTATTCTGCTCTCATCACTCGCCTATTTAGGCATTTCAAGATTCAAATTCCTGCACCCCTGTGTTTGACAAACTCTGCTCTTATGCTCATTGGATAAAAAATGGTCATGAAAATGAAATTGAAGGAGCTTAACAAGGCTCTTGAAGAAATGAAGGAGAAATCTCCTTCCGGGATTGTCAAAGACTCGCTGCTGTGAAGAGAAAAGGGAAAGAGCCCACGGTTGCTCCTGAGAAGAAAAGAAGAAGAGTCATCTTGCAGGATGAAGATAAAGATGATGAAAATGCAATGACCCTTGCAGCCTTAAGAGACTTGAAGAGTTTTGTCAGTTTTCGTGACAGGAGAGGAGCATGAAAGGAGAGGGGAGACAGAGAGAAGAGCTAAAGAAAGAAGAGAAGAGAAAGAAAAGGAAGAAGAAGAAGGACAAGAAGGAGAAAAAGAGGAGAGAATGAGAAGAGAAGAAAGTGAGAAGGAGAAGGAAAGTGAGGCACAAGAGGAACATGAAGATTCCCTTGAGCCATCTTTTGCAGTTCCATCATCAGGAGGAGATGCTGGAAAACATCACTCTATTTTTGCTGAAGAAGAAGAACAAGGTGAAGAATTTACTACTCCACCTACTAGCACACAAGTAGGGGGAGTTGCTAAAACTAAAGGTACCTCGTCACCTTTTCTTTGCAAGTGATGTTAGTCGGTCAGCTGCAGACCTAGAGGATGTATATGCCTCTCATTTTCCAGAAGTTGAGGCATCCTCTCCGAGTGAAGGTGAAAGGGCTGGTGAAGAGCCATCTAGCTTCAAGACTCCAAGAACAGAGTCAGCAGGTCCGAGTGCTGGTAATACTCAGTCAGCAAACTTTTCAAGACTGGTGGATATAATGTTGGATCTCAAGAAGCAAATATATGGAATCGAGTATGATATGTGGAATCTCAAGAAGGCTCTTTTGACTACTTCAGTATCGTTGTAGGAACAAATCAACACCCTCAAGAATCAAGTCCAGACAAATGTGTAGGGTGCAGATTTAGAATCGCTGAAGGAATCTTTTGCTAGCCTTGAGAAGACTGTTAACTCCTTGGGAGAGTTTCAGCTTGTCCACATCCCCAAGCAGCCCTGATTTCGAATTCTCTCTCATCAACTTTTTTACTCTCTACCTTTTTACTGTGACAAAAAAGGGGAGAAGATTGTAGATTTGATTTGATTTGTTAAACTTGGACTTGAACTTTGACTGGCTTGTCATTTGGACCTTTATTTGGATTTTTCTAGTACTGTTTTAGTACTTGCTGGCTATTGATGATTTGGTTTGGACTTTTGGTACTTGCAAGTTTATGTCATAATTTTGAGGACAATTATTTTGTAGGACTAACTTGTTTTATGTGGTTGCAGAAATAATACAAATTATCCTATTCTATTCCTCATATTATGTATAAGTATTTTTGTAGGTCAAAAGTTTTCAAATCTGCCGAGAAGTTTTTTCACCATAAAAAATGAGGAGATTGTTGGAGAAAACTCATTTGCTGTTTTGAAGTCAACAAAACATCTCCGTCAGTCTGATCTGAAGACTTCAAGACCCAAAAGTTTAAGTTTGAAGATCTTTAGACTCTATCATCAAAGTCTGAATACTACTAGACTCAAATTTCAAAGTCTACCCAAGTTGATAGTTTCCAGAACGAAGAATTACGACTCTTGCAAATGGGATTTTATCTTCAATGATTTGTTCTATTTGATTATGGAAGATCTTTGGCTGGATATAGTTTCAAATTATTCGGTTATTCTTATTGGGATCCATTCCGATTTGAATATCTTTTTGAAGTACAAGCAAACTTGGAAGGTTCTACTTATGGAAACTCAAGATCCTGATTAAATGGGCGAACAGGATTGATGAGCTATCTTCTACATTTAATCGACAACTCAAGATCACCTTAATTGATTCATTCCAATAGATAGAATGGATGAACTCATTTGGAATGTGCCAACAGCTATGACGGCACGAGGGAGTATTTAAAGGTGGATTCTTCGTTGTTCGATGTGTGGGCTGATAGAAAAATTTCAAAGTTTGAATCTCTAAAGTTTCTTGTCTTCTCATTCTTTGAGCTATAATTGTGTACAAAAGAGAGAAGTATATAGTGAAGATTTGTGTGAATTTGCTAAGGCTCTCCACTGAGGAAGTCTAGATTACAAGTTGTACCAATCTCTTTTGATTCATAGTGAAATCCAACCGGTGGGCTGTCAGTGCGAGAGAGTGGACGTAGGTTTAGATTAAGCCGAACCACTATAAACCTCTGTGTTTAATTTATCTTACCTTAATCTCCTTATTTTTATTGCTACATGATTCAATTGTTTAACCGTTTTACTTAAAGTCTTTTACACTCTTATTTATATTTCAAAGTCGATTGAATTTCTTCAAAGCCTTTAAAAGAAAATTTTTAGACACCTATTCACCCCCCTCTAGATGTATTTACTAGCCTTTTTCAAAAAAATACTACTCAACATTTTTTATTAAACAAATTGACGATGTTAAAGGAATGACTCGATTACACTAATTTGATAAGTTTTAGGATTCAATTGTACTTTTGCGATAAGTTTTAAGACCTGTAGTGCACATATTCCTAAATTTGATATTAGAATGTGGATTGTTTTTTTTTCCCCAAGTTTTTGGATTATTGAATTATAATAAAGTTGAATTTGTCAAATTAAAATAATTAATGATATTAACAAATGTTGGATTAATGTTTTTATTGTAAATTAATTCTAGGCTCTTTTTATTATTATTTATTTATTTGTGTATTTATAAATAAAAATATATTTAATATATAACGTGTCAGAATTATCTTATTTTTTAGAAATGATGTGTCGACATGTCGTGTCACTTGTCGCGTGTCACATGTCGTATGTCCATGTTAATGCTACATGGTTGGCGATAAGGAATAGCAGGCTCATGTTCTAGGGGTGCAAAATACTACCAAGGTATAAACTAGTCAACCTTCAAGTTTAGATATCCCTATAGTTGATCTTACAGAGGTTGGTGCTTAGACTGAATCAAATTCAAATTATCCTCGGATAGTTGAACTCCTTTTGGGGATTAAAGCATGGCAATATGGCATGGAGGTTGAAAGCCAAAAACCGCATGCCTCTCTTGATACTACAACACAATCTCTTAGTGGAAAGGTACAATCTCTTGATAAAAAAGTTTAGAACATCAACCAGCAAGCCGTCTAGAATTTGGCTAAGGATGAGACTACCTTTGGTTAATGCATGACCAAGCTTGAGGAGACTGTACAAAATTTAGAGGATTTCCTTTTTGTCCGAGTTCAAAGAAACCCCTAATCTTTTGAAAAATCCTCATCTCTTAGTATCTTTTGCGTGTTTATATCATTTTGGTATGTTTTTGTGTTGGTTTGATCTTCCCTTTTGCTATTGATAAAGGGAGACTGTGCAAACTTTAAGTGTTTTGGTGTGATTATATAGAAACTTGTAGACTTTTTGAGTCAATGATTGCTTTTAATATATGTTATACTTATCTATTGTTTGCTTATTCACAAATTCTATAAGTTATGCCACTTAAGTATTTATTTGCATGGTAATATAGACTTTTTGCTCAGATATGCATGAAAACTTCATCATCATCAAAAAGGGGAAGACTGTTGGGAAAATTCCTACCAAGATTTCGAAGTTGAGAAAACTTTTTGTTTCCACTACTAATTTCAAGTATAGATTATTTATAAGTTGTTTCTAAGGAACCATCGAAGACTTCTATCAAAGTCTTTTCCATCCCAGAAACATTTCCCACTCTAATGAGACTGGGACGAGATCGTTTCCAGATCAAGGAAGAGTCCAGCACCAGACTCAGTGATGTTGCAACATAAATCTAGAATGAACTTTATTTGAAAAAAATTCTTCAACATCTATCTTTTGGCCAAGGATTTTACTTATCTTATTCAAAAACATTGATCGAGTCGGTAATATATTAACCAAATCAATCCCGAAGATAAGTTACATAGGAGAAATCATCACTTATGGAAACCAAGATTTTGATTGTATGGGTGACTAGAATCAAATGGAATTTCCATTCTTGTCTTCTACGGCCACAAGATCTCCTTGAAAGATTCTGTTCAATGGTTTGATTGGAAAAATTTCCTTTGGAGAATGTCAACGACTAGTGTTGCATGAAGGAGTATTTAAAGGAGGTCATTTGGTCAAGTTGGATAAAAATGTGAATTTAGAATTCCAAAGTCTAAAACTTCTCTCAATCACCTATCTTCATTTGTGTGCATTACAAATTGTGATCAAGAGAGAAACATTTGTGTCTTAATGGATTAGAGAGTTCAATCGCTAAGTGTTTGCACTTATAAGTTGTAATCTTCTATTGATACTATAATGAAATCTAGTCAGTAGGTTGTTAGTGTGGAAGAGTGGAGTAGGCTTAATTTAAGTCGAACCACTATAAAATTTGTGTACAATTTGCTCTTCCCTTAACTCTTTCATTTAAAGTCTGTTGTGCACTTTCTAGTTATTGCAAAAGTCTGGTGTTTCGCGATTTTGTTTATCTTCTAGACTTTACTTATATATTATTGTTTTTCGTGTTTATTTGTCAAGAATTCTTTCAAACACCTATTCACCCATTCTAGGTGTTAGTTCTAGCTACATCAAATTCAATATGCAATTTATCTTACTTTGGAGCTGCCACTAATCTATTATGGATAGATTGGTAAAATGTAGGAGTAAATTTTACTTCTACAAATTAGAGATTCACATATTTGAGGACTTGATTATGTTATATCAACACCCAATGCATAAATTACTATTTGACAAAAAAAGAAGAATAAATTATTGAAAATATTAGAGAACCAAGAATGCATAAGAAAGGGGGAGCAAATTTCTATTTACCCTCCAATGAAATGGGGTTCTGCAACTTTGATTAGGAAGCAAACGATGATATGATATATGCGTGTCCTAGATATGACTTCTAAAGTAAAAATGATTATGCAGGGACAACGAATTGTTATAATGTAGATCCAATATGCGTGTTAAGCTAATATATTTTTTAATTTCTTTTATTTGTACTTCCCAATGGTAATGATAAGTTAAAAGCCTACATGAACATGGTCAATGTACAATGCAAAGCCATATATATATATATATATATATATATATATATATATATATAGATATAGATATATATATAGATTGGTTTATTTGTTTATGATATAATCACGACCAATTTAAATGTTATAATTGTATACGTACTAATCTACCATGCATTAATGAACTAGCATCAAATCTTAAATGTCATGCATATTATGTGTTGGGAGAATTGTCTATGTTGTTTTGAAAATGACATAATAATTATAGCTATTCATACATATATTATTGAGTAGTAACAGGTAATATATGCACAAACTAATATGTATATGATTTCATTATCAAAACCAAAAAGTTGAAATGAGGAGTACTTTGCCACTATTAAGAAAGCTCTGCTAATATCGAGGGATGCTACTGATATCAAGGGTGAACAAGGTATTCTGGGGTCAAGATGTTTGCAAGTTGAAAGGATTTTGAGATAAGGTGAACATTTGAAAGGACCTTGGTTGAGGGTAAACAAGTCGGGAAGAATGGGAGTGTCTGTGATGACTTGGAGGTACCAATATGTGGTGAACATTTTGATGGACCTGGTGATGATGAACAAGCTTAGAATGAGGATGTTCAATAAAGCTTGGAAAGACCATAAAGGTAAACAACTTGATAGAGTCATAATTGCCAATATGCTTAGAATAACCGAAATGTAGAATATTTGCTTGTTATCAAGAACAATGGATTGCTATCGTGACTAGTAGACTGTTGGCAGGAGTAACTCTCTTTATCAAATGAGGTGGAAGACTATGATGATAATAATGACATGTGTATGTGGAAGACTATGATGATAATAATGACCTGTGTGATTTGATTTGATGCTTGGAATGACTGGAATATAGAAGATTTGATTGTTATCAGGAACAACGGATTGCTATCATGACTAGCAAATTGTTGGTAGGAGCAGCGCTCTTTATCAAATGAGGCGAAAGACTATAATGATAACAATGACCTTTGTGATTTCAAAGAGATTGATGGAGATATTAACAATAGGAGAACACACCTAATATGATGAGGATTTCATGAAGACTTGCAAGTACCATTGTTAATCTTTCATCAACTAAAGTCTTTGAAAGCCGACATACTCAGAAGGATCATTGGATGATGAGTGTAAGTCCTTCCACATGGTTTGACCATGGACAATACCAACAGATTGATGTTAATGTCCATGTCTTGATTATGGGTCATGGGCCATGTTGACATCAAGTCCAAGAAGATGTTGGTCACTTGCTCATTTGATTGGAACGTTGATCACAACGAAAATAGCTATTATGAAGACTTGGCATTTGCAAAAGGAGAATTGGAGTTGATCAGGAGTAATTCTTTCTGAGTATAAGATAGACTTTAACAAAAGCAAATTGACATCGTTTTGGGAAATTGCCATTGTTAGAGAAAGTTTTAACGATTTTGAACCTTAGAGAGACGTTCTATTGCTAGTAACGGTAAAACCACAAAACCAACCACTACTTGAAGGATTCGAATGGGCAAAGGTCATATGAGGATGGATGGCTACATATTTAGTCTAAGAGAAGTAATTGAGTTGGATGAAAACGAATGAAAACAAACAAAACAAGTTTAGTGCTTTAAGTGTTCTTCTAAGCTTTGTTTTTGTCAATAATTGTTACATTTTATTGATTATTCTCTGTGAAGTGTTTTTACTGGTTGTAATCGTGATAAGAGCAAGTGTACAAGAGTGATAGCAATACTTGCGTATTGATAATGTGTTTTGTTGGTTGATAGGAGTAGTACGTGCTTATTGTAACTTGTCTCGAAGATTAGTAGTGGATTATGCCCTTGTTGTTGCTATTAGTCACAAGGCCTGGATATAAGGTGAAGGATTGAATTGAACCACTATAAATCTCTTGTGTTATCTTCTATCTCTTTAGTATCATCACTATCTGTTCATTAGTAGCATGTGCATCTATTATATTTTTGCTACTGTTTGATGCTTAAGTTGTTATATTCCGCAAAAGTTTTTCAAAGTCCCCGAACAACCTATCCACCCTCCCTCCTTCTAGGTTGTATTGATAAATTAACTTACATGTAATGCTATGAAATTAATTTCTAAAGCTAATGATATGACATGAGCAAGCTGATATAATTAATAAGGGATTAATCATATGATGCAAGCCATACTTTATGGAAAAAAAATGCAAATTAGTTTTTAGGACACTATATGACATCCTGAATTTCAGGTTCTATTTTCGATTGAATAAGTTGGGCTTTTCATTAACGTGTCTATAGTTCCTTTCTCTGAGTAGGCCACTCATGGGATAATTAGCCTATCAAGTGAAGTCGTTAAGGAATAGATGTGAGAATTCGACCACGAATAGACTGCTCGACCGTGCTAATATGCAAGGGTCATTACAGCACCAACAAAATCGATTAGAGACCGGACATAGGTCGATTGAATGGAGGTATGTGATTAGTGTGTGGATGATTCCACCTAATTACAAAATTTCTATCGAATGGCACTAGACTGATTTTTCCGTCATTTTCGTACCTTGTGTCCGTATTTGAAATCTCAAGATTTTCACAATGACTAAGAGTCACCAATGTGTCGAAGATGTACAATGTGGCTCAAAAATAATCGACCACAAGTCAATTGTACTAAAAATTCCTAAAAGTTCCCTAGGAGGTTAGGTCACGCTAAAATTGCACCAGATTGAAATTAACCGCGAATTCGAACCCGATTTCAGAAATTAAAAGTTCTATCATATCACAATTCATTTTAGGAGCGTTGACTCACCTTCCGAAGATTTTTCTATAAACGAGATTTTTGGCGAAAATTCAAAGTAAGGGTATTTTGTACAAGAAAATTCCAAGGGCTGTTTTTGGTCACATTTTTGGGATTCAAATTGGATGGATTGACGAGGAAGAATCCTAAGAGGGGTGATGGCATCTTAGTTGAATTTATAGGGACCGAATTAAGCTCAATTGGAGGAGAATGGAAGGGGAATTAGACCAAATTGGATGGCCTAAGGTCAAAAATTTGTAGGTCTTGGGGTGTGCAACATTTAGACCACCTAGAGACTTGTCGAGGAAGCCTTGGTTGCTACAAAATGACCGAGGAAGACAGCCAAGGTGGTGGGCCAAGTGCTTGAGTGTTTAAGGATAGAGAGGAAGACTTTTGTGGCCTTTGGGCCCCCCTTTATCTTCAGCAGCCCCTTCTTCCTCCTTGAGACTTCCTTTCTCCATTGTTGAAGTGATGGGAGCTCAAGAAAACTAGAGGAAAGCCAGCAGCAAGCCATTGAGCAGCCCTGCCTCTCGTCCAAGCTGTCGCACGCTCACTTGAAGCAACTGAGCCCCTCTCGCGCTAGGCCACACGCCACGTACCCGTCTGTCCGCTAGCTCGCCTTCCTTGCACCTCTAGCAGTGCGTCGCAGGTCCCTGAGCTTGCCAGGCCGCCCGTCCAGTCAACCGTTGCCTTCGCTTGGTCCGCCATCATCGTCTTCCACCCGCTTGGCTGTTTCCAGTTGTTTCCAGCCGTTGGAGTTGCTTGAGCAACCTCCTTCGGCCAGTAGATCAGAACCGAAAGCCCAGCAAGTTGTGAGGCTTTGTGTGGCTTTTCCGAGCCTTTCCCAACCTCCTTTGGTGTTGCTGTAGGCTTGAGTCTCGCCTGCCTCCGCGTCGCCATCGCCGTGGACTCACCGGATCTTCAAACCGGTGAGTTTACTTGCTAAACTCTACTTAGGGAGTTAATTATGCTTAGGGGGTGATTAGCTTAAGTTAATTAAGGATTATGTGGTTAGTTAGATCAGATTAGTGATTTAATTATTCGATTATGCATGTTAGGTGGTTAGATTAGATTAATTAAGGACTAGATAGGATGTGCTATTTATCTAGATAGGTTCGGGAATTTTTCCGGCCCATTTAGGCGGTTAGTTAAGCATTTTTGGTATTTAAATTGCATTATTTAATTAATTTTGGTAATTATTTAATTATTTAATATTTTCCAGAAAATTAGGCCGGGATAGTTGGTGACTAGAATTTTGTGTTGATTGCAATGATGTACTTGGTTTATTTAATTAAGTGTTAATTTGTGCAAATTGAGTGGTGATTGAAATTTTGAGTATTTAATTCAAAATTTGGTAACCATTTAGAAATTACCGAGTGTTGGGTTTTGACACCGAAAAATAGTTTTAAATACTATATCAAATAGTGGGATTGAAAAAGGAAGGATATCAGTTTTCTGGTTCAAATTGACCGTGTACCCATACACGACTATTTTACCATGTGTTTTTAACACGAAGAAAATAGGCCAGGATCACTATTTTAATTAAGGCATTTTAGTGCAATGCACAGTGTCCTGGGCCGAGATTGAATAGTCGTGTGTTGGTTAAAAAACTCATCTCGAGCTATTGAGCTAGACGTGCCCCTATATGGGATGCCCTACCGATGAATGTCGCTCGCAGTAGATTCTGGACCAATGCTCCTTTATGGAATGCCATCAACGTAGTGATATTGCCACGCTCGATGGGGTGAGGCGATGCTTGGCTATGCCAGTAGATCGTTGAACTTCGAGTAGGCCATGCCCATGTGTGGCCATGATTAACAATTGGAACGCTTGTTGAGTGAAATTGACACACTGGATTATGGGACAAAATTGCGTGGCACGGAATGGGACGTGTCATAATGATTTGGCCCTATAATCAGGACACCTTGTGTTGTTGAGCATGAATACCGTTTATGTCTGTGATATGAACTGTGCTAACATGCAGGAAGGATTTGAGACAAGGTAAGTCTCTATGATTGTGTGGGTATGTGGTTAAGACGCCCTAGGCGTATTTCCTTCCTAGTCAAAATTTAGGGGGTGAACTTGTTGAGACATTGTTTCACCCCATTGTGGGCTCAATTCTTTTCAGGTCCTTAGATGGAGTGGCATCATGTACGCTATGGGGTCCCAAGGGAGGTAGATTTCAAGCGTTCCTATTTCCTAGTTCTCGGGACCGACCTGACTCATGAGCTTATGGAGTCCACTGTTTGGGTCGATGAGGGTCTACTCTACCTGATACCTCATTGTTTCAAAGTGTGGTACCTTCATAAGCCCAATGGGAGTCGGGAGGGTCCTATGGGTGGTTTTAACGAGCCTCCTGTTGGGACAGGGGAATGGGAGATAGGGTACCCTCTGGACATCGACACTCCTAATGGTGCCGTGAAGGATCTGGAGCTGAGGCCTGGAGAGGCTGGGGTTTTGAATCTCCGTAAACCCTCATTTTTTTATCTAAACTTCTGTATATAGGTCTTTTGTAGACCTTTGTGTATAAACTTAGCTTTTGTATAATGGTGTTTGGTTTGATGTGATTGTCCTACTTTCCTATCTCATGCTGTGTGTTGTCAAGGGTTTTTAATTCGCTTCCGCATGTGCAATAAAATAAATGAGTCAGCGACGTATCCTGGGACGTTGAAATATAATCGACCACCGAGGGATGGGCACGCGCTTGAGGATTGGGGCGTGACACACTATACACGTCTGAATGACCTTACATCAACTTATTAATTTAATGATTAGTAATTTAATGATGCGCTCTAACTCATTTTTTTTTTTCATGTTATATAAACCCTATACAATATGGATAATGCATGAGATGCAATTGTTAGGTAAAGCTATTAGTATGGAATGCTTATTGGAATTTAATCCAAAGACATATGACTCTAAATGAGATGCAATATGCAACATGGAAGTAGTAGAACTAATTAATTTTATACCTGAATGCAATTTACATGAAACTCTAATGACATTATTTATTTTGATTTTATTTTATCAGTAAATTTTTTTAGCTATCTTGAACCTATATAAATTCTAAAATTAATGTCTAAAATAAATATGCATTGCCCCAAGTACGAAAGCCCTAAGTCAAGAATCATGAATATAACCTAAATTCTAAGTGAATGTGTGATATATAATATTCGATGTACACATGATTATCAATAAACCTTACAGTGTACCATAAAAAATTCATCGATAATCTTTAATGACATACAATTTTCCATATTTCAATGAAGCTTTTTTAAAAAATAAAAAAAATAATCATGCATAGAGACCATATATTTTATAACCTATTTGCAATGCATGAGACATCATTGATGGTGAGGCTAACTATGCAACCTAGAGGGGGTGAATAGGTTGCTTTGAAGATTTTGTAAAAATCACCAGACAATACTCAAATGCTGAACATAGTTTTCTCAGAATACAACATTGAACACTTTTAGTTTGTTCTAGATTTTTTGCCCAACTCCTTCCAACTTCAATGACCTTCTCTTTTATAGACATCTATAATCTTCCGTTTGAGATTTTCTTGAGAAGCAAGTGTTAGGATTCTTAAATTGCTACTGTTGAAGCTAGATTGCTCGAACGGTCCTTTTTTGCAAACATTAGAAAGCTTTCCCCTTTCCCTAACGATTGCTAATTCTTCTGTTGTGTTGTTCTAATTGCCAGTGGCTATATTTAACCCTTAAATGAACATTCTTTTAATGGTAATTATTCTGGCATTGTTAGTGACATGATATCCTAGTAAGTGACATAGGAATCATCACTAGCTAATTATCATCGTTAGTCGATGCTGTTTACAGGTTGGCCATATAAGGACATCTTGCGATCTTCTTCTAATGAAGACATCATGGATATCATATAGTCCCAAGTAATCATCACAAACATTTACACTTACCATAGTAGATATTATTCAAATGATGCTTTGGGAAACATCAAAATTCCTAGGGATGTTTCTCTAATAACCTTCCCTTTTTTTTTTAAAATGGCAAAATTATTCCGCAGATGTAATAAACATCGTGTTAGAACTTGCAGTAAAAATAAATATATACATAAACAATATTTTCAGTGAAGCATACTCAAGCAAATCTTAGAGGCTCCAGATGATTTTCAATAAACACGGAGATATCTAGAAGAGTTTCAATGATGTGAACAATATGTGTCATACTTTTAGATTAGTGATAATTTCACGATAACTCAGAATTTTAACCGCGAAATTCAACATAAGACAAGTCTTGAGAGACTATGTTAGCAAATCGAAAAATTTATTAAGGAGCAGGTTGTTTGTTGCTCCTCTTATTTTAATGCTATCATCATTAAGATTTATCACTATCATTGCCACGTGCTATCACATCTTAGTCACACCTTAGTCATTCTCCCACTTTTTGTCATTGCAAAAAGAACAACACTTGTACGCAAAAGATAATCCCATTAAATATGAACAGGAGCATACATCGGTTATCGGCAACATTTCAAAAAACAAAAGCAAGTAGGCACAATAGATAGTGAAATCTAAAATGGGTGCCAGTGCTTGCGTTGCTAAGTGGGGAGAGTAGGAGCTGATTGTTCTGGGGCCGACTAGAGAGGATTGTAATAACTCAAACTAACGTTTATTTTCACAAGACATTGTCCAACAGAGGCCATTGAAGCTTTCAGTTCGTGGACATCCGTTTGCGGTTGTTCAAAAGCAGAAGTAGGCAGGTCCACGGGAGATGGTGATCTTTTTGGATGGGGTGGACAAGAATCGAATTGTCTTCCCAAGGCGTAAGTGTTTTTGCTTTCTCCTTTCCATTTTAGCCTATTTTTTGAGTCATTCTTTCAGAACATCCTTCATTCTTTCATCATTACCTTGGACTATAGAAATGACCTCATTCTTAGGATTGACCTAATCTTCAGGAATCATCCTCAACATCATCTTTCTCTAGGTTTCCTTTGTGATTTCGATATTGACCAAGCTCTGATCAGCAACATCAGCAAAGTCTATACCCTCGGATCATTTGATTTGAATGATAAGAACGCCATAGGGGAGCTTGACAACCTTCGTTCTCACGCATTGGTACATGAGAATGATTATGAAGTGAGAGAGGGAGAAGGAGAATTTTTTGAGAATGGCCTAAATTAGTCTTGCTTCTTAACAAGAAACGTCGTTAGTGGAGGACTTGGGACAAATGCACAAAGTCAAGATTTTGTTGAATAAAATTCACTTTTAGGGGCAAAAGGCTCAGTTGAATTAATGATAACTCCTTGTTCAATTTTCATGATTTTAAGAAAATATACTGAATTAAAGGTTGTATAATTATTGTAGAATGGTAACAAAAGTTGCGTGCGGTCACTACAGTCAATTAATGTCAAACGGGCATAATACTGAAATACAGTTTGCACAATAACGGTAACTTCTTCAAAAATAGTACGTATCTCATCTCCATTTAGCCGATTTTGATCTTTGACCATATTTCAGTAAGCTCCTGCTAATATTGAAATTTACCTGTTGAGTTCATAAAAACTGCTACTCAAAAGGATCAAATATTTCTAGTTCATTTCTAATGAACTCAAAAGTGTTCTTGTCGAGTGCCTTAGTAAAGATATTAGCTGTTTGATGCTTAGAGTCAACAAAATAAATGCAAATACCACACTATTGACATCATGTCCAATGAAATGGTGATGAACTTCAATGTGCTTGGCTTGAGAGTATAGAATAGGATTCTTCGTCAAATTGATAGCATTTGTATTATCACACATAATAGGAATGCTTCAATTTCGTTCTCCAAAGTCACTAAGTTGTGTTTCATCCAAATGAGTTGAGCATAGTAGCTTCCTAGTGTCATATACTCAGGTCTAACAGTTGAGAGAGCAACTGAATCTTGCTTCATTGAGAACCACAAAACTAACATACAACCAATTAGTTGACATGTGCTAGAGGTGTTTTTCTTGTTGGTTTTGCACTCTACAAAGTCAGGGTCTAAATATCCTGAAAGTCCAAATGTTTATAGTACCATAAACCTAACTTTTAAAATGATCCCATGTATATAATAATTTGCTTTAGAACAATCAAATGAGATTCTTTTGAATCATATTAAAAATGAGCACATGGACACACAATGTGCAAGATATTAGGTCTAGATGCTGTTAAGTATTATAGAGATTCTATCATACTCCTATACAGTTTTGAGTCAATGGGCTTGCCTTTTTACATCCTTGTCAAGTATTGTAGTAGAAGATATTAGTGTATCCACCCTTTTGCAATATTCTTGTCAAATTTCTTTACCAATTTCATGACATATGTTTCTTGATATACAAGGGTGCCAGCTTGTGTTTTCTTGACTTGTAAATAATGAAGTTGAGTTCCACTATCATGCTCATTTTGAATTCACTTTTCATAATATTAGCAAATTCCTTACGCATAGTCTCATTAGTAGATCCAAAGATAATATTATCCACATAAATTTTAATTAGTAGGATGTCATTACCTTTTCTTTTGATGAAGCGTATTGTATTTATCTTATCTTTTTTTGATTATGTTCAACCAAAAATGTGCTTGTTCTCTCATATCAAGCTCTAGTGCTTCTTTGAGTCCATAGAGCTCCCTATTCAGCTAGTACACACCTTTAGTCTTGTCAAACTAGTACTTTTAACATCTGTTTGATATAATTTGAAATCATGAAAATAGGCATAAACTAACAAAAGTATTATTACCTCTAATCTCATAACATGAGCATATGTTTCATCATAATCAATACATTCTTCTTTAGAATAACCTTTGGCAACTAGTCTAGCTTTGTCATGTGCAACATTACCTTTGTTGTCGAGTTTGTTTTTGAATACCCACTTCGTACCTATGACAAGATGATCTTGAGGTCATAATACATGTGACATCCTAGAATTTCAATTTTGTTTTCAATTCAATAAATCGGGCATTTCATCGACATGCCTATAGTGCTATTTTCATAGCTATTCACTCGTGAGATAATTAGACTATCTAGGGAAGTCATTAAGAGAATTTAAGGTAAATAGACTTGAAGATTCAACTAGGAATCGGCTACTCGATCGTGCTCATCTATCGAGATCATTACAACATAATTAAAAATTGATTAGAGATCAGAGATAGGTTTGTTCGATCGAGATACGTGGTTAAACGTGGGTGATCTCACTAAATTGCAAAATCTTCATCGATCGACATTAGATTAATTTTTCTGTCATTTTGGTACCCTATGTTCGTATTTGAATCCTCAAGATTTTCACGATCACTGAAAGTCGCCAATGTGTCAAAGAGGTTCATTGTGACTTAAAGAAAATCGATCACGGGTCATTTGCACTAAAAATTTCTAAAAGCTGCCCGGTAACTTAGGTCACACTAAAATTGCGCCGGATTAAAATTAATCGCGAATTTGAATCTGATTTCAGAAATTGAAAGTTCTGTCATATCACAGGTCATTTTAGGAACGTCGACTTAGTCTATGAAGATTTTTCTGCAAACCAAGAATTTTTGGAAAAAAGTTGTCATAGGGCTGTTTTTGTCCAGAAAATATCAGGAACCATTTTTGATCGTACATTTGCGATGCAAGTGGGATCAATTTGTGAGGAAAAATACCAATTTGATCGGGGACTTGATAACAGAATTTTTAGAAGCCAATTTAGGTAAATTCAAGAACCATTTGGTGTCCAATTGAGGGAAAAACATTGAAATTGTAGCCCCCCTTGCCATGACTTATGGACCACTTCAAGAAGGGTTCTAGAGGGGCCTTGGTGGCTGATTTTCGACCAAGGCATGTAGCTGGTGGAGGGGAATGGTCAAGGGGACAAGAAGATAACCTTGAAAGCTTGGTGGCCCCCTCTTGCCTCCTCTCTCCCTCTTTCCCCCTAGCTGCTGTCGACTAGCCTTTCCTCGTTCTTCATTGTGCCTTGAGAGCTTCAAATTTACAGAGAATAAGACCAGCAAGCTGAGCCGTCTACCTTGCACGCCGTCATCGCCGCACGTCACCGTTCGCCGCCCCGCCTCGCGTGCGCACCGCCGCGCCTCAATCGCGCTACCCTAACTCCCTAGCAGCTTTGTCTCGCATTCCAGCCACTGCCTCAAGCCTTGTCGAGTAGCTCAGTCGGAGCCCGTGCACCGCCGTTTCACCACTGGGCACCACCGCCTAGACCCAGTTCGGCCTCCTCAGCTCAGCTCGGTCCATTCCCGCTTCAACTGAGCCTCCATCCAACCATTTCAGCACCCAAATAGTGAGTAAGAGAGTGGGTCTCGTGGCTGCTGTTTAGCCCATTTTGGAGGTGTTCCAGACCTCGGTCGGCAAGCCCGCTTTGGAGATAGTTGATCCTCGCCGCATCCTCGTTGCTTCGAACCAAGTAGTTCGTTAAGCAATTGAGTTTAACTCACTAATTCTTGCTTAGTAAGTTAATGACGTTTAGGGGTTGATTAGTTTAGACTAAGATTGGATTAGGTGGTTAGTTAGAGTAGATTAGCAATTTAATTAATTGTGATTGCATGTTAAATGATTAGAGTAGTGTAGTTAGAGCCTAGACAAGCTCTAGAATTTATCTAGAGTAGTTCATAAATTTTTCGGGCTCATCTCGACTTCCAATTAGGCCTTACTGGGCCTAAGTTGCATTTATGGCATTTATTTATTAATTTCAGTAATTATTTAATTAATTATTTTCCAAAAATTAAACTGGGATAGCCGGTGATCGGAATTTTATGCCGATTGCAGTAGTACGTTCTATTTATTTAATTGACTATTATTTTGTGCAATTTGGCTGTATTTGGTGAAATTGGGTGTTTATTCCAATTTTTTATTAATTTTAATAATTAATTGAATATTTACCGAGTGTGGGTCTACAACGCCAAAAATATATTTCTAGACTGCCGAAACCAGTGGGAAGTTCAATTTTGAAATTACTGTATTTTGGCTAAGATCGACCGTGTACCCACACATGACTATTTTTATCAAGTGTGATAAAAATGATAAATTGATTTGATAATCCAAGTTATATATTTTAATATCAGCTTTGGGTGAACTATATATGTGATTTATTAGTATCAGTTTCGGGTGAGCTATATATGTGATTTATTATTATCAGCTTCTAGTGAGCTATATATGTGATTGATTATTATCAGCTTTGGGCGAGCGAAATAAACTATTAGCTTTGGATGAGCTACATTATCTATATTTTCAACTTTGGGCGAGCAGTTCTAATTTGATAGGACATTATAGATAGTATTGATTGAGTTGACCTAGAAGTGGTCATAATAACATGTAATTGACTGGGTTGATTGATCGATAGTTTGATCTGATTTGATTGAATGATATGGTTTGCAGTAGTTATTAATTGAACTAACTTGCAAGAAGAAGTGGAGGCCAAGGTAAGTCCTCTGACGCCTGATTGTGCTTAGGCAGCCCTTAGGGCGTATTTTCTTCCTAATCAAGTCTTAAGGGGTAGAATTCGCTGAGATGTCGCCTCACCTGGTTGTGGGATAACATTTCAGGCCCATAGATGGTAGCCCCTCCTAAACATTTTGGACAACCAAAGAAATTCACATAACAGAGTTACCATATTCCGATACATGGGCACCCTGATGGACTAGAGTATGTCCATAGTCTGGGTTGATGCTGGTTTACCCAAAAAGATGCCCCATCAATACCGATCATGGTATCGCCATTATCATAATGGCCAAAGAGAGGGCCCTATACTAGAATGTGAGATACCCCCGTATGTGATGGAGGTTGCTTATGGAAAGGGTATGGCAAACCTTAAGGTTAGATCGGTGGTGGACGTGAAGGATCCCAAGCTTGATGGTCCAGATTCTCCTATGAACTCAGCCGTAGGCTCTAGTTGGAGTGTGAAAGAAGGAGAGATCAAGGAAGAGGATGACCCATAGTGGTTTTGAAACCCCCACCTTGTTTGTTAAACCTTATGTGTATGGATATATAAGGTTTGGTTTGTATGCTTATGTTTTCAGGTTCGGTTTGTGGCCTTACTTTCCTATCTCATTATTTTAATGTCTGGGGATTTATATCTACTTCCGCATGCGCATTTAAAATGAATGGGTCGGCGATGCGTCCTGGGACATCGCTATTATATCGACCAAGTAGGGATGGACACGGGCTCAAAGGATTGGGACATGACAATACAAGTTCCTGAACTTCATTTATCTTGAATTGATATAGCTCTTCATGTATAGTCTCAATCCAATTTTCATCAATGATAGCTCTTTCAATCCCTTTTGTTCAATTTTAGAAATTAGTGCCAAGGAGTCCATCAAGTATTTGAATGATAACTTGGTTTTAATTTCATAAATCTTTCCAAGGATCTATTCACTAGGATGACCCATTTTAAACTTCTAGTTCATTGGCAAAGACGTATGAGTTGAACATTGTGCATTTGGTCACTGCTTTTGATGGATATCATCAGTTGGTATAGACATCATCATAGATTTTTCATTAACATATACTTAGATGCCTTTCAAGTTGTCTTTGAACTTGACATTTATATATTCCTCCACTTCCTAAGATGCTTTGTTAAATCCACAATATGCTTTACTAGAAGTTGAGTTGTCACGCCCTAATCCTCAAGTGTGTGCCCATCCCTTGGTGGTCAAATAAATTGCAATGTCCAAGGACGCGTTACCGACCCATTCATTTTAATGCGCATGCGAAAGCGAATAATAAATCCCCAAACAACACAAAGTGGGATAAGAAAGCAAGGCCACGATTTTGAAAAACCACAACATACTTATATAAACAGCAGACTAAGTCATTTACAATATTAGTCTATATTCACAAGTCTACCAAAAACAAAAGGGCTGCAAGTCCTTTAAGCATTCGAATCCTCAACTGAAGGCTCCGGGGTCTCTGGCTCCGGAGAACTAGGGTTCACCACTGAACCACTAGGAGGGTCAGCCGTACCCTTGCCAAAAGTGATCTCTAGCACCGACATAGGAATCTCAAACTCTAGTAGGGGACCTTCTTCCATCTCGCCTATAACGATACCACGATCTAAATTGATTGGGTACCCTCCAGGGTAGACCCACATCAACCCAGACAATGAATCTCACGAGTTCGTAGACTTAGGCTCCTTGGCTCCTAGGGAGGGGAATTTGAGAGATCTATTCGATGACCTTCTTCGACTAACCGAAGTGCTTAGGAGGAACAACCATCTAAGGACCTGAAAATGTTAGCTCACGATGAGATGAGACAACGTCTCAGAAAGTCCACCCCTTAAACTCCGACTAGGAAGAAAATACACCTAAAAGCTACCTATGCACGCACGAGATAGAGCACTTAAAAGTACCTAATAAAAATAGTCATGTGTGGATACACAGTCGGCCTGAGCCAAAAACGCAATATCTTTCTTTTAGAAAATCCCACTAATTATAATAATCCATAAACATATTTTTGGCTTTGTAAATTGACGCTCGGTATTTTTTGATTAAGTACAGAAATTAATCAATTTTGGGATAAATACCCAAAATTACAATTTCCACTCAATTTGCACAAATCAACACTCAATTAAATAAATCAAGTATACCATTGCAATTAGCATGAAATTCCGGTCACCGGCTATCCCGGTCTAATTTCTGGAAAATAATAAATAATTAAATAAATACCAAAATTAATTAAATAAATACAATTAAATGCCATAAATATAAACTTAGGCCGGAAAAGCCTAATCAAATACCGAAACAGGCCCAGAAAAATTACAAACCTATCTAGATAAATAATAGAACCTATCTAGTTGCTAATTAAGCCTATCTAACCACCTAAAATGCAATAACAAGTAATTAAATCGCTAATTTGTTCTAACTAACCACATAAACCATACTTAGCCTAAATTAATCAATCAAGCATCATTAACTCCCTAAGTAGAGTTTAGTGAGTAAACTCACTAGTTTTGAAATCCAATGAGTTCATGACGACGGCAACGTGGAGACAGGCAACAAACTCCAAAGCGGTGGCACCCTACGAGGCCTAGAAGCGATCCTAAATGGGCCTTGAAGCCCACAAAGGCTTGCTGGTTTCAGCTTATGGTTGATGGGCTGAGGGATTGGAAAAGAGATCGGCTTAGCGCAGAAACGGCGAGAGATGGGCGGATGGGCTGCAACGGTGGACGGTGGAGGTAGACAGCAGCCAGGGGAGCTCCAGTTGAGCTCTACGGCGACTAGGGATGGCTCAAGGGAAAGCTGGGCTCGCGGAATAGGTAGCATGGCGCAGGAAGGAGCAGGGCGCGAGTGAGCGGCGTGCGGGGCTCGCAGGTGACGCGACGGCGGTCCGGCGGCTTGATGGGGCTTGCAACGGCAAGAGGGATGGTTGCTCAGTTTATCTACACTTTTTGGAGCTCCAAAAGGTCTCTAATGGAGAAAGCAAGTGTAGTGAGGAAGAAGAAGTGGCTGAAGAGAATGGGGGTCCCTCCTTGGCCCCAAAAGTCCACATTCCTATCCCATTTTACTCATTGGCATGCCCCTACCATTTGGGCTATCTTCCTTAGCCATTTGCAGCCCTCAAGGCTTCCTCAACAAGCCATTGAGGTGGTCCAAAAGTGGTGGACCAAGGGACCTACGAATTTGTAACATTTTCCCTCAAATCCACTTCAATTTCTTCTTGAATTGGTTCAATTCAGCCCCCATAAATCCAACTAAGATGCCCACACTTCAATTTGCATTTTCCCTCGCCAATAGAACTAACTTGCATCCCAAAAACACAGTAAAAAATGGTCCTCGGATTTTTCCGGTAAAAAACGACCCTATATTAAATTTTCGCCAAAAATCTCGATTTGTAGAAAAATCTTTAGAGGATGAGTTGACGTTCCTAAAATGAATTGTGACATGATAGAATTTTCAATTTCTAAAATTGGATTCAAATTCGCGGTTAATTTCAATCTGGTGCGATTTTAGCGTGACTTAACCGACCAGGTAACTTTTAGGAATTTTTTTAGTGCAATTGACTCGTGGTTGATTATTTTCAAGTCACAACGTGTATCTTCGACATATTGGTGACTCTCGGTGGTTGTGAAAATCTCGAGGTTTCAAATATGGACATAGGGTACCAAAACAATAGAAAAATCGGTCTAGTGCTAATCGATGAGAATTTTGCAATCTGGTAGTATCACTCACTCTTTGATCACCCATCTCAATCGAATCGACCTATCTTTGATCTCTAATCAATTTTTAACTGTGCCGTAATGATCTCTACAGATGAGTACGGTCAAGTAGTCGATTCCTAGTTGAATTCTCAAGTTTATTGCGTTAAAATCCCTTAATAGCTTTTCCTATTAGACTAGTTATCTCGTGAGTGATCAGCTCCGAGAATCAGACTATAGGCGTATTGATAAAAAGCCCAACTCATTCAAATGAAAATAGGACTGGAAATTTAGGATGTCACATGAGTAACCAATAAAAATACCTTCACTTGCTCAAGGATCAAACTTCCAACATTATAATTTGCATTCTTTGAAATGTAACATCTACTTTCAAATAGTAGTGTTTTTCTTTTTTTTTTTTTAATATTTTGAAGATCTCATAGGATGTTTTCTCCAACAAGGGTCTCCACGGTACTCCGTTCATAATCTAGCATACTATAGCAACAACTTCAGCCTAGAAGTAGGCAAGTACACCACTTTTGTAATGACCTCAACTCCATCCCCATGGTCTTTAGCAGTAGAGGTTATTTTTGCGATGTCTTAGGTGCGTTGCCATCCCGTTTGTTTTAATTTTTTATTTAAGCACATGTGGAAGCATACATATAACACCCAAAAAATATCAAACAGCCAGGAAAATAACTACTTGCAAACGCACAATGATATCAGTTATATTTACAAGCCCTTACGTCACAAACCGTTATACTTACAACAAATACATGCTCTATACTGAAAAAGGCCAAGGTAAACCTTAGCACTTCTAGTGAGACTACAACTCCTCAATATCTACAATTTTGAAAAACAATGGGGTGAGTCATAGACTTAGTAAATAAAACCCCTAATTATTTACTAGGAGGGCATCTCATCATCAAAGTCTAACAAGTACAACACTTGCAATACAATGTTTATAATAGATCAATAACAAACTTATTACTACATCTTGACTTCATGTAAATGTCCATTACCGCATACTTCAGTGCATGCTTACCTTCAGTATATCAATGAACACATCAACACATCATGTTTATGCATATATTGGCACTCATAACATGATTCTTTTATCGTCGTCTTGGCTCAATCGAGCCCTCTCAGCTCAACCAAGGCTTCCAGCTTCATGCTGGGCTTCTTGGCTCAACTAGGCATCTTGGCTCAATCGAGGTATCGTGGTGCTAGCTCACCAAGGCATCCGAGCTCAACCCAGGCATCCTGGTTTAACTAAGGCATCTCGAGTCTAACTTATCCAAGACATCCATGTTCAAACCCAAGCATCCTAGCTCAACTAGGGCATCTTGTTCAATGAACAAGGCATCGCCGTCAACGCTATATGGGATGGGCATTTTTTTCTCTTCAAGTGCATAATAAAAGTGCATAGTCGACTCATATATGATCCGAAGGTGTGCTCATTCAAGTGAGCGTGCCATGGCTCTTAACATTATACTATATGATATGCTAGGCACGATTCTTGATTCGTCACTTGAGCTGCATGCCTAGGCCAATCTCCACACTAAGCAAGACTTAGAATTGGCATGCTTCAATACTGATCTAAGGCTTCACGGCTTTAGGTTATCACAACTTGATGTCGATCCCAAGCTAAGCGAACCTTGATCTTGTCCAAGGCCGTGAACGCATTCAAGCATGCAAACATGGGCAAACTATACAAAAGAACATTACAACATACACACGACTTATACGGGCGAGCACACTACTAAATTTGATGACGTAGGCTATCGCTTTAACTAAGAGTTAGAGATTCTGCTTATCTTCAATGAACTTCGATGGACTATGGGTGGTTTTACCAATAGAGGGCCATTGGATGAGGCGGTGGGTGAGCAAGGCCAAGAGAGGGAGAGAGGGCAACATTGAGAGGGAGTGAGAGAAAAAGAAAGAGTAAGTGAGGAAGAAGTGGGGTAGTGTGATGTGGTAATGGGAGGAATGCCTCTATTTGTAGGCAAACCTCTCATAATTACCCTTCCAAATGGATCAATAGGATTTCTTTGAGTGGCAAGCCTAGGTTGATAAAGTGGCAAGGCTAAGAAAGATGTGGCAAGCCTAATCCCTAGGGCCACACTTCTTTCTTTATCTTATTGGGCCACTAGAGTCGTGTAATGATGAAATAGATACTCGCTCTCCAAGTTTTAGGTTAGGTGTCATTATGGCCTATTCTTTTGGGGAACACCTAAGCTAGATGACTTACCACTCTTATAAATTGCCTAGATTTCATGCAATCATTAGGTTTAGATGTGTTCACATTACCAAACTTACTCTCCAAGTTTCTTCGCTTTAGTATATTAAAGTCCAAAAGCATTTAATGCATTCTTATGTTCAAGCCAAGAAGACTCTAGATTAGCTTGCTCCTCAAGTTGGGTGTGCAGCCCCTTTACCTCTAAGTTTGGGCGTGTGGCTCTCCCATTCTAAACTGAATAACAATTTTGAGTAACATTTGAAATCAATTTCATTACCTTAGCGAAAGGGATTGAAAAATTATAAAAATTTAATATGTTACAGAAAAGACCTTAAATAACATTTCATGAAGGAAGCCAAGTCAAATTCGGTATGTAAAAAGAGCAAAAAATCACTGAACACAACCCAATAGTTTGTCCATTGAACAGATTCAACGAGCATAGAGGAAAATCCATTTCGAAATCCAAATTTTCATAAAACTCTTTGAATTTTAATATGTTGTAAACATAGATGTACTCTACAACTTTTGTGGAGGAAGCATGTCCAAATTTTGGGAGGGGAAATTTTATGAAAAATCAAGAAGACAAGCAAAGTCACCATTTTTCTGCACTGGACAATTTTAACACGATAAGTAATTGGGCCTTTGTGACAACCATTTCACTTCAGAAAAATCTGAAATTGAAATATGTTGTATTTCGAGATGTTTTGAACAATGCTATGAAGGAAATTTCTCCAAATCTATACCACAATGAGCTCTATAAAATCAAAAAACCCCCAAAGGTCCAGCAGTTTCAAAATAGAAATCAAAGTCAGAACTTAAGAAACCAAATGTGGCAAGTCTATGAAGGAGAGGTGGCGCCCCTAACGGTCTTCCGAGACCATCCCTCATTAATTCTTCTTGACCAATGATTCATCAAGTATTTACAATTGGAAATAACTTGTCTTCCAAGTCTCAAAGTAAAGGAAATGATGACCCTAATCTAATAGGAACACATGAACTTGTGATTCACCTCATTAATTAATGGCTTATCATGATGACCATACACCTAAGCTTATGAGTCATCTTCTTTCATTAATTACTTAGGATACCTAAGCCTCCATATTCATTACCCCCATTTAATGAATTTGATTCTTATTCTTTAAGAAAATTAGCCTATCTAGCTTGGTCTCTAGGTCTTCTTAATAGGCTTATGACTCACCATTTCTTAATGTGCAAGAATCCAAAGTTCATGATTACCTTGCAAGGGTAAGACCATTTGTGCCAAGCGTCCTACTTAGTCATCATGCATCGATTGACTACTTTCCACAAACATTAGATGCACCATGGGAAAATATCAAAGTTAGATGGCCATCTCATTGGGTGGGAGTTAATTGAGTTTAACTATGACCAATTATCTTATTTGGCTCAAAATTCATGCCTAAGTTATGATCAGATGAAATTGGATGCAACTAAGCTTAATTGGTGAAATCGAGTTTGGACTTCTCCTTTATCGTGTAAAGGGCTCACAACTAGGTCTAAGGGCTAGGCCTTGGGCCAATCAGGTAGTCCTTTAGTTGATTCATTAGCCAATTGTCTAACTGATCCTAGGGCTAGTCCTTAATCCATAATTGACCCTTGAGTTGATTCATGGCCTATTCTTACCATCGGCGTATCGGTCATTAGCTTAATAGTCGAGACCAAAATAAGGGTTGAAATCGAAGATGTTACAACTTTCTATTATCATGGTTTGTGCCATCTCTTGGAGCCAACAATTTCTTCTTTTAGCCATTCATTTTGTTGGGGAGTGTAGGAAGTTGAGAAATTGTGATCCAAACCATTTTCATCACAATATTCTAAGAAACTATGGCTCTTGACTTTTTCCCTATGATTCATTTGGATTTAGATGATGTTGTATCCCTTCTTGTTTTTAATTTTTCACTCAAGTTTCACAAAAGATTAGAATGCATCGTGTTTGTGAACTAGAAATGTTATCCATATAAACCTTGCATAATCATCAACAATAACTAGACAATATCTCTTTCCTCCAAGACTCTTTGTCCTTGTTGGTCCAATAAGTAATATGCAATAACTGCAAAGATCAGTTAGTAGAAATAGTATTTATTAACTTGAAAGAATTTCCAACCTACTTTCTCAAGGGGCATGCGTTGCAAGAATCTGATTTCTCATAGTGGATCTTGGGTAGTCCACATACATGATCTTTTGAAGATATCTTGGAGACTTGTTTCATTCTCACATGTCCTAATTTCTTCTGCCATAGATCCCTTTCTTCTTTGATTGATACTAAGCATTGGGCATTGTCAAGATTGATATCAACATATATATTTCCAAGCCACTTTCAAGTCAATGACTAGAAGTTGACTTGACTTACTCTAATACATTTTCCTTCTTCAAATCTAATCTTGTATCCTTTGTTTTATAGTTGACTGACACTTATGAGATTGTGAGTCAATCCCTTGACGAGTGAAACATCTTCATTGATTAGATTTCCCAACCTAATGTTTCCTTATCCAATTATCCAGCTTCTTTTAAAGGTGACAGTTTCTCCATCGACTTGATTGATGCTTCCAAACTTGGTACTATTTCCGGTCATATATTGTGAGTAGTTATTATCTAGATACCATTTGTTTTTCTTCAAGATTAATTGCAATCACGGAAATTCTCATATCTTCTTTAGTACGCAGATAAGCTAGGTCCCTTGCTCTTAGGATTCAAATTAGAGTTAAATCTCTAATGAATCGTTTTGAGCTTCATATTTGAAATGGCCATTCTCATTGGAAATCGAGCAATTGAAGAATTGCATGCCAATAGATTTTGTGAAATGCTTTGCACAATGTTTTTTTATAAAGGTGTACAGGAAGTTTTTGTTTCAATCTTAACTTGGCTTTTGGAAAATGATTCTTCTCATCATCATTATCCTCCCGTCCCAAACCAAATTTGTTATAATAAGTGTGCTACATATTTTTTGAATCTAGAGAAAACTTGGTGCTGATTTTGAAATCTCTTGAGAAAGTTGCTTTCTTTATGAGAAAGCTTATGTTCACTTTTGATGGTGAGCGTTTCCCTCTGGAGATTTTTAGATTCTCTTTCTGAGAAATGTTTTGACTTGAGTTTCCTGATCTCTTTTTTCACTTCAGAAATTCTTTTGGAATTCTTACATTTCTTTTAGAAAATTCCACATCTCTTTATAAGATAGTTAAGAAGCATTTACCTCATTTGTTTTCTTCGCTTTCATAGTTTGCCATGAGGCAAAGATTTGTTTCTTCATTGTTGTTGGATTCACGTTCGATGTCACTCCACGTTTCTTCTTTTCAAACTTGCTTTTCTTTATCTTGACAAGTGGATAATATGGCTTATGTGTCCCGATTTCCTCCATTCACAACAAACAATATTTTTACCTTTGCTACCCTCTTTTTTTTTTAATGGCTTCTTTTCTTCTAAGAATTTGGGATGTCTTCTTCCTCTGTAGTTCCTCCTTTTCTCATGAAGTTCTTGAACTTTCTGGTGAATAGTGTCGTATCCTCATCATCATCTGATGATGATGTTTCTTTATTGCATTGTCATTGTTAGCTTTAAATACTAAAGAGCTGTTGATTTGACCTTCTTGATCATTAGCTGCTTTCTACATGATCAGACGGTGGTCTATGAGCAATGCAAGCCATTTCCCAAAGTAGAATTCTCTGCTTCTGCTGTTTGGCTGACATTCCTCTTTGCCTTCACGAAAATGGCAAATCTATTCTGATGTACTCGAGGTTGCTTTTGACGGATTTCAGGACTTGAAGACAGCTGTGAAACACCAATTTGTATACCAATGAAATTGATATAGTTTATATATAGACTCAAAAGAGTCTCTAAGTCCTTGGTATCCAATAACAATTTGATGGAAAATTGGTTTTATAAAATTAAAACGAAAAAAAAATCTTTCTTTTCAACAAATCCTGGTAAAAAATGGAATAGGTGATCCTCTATTGTTTCACATAGATAATCCTTAGATAGTAAGAATTAGATCAAATGGGAAATAAAAGGATGTGATAGATAACGGTCTATCTTGACATTCTATTTTTCATATTTTTATACCTTATCTAAGTACAAAGACAAGAAAAGATAGAATAGTTCTTATTATTCAGATTCTCCAGGTCTTCCCACAACGATTATAGGGGCTCGTATGTCAACCATTTGCACCGCTTGTAGCATGAGTTACTCCTGCAAAGTGATCCTTCCAGACTTTCTTGAACTTTCACTAAATAGTATGCTCACCTTCCACGAGCAAGTTTTTCCAAGCAAGTCTCTGTTTTATAAGCTATTCACATTCTATTGGTCAGCCAAATTTTAACGAATCGTCATTTATAGCCTTTTTATCTTATCCAAAGGTCCTTCCAGTCTTAGAACATTTGTCATCTAATGCTTATTCTCATTTTGTAGAACCAAAGTCTTTCTTTTTTGGATGTCATGTTCCAGTACCATCTGCATATGGCTTGTGTACATAAAAGAAATTCTACAAATTCAAATGATAACATTAGCAACCTTTAAATATGTTGTCATTTTCAAAACATCATCGGGGAGTTTCTTAAAAATAATTTTGTTCCTCAACCGTTAAGTCATTTTCTTGGAGTCTATTGAGAAATTGATTAATCACTAGGAATGGACAATGAGGGTGGATGATGAATTGACCAACTTACATTGAATAGAATTATCCGAAAGAGTCCCCAAGAGTAGGGAATCTCCATAGACCAACGAAGTCATCCTACTTAATAAATTAAAATGATTAAATATTGAGATGAAAATAGAAAATTGTAAAAGAGTAGAAATTCCTCGTTTAAATATAAAATCGTGGATCTACCGCTTGATTTGGAAAGGGTGTATTATTCAAATGGCGGGTGAGCATAGCGTGCAGAAGATCTTGAATATCCATGCTTGGTTTCGATTGACATCATCGTAACACATGATTTCTTTTCCACATAACTAAAATAGATAATGTGCTAATACCACATATCTTTGTCATATGTTGTTAGATTACAACATTAATTACTCGAGGGACCTAAACCAAAGCTCGATGTTCTACCATTCAATTAAACAATATTAAAGTACTGCACCTATACCGACCCCCAAAAAAAAAAAAAAAAAAAGTACTGCACCTACAGGTGGGTCCAACATATGGTCACACCAATTTTTCTTTATTCTTTGTTCTTCTTCTTCTTCTTTTTTTTTTTTTTTTTTTTTTTTTTCGTATGTTAAGCTCTCCAAAAGCACCGACATGTGGATGAATTTTGGGTCGCCGATGGTCGCAAGAAATGGATCGGATGGCGATGAATGAAAAGTGCATCTCTGTTTCACAAATCTACTATTCTCCCGCTCTTTAATTATATAATACCACGCTCACTAGCACCTCGTTCTTTTCTTGAGTCATCCATGACATTAGATAGAAGCTGGGGTTTGTGTGGAAGTTGATGATTGGTCAGTAGAGAGACTCTCACTCATCATTAGCAGAAATTGACATTATTAAATGACCCTTTTTTCTTAATTAAAGCAGCAGAAAAATCTCCAACTTGGAGATCTGCTCACTAATAATGTCAGCGTGAACAGATGTTTCAAAATGCCGTGTTCACTACACAATGTGGAATTTTCAATTGGTCGTCACTACATAAGTGAGATATTTTCTGAGAAAGAGCTTTTGATGATTAAATATCCATATATAGGATGATATTAATCCTCTATGTTGCCGTGAAGATAATCATGCTTTTGTCTCCCCGTTTGATAAGGACGAAAGCAACAATGATTTTTTTAAAAAAAAAAAAATTGTGATTGTTTTGTGATGGTAATGAGTTACATCTACGAAAGCGAAGCAAAAAACCGCTTTTTGAGCATCGATATCTAAAGCTTGTAGCATCCACTGGCGATGGGAAACACTGAAGAGACCATGTGATGTAGATCCATCGAGACGCATCGCTTTCGCCCCTCTCCTCCTCCGGTGGCCCTCGACAGCACCGTCTCCACAACTGGGTCGCTCCAGAGGACCGCAACTAGAAGTCTGAAAACCACCACTGCCACAAGGATCCAAGGAAAAACACAGCATCTAAAGTTTAGTCATTAGTTATCTTCTCAAAGATGGCAGAAGGTCGGAAGCCACCATCATCTTTTCAAGAGACGAAGTACGCTATACGAGAGAGCAGATGCATTGAATTGTTCACAAATGGGGGACCTCCAACCAGATGCTGGGGCTCTAATTCTGGGCAAAGGGCAAAAAGTGTAATGTTGCTTTCATAGCTGCTTCCATGGAAAAATCACATGGGTGGGAAATTATATGGATAATCCCAACACGTAATTGCTAGGTTTTAAGCTGGTTCCATCAAATGATATTGAGAGTACATGTTAAATAATTTATAAAAAAGTTGATAACCATCGTGGCTAAATCGTTTCAATAGATAGGATTTTGCGTCTTTCTCATGGTCCATTAAAAAAGTCAAAAGAGTTTTATATTAACAAATCTTAGGTATGCAGTCAAAGGTCCTCTTGAAATGACATAATGAAATAAAAATCAAGAGCCATTCGTATAATAATCTCATTGACTGCTGATTAACTTGTGCTTTTTGAACTTTGACCGCCAGAAGCCACTTTAGCTAGGTATGACCAACCAGTTAGGAAAGTAGGGATCTGTCTATGTTAATCAATAACCCAACCAATCAAGCTATTAATTGCTACACCGCCGAGTATGTTGGCTTAAATGGAAATGGATGAGCCGCTTTCCACGAGATCATTAGTTCAATTTACTTGATGAATATATCTCTGAATCGTTCTTGATACGTTATCTAGTTACAATATTCATAATAAAACCCCTATAATAATGCCCATAGAAAGTCACTACTGCTGATCAACCCTTCCAGTTTGTTTTGCCAATGTAAAGGAGCTGTTCAGTGTCACGATAAACCCATAAACAAGTGTGATGAGATAATTAAAACACCCACCCTCACTTTGCCATTGAAATAAAATCGCGGGGCTAAAAAGTAAGGACTAAGATAAGTAAGAACTCACGATGTGAAAAATAATAAATAAAATGGGACAATGATTGATTGAAACTTGACTATGCTATGACCTTAAAACGATGCAATCCAAAATTTTAATTATCAAGTATATGGAGTAATATCCTGTAAGTAATTTGATATAGAAAATTATAACATTGCAAGGTTACACAAGAAAAGGGGTGAACTTCTTGCCGTCGTTTTTTTATAATTATTATCTGAACTGTGGTTTTACATTATGGGGACAAGTGATTAAATTGGGGCTACTCATGTGGACAGCAAACGGGGCCTAATGAAAACGGTGATAGAGAAACAGACCATTTCTGTTGTCCATAGCTGAGGCTGCGTTCGAGGGCGTGTGGGGTCGATGATGTGACCAAGATTTCGTGGTCGAAACAGAGTAGAAAAAGGCCCCATGTGAGCGTTCATTCGAAGCAAATTTCTTTATAAAAAAAGAAAAGAAAAAACAAAATACCCCCAAAAGAGAAATTGAAGAGGGAGGGACGCGGAGTTAGATGTTCAATGGATAAAATATTATACTGTATATAAAATCATGCAAATTGAGTCCATCTCAATCATCGATTTTGTAGATCCCACGATTTATAAGATTTTTGTATTTGAAAAGACGGACAAAGATTACCCATTAGATTGAATAAATGTGAATTTAAAAATGTGTTTGACCCTAATCCTCACTCTTATTGCTCCTTAATTTTAGGATACCCTCCAATCATAGCTCTCTCTATCCTCTTTTCCCTTTTATGTGTTAATAATTGTGACTCGTGTATTGGTAATGTTTCAAACTATATATTACCAAGGCAAATTCAAAGTTCTCACCCGCCTCATGTTTGGTATCACTTCTTCAACTTTTCCTTTTTTGCTGAAGTGTCAACAGCTATTATTTTAATCTAAATAATATAAGCCCTTCCAATGTCAATCCTCAAGTGCCCTCCCCACAAATCCACCACGTGGTCTCCTCCTAAATGTCTGAGGTGGACCTCCTCACACACGATGCCGCCCCTCCCCCCCCCGGCCCTTCTCTCTCCCTCCCTCTCTCTCCCTCTCCCCTCTCTCCCTCTCTCTTTCTCTCTCCCCACCGCCAACTCTATTTATACCCATTTTCCCTCGTTTCTTCTCCCCCAAACCTCTCTCTCTCACTCTCTCTCTAGACTTCATTGTTGCTTCTCTCTTCTTCTTCTTCTCCTGACAAGATTTCTGGACAAACCTAGAAAAAAGAAGGTGGAGAAGAAACCAAAAAAATCAAGAAGAGAGAAGGCGAAAGAAAAAAAAAAAAAAAAAAAAAAGAAGCCATGGCTCTTCCAACGATACCACCCAACTCTAGTAGTTGGGCTAGTTATGAGCACCTCGCATCATCTTCTTCTTCGTCATCTTCTTCCCTAGCGGACTTGGGCTTCTTGCGCATGGCCAGGAGCAAGAAGATCAAGCCCACCAGCACCAAATACACAATAAATGGTGCTTTGCAATCTCCTCCCATCCTCCACTTCCCAAAGAAATCCCATCAACAGCCCCCACCTGCAATAACTATTAAAGAACCCATAAGCACCTCCACCACCACCACCACCACTGCCACCACCACCACCACCACCAAGAAAACCCACAACCACCACCACCTTCCACGGTGGAATTTCCTACAGAAAGCTGCCGCCACAGCCTTGGACTTCTTCGAGAGCGCACTGATTTCGCGAGAGCTCCATCAGCCGCTCCCCAAAACCGCCGACCCCAACGTACAAATTGCGGGAAACTTCGCCCCGGTTCCCGAGCAGCCCGTCTGCCGCTGCCTCCCAGTGGCCGGCAAGATCCCCGATTGCATTAATGGAGTCTATGTACGGAACGGCGCGAACCCGCTGCACGAGCCCATGGCGGGGCACCACTTGTTCGACGGTGACGGCATGGTCCACGCGGTGACGATCGGCGGAGGTTCTGCCAGCTATGCCTGCCGGTTTACCGAGACACAGAGACTGGTCCAGGAGAGGCAGCTGGGCCGGCCTGTGTTCCCGAAGGCCATAGGCGAGCTTCACGGCCACTCTGGTATCGCCCGCCTCCTCCTCTTCTACGCGAGGGGGGCGTTCGGTCTCCTTGACCACAGCTGTGGGAGCGGCGTCGCCAACGCCGGCCTTGTCTACTTCAACAACCGCCTGCTGGCGATGTCCGAGGATGACCTGCCGTACCAGGTGAGGGTCAAGCACTCCGGCGACCTCGAAACTGTGGGCCGGTACGACTTTGATGGCCAGCTCGAGTCCAACATGATCGCCCACCCAAAGGTCGACCCCATCACAAAGGAGCTCTTTGCCCTGAGCTACGACGTTGTCCGCAAGCCTCACCTCAAATACTTCAGGGTCTCGCCGGACGGCGAGAAGTCGCCGGACGTTGAGATCCCGCTGCCGGTGCCGACCATGATGCACGACTTCGCCATCACCGAGAACTTTGTTGTGATCCCCGACCAGCAGGTCGTGTTCAAGCTCCAGGAGATGCTACGCGGTGGCTCGCCGGTGATCTACGATAAGGACAAGACGTCCCGCTTTGGGATCTTGGACAAGAGGGCGAGCGACGGGTCGGGAATCCGGTGGGTTGAGGTGCCGGGAACGTTCTGCTTCCACCTGTGGAATGCGTGGGAGGAGCCGGAGCGGGGCGAGGTGGTGGTGATCGGTTCATGCATGACGCCTGCCGACAAGATCTTCAACGAGTGCGACGAGAGCCTCCAGAGCGTGCTCTCCGAAATTCGTCTGAACCCGACGACCGGAAAGTCCACTCGCCGGCCCATAATTCACCCCTCCGAGCAAGTGAACTTGGAGGCCGGCATGGTGAACCGGAACCTCCTGGGCCGAAAAACCAAATACGCATACCTCGCCATCGCCGAGCCGTGGCCCAAGGTCTCTGGGTTCGCCAAGGTCAACCTCGAGACGGGCGAGGTCAAGAAGTACTTCTACGGCGACAACAGCTACGGCGGCGAACCCTTCTTCTTGCCGGCCGGCCAAGACCCTGCGAGCGAAGATCACGGCCACATTCTCGCCTTTGTGCACGACGAGGAGGCGTGGACGTCGGAGCTCCAGATCGTGAACGCCGCGAACCTGGAGCTCGAGGCCTCGGTCAAGCTGCCGTCCAGGGTCCCCTACGGCTTTCATGGGACGTTCATCGAGTCCAAAGACCTAGCGAGCCAAGTATGAGTGACATAAACCTTCCTAGTTTTTGTTCTGTTTCTGGGGAGGGGGTTTTTTCCCCTTTCCAGGTCGGTGTAGTGTACGTGTTGTTATAGAGTGAAGCAGAGGCGGAACCGGCGGCGGCCGCGGGGGCAGAGGAGGAGGAGGTCTTTACCGGAGAGACTGGCCGTCCGGTTCCTCGGGGAACGCGAAACCTGAAACGCAAGAGAAAACCATACTTTCTGGTTTCGTTCGTTGTTTTAAGTTTTTTTCTTTTTTATTGTTGGGAAAAAGAACAAGTTTGAGCAGAGAGCAGCTTGTAGCTTTTGGACAGTGTGCAGGTTTTGAGCTCAGCTGGTTTCTGTTTTTATTTTCCCTTCTTTCGGCTTTTCCTTCTCTCACTATTATGTAATGTTGTTATTAGTTAATTTTTTGTTCTGCGTTCTGTAAATATCTCTCTTCCTTCTCCAATTGCAATTCTTGTATCTGTAGAGTAAACATTTGTTTTCCTCCTTCTTTTACCTCTGGTTTTGGGGGATGGGCAATACAGGCATTTTAGAGTAAAAAAAAAAAAATAATATATATATATATATATATATATATATATATATATATATATATTATAGAGTTCGACCTATTTGGTTTTCTTAGGAGCTACGTATGCATAACGTAGCCCCCAAGACATCACTTATACATTCAGAACGTCATCTCATCTTTATTCACCAAAATCGGGTAGCGGGTCATGGCCTTTATTTTGTACAAGTATGCGGTTGAGTTGCTCGGTATTACTATCATCATTGACCGACCTATGGTTAATATTAATAACTAATTTCAAGGTTTAACATTTTTGTTGACCATTTAGTCTATGTACTGTTATAACCTTTGAAGATCATCTGTGGCCAGTTCAATTAGGCTCCCAGTACTCTCTATTGTATATAGGGAATATTATAGAATTGCAAGACATAATAACTTATTCTACTTTTTATTTTAAATTAGGGCCATAGTGGAATCTATTAAGTCTTCATGTGAATGCAAACCCTATGAAGCCAGCCAGGGATTCCCTAGCATCCAAAAATTTTGGGAAATTGCCCCACGACCCCTAAGATTTGGCTAATTCGGTATGAGTCCCAACACCTAAAGATACAGTTCATATTATTATAGCAGCCATACCCTGTCGTGCTTATACTAAATTACTATTCTTCTAGTGTAATTAAGCGAAATCATTATCAGAAAAAAAAAATAAAGGAACACGGTGAAATTTTTTAATTTAACTATTCGGGAAGCAATTACGAGAAAAACCACATTGCAAGTGTTTGTGGAGTGCTATGACTTAATTTTATTTGGTGAACAAATTAAATGTGGCAACCTATTTTGGAAACAACTAACTTCACTAATTGACCACTATCTTCGTTAAAGACCACTAATTCATTGATTAATAATCTTCACGTGTAATCCTTTCTAAGTTGGACCCTTTTTTGGAGAAAAAGATAGTAAAAATCTCAAATTATGCCTATTGTGACACATTTACTTTAAAATTTTTTCTGAAACACTAAAAATCTCAAATTTGTATCTGCATAATACATTTGCCTTCCATCAATGAGTATCGTTAAAAATTTATCAATATTGATGTCGGAAGGCAAACATTGTTGATATGATGCGACTTAAATGAAATAAAAATGACGTTTTGGTCGAAAAGTCATTTGATAGAGCTTTGACGGAGAGTAAATTTATAAAGTAAATACAAGTTTGTGATTGTTTTATGTCATAAGAAAAAGTTTAGAATAAATGTGTCATAATGGACATAGCTTGGGATTTTTTTATGTCATAATAAAAAGTTCTAGATAAATGTGTTGTAGTAGGCATAATTTAATATTTTTTAAGCCCTTTATTTTCTTTATTTTCCTTTTTTTTTTATCACAAAGATGGTTATTTAAGTTTGAAAAGCAACTTACTTCATTAATTGTCAACTATCTTCGTGAAAGAAACTATCTCATTAATTATTGATATATAAATCTAATCTATTCAATTCCAAAAAATTGGTTGGACCTTTTCATAATAAAGGTAGTCACCCAATTTGAATCGGGAAATGTCGTTATTAGCATAATGACTTTGCTTAATAGTAAACATTTATAAGTATAATTTACATCAATTCATCATTTTTTGTGAATGATACTTAAAGAATAGAAAATTCTCATAATGTTTTTGAAAGATGATATAATAATCAGTTGCTCATTAGAGCCCAATTCATACCTTGGGAAGGGATACACAATCATGCTAAAATATTTTCTAACTCTGAACCATGGCATACGGTGGAGTGGAGTGGAGTGTTAAGGGATTTTTCTTAATTGGTTTGCGAGACTCTTACGGTGTTCAGGGGTTTCCAAATAGTTTAACCTCTATGCTCATGCCCTAAAGTATAAAAGAATTTGAAACTCTGGAGCTCTTGTGAAGTATGGTATCAACTAAGCAATTTACCAAGGAAAGCCCAATCTAAGTTATGTTTAAATTGATTTTTCATTTTTTACCTTTTTGCTTTCTAGTAGTTGAATCTAAATTGATTTACATTTACTTTAAAAAACCTGAAATCAACCGAAACCCATACATATTAATGATAAATTTGATATAGTTTTGTTTTTGGTAGGAAAGTCAATTAAGTAATTTTTTTTTTTTGGTAAAGCCAATTAAGTAATATTTACTTGCGATGGATCAAAGAAAATGGCCCCTTGATCTTTGATTCGGCCAAATTATGTCCACAAAACGTGTCTTCGGTCTAATCACGTCGATATGATTTCTGACTAATGAAGATTGATGAACTCACTGCTTTTGTTTTAACTTTTTGTAGGCATGTTAGCAAAATTCAAGCATATCAAATCCAAAAGGAATTCACTTTCCAATTCCCAAGAATCTAAGTCTCTTTTCTCAATAGGCGCGGACTTTTTGTACCCTCTCAGTGGCCAGAAAAGCATATGCTAGACATGGAATGACAACGAACGTGGAATGGTCCATTGGATTATCGAACAATGACAAGCAATCCACGTCTTAATTGCTCAAGCATTTTCAAATTTATTTGCTATTTTGCCGCGGATTGAATGCTGTCCATAACTGAAGGGGGGGAAAAGGAATTTTATGGACACTGACACACAGAAGAGGGAGAGAGAGAGAGAGAGAGAGAGAGAGAGAGATATTTGGCAAGGGCAAAGAAAGTCCTGCTTAAACTTTTTGTCTTGTAGAGGTTTAAAGGTCTAGTCTTCTCGCTAGAAGAATGTAGTTTTTTCATTTTTTTTATCCGGACAAAGTATATTCTAAGTTCCAAAATTTGACATGAAGGGACATTTAAGTGTAAAAAGTTTGGAAAAGAACATTTAAGTGCCAAAATCAGAGCAAAATGGATCACGTAAGTACCAATCCAGCCAAAATCTGACCAAAATACCGACGTGGCAATTTTTCGATGAATTAAGTGCAAAATAATGCTGTTTTAGTGCTGACGTGGTAAAAAAATTAATAAAAAAATTAATAAAATTAAATTTAAAACTAAATTTATTTAAAACATTTAAAAATAAAATAAAAATATTAAAAAAACTAAAAATTTGAAAAAGGAGGGGCAGGCAGTTGAGGGTTGAGCCCTCAGCCACTTGTCCCTTTTTTATATAAATTTTTAAATTTTTAGTTTTTTAAATGTTTTAAATACATTTAGTTTTAAATTTAATTTAATTAATTTTTATTAATTTATTTACCACGTCGCACCAAAACGGTGTCATTTTTGTATTATCTAGCTACATCGGCGTGCAAAACGACGCCGTTTTGCACTTGCTTTGCAAAAAAATCGCCACGTCGGCATTTTGGCCGGATTGGCATTTAAGTGATCTATTTCTCTTATTTTGACACTTAATTGTTATTTTCCAAATTTTTGGTACTTAAGTATTCTTCCGTGCCAAGTCTTGGCACTCCAAGTGTTTGTACCTCTTTTTTTATCCTTATATTATAGTAAAATCAAAGAAAGTTTGACCAATGACTAAAGTTACCCACGTCTCACTTCTTCTCTTTTCCCCTTGAATTTTGTGAAATAAATAGTCACAATTAAAAGTTCTAAGAAATTCATTAAGGTAACCCTTGCGATTTGCTTTGATAAGAAAATTTATAGACATTAAATTTATAGCCTGCACCTTTTAGTTCCGACATCCTATTTTTGACACAATTAAAATTGAAAAAATTAGTGATTTTTATGCCACCAAGTTTTAAGTAGTTTCTTAATTTTTATTAATTTTGTTAATGCCACCAAGGCATAAAGTATTGATTCTTTTGATATAGGTAAAGGGGAAATATATAAAGAAGATGGTATTTATTTATTAACATAATTTCAAATAATTTGGAATTTTAAGGTAAGGATGTTTGTAAAAAAATCTTTCGGTGTATTTTGTTACATGTGTGGGTGCGCGCACGCGCGAGACATGACAATACAGATTCAGATATTTAAAAAGTAGTAAAAAAAAAAAACAGAATTATTTAACCAATAAATGTCTTTTGCATTCAATTAGAGAAATAAATAACATTTTTTCAGATTTTCCGAATGGGTATTTCTAGCAATTTGGTTGGTTTGTGTACTGCACTTTATCGGTTCGATAAGTAGTAAGACAAATGTATTTGTCCTTTTATGTGATTATTCACTTTTATTGCTTAACTACGAGACGAATATGCGGTGGGAACTCGCCGACTTACCTACTTTCTCTCTCCACATGCGTGCATGCTTGATCAGTTTCCATCCATTGAAAGACAAGCTTGAAAATGTGTCATTGTCGCTAGATGAACGGCTGAAAATCATGAATTTATCAAGCGCTAGTTGGGAAAAAAAAAGGTGCTGTTTTATATTGTTTGTCAAAGGCAAAATGCATGGAAGGTAAGGCATCAAAGACAATGTAAAGAACAAGTCAAAGATTCTTAACTTGCCAAATCTTGCTAACATTATGCAAATCCTTACCTACATGTACGGGAAAGGGATTGTTATTTACTTTTCTTCGCTTCGATTATTGTGTTGGCACTAAAATTGGACATGGCTAACGTGACGAAGAGATGATGTACCAAACCTCCTAGATGCCAACCCTATAGCCAGCAAAAGATTGAGGAGTAAAGAAAAACTTCTGTCAGGCGATGTGGCACGTGGCAATCACCTATGAGGCGAGCCATAAAAAATGGGTAAAATATCAAGCTCAAAACATGAGGAAGAACGCATCGAAACCCAACCAAATCGAAAGATTTTACTTATCTCATCCAAGTTTTCATTCCTTTTTTATTTTATTCTGTCAAGCTCTCACCCTTGTGAGTTTATTTTGAGCTTGCGTTATCAGTCTTTTACTCCGAGTCACTCATAATTCATTTTCTTCTTTGAACCCGTGAGTCATATGACGAATGATACAAGGATTATGTGTTTCGCACGTTTACCAACTTCGAGTTCGTTCTCCCTTAAGGGTCAGGCATCCCTTTGCCGAATTTGGAGAAAACAGTTACTCATTTGTTTAGAAAATCTTTCCTCATTATGCACTGTGTAAGATATTAGGTATATGGGATAAGGTGTGCCATCAGAATTATTCCGGTCTCAATATAATTTGCAACAATATAACTCTAGTTTGATTACAGTGGGGGTACAAAAACCTATTTGGCCCGGAAGAAAGGTCTATTGTATATCTTTTGACTAACATTTCATGAGAAGAACAATTGGTATATATCTATTTTATTCCTGATTGGTATTCTCAAAATAAAGCAGAGACCAAGTGGATGTTGATTTTGAACTTAACAAGCAATAGTTTTTCTTGTTGGAATAGAGCCTACTTCCTCCATCAAGAAATGGACATAATCAATAATCATAAATTGGTCGAAGATTCGAACTTGCCAACTCTTAAGAAGATTTTAAAAGAAAAAACAGCTATTTCTATAGGAACACTTTCGTTTGAAGGGAAAAAAAAAATATATTAGTCCTATTCTTCTAAGTCGAATGATTTCGTTTCCCGAGAAATTGTTTATTTATTATCATATAAACTGACTCTGCGGTGTATATAGGTACACATACATGGGGAATCCTCCAATATATTGGAGTAGGACATATATCATGTTTCTCTTTTCTGAATTTTTTAACCTAATAAGGATATCCAACTTTAATTGACTAAATATTCATGGATAAATCAGTTGCTTAAAGCCTCATTTACATGATGACATACGTGACCACTGAGTTTTATCCTAAATGAGAAACTCAATGAGATTCATAATGCATGGTCATAAAATGATCCGCATCCAATTAAATGAATGGGATCAAGGAAGTTAACATTATTATGAGCTATGTTTTCCTCCATCTTGGTTTGGAGAGCAAATTTCCCTTAACCATGCCTTTTTTTGACGATTACAAACATGGGTTATCATTAACTTTTAACATCAGTTAACTTTCCACATGAGTGATATCCATAACTTGTGGCCGACCAATCAGAGGCAAGGTGATGGAAAACTTCATCAAAACCAGAATGGAAGAAAATATAACCTCTTATCAAAAATGGGTTAATGTTTCTCGGTTTGGTTGCAACTCTTGGTGGAAATTGAAAAGGGTTTTGAAAAGGAATGATAAAGTTTCGATGGTGGGTCGAAAAGACTAAAAAAGAAGAGGTTGTTGATGTGAAAATGAGCAAGACAAACATTCCTAAGAACCAAATCCAAAAGACTTACTGACAATAACTTTCTCAAGCATTAGCGACACCGACTGTAGAATGGTCGCGAGGGGGACCGCGATTGAGGCAGTCGCTTTTTGGGACGGGAATGACTTAAAGGTACCCAAGCAAACAGCCAAATATGGGGGACACCCAAGAAGGGCACAAACACACATGCGACTGCTCCTTGCCATGGTCAAATTGGCCTCTCTCATAAATTGTATGGTCCGTTTTCCTTCTGATTAGTCTCTCGCAGCCTTTGAAACTTGGTGCCCACGCCTTGTATTTTCACGTGATTGTTGTTTATTCCCACGCTGAGATTCCTTGTCAAGGCAAAGTTATTTTTGTGGAGTTTAGTTGATTCTGTCTTTTCTTTTGGCTTTTATAAAGACTTGTTGCTTCCGTATAACATAAGTTTGTTACATTTTTTTTTTCCTCATGGGAAATGTGGTCTTTTTTTTTTGTTCTATAATGAATGATAAGTTTCACGGAGGGTTGATTGAGTTGTTAAATGCATGACTTGAATATAATTTCTTGTAATTTAAATCTTAACGTTGTTCACTCATATTAAACTGTCCTAACGGCTCACTCTATTCTGTCTATGATGGTTACTTAATTCAATTCGCACTAAAAAAATAGAAACTATTGATGTGTGTCTATCAGGATTGGCCGAGCAAGTTCCCTTACCCGTGTTAAAAAGATACTCATTTTTGGTCCAATTATGAATTAAACGAATCAAACATGGAAAGATATCCACAAAGTTTTGGTTTTCTTTTTAGTTTAACTGTAAATGGAAAATCATAGAAGACATTGATTTGTTATTTTCTATTAATATAAATTTCAAATTTATGATAACTTAAGAGTTGAAGGATCGGCATGAGAGGATTTTTGATAACCTAATAAGACAACCTTAGTAGGAGAAAACCTTCGTAGGCAAACATATAAGTATAAAATCAATTATAATCTAGAAATATATAGACATTTTCATATATTATTAGTAAGCCAAAACTGAGTATAAAAATTAAGCATGTCCATAATATATAATCACATTCGAATTGAAATCATGATGGATAAGCTTATTTCATAATTTTTACTTTCTTGTCCTTGAAGTATACCAAGGACGTCTCTTTCACATGTAAAAGACGGCAAAGGCGATTTTTCGAGCGTTATTTTCCTTGTGAAACCTTTAGAGCAAATTTTCTTGTGGAAACTTGAGACACATTCAATAACTTCTCTGAACAAGTTTGTCCCGTGGGACAGAAATCTCCGCCGACCACCAGTCCAACATCCCCACAAAGCGGCCGTCTGTCTCTAAGAGCCTTCACACGATCTCTCTCTCTCTCTCTCTCTCTCTCTCTCTATTGGAAAAGTGGTTGCTTATTTAGAGATACAACGTGTGTTTATTAATTAGAGGTATTCAAGAGGCTTTTTTGTTTTTTGTTTTTTGTTTTTTGTTTTTTTTTTTTTTTTTTTTTTTTTTTTTTTGTAGGAGGAAGTGGGGCATTGGCGGCAAATTAATTGCGCAAAATTAGAGGGGAAAAGGTGAGCAGCTGGGCTTCTCATGCAAGTTCTGCATGTGGACCGATGGCAGTCAAGAAAACCCAGTTGAAAAGGCAAAGCACCGAGACCAGTTGAGAGTGATTTGTCATGTTTTGTTTAGCATCTGAAAAATCTCCATCACTAGCTGACAGCCGACCAAACTCCAGATTTGATGCCCTCTCTCTCTCTCTCTCTCTCTCTCTCTCTCTCTCTCTCTCTCGTTTTTGGTGTTATCTCAAAGCCTTCCATTGGCTTGTTTCTACTCCCCCCTCTGCCTGCGGTACTTCACAAAATTCTTTTTGCTTTGTCATTAAGTACTTTAACCATCCTTTTATCTAATAACATGTAATTGGCAGACTTTTTTTTTCTAATTTCACTGAACTTGCTATGCAATACGTGGTTCTTAGCATAGTCATCTCATTAGTCCTTTAATTTAAAGTAGTTTTATTTTAGATTATGTGAAATCTCGTGTGTCTATCTTTGATATCTTCAATTTCTTTAGGTTCATTTTCTTATAGTCTTATTTGAAATTGTAAACAGCATGCCGCATGAAGATCTACTATCTTTTGTTTAGAATGCACAATGGAAGTTTGATACTCATCTAAAAAAGATCTCTAAGAGGTCACACAGATTTAAACTTATGTATTTGGATCCCTCTTAGCTCAAAAATAATTTAAAGCATTGCATCAGTGTCCAGTTATATATATATATATATTAAATGTTCAACCCCACATCAATTAATGGAAATATCACCAAAAACAGTTCTAATCCTACTGCACATGTACCAGTTCATTTATAAACTTTTTAATTTGACCAATTGAATCTTGAACTTTTTCATGATTTGTCAATTTAGTTCTAAATCTTTCACTCGTGCTAATTTAGTCTAAAATCTTTTGACAACTTGCTAATTTAATCTTAAACCTTTCAAACTTTTGCTAATTTATTTATTTCGACCAATTTTGGTTAGAAATTATTGACATGATAGTCTAGTTAGTGCTGGCCATCTTATATGGCATGATTGGTGTTGATGTTGATACTTTTGTAATTTTTGTAATTTTATATTTTTTGAATTATTATTGTTATTTTCTTTTTCTTCTTTTTTCTCTTATTTCCTTTTTCCTTTTCTTTTTTTTTTCCCTACCCTGGGCTGGTGAGGTTGTCAGCTGACCTTCACTTGGTTTGGGCGAGGGCATTGTGAAGAATAATCTTATATTGTTATAACTCTTGTACGCTTACTTTTATCATGATTACAAAGCAACCAAATACTACATGGAGAGTAATCACCAATGCATAGCAACATTGAATAAGAGCAGAGTAAAACACTAGACTAGTTTTGTTTGTTTTTACCCTACCCCACTACTTCTCTTGTATTGAAATATAGCCATCTAACTTAGATGACTATTTCCAACTCAAATTCTTCAAGTAGCCATTGGTTCTACTATTTCCAATAGCATAACATTTCTTTGTTGCTCATAATCATCAAAACTTCTCTCCAACAATGGTTGTACTCTTGTTAGAGTCTGCATCCTGCTCATAATTTGCAATACTACTATGATTCAACTATAGTTGTGACGTCCTGAAATTTGAGCCAGGCTTTTCATCGACACGCCTATATTTCTTTTCCCCGAGCTGATCACTCATGGAATAACTAGTCTATCAGGTGAAGCCATTAAGGAATCTAAACGTAATAAACTTGAGAATTCGATCAGAAATCGATTGCTCGATCGTGCTAATTTACAAGGGTCATTATGGCATCATCAAAATCAATCAGAGATCGGAGATACGTAGATTCGATAGAGGTATATGATTAGATTGTGGGTGATTCCACCTGATTGCAAAATTTCCGTTGAACGACACTAGCCCGATTTTTCCGTCATTTCTGTACCCCGTGCTCGTAGTTGAAATCTCGAGATTTTCACGACAATCGAGAGTCGTTAATGAGTCGAAGATGCATAACGTGACTTGAAAATAATTGATCACGGGTTAATTGTACTAAAAATTCCTAAAAACTACTTGGTAGGCTAGGTCACGCTAAAATCACGCCCAATTGAAATTAACTATCAGTTTCAAAAATTGAAAGTTCTATTATGTCATGATTCATTTTAGGAACGTTGACTCAACATTCGAAGATTTTTTTGCAAACCCGAGATTTCGGTGAAAAATCAAAGTTGGGTTATTTTGGACCGAGAAAATTAGAGGGCCGTTTTTGGTCGCATTTTTTGCCGATAAATTGGTTCAACTGATGAGGAAAAATCATAAGATGGATGAGGACACCTTGGCTGAATTTTTGGGACATCAATTGGGTCAATTTGGAGAGGAATTAAGCTCAATTTGGATGGGGAATGTCCAAAATTCGTAGGTTCTTTGGGGGAGCAACTTTTAGACCATTTTAATGGCTTGTTGGGGAAGTTTGGGTGTGCAAATGGCTGATGATTGAGGGCTGGACATGGTGGGACATGTTTAATGATGATTTGAAGATATTTATGTGGACTTTGAAGGCTTTTGGGCCCCCCTTGCTTTAGCAACCTTCTTCTTCTTCATTGGACTCACTTTCTCCATTGTTGAGTGTTTAGTGAGCTAGAAAATCCATAGAACTAGCCAGCAGCCTCCCCCTTGCCATCGACCGCCTCCCCTGCTATTGTCATGCCTATCGCTGTCGCTTGCAAGCCGCGTGCTAGCCCGCATGCACGTATGCTCTTCCTTGCCATCCCACGCCATCGTCCGCATGCCTTGGTCGCCGTCAAGACCTCTTGGTCGCCGTTCGTCGCCATTTGCCTCCGTCGAGCTCGTTAGGAGCTGCTGCAGCCGCCATCGTCCAGCCGTGGCCATTTCAGCCTAACTAGGCCACGCATCCAACTCCTTCGGCCCAAGGACAAAGGCCAAAGTTCAGCGAGGGCCCTTGGACTTCTAGGCCCATCTGGAACTTCGGTTGTGTCGTCATAGGCTTCGTTGTCGCTCGCCTTCGCCGTGAACTCACCGGATCGCAAAACCGGTGAGTTTACTTGCTAAACTCTGCTTAGGGAGTTCATGATGCTTAATAGTTGATTAGTTTAGACTAAGTATGGATTAGGTGGTTAGTTAGTTTAGATTAGTGATTTAATTGTTCAATTATGTATGTTAGATGGTTTGATTAGATTAATGAATGGCTGCATAGATTGTGCTATTTATGTAGGTAGGTACATTAATTTTTTAGGCCCGTTTAGGTGATTAGATTAGCATTTCTGACCTAAGTTAGCATTTATTGTATTTAATTGTTTTTGTAATTTATTTAATTATTTAATATTTTCCGAAAATTATACTGGGATAGTCGGTGACCGGAATTTCATGCTAATTGCAATGGTGTGCTTAGTTTATGTAATTGAATGCTAATTTGTGCAAATTGGGTGGTGATTGTGATTTTGAGTTATTATTTCAAAAAATAAAAAATTTTCGTATTTAATCAGAAAATACTGGGTGTCCGTTTTTATTGCCAAAAATGTTTTTATGTACTATATTAAATAGTGGGATTTTTAAAAAAGGAAGATATCGCATTTTTGACTTAAACTAACCGTATACCTACACAAGATTATTTTTATCGGGTGTTTTTAATACGAAGAAAATAGGTCAAGTTCATTATTTTAATTGAAACATTTGAGTGCAAAACACAATGTCCTTGGCTAAGATTGATTGATTGTGTGATGGCTAAGTGAACTCGTCTGCCCCTAGACAACGGAAGCCATTCGCAGTAGATTCTAGACCGATGCTCCTTCGGGAGTATTGTCCCCGATGTGTGTCAGTGGATGTTACCATGCTCAAAGAAGTGAGACCAAACTTGGCTACACCAGAAGACCGATGTGCGTCGGTATATTGTGCATGTGCGTGTGACATCCCGATTTTCGGATCCTAAATTGGACTGGATAAATAGGGCCGTGTTCGTCCAGTTGAAGTAGGGGGTTGTGAAATTGAGGAATATAGGGAAATTTTGGATAGATAAAATAATCAATTTGATAAGTGAGACATCAATTGATTTTATGGGAGTCAATTTGAATGGAATTAAGAGAAATTATAAGGTTCGCCTATGGTCGTACTTTTAGGATTTAAATTGGTTCAATGGACAAACCAAGATGTGAATTAAAGTGTGGGGACATTGGATTAATTTTTATGGACTTCAATTGGACTTAATTGAAAGAAGAATTAAAGAAATTAAGCGCGCAAAATTTGGACCCCGGCGGAAATTGAAAGTGAACCCATTGGAATGAAGTTGTGAGGCTTAGTGGAGGATGACCTCACATGAGGTCATGGTGGGCCACTAGAGGAAAGTGAGAAAGAAAGAAAGAAAGAAAGAAAGAAAGAAAGAAAAAGGGAAAAGAAAAAGGAAATGGGGAGAGAGAGAAGTGGTGGGGCCCACATCTTCTTCTTCCTTGAGACAAGAGAGAGAGAAGGAAGAGAGGGAGAAGGGGGAGTCGGCCGAAGCCAGCCCCCCATCGTCGACGCCGCCGCCGCTGCTGGAGCCAGCCGCCGCCGCACGCCATTCGCCGCGCCGTCCACCCCGCTCGCCGAACCGCCGTCGCTACCGCCGTCCGCGCGCAGCAACCAAGAAAATGGGTTTTCCAGCCCCTCTCGGGCCAGTTTTGGCCACCTTCCCGGCCCCGGATGCTAGGCCCGCTTTGGAGTTTATTGATCCCGGCGTTGCGCTCGTCGTTTTGGTCCGTCCGGCGCGTTAATCGGGTGAGTTACCTCACTAATCCTTGATTAGCCGGTTAATTATGCCATAAGTGTGTTTAATTTGAATTAAGTGTGTTTAGGTGGCTATATTAGATTATTTTAATGTAAGTTGGATTAAGGAAATTGGATTAAGCTTAATTGGATTTAATTAAGTTTAAAAGAGGTTAATTAAAGTTAATGGTGATGTGACTTATTTAGATTTTAATTTAGAATTATTTAATTGGTTGGAAATTCGGATTATTAAAATAATATTAAAATATTCCGAATTTAATTAAATATTATTATTTATTAAAAAAACGGAAAAATTTATTTTTAGGCCCGGTTGCTCAGAATTTCGTGCTGATCGCTGCTGTGATGTTAGAATTTTAATTTGATGCTTGATTTGTGGCGAATTGAGTGTGATTGCGTAAATTAGGGGTTTTGAGTAGAAATTCCAATTATAGAAATTGATGGGGATTTGGCCGCGATTGACCGCCTATTAGAGGCCGTGCCTATTGAGGCTGTGATGAACCGCCTAGGAAAGGCTGTGCCGAGTGGGGCCGTGATGCCACTAGTTGTTGACCGCCTATGAGAGGCCGTGCCGAGTGGGGCCGTGATGCCACTAGTTGTTTTCCGCCTGTGAGAGGCCGTGCCGAGTGGGGCCGTGATGCCACTAGTGTTGAACCACCTTTTCGAAGGTCGTGCCACGTGAGGCCGTAATACCACCGATTTGTTGAGTCGACCTTTAGGGTCGTGGTTGGGATCATTGATTGATGTGATAGAATGACATGTAATCGGCCGAGCCGATTGATCGCTGAGACGATCCAAGCGGTTGATTTATTGATGATGTGATTGTGCCGTGCTTTATTTAATTGTCATATTTGCAAGTGATTGAATGATATAAGTTGTACTAACCTGCAGGCGCGGACTGTTGCGAGGTAAGTCTTCTTGATGTTTGGTTAGGTCATGCTGGGGTGTATTTTCTTTCTAATAGGGGCTTAGGAGGGGTGAACTTGCTGAGACAATGTCTCACCCCGTTGTGGGAAACACATTTCAGGGCCGCAGATGAGGATTCCAAATGGAGTCGGGTGGACCGCCGGTGAAGTTGGGCAAGGAGTGCGAGCCAAGAAGATGGATGATTGAAACCGATTAGTAGTCATAGGACTGTTCTTTCTTTTAGTGGGTCGATCCTTAGTGTATAGACTCCGACCTATTTCGGCTGCATGTAAACCTTGTTGGATTTTATGATTGTATGTGGTTTGTATTAAATTGATTTTTGTTCCTGCTATCCTATCCCGTGTTTATTTTGTCAGGGGATTTTTAATACGTTCCGCATGCGCTTAAATAAATTAAATTGGGTCGGCGACACTACCTGGGAATATCGCATTATCACGACCATGGCGGGTTGTTCACGTGTCTTGGGGTTCGGAGCGTGACAGTGCGGCAGTAATCGAATGGGAACGTGTGATTGACTGAAATTGATGCGCCGGATTATGGGACAAAATTGTGTGGCATGGTATGAAATGTGTTATAATGATTTTGTCTTATAATCGGGACCCTTGTGATCGATTGTATTGATTGAATTGATTGTTTAAATGATGGATCGATTGTATTGATTGAATTGATTGATTGAATGATCGACTAATGGATTGATTGATTGAGATTGAATTGAGACGTTCTGAACGCTTGAGTATTATTATTGCACTTATGTTATATATGAATTGTGCTAACATGCAAGAGAGAACTGAGGTGAGGTGAGGTAAGTCCTCTATATTGTGTGCATAGATTACCTCTAGGCGTATTTCCTTCCTAGTCTGGGTTTAGGGGGTGAACTTATTGAGACATTGTCTCACCCTATTATGGGCTCAATCTTTTCAGATCTTTAGATGGCGGCTCCTTCGGTACATTATGGTCAACCGAGGAGGGTTACTAAGCTGATCACTAACTTCCCTATTCCCGGGGGCCACTAGGTCTATGAGCTCGTAACGACCACCGTTTGGGTCGATGAGAGCCTACCTTAGAAGGTACCTCATCGATTTAGGGTGTGGTTTCACCGGGGCTCAATGGATACAGAGTTGGTCCCCTCAAGGTTTTGAGATCCCCGCCATGGTGGTCGACGCCGCTCCAGGTGAGGGTGTAGCTAACCCTCCTGATGGTGTTGTGGAGGAACCAGAGGCCTCGGAGATTTCGGATAGGGATTCGTGTGCCTAGATGGCTTGTTGTTGTGAAATTGTTTCCTGCTTTTCTATCCTGTGTTGGTTGCTATCAGGGGTTATCATTTCGCTTCTGCATGTCTATTAAAATGAATGGGTCGGCAAAGCGTCCTAGGACGTTGCAATATCATCCACCATCGTAGGATGTGCGTGCGCTTGAGGTTCGGGGCATGACAATCTCACTCGAAATTGATCACTCCCGAGATACTGACCTTGAGAGGAAAGGCTAATGAAGACAGAACTCGTGTGACTAAAGAACTTGGCTTGGGAAAATGACTTGACCGTGAGACTTGCTTGAGGACGTAGATAGGCAGGCCGATTTCAAGGACAAATAGAAGTCCATTCGCGGACAGAACATAATAGGATGACAGGTGATTCCGTTTACTGTTATCGAGCCCGTGAATGACCCTATGTCAATTCTCGGTAATCGTGTACTTTGAAATAAGAATCTATTATCCACAATTTCATGTAGTCAATGACGTCCATATGTCGAGATGTCTTGAACGTGGTTTGGTACGAGTTAGTTATGCGTGAATCCTTGAAGTCGCGTATCAGTCTAAGTAATACCAAAATGGCATTCAGACGAAGTTGACATGGCATGAGAATCCAAGATTGGACCTCGAATTTTCGAGAACGTCCGGGACAAACTTTTGGATGATGCTACTTTGATAGTCGATAGTGTTAGTTAAGCCGAGTATTTGAGAAAGGGATTTACGGACTGAGGAAACGAGCCTATGAGGGCGTGGGCCAGGCAAGGCCAATGTGGGCCTTGTGTCCAAGGTGGGACAGCCACCATGGTAGATCGAGACAAGCAAGAGAGCTTGTTGGACCAAATCGACCAATTTACCTTCCAAGCCCATTGTCTAACCTTGAGCCGTTTTGAGCCCAACCAATTTCCGAGCCTGTTCCTATTCATTTCCTAGCCCGTTTCTTAGGCCCACTCTTCATTTTCAAACCAAGGGCAGATTAGGAAATGTGCAAGGTGGAAATGACCATTTTGCCCCTAGTTGTTGTGAAGAAAAGTCAAAAGAAGAGAGAGAAGATGATGTCACTTGCATGGGGAGTTGAAGCAAGCCTTTAATGGCCTTAATGAGGAGTGCATCCAGCCCTCACATCACTTTCTCTCCTCTCCTTCAACCCAAGAATTCGTAGCCCTCTCTCTCCCCTTGTTTCTCCTTCCTTCCTCTTTCTTCTTCTGTAAACCTTCCTCCAAAAAGCTGAGTTGTTCATTGTCTTCCCTTGCAAATCACTACTCGTGCCACCCACCAACGTGCTCAGGAGGTCCAAACCGTATGGACCATGGTGGTCGTTCGCCAGTCGGAGCTGTCGGTTGACCCGTCGGCCGGCTAGAAGCAGTTGCTTGCCTAACTGCCTAACCTGCATTGCTTCGCCCGTTTTAGCTGTTTTCCTCCTGTTCCGACCCAATCTCTGCCTATCCCAATCACCAGTAAGTCCCCCTTGACCCTCTGGTGCCGTCGGTCGGTAGCCAGCCACCTGTTAGAGCTTCGGCCAGCCCGCCCATCTCCTTTTCTGCCCCTGCAGTTTGGTTTCCAAGAGTTACAGTGAGAGGCAAAGTTTGTTGCTATTGTTTTAGCCATGGGACCACCTTGGATTGTTGTGGTTGAGGTGCTCATGCGTCGCCTTTATCATCGCCACTGTATCCGTGTCTCCGGCCCACTTAATGGGTGAGTGTAGCCCCTAATCATTCACTTAATGCCTAAACTTGCTTAGGGTTGGTTTAGTTAGGACTAATTCTAGTTTAAGGGTTTTAATTAATTTATATTAGTCCTAAGATAGGTGGTTAGATAGATGATTAAGATTAGCTTAGCTTAATCTTGTTTTTGTTAATTAATTAAGGTTTGTGTTTAATTAAGCATGTTTTACCTTAGTTAATTGATTGTTTGTCTTAATTAATGTTTTGCTTAATTTTCTGAATTTAATTGATTAATTATTTAATTTTGAAATTATATTGTTCATATTGCACTATTCACAAATTACTGTTTACGCGCATTGTTCATCCAAAAGCAAAAAATTGCCTGGTTTCATGTGTTTTGATCTTGTGAGGTAAATTGGATGTGTCCTTGTATGGACATCCGCATGAATCGTGAGGTTTTCACAAAAAGGGGAAAATGATTTGTCCGAGGGACATCGAAATGGACCACTTTTATAAGAAAATGATTTGAGGCTGTATATGCAAGCATGTGCGCTTTGACTAATGCTCAAAGATAAAAATGGGTTGTGGTGGTATGCTTGCATGATCACTATGTTGAACCCACCACCTTGGCAATAGTTCCGGGGGTGATAGTCCGATTTGTCGGAATACCCAGCGGGGAGTCCAGATGCAGAGTTGCGGTAGAGGCCGGGCCCATGCTCCTTCAGAATTGCCGTCTTGGGAGAGAGCCCTCGACGTCGTTGCGCCTCACAAAAGAGAATAGGTTGAATAGGTTGCTAGAGAACTATGAAATACTTTTGCAGAAGATAATAAGTTGAACTTCAAACAATAGTAGAAAGTGAATATAGATATCAAGTGTGCATGCTATTAATTAATAAATAACGATGATAATGAATAGCTAATGCCAACTATTGGAAAAAAAGTGTTGGAAAAAAAGTAATACAAACTAGAGGGGGTGAATAGGTTGCTAGAGAACTATGAAATACTTTTGCAGAAGATAATAAGTTGAACTTCAAACAATAGTAGAAAATGAATATAGATATCAGGTGTGCATGCTATTAATTAACAAATAACGATGATAATCAATAACTAATGCCAACAATAAAGAGATAGAGTATTGCAAGCAAATATATATAGTGGTTCAACTTTATTTTCTAACTTACATCTACTCCCAACACTAACATCCATAACAAGGCTAGAATCCATTAGTAATATTCAAAACAAGTTATAATTAGCACATATTGCTCCGTATTGCTCCTACTAAATGATACACCACTTTTACCATGATTACAAAGCAGCAAGAACATTGCACTAAAAATAATTAGCAATACACGGTAACTACCAACAATAAAGGATCAAAGAAGGAACACTCAAAAACACTGGACTAATTTTGTTTGTTTTCACCTAACCCCCCTCCTTCTTTTGGATTGTATGTATAGTCATCGAACCTTAGATGATTGTTTCTAACTCATATCCCTCAAGTAGACATTGGTTCTATAGTTGCCAGCAACCTCTTATAATTGTCAAATTGGTTCTACCATTGCCAACAGTCACTCGTAATCGTCAGAACATCTCTCTAGTAGTGGCATGTCCCAAAATGGTCAGTCTTCTCTTATCAAAGTCTACCTCCTGCTCATAATTGGTAATGTTAACACTTATATTTTGGCGAATCATTTAGGAATCAAGTGCATATAAAATTAAGAATTGACCCTGGCCCTAAACAAAAAGAAAGTCATTTAAAAATCATATAATTTAGAAACATTTTACATTTTATAGCATATATATAAATTTATTAAATTGCATTTAATTGAACCGATGGTGGATGGACTTAATTAGAAGTTTTGAATTTATTAGAATTATCTAGACAAAGCCGATGATGCAGCAAAATTTGGTCAAGCCCATTGCACACAAATACTATTCAAAATTGAAAGGAAGAGGGGGTTGAATTTAATTGGTTGGATTTAGTCCATTATAGTTAAAAGACTTTGAGGTTAATTAGAATAAGCCAGTAGGGATTAAGCCTATTATTAGAAAAAGCCCGATAATCAAGACTAGACCTTAGGTTAAGATTATATAAACACTTTTAGATCTTCACAGTAAAGGGGTGGTTATTAATTGAGAGGTGGCGGAGACATTAGAATGGCAAAACATTAACTAGAAAAGACACGCGAGAGAGAGAGAGAGAGAGAGAGAGAGAGAGAGAGAGAGAGAGAGAGAGAGCGAAAGAGGAAGGAGTCTGGCGACCGAGCGCCCTCTCATGAACAACTCATAGTCAAGCCTCTTCTGGTCGTGCCTTGCTCAAGTACCCCCTGCATTGTATCATGCTCGTTTTTGCTCCGGCCTGAGCCACCGCGACAACCGACCTAGCTGCTTTGAGCTCCCATCCTCGCAGTTGAGACCTCGTTGATAGAGCTATAGTTTTGCCAATCGTGAGCCACTGCGATTGCTGCCTTGTTGAGCTATGATCCACCCAGCAAAGCGGCCTTGCTGAGCACCATGACGACCTTTTATGAAGCCTTCCTTGACAATGAAGCTCCCTTGCTCCACCATGACGTGCCCAATCACGAGCTACTATTGCTTCTCTATGCAACCAACTTGCTATCCCATGACCGAGGCTACTGCTCTCACCCATGACAAGCATCGGTTGCTACACCAGCACCAATCGTGAACCTTGAGCCATACGACGGCCAGCCAACTTCGTAACCTTTGGCCAGCCTTGCCGTCAATGACCAAGCCGAGTCATCACAAGCTCTCTCCTTTACTGCGACAACCACCATTGGCCCACCCTTGTTGAGCACCACCTTCCGTTGCCACTCGACGTTCTCTAGCCACCAGTCATCGCCACGAGATTTGATGGTCCTCGATTCAGAAACAAAATCCTCTATTTAGGTTATTATCTAAACCAAATTTGAATTCATTATTTTCTTGCCTATTTTGACGCTATTATTGTCTAACATGATTATTTTGAGATTTTAGGAATTTCCAAATTAGGAAAATTTCATAATCCATAACGTGTTAATAATGGATAAATCAATCTCTAGGTATGATGCGATGCCAGATTTCCTTAGCTGTGTCACAAGAAGAAATTCTATTAGACTCAAATAGTGATAAAGCACAATATAGGAGATGTTTGACTTTAGTACTAAGAGTAGCTATTTTTCGAGCTTCTTCCATGTTGTTAACAACAACGGTTTCTTAATTGTCTTGGCGAGTAGGAGCTTGTGCAGGAGCTGGTAGTTCTACACCATTTACAACTACATTCCACGTATTAAAATCTACAGCTTCGCTGTATGATTGCGTTCTTTGCTTCCAGTAACTATAGTTGCTTTCATTAAAGTAAGACGGCTTTGGGAGCTTAAACATCATTAGTAAAGAAGCTACCAAAATTAGCCACAAGTTAGGATCTTTATACTTAGAAGAAATACACTTTAAATAATGAGCAACGGGGCTCTGATACCAATTGTTAGTGGCTAACAATACAACTTAGAGGAGGGGCGAATAGTTGTTTTATAATATTTAATGACCTTTCATGAAAATCAGCTAATCACTAAGTAAAGATCAAATCAACATGATGTTTAGAAATGCCATAAAGTAATTATGTGCAAATAAAGGTAAATGGATGAAAATAGCAGCACATGGAGAATTTTAGTGGTTCAGCTTTATTCACAAGCCTATGTCCACTCCTCAGACTAATAACCGCAACATGAGCTACATTTCACTAATAATTTGCATGGAAAGTTACAAATGGCTAGCACTTATCCTTTACAAGATAGATATCACTATCATGACTCAGCTGTAGTTCTTACTCTTGTATACTTATTCCTCAGCACAATTACTAAAAAGCATGAAAACCGAAACAGTACGACAGAGAGCGTATAGCTAAGAAAAATAACAAGAAGTAAGCTTCTTGATCTTTTTAAGTTATGCACTCTAACATATGGCTTCTAAGGTCTTTTCTTTTATAACCATCTTCAATTTATCCATTGAGGGTGGATTGAAGAAGCAGATAGCAGTTGGAGTTATTGTTGAGCTACTATCCATAGATGAAACTGCCTATATAGCTCTTTTCCTCGAACCTTTGCAGGCAACAACTGCTGTTGTCTTCTCATTGCAATCTCTAATAGTCGTGTCAGAGGAACTAGCTACTTGGCTACTTGTTTCATCTAGATTTTGCTGCTTTGCGAATCCATGGCTACAATGACTAGTTCGCTAACCCAATGAACATCATCAAATGTACGTGGTTGTCATAGCAACATTGACCCAATCTTTACAACTTTGAACAAACATCATCAACTACTAATCTTTTAGGTCTACTGGTATTGTTTATGAAAAATCCTTATCAGGACATTTTCGCGAACTTCTTTCCAGTGGATCAATACCATGGATATTGTGTTGTCCTTTGGTCCAAGAATCTGCATACATCATAGTAAATATTATACTAAGGATAGTAAGGACATCATCAAAAACATTTACAGATGTTTCTCTAAAACATATTTCTCCTCATACTACTCAACGAATACACATATTGATAGCTTTTGATTATTTTGTTGTATTCAAAGTAACATAGGAACTTTTCCCAACAGATCCTTGATAACAAAGTGAAAGGGACGAAATCCAATCAGTACATTATTGAATTTACAATCTTTTGAAATATTCAACCAAAAAAAAAAAAAATCTTCCGAAATATAGATGAGATTTTGGTGATAACAGGAGCATGAAGAACATTAAATAGTGTAAAGGAAGATGAAAGGGCGTGGAGGTGTGTGGATCCCATGAATGTGATTTGTAAGCCTTTACCAACACCAATAAAAACTTTGGCCAAACCATAGTACTTAGAATGCAACGAGCCTAGGGCTGGGGTGACATGATGAGAGACAAGGTAAGTGCACGAATAGCGATTGTGAGTGGGTCTTTGATTTTAGGCACTACCGTGATGATAGGTTGATTAATTCAAGTGAGGAACTTGGCATTTTGGCCATTGGTTGGAGGTGGCTATTGACACTTAAAGATGACCCACTTAGGCATTCGTTGCATTGGGAAAATTTAAAGATCAGTTGTGACCCTCAAACAAAATAATTAGTTAAATCACATATAGATATTATTAGCATTTTAATTATACCCATATAATTGCATTGGATTGGAGTTAAAGGACTTATAGCGAGGGAAGTTATGTGCTTAACTGAATTAATTGAACTGATTTCAGAAGGTAGAAAATGAAATTGAGCCCATCAAATCTTCATTAAGTGGCCGAAAATTTGTGAATAGGGGATGCCGAGTTGGGATTGATTTATTAAAAGTAAATTTGTGGAGTAATGAAGCTTTATTTCATCAAAATTTAAATCCATTTAAATAAATGATGGGTTTCCTATTCTTGAATATGTCATGTATCGTTTGAGTTCAAGATTGGAATGGGATATCTTTGAAGAAGCCCTTATTTAAACTTATATAAAGACTTGTTCTCTTCATAATTTGGGGGTTAGACACATCTAAAGACACAATACATGAGAGAAAGTGCACAAGAAAAACGAGGTCTTCTCCCATGGCTTTTGCTCATTTACTATTGTGTCCTGCCAGTCTCAGTCGCGTGCCTCCACTTGGGCTGGCGTATTCTAGCTCTGGTCAATGGCTTCCTGACGCCTACAGCTGCAAGTCCAACGTCTTCCAGCACAATAAAGCTGTTAACGAACCATAATCACGTCTTTTGTAATCCCCCGTTGCTCCAGACCCCTCTGTTGAGCCTTGCTCTCGTCCATACTTGATGCCACAACTATTGACTTGCAACGTCTCCAAGTCCAATTTTTTTCGAAGTTACTTGCAGGAGGCAATCCCAGTGATACCTTGGTTCTTGGCTCAGACTTGCGGCATATCATTGAGTTCCCTCGATGCTAGGTTGGCCTCGCTGTTTTGGCGAGCCCTCCATCACACCTCGATCGAGCCCGTCCAACGACCACTAGCGAGCTCCTCCTATACGGACAAGCCTACGCAATTGCCCCACCATGAGTTCCTCCCTGGCAAGTCTCCGCCGTCCTAATTTCCTTCGCTACTTGTCCAATGGAAGCAATTGTCAACTTAGGTAAGTCCTTAAACAAAACTCTATTTGAATATTTGGTTACTTATATTGGAATTGTTACGGTTCTGACTGGATTTGGGTTAAAAATTTAGGCGTATCCTGACTAGGAAATTTTCTTATTAAATCGTGCATATAATTGAGAATTCGGCCTTTATGACTTATCAGATTTCTAATTACCCTTGTTTCCTATTTTGGGTTAAGGTGAAAATGTGTATTATATGGGCTTGTTATATTGCATGTTGCTAATTTATCAAATTTTCTAACTTTGAAAAATATGAAAAAATGGCATTGCATGTTAGGATTGTTGGGGCTAACAATACAAAAATAGAGGGGTGAATCGGTTGTTTTGAAAAGTTTTGACAATTATTTGCAAAAATTGGTAGAAACTAGGTAACGATCAGGTCAAGTTGATGTTTTAGATATCATGTGCAAATTGTGTGCTTATGCCAGTAAAGAAGAGGGAAACAACAACACATAATTTTTCAATTTTATCCACAAGTTTACGTCCACTTTTACTAGTAATAGCCATGAGTTGGGTTGGATTATATTAATAATGTGTTGAATAGATTACACTCAACACACACCAATCCTTTGAGATGGTAGATCATACTACTAGGAATTAAGTGTCCCTATCAATTGGTGCATTTGATGTTTCGGTTCAAGAGAAGATAACAGATGAAAAGAGCTTTTTGCTTAGAACACAACTTCTTGTTGATTTCAAAGTGTTCGTATTGCCCAAGTCTAATGTTTTGGCTTTAAGGGTCTTCTCTTATGTAGCCATTTTCAACCTTTCCCTTGGAGATGTCTTGGAGAAGCACAGAGCAATTAAGACATCCACTGATGTTGCTGTCCAAGGATAGAACTGCCTACATAGTTCGTTTCCAGAACATTTGCAGGCTACCCCAAAATAGTTTCTGCTATTGTTCCATTGCTGCGACTCTAACAAGTCTGTCGCACAGTCTAATCTATAATTCTCTATTTGACTCCTGATTCTTTTGCTGTGCACATCCACCAAAAAACGGCTATATTTGTGAGCCAATGAACATTATCAAATGTTTGTTATTGTAACATCACTAGTAATTTGATGTCCTTAGCATTGGCATAAACATTGTCTTCAACTGATCTTAAGACCCGCTGGTTCTGTTTATAGACAAAACAAATTGGTGATTCTTTTTCCTTTACGGATATCATCTCTGTGTTTTACACATTGTCATGGACATCTATCTTTAAATACCATAGTTAATATTATACTAAGGATAGTTTTGAGATTATCAAAATTTCTTTGAGGCGTTTCTCCAACAAGGATAAATTGTATTCTTATCAGCATCCTAGTTTAGAATTGTATATTTATGAATCATCTAGTTATTTAGGAAATTATCTATTTAAAATATGATCTGATATAAATTATTTCCTAGTTTAAATTAGGTAATCACATACTTCAAGTAAATTTCTATTTTAGCTTTAGTAGAAAGGCCACCAAAAAAAAAAAAAAAAAAAAAAAAAGAACACGCATATTCTATATAGAATTAGTTTCATAAATTATATGTCATCTTTCCACATCATATTTCCATGTCATCATAACAGTCCATGCCAATCCATGTAATATATCCATGTCACCTAATTCATGTCATTTAGTGATTCCGTGCCTAGGTTCATAAATTGCATGTCATGGTGTGTAGTCCATATTTGTCTTGCTTGTCATTAAAATTAGGTCACATAGATTTTCATTTAAATAATTTCATGTCCCATGTCATTTTTTCAAACTAGAATTCACATAGAAATAATTTAGAATTGATTTGCATATCATGCATTGCACATAGTTTTTTTTTTTTTTTTTGGTAAAAGGTAAGAAACTATATTGAGCTCAGGAACAATATACAAAAGCTGGCACCAAAAACTTACACTCTAACTGCAACAGCAGAGAGAGTGTAAGGGAGCCAAGTAATAAGCCAACCAGGCAAAGAGCAAGAGAACCAAAGCTAAACAGCCCAAACCAACAACCACAGCAAAGCACCAAACAACAAACCCAGCAACCCTCAGAAAAACAAAGCAAAAGGGTTGAAAAACAGAGAGCCTAGGAGAAGGCTAGAAAGAGAAACAAGGCATAGACTAGACGCTTAGGATAAACCAAGTGACTGAGCAAAAACCGAAGGGTCAAAACCCCAACCTTGCTGGAGCCTCTTGTTCTTTGGAGACGCGGGAATATTTTTGAAGGTAAGAGCTCGGTCCTTGACCACCTTAATAAGGTGATTCTTCAACTCCGAGATCGGAAAGGATTCTCCACGGAAAATGATGCAATTCCTCTTTTTCCAAATCACATAGCACATAGCTGCAAAAGAGAATCGTGCAATACTGTGATAAAAGTCCTTTCCGGCTAAGAACTTAAGCGCTCAAGAGATGGTATCCATCCACGTTCTATTCCTCCAAGGAAGGTTACACCTGGAAGCCCAGAAGTATGCAAGCGTAGTGGAGGTGTGACATTCAAAGAAAAGGTGGTCAATTGAATCTGGTTGGGCATTGCAAAAAGCACAAACTGAGTAATCAATTCTACCATAAGAGAGGAGGAGCATTTGAGTGGGTAGGCGATTTTTAGTAGTAAGCCAAAGGAGGAACTAGTACCGAGGAGCTATGGCACTATCCCAGACTAGAGAAGCCCACGGAACACAGTCTTTCTTCGCTCTTATGGTGCTCCAAGCGAAGTAACCGAGAACGAACCAGTTGGATCACACCGCCAAGAGAATTGATCAGGAGCCAAGGATAAGTTTGGAAGGACAATGCCCCAACTCTGGAGAAGGGATTTTAGCGTGTCACCTACAGGAGAAAACAGGTCCGCCACAACCGCATTGTTAGGGATATTTACACTGTCCATAATAGAGGCCGGAATAAAAGTGTCCAAGGGGCCACAAGGAAGCCAATGGTCATGCCAAAGAGAAACCGAAAGCCCATCACCGATCTTCCAAAAGAAGGAGAGCCGAAAAAACCTTCTGAGTTGTAGTATTTTCTTCCAAGCCCAAGAACAAAGAGAGGGGCATGAAGAAATCCAGAAATTCCCTTTCTTTAAGAAGTTTGAATGCACCCAGCAGCACCACAAGGATTCTTTATCGGTAAAGAGTATCCAAATATACTTAAACATTGAAGCTTTGTAGCAATCCTTTAGTTTTCGAATGGCTAAACCACCTTCTTTTTTGGGGAGACAAACATCATCCCAAGATACCTTAGCATCCCCCCGTCCCAGGGTAGTGCCCTTCCATAGGAATTGTCTCAGGATACGCTCAATGGTCATTAGAACCGAAGAAGGCAAGGAGAAAACACTGGCCCAAAAGGCTTGTATGGAGTGAAGAACTGACCTTATGAGCTGAAGCCATAAGGTCAGTTCTCGGTCAATTCTCGGTCCCAGCGTTGGAAGTCATAGGTATGTCCTACAACGTAACTATTTGTTGAGAAGGCTGATTGTCATGAAGAGCTAGTTATTCTGAGCAGCACTTGTTGGTTTTCTAGCGTGTCATGATGATAGCGACCGAAAGTGTAGTTGTAAAGAAGGTGAAGATAAAGTTTTCCGGAAGGAGAGTTGAAGCAGAGCCCCAATCCAGATCATGCATTGCACATAGTTTAATCTTTTATTAAACAAGAAAAAACCAAAAAAAAAAAAAAAAAAATCATTATTACATTTAGAAATTCTGCTTAAGGCATGCATTTTTGGATTAACATTTTGGAGATAATGGGAATTCAATCATAGTGAAGTTATGCTTTGCTTAATGCATTAAAATTTTCTCTATTTCTAACAATTTATTTATTACTTTTGTTTATTAAATGTTACATGAATTAATTGTACACCGACATCCTTCCGTATCAGTAGAGTGGAAGAGTACTTCTCATTTTAGAATTACCTAATAGGACATCATTTGCATAGTGACTTGTGTATATATCACCTAGTGCTACTTAACCAATACACACATTAATAACCCTTAATTATTTTGTCATCTTCAAAATAATACAAGGGATTTTCCCAACAATCTCCCCCTTTTTTATGATAAATAAAAAATATCTGATTATGTAGATATCTTAACATGAAATAAAAGATATTGAACTTTGCATGCGTGAAAAGTAAAATTTATTTGCTTTTCTTGCCAAAAATAGGAATTCATTTTTAGGCATAATAAGCGGCTTTGGACTAAAACCTTACAAGACTACCTACAAAAACTTTCCTTTTCTAGAGTAAGAAAAAATATACTGAAAGGGCGTTAGATTTATCTAGCATAACCAAGTCCTTATATTCATGATATCTTTAATTCATAGAAGTAAGATATTCTCCCACATCTTACTTAGATTGCTAATTAACTCACAATAGATCAGTTGTGACTCCTAAACAAACTAGAATTGCATGTCTAAATTAATTAAATCACTAATTGATTGGTATGGGCTTGGAGAGTCTGCACTTAGTCTTTGATTTAATAATCTATTAGCTTTCTTTTTGGTGGTTCATCTCTTGGAAGGTTGTGACAGTGGCTGATTGGTGGAATTTACTAGGAGTGTCAACGGTTCGATTCGGTTCGGTTTTTTTAAAAACCGAACCGAACCGAACCGTTAGAAAAATCTTCGAACAGAACCGAAACCGAACCGAACCGCATACGAACCGAACCGAAATCTCGGTTCGGTTCGGTTCAGTCCCCGGTTCGGTTTTTCGGTTTTTCAATTTTTTAACTTTTGGTTTTCCTCTTTTTTTTTTTTTTTTTTTTTTTTTTTGGTGCGGACGGGAGTCGGGAGCAGTTTTCGGTTTGTGCCTTTGTGGTTCGGTTTTCGGTTCGGTTAACCGATAAAAACCGAACCGATAAAAAATTTCGGTTTTTTATGATAACCGAATGAAAACCGAACCGAACCGAAAAATCGAATTTTTCGGTTCGGTTCGGTTCGGTTCGCGGTTCGGTTCGGTTTTCGGTTCGGGTCTTGACACCCCTAGAATTTACCACTAATTAAAAGGGTGTCACGCGTGCAGACGGAGCTCATGTCTAGCGAAACTTAGATACCATTGAGGACATGCAAGGTAGGATCCTCAATGGACGCTAGGTTTTGATAAGGCTCATCGGCAATCAATTTGAGGCCGAATAAATTCTTAAACAGTTTTTGAGCCGTGAGTGGATAATTGCAACCGTTCCTTGAGAGTCATCATCCGAGCACGGGAACGATTGGGGTACATATTCCTGAGGATACGTGAGGCTTCCTATGAGGTTTTAACAGTGGAGGCAAGTACGATTGTAGTTTTCGAGACTAACGTGAGAATATCGTGGCAGAGAAGCTAGTCCTGGCAATTCCAAAGAACACATGCCAGGTTGGGGTCGACAAGTTTCTCGTTAGTATCCGCGCCGATTTTGGTTGGTTGTGGGAGGGAATTGTCTATGCAGCCTAAGAGATCAAAATCCCCCAAGCAAGGCAAGAACTGGGGTACACCACGAAGGAGAAAAGTACAAAAAAAATTATAAACTTATTGTATTGGTATCAATTCAGTCATAAACCTGTTAATTAGACCAATTTAATCATAAATATTTTCGCATTAGTATTAATTCGGTCAATCTAACAAATTTAAGCTAAAAATTGTTAACGTGAATACTAGTGGTCCCATATGGCACTACCAATGCTAACTTAGACAAAATATATATTTTTAAATTTTCAAAATTTTTAATATTTTCTATTTTTTTCTTTATTCTATATATATATATATATATATTTGTACATTATTGGCCAACAAGGTCATTGGTTGACCATCATTGGGCACAAATGAGTGTCAATGACCCTCGCCTATTGGCTGGTGAGGACCTCTTTGCCCTCGTTGACCACAGGCAAGGGTGTAGAGGCCCTCGCCCAAATCCAAGTAAGGGTGTTGCGCCCTCGTCAACCAATAGGTGAGGGTTTCTAGATCTAGGCGGGGGCCCGAAGCCCTCACTAGTAGTGGGTGAAGGCACGACGGCCCTCGCCTAGACTAGCCTGTGGGTGGAGAACTCACTAGCCAAAGGGTGAAGAAAAAGAAAGAAAGAAAAGAAAAATTATAAATTCCAAAAAAAATATTAAAAAATATTTAAAAAATTCTCATAAGTGCCAGTTATGTCATATAGAACCATCGAAATCCATGTCAATAATATCTAGTCTGAATTGGCCGAATGGATTAAATTAGTACTAATACGAAAAATTTTAAAACTAAATTAGTTCATTTGAAAGGTTTATAATTGAATTGATATTACTAAAATGATTTTAGGACTTTTTTGGTACTTTTCCCTGTCACAAAGTGTAGTTAGATGGTGAAAGCTTGACAGGGAATTAGTTGGCTGCATTGATGGCTATTAGGGTTGGGCTTTTAGCATCAGCGGAGAGAGAAGATGAAACACTTACTGGAGTGGCTTTTTCCGGCCATGATGGGATGGTTACTCGCTTAAATATTTTGGAACTCCGATACTATGCAATGAAGATGAATTTCAAGTCGAAAAAATAAGTTTCTTGGAGTTGTTGGACAATATTTACAAGTTTGTTTATATCAAAAACAAAATAAAAGGTAATAAAAAGCAAACAACCTACATATATGTAGTCGAGTTTAATGGATTGATAGCTTAATCATAGGGAACACAATTTGCGTTTTGAATTGGTAATCTCATCTCTGTATCAAATTGAATATTGTGGGGGATGTATAATCTCCCGAGGCATGGTCTCGGCAGGTTATTCTAGTTTCTTTGCCACGTAGGGTCCTCTAACAGGTTACTTAAAAAGCTCCTTCATCATTTGCCCCCCACTCTAAAGTCCATCGAGAATTCTCGAGGGCTTGAGAGTAGGTAAACGTTGGTGTCCCACTCGTGTTTTAGTCTTTAATTTGATGAGTGACGGGCTACGGATCTAAATGAGTGTCTTGGACAGATGAAAAATTCTTTTCCCGATGATTATTGATTATAATTATGCAAAAATTACCTTTTAAACGTTAATATTCCACTAAAATATCCCATTAGTATTGGCTTCATCCTTATTAGATGATATTGATATATGACTGAAGTAATTTATCTAAACAAGATAGATTACCACTTGTAAATGAAAAAAATTCAATTTCTTACACGAAGATTATTAAGCAGAAAAGAAATTAATATGGAATTGTCAATACTTACGAAAAATATATGAGAGGATATGACGTCCAATGATAATTTTACTTGGACATGACGGATGCAATTTCAGTTCCTCATTTGATGCGATTCTTTCCACTAAAATAAAATATTTTGTCGTTACCTGTTAATCAATTACACATAGATTTGATATTAAAAAAACATATTGTTCTAGCAATTACTACTTTAATCTCTTCATAACAATAAAAAAGAGCATAAAAGTGCAAGGAAATGAATAAAGAAAACCTTTGCATATATTTAGGTTAGAAAGTCCACAGACTTCAATTATTTAATTTATGGATGAGAGCATCTTTCATTAGATTGGAGAGATTTTCTTCCGATTTTATTAATTTACCTCTTTACTCCATCAATACAACATATAACAACAACTTATCTTAAGCAAATCGACATTCATTTTTGTGGAATTTTACCAAATTTCGAACTTAGAAACAAAAGATGAGATTACATGTACATAATACAAATTACTACAAGGGGGGAGGGGCATGATTTGCTTATGATTTATTCTTTTCCTATATGTCTGCACATTATATAAACATTATTTCCAGGGCCAATGGCCCTTGCTCGCTCCCTGCCCTGCCGTCATTGGAAAAAGAATGAACTCTTCAGGGGCTCTGATGCGTGCCTTACGACTTGAGATGTTGTATTTAAGATTGTCACTTTGCTAATGTTATCATCATCTTCTATTTGATGAAATCTACTTCACAAATTGCAAAAATTTCGACGTTGAAATTTGTTAACACGAAACCTTACTTTCAATTCATCTTTGCATCATTTCCCAAACGAATGCTTTTAATACGTTATCAAAGTCAAGATCCATTTTCTCGATTAACCATATAATATTAGATTTCGCATTAGATTTTGCAAATAATATTCCTCAGTTTTCTCCACCATGTGGCTTTCTCAGAGAGAGAGGGGGGAGGGGAAGGGAGAGGGGATAAGGATGGTTTCAACGTCATCTCCATATCGCGTCATGGCTAAGTTGACGCACCTTTGGAAGCATCATCAATAGGACCAGGGGGGAATAGGATTCCAAGTCCCAAGGATTGGTGACTTTCTTTCAATCCCAACGAAGAGGGATTCTGACTCCCTCATATGGGGAAATCTTGCTCTCGGCACTTTTGTTTTGTACTACAACGCGCTCATTATTGAACTGACGTTGTAGAATCCCCCACCGAGGAGACTGCATCGAGACATGTATTCCATCTCCTGTTCATCCTAAGTTTCATGAGAAGCAATGCTGAGCCAATGTTTATGTCATGACACCGTATCAAAGAAATAAATGAAGAATCCATTTATTTTATAAAAAATCAAAATTTGAAATATATTTTTTAGGGAATTAGTGTAAGAAAAATATTTTCATTATTGGAAATAGTTTATACCTAACTATATTTCTAAGTGATAAAAATATTTTACATTCATTTATTTTTGTAAATGATACAAACAATTCTTTTCCAGAAAATGTTTTTCAAATCTTGTATTTTCTGTTAAACAAAAACACCCTTGGAAACTAAATGGCTGTATTAAAAGATTTTATATGTCACCACCTATGAAAAGTCACAAGTGATTTTTTAACTATCCCACCAAAACCTAACATATCATTCGAATTCTTAAAAAATCTTAAGAAAATTATACATGAATCTATACATCAACAATTATATTCCATGATATTTGTGGGTTCTTTATATGAAAAGAAGGTCAAAGTGGGTGTGCCCATAGATTTACAAAAGTTATAAGTTAAAAGAAAAAATCACTCAAAATAAAGTCTACACCTATATTTGTTGTCCAAATGAGACCTATGTTTAAAAGATCGGAATTTTGTAGTGAAGTGTACACGCTACATGTATTTATTACAAAATGTCATATTGCGCAACAAGGCTTGATATCCTTCACTTGAGAAAGATACCAAAAAATGGCTCAAGTCCAAGTCCATTAATATTTTTAATTAAACATTCCTTCATTCAAAACTTAAATCAAGGAGTTATGTGTCCATGAAGTTTTGATTGGACAGTAGCATATCAAATCTTCAACGTGGGACTTCTCTACTACAACCCACGTATGTATTGCAATTAAATACAAGCTAATAATTGGAGACATGGAATTAACTACAACTTAAATTTGCATATCTATCATTATCTTTTCTTGGTGATTCTTTCTCTCGGTTGACATTGTCTTCTAAATCAGGCAAATGAACTTTGGAAATACAAAACAAAACATGGTCTTTTGCCTAATTTATCCCCAGACAATATCACAAGGAAAGACGCATTAGATGAATTTTAGCAGCACCCTTCGTAAAACTATCAAGGGAATTGTTTTTTTTTTTAATCTATTTTTCCTCCCGTTCAGTTGATTTCCCTGCCACATGGGCACATGAATTTCACGCGGAGCCAACGTTAGATGTTGACCAACTGCGGAGAAACCGAGAGACCTCGCATGCGAACACCGAGGAAAAGCGAAAGAACGAGAGAATCCCATGAGTCCACGTCTGCAAGTCGGTCAAAAGATGTAGGATCGGTCGTGTCTGACTCCGACAGTGGCCGTCATTGGTTAGCAGGTGTTGCTTCCTCCTGACAAAGAGCCGAAATCACAGGGAGGAGAGAGAGAGAGAGAGAGAGAGAGAGAGAGAGAGAGAGCAAATGCAATTAATTTTGTGTGCGTGGGTACGTGTAATGCGTGTGTTTGGTGTATGACATCGCCGCATACGTTGCCGCCTCTCGTATTGGATTGGAGCTCAAGTTGTTTTTTGAGGGGGTGGGTTTGTTTGTCGTGGGCAGAGAGAGAGAGAGAGAGAGAGAGCGTAACGTCATCTTCTGGTGACTGAAATCGTGGAGGATGGCGAACCAACTGAAGCAGGCTGCAGCAAGAGAGCATTATGCTATGATGCTCTGACCCAGTTTGTTTATATTTTTCTTTCTCACCGAGAACAAGCAGGGAAAAAGCGGTTCCCATCGACCATTTTGTTATTGGGAAAGGTGGGTGTCAGTTGAAAGGTTGAAATAATGACTGCCATTGATTTGTGAAGTTGATATGAGAGGGTATTACTAAACGAAACACTGCCATATCGGTTAGTTAGCTAATAACTCGGTAACTTTACGTTTTCAAGTAAATTGAAATCATGTCAAACTATAGACGTATTGGCGGCCTCGCGAACCTGTATTTCCTTTCAAACATCTTCCCACTTTCTTTATTGGGTCTGGAACATCTTCCCATGTTGAGATGGTGGATTTTTGCATCTCAACATGATTTGCATAAGCCTTTGTATAATATGATTATTTTTGTAGTCCTTGTATTCTATTATCATTCTACACTAATGTGTGATAGCATGGGTCTCTTTCGCAAATTGAACCATGATGAGCATCTTTCCTGGTATTATTCCCAATTGCGTGAGTCTTTCCTTAAGATATTTATGCGACGCACGTCAGCGAGCATATTCAATCAACTATCGATTTACTAAATTAATTTGAAGGGACGAATATGAAAAGTCTAATACCTACCTTTTGGATATTTATTCACAAAATTGAAGTTGAAGTCCAAGCACATTAATGGTAGGATGCCCATAGACAATTAATGCAAAAGGATACCTGAATTATCAAAGAGTAGACCTAACATTGGGCGGATGTCCTTGTTTTTTGGTAAGTCTTATTCTATTCTTACTCTAGCACTCACGCTCAGACTTTTGCCCTGTCTCTTGCAAGGCGTGGAAGTCAAAACCCACTCTTGAAACTTACTCGTTCCAATCCCATCTCCCCTTAAGAAGGTGGGGATTCGAACTCCTCACTTCCTCCTTCCATGTTGGAAGGGTGGCTACTGAGGTGAATCTCAGTGGTTAACATTGGGCGGATGTCTTGTGAGTGAGTTGTGTTAGAAAAATCTCACATCAAAAAATTGATGTGGTGTAGAGTAGTTAATATATCATAATTGACCTGTGCTCTTTAATCTAAGGTTTTTAGGGGAAGAGATGAAAGAGGGAGAGAGAGAGAGAGCATAACATCATCTTCTGGTAACTGAAATCGTGGAGGATGACGAACCAACTGATGCAGGCTCCAGCAAGAGAGCAATATGCTATGATGCTCTGACCTAGTTTGTTTATAGTTTCTTCTTCACTGAAAAAAAAAAAAGTAGGGAAAAAGCGGTTCCCATAAACCATTTTGTTATTGAGAAAGGTGGGTGTCATTTGAAAGGTTGAAATAATGACTGCCATTGATTTGTTAAGTTGATATGAGAGGGTTTTACTAAACGAGAACACTGCCATATCGATTAGTTAGCTAATAACTCGATAACTTTACGTTTTCAAAAACTGAAATCATGTCAAACTATAAACGTATTGGCGGGCTCGCGAACTTGTATTTCCTTTCAAACATCTTCCCATGTTCTTTTTTGGGTCTGGAACATCTTCCCATGTTGAGATGGTGGATTTTTGCATCTCAACATGATTTGCATAAGCCTTTGTATAATGCGATTATTTTTGTAGTCCTTGTATTCTATTATCATTCTACACTAATGGGTGATAGCCTCTTTCGCAAATTGAACCATGATAAGCATCTTTTATGGTATTATTCCCAATTGCATGAGTCTTTCCTTAAGATATTTATGTGATGCACGTCAGCGAGCATATTCAATCAACCATCGATTTACTAAATTAATTTGAAGTGACGAATAAGGAAAGTCTAATACCACCCTTTGGGATATTTATTCACAAAATTGAAATTGAAGTTAATGGCAGGATGCCTATAGGCAGTTAATGCAAAAGGATACCTGAATTATCGAGAGTAGACCTTAGGGCAATATAAATGTGAGTGAGTTGTGTTAGAAAAATCTCACATCAGAAAATTTGTATAGTGGAGTAATTAATATGTTCTAGTTGACTCGTACTCATTGACCTAAGCTTTTGAGTGAAAATTGATTTAACTAAATATGTTGATGAGCTCAGATTTGGGCTTTTTCTTGGTGATATCCCTAAACAAAAGGTATTGGCCCTTCTATTATACCCTTCAAAAAAATGGTATCAGAGCCCATTCTTGTGGTTTCTAGACAAGTGGGTATTGTGATGTAGCAACGCAGGCTTGTAGGAAGTTGATGCAAAAAGATGCCTGAATTAAAGCAAATCGGACCTAACACTAAGTGGATGCATGTGAAAGCGGATTATGCTAGAGAAATCTCACATCGAAAAATTGATATGGTGTAAAGTAGTTATTATATTTTAGTTGACTCACAACTCATTGGCTTAAGTTTTTGAGTAAATGTGGGTCCAATTAGATATGTTTGTAAGCTCGGACTTAAGCTCCCTCTTGGTGAAATCTTCGTAAAGAAGGTCTCGGAATTTCCTTGTTCACTCCTAACAATTAACTTATCTGTTCACGAAAACCTATACTCAAAAGCTTACACCAATTTATTAAATTTTCCACCCACCATCGCTTAGCTCTTTGGAGATTCCAATTTATCAATGTCTTCACACATGCATTTCAACACTTGGGATAATTTATAGAGAGGAAGATTTGAATAATTGTAAACCTCTCAAAATGGTCTTTTAGTAAGTGATAAAGTGCCCCAAAAGACATGATAATCTAACTTTTAATAAGTGATTGGTCATTAGATCTAATAGAATTATTTTGTAGTATCGAGACTACACGGGAGCTCCTCCAAGTGTTTGGCGGATAAACCAGGTTGAGATATTTAAGGACTACTCATATGCACTTTTTGATATTGTTTAATTGGCGCCGGCCTATGATAATCTAACTTTTAATAAGTGATTGGTCATTAGATCTAAGAGAATTATTTTGTAGTATCGAGACTACACGGGAGCTCCTCCAAGTGTTCCGGTCGGCGGATAAACCAGGTTGAGATATTTAAGGACTACTCATATGCACTTTTTGATATTGTTTAATTGGCGCCGGCCTATGAGATAGACATGCTGCTCTTTTCTGTGTCATGATCACACTCACACAATGCTCTCCTTAGGTATGACTGGTGTCTGCGATGATACATCAACGCCTGTTAAACAATGCGCCTTTAGTCACTTTTCTTCTTAATGAGGCAAAAAAAATTCGTTAGCCTTGGCTTAAATTATGTCCCATCAGAAGATTTTCTATCATTGCTCCACTTAAGGAGATAGATGCGGAGTGGCCATACTCACTTTTATCCACTTCCATCGGAAAGATAGATAACAAAAGTACCACTCTAATGCTGTATAGGATAACTTAAAACAAATAAACCTGGAAGAGAATATCCTTTAGTGCTAAATTTGTGTATCGTGCGGCTTCTAAAGAAAGGGCGAGCACTTGAATAACCGAAAGAAATGCTCGAGTGTGCTTCCCTTTTGGTCGGTCAAATACTAGTATAGTGGCCTCATCGGCCGCCTCTTCTTTGTGGAGCAACCTTTGGTAGCATCTATTTAATTAATCATCCTTATTAAATGAAAAAAGAGCTACCCATTGACCTTTTTGATCCATGGGATGTATAAACAATATATCTATATATCAATTGGGAAGACGCGCTGGAACCTGAAGGGATCGGAAAGAGAAAGGTTAAGTCAAATTCCACTAATGTATTCAGCATGATTCATTTTCATTCAAATGAGTTAAACCAATGACGCATAGCCAATTAGAATATATTTACTGGCCTACATACGATGTGGGACTTCTTAACATTCTCAAAAGTGCACCATAACACAAACATTTTCTTATGAAGCATATTTCATCTGGATTTTGCAGTTTAATAGTGGAGGTGATAAATTCCATGGTATTTTGGTTTCAAGACGGGGACTAGAACCTACCATATAGATCTCAATTCTGAAAATTTGGAACTGAGAATAGAACCTATTATACATGGAACTAAACTGGAATTGAATAGCTGGATGGTTCTAGGCCGTTTCGTAGTTCCACCCGAGAATCAGGTTTGTTTCGTAAAAATCATATAGTTGATATTATATATTATTATGATTAGCCTAAAGCTAGTAAAGTTTCGTAAGTTGAGTGGTCATATGTGCCTACTTCTTGTTGGAGGTCATGAGTTCCATTCTCAATACTCATTTTGTTCCTTGGTCGACCGATTCCGGTGTCCGCTCAACGGTTCTGACATAAGAATCAAGAAGCAGATCAGTTTTTCTTGCAACCGGCTTGGAATCAGTTAGGTCAGTCAGTTCATTCCAGTTCTCAAGTTGAACCGGCCATGCTGGTCACCCCTACTTCATGGCATTTCATGCCTACAACACTCTTCTTTTTTCCATTTTTGAAATTACTTAGTAGAACTCTTATCAATCGGTCAGCGAAGTTAACTCTTGAATTTTGAGTCCTTTAAAACTCCCAGTTTATTCCTTTTTTCACGTTGAAACATTAGTAATTCTGTATATCAAGTCGCATGGATTCCGATACAACATGGAATTTAACAGCAAAGAATGAACTTGGTCCCAGGCATTGGTCAGATGTGCTCTCTTTCGTCTAACACAACATCCTATTACATAAAACAAAAAAGTTAATTGCAGACTGCCATGCAAGCTTGTGCTACCTTTACCTATAGCAATGAAGTCCTGATATTCCCAACAAATGAAGTTAACATAGCATGTGGAAATAACAATCCGGTGGCGTCGAAATCACAGCTCAAATCGTTCTCAAAATTGGAACAACTTACAACTTAGGTGTGCTGACCAACACCCGACAAACTTAGTGCTAAATTGCTTATGTGACATATCTAGTAAACTGCTATCTTACAGGACAAACAATTCGTTTCTCTCTAACCCTCTTGTTATTTATTTCATGAATAAGCTAAAATTCATGACTTAATTTGTGATGCATGAAAATTTTATGGGAAAACATCCCTCTAAAATTCTGGTGATTCCAAAACTACAATTAATGCTAATATCTAATATGATAAGTGCATATGCCATTATCAAGATGAATTGTGATTATATTGCTGATTTCTACAATACCAGTGAAGACGAAGACAAATGTCTAGACAATAGGAGAACAAGTTCCAACATGACGAATAGCTCATGAAAACTTGGAGATACCAAGGTTGGCCTTTTGTCTATGTGATGTCTTTGGATGCCGATATACTCAAAAGGATCGTTGGTTATACAATTGCAGGTTAATTTCTTTGGATTAACATTGGACAACCTCAAAAGACTGGCGATACCGAGCACATGCTGAAAATGAGTAATGGAAGTGCAAATGATAAGTCTAGCGATGCTAATGACGTGTTTTTCTGAAGATGACCGTTTAATAAAGTTATAGCAGTTACAAGCTGAGAATTCATACTAGCAAAATCGGGAAAAGATCAGAGCAACAACTGAGAGCTTTTCGATGAAATAGTTAGAGAATCAGCAAAGTCATAGCTGCAACAGACTCCACTTTGGGAAACTTGCTGATGTAGGAAGAAATGATTTTTTTGGGCAATTTTGATTTCGGCAAAAACTTTCAGTGACTCTCAAATGGCTCCTCCTACCTTATCAAAGTCTCCGACAGTACAAATAAAGATGTCTATGCAAATGATCAATGTTGACACATAAATTTTGATGACTCATTTAGTCATTTATTATATAAAAAAGTCAGGGATTGACCTTAATCCTTAAAACAAGAATATCATTAACATAGTTCATATTCACATTTTATTTAAGTTATGCATCACATGCAAGTCACATGGTCTTAACATGATGTTAACACGGACGATCACGTGGTGCAATCGAGCACTATGACCAACCATATCCATAAGAGGAGTTTAAACTCCACACTCAACTTCTTGTTGACGAGGCTTGATCTCCGCTGGTTACTCAATTCAACGGTTATGCATTCAATTCCCTTCATAATCACCTTTAAATTGTTTCAAATCCATGTTTTAACTAAAAAAGGGAGGGTGGTCGTTTGAAGGATATTTTTTCCTATCCGCACCTTATAAAACGAGATTTAATCACTTTAATTTGCAGAAGAGGTAATGACCAAAACCAATCAAGCTTTGAAGTGGTTCTTATATCCAATCAAACTCTTATTGGATAACCCTTGATCATAATTCAAACTCGACCTAATGGAAGTTATAAATAACCTCTCTTGGCTAAGAACAAGAAAGAGGAAGGACGTTGAAAATTTTTTTGAGATAACAACGAAGCTCTCTTCCTTGGCATCAGAAAAATTCTAACATGCAATTTTGCGAATCGACGATTGCAAATTTGTTAACTATTTGATCGTGCTCAAAATTTATGGGGAGCATAGTAAGACATTATTATTAAGTTTTGGCAATGGGATTGGTAAGCAACTGGATGTATGCCTTTGATATAGAAAACAAAATTGGTAGGACTATTGGATCAAGACAAGAGAGCTCAATGGACGGTGCAGTGCAAGTTACAACTAGCAAGTCTTGCTATTTTCCAGACTATAAATTGTTATAATATATTTATTATTCTAAATATGATCCCAATATTGTATTCCCAATTAGTTCCGGTTTATTGCCTAATTTATCACTCACGTCTATTATGTGATATTTGCTTGTTAATATGTTACCATAACGATCTTGATGGAAGATGTCGGTAACATAAGAAACGGAATAAAACGTTAGGTCGTTTAGTTCAAACCTGATCACTACAGAAAACATACCATTAGGTTTGAGGGGTATTGGCTAGTAAAATAGGACGTACAGATCTGGTGTTCCTCATTTTGCAAATCAATCGTGCTACGTGGATCTGTCCAAGGTTTTGGAGTTTTCTGCTTTGCGAATTTCATTAATGGCTGGAGATATGTAGATCTTTACGTTTCCACAAATCGATCCTGACTTTTGTACGAATTTATCTGTGATTGATAAATAGGGATCGTCAAGTTTTAGTTTATATTTAATCTAACAGTTGGTATCAAAGCATGTTTACAATCTCTGCCTTGGTGAAATTTTTTGAATTTTTATTTATTATTGAATTAAGTATGGGTAAATTCGGATTTTATTGCTTAGAAAAAAATTTAAAATTCCAACCAAATTCAGGCAGCCCACCATGCAATCTTGGATCTGCATGGTCACAATCGCCGTTAGGAAGAAAAACCCTTAAATTTTTCGGCATATTATTGATTGTCGGAAGTTAATCGAGTGGTGAAATTTTGATGGTTAAGGTTTTTAGGGCAAATCGTTTTAGGCTTAATTTCGGTCAATATGTTGGTTGTTTTTGCCAGATCTTGAAATTATTCGTTCGTCCCGACGTTCTCTTTGAAACCCATCAACCAATTTGGTCGGACATGGGCTGTGGGAGGAGACCCAGGCGGCGGAACGAAGCTGGTCACAGCAGAAGAACGGCGGAAGAAAAAGCCCAAAAAGAAGCCTCGGGCGCGTGCAACGGAAAATTACGGTTCTACCCCTCTGCATTTAGGAAAATTACGGTTCTACCTTGGATGCATGAAATTCTAGTTTTTCCCCCCTTGAGGGTGAAAATTTACAATTTTGCCCTTTTTGGGCATAAAATTCCTGTTTTACCCTTTAAGAGTAAAATTCCAATTCTGGCCTTTTGTGCAAAATTCCAGTTTTACCACTTTGCACATGATTTTACTGTTTTAATAAAATTATCACGTAGTAAATCAACAAAGCCCAAAGTAATGTCTCTTTCTCGTTCAAGTTTGCCTACTATAGTATCGGAGTGAATATGATCTCCACCAGACATACGTAAGGCTTTAGCTAGTACCCTAAAGTGTATACCATAATTTTTCTTTCTATCAATAACTACATGCATTGCACGATGCATGTGAAAGTCAATTCTGGCTTCAAAAGATACGCCTCGTTTGGAATATTACCTTGTATTATGGCAATATCATTTTTACGCCTGGTTTCAACTAGGAAGGATCGATATAAACCAATTATGCAAGTATTCTCTTGACTTTTTGGGCTATCGTTCAAGTGTGCAACTAAATTCTTCATCCTTTCCACGGAGGTAAATCTTTGCATGCTAGGCAAGAGGATAGCAAGTTACAAATTATGTTTTGGTAGGACATGTATTTTTATTACTATGAAATTCATAAATGAAGTAGTTAATGGGGGGGGGGTTTCACAATCCATGTTCTGAGAAATATTTACCATCCGAAAAGAGGAAAAAACGGAGTCTTTGTCTAAAGAAATGCGTTGAGAAAGGATAGATGTATAAGCGACCCCATAGGCTTTTGCTTTTGCGTCTCTCTAAAATTGCAGCCATGGTAAAATCTTGGTTTATTTAATCGTCAGGGATTCCCAAGCACATGAATTCTCTCTAAATAGAATAAAAATAGATAATTGAGGGCTTGTTATTCAATAGTATAACATGTGGACCTCTTAGTAGGATTCGAACCCAGATGAAGTTCTGACCATCTATCAGAGAAAAAAGAAAGAATGGATCTTGTAGGATTCCTAAGAGATTCTTCGATTTCTTCTCACAGCAACAATAATGTCACTGATATGAGCATATCGGTGATTACTAGCTCCTATGATTCTAACACAAATTAATTCTCTAGAGTCCCTTTTTCACTCTACAAGGATCAAGACCAAATGAATCTTCATTCGACAAAAAGAGAACGAAGATATATTTCGAGTCTCTCAGTGAATAATGATCAAATGGGATACGAATTATGTAATTCTGATTTCACACCTCGGAACACACCCTTATTATAGAGAGAAAGGCACTTTCACATCTTCTTAACCCGAAATGGCGCTCTAATAGCTCCGAATGAATTAAATACATGCATTAAGATACGAAGGCTTCTTATTCCACAACAACGAAAGCACTTTTTCACCCTTTCATATGAAAAAAAATGAGCAGTTTTAGTAAGATTAGTAATATGAATACCTTTATGCTTGGCAGAAATATAAGGTGCCATCCTAGGATTCCATTTTCTAGTACCATGACCTATCTCCGGTCTCTGATTGATTTTTAACTGTGCCGTGATGACCTTTGTAGATTAGCACGGTCGATTTGATAGAGGTATGTGATTAGTGTGTGAATGATTTCACCTAATTGTAAAATTTTTGTTGAACGACAATAGATCGATTTTCTTGTCGTTTTAGTACCCTGTGCTCATATTTGAAACCTCGAGATTTTCACGACAACTGAAAGTCGTCAATGTGTCGAAGAGGTACAATGTGGCTTGAAAATAATCGACCATGGGTCAAATGCGCTAAAAATTCCTAAAAGCTACCCAGTATGTTAGGTCACACTAAAATCGCGTCAGATTGAAATTAACCGCAAGTTTGAACCCGATTTCAGAAATTGAAAGTTCTGTCATGTCACAATTCATTTTAGGAACGTCAACTCATCCTCCAAAGAATTTTCGGCAAACCAGGATTTTTGGTGAAAAATCAAACTAAGGTTATTTTGGACCGAAAAAATTAGAGGGCCATTTTTGGGATTCAAGTTGGTTCAATTGATAAGAAAAAATGTTGTATTTGATGATGGTATGTTGGCTAAATTTTTGGGACTTCAATTGAGTCCAATTAAGGGAGAATTGTAGCGGAATTGATGTAATTAGAAGGGAAAGTACCCAAAATTCGTAGGTCAAGGGGGAGACAACATTTTGGACCACTTGGGAAGCTTGTTAGGGAAGATTGAGGCTGCAAATTGCCCTTGGATGATAGCCAAAGTGGTGGGGACATGAACTTGAGTAGAAGGGATAGAAGTGAAGACTTTTGAGCCAAAATGGGACCCCCTTTATCTTCAGCAGCTTCTTCTTCTTCATTTGGCCCACTTTATCCATTGTTGAGAGACTCTAAGAAGCTCAAAAACTACAGAGAGAAACTAGAGAAGACCCCTTGCAGTCGCTAGCCCACTCGAAGCCATCGAACTGTCGCTTGCCATCCGTTTGCCCACCCGGAGCTGCTCGATCTCGTCCACCTGTCCTTGCGCCTTGCTGTTGTCCCAAGCTGCCTCAGCTCACTGTTGCAAGCCACCGGGTCACCGTCCAAGCCATTACAGTCGCCATCGTTGCCCACCTAGCCTTGTTGTAGCCTTTACCACCCGTCTTGCTCGTTCCAACCCAAGCCGAGCCTTGCACCAGCTTCTTCGGCCCAAGGACAAAGGCCGAAGATAGCAAGGGCCCTTGGACTTTAAGGTCCATTTCTAGGCTTGTTTGGTCCCCTGTTGGTGTTGCCGCAAACTTGGTTGTTACTTGCCTCTGCGTCGCCGACGTCGTGGACTCACCGGATCGCTAAACCGGTGAGTTTACTCGGTAAACTCTGCTTAGAAAGTTAATGATGCTTAGGGGATAATTAGTTTAGGCTAAGTATGGTTTACGTGGTTAGTTAGATGATATTGATGATTTAATTATTCAATTGTGCTTGTTAGGTGGTTAGAGTAGACTAATTAGGGACTAGATAGATCGTGCTAATTATCTAGATAGGTTTGGAAATTTTTCAGGCCCGTTTGGGTGGTTAATTTAGCGTTTCCAGCTTAAGTTGGTATTTTTGGTAATTAATAGCATTTATTTAATTATTTTTCGTACTTATTTAATTATTTAATATTTTCCATGAATTATACCGAGATAGCTAGTAACTGGAATTTCGTGCTGATTGTAATGGTGTGCTTAGTTTATACAATTGAATGTTAAACTACGCAAATTGAGTGGTGATTGTGATTTTGGATATTTATTCCAAAATTGTGAAATTTTGTTATTTTAATTAGAAAATACCGAGTGTCGGTTTTTAATGCCAAAAATGTTTTTAAGCACTATAATAAATATCGTATGTCAGCTTGTGAGAGTAATGATCGTATGTCAGCTTGTGAGAGTAATGATCGTATATCAGCTTGTGTAAGCAATAATTGAATTAGAGCGCGTGATTGATGGATCAATTGTATTGATCGATTGAATTGATTAAATTGATGGATTGATTGTATCGATGGAATTGACTAAATTGATTGAATTGATTACATCAATGGTATTGATTAATTGATTGATTGTATTGATCAATTGGGTATATGAATTGTACTAACTTGCAGAAGGAAAAATGAGATGAGGTAAGTCCTTTGTTTTGTGTGCTTAGCTGCTCTAGGCATATTTCCTTCCTAGTCGGAATTTAGGAGGTGAATTTGCTAAGACATTGTCTTACCACGTCGTGGGCTCAACCTTCTCAGGTCCTTAGATGGCGGTTCCTTCGGAACGTTTTGATGGGGTATCCTCTGAGTCGATGAGGGCCTACCTCAGAGGATACCCCATCAATTCAGAGTGTGGTATCGTCGCGGGCTCAATGGATACAGAGTGGGTCCCCTGCAGGATTTTGAGGTCTTAGCTTCGGTGATAAATGTCTCTTATGGTGAGGGTACATCTAACCCTCCTGGTGGTGTAGTGCTAGACCCAAATCCCCAGGAGACTTTGAAGTTTTCAGTTGGGGATTCGTGTGCCTAGGGGGCTTATAGGCTTTTCTGTCTAAGTAGACTCTTGTCTATAGACTAGTGTTGTATATAAATCAGGGTGTTTATAAAAGTGTTTTGGTTGTGAATTTGTTTCCTGCTTTTCTATCCCATGCTGTTTGTTGTTAGGGGTAATCGTTCGTTTCTGCATGTGCATTAAAATGAATGGGTTGGCGACGCATCCTAGGACATCGCATTTTTATCGACCACCGAGGGATAGGCACACGCTCGAGGATCGGGGCATGACATCCTGGATGTACTGAAAAATCCATTTTATAGCTTGCCAGTGAGCTTTATCTAGATGTGCCATATACCTGCTCATAACACTAACAACCTGTGAAATTGTTGGGTTGGCATTTTTCATGCCAAATTGTTCAATCACTGTCTTAATAAACTTGGTTGTCTCTGGGAATCTCCATAAATATAATTTTCCTGATAGCTTTAAGATCTCTCATCTCAAATTCCTTTCTAAGTTGCCTTTTCAACCACTATATATCTAACATAATATTCACTGCAATAAGCATGTCATCTACATATAACAACAAATAAATAAATAAAACAATCATGCAATCTCTTATAGTATAGACAATTTTCATGCGCACTTCGTGAGTGGTCATGACTCAATATAAAGCTATCAAATCTCTTGTATCATTATCATGGAGATTAATTGAGACCATACTAAGAACGTTTCAATTTGCACATGTGATCTTCTTTACCCTTAACAATGAATCCTCCGGTTAAGACAAATAAATTGTCTCGTCAAGCTCACAATGTAAAAAAGTGGTATTGACATCAAGGTGCTTAAGTTCTAGATCATAAAGAGCTACTAACACAAGCAACACATGAATGGAGCTATATTTCAGAATTAGAGAACACTTTTTGAAGTTGATCCTCTTCTTCTAATTAAAACTCTTCACTATTGAACGCGCCTTGAATCTTTCACCTTCAACTTTTGGAATTCCCTCCTTTCTTTTGAAGACCCACTTGCATCCAATAGCTCTTTAACCCTTGAGCAATTTCACAAGATCATAAGTTTGGTTCTTATAAAGAGACTCGATCTTTTCATTCATCACAACAAGTCACTTCTCAGATTTAGAGCAAATGATAGCTTCACGAAAGGTAGAAGGTTCCTCAATACAAGCTTTTCAATAATTATAAGAGTATATGCTTCCAAATCAATGCACTCATACATTTAGGAGTGCTTAATTTGTTGTTTAGCCCTCCTTACAGCCAAATCTGAGTCTTGTTATTCATTGTCACTTTCTAAGTGAGTAGGAATATCTTCAAATTTTCTCCATGGATACTCTACATAAAGCTCCACCTCTTTTCCAACATTCTCCTCTTGAACACCTCTAGACTCAATAACAATCTTTTTCTATTCAAGCATGGAATTTTCATCAAAAGTAATATCCCTACTAATTATAAACTTTGATTACTGAGGGTAGAATACCAATGATAACACATCAAAAGTAATATTTTTCTATTCAACCTATGTCCTTTAACTTTGTTTGCATAACAAATGAAAACACATTTATTGGCCCTAGGTTCAAGCTTACCTTCTTTTAAATGATAATAAACATGACATCAATACTTTTAAAACAGAATAATTAGAAAATTTACCTAACCATAACTTACTTGGAGTCTTATATTCAATTGTGGTTAAAGGAGAACGATTCACCACATAATACGCCGTGTTCACGACTTTAGCCTAGAATTCTTTCCTAAGTCTAGCATTAGAGAGTATACACCTAGTTCTCCCTAAAAGTGTCTAATTCATGCATTCTACCACCCCATTTTATTGAGGTGGGTGCTTGACTATTCGATGTTGAATAATCCCTTAATCTTCATAGTACTTATTTAAATCACCTTCACAATACTAAAGACTATTGTCCGTTCTGAGATGCCTTTTCTTCTTCTTAGTTTGATTTTCTATCAACGTCTTCCACTTCTTGAATGCATAAAAGATGTCACTCTTACGCTTCAAGAAAGAAACCTTGACTTTCCTAGAAAAATCATCAATAAATTTCAGAAGGTAAACTATCACCCTTAGATGTAACTTGTGCCGATCCCACAAGTCAAAGTGAATATAGTCAATTGTGCTCTTCATTGAGTGCACCCTTGTACTAAGACCAACTCTGCGCTGCTTCCCAAAAAAACACAAGATTTGCAAAAGTCAAGTGAGACAATATGATTTCACAAAGTAAATTACATTTACTCAAGATAGCCATTTCTCTTTCGCTTGTGTGGCCGAACCACATACCACAACCTTGATTTTTTAGAACTTGAAGAGGATGATTATTAAAAGCATCCACAACGCTATTTCCCTAAAGAACGTAAAGGTTGTTCTTCTTGTTACCTTTCATCACAATGAAAGAGCCTTTTGAAATTTTCAAAACTCCACCTTAACCTATTTATATGTGCCCAATGGAATCTAAACTGCTTAGCGAAATAAGGTTTTTTTTTCCTTCAAATTTGGGATGTGCCTAACATTTGTCAAAGTTCTTACTACCTCATCATAATATTTGATCCGCACCATATCAATAACCACAATCCCGCACTACATTGTTGTTCATCAAAATTAAACCATTGCTAACTTTTTTGTAAGTGTGGAACCAATCTCTATGTGGACACATGTGGTATGAATACGCTAAATCCATCCATCATTGACACAACAATCTGAAGACAAAACATTAAGAACATTGTTTGCAATAACTGTCTTATTATTGTTCACCAGACTAGCCAAGCTAGAATTCTCCATCGATTTCTTCCCCTTAGTTTTGAGCACTAGATACCCATTTTTGTAGCGTCTGAATTTGTGATGATAATAATACTCTACCTTACTCTTATCTTGACTTAACCTAGACTTCAAACGCCCTTTATTATTATTGTGTCTACATGATGATTTAACCTTTCCTTGACAACTAAGCGATTAGCTTTATCCCTACTACTACTCGCATTCAACTTTGTACGCATCTCTGGGAAATTCAATGAGGCCTTTACATCCTCAAGAGTTATGAATTCCCTTCCATACAACATAGAATTCACAAAATTATCATACAAGCTCGACAATGAGCATAACACAATTAGAGCTTGATCTTCATCATCTAACTTCATATCTAGATTTTTCATATCTATTGCAATCATATTAAATTCATTTAGATGTTCTTAAATAGGAGTACCTTCTTGCATTTTAAGCATGTAAAGACGTTGTTTTAAGATAATGTTGTTGTAAAAGATTTTTTCATGAAGAGGCTCTCAAGCTTATACACAGTCTTGAAGCTATTTCTTCATTGGGGACTTTGCGAAGCACCTTATTGGACAACAACAATTGGATGGTGCTATGTGCCTTCTCTTCCATCTCCTTAATCTCAACCATAATTATGTCATCGGTATACTTTCTGTCCAAGGCTTTAAGTAAACCTTCTCGATGGAATAATGCCTCCATCTTGATCCTCCAAAATTGTTTTGGCCATCAAAAGGTGCGACTTTGAATATGATAGATGCCATCTTGAACAAAAAAATCGAATGCACACGAGATGAAATACTGCACATGGAAACCTAAAATGGGAAAAACTAGGAGGAGAGAGAAGGGTTTCTGTGACATCCCGATTTTTGAGCCCTAATTTCGACTGGATAAATAGGACCGGGTTCGTTCAATTGAAGCGGGGGGTTGTGAAATTGAGGAATATGAGGGATTTTTGGATGAAGAAAATAATCAATTTGATAAGTGAGACATCAATTGATTTTATGGGAGTCAATTTGAATTAAATCAAGAGAAATTATAAGGTTCGCCTTTGGTCGTACTTTTGGGATTTAAATTGGTCCTATGGACAAGCCAAGATGTGAATTAAAGTGTAGTGACATTGGATTAATTTTTATGGACTTCAATTGGACTTAATTGAAAGGAAAACTGAAGAAATTAAGCGCGCAAAGTTTCGGACCCCGGCGGAAAGTTAATCGCACCTATTGGAGAAGTTGAGGGAGATAGTAGGGTGTGACGTCATGGTGGGCCACTAGGGAAGAAAAGAAAAAGGAAAAAGAAAAGAAAAAGGGGGAGAGAGAGAAGGTGGGCCCCACAAGTCTTCTTCTTCCTTGGGCAAGAGAGAGAAGAGAGAAGGGGGAAAAAGGGGGAGCTCGACCGAAGGGGGAGGGGGAAGCCCGCACGCCCGTCCGCCGCCGCGTCGCGCGCCACCGCCGTTCGCCGTGCCGCCTGCTGCGCCGTCAGCCGTCCACCCCCGCCTCGCGCTCCGTCTGCCTCAGCCGCCCGCGCCCCCCCCACCTCCGTCCAGCTCGCTGTCCCCGCGCAGCAGCCACCCTCGGCCGCCGTCCACCGCCTGCCAGCCCCCGCCGTCGCCACGCCGCGCCACCGCCGCTGTCCCTCGCCGTCCCTCGCCCCAAACCGCCGCCGTTTACCCCCCTTTCCAGCCGGTTCAGCAAACCCAGAAAATGGGTATGGCAGCCCCTCTTGGGTCCGTTTTGGCCGCCTTCCCGGCCCTGGGTGCTAGGCCCGCTTTGGAGTTTATCGATCCCGGCGTCGCGCTCGTCGTTTTGGTCTGTCCGGCGCGTTAATCGGGTGAGTTACCTCACTAATCCTTGATTAGAGGGTTAATTATTCCCTAAGTGTGTTTAATTTGAATTAAGTGTGTTTAGGTGGTTAGATTAGATTATTTTAATGTAAGTTGGATTAAGGAAATTGGATTAAGCTTAATTGGGTTTAATTAAGTTTAAAAGAGGTTAATTAAAGTTGTTGGTGATGTGACTTATTTAGATTTTAATTTAGAATTATTTAATTGGTTGGAAAATTCGGATTATTAAAATAATATTAAAATATTCCGAAATTAATTAAATATTATTAATTATTAAAAAAACGGAAAAATTTATTTTTAGCCCCGGTTGCTCAGAATTTCGTGCTGATCGCTACTGTGATGTTAGAATTTTAATTTGATGCTTTATTTGTGGCGAATTGAGTGTGATTGCGTAAATTAGGGGTTTTGAGTAGAAATTCCAATGGTAGAATTTGATGGGGATTTGGCCACGATTGACCGCCTAGGAAAGGCCGTGCCGAGTGGGGCCGTGATTCCACTAGTCGTTAACCGCCTATGAGAGGCCGTGCCGAGTGGGGCCGTGATGCCACTAGTCGTTAACCGCCTATGAGAGGCCGTGCCGAGTGGGGCCGTGATGCCACTAGTCGTTAACCGCCTATGAGAGGCCGTGCCGAGTGGGGCCGTGATGCCACTAGTGTTGAACCACATTTTCGAAGGTCGTGCCACGTGGGGCCGTGATACCACCGATTGTCGAGTCGACCCCTAGGGTCGTGGTTGGGTGCAGTGATTGATTTGATTGAATGACATGTAATCGGCCGAGCCGATTGATCGCTGAGATGATCCAAGCGGTTGATTGATTGTTGATGTGATTGTGCCGTGCTTTATTTAATTGTCATATTTGCATGTGATTGAATGATATAAATTGTACTAACTTGCAGGCGCAGACTGTCGCGAGGTAAGTCTTCTTGACGTGTGGCTAGGTCATGCTGGGGTGTATTTTCTTTCTAATAGGGGCTTAGGAGGGGTGAACTTACTGAGACAATGTCTCACCCAGTTGTGGGAAACACATTTCAGGGCCGTAGATGATGATCCCAGTGGAGTCAAGTGGACTGCCGGTGCCGTTGGAAAAGGAGTTGCAGAGTCAAGAAGATGGAGGATTGATGATCGAGTTCGGCTAGTAGTTTTAGGACTGTTCCTTGTTTTTGATTTGGCCAATCCTGAGTGTGTAGACTCCGATCCGTTTTGACTGCATGTAATCCTTGTTTGATTTTATGATAGCATGTTGGTTTGTATTAAATTGATTTTTGATTCCTGCTTTTCTATCCCGCTTTTAAATTGTCAGGGGTTTATTAATACGTTCCGCATGCGCTTAAATAAATTAAATTGGGTCGGCGACACTACCTGGGAATGTCGCATTATCACGACCATGGCGGGTTTTTCACGTGTCTCGGGGTTCGGGGCGTAACAGTTTCACTATCTTCAACAATGAGTATGGGAGAACAATTCAAAAGCTTAAAAAACCACTTCGTGAGCCACAAGATCTAAACATACAACAAGAAGATAGAAAAAACAAAAGAAGAGAAATAATATGGAGGCGAGGGTTTTTAGATGTGTTGTTGAACACATCATTTTATAGTCTCCCATCAAAAAACCCGAAAACAAATGTGAATGGTCCAAAATACCCTTACCACTATACTCAACATTTATAATATTATTTACATCACTTACTAACCCTCTGTACATCTAAGTTACTAAATAATTTTGCAATATTGACTCTTATATGAGTTAGTTAGAGGTGCTTTTTTTTTAAAAAAAAAATTATCAATTTTTTATATATATTTGACAAAAAACTTTCTTATTATTTACCAACATTTATTTTACTTTCTTACAATACCTTATATTCACCCAAAATTACATGAAATTATTCCCCTTTGTCAATGTAAAAAAACTAATTGTTGGTAACTAAGTTAAATGAGGATTGGTAACCAAAAATTTATTGATAACTTAGTTGGAGAAAAATTGATAATCACTTAAATCAAAGTTCGAAATTTCATACGATAGTTATAATATTTCAATTGTAGTTGAGAAAGTTAAATAACAGTTTGTGAAAAATAAGTAAAGTTGGTAATTGAAAAAAAAATTATCTTGGTAAGTATTTCAATAGAAGTCGGCTTCCCTAAATTAGTTTATGAGTTAATCAGAGAAAATTTTGTTAGTCAATCTAATTAAGGTTGGTGATTTCTAAAAAATTTAGTGAATTTAAGGCGTTGTTAAGCAATACAAATTAGAGTTTATAAAAGATAAGAAAAGTTGGCTAATTAAAAGAAACGACATAGCTAGTAACTAATTCAAATGAGAGTTGGTAACTGAATACCATGGGGTGATTTAATGAGATAAAAATTAGTCAATCACACTAATTTGGCTAGATTGATAACACCGGGTAAATCAATAGAAATGTTAGTAAGTAAATAATAAGTAAATGTTGATAAGTAACTTAAATGAGGGTATGTACTTTTGTCCAACATAAATTGTTGATTCTTTTTAATTTAAGTTGGTAATTTCATATAAGGGTCAGGAAATTCAAAACTTCGATAATTATGCACAACAAGCTCATCCGAGAATTCAAAATGGACAACATTAAAATTGAAAACTTTTACAAAATGGCTATCAGGAAACAATCCACTCACATTTAAAAATGAATGGAGCAAACTCAACACTTTAACACTTTGAAATGACTCAACAAATATTGTTGTGAATTTCTAATTGCAGTCAGACTTCTGTAGTAGAGTAGAGAAAAAAAAGTGCAATCTATAATTGATAAGTTATAACCTTTCCGACCAGTTACTCATACTTTTTTTCATTTGGTGAAAACAATAAAATATTTTCATTACATCAGCAAAACCGGTGTCATTGAGTAGACTGCTATTCAGTTTGGAAGTCGCTGGAGCACCTGGGCAAACCAGCTGGCAGTTGTCCTTTGGGGTCAGTCCATTTATTTATCACGTATTTGTCCGGAAATCTCTCCTACAAGGAGGGAAAATCCATGTGTACGGGCAAGTTGTGGCTATATGATATTAAGTGAGGCAAACATGTCGAAAAGTCCGGATGCCCCGTGCCCTTATTTGCAAATTGAATGCCGAGGATTTTCTCGAATCCCGTTAGTATGTGACGGACTCTCCCGCACACAGGTTCGAAAAAGGGAATGGATTATGGTCATTTGAATTGAATGTGGCTAAATATAGTACAAAAAGTTTATGCATATACAAAAATTTAACTAGTTTAAAATATATACGATGAAAACCCTAAAAAGCATTGCGAGTAGTAAAATTCATTATATGTTTAATTCATTATCCCTTGAAGCTCTGTCGAGTCTAGATATGCCCCAGTCATGGAAGCCACAAGCATGTCGCGTAAAGGTTTTTGTTTTTGTTTTTTCTTTTTTTCTTTTTAATAGTAAGTTTTCTAAAGTTTCGACGCTTTCCACGTTGTGCATGCATGCAGATGCCAAGTCGCAGTCTCGCGGAGGAGGGCTAGAAAACTTTATCTCCTCGTTCGGAGACAACAGGGATGCAGAAGATAAATTTTGTTTCTCTGGAAACTGTTCAACGCAAAATCAAATCTTATTTCTTTTCTATGAAAAAGAACTCCAGTAGAAGCCAATTGATTTATTTTCTAAATCGATTGAGAACCTAAACCTCTTCAGTGTTTCTATTCTGAAGAACAAGAGATCAAATAATAAAATAAACAGAATAAGGAGATCTATTGGATATTACATTTATGTAGTTTGGTCGGTGTGATCCGTGTCCATGAAAAGAGCAGCAATAGAATCCTACTATCGATGAGGTGATACAATGGAGATTAAAACCGCACTCGAATCACTCAAATAATCTTAGTATTTCACAACTTCCAATTACATCCAATGCTCACACAATATGTAGCCCTCATAGTTATCCACAGAACAATTTTTCAATTTCACAAAAGAATTCACAAATCTTACATACATGATTAAACTAGCTTTGATACTCTCAAATTGCTTCAAGGTGTGATTATTGAAGAAGCTGCTCTTGGATACTCTTCACGCAAAATCCCATTTCTTATATAGACGGGATTTGGAAAAATAACAGGAGACCTACTAAAACTAAGAATCAAACTGCAACTAGAAAACTATTCAATTCAAGAAATTTATTCAAACTAGGAAGTCTATTAAAATCATAAAACCTAGTTAGATTGGACTTTTTCCTTGGACTTGAACTTAAGATATATTTTTCATGGACCGGGCAAAGGTTGAAATTATTAGGGTCTAAAAGGTTGAATATGTATCGGGAAAGGTGAGCAGTTGATACCAGCTAGTCGAAGTCACATTTTTTAAATATGATCATTGAACTCATCCATCTGTTCATCCTAACATTGGAGTGACCAGATACATACCTAGTAACTTGGAGTGACCAATAAAGGGCCGTAGAATTCCAGGTAACGAAGAAGACACGTCGAATGTCGAACGTAAGTCAGAAAACGAACCACACGCAAGTAACAACACAAGACCCCTGCATTAAATTCTGCACCGAAATAATAGTAGTTAATGCTCAAAGATCTAATAGTAATAACAACAATCAGCTTGGTCTGGCCCTTGGAGAAAAGGTTAGGGCATCGGGAAATTCTCTGACAAGTCAATACGTGTCCCTTCGGGAGACCAAAAGCGCATGTTGTTATGCATTAATTACTTGAAGAGAATAAATGTGAGTGGTGGCTAGCTACGACCCGCCCAGGTTCAATGTGAATGTGGCTCTCTGTCGCAACTTTAGACGTAATCTTGGAACGGGTTTCAATCGATTATATTTTAATCAATACATGTTTCCACCGAATTCTCTGGAACAGTCATGTGTCTTCGTTTGATTTCTTATAAAAAAAAATAAAAATTCGAGTTACTCAAGAATCATTTAAAAAATTTATTAAAGTTTTGGCGAAAGATGAGACTGTCTAGACTTTTCTTTTGGCACAATCTTGGGGCTCTATTATACATTATCTTTGTCTTTCAGAGCTGTAAGTTTTGTCTTACTGATACCTTTGAGCTTTACGACTTTAACACTGACAATAAAATAAAAAATAAAATAAAAATTCAATTTCTCAAATTCTAGCTTGACATTATTCAGTTATTGCTTGACCAGAGGAGCTAACAAGGTTCATCGACTCTTCCTTGAAATACGAGGTAATATTTTTTTATAGCGAGTCTTTTACTGAAACAATAATCACCATACTTCTCAAGCGGTCAAATTAATAAAAAGTGCAGATACATCATACTGCTTTTGTATTCGCTTCTTGAAAATCGAAAGTTTCTTTCTTAGACATGCTTTATATGTATTTTTAAAGTCATGCTGGTGGTCAGCTTGTGGTGGGGGATGATCTTCGATGGTGGCTAGAAGAAACTTTATTTATTTTTTCTTTTCCTTTTTTTAAGAAAAATGTGTGGGGGTTTGTGGGTAGGATGAAAAATAGAGATGGGGTGGAAGCATCTCGGCTGTTCGACGGGTATTTATTGATTTGGACATCATCCTAAGAAGACACATTGACGTTCCAGGTGTACAACAAGCTGATGATATTTTTATTACCCGAGAGATAGGAATGAGCCTGCCTTGAATGAACAAAATAAAGTTTATGCAGTGGAGACAACGGCCAAAAGCTTAGGTACTTATCTCCTCCAGGATTGGCATCTTTGGTTGGATTGTGAAAGGATTTCTCACCTATGAAATGGACATGCATTTATTCTAATCCCATTAACTGTGTGCAAACTATTTGAAATAAGGACCAATTACCTAGATCAAAAATCGGGATTTAACCAGTTCATAGGGCTTGCAAGGAGTTCTAGTGGCATCCAATTAGTTAGGTCTTCAAGCCCATACTCCTCGGTTATGAAAATAATTGCTTCAAATATCTCCGCTCTCATTTATACGACACATCTACTGAGAGACTAGAGTAACTCTGGTGAATGCTGTAAAAGCCACTGTAGCCAAATAATCTTTGGACAACTCGACATATGCTAATCAATTATCCAAATGATGAGAGAACGATTGGATCCTTGATATAATATACCCTAGATACAGCTAAAAATGCCGAGGGTAACCATATAACGTGGAGTTCATGGAATAGCATGACGTGTCTCCGTCTTCTGCACTTCATTAGGCAGCTAGTCTCTATAAACTTTAATCTCATACTCTAGGTTGATTTGGTGATCTGAAGAATGAATTCGGCCAAGATGGTAAATACTAGCACCGCGAACTTAATCTGAGTATGTTCGCCATGCATATGTCAAGACAGTATCTATTAACTGTAGCTCATCCTTTAGGCTTAAGCAGAATTCATGTTTAAAAAAGACTCTTCAGTTTCCAGAATTTCTGCTAGACTATTTTCAATATGCGTAGGATACTTCGAACAAAAAGATCATTTCTTCATTCTCATTACCATTTTATCTTTTGTAACTTGAAACTTGAATTATATTATTTCTCTCTCCACTATTTTAATTACTGATGATTCTATCAGTAATAGAAAAAAAATTTATTTGATGAAAATGCTGTAGTTTTCCAACAAAGTAGCTTTGTCAATGTCATAAATAATCTTACACTGAAATATTTACGCAATAAGAGAAGTAAAAGACATCAAAGAACAAAGATGAGCATTAGAATCGAGATGAATTGAAGCTGGAAAAGAGAATTCATTCTACGGTTTACGACAACCAATATGTTTATTGACTAAGAAAAACCAATGACAAAGTGATATAAAGGCCTATGTAAACTAGGGTTGTACCCGTAAGACAATCTCTAACTCTTGGCCTAACATAATAACTTCCAATCTCAACCATTGGATCTCATTAAAAGTTACAATATGAATTGTCACATTGTCAACCGTCACGTGTTGGAAAAAAATTAGACGGGATGAAAAATAATATCAACTGTTGGAGGCATGCTAGCATTGTTTTTTAAAGATAATTATACCCCATGAAATTTGAAATTCAATACAGCAAGCTCTAGCAATTATCCTCCCAATATATAACAGACTTTCCTTTTTACTCTACACAGAATAATAAAGAGATCATGAACAATAAAATTATATGTAAAACCCGACAAAGAAATGGAAGAGGAGAGAATCATCTTGTTGAGGTGTATCTTTGGATTTTATTATGTGGGGAAAATTGTCCAAAAAGTCATAAACATATTGCACTTTTACAAATTTAGTCCTAAACTTTTTAATTTTATTAATTGAGTCATAAACATTTTCACATTTTGTCAATCGAGTCATCTAGCCAATTTTAGTTAGAAATCTCTAACATGGACATCAACCTTTCTATGTGGCATAGCTGATGCTGATGGTAACAATTTTTGATAATAATTAAATATTTTTTCGAATTTTTATATTATTTTTTCATTTTTTTCCCTCAATAGTGAGATTTGCCCACCCTTGGCGAGGCTTGACTTCGCCCAGTGACAACATGGCTTGCCCTTGCCAGGGGCTAATGAGGGCGAGCTTCACTAGAGGCTGACAAGGTCAATTTTACTGGCCCTTGCCTCTAACTTATTATTGAGACCTAGCGACCAGCTTGTGACATCCCAGATTTTCAACACTATTTTCTATTGAATTAATGGGGCATTTTATCAACGTGCCTGTAGGGCTGTTCTCAAAGCTGATCACTCTTGAGATAACTAGACTATTTGGGTAAGCCATTAAAGAATTTTAAGACAATAGACTTAAGAATTCGACCAGGAATTGACTTCTCGACGTGCTCATCTTTAGAGGCAATTACGACAGTTAAAAATTGATTTGAGATCAGAGATAGGTCGGTTCGACTGAGATGTGTGGCCATTGTGGGTGACTCCACTAAATTGGAAAATTCTCGTCGACTGGCACTAATTTGGTTTTACTGTCGTTTTGGTACCCTATGTCCATATTTGAATCCTCGGGATGTTCACAACAACTGAGAGTCGCCAACGTGTCGAGTAGATTCATTCTGGCTCGAAGAAAATTGTCCATGGATCATTTGCCCTAAAAAGTTCTGAAAACTACTCGGTAGCCTAGGTCACGCTAAAAACACGTCGAATGGAAATGAACCATGAATTTGAGTCCAATTTCAGAAATTGAAGATTCTGACATGTCACAATAAATTCTAGGAACGTCAACTCAGTCTCAAAAGATTTTCCTAAAACTCGAGACTTTTTGGGAAAAATTCGGCATAGGATTGTTTTTGTTCAAAAAAGGCCGAGGATCATTTTCGGTCGCAAAATTGGGAAGTAAGTGGATTGTATTGGTGAGGAAAAATGCCGAGATGACCGATGTTGAGTTGATTGAAATTATTGAGGTCAACTGGGATTGAACCAAGTGAGAATAAGAGTCCAATTTAGAGAGAAAATGCTTGCAAATTTGTGTGCCCCCATTCCTTATGGTCTTTGGACCATTTCAAGAGTTGTGGAGAGTGCTTTGGTGGCTCAATGACAGCCAAGGAGGTGTGAGTGGTGTAGGTTGGTCAGGGGGACCAAAGCTTGGAAGAAATTGGCCATATGGACCCCATGTCCCCTTTCTCTCTCTCCCATCCTCTCCCTTTTCCCCAATCGTGCGACAGCTTCCTTCCTACCCTCCATTATTGCCGCTTGAAGACCAGGAAACCAGCAGAAGAAGTTGCAGCCTGTCACACGCTGGAACGCCGTTGCTGCCGCACACCATTGCCACCGTAGCCGTCCACATGTACCGGCGGCCACACCGTCCGTCCCTCTCACCTCCTCACGCCGTCCAGCTTGCTGTCCAGTAGCTGTGAGGGTTTGTGGAAGTCTGCTGGACCTCGTTGAATCGTCATGGACTGCCCCTCCAAGCTGCCAAGCCATCCACTGGTCCATCGTTGTCCTCATCACACCAACCTAATCTTGTTTCCTCTATTTTTGCAGCAAAAATAGAAGGTTTTCTTGTGGGTTTCCAACGAGGTGTTGGGCCCGTTTTGAGGTGTTTTTGGGCCTTGGATCCTAGGCTCACTTGGAAAAAAGCGACCCTCACTTTGTTCTCGACGTTTCGATCCGATGGGATTGTTAAACGGGTGAGTTTAGAATCCTTGCTTAGTAGACTAATGATGCTTGATGTTAATCCTCACTAATCTGATTGGATTATTAAACGAGTGAGTTTAATGTTAATTAAGTATGATTAGATAGTTAGATTAGATTAGAATAATTAAATTAGTGACTTACCGATGCATGTTAGGTGGTTAGATGTAGCCATTAGGGGGTAGATAAGCTCTAGTATTTATTGAACGAACCTCAGGATTTTTCCGGGTCCGTTTTGGTGTCCAATCGGGCATTACGAGCCTAAATTGGATTTATTGCTATTTAATAATTAATTTTTGTAATTAATTAATTATTTTCTGGAAATTCAACCGGTATGGTCGGTGACCGGAATTTTATGTTGATTATCATGATGTATTCTGTTTATTTATCTGAGCCTTAATTTGTGCTGAATTGATTTAAGTGTGATTTTAGGATTTATTCCTAAATGACATGATTTTGGGTAGTTAGTTAAAGAACAACCGGGCATCGGTTGACAGTGCCAAAAAGACTTTGGTAGACTGCAGATCATAGTGGAAATTGTGGAAAGGAAATTGAGTACATAATTTGTTATGCCGGCTCGATGGCTAAGTGTGTCATCTCGGAGAAAGGCATTAAGAACTTTTGGTTAGTTGAGTAGGTATATCACCTCAGAGAAGGCACGTGGACTTGGAGACTCGTTATGTCATCCTGGAGGATGCACGTGAGCTTGGTGATTAAGTATGGCATCTCGAAAGAGACACGTGGGCTCGGTGACTTGATGCATCACCTTGGAGAATGCACGTGGGCTCAATGATTTAGTATGGCATCTTAGAAAAGACAAGTGGGCTTGGTGACTTGATGCATCATCTTAGATAATGCACGTCGGCTCAATGAGTAAGTATGTCATCTCAAAGAATGCACATGGGCTTGGTGACTAGGAGAGTCATCTTGGAGAATGCACGTGGGCTTGACGACTAAATGTTCCATCTTGGGAAATGCATAATATCAATTAGAATGACTAGGGAAAGGTCGGAATGACATGTAATCGACTAAGTCAATTGATCGATAGTTCGATATGTATTGAATAATTGAATGCCTATTGAACTGTATTGAATTGCAAGTGGAATCTGAGGCCAAGGTAAGTCCTCTAACTGGTGTTGTGCTTAGGCAGCCCTTAGAGCATCTTGGCTTTCTAATAAGGTCTTAGTGGATAGAACTCGCTGAGACATTATCTTATTGGTTATTGTATAACCATTTTCAGGCCCTTAAATGGTAGCAGCTCCACCTCCCCCTCTTCCTGAGTAGTTTGGTATTCCTGAGAGTATTTCTGAGGAGACTAGTCATTTCCACATTCACCCTAACCTAGAAGGATCAGAATACGTTCCGGTAAAATCTACCATTTGGGTTGACATGGGTAGAGATAACCTGATGCCTCATGAGTATAGATCGTGGTATCGTCACTACCATGATGACCAAAGAGAGGGTCCCATACCGGAAGGTGATGTGCCACGATTTGTCTTAGAGGAAGCATTTGGAGAAGGGACTACAGATCTCAAGGACGGTGCGGTGGAAGATGCTAGGGATCCTATGCTCAGGAGTGAGCTAGCTTCTCTAGTGTACACGGTTAAGGATGCTAATTGAAGTGAAGAAGAAGGGGAGATTGTGGAGTAAGAGGAGGAGGGAATAGAGGAAGATGAGGAGATGAAAGAGCATGAAGAGGAACATGAAGAGGAGGAACCCAAAGAAGAATCTGAAGAGGAATCGGAGGAGGATTTAGATGATGATCCAGAGTGTGACCCGGATGAAGATTGAGACCTCCTCCATTTTGCAAACCCTGTGTATATATGGATAGGTGATAGATCAGACTTTTGTGAATAGTACTATAACATATACTGAAGGGTTTGTATTATGTAAAAGTATGGTTGTGAATTTCAGTATGAAAAATATGGCAATACTTTTCTATCCCATTATTTTATTGTCTGAGGATTTTTAATTACTTCCCCATGTGCATATTTGCAATGAATAGGTCGGCGATGCGTCTTGGGACATCGCTATTAATCGACTAGATGTAGGGATGTGCACGTGTTCCGAGGATCGGGGCGTGACATAGCTAGAGGAGGAAGAAGGGAAAGAAAAAAAAAACCAGAAAAGAAAGAGAAATATAAAAGACTTGAAGAATATTAAAAATTGTCCACATCAGTGTTGGTTGTGCCACGTATGATGGTTGGCCTTCATGTTAGCGATTTCTAACCAAAATTAACTGGATAGACACAATAGAGAAAATTAATAAATATATGACTAAATTCAAAAAAGTGCAATAGTTTTAAGATTTTATGGATAATTTTATTATGGCTTGTGGGTTCTATCTATAAGCAATTGAAAGAGAAAGTTGGTGAGAAAAAAAATTAAATTAGACCATTGTACTATCTAAAAATCAAGCCATTACAAAATTGTTGCAAAACAATCACTTTCAATTTTGTTATCAAGTTGTTACAAAATAAGGGCTTTCAATTTTTCAAAAATATTCAAATTTTCAACAATCTGCTATATATTTCATAAGGTTTTAAAAAGCAAAGAAAGATTTATGCTAAGTTAAACTCAATTGAATATATGCATCAAAATAATGACTAGTACTTTTTGGGTTATGAAGTAGACCTAGAAAAAATGAAATATATTTGACCAAATTACTGAAGTTTGAAAGTTTTATGAACCAAGAATTTCTTTTGTGAATTATAATTTTCACCAATCACATTGCACCCCAACAATTTTTATTGTTTAATGAGATTTTGTAATTATAGATCATCCGTATGCTTGGTTTATTTATAAGTGTTCTAAAGTTTTTGCCAAAATTCTGATAGGATTGGCCCTACTCCATATTAATATTGCTCATTCCATCAAATGTATAGTGCAATTTACAACACCACCAATGATAGATCCGAAACTCATTAGGAGCTTAACTCAACCTTTTTTTTTTAATTGCAATATTGCACTATTCTTACCTTAGGAGAAACAATAATTTTTAATAGTGCATCACTATATCAGTGAGTGATTCATTATTACCCTTATGAACATAATTCATGTGATCATCAATTCGGGTAACTATAATTGTTGATTTTTCTCTACAGCCTTAAGTCTCATTCCCTTTTAATAACCTCTCTCTGATACTTGGGTAGACAAAATTACTCATACAAATCACTACCGCACTACTATATAAGGAAAAAGGACATTATATGTATCATAACTTTCATATGGCGGTTACTTTAGTTTCAAATTTTTATTTTCCATCACTTCAATGCACTTTTATAAAACATGGATTACTTCAATGCTATTGGCAGTTTGTGGGCCAAAAAATTACGTGACATGATCTTTTGAAAAATCTAGCTCAGCTTGTAGGCATAATGAAATTGCAATCGAGCTTCTTGAAAGCTTGATCATTATTGTGGACTATATCTCTAGCCCTCATGGAATAAGGACCACACAACTAACAAAAGTACAACGATCCTGTAGATCATTTACAGGATTAGCAAGAGCCATAACTTTCATGGGATGCTTAATTGACTACCACAACTTTTTTTTTTTCACTCCCTTAAGTACCACAAATTTGAAAAATTGCACTTGAGTGCCATTGGCTATTTGCCTTGCCAAAAAATTCGACATGGCATTAACCCATCCAATTAAAAAAAAAAAAAAAACCTTTGCCTCATGTCAACAAATTGGGGCAAGGCAAAGATGAATATCAACATTTTTGCTATTATGGGCTACAAAGTTCAACAATCATAGCTTGCACAAGAGATAATCTTCAGAGAAGGTTCCATGGATGTACAAGGTATAGAGAAAACTTTATTTGTGGATATTTCACATGGGTTGACGCAAAATTTGCGAATCAAGCAATGGAGGTAATCTTGAAGCTACTTTAAGGAAGACATAAATCTCCACCTGTATTGAAATATGAGTTGGATAATGCCAACTCAATGCAAGTAGAAATCAAGGGTCTAGAAACTTTAGGGAACCATTTGAAGAAGGAAGCTTCAATAATGCAAATTCAAATAGATATTTATCGAGTGTTACTTGTCTTGTTATGGTCGAGGTTGGTTTGGTTTGTGGTCATATGTAACCTCATTATTAAGAATAAATTGTATAGTTTGTCATAGTTGTAGAATAATGAAATGTGTTGTTGTATTTGGTGTAATGAATATTAGTTATTAGAATGTTTTTATGCTAAAATGTTGTTACTTTTGGCAACTTTGAGTATGTGAGTTGAATGACTTGGTTTGTGTTTACTTGCAAATTGAATGGCCTGGTTGATTTTGGTGGAAGGTGTTTAATGATGCAATTTGTGCATTATTGTTAGTTCACATCAAGGATAGATGGTTTACAAACTGGGCATCTACAGCAAGAGCAAAGACGGTCCTGCATTTTTTGGTTGGTTTTGGCTTTTCTGCATGTAGTGTTGAAGGCTAGTAGAAGTTCAAAATAACTTTACAAATGATTGTTTGAGTGCCACAAAATTTTGTAAGTGAACACTTTGTTTCATCCACTTTTTAAAAGTTGCAACTTAGGTTCTTAAACTTTTTAAAAGTAATTGCTTAGATATTCTCAACTTTTTAATAAGTAAGCTATTGGTTTCACTTTTCTTAAATATATTCTATAATGATTATCTCATTCTTGTCATCCTGAACAGCATACAAAAGAAGAATTATTCCACAGATGCTATCAATCTTGGCATAGCTTAACACCAGATAGCATTGCTTCTACACCAAACACAAAAATGTTGCACCAGGAAAGTCATGTTCTTTTACATCAACATCAATGTTCGTACCTTCAAGACCAAAAAGACATTGCTGCTAAGCGCATCTCCTGTCAACAAGCAGCAATAAATATGAAACACCAAACAACATTACTGTTAAACACATCATCAACCAAAATGCGTCAATAATCTCAAACACTTAACAACAAAATCCTATATAGACATTTACACCTAACAACTAACCTAAACATACGGCTTCCTCCAATTAGTCAAGCTAAACAACTTGGTCAATTCCTTTTTTTTTTTTTTTTTTTTATGGACTCTTCTTATGATTCATGATCTTTGCACTCTTATGAACTGGAGCTCTAGGCGCATCCTTCACTCATGTTCCTTTTTCCACCGTCTTATCTTTTGGAGGATTATTTCTTTTCCTTGGAGCTTTATGTGTTTTGGTGTTGCCTCATATTGAACTTTCTATGATTGGTCTTGGCATTATGGCAATAGATTGATGTATAATGACATTTCTAAGATCATTCAATTGAGATGGAACTGATGTTGAGGTCTTTTTTTTGCCCCTATTTTCAAGCTGCCCTCTCTACCTTCTACTTTGGAGTTGCCAGTAGTTTATGCTTCTTCAATTGTGCTTGAGTTATCATTGGTTGGTTTATCAATGATTACCCTTGCCTTCATCTTGTAGATGCAATTGATTCTTATCTTGATTCTCCTTACAATATCAACATCTCAAAACTTCTTCCATGCTACAACCATATTAACTTGATTAGTTACCATGTCAATCAAATGACATACGTTAAATGCATAATGCCTAAAAGACTGACATTCAAAACCATTAAGTCAATATTCATATCTAAACAACTCATAGCCATATTCCCTAGCCTTTTTCCCAATGGCACCATGTGTCTATTGTGGTGCAAACTTTCAAAAACCCCTTTAATTACTCTTTTTCTAATCTGCAAAATGATATACATAATGATGTTAATGCACCAAGAAGTACATACAACAACAATGACTATAACAGACAGTTATTTGATATTTACTCCTTTGTTGGACATTACTAGATTGAATTGGCATGGTAGTTAGTCCTTCTTGCTTTATGTTGTCTCATACTACTATTGTTGCTGCTTCTTAGTTAGACAACCAATTTTGTTGTGCCCTTCTCTATGATAGTGTAAGTATCGAATTGTTCCATTAGCTCTACTTATTATGTTACCAATATTCTCAATTTCTTGCATTCTTCTTTTCATTTTAAGCCTACCAACTTGCTTTTTTAGTAGTAAAGGTTTTGGGGATTTGTGACATCCTAGAATTTCAATTCTGCTTTCAATTGAATAAATCAGACATTTCATCGACGTGCCTATAATGCTATTCTCAGAGCTGATCACTCGTGAGATAACTAGGCTATCCGGGGAAATCATTAAGAGATTTTAATGCAATAGACTTAAGGATTCGACCAGAAATCGGCTACTTGACCGTGCTCATCTGGCGAGATCATCACAGCACAGTTAAAAATCGATTAGAGATCAGAGATAGGTTAGCTCGATCGAGATATGTGGTCAAATGTGGGTGATTCCACTAAATTGCAAAATTCTCATTAATCGGCACTAGATTGATTTTTCTGTCATTTTGGTATCCTATGTCCGTATTTGAAACCTTGAGATTTTCACGACCACCGAGAGTCACCAAGGTGTCGAAGAGGTTCATTATGGCTCGACGAAAATCAACCACGGGTCATTTGCACAAAAAATTTCTAAAAACTCCCCGGTAGTTTAGGTCACGCTAAAGTCGCGCTGGATTGAAATTAACAGTGAATTTGAATCCGATTTCAGAAATTGAAAGTTCTGTCATGTTGATATTGGCTAGTGAATTCACTTAGAGAGGGGTGAATAGGTTATTGCGGAATTCTTTTGGAATCTTTTAATTGAAGAATACTTTAATATAACGAAAACATCAACAATAAATAAATCATGCATTCACAAAGTAAATAGAGTAGGGTAAAAGAGAATTGACACAAGGATATAGTGGTTCGGCTTGTTCCAAGCCTACGTCCACTCTCCACGCTGGCAGCCAACTGGCTGTAATCACTATGTAGCAAATGAGAGCTGTTACAATTCACGAACTAGACTTCTTCAGTAGACAGTCTCTCCTACAACTTCTTGTTGTTTTTGCACTATAAGTGACTCTCTTTGATACACAGATTAAACACGAGAAATTTTTAGAGAACAAATGATTTCAGAGGTTCTAACATCGAGATTTTTCTATCGAGTCTCACTCTCTATTTTCGAGCAACACCAATCCACCTTAAAAAGCCTCCGTGCCTTTATACCCGTTGGCACTTTCCAAGAATTCATCCAATCAACCCGTTGGACTGAATCAATTTAAGTGATCTTCACGTCGCCGAAAATGTAAGTAGACAATAGCTCGTCAATCCTGCTCGCCCATACAATCAGGATCTTGAGTTCCCAAAATTAGATCATTCCAAAAATTCACTTGATCTTCAACAGATAAAATCCGAAGAATAAATCTTCCGATCTCATGATTACAGCCAGAGATATTCCATGGATAAGTTAGGGAATATAATATCCAAAACTTACTTTCCTTAACCATAAAAATAACCTGTTGCCAGCCTATCAAAATCGCAAACTGTCTTCAGACTTAGATTTGGGTCTTGAAGGTCTTCAGACTAAAACTGAGTCTTAACTATCTTCAGACGGAAAAACTTCAGACCGAACTTTGAGTATGACTGTCTTCAGACGGAAAAACTTCAAACCGAACTTTGAGTCTGACTGTCTTTAGATGGAAAACCTTTGGGACTTGAATTCTTCAGACTTAACCGACTGAGTCTTGAATTTTTCAGACCTTACTCTCAAGGCTGTTTTGTCAACTTCAAAACTCCAAGGGATTTTTCTTCAACAATCTCCCCCTTTTTGATGGTGACAAAACCCTCAGCAGATTTGTGAATTTAAAACCTGCAAGGAAGACTCATATATACTTTGAGGATTAATTCTGCAAAACAGAGTGTTAGTCCAATAACAGTTATCCTCACAAATATAATGATCCTGCAATGCAAATTCACAAGTCTAAAAATCCAAATATCAAATCATCAAGATAAAGTCATAGAGATTCAAACAGTCCAATCCAAATCCAAATCAAAATGAAAACAGTTTAATCAAGCAAACGAAATGAAATAAAAGTTCAAAAACAAAAAAACAAGCTTCAAAAAGCTTCAAATCTGCAAACTCTCCCCCTTTTTGTCCCATCAAAGGAGGTAGAGTGAATAAGAGATGGTTTTGGAAATGATTTAGGGCTCTCCGGGAAACGAACAAGCTGAAATTTCCGAGCTCCCCGTCTTGTCTTCTCGAGATTTGCAAGAGCTTCCTTCACTGAAACCAACTCTGCACTGTTCTGATTTGATTCCACTTGAGCTCTCAGTGAGTTGATCTGATCTTGCATATTCACATAAGTACTCAACATTGCCTACTTTAAATCCCTCAGCTCGAAGTCCATTCCAAACGCCTGCTTCTTTAGGTCCAACATAACATCCAACAGTTGTGTAAAAGCTGTTGAGTTAGTATTACCTCCACTTCGACCAGCAGATTCAGATCTAGGAGCTTGGAAACTCGGAGCATTCTTCTTGGCCCTTTCCTTCTCTATTGGTGAGGATTCTTCATGCTTTGGGAAATGAGATGTATAGACCTCCTCAGGGTTAGCACCTAACCTACTCACATCACTAAAATGTAAAGGCGAAATTGTTCCTTGCTCTGCAGCAACTCCCCCTGTATTGATGCCAGTGGATGGAGTAGAATATTCCTCGTCTACATCTATATTAGCACTGTGATGTTTCTCGGTCTCTTCCCCAGATTGAGCAAATGATGGCTCAAATCCTGCAGCCAAATCCTCTTGCATTCTGCTTTCCTCTTCATCCTTCTTCCTTCTTTCTTCTTCTTCTCTTCTCATCTCCTCTTCCTCTTCCCTTCTTCTTTCTTCTTCTTCTGCTTTCCTCTGTCTTTCCTCTTCTTCTCTCTGTTCCTCTTCTCTTCTTTTTCTTTCTTCCTCTCTTCTCTTTCTTTCCTCTTCTTTCTTCCTTTGTTTCTCTTCCTCTTTCCTCTGCTTCTCAGCTTCCTTCTCCTCTGCTTCTTTTCTTGCCCTCTATCCAGCCTCTGTTCTCAAACTAATAGGGCTCCTCAATTTTGAGAGAGCAGACAAAGTCATGGCATCATCCTCATCCTCTTCGTCTTGCAAGATGATTTTTCGACGCTTTTTCTCAGCCATGGGCTCTTTGCCATTTCTCTTTGAAGAAGCAGTGGGGATTTCCTTGGAAGATGTCTCTTCCCTCAACATTTCCAGTGCAACATTCAACTCTGGAAGCTTTATCTTCATCACCATCTTGTGACCAACAAGCATCAAACTTAAATTGGTCAGGCATAGAGGTGCAAGAATTTAAATATCGAAATGCCTGAACAGCTTGGTGATGATCGATGAATAAGGCAATTGACTCTTATCCTTAACCACAGTTCTGTACATATGGAAAGGAATAACATGTGGGAGAGAAAATGGTCTGCCCTAGTTGATGGCAAACATCAGCTTGGCTTCGGTCTTGGAGACATCGGTCTTCGAGGTTGTCTTGGGTCGGATACAGTTGCTGACGATTTTGTGCAGCAATACATTTGTGGCATTTATCCTAGTATAGGATATTTTGCCTTCTACAGTTCTGTCACGCACAATATCCAGAGTTGCATAGGCTGTGGATACCTTTATTGGTTGGAAACTCCTTCTCTCCACCCCAATAATATCAACAAGCATATCAACATCAACTATATAATCTTTGTCCATAAAAGAAAAAGACAACCGATTCGCATCCAAAAACGACAAATTTGAGTAAAAATAAGCCGTAAGTTCAGAATGGGCATTTGTCGTATCCTTGCAGAATCTTTCCAATTATAGCCTAGCAAACTTCCCTCTAAGATTTATCTTCAATGAATCAAGGAAGTCAAAGTCCACACTTCTTGGATTTACTACACCCCTCTTCAACAACTTCGTGTATACTCGCTCATGCTCTTTAGACCGAAACAAACTTCCCAAAGGACAAACAGAGTTAACAGCCACACCCAATCGCGGCTGGAAGTGAGAGAAAAGTCTCTCATCATCATCTAGGGTCTCGGTTGGAGTATTGTCAAGCGGATTACTCGAAATGTTTTCAAGCGCTCTTTGCGCAGTTCCTTCCTTAACAACTTTCATCTTCTCCATTTCATGCAAGAAGATATACTCGCTTTTAAATCCTCTTTCAAAAAATCCTCAATCGTCTTTAGGCTTACTCCTCCATCTTTAAGCCTTTTGTAAAGATCAAAAGCAACATTCGGTTTAAGAGTTATTGCCGGCTCTGCTTCAGTGATCCCTTCCTCAAAATGCTGACTTTTGGCTTCCCTTTGAGGAGATTCCTCACCTGTGAGGTCCACTCTTGTAGGACCCTCTGGTTGTCTCTGTGGTCCCCTGCTTGCGATTTTGGAAGACTTCCGAGACGATATTTTTGGAACACAGGCGAAAGTTCAACTTGTTCACCAAAAAGATGGGATTTTTATCGAAAAAGATGATGAAACAGGAACGGCAAATGGAGCTTTTAGGGTTTCGAAAGTGAATAAGTATGGAGATGAATTGCAAAAGAGTAGTAGCGGATGAAAGTGATGATTCGAGTGTATAAATAGTAAAAATAAAAATAAGCCGGGAAACTGAATCGTCGCCAAAAAGTAAAGATAAAATACTGCTAAAAATAAACCGTAATTTCAAAAAGAAGAAAACTGCCTTTTTGAAAATATAAATCGCCATAATTGCATGTCAGAATTTGTGTAAAAAAGTTTTGAAAATTCGAAAAGTAATTAACAAAAATAATATAATGCCGTGAATAAGAAGAAATACGTAAAAGGACTTTAAAATAGAGTCTGATAGTTGTTCAGACTTTACCTCAGAGTCTGAACTCTTTTCAGACTTTACCTTTGAGTCTAAGACCCATTAGACTTTACGTTGAGTCTGAAACGCCTTTAGACCTTGCATTAAGTTTGAACTTTTCAAGATTTTAATTTTGAGTCTGAACATCTTCAAATCTTACGATGCTCAGTCTTGAGCGAATTGATTCAAAGTGAGCCTTTTCTAGGGGCTTTGTGAATATATCTACTAATTGATTTTTTGAATCTACATGCTGAATCACCATTTCACCACTTTGAACATGATCTTGAATGAAATGATGCTTGATTTCAATGTGCTTTGCTCTTGAATGAAGTATTGGATTCTTTGTGAGGTTGATTGCGCTTGTGTTGTCACATTTGATTTCTGTACTTGTTTCCTCAACTCCAAAGTCTCTCAATTGTTGTTGCATCCATAAGATTTGAGAGCAGCAACTTCCAAGAGCTATGTACTTTGCTTTAGCGGTTGAAAGAGCCACAGTACCCTGTTTTCTTGAGAATCAAGACACCATCCTATTTCCCAATAGTTGACATGTACCTGTAGTGATTTTCTATCCACTCTACAACCAGCAAGGTCAACATCAGAATATCCAAGGAGAGTAAAATCTCCTTGTTTGGAATACCACAGACCTAGCTTAGATGTAGTTACAACATATTTAATAATGCGCTTCGCAGCAGTCATATGAGATTCTTTAGGATCAGATTGAAATCTAGCACATATGCAAACACTAAATAAAATATCAGGTCTAGATGCTGTAAGGTAAAGAAGTGACCCGATTATACTTCTGTATAGCTTTTGGTCTACACTTTTTCCTTCTTCATCTTTATCCAGCTTTGATGAGCTTGACATAGGAGTTTCTATTTTCTTGCAATTCTCCATTCCAAACTTCTTGATAAGGTCTTTTGAATACTTCTCTTGGTGGATAAAAGTTCCTTCACTTGATTGTTTAACTTGAAGTCCCAAAAGAAGTTCAATTCACCCATCATGCTCATCTCAAATTCATTCTGCATACACTTTGAAAAATTCTTGCAAAGCTTTTCATTAGAAGAACCAAATATTATATCATCAACATAAATTTGAACAAGTATGAAATCCTTACATTCTCTTTTTATAAATAAAGTTGTATCAACTTTACCTTTAGAGAAACCATTTTGAATTAAGAAATTACTTAACCTTTCATACCATGCTCGAGGTGCCTGTTTTAAGCCATATAAAGCTTTCTTCAATTTGAAAACAATGTTTGGTCTTCTAGGATCTTCAAATCCTGGTGGTTGTTCCATATAGACTTCTTATTGGATAATTCCATTTAGGAATGCACTTTTCACGTCCATTTGGAATAACCTGAAATTTTTAAAACCAGCAAAAGTAAGAGGTAATCTTATAACTTCTAACCTTGGCACCGGAGCATAGGTTTCATTATAGTCGATGCCTTCTTCTTGTGTGTAACCTTTTGCCACAAGTCTTGCTTTGTTCCTTACCACTTTTCCTTGTTGATCAAGCTTGTTCCTGAAAACCCATTTTGTACCAATGATTGATTTACCTTTTGGTTTAGGAACTAGCTCCCAAACATTGTTGATCTTGAATTGATTCAATTCTTCTTGCATTGCTTCAATCCAGCTTTCATCTTTCAATGCATCTTCTATGTTTTTAGGTTCGATCTCAGAAATGAGTGCAAGAGCACTAGATTCTTCACGCCTTTTAGATCTTGTACGAACTCCTTCATCAATATTGCCTATGATGAGATCTGCAGGGTGACTTGATTTGTGCTTCCAATTTGTAGTTGGTTTGTCATTTTGATGAATCTCTTCTTCAGTTGGAACTATTGAATTGGTTTGCAGCTGAGTGTCTAAGATTTGATTTTCTTCAAGAGAATTTGTAGACACTTGGCCAGACTCATAATCTTCAGGTTGATTCTGATTTTGCACTGAGTCTTCAAACTTCACATTCATGGATTCTTCCACAGTTTGAGTTCGTTTGTTGAAAACTCTGAAAGCTTTGCTCGTCATAGAGTAGCCAAGGAAAATTCCTTAATCTAATTTTTCTTCAAACTTACCAATTCGATTACTAGAATTCTTTAGGATAAAGCATTTACAACCAAATATATGAAAATAAGAAACAATAGGTTTCTTACCTTTAAGCAGTTCGTAAGGTGTTTTCTCTAAAATAGGTCTTAGAAAAATTCTATTTATAATATAGCAAGCAGTTGAAGTAGCTTCAGCTCAAAAATGAGGAGAAATATTACTTTCAATCAAAAGAGTTCTTGTCATTTCTTGCAAAGAATGATTTTTCCTTTCTACAACTCCATTTTGTTGTGGAGTGTATGGGGATGAAAAATTATGTTGAATACCATAGTCATCACAATATTTAGCAAAATCATGATTCTCAAATTCTCCACCATGGTCAGTTCTAATACTTGAAATTGCATACCCTTTCTCAATTTGGATTTTCTTTGCAAACTTAGTAAAATAAGTCAATGCATCAGATTTATTTGCAAGAAAGAATACCCAAGTAAAATGAGAATAATCATCAACTATAACAAAACAATATCTTTTACCTCCAATACTTTGAATTCTTGTTGGCCCAAACAAATCCATGTGTAATAGCTACAAAACACGATTAGCGGATACCTGATTTATAGATTTATAGGAATTTCTAACCTGTTTTCCAAGTACACAAGGAGTGCATAATTCATGCTTTTGATACTTGAGGTTAGGAAGTCCCTGAACAAGCTTTTTGGAATAAACTTTTGCAATTTGCTTCAAATTGACATGTCCAAGCTTCCTATACCAAAGAATGGCTTCATCTTGAATTGATATCAAGCATTGAGGACTGTTAGACTTTACATCCAGCAAATAAATGTTTCCATGTCTTCGTCCAATAAAGGATTGTGAGAGATCTTTGCTTGTTCCAGAACATGTATCCTCTTGAAAGTTGATTTTGTATCCAGTATCGCATAGTTGACTAATGCTCAATAGATTGTAGTTCGATCCTTCAACAAGTGAAACATTGTTGATTGTGAGGTTTCCTATCTTCACGGTTCCTTGACCAACAATTTTCCCTTTGTTGTTGCCACCGAAAGAAACATTTCCTCCTTTTACATGAGAGAGTTTTGTAAAACAATTTGAGTCTCCTGTCATGTGTCTTGAACAGCCACTATCCAAATACCACTTGATTTTCTTCTTGATAGTGACCTGCATTTAAATAAAAGACTCAAGTCTTCTTTGGTATCCAAACTTTCTTGGGTCCATCATTATTAGTAGCATAAACAGTCTTTGCCCAGCTCTTCTTAAAAGGTCTCCAAACTTTTACAATCCTTCTCAAAGTGTTCTATACTTTTGCATTTTGAACATGTAAGAGCATTTCTACCAACAGGTTTAACAAAAAACTTTTGGAAATGATTCTTATAAAAAGATTTTGGTGGCTTACTCTTAATTCTTTCCTTTACCTTTGGGAAATCAATCAAAGGAACAGTTTCATGTGTTATTCCTAGACCAGATTTATTAAAATAAGGTTTTTGAACAGAAAGAATTTTATCCAACTTTTCAAAACCCATTGAAAATTTCTTTGTAACTTTCAACAAATCTTCTTTCAAGTAAGCATTTTCTTTTGAAAATTCATTCTCATTTTCTTTTGAAACAGCAAGAGACTTGTCTAGACTTTCAACTTTTTCAATTAAGATCTTTTCTTGTTGTTTCAATTTGGAATTCTCCTTTTTCAGTTCAGAAATCCTTTTAAGAGAGCCTTTAAAACTGAGACAAAGTTCATCAATGTATTTTGATACTTTGGTAGGAATTTTTAAATTTCTAACCTTGATACCGCTGTTTGAGTATGAGTCTGAGTCTGAGCTTGAATCTGAGTCTGAGTCTGAATTCGCCATAAGACAGATATTTGCATACTCTTCGTCACTCTCCTCACATTCAATGTCACTCCAAGTTTCAGCTTTGAGTGCTTTCTTGAACCTTTCAGGTTTTCCTTTCTTTTTCTTCAACAAGGGACAGTTGGGTCTAATGTGTCCCTTCTTCTTGCATTTAAAGCAAACAACCTCTTTGCTAGTATCTTCTTCTTCATTTGATTTCTTTTGAAATCTTTGATTGTTTTGTCTCTTTCCATTGAACCTTCTGCCTTTTTTATTTAGCCTTCTGAATTTTCTAATAAGAAGTGCTAACTCCTCATCATCCAAGTCTTCTTCTGAATCTGTAGCATCAGAATCATCATTAGATTTTAAAGCAATTGACTTCTTACCTTTTGTGTCAAATTCCTCATTGAATTGCTTGACTTCATAAGATTGAAGTGTGTCCACCAATTCATCTACTGAAAGAGGCATGATCCTTTGTGTTTCTCTTATAGATGTCTTGACGTGATTCCAATCTTTGGAGAGTCCTCTCAACAGTTTATTGACCTTCATAGGTCCTGAGATTAGCTGTCCTTGGTATGCCAAGCCATTTACAATTTCTGTAAATCGACTGAACATATCCGTGATGGATTCTCCTGGCTTCATTTTGAAGGCTTCATATTGATCAAGAAAGATATTGATCTTGGTTTCTTTGACTCGATCTGTTCCTTCATAGGTGACGTGCAATCTATCCCAAACTTCTTTGGCTATTTCGCAAGATGAAATTCTATTATATTCAGTAGGAGATAATGCACAATATAGAGAGTAGATAGCCTTTGCATCAAGGGCTTATCTCTTTGAGATATCGGTGTGCGCCGCTCCCACTCCATCAGGTAATTCTTTCCCTGTGATTGATGCAGCTTTAGGGACAATTCCATTTTCCACTACATCCGATTCCATAGGATCTTTGGATCTTAGGAATGCCTTCATCTTGTTTTTCCATACGTTGTACTCCTTTCCATCGAAGTAGGGAGGTCTAGTATTGCTTTGCCCTTCAATTAAACCTGGAGCCAAAACACTAGCCATAGATCTTTTGCTTTAGAAATAATAAACACTTCCAATAAATAAGCAACCAGGCTCTGATACCAATTGATATTGGCTAGTGAATTCACCTAGAGGGGGGCTGAATAGGTTATTGCAGAATTTTTTGGGAATCTTTTAATTGAAGAATACTTTAATATAATGAAAACATCAAAAATAAATAGATCATGCATTCACAAAGTAAATAGAGTAGGGTAAAAGAGAATTGACACAAGGATTATAGTGGTTCGGCTTGTTCCAAGCCTACGTCCACTCTCCACGCTGGCAGCCAACTGGCTATAATCACTATGTAGCAAATGAGAGCTGTTACAATTCACGAACTAAACTTCTTCAGTAGACAGTCTCTCCTACAGCTTCTTGCTGTTTTCGCACTATAAGTGACTCTCTTTGATACACAGATTAAACACGAGAGATTTTTAGGGAACAAATGATTTCAGAGGTTCTAATATCGAGATTTTTCTATCAAGTCTCACTCTCTATTTTCGAGCAACCCCGATCCACCTTAAAAAGCCTCCGTGCCTTCGTACCCGTTGGCACTTTCCAAGAATTCATCCAATCAACCCGTTGGACTGAATCAATTTAAGTGATCTTCACGTCGCCGAAAATGTAAGTAGACAATAGCTCGTCAATCCTGCTCGCCCACACAATCAGGATCTTGAGTTCCCAAAATTAGATCCTTCCAAAAATTCACTTGATCTTCAACGGATAAAATCCGAAGAATAAATCTTCCGATCTCATGATCACAGCCAGAAATATTCCATGGATAAGTTAGGGAATATAATATCCAAAACTTACTTTCCTTAACCATAAAAATAACCTGTTACCAGCCTGTCAAAATCGCAAACTGTCTTCAGACTTAGTTTGGGTCTTGAAGGTCTTCAGACTGAAACTGAGTCTTGACTATCTTCAGACGGAAAAACTTCAGACCGAACTTTGAGTCTGACTGTCTTCACACGGAAAACCTTTGGGACTTGAATTTTTCAGACTTAACCGACTGAGTCTTGGATTCTTCAGACCTTACTCTCAAAGCTGTTTTGTCAACTTCAAAACTCCAAGGGATTTTTCTTCAACATATGTCATAGGTCATTTTAGGAACGTCGACTTAGTCTCCAAAGATTTTTTCTGCAAATCAAGACTTTTTGGGAAAAAGTCAAGGAAAGGTCGTTTTTGTCCAGAAAATGTCAGTGACCATTTTTTATCACGCAATTGGGAAGCAAGTAAGATCAATTAGTGAGGAAAAGTACCAATTTGATTGAGGACTCAATGATCGAATTTTTAGAAGCCAAATTGGGTTAAATAAAAGAGGAATTAAGGTCCAATTTGAAGGAAAATGTGTGAAATTTGTAACACCCCATGGACCTAACCTTTGGACCCCCTCAAATGCTTCTAGAAAGGGCATTTTGGGCTGGAAATTGGTTGAGAGGCCAACTGGGTTTGGTGGAGCCCTCCAAGGGGGCATGAAGGTAAGGATGAAGGCCAAGGGGGCCCTCCACAAGCTTTTGGTCCCCTCTCCCCCCTAGCTGTCGTCGACCAGCCTTTCTTCTTTCTCATTGTGCTTTGAGGACTTCAAAAACTTGCAGAGAAGACCAGCTGAAGCCGTCGAGCAACCATCCCCCTGCCAAGACCCGCCATAACACCGTCCTCACGCTGTCATGCCCTTCACGTGCCGCACACGTCCTCCACCGTTCCAAACCTCCTTTCCACCTCAGCCACGATCCCAGGAAGTCCCCAGAGCTATTCGAGCTTGCCCCGCCGTCACAAGAGCTGCTTCGCCGCCCACTTGTCGCCGTGAAGCCTGCTGCAGCCGTACCGCCTCTCCTGGACCGCTTACTGCTCGATCAGCCAATCGGTTCAGCTCTCTTCGACTTAGCGCAGAACCGAAACCCCCAAGCCTCTTGAGCCACTGTTGGCCTATTTTTGGGACGTTCCCAACCCCAAAAAGCGATCCCCATTTGGAGTTTCTCATCCCTCGTCGCACCCCTATCGTTTCGATCCAAGAAAATCGTTAAACAAGTGAGTTTAACTCACTAATCCTTACTTAGTAAGTTAATGACGTTTAAGGGTTGATCAATTTAGACTAAGTATGGATTAGGTAATTAGTTAGATTAGATTAGCAATTTAATTAATTGTTATTGTATGTTAAGTGGTTAGAGTAGTGTAATTAGAGCCTAGACAAGCTCTAATATGTATCTAGAGTAGTTCAAAAATTTTCCAGGTCCGTCTCGGCTTTCAATTAGGCTTTTTCGGGCCTAAGTTGCATTTTCGATATTTATTTATTAATTTATTAATTATTTAATTGTTTATTTATTTTCAGAAAATTAGACCAGGATAACCGATGACCGGAATTTTATGCTAATTCCATTAGTGTGATCTGTTTATTTAATTAAGTTCTAATTTGTGCTTATTGTGATTGATTTGTGAATTTGGGAATTTATTCATAAATTCATTTATTTTCAGTATTTAATTGGAAAATAACCAAGCATCGGTTTACAACGTCAAAAATATTTTTATGGACCATATAAATGGTGGGATCTATGGAACGTGAAAATTATTGTATTTTTCCTAAGACCGACCGTGTACCCATACACGGCTATTTTTATCAGGTATGATAAAAATGGTAAATTGATTTGATGATCAAGACTACACATTTTATTATTAGCTTTGGGCGAGCTATATAACTTATTATCAGTTTTAGGCGAGCTATATGACTTATCATCTTTGAGTGAGCTATATAACTTATTATCAGCTTTGGACAAGCTGATTATATACAAAGTCTGCGAAACACCCGGGGGGGAGGGGGGGGTAGAGGCTACAGGTCTTCAGGCATTCAAATCTTCCTTAGAATACTCTAGGGTCCCCGGGTCCGACAGATACAGATCCACCACTGATCCACCTGGAGGGTTAGCTGTGCATTTACTGAAAGCAACCACCAGCATATACAAAGGGACTTTAAACTCAGGTATAGGACCCTCTCTATTCCTATTCCTCTCTTGATGATACCATGATCTATATTGATGGGGTACCTTATGGGGTGAGGCCTTATCAACCTAGACCATGGTCTTCACCAGCTCATAGACTCACCCTCTTGGGTTCCCATGCAACGAGATAAAATTCTTCTACTCCGTGACCTTCTTTGGTTGACCAAAACGTTCAGGAGGGGCTACCACTTAAGGACCTAAAAATGTTATCCCACAACGGAGTAAGACGTCGTCTTAGCAAGTTCGCCCCCTAAGTCCCGACTAGGAAGAAAATACACCCCAAGGGCTGCCTAAACCCAAGCACAAGCCAGAGGACTTACCTTTACCTTGGTTCCTTCCTACAAGTCAACACAATTTGCAAATTCATTGAATCACATCAACAAATTAAATCATCACATCGGATCAAATTTTCGATCAATCGACTCAGTTGATTCCATGTCATCAAGACCATTTCCCAGTCAATCCATTTAATACTATCTATAAAATCCGATTATATTAAGGATTGCTCACTCTAAGTTGAAAATAGATAGTATAATTCTCACTAAGCTGATAAATGGTATACCGCTCTCGCTAAACTGACATATCAAGCCATCGGGCTAATATAATATACTAATAATGTTGACCAGAAGTTGCCAAGGTGTACTGCTCTCGCCAAACTGATATATCCAAGCCCGTAGGCTGATATAGTACACCGGTATACTACTCTCATTAAGCTGACATATCAAGCCATCAGGCTGATATAGTATACCCATGATGCTCATTCTAAGCTAATAAAGTATACTGCTCATTAGCTCATTAGCTCCCTAAGTGAGGATTAGTGAGCAAACTCACTTGATTAACGAACCGCTTGAACCACAACAATGGTGAGGAGGAGACGGTCCACAAATCCCAAAGTGAGAACACCAAGCGGGGTCTAGAAAGGCTCGGAAACGGGCCTCGAAGGTCCATGGGCTTGTTGGATATTTCAGTTCTGTCCTTGAACCAAAAGGTAACTCGGCTTGGCTAGCTTGGGCTGAAACAGCGAGGAAGGGAGGTGGACAGGCTGTGGCAACCTAGGCGTAGCTAGGCGGACGACCAGGCAGCTTTGGCTATAGCAGGGGAGGTGCGAACTGTTTAGGGGACAGCCTGGGGTCACGACAAAGGCTAAACGAAAGCCAGGGATGCGCGGGATGGTCGTGGGCTGGCGTGGCACGCAACGGGCGAGCGACGGCAAGCGGCGCTGCTAGATGGCTCGAACGGTTGCTCGACAGGCAAGGGAAGGTTGAATGCTCTATTTTCTAGAATTTTTTAAGCTTCTTTAGTCTGCAGTGAGGGGTGGTTGATGGCAAGGAGAGAGGGAGGGGACCGGCTGCCTTTGGAGGGGGCCACTTGGTCTCGCTCTCATCCCTTTGTCCCCTTGACTTGGTCCCACTTGCAAGCTAGCTTCCTCAGCCAATTTCCAACCTCTTAGCTTGCTTTAGAAGCTTTGAAAATGGTCCAAAAGTGGTGTTCAAGGGGGGGCTACGAATTTTGATTGGATTTTCCCCAAATTGGACCAAAATTCAACTTGAATCGATGCAATTTGGCTCCCATAAATCCTATTGACGTATCCTCGATCAAATTGATATTTTTCCTCGCCAATAGAACCTACTTGCATCCCAATTTCGCAATAAAAAACGATCCTCTAAATTTCCCGATCGAAAATGGCCCTATATTGACTTTTTTCGCCAAAACCTCGGTTTGCAAAAAAATCTTCGGAAGCTGAGTCAACATTCCTAAAATGACTTGTGACATGGCAAAACTTTCAATTTCCGAAAGTGGATTCAAATTCGCGGTTAATTTCAATCTAGTGCGATTTTAGCATGACCTAGGTTACTTGGTAGCTTTCAGAAATTTTTAGTACAAATGACCTGTGGTTGATTTTCTTCGAGCCACAATAAACCCCTTCGACACATTGGCGACTATTGGTAGTCGTGAAAATCTCGAGGTTTCAAATAGGGACACAAGGTACCAAAACAACAGAAAAATCAATCTAGTGCCGATCGACGAAAATCTTAGAATTTAGTGGAATCACTCACGCTTAGCCACGCATCTCAATCGAACCGACTTATCTCTGATCTCTAATCAATTTTTAACCATGCCGTAATGATCTTTGCAGATGAACACGGTCGAATAGCCGATTCATAGTCGAATTTCCAAGTCTATTGCATTAAAATTCCTTATTGACTTCCCTAGATAATCTAGTTATCTCATGAGTGATCAGCTCTGAGAATAGCATTATAGGTGTGTCGATGAAAGGCCTGATTTATTCAATTAAAAATAGGATTGAAATTCCAAGATGTCACACAACCAAACTGATCTGACTAGCCTAATCATTTTTTAGTAGGAAATGGCCAATTCTACGATTTTTCGGCAAGCCACTAGTAGTCGGCGACCATTCTCGATTAACTCAAGCCATGGCCAACTCTCCCTACCCCTTTTGCACAAAATTTATAGAAACATCCTTAGTGAATTTACCAAAATACCCTTAAGTGCCATGTCACTAATCCTAGTCATTAAGATTAAATCAATTAGCAGACTTACTTAAGGATTAAACATTAAATCTTAACCATTCCTTGATTATTAATCCTAATCATCCATCTTGACATGTCATTGATCCATGTGATCAACTTTAAACAAATAGGATTAAGCTTTGATAAAAAAAGAATAAGTTGAACCCTTGGATCAATCCAAATGTCCAAATTTGATCTTGAGATGGGGTATAGGTTCAATTTTTCACTCAAAAACCAAAGGGCTAGATCAATTTTTAGATCTCTTTCTCTAATTGAACTGACCCTTGCTCCCGTCACTTCATGGCCAACACCTGCCCCTCCGACAATCATCGGACAGCCATCTACCTAGTAGTGGCTGTCGTTCATTCAAATCACCACTGGATTGTCCCATTCGACGGTGTTTTCTTTGTGGCAATGATCATCAATTTTTGAATCAGTGAAGTTTGCCAAGCTACTTCAACCTATTTTAGCATTAAAATAGCCATCCTCAACTTCTCGATCATTGTTGTTCCTTAATGAGTTTGTGAACTCATGGTGGTCTTAGTCTCTCATATTCCTGCCGGAAACTGGAATCTCCTTGCCTCTTCAACTTTAGTCCATTTTAGTTCAACTTTGAGATTGTTGAGTGTAAATTTTCATTTTGATTTCTAAAACCTCGTTTCAATTTGATCAAGTAAACTTGCAAGTTTTTTGACACCCTAGTTGCTAGCACGAATGTCGAATTGCTCATCCTAACGTTGGATCAAAGTTAATCTAGGTAATCTCTCTTGAATCGTGAATTTGATGAAGCAAGGTTACAATAGGTATCCTAAGCTAGGATTTGTACTTAGGTTGCAATTTACATTTATATGAGCTATATGAATGTTTGAAGATGATTGTTTGTGATTTGATAAGGTTTAATAATGAGAATATATTTCAATGAAGCTTTGATGATGTCTCTAGAAATTCGAAATTCTAATCTGATTGACCTGATTGAGGATTGAAAATGAGCTATTGGATGAGGTTTTTCAACTTTGATGCCTCATGAGATTTAAACTAGATGCTATAAGCTTTTCAACAGCATATCAGATGCTTTATTTTAGTGTCATTTGCCTTGTCAAAAGTTCATGACAATAGCGTGGTTTGATTTTGGAAATTTGGATGGCTAGTTGAATTGATTTGCTTAACATCTTCAATTGAGCTTATAGATGATTTCAATTGTTTGTTATGTGTTAGGATGATTTATAAAGGGATTCAAGAAGTTTCTATGGACACCTTATTTGTTAGATTCGGTCACTGTTTGCTAGGCCAAGTGATCTTTACAAAACCAACGTTCAAATCGATAAAGTGAATATGCTATGATTCTATGACCTTTGCTATTTCTTAATTTCCTATGATTTTTTATGCATAGATTCTTAAGTTCGTGCATTAATGAAAGTTGTTCGTTAGGTCCAAATTTACATCATATAAAATTTCCATGATGATTGAAGCTCATTTACTTAGGTCAATCAAGTCTAGAACATTAGTGTACATTGTTGTGATTTTGCTCTGCAAATTGACTTATTAGCATTCCTTGATTTTTAAAAAATCATACATTCAGATTTTGTGATTGAAACCTCCTTGGAAGTTGTTCATTATCTCCTTTCTACTACATGTGAAATTTCCATAATGAATGGATGTGATTAGGTCAAGTCGATCATGCTTAAACCAAACTTGCTTGTTATTGAAAATTGGTTATTTTGACTGGTATGCATGCAATCAATAGTTTTTATGTAAATTCACATATCTGAATTTGGATGTAATGTCTACATAAAAGTTGTAGGGCACTCACTGATCAATTTTGCATAAAAATCTTAGATTGAGTGAGCTGCTTTAACTAAGCTAGCTCACTTCTATGTTGCTAGATTTGTTGAATGATTGATGCTTATTCATTGATTTTTACAAATTCCTGTGTTGATAATTGTATGATGGTGTCTTCATGAGATTTGTTTGCGACATACTGAACTTCATTTCAAAAAATTTCTAGAAAAATAAAAAATTAATTTGTTATTTTTGCTAATCTTCTCAAAGCTGCAGGATTTGCTATAATTCATTTTACAAAACTTATATGTGTGCATTATTTGAGTTTTATAAATTCATCTAATCCAAATCTCTAAAAGTATGCTTCATGAAAGTTTTAAAAATCTTTTCAATCTTTAATTTGGTATTAGTATTGTTAAGTTTGAAATCCTTTAAGGTATTCAAAAGAAACTTGATCAATGTGTGACATTCTGAACTTCAGGTTTTTCTTTCGATTGGATAAATTGGGCTTTTCATTGACGCGCCTATAGTTCTATTCTCTAAGCTGATCACTCATAAGATAACTAGTCTATCTAGTGAAGCTGTTAAGGCATTTTAATGCATTAGACTTGAGAATTCGACCAGGAATCGACTGCTCGACTGTAGTAATATCTAGAGATCATCACGGCATAGTTAAAAATCGAGTAGAGACCGAAGATAGGTTGATTTGACAAAGGTATGTGATTAGTGCATGGGTGATTCTACCTAATTGTAACATTCTCGTCGATTAGCACTAGACCAATCTTTCTGTCATTTTGGTATCTTATGTCCGTATTCGAAATCTCGAGATTTTCAGACAACTGAGAGTCGCCAATGTGTCGAAGATGTATGTTGTGGCTTGAAAATAATCAACCATGGGTCAATTGAACTAAAATTTTTTAAAAGCTACCTGATAAGTTAAGTCACGCTAAAATCGCGTCAAATTAAAATTAACCGCGAATTTGAATTCGATTTCAAAAATCGAAAGTTGTATCACGACACGATTTATTTTAGGACCATCGAATCACCCTCCGAAGATTTTTGTACAAACTGAGATTTTTAGCGGAAATTCAAAATAGAGTCGTTCTTTTATCGAAAAATTCAGGGGATCATTTTTGTATCACATTTTTGGGATGCAAGTTGGTTCTATTGGCAAGGGAAAATGTTAATTTGGTTGAGGACACCTTAGTGGAATTTATGGGGACCGAATTGAATTCAATTTAAGGAAAATTTGTTCAATTTGGGGGGAATTATGTGCAAATTCGTAGCCCCCATGGTGTGCAACCTTTTGGACCATTTGGGGATTGTTCTAGGGGGATATTTGTGCTGCAAATTGGCTGAGGAAGACAGCCCATCGTGTGAGGCCTTGCCAAGGGCACAAAAAGGATAGAGAGGAAGACTTTGGGGCCAAGGAGGGACCCTTCTCTATCTTTTGCTATCTTCTTCTTCTTTAGTAGCTCACTTTCTCCATTTTCAATGTTTTTGAAGCTCCAAAGAACTAGAAAACCGAGCCAGCCACCCCCCTTGGCCGTCGCATGTCTGCCGAACACCCTACCCCTACCGCATCGCCGTCGCGCCCCCGCGTAAGCCAGTAGCGCCTAGCCGCTCATCTCGCCTATTTCGTCACCAGATCGCTAAATCGGAGAGTTTCCTCACTAAACTCTGCTTATGGAGTTAATGATGCTTAAGGATTAATTAGTTTAGGTTAATTTAGGTTTAGGTGGTTAGTTAGAACGAATTAGCGATTTAATTATTTGTTTGTGCATGTTAGGTGGTTAGAGTAGCATAGTTAGAGACTAGATAAGTTGTATAATTTATCTAGATTGGTTCATAAATTTTCCAGACCCGTTTCAGTATTTAATTAAGCGTTTCCATCCTAAGTTTCTATTTTTGGCATTTAATGGTATTATTTAATTATTGTTGGTATTTATTTAATTATTTATTATTTTTCGAAAATTAGACCGGGATATTCAATAATCGGAATTTCGTGCTGATTGCAATTGTGTGCTTGGTTTATTTAATTGAATGTTAATTTGTGCTATTTGAGTGGTAATTGTAATTTTGGATATTTATCCGAAAATTGTGTAATTTCAGTATTTAATCAGGAAACACCAGGCATCGGTTGGTAATGCCAAAAATATCTTTATGAACTATATTAAATAGTGGGATTTTCAAAAAGGAAAATATTGTATTTTGACTCAGGCCAACCGTGCACCCACACACGATTATTTTTATCGGGTATTTTAAACACGATGAATCGTTAATTAGTGAGAATAGTACACTACATTAGCCTGTAGGCCTTGATATGTCAACTTCGGAGATTAGTATACTATATATCAGCTTCGGTGAGCTATATTATCTATCAGCTTCGGTAAGCTATATTATCTAGCAACTTCGGTGAGCAATATCATCTAGCAACTTCAGTGAGCAATAATAATATCTATTAGTTTTAGCAGCTTCATCTTCGATATACCCTAGAAAGGTGAATAAAGTCACAGATATGTTGAGTCGAAAATCTTTAGTTGCGCATATGCTAGCTAAGGAATGGACCTTACTTGAGAAAGCTTGAGATTCAGTTTTCAAATTTGAGGTGGACCACCTTTCAAATCTTACGGCCACCCTTATAATTGAGCCGGGAGTGTAGATTAGAATCAAGACACTTCAATGGGCAAACCCAGAGATTCAAAAAATCCTGCAAGAGAATATCGATAAGAGGAAGGCTGATTTTCAAGTTTCTGAAGATGGAACACTAAGGTTCAGAGGATGATTGTGTGTACCTGACGATGCATAGCTTAAAGATGAGATCTTATTAGAAGCTCATCGTAGTAGTTACAACATTCATCTTGGTAGTACGAAGATGTATCAGAATCTATGTCAACATTATTGGTGGTCCGGTATGAAGGTAGACAACGCCAAGTATGTCGTCAAGTGTCTAACGTGTCGGCAATTGAAGGCACAACATTGTAAGCGAGGAAGACTTCTGCAACTCTCGAGATTCCCAAGTGGAAATGGGAACACATCACAATGGATTTTATGACAAGCTTACCAAGGAGTCAGAGAGGTAATGATTCTATTTGGGTAGTGGTCAACAAATTGATGAAGTCGGCTCACTTTATCGCAGTACAAAAAGACCTTGATTTAGACAGGCACACAGAGTTATACGTACGTCAGATAGTTCATTTGCATGGAGTACCGATGACGATTACATCAAACCGAGACCCGAGATACACAGCTACATTTTGGAAGAGTTTGTAGGCTGCCCTAGGAACGAAGCTGTAGTATAGTACGACATCATCCTCAGACAGATAGCCAGTCTGAGAGGATGATTCAAACCCTCAAAGACATGCTGCGAGCTTGTGTGATGGATTTCAAGCGAAGTTGGGGGGAATAGCTTCGCCTTATTGAGTTTGCCTACAACAACAGCTACCGGCAAAGCATTCAGATGGCTCCTTTTGAAGCGTTGTATGACAAAGCGTGCAGAATGCCAGTTTGTTGGGATGAGGTTGAAGAATGAAAGATCACAGGCCCAGAGTTAGTCCAGCAGCTAGTGGATGTAGTTTCCGTCATCAAAGATAGACTAAAGACGGCTCAGAGCCACCAAAAAAGTAGCGCAGATAAGCGTCGGAGACCTTTGAAATTTCAAGTTGGTGATCACGTTTTTCTGAATGTGTCATCAATGAGGGGTACTACACACTTTGGTAAGAAGGGAAAGTTGAGTCCGAGGTACGTAGGTCCCTTTGAGATTCTTGAAAGAATTGGGATCATAACGTATCATCTTGCATTGTCGCCGAGGTTGGCGCAAGTGCACAACGTCTTTCACGTGTCGATGTTGAGGAAGTATGAGCTCGACGCAACCCATGTGCTTAATTTTGAGGAATTAGTCATGGACGACAGAGTGTCGTATGTGGAAAGCCCAGTTCAGATTGTGGATCAGAAAAAATAGATTCTACGTGCCAAGACAATCCCATTGGTTCAAGGGGTCTAGCAACACCACGACACCAAAGGAGCAACTTGGGAAGTGAGGATGCAATGAGACGACTGTACCACCGCCTTTTTATTTAAGGATTTGTAATTGTTTAAATTTCAAGGACAAAATTTTTATGAGAGAGGAAGAGTTGTGACATCCTGAATTTCAGAATCTGCTTTCAATTGGATAAATTGGGCTTTTCATTGACGCGCCTATAGTTCTATTCTCTAATTTGATCACTCACGAGATAATCAGTCTATCTAATGAAGTTGTTAAGGGATTTTAATACATTAGACTTGAGAATTCGACCAGGAAACAACTGCTCGACTGTGCTAATCTGCAGAGATCATTACGGCACAGTTAAAAATCAATTAGAGATCGGAGATAGGTCGATTTGACAAAGGTATGTGATTAGTGCATGGATGATTCCACCTAATTACAAAATTCTTGTCAATTGGCACTAGACCAATTTTCCTGTCGTTTTGGTACCGTATGTCCGGATTCGAAACCTTAAGATTTTCACGACAACCAAGAGCCGCCAATGTGTCGAAGATGTATGTTGTGGCTTGAAAATAATCAACCATGGGTCAATTGTACTAAAAATTCCTAAAAGCTACCCAATATGTCAGGTCACGTTAAAATCATGCCATATTGAAATTAACTATGAATTCAAATCCGATTTTAAAAATTGAAAGTTCTATCCTATCACGATTTATTTTAGGACCATCAAATTACCCTCCGAAGATTTTTCTGCAAACCAAGATTTTTGGCGGAAATTCAAAATAAGGTCGTTTTTTATCGGAAAATTCAGGGAACTATTTTTTATCGCATTTTTGGGATGCAAGTTGGTTCTATTGGCAGGAAAAATATTAATTTGGTTGAGGACACCTTAGTGGAATTTATGGGGACCGAATTGAATTCAATTTAAGGAGAATTAGTTCAATTTGGGGGGAATTATGTGTAAATTGGTAGCCCCCATGGTGTGCGACCTTTTGGACCGTTTGGGATTGTTCTAGGGGAATATTTGTGCTGCAAATTGGCTAAGGAAGACAGCCCATCAAGTGGGGCCTTGCCAAGGGGACAAAGAGGAAAGAGAGGAAGACTTTGGGGCCAAAGAAGGACCCTCCTCCTTTATCTTCTGCAGTCTTCTTCTTCTTCAGTAGCTCACTTTCTCCATTTTCACTGTTTTTTAAGCTCCAATGAACTAGAAAACTGAGCTAGCCAACCCCCTTGGCCGTCACACGCTCACCAAACCCCTCTACCCCCGCCACGTCGCCATCACACCCCCATGTGAGCCAACCATGCCTAGCCTCTCGTCTCGCCTGTCCATCGCCGTGCCACTCCTCCAGAGCCTCCTTAGGCCATGTTGAGCTCCCTAAATCGCCATCTAGGTTGCTGGACTAGTTGCCGTCGCCCATCATCAACTGTTGCTACCTCCTCCGCTTGTCCCTCGCCGTTTCAGCCCAAGTCAGCCTTCATCCCAGCCCTCTCGGCCCAAGAACAGAATTGAGAAGCCCTTAGCCTAGCCATGACTGATAGGCTCGTTTTGGGCTGCTTCCGAGCCCTGCTTGGCTTCACCGCAAGGTCGTTTATTGCCCACCTCCGTGTTGCCATCGTCATGGACTCACCGGATCGCTAAACCGGTAAGTTTACTCACTAAACTATATTTAGGGAGTTAATGATATTTAAGGGTTTATTAGTTTTGATTAATTAAGGTTTACGTGGTTAGTTAGAACAGATTAATGATTTAATTATTCATTTGTGCATGTTGATGATTAGAGTAGCATAGTTAGAGACTAGATAAGTTGTATTTCATATCTAGAATGGTTCAGAAATTTTCTGAGCCCATTTCGGTATTTAATTAGACGTTTCCAGCCTAAGTTTCTATTTTCGGCATTTAATGGTATTTATTTAATTATTTATTATTTTCCAGAAATTAGACCAAGATTACCGATGACCGGAATTTCGTGCTGATTGCTATGATGTGCTTGGTTTATTTAATTGAATGCTAATTTATGTTATTTGAGTGGTAATTGTAACTTTGGGTATTTATCCGAAAATTGTGTAATTTTAGTATTTAATCAACAAACATCGAGCGTCGGTTTATAATGCCAAAAATATATTTATAGACTATATTAAATAGTGGGATTTTCGAAAAGGAAAACATTATATTTTGGCTCAAGCCGACCGTGTACCCACACACGATTATTTTTATCGAGTATTTTAGACACGGTGAATCGTCAATTAGTGAAAACAGTATACTATATCAGCCTACTGGCCTTGGTATGTCAGCTTTGGTGAGCAGTATACTATATATCAGCTTCGGTGAACTATATTATCTATCAGCTTCGTTGAGCTATATTAACTAACAGCTTCGGTGAGCAATATTATCTAACAGCTTCGATGAGTAATAGCATTTAGCAACTTCAGTGAGCAATAATAATATCTATCAGCTTTTGTGAGCTATACCATCTATTTTAGCTTGGGTGAGTAGTGTTTGAATCGATCGAATTTATAGATGGTATTGATGGTGTTGAATCGAGTGGATTGATTGATCGATAATTTGATTTGAATTGATTTGATTGAGTATATGATTTATACTGACATGTAGGAAGGAATTGAGGCAAGGTAAGTCCTTTGTTTTTTGTGTGCATAGATGGCCTTTAGGCGTATCTCCTTCATAGTCAGACTTTAGGGGGTGAACTTATTAAGACATTGTTTCACCCCGTCATGGGCTCAACCTTTTCAAATTCGTAGATGGCAATTCCTCCTGAACATTTTGGCCAACCCAAGAGGGTCACTAAACAGGTCATGTAGATTCCTCTTCCAAGGGTCAAGGAGCCTGGGTCTACGAACTCGTAAGGACCATCATTCGGGTTGATGCAGGTCTATCTTGGAGGGTACCCCATCAATTCAGAGCATGGTACCGTTGCGGGCAACATGGACCCAGAGAGGGTGCCCTATAAGATTTTGAGGTACTTGTGTCAGTGTTAGAGATCGGTTTTTGCGCTAGTATAGCTAACCCTCCTGGTGGGGTAATGGTGGACCCAACTCCCCAAGAGAGTTCGAAGTTTTCTATTGGGGCTTCAAACGCCTAGAGCTCCTGTAGACTCTTCTATTTGTATAGACTTTTGTCTATAGACTAGTATTGTAAATAAACTAGTCGACTGTGTATAAAGGTGTGTTATGGTTGTGAAATTTGTGACCCTACCTTTCTATCTCATCTTTGTGTTGCCTGGGCATTTATTTATATGCTTCCAAATGCGCATTAAAATGAATTGGTTGGCAACGCATCCTGAGACGTCGCAAATTTATTGACCACCAAGGGATGGGCACGCGCTCGAGGGTTGGGTTGTGACACAATGTGCTATTAATTCCACACCCAAGTTCCTTTTGAATACCTGGAAATATGTCACAACTTTAATGAAGTTAATGACCATTACTAAAAAATTTTCAAAAACCCGAAAGTTTTAGAAGTCAATCTAAGCTTTCTTTTGATATTAAGTTTATCGAAACTAAATCATATTCGATGGTTCAAAGGACCAATGAGTGAGCCGACATTATCCACACCCTAGTCCTTGAATTTATTTCCCAAGGAAATCAAACTTGTCCCAAAATTCCAACAAATTTAATATCCTTGTTTAGATCACTTGTAACTTGAAAATTTCCTTTTAAGGATTGAAGTGCAATTTTTCCAAATTTTTGTCCTTAATTGCAATTTCTCCAAAATTTTGACCTTGATTGCTAATCTTTGAAAGTTTAAACTTTTTGGTTTTCAGCCTTTAAAATCCCAATGTGTGCATACTTCAATGGTTGTACTAATTTTGATTGTGCAAGTGATCTGTTTCGATCCATTTTCGTTATTTGATTGATTGGGAATCAAGGTCTTAGGACCTAAGCGTATGGGTTTATATTCCTTTTGCATGTATTTGTTAGGTGAATGATTTAGGACTAATGCATGTACATGAGGTAAACTAAAGGGACATAACTAGACCCAAATTGTAGGAGTCATTCAATTTTGTTCATCACTTATGAACAAAAGGGATGGTCAAATACTAACGACTCAAAAACAATCAATTCAAGGTTATAGGATGGCTTAAAACGCATGAAAATCAAAGGTCGATCCTAAGTCCATGCATTGTGTTTTGAATTGCCTTAAAATGTTTGCATTTGTCCAATTGCATTTGAATATACTTTTGATTGTTATTTTAGCAATAGTTAGTATTAGACTAGTTCCAAAGGCGACTCTTGGAGGAAATGCTTATGAGGACTTGAAAATGGTGAAATAGCCACTGTATAACCTGGCTTTGACAATTTGTACCAATTCATTTCCTGATGTATGTGTCGAGCTTCCTTTTTGTGTTGTATAAATACCCAACGAATTACGGGTCTACTTTACTTGTACTTTGAATTGTTCCTCCTTGCTTCCTTTTACTGTTGTTTTAGGTGCTTATTTCTTGCAATGCAATTACAATTCAATTTATTATTTTTCTATCCATTTTGATAGTTAGTGTATAATCGTATGAATGAATCGTCTGTGTGTGATCACTTAGTTTTAAACTAGTTTTAAACTTGCACCAAAATATTAAAAAAACTATATGACTACTTTAGGTAATAGCCATACTAATAGGTACTAAAAGGGCTAAGTGAACATTTCACCATAGCCCAAGTCCCCAAACCCACGAAATCTTTGGGTTCATGGAAATCAAGGGAGGTATCTTAACCCTTGATTGGGTTCCTAATCGGCCCCCAACAAAGAAGTTAGTGGTGACTCCTATATAATGTTTTTAGGTTGCCTAAAAACTTAAAATGAATCATTGTCATGCGATCCATGTTCTCAATTGCTAGACCTCCTAGACGAACTTTAAAGAAGTTGCTCTCAAGCCTTCTTTGAGTGATACGCCTTGAGGACTATCTCTTGAATAAGTATCTCTAAACCTATTCCTTATGATCAAAAGCTCAGAGGATTAGGTTGCAACAAATCTCTCCAAGTGGAAAAAAAATTTCTATGTAGGAATGCCAGTTATTTTATAAAACTCCACCTCCAATTGCAAAATTAAGTTTAAAAAATCCAGATAAGACAATTTGACAGAAATGACACTAAAGTGATTAATTTTACTCTGACATAGTACTTAGTGAACATAAAAGTTATGACACTTATGATGTACTTGTCGCAATCATTTTGCCGGAAGGACACTTAAGTACCAAAATCGGAACAAAATTGATCACTTAAGTGCCATTCTGGCCAAAATGCCAACGTTGCGATTTTCCAGCAAAAGAAGCGACAAACAATGATGTTTTGCACGCCGATGTGGCTAGATAATACAAAAACGACGTCATTTTGGTGCTAATGTGATAAAAAAATTAATATAAAAATTAATTAAATTTAATTTAAAATTAAATTTATTTAAAACATTTAAAAATAAAAAATATTTAATTAATTATAATTAAAAAAAAAAGGGCAGGTGGCGAGGGCCGAGCCCTTGCCGCCATCGCCGCAGTTGCCGAAAGGGCCAGTGGCTGAGGGGGGAGGGTTGACCAGGGCCGCCAAGCCTTGGCCAGGGGTTGACGACCCCGGTCGATCGGTGGCGAGGGCTCGCAAGCCCTCGCCCCAAATTTGGGCAAGGGTTGCGGCCTTCACCCGGCTGAGCCCCAGCAGGCGATGGCCCTTGGCCCGGCCAAGCGAGGGCTGTCGACCCCTGTTGAAGCTGGGCAAGGGCCGCGAGCTTCACCTAGATCTCGCCCAGCCGGGCCAAGGGCTGCCGCCCGCTGGGGACCAGCTCTGGTGAGGGTTGGCAGCCCTCGCCGTCGCCAGTCAACTAAGGTCCTCGGCCCTTGGCTAAGGCCCGGAACCCCTGGTCCGACCCTCCCCCTCTCGTCACCGCCCCTTCCGACGGCGGCGGGCTCGGCCCTCTCGCCGCCTGCCCCATTTAAAAAAAAAAAAAAAATAGTTTTTAAATATTTTTTATTTTATTTTTAAATATTTTAAATAATTTTAGTTTTAAATTTAATTTAATTAATTTTATAATAAATTTTTTACCATGTCAGCACCAAAATGACGTCGTTTTTGTTTTGTCTAGCCACATCAGCATGCAAAACAACGTCATTTTGCACTTCCTTCACCAAAAAATCGCCACGTCGGTATTTTGGCCGAATTTTGGCGAAAGTGGCACTTAGATGATCTATTTTGCTCCGATTTTGGCACTTAAGTGTCCCTCCATGCCAAGTTTTGGCATTCCAAGTGTCCGTACCTCATTTATAGACTCACTAGAGCTCCATTGTTGCATATTGTAAATTCAAGAAGCACACATCACATCTTCAAATAAAGATAGACACAAAAGCTAAGAATTTAAATAGATTTCATTTCATTTTTTAATTTCGTTTTGGTTTAACTAGTCCCTTTTAAGACGCAGACGATGATAAGGAAAATGATTGGAAAAGAATAAGAAGAAAAATATGCATGAAAGTTAAAATAGCTACAGATGAAGATGAATACAAAGAAGATGAAGGAGAAGAGAAGGTAGATTGGTGAGTTAGACCATTTGCCACATTATCTCACCTTTGTTTTTTTGTTTTTTTTTTTTTTAAATTCCATATTGGACTAAAAAGTTCAATAAGAAAAGCCAAATGGAAGGAATCACCAAAATATGTCATCAGAGACACTAAAGTGATTGATTTTTCTCTAATATGGCATTCGAGTAAAAAATAAAAAATAAAAAATCTTGATACTAAAGTGAGTGCTGCACAAAGACCACAAACGCGCCCAGTGAGCAAGCCTACATCTAGCCATAGCGTAGAAGTATACCATGCAAAGACCAAGGATGAAAAGGCAGGGTCGATGAACTTGTACAATCGCCCCTCGGTGTCTATTGGGGCATGGTAACAGGAGATAGGGATAGCAGGAATTGCAACCATATTTATGGATCTAAAAAACGTGAACATCAACAAAGGTGAGCTAATGCTTGGTAAATAAAATATCTAAAGCTCTATACTATATGATTTACCCATCACATGTACAAAAAATTTGTCTAAAACACGCGACTCAAGTACTATACAACTATGGCATAACAGTACTGTACAAGACTAAGGACAAGTAAACAACAACATGACTCAAGCATATCCAGAATCATGACATAGGGACCCATCGATCTTGATGAACGACTTATGCTTAGGAATTCACACATTTTAGGCTTCACTTTAAATCAATGTTTCCACTCCAAGACACATGGTCGGTGCATTCACCAAACCGCACGAGGAGGAATAATTCCCATCTATCGGAATTCCAGTGCGCCCTTTGATTTGCTGTGGTGTACGCTAGTACACTCTCCGACCCATGTAGGCTTCATGGTCCATTAACCATGCCATCCCAATCTCTAGGGTACCTAGAATACGCTCTCCCTAGGCTTCCTGGATACGCTCTCCTTGGGCATCCCGAATTTCTCTCTGACTCCACGAGATATTATCAGTATGCTCTCCAATGGTATTCATTACACAATGTCTTAACATGCAATCCATGTATAATTATCTTATCGTTAAACATGCAGGCCTTACCTCGAAAACAACTCATAACTAGGATTGACAATCTCAAAGACTCAATCCCAAAAGTCTACATCATTTTGATAATCCAAAGCTAATTCAACTCAAAAATTAACTACCAAAGACACAATTGGATTGCACCAAACATACCTACTAGCCGAACCTATCTTGCACTTTGTCGCCAAAATTTGACACTGCCAACGACCTAATTGAACCATAAATTAGCCACACCCACCCACTGCCCTCACTATTTGATCTTTCCTTGGCAAATTAACGTTACTCCATCAACAGTAAGTGAAATCCCTAACTTTTAGCTAGGGTGATGTGCTATGTTGTTAGAACTTAGCTATGTTCTCATCCATACATGTTACGCATGTCCTTGCATTGGTAAGTAGAATCCCTAAACCTTAACTAGGATGATATGCTACATTGTTGGATTTGGATGTATGCCCAACTATGATTAATTATGTGCACGGTGACGAGTGTTTTGTATGGTTTACTCATGATTTGCATGTATGAATCACAATCAGGCTCGGGTCATGAATGGGTCTCGCATGACCTTAGGTCAGCATTGAGGCGTGGTGGTTCAAGCCGTGAGTTCCTCGATGGTGTTCTGATTCAAACTTAGTTGTGAACATGTCAATGATGGTTGTATATTTTGTTCATGTCTTTGCATGCGTAAGTATGATTATGCCCCAAGTCACGGACGAGTCTTGCTGGATTGTAGGATTAACGTTAAGGCATGACAGATCCGATTCTTGCTTTGTCTTGGATCGGCATTAACGCATGCTGATTTGAGTCTCACTCGATTTCATTTTTGCGCTAAGTGTATCAGTTCAAACCACAAGTTCCATGTCACGCTCGGCATATTAGAAGTCATGATGTCTTAGGTCAGCACGTGCGCACGCACTTTAATGAGCATGCTTTCAGCCCTCATTGGTGTTTGTTAAGATAGAAAGATAATGAACCGAATTGTGTTATACATGATGTGTGGTCACCTAAAAGAAAGATAAAAGCCATCAACACGTCTTGACTTCACCAAGGACAAATCCTTGAGGAAGAGCACATGTTAAAGAGGGCAATATCAAGTTAGGATAAGGGATGGTCCGAGAGCACGCCTTTACCCCGAATGACACATTACGTTAACGCGTTCATGAGAACAGGAAGCCCTCGAGAGTATGGGATGCCTGGTGAGTTCTGGATGCCCAACCTGAAACTAGAAGCCGCTGAAAATGTGGGATGCCTAACTAGATTACTGGATGCCCTAGTTGAGCCAAGAAACCCTTGAAAGTATGGGATGCTTGGCTTGAGGGTGAATGCCTAACTTGAGATTGGAAGCCCCTAAAAATATGAGTAGAACCATTTGAGATGGTTAATGAAATTTTTGCGCATGTCGCCGTGTGTTATTTGATAAGCTTGTTTGGTAAGTTGAAGGTAGCTTGTTCGATAAGTTGTAAGGTTGCCACCAGAGTGCGATGCCCTAATTGATGCCAAGAAGCCACTGAAATATGGAAAGATCCATTTGATGACAGTTAATGCACCTTTTATGCATGTCGATATGTGTTTGTTTGGTATGCTTATGGATAAGCCAAAGGTAAATTATGCATTGACGGTAAGCCAAAATTGATAACATGCACATAATTAAGAAATTGCAATGGACATGCTATCAATCTGTCATCGATGCATTAGCATGAAGAATATTCACATATTAGCTTTGATGACGAGATGTCCTCCTATTAGAAGATTAGTGATTTTACTTATTGAGTCTTCAACTTGTTGGAGAAAACTCCTTTCAAACAAAACGTTTCCATCAATCTAGTCTGAAAATTTCCAGACATGAGTGGTAAAGTCTGAAGCACTCAAGACTTTGTCGCCAAAGTCTGAAGATTGCCAAACTCAAGTCTTAAAGTCTGTCCTCACTGACAGTTCTAGACGAAGAATGAAGAACTATCCAAATGACAGATTATCTTCGAGGATTTGATTCGTATGGATTATTGAAGATCTTATGGCTAGATATTGCATCAACATAATTGATTATTCTTATTGGATTGTACTCCGATTTGGATGATCTCTTGAAAGGCAAGTAAACTCGAAATATTCTACTTATGAAAACTCAAGATCCTGATTGCATGGGCGAACAGGATTGATAGGCTTTCTTCACTATTCAATCAACAACTCAAGATCACCTTGATTGATTCTGTCCAACAAGTAGATTGGAAGAATTCATTTGGAAAGTGCCAACGATTGTGAAGGCATGAAGGAGTATATGAGGCTGACTCTCTTAGTTGTTTGATGGTGGTGCTAGAAAGAAGAATTTCAAAGTCTGAATCTCTGTAGTTCCTTGATCTTTCATTTTGTGAGCTCGAATTGTATACAAAAGAGAGAAGCATAGTGTGAAGAGATAAGCTGAGACTCTCCTTTGAGGAAGTCAAAGATCAAGTGATGTACAATCTCTTTTGATCCATAGTGGAATCCAGCCAGTGGGTTGTCAGCGTGGAAGAGTGGACGTAGGCTTGAACTAAAGCCAAACCATTATAAACCTTGTGTTCAATTATCTTTCCTTAACTCCTTACTTCATTCGTTGCTTTATATAATTGTTTCAAAGATGATTATGTCCTTAGTCAATTATATTTAGAAGGCAATTTACTTTTATCAAGTTTTGCAAGAAAAATTTTATTTACACCTATTCACCCCCTCTAGGTGTCATCACTAACTCTTTCAATTGGTATCAGAGCTCGCGTGCTTATTAATTAAAGTGTTTGTACTTCTTAAGCTAAAGATCTATGGCTAGTATTTTGGCTTCAGGTTTGGTTGAAGGACAAAGTAACACCAGACCACCTTACTTTGATGGGAAGGAATACAATATATGGAAAAACAAGATGAAGGCATTTTTAAGATTGAAAGATCCTCTGGAATGGGATGTGGTAGAAGAAGGAATTACTCTTAAAGCTACATCGACCTCAGGGAAAGAAATTGCAGATACTGGAGAACTGTCACAAGCAGAAATAACCAAGAGACAAGCTCTTGACGCTAAAGCTATTTATTCATTATACTGTGCTTTATCTCCTACTAAGTATAACAGAATTTCATTTTGTGAAATAGCCAAAGAAGTTTGGGACAGGTTGCAAGTCACTTATGAAGGAACTGATCGAGTTAAAGAAACAAAGATCAATATCCTACTCGGATAGTATGAAGCCTTCAAGATGAAGCCATGAGAATCCATTACTGACATGTTTAGTCATTTTATAGAAATTGTAAACGGTCTAGCATATCAAGGACAACCAATTTCAAGACCAATGAAGGTCAATAAGCTGCGGAGAGGACTCTCCAAACACTGGAGCCATGTAAAGACTTCTATAAGGGAAACACAAAGGATCATGCCTCTTTCTGTAGACAAATTGGTTGGCACACTACAATCATATGAAGTCGAGCAAATCAACGAGGAAATTGATCTCAAAGGTAAGAAGTCAATTGCCTTAAAATCTAACGATGATTCTGATGAGACAGACTTTGAAGATGACATGGATGATAAAGAGCTAGCACTCTTGATAAGGAGGTTCAGAAAGTTGAACAGGAAAGGAAAAAGGTTTAACTGGAAGAAACAGGGCAATCAAAGATTTCAGAAGAAATTAAATAAAGAAGATGAAACCAACAAAGATGTGGTTTGCTTTGAATGCAAGAAAAATAGACACATCAGACCCAACTATCATTTGCTAAAGAAAAAGAGAGGAAAAACTGAAAAATTCAAGAAAGCTCTTAAAGCTGAGACATGGAGCAACACAGAATGCAAAGAAAGTGATGAAGAATATGCTAATATCTGTTTAATGGCAAATTCATATTTAGACTCAGGTTCTGAAACAGATACTGATTCAGATTCAGATAATAAAATCGAGGTTAGCAATTTAAAAATTCTTATTAGAGTTTCAAAATATATAGATGAACTTGAAAGTGCTAGTAAGAACACCTAGAGGGGGGTGAATAAGTGTTTGAAATAAACCTTGGCAAATAAATACGGAATAAAATAAATTTCAAGCAAAGACTAAATAAGGATCAGACTTTGAATCTGAGTCTGATGAACAACACATGGAACAGATTTTGCATAATTAACATCACGTGGAACAGGTTTTCACTTTGCAAAATATAACAAAATCTGAGAGTTTAAAAGTAAGCTCAATTGTCTCTTAGCAAGATATAAAAAATAATCACATGATTCTTCCTTCAATAAAACAAATCATAGAATATAATCATTATAAAATCTGAATCAACCAAGGATATATCGAATATCAAGCATTATGTGCCCAAATAAAAAATGCATTCCTTACCAAATTCTCTTTCTTCTTTTCCTTTATTTCTTGCAAAAACAACTCACGCTTTCTTTTGTACCCATTTTTTCTTAGGTGCTTGAAAGTTAGTAGAGTATGTTGCTTTTATCCAATCTTTCTTAATAGGTCTTCGGACTTTAGGACATTCTTTCTCAAAGTGTTCCAAGTCTCCACAAGTTGAACACTCGAAGGCATTTCGATCAACAAGTTTTGTAAAAATCCTTTGAAAATGCTTTTTGTAAAATGCCTTTGAAGGTTTTTGTCTAAGTCTCTCTTTGACTTTAGGAAAATCTATTAGAGAATCACTTTCCTTATTGAAACCAAGCCCCGACTTATTATAGTAAGGAACTTGTATGGAAAGGATATGCTCTAATGTTTTTGATCCATTCGAAATTCTTGTCGAAATATTTGAAAATTCCTTTTTTTAAAGAATCATTTTCTTTGACAAGTAAATCTCGACTTTCTTTTGTTTGTAGACAATCTTTTTGCAAAATTTCAAACTTTTCTTTTTGAGAAAGATCCTGTTGCCTAAGCCAAGAATTCTCCTTTTTTAGTTCGGAGATCCTATTAAGAGAAGATTTGACATTTAAGCAAAGCTCATTTATATACTTAAGAACTTTAGTAGGAATTCTTGAATGGCTTACCTCGATTTCTTCATCGGATTCTAAGTCTGTGTCTGAGTTAGGCTCAGATTCTAAATGTGCCATTAAGCATATATTTCCTTGCTTGTCATCTTCTTTCATGGTTCTTTTCTCTCGCCATTCTCGCTTGTATTTTCTTCTTCCTCTGAATTTCCTTTCTTTTCTACTTAGCCTTTTGAATTTTTTGATCATAAAAACAAGTTCTTCATCATCCATGTCATTTTCTAAGGGTGCGTTGGGGAACCACTTTTGGGGAAAGTCTTTAGGAAAATGCAAATACCTTTGAGTTAAAGACGTTTTTCAAAATGCAACTGTGTTTGGTAAATTATACTTTGAAAGTCCATTTTGAAGTAACTTTGGGAAAAATGGTGTTTGGAAAGACTACATTTACAAAGGACTTGGTGATTAATAAAAAAAGAGAAAAACTAAATAAAAAAAAAAAAAGTTCACCGGCAAGAGGCGGGCGGCCGTCGGCGGCCTCGTGGTGGAGACCGGAGACGACCGGCGAGGGCCGCCTAGGGTCGGGCGACCTCCGGCGAGGGTTGCCCGAGGTCGGACGACCCCGGCGGCCCTTCGCCGGAGGTCGCGCGACCCGGATCTGGTCGCCGGAGGTCGCGCGACCTCGCGGCGACCAAATCCGAGTCGCGCGAGAGGTCAAGCGACCCGGATCTGGTCGCCGGAGGTCACGCGACCTCGCGGCGACCAGATCCGGGTCGCGCGAGAGGTCGAGCGACCTCGCCGCGACCAGATCTGGTCGCGGAGGTCGCGCGACCTCGTGGCGACCTCGCCCCGGTCGCGGCAAGGTCGCGCGATGTCGCGGCGAGGTCGCTCGACCTCGTGGTGACCGAATCTGGTTGCCGGAGGTCGCGCGACCTCCCGACCAGATCTGGGTAGCGCGAGGTCGCGCGACCTCCGCGACCCAAATCTGGGTCACGTGACCACCGGCGACCCGGATCTGGGTCGCATGCGCAGCCACCGGCGCGACCTAGATCCGGGTCGCGCCCGAGGTCGCACGCGCGGCCACCGGCGCGACCTGGGATCCGGGTCGCGCCTAAGGTCGCGCGACCCAGAGCTGGGTCGCGGCGACGCGACTCGCGGGCCTTCGCCGCGACTCACCGGGGTCGCACGCCTGGCCGGTGATGGTCGCCGCGACCTCGCCATTCTCAGCTGAGTCCATCGCCGGCTCGCCGGAGCTCGTCCACACCGCTGGAGAAGAAGACGCCGCCGGAGAAGAAGATGAATGAACAAAGGCCTCCGGCATTCCGAGAATGCTTTGAAAGCCCAAGGCAGCCCTAGACTGCCTTGGGCTTTCAAAGCATTGCACAAGCCAGCTTCCCCCATAAGCCCATTTGAAAGTGGTTCCCAAACACCTCCACTTTGCCCCAAGTATCTTTAGCCTCCCAAAGCTCCTTCCAAAGCTGGTGCCAAACGCACCCTAAGTCTGTATCATCATAATCAACGTTAGATATTAAAGCGATGGACTTCTTACCTTCGAGATCTTCATCGTTGATTTGTTCCACTTCATAAGATTGAAGAGTGTCAATCAATTCATCAACGGAGAGTGGCATAATCCTCTGAGTCTCCCGGATTGAGGTCTTAACATGGTTCCAATCCAATCTTTTGAAAGACCTCACAAGAGTTTGTTGACCTTCTTTGAGGAAGAAATTGGCTGACCTTGATATGCTAAACCATTTACAATTTTTGTAAAACGGCTAAACATATCTCCAATCGACTCTCCTTGCTTCAACTTGAAGGATTCATATTTGTCGAGTAGGAAGTTTACTTTTATCTCTTTTACACGATCAATCCCTTCATATGTAACATGAAGTATATCCCAAACTTCTTTTGTTGTTTCACATGAAAAGATTCTATTATATTCAGCAAGAGACAAAGCGCAATATAAAGAATAAATGGCTTTTGCATTAAGCGCTTCTCTTTTGGACATCTCCATTCGATACATAGGAGCAGGGGGTTTGGTTTCTTTGTCCTTGCCATTCTTATTTGATGTAGATGCAGCCACGAGATATTTCCTTTTTCCACAACATCTCATTGCAAGGGATCTTTAGATCTTAGGAATGCCTTCATTTTGTTTTTCCAAACATCATATTCCTTTCCATCAAAATATAGTGGCCTGGTGTTGCTTTGTCCTTCCATAAGTCCTAGTGCCAAGATACTAGCCATAGAAGATCTTTAGCTCAAAAGTTAAAACACTTTAATAAAACGAGCACCTTGCTCTAATACCAATTGAAAGTGCTAGTAAGAACACCTAGAGAGGGCGAATAGGTGTTTGAAATAAACATTGGAAAATAAATGTGGAATAAAATAAATTTCGAGCAAAGTCTGAATAAGGATCAAACTTATCAGACTTTGAAACTGAGTCTGATTAACAACAGACTTTTGAAACTGAGTTCGAAGAATAACAGACTTTGAGTGAGATCAGACTTTAGCAGTTGAAATAGGCTAGTGAATCAACCTAGAGGGGGGTGAATAGGTTGTTGCGGAATTCTTTTGGAATCTTTTGCGGTAGAATACGTTAATATCAAAGATATATCAATAACAAGTAAAGCACGTATCCATAAAGTAAATAGAGTAGGGTAAGAGAGATTTGACACAAGGATTATAGTGGTTCGGCTTAGTCCAAGCCTACGTCCACTCTCCACGCTGGCAGCCAACTGGCTGTAATCACTATGTAGCAAACGAGAGCTGTTATAGTATACGGACTAGACTTCTTCAATAGACAGTCTCTCCTCCAGCTTCCTGCTGCTTTCACACTATATCACACTCTCTTTGATACACAATTCGAACAAGAAAGATTTTAGAGAACAAGTGATTTTGGAGATTCTAACATCGAGATTTTTCTACCCGCTCTCCTTGTTTCCAAGCAACATCGATCCACCTTAAATAGCCTCCGTGCCTTCTTACCTGTTGGCATTTACTAAAAATTCATCCAATCAACCCATTGGACTGAATCAATTTAATTGATCTCCTTGTTGCCGAAAACGTAAGTAGACAGTAGCTCGTCAATCCTGTTCGCCCATACAATCAGGATCTTGAGTTCTCAAAAATAGATTCTTCCAAGAATAAACTTGATCTTCAATGGATAAAACCCGAAGAATAAATCCTCCAAGCTCACGATCACAGCCAGAGATATTCCATGGTTAAGATTAGGAAATATAGAATCCAATATCTTACTTTCCTTAGCCATAAGAATAGCCTGTGGCCAGCCCGTAAAAAATCGCGAACCTTGTCTTCGACTTAGATTTGGGTCTTGAAGGTCGTCGATCAAACCGAGTCTTGAAGGTCTTCGATCGAAACCGTGTCTTGACCGACTTCGACGGAAAACTTCAAAAGGTAACTTCGGGTCTAACTGTCTTTGAAAACCTTTAAACTTTGAAAACTTCGATGAAACCGGCCGAGTCTTGGAATCTTCGATCGAACCGTTGAGGCCGTTTTGTCAACTTCAAAACTCCAAGGGATTTTTCTTCAACAATCTCCCCCTTTTGATAGTGACAAAATCCTCGATGCATTTGTGAATTTAAGAACCTGCAAGGAAAAACTCATATATACTTTGAGGATTATTTCTACAAAACAGAGTGTTAGTCCAATAACAATTATCCTCACAAATATAATGATCCTGCAATCAAATTCACAAGTCTAGATCCAAATCATCAAATCAGCATAAAGTCATAGAAGTTCAAATAAACAACCCAATCTAAAACAAAAACAATCTAAGCAATCAAATAAAAATAAACTTCAAAATAAAAACTCTCAAAGCTTCAGATCAAAAGCTTCAAAAACTTCAAATCTTCAAAACAACCAAATCTGCGCAACTCTCCCCCTTTTTGTCCCATCAAAGAGGTAAAGTGAATGTGATAAAGTTTTGAAAAGATTTAGGAGCCTGCAGGGAAACGAACAAGTTGAAACTTGCTAAGCTCTTGGACTGACTTCTCGAGTTTGGCAAGGTTTTCCTTCACTGATGCTAATTCTGCACTGGTCTGATTCGAAGCCATTTGTGCTCTCAGTGCATTGATTTGGTCTTGCATGTTCACTGAAGTACTCAGCAGCGCCTTTTTCAAATCTCTCATCTCAAAGTCCATCCCAAAAACCTGCTTTTTCAGATCCAACATGATATCCAACAGCTGTGTGAATGCTGTGGAGTTTGCATTGCTTCCACTTGGACCAGCAGATTGAGTTTGGAAACTAGGAGCTTCCCTCTCAACCCTTTCCTTCTCGATAGGTGAGGATTCTTCATGTTCTGGGAAGTGGGATGCATAAACCTCCTCAGGGTCAACACCAGACCTACTCACATCGCTAAAGTGTAGTGGCGATATTGTCCCCTATTCTCGCAAAGAACTCCCCCGTGTGAATGCCGGTGGGTGGAGTAGAAAATTCATCGCCAACATCCATATCAGCACTTGGATGTTTCTTGGTCTCTTCCCCAGCAAAAGATGGCTCTAATCCTTTAGCCATATCCTCCTGCAATTTGCTTTCTTCCTCATCCTTCTTCCTCCTTTCTTCTTCTTCTCTTCTCAGTTCTTCCTCTTCTTCTTCCCTTCTTCTTTCTTCTTCAGCTTTCCTCTGTCTCTCTTCTTCTTCTTTCTGTTCCTCTTCTCTCCTCTTCTCCTCTTCTTTTTCTTTCTTCTTCTCTTCTCTTTCTTTCCTCTTCTCTTTTTCTCTGTCTCTCAACTTCCTTCTCCTCTGCTTCTCTTCTCCTTCTCTCTTCAGCCTCTGTTCTCAAAACAGCTGGGCTTCTCATCCTCGAGAGAGTGGACAGAGTCATGGCATCTTCTTCATCCTCCTCATCTTGCAGGATGATTTTCCTTCTTTTCTTTTCAGCCATGGGCTCTTTGCCCTTTCTTTTCGACGAAGCGGTGGGGATCTCTTTTGAAGGTGTTTCCATCCTCAACCTTTCCAAAGTCTGCATTCGGTTCTGAAATTTCATCTTCATCACCATTTTCTCACTAACAAGAATCGAATTCAACTTGGTCGCATAAAGATGCAGGGGACTTGAATATCGAAATGCCTAAAAAGTTTGGTGATGATGGATGAATAAGGCAGTGACCCTTATCCTTTACCACGTTCTATACATATGGAAAAGAATGACATGCGGGAGAGAGAAGGGTCTCGCCCAGTTGATAGCAAACATCAGCTTTGCCTCTGTTTTGGAAACATCGGTCTTCGAGGTTGTCTTTGGCCGGATGCAGTTGATGACTATTTTATGCAACAAAACATTCATGGCATTCATCCTAGTGTAAGATATCATGCCTTCAACAGTTCTGTCTCCTACGATCTCCAAGGTTGCATAAGCTGTTGAGACTTTGATTGGCTGGAAACTCCTTCTTTCTACACCAATAATGTCAGCCAGCAAGTCAACATCAACAATATAGTCTTTGTCCATGAAAGAAAAGGACAAATGATTTGCATCCAAAAAGATAGATTCGAGTAAAAGTAAGCCGCCGCCCGAGTGGGCCTCGCCATATCCATGCAGAAATTCTCCAATTGCAATCTAGCAAATTTCCCTCTTAAATTAATCTTTATCGAATCTAGGAAGTCAAAATCTACACTCCTCGGATTGACCACTCCCCTCTTTAACAACTTCACATAAACTCGTTCATGCTCCTTCGACCGAAATAGACTTCCCGAAGGACAAACAATATTAGCAGCCACACCAAAACGCGGTTCAAAGTGAGAGAAAAATCTCTCATCATCATCTAGGGTCTCAGCATGAGTATTTTCAAGTGGATTACTCGAAATATTCTCCAGTGTCCTCTGTGCAGTACCTTTATCAACAACATTCAGCTTCTCCATCTCCATAAAAAACATATACTCGCTCTTAAACCCTCTTTCCTTCAAATATTCCTCGATCGTCTTAAGGCTAACATTTCCATCCTTAAGCCTTTTATAGAGATCGTAAGCCACATTAGGTCTGAGTGTTCTTATCGGTTCTACCTCCATAACCACTTCCTCAAAGTGTTGACTCTCAGCTTCTTGTTGAGGCGAATCTTCTTCCGTTAGATCCACTCAAGTAGGACCCTCCTGCTGTCTCTGTGGTCCCCTGTTGGCGATTCTAGAAGACTTGCAAGACGACATTCTTGGAGAGCAAGCAAAGATTCAACTTGAACGCGAGGAAAAATGGAAACTTTGTGACGAGAAAGGGATGGAACAGAAACGGTAAACGGGATCTTTTTAGGGTTTTGAAAGCGAAAGAGTATGAGGATGAATCGTAAAGGAGTAGCTGTGAGTGAAAAGTGACAGTTCGAGAGTATAAATAGTGAGAGAGATAAACACAATAATACGAATCGTCGCCAAAAAGTAAAGGTAAAAACTGCCAAAAAAATAAACCGTAATAAAGAAAACTGCCTTTTTGAAAATATAAACTGCCATAATTACGTGTCAGAAAAAAAGTAAAAAGAGATTTTGATATATCGAAAAGCAATTACCAAAAATAAAATAAAGTAGAGAATTAAAAATACGTAAAGAGATTAAACAAATAGAGTATGATAGTTGCTCAGACTTTACCTCTGAGTTTGAACCCCTTTTCAGACTTTACCTTTGCATCTGAGCACAATCAAACTTTATGTAGAGTCTGAAACACTTTCAGACCTTGCTTTGAGTCTGAGCCTCCTTCAAACCTAGCGTTGAGTCTGAACCACCTTCAGACTTAGCGATGAGTCTGAACCGCCTTCAGACTTTTATTCTGAGCCTGATCATCTTCAAATTTCACGATGCTCGGTCTTGAGCGAATTGATTCAAAGTGAGCCTTCTCTAGGGGTTTTGTGAATATATCTACCAATTGATTCTTTGAATCTACATGCTGAATCACCATATCTCCACTTTGAACATGATCTCGAATGAAATGATGCTTGATTTCAATGTGCTTTGCTCTTGAATGAAGTATTGGATTCTTTGTGAGGTTGATTGCACTTGTGTTGTCACATTTGATTTCCGTATATGTTTCATCAACTCCAAAGTCTCTTAATTGCTGTTGCATCCATAGAATTTGAGAGCAGCAACTTCCAAGAGTTATGTACTCTGCTTCAGCGGTTGAAAGAGCCACGGTACCTTGTTTTCTTGAGAACCAAGCACCATCCCGTTTCCCAATAATTGACATGTACCTATAGTACTTTTTCTATCCACTCTTGCCACCGGAGCATAGGTTTTGTCATAGTCGATGCCTTCTTCTTGGGTGTAGCCTTTTGCCACAAGTCTTGCTTTATTCCTTACCACTTTTCCTTGTTGATCAGGCTTGTTCCTGAAAACCCATTTGGTACCAATGATTGATTTACCTTTTGGTTTAGGAACTAGCTCCCAGACGTTGTTGACTTTGAATTGATTCAGTTCTTCTTGCATTGCTTCAATCCAGCTTTCATATTTCAATGCATCTTCTATGTTTTTCGGTTCGATCTCATAAATGAGTGCAAGAGCACTAGAAGCTTCTCATCTTTTAGATCTTGTACGAACTCCTTCATCAATATTGCCAAGATGAGGTCTGGGGGATGACTTGACTTGTGCTTCCAACTTGTAGTTGATTTGTCAGTTTGATGAAGCTCTTCTTCAGTTGGAACTACTGAATTGGTTCGTGGCTTAGCGCCTGAGACTTGATTTTCTTTGATAGAATTTGTAGACACTTGGCCAGACTCAAAATCTTCAGGTTGAGTCTAATTTTGTACTGAGTCTTCAAACTTCACATTCATGGATTCTTCTACAGTTTGAGTGCGTTTGTTGAACACTCTGAAGGCTTTGCTTGTCATGGAGTAGCCAAGGAAAATTCCTTCATCTGATTTTTCTTCAAGCTTACCAATTCGATCACTTGAATTCTTTAGGACAAAACATTTGCAACCGAATACATGAAAATATGAAACATTTGGTTTCTTACCTTTGAGCAGTTCATAAGGTGTCTTTTCCAATATAGGTCTTAGAAAGATTCTATTTATGATATAGCAAGCAGTAGAAGTAGCTTCAGCCCAAAAATGAGGTGAAATATTACTTTCGATCAAAAGAGTTCTTGCCATTTCTTGTAAGGAACGATTTTTCCTTTCTACAACTCCATTTTGTTGTGGAGTGTATGGGGATGAAAAATTATGTTGAATACCATTGTCATCACAGTATTTAGCAAAATCATGATTTTCATATTCTCCACCATGGTCGGTTTTAATACTAGAAATTGCATAACCTTTTTCAATTTGAATTTTCCTTGCAAACTTAGTAAAATAAGTCAATGCATCATATTTATTTGCAAGAAAGAAAACCCAAGTAAAACGAGAATAATTATCAACTATAACCAAGCAATATTTTTTACCTCCGATACTTTGAACTCTTGTTGGCCCGAATAAATCCATGTGTAACAGCTGCAAAACACGATTAGTGGATACTTGATTTATAGATTTATAGGAATTTCTAACCTGTTTTCCAAGTACACACGGAGTGCATAATTCATGCTTTTGATACTTGAGGTTAGGAAGTCCTCGAACAAGCTTTTTGGATGATACTTTTGTGATTTGCTTCAGGTTGACATGTCCAAGTTTCCTGTGCCAGAGAATGACTTCATCTTGAATTGATATCAAGCATTGAGGACTGTCGACCTTACGTCTAGCAAATAAATATTTCCATGTCTTCGTCCGAAAGGATTGTGAGAGATCCTTACTTGTTCCAGAACATGTATCTTCTTGAAAGTTGATTTTGTATCCAGAATAGCATAATTGACTAATACTCAATAGATTGTAGTTCAATCTTTCAATAAGAGAGACATTGTTGATTGTGAGATTTCCAATCATCACAGTTCCTTGACCAACAATCTTTCCCTTGTTGTTACCACCAAAAGAAACATTTCCTCCTCTTATATGAGAGAGTTTTGTAAAACAACTTGAGTCTCCTGTCATGTGTCTTGAACATCCACTGTCCAAATACCACTTAATTTTCTTCTTGAAGGTAACCTGCATTTAAAAGAAAGACTCATGTCTTCTTTGGTACCCAAACCTTCTTAGGTCCATCATTGTTAGTAGTATAAATATTCTTTGCCCAGCTCTTCTTAACAGGTCTCCAAACTTTGGGACATTCCTTTTCAAAATGATCTACACTTTTACATTTTGAACAAGTAAAAGCATTTCTACCAACAGACTTTACAAAAATCTTTTGGAAATGATTTTTATAAAAAGTTTTTGTTGGCCTATTCCTAATTCTTTCATTTACCTTTGGGAAATCGATCAAAGGAACGGTTTCTTGTGTCATTCCTAGATCGGATTTATTAAAGTAAGGTCTTTGAATAGAAAGAATTTTCTCCAACTTTTTAGAACCCATTAAAAATTTCTTTGTGACTTTCAATAAATCTTCTTTCAAGCAATCATTTTCTTTTGAAAGTTCATTCTCATTTTCTTTTGAAACAGCAAGAGACTTGTCTAGACTTTCAACTTTTTCAAGTAAAATCTTTTCTTGTTGTTTCAGTTTGGAATTCTCCCTTTTTAATTCAGAAATCCTTTTAAGAGAGCCTTTAAGACTCGAGACAAAGTTCATCAATGTATTTTGATACTTTGGTAGGAATTTTTAAATTTCTAACCTTGATAGCACCGTTTGAGTCTCGAGTCTCGAATCGAGTCTTAGTCTCGAGTCCGAGTCCGAGTTTGCCATAAGACATATGTTTGCATATTCTTCATCACTCTCCTCACATTCAATGTCACTCCACGTCTCGCCTTTGAGTGCTTTCTTGAACTTTTCAGGTTTCCCTTTCTTTTTCTTCAATAAGGGACAATTGGGTCTGATGTGTCCCTTTTTCTTGCATTCAAAGCAAACAACTTCTTTGCTGGTATCTTTTTCTTCATTTGATCTCTTTTGAAATCTTTGATTGTTTTGTTTCTTTCCATTGAACCTTCTGCCTTTTTTATTTAACCTTCTGAATTTTCTAATTAGAAGTGCCAATTCTTCATCATTCAAGTCTTCTTCTGAATCTGTAACATTAGAATCACCATTAGATTTTAAAGCAATTGACTTCTTACCTTTTGTGTCAAATTCCTCATTGAATTGCTCGACTTCGTAGGATTGAAGTGTGCCGACCAATTCATCTACTGAAAGAGGCATGATCCTTTGTGTTTCTCTTATAGATGTCTTGACGTGATTCCAATCTTTGGATAGCCCTCTCAACAGTTTATTGACCTTCATAGGTCCTGAGATTGGCTGTCCTTGGTATGCCAAGCCATTTACAATTTCTGTAAATCGACTGAACATATCCGCAATGGATTCTCTTGGCTTCATTTTGAAGGCTTCATATTGACCAAGAAGGATATTGATCTTGGTCTCTTTGACTCGATCTGTTCCTTCATAGGTAACGTGCAATCTGTCCCAAACTTCTTTGGCTGTTTCACAAGATGAAATTCTATTATATTCAGTAGGAGATAATGCACAATAAAGAGAGTAGATAGCCTTTGCATCAAGGGCTTGTCTCTTTGAGATATCGGTGTGCGTTGTTCCCACTCCATCAGGTAATTCTTTCCCTGTGATAGATAAGTGATTCCATTCTTCACTACATCCCACTCCATAGGATCTTTGGATCTTAGGAATGCCTTCATCTTCTTTTTCCATACGTTCTACTCCTTGCCATCGAAGTAGGGAGGTCTTGTATTGCTTTGCCCTTCAATTAATCCTGGAGCCAAAACACTAGCCATAGATCTTTAGCTTCAGAAGTAATAACACTTCTAATAAATAAGCGGCCAGGCTCGGATACCAATTGAAATAGGCTAGTGAATCAACCTAGAGGGGGGTGAATAGGTTGTTAGGGAATTCTTTTGAAATCTTTTGCAGTAGAATACGTTGATATCAAAGATATATCAATAACAAGTAAAGCACGTATTCATAAAGTAAATAGAGAAGGGTAAGAGAGAATTGACACAAGGATTATAGTGGTTCGGCTTAGTCCAAGCCTACGTCCACTCTCCACGCCGGCAGCCAACCGGGCAGTAATCACTATGTAGCAAACGAGAGCTGTTACGGTATACGGACTAGACTTCTTCAATAAAATGTCTCTCCTCCTACAGCTTCCTGCTGCTTTCGCACTATATCACACTCTCTTCGATACACAATTCGAACAAGAAAGATTTTAGAGAACAAGTGATTTTGGAGATTCTAACATCGAGATTTTTCTACCCAGTCTCTCCTTGTTTCCAAGCAACATCGATCCACCTTAAATAGCCTCCGTGCCTTCTTACCCGTTGGCACTTACTAAAAAATCATCCAATCAACCCGTTGGACTGAAATTTAAGTGATCTCCTTGTCGCCGAAAACGTAAGTAGACAGTAGCTCATCAATCCTGTTCGCCCATACAATCAGGATCTTGAGTTCCCAAAAATAGATTCTTCCAAGAATAAACTTAATCTTCAATGGATAAAATCCAAAGAATAAATCCTCCAAGCTCACGATCACAGCCAGAGATATTCCATGGTTAAGATTAGGAAATATAGAATCCAATATCTTACTTTCCTTAGCCATAAGAATAGCCTGTGGCCAGCCTGTAAAAATCGCGAACTGTCTTCAGACTTAGATTTGGGTCTTGAAGGTCGTAAGACTGAAACTGAGTCTTGAAGGTCTTCAGACTGAAACTGTGTCTTGACTGACTTCAGACGGAAAAACTTCAGACGGTAACTTCTGGGTCTGACTGTCTTTGAAAACATTTAGACTTTGAAAACTTCAGACGAAACTGGCTGAGTCTTGGAACCTTCAGACTGAACTATTGAGGCTGTTTTGTCAACTTCAAAAATCCAAGGGATTTTTCTTCAACAGCAGTTAAATAAAATTACAAACAAAATAAAGGAGTTGAGGGAAGAGAATAAGAACACAAGGTTTATAGTGGTTCGGCTTTGATCAAGCCTACGTCCACTCTTTCACGCTAACAGCCTTCTAGCTGGATTCCACTATACAATCAACAAGAGATTACAACTTTGAGTGCAAACACTCAGTAGTAGATCACACTATCTCACTAAGTCACTCTTTTGGTATTTCTCTCACGATCACAAACATTTAAGCTCACCAAAGACAAGTGTATGATCGAAGGTCGCTCAAGCTTTGGAATTATAAATTCTACGCTCTATCTCTTACTTGCTCATCGATCCTTGATCTCCTGAAATACTCCTCCGCTTCCAAACTAGCCATTGTACAGTATCTTGGAAATCATCTTTCAATCTACCCATTAGACAGATCTGTATCTAGAAGATTTGGTAGCCGTTGAGTGATAAAAGTAGAATCCCAAATTGATTCTGATCACCCATACAAACAGAATCTTGGTTTCCATAAGTAGAGCTTCTTCATATAGAAAGTTATTGTCTTCATGATCCAATTGTCAATCAATTAGATTGAGTTAATCAAATCTATCCTGATGTAGAATCCAAACCAGATCATTAGTTGTTATTAGAGCTGTTAAACAGGTGGGTTGGATCGGGTTTGGGTCGGGTCATTAATGGGTCGACCCAAATTGACCCATTAACCCATTTATGACCCATTTATATCTAATGTAAATTTTTCGACCCATACCCGACCCGACCCATAACCGACCCGATCGATATTAATAAAATATTTTCATATTTAACCAAATTTAGGAAAACTTATTCTTACATTTTTTTTTTTTTTAGATTATATTACTAAAAACTTCAAAGCAATACAAATCCAATCAATAATTTTTCAAAAAAATTATTTCTTATATATATATTTAAAAACTAAAATAGTTTTATACATTGGACAAATTTTATAATTTTTAAAATAATTATTTTAAAAATCGAATTTTAATTATTTATATCTTTATTAAAAATCTAATTTTAATAAAAATATTGGTGTGATAATTTTTCAATAATAAACCTCAATGAGATGAGATATGGCGTTAATATGCCACTATGTGGAGTCGTGTAGGCTTCACTTAGAAAAAAGCAAAAATAAAAAATAATTTTTTTTTGTATTTATATATATTATTGGTACCATATATAAAAAGAACTTGCAAAATCTTTTCGTGCTCATTTAGACTTTGATTCAATGTCTTGAACACTTGCTAGCATAATTTGAGTTCAAACGACAAAACCGTGATTTTAGTCCAAAAAGTGACTTCGAATTTATTTATTTATTTTTCATTTTTAAAAAAGAAGTGTTCCATTATAGGTGACGCAATGAATACCGGTTGACCCGCACTTCCCGTTGCGATTGGGTAGTTGATGTGGCAAAAACCCCACCGCAGCTTGTCGCGTGTGGGTTTCATCAGCCTATTCCTTGCGCGCTCCAAAGTCTCCCACGACGATAGTTGGCGGCCGGCCACGGGCGAGCCTCAAGCTCGCTCGACTTGCCGACGCCGGTGAGCTCATGGCTCGCCGATCCGCGAGCTTGAGCTCGCCCCTCACCGGATCCGGCGAGGCTCGAGCCTCGCCCGACGCCCGGTGAGTTCAAGTCTCGCCCGGATCGGCGAGGCTCGAGCCTCGCCGAGCGTCGACGAGGCCTTCGCCTTGCCGATCCAGCAAGCTTGAGCTCGCCCGACACCGGCGAGCTCGAGGCTCGCCCGGCCGCTTGCCGCCATCGCCGTGCCAACGACAAGAGGAAGAAGAAAAGAAAAAAAAAAAAAAGAAAAAAAAAAAATAATTATAATTTCGGTTTTTATAAAAAAAAAAAAAAAAAAGATTTTGTAAAGTTAAAGAGAGGAGAGAGAGATGGTGAGGTTTTGAGTGAAAATAAATGGGTTCATTTTTAATGGGTTGGTAAATGGGTCATAAACGGGTCAGAGAGCTGACCCATTTAAAACCCATATATCTTAGTCTTGACCCATTAAAACCTATTATGGGTGCTTTATGAAATAAAGCTTGACCCATTAATGACCCATTTAACCATAAATGGGTCCATAAATGGGTTGCACAACCCATTTAACACCTCTAGTTGTTATACATCCTGTAATAAACCAAGGCTTTGAAGAATTGAAGATAAACTTGAATCTATCTTTGTCTTCATTCTTCATCGCATTTAGTTTGGAATTCGTTAGTGTGGGCAGACTTTGAATCTAAAGTCTGACGGTCTTCAGGCTTTGATGGTAGAGTCTGGAAGTCTTTAAACTAGACTTTACAATCTAAACAGATTTAGCTTTAAAATCTGGACGCAGTCTGAATAAGTTCAGCTTCAGAATAGAGTCTGTCTTCTAGTTCTTCCAAGTATAGACTTTGATAATTTCCTTTACATGTTCTATCATCCGCATAGTCTGTTACTCAACAATTAAACACGTTAGTAGCCATTGATTTATTTTGTCATCTCCAAAACATCATAAGGGGTTTCCTTAACAGAACTATGTTTTAGCCTCAAAACATCTCTTAAGAGGATTTCTGGGCTAAAGAAAGAGAATTCCAAACTAAAGCAACAGGAAATCTCATGGAAAGAAAGGTATGAAAATCTAGACAAAAGTTTTATTGTTTTGAAAGAAAATACATATATTCTTTCAAAGGAGAATACATTTTTAAAAGAAGATATTTCAAAAATATCAAAAAGACTTTCAATAGGGTCTGAGATATTTGAAAAGATTCTTTTAATACGAAGGCCATATTTTAACAAATCTGGTTTGGGAATGACATCTGAAACTGTTCATTTAATTGATTTTCCAAAAGTAAAAGAAAGAATCAAAAAGAGACCTACAAAAACCTTTTCCAAGAACCATTTTCAAAAGGTTTCTATAAAACCTATTGGCAGAAGTGCTCTCAAATGTTCAAAGTGCAATAGTTCAGAACATTTTGAGATGGAATGTCCTAAAAGCTGGAGACCTATTAAGAGAGAATGGGCAAAGACTGTATTTAGTACTAACTCATCTAGACCCAAGAAAGTGTGGGTACCAAAGAAAGCTTGAGTTTGCTTTATGATTGCAGGTCACTATCAAGAAAAAGAATAAATTGTATTTGGATAGTGGCTGCTCAAGACATATGACAGGAGACTCAACCTGTTTTATAAAATTTGTGCAAATGAAATGAGGAAAAGTGTCGTTTGGTGGAAATAATAAAGGAAGAATTGTTGGATTTGGAACTGTGAAAGTTGGAAGTCTCACAATCAACAATGTCTCCTTGGTTAAAGGTTTGAATTACAATCTTCTAAGCATTAGTCAACTATGTGACACAGGATTCAAGATCAATTTCCAAGAAAACATATGTTCTGGAACTAACAAGGATCACTCACAATCCTTTACTGGACGAAGACATGGGAATATCTATCTTTTGGATATAAAAACTGAAAGCTCTCAATGTTTAATATCCATTCAAGATGAAGCAAATCTCTAGCACAAAAAGCTTGGTTATATTAACATGAAGCAAATTGCAAAGATCTCTTCCAAGAAGCTTGTTCAAGGACTATCCAACCTGAAGTATCAAAAATCAGAACTATGCACACCTTGTATGTTAGGAAAACAAGTGAGAAGTTCTTTTAAACCATTAAATCAAATCTCCACTAATCGTGTTTTGCAGCTCTTACACATGGATCTTTTTGGACCAACCAGAACTCAAAGCATTGGTGGAAAAAGATATTGCTTGGTAATTGTGGATGACTATTCTCGATTCATATGGGTATATTTCTTGGCAAGTAAGTCTGAAACATTTTCTTACTTTTCAAAATTAGCAAAAAAAGTACAAAATGAAAAAGGTTATACTATATCAAGTATTCGTACAAAACATAGAGGTGAATTTGAAAATCAAGATTTTGCAAAATTCTATGATGATTCTGGTTTTCAGCATGTTTTCTCTTCTCCCTATACTCCAGAGTAGAATAGAGTTGTTGAATAGATCTTTACGAGAAATGGCTAGAACCTTCTTAATAGAAAGTAATATTAGTTCTCATTTTTCGGGTTAAAGCAGTTTCTATAGCTTGCTATATCATTAACAGAGTATTTTTAAGGCCTATTCTGGAGAAAACTTCCTATGAGTTATTCAAAGGAAAGAAGCCGATTGTCTCTTATTTCCATGTGTTTGGTTGCAAATGTTTTATTTTGAAAAATGCAAATGATCGCACTGGTAAGTTTGAATAAAGATCAAACGAATGAATTTTCCTTGGATACTCAACCACAAGCAAAGCCTACAGAGTATTTAATAAGAAGACTCAGTCTGTGGAAGAATCAATGAATATCAAGTCCAAGACTCAATGCAAAACAAACTGGATCAAACTCATCTTGAAGAACCTGAACCTATTTCAATGATGCAAAAGCTAATTCCCCCGAAGAAGTTCAGACTCCTGAAATTGAACAACATGGTGAACCAAAAGATTCAACTGAATCAAGAAATCAAGAGACTGACAAACCATCAAGCAACTGGAAGCATAAATCAAGTCATCCCAAGGAGCTCATCATTGGTAGCATTAATGAAGGAATACCTACCAAATCCAAAACGCATTAAGAGTCTAGTGCTTTGGCACTTGTTTCTAAAATTGAACCTAAAATTGTTGAAGAAGCTTTGGGTGATGAAAGTTGGATTGAAGCTATGCAAGAAGAGCTCAGACAGGTCAACATCAACGATGTTTGGGAATTAATTCCTAAACCAAAAGGTAAGTCTATTATTGGAACTAAATGGGTTTTCAGGAACAAGGTGGACGAGAAAGGAAAAGTTGTGAGAAACAAAGCAAGACTCGTGGCCGAAGGATATACGCAAGAAGAATGGATAGATTATGATGAGAACTATGCACTAGTAGCGAGGTTAGAAGCAATTAGACTATTACTTGCTTTTGCTTGCTATAAAAATTTCATGTTATTCCAAATGGACGTGAAGAGTGCATTTCTAAATGGATTCATCCAAGAAGAAGTCTATGTGAAACAACCGCCTAGTTTTGAAGATCCAAGAAAATCAAACTCAGTTTATAGACTGAAAAAGGCTTTATATGGACTGAAGCAGGCACCTCGAGCTTGGTATGAAAGGCTAAGCAAATTTTTAATTCAAAATAATTTTGCTAAAGGTAAAGTAGATACTACCTTATTTATCAAAAAAGAAGGTAAAGATTTTCTACTTGTTTAAATTTATGTTGATGATATCATTTTTGGATCACCTAATGAAAATCTGTGCAAGAAAATTTCAAGATGCATGCAGGACGAATTTGAGATGAGCATGATAGGTGAGTTAACATTCTTTCTGGGATTACAAGTTAAACAATCCAAAGAAGGAATTTTCATTCACCAAGAAAAGTATGCAAGGGATCTCATCAAAAAGTTTGGATTGGAAATTGTAAAAAGACAGAGACACCTATGTCAAGTTCTTCGAAGCTGGACAAAGATAATGAAGGGAAGAATGTGGATCAAAAACTATACATGGGTATAATTGGTTCACATCTTTATCTTATTGCTTCTAGACCTGACATTATGTTTAGTGTTTGCATTTGTGCTAAATTCCAATCAAATCTCAAAGAATCTCATTTAACTGCTGCAAAGCGCATTATCAAATATGTAGCAACAACTCCAAAGCTAGGCCTATGGTATTTGAAAGAAGAAGACTTTACACTCCTTAGATATTCAAATGTGGATCTAGCAGGATGTAAGGTGGACAAAAAAAGTACATCTGGCACTTGTCAATTACTTGGCAACAAGCTAGTATCATGGTTTTCAAGAAAATAGAGTACTATAGCTCTTTCAACAGCTAAAGCAGAATATGTAACTGTTGGAAGTTGCTGCTCTCAAATCTTGTGGATATGGCAACAGCTCAGAGACTTTGGAATTGAATAATCATGCACAGAGATCAAATGTGACAACACCAATGCAATAAATCTTACAAAGAATCCAATTCTTTATTCAAGAGCAAAGCATATAGAGATCCGACACTACTTCATTAGAGATCGTGTTCAAAATGGAGAAATTATGATTCAATTCATCGACTCAAAAAATCAACTGGCGGATATATTTACAAAGCCACTAGAGAAAAGTCTATTTGAGTCTATACACACCAAACTGAACATCATAAAGTCTGAAAGTATTCAGACTCAGAGGTAAAATCTAAAGGTCTTTAGACTCTAAGTGATATGTATGTAAATTAATTCTTTTAAATATTTAAGAATTTATCTTTAGATAATTTTCTTCAAGTTGGAATGATATTATTTCGAATCGTCACTTGCTATTTTTATTGGAAGTTATCTTTTTCGAATTTTGAATTTTTTTGGCAGTTTTATTTTGAAAAGGAAGCTTTTATTCTTTCCTTGTGACGCTTTGTATTCACCTATTTACCTACTATAAATACTTTCAATTACTTTCTTCTTCGTTTTCACCCTCAATCTTTCGAACCCTAGAGCACAGAACACCACTTTCTTTTTTACTTTTGTTTAATCGAAAAAATCTCACCTTTTTTCGAACAAGTTTGAGTCTTTTCTTCCTAGAAGCGACAATGTTTTTGAGGAAATCATCAAGATTAGCAAGTAAGGGACCACAGCGCATGGCTGAGGGTCTTACACACTTCGACTTAACCGAGGAAGAAGATTCTCCCATTTAGCAATACCCAAGTCAACAACATATTCATCAGGGTCAATCTCCTTCACCACCTCAACCGCAACAAGAAACAAGGGAAATTTAACCTGTAAAAACTTTGAGACCCACTGTTGCTTACTCTCTTTACTCCAAGATGAAACATGGAGGAACTCACATGACTGTGATTGATGAATTTCTGAAAGAATGAGGTTTTAAGAATGAGACTCTATTTTTGCATGACATGGAAAAGCTTGGTATTGCATCTAAAGGTTCAGCCGAAAAGGCGTTTGAGAACTTTCTTAGTGATCCTAGGTATGGGACCACGCATCAACCTCAAAGTCAAGACAATGATGAACGGATGTTTACTCATTTTCAGCCTAGGATGGGTGTGGCTGTCTATCCTGTGTGCGATGGAGCAAACATTTTTTGCTCCAAAGAACACAAGAAGGTTTATTCGAGATTGTTGAAAAGAAGGGTGATGAACCCTAGAAGTTGTGACTTCAACTTTCTCGACTCCGTGCAAGTGAATTTGCATGAAAAGTTTTCTCGTCTTCAGTTGGAATGATTTTGCTCTAAATCAACAATAGCCTATCCTGAACTTACTGCTTATTTCTATTCAGATCTATCCTTATTATATGCGAATAGATTTTCTTTCATTGTCAAGGACAAGGAATATCTGGTGGATGTAGACACACTTGCTGATGTAATTGGTGTGGAAAGAACGAGTTTCCAACCAATTAATGTGTCTATGGCTTATGCTACTTTGCAACGGGTACAAGACTGGAGGGTAGAAAGGAAAATCTCTTACATAACGATGAACGCCTCTAACGTGTTGCTTCACAAGATCGTGATAAACTACATCTGCTGCAAATCAACCTCAAGGACTGACGTCTCTCACTCAAAAGCAAAATTGATGTACGCCATCAATGCTGGTCTAAAGTTTTCTCTCCCTCACTTGATCCTGTTTCACATGTATAGGACGGTTGTGAAAGATAAGGGATAGCTTCCTTATTCTGCTCTCATCACTTGCCTTTTTAGGCACTTTAAAATTAATATCTCTGCACCTCTATGCTTGACAAGTTCTACTCCTATGGTAATCGGTTTTAAAATGGTGACAAAGATGCGTTTAAAGGAGCTCAATAAGGTGCTATAGAGAATAAAGGAAAAGTCTCCGTCAAGGCCAAGACAAGCCTCTGTTGCTAAGAAGAGAAAAGGAAAGGAGCCCATGGTTGCTCCTGTAGCAAAGAAGAGGAAACTCATCTTGTAGGACGATGAAGATGAGGACAAGATGACTCTTTCAGCATTCACTCTAAAGAACTTGAAGAGTTCTTTTCAAATTCATGAGATGAGAGAGAGAGAGAGAGAGAGAGAGAGAAGAAGAAGAAGAAGAAGAAGAAGAACAGAGAATAACGAGAGAAGAAGAGGAAGAAAGAGAAGAGGAAGAACAAGGAAGAGAAGAAGAGACTAAAGAAGAAAGAAATGATTCTTTTGAACCAACCCTGGCTATTCCACTATCAAGCAATTTAGAAAAGACAAGAAGTGGAGATGCTGGTGCAACAAGGACAGCAAAACATCACTCTACTAATAAAGAACAGGAAGAAGTTTTTCCTACTCCACCTCAAGGCACACAAACAGGGAGAGTTGCTTAAAAAAGAGGTACTTCTTCACCTGCTTTTGCCAATGATGTTAGTCCACTTTGCTACAGATCCAGAAGATGCATATGCCTCCCATTTTCCAGAAGAGGCATCATCTCCCAGTCAAGGTGAACGAACAACTGAAGATCCGTCAATCCTCAAAACTCCCAGAATAGGGTCAGCTGGACCTAATGCTACACCTGAACATTCTACAGACTTTTCAAGACTGCTGAATATTATGCTGGACTTAAGGAAACAGCTTTATGGGATGGAGTATGAAATGAAGGATCTCAAGAAGGCTTTCATGGTAACATCAGTATCTTTGCAAGATCAGCTTCTCGCCCTCAGAAATCAAGTGCAGAATACTGTGAATTGTGAAGAATTAGAGCCACTGAAGGAAACCCTTGCAAATCTCAAGAAGACTGTCAATTCCATGGAAGAATTCCAGCTTGTTCGCCTTCCTAAGTAGCCTTGACCAAACCCCCATCTTTATCAATCTCTTTTTATTCTCCACTTTTTGCTGTGACAAAAAGGGGTAGATGTGGTGCAGATTTGATCTTTTATGATCTTTTATGATTTTGGTTTTGATGTGCTTTGTGCTTTACTTTTTAGCACTGTTTTACTTGTTGGGCTTATCTTTCTGTTTGGTTTGGATTGTGACTTTGAACTTTTGATTTGGATTGGCGTGATTTGATCTTTTGTTGCTTGTGGTAACTTAGGCCGTGATATGCGTTATGGATATTTATCTCACAAGAATAACATGTTTTATGTTGTTGCAGAATTGACATTATCAAGGTCCTATTTAAAATTATCCTTTATAATATATCATGTTTTGCTTAAATGCTGTTTTGCAGGACAAAAATTTTCAAATCTACAGGAAAGTTTTGTCACCATCAAAAAGGGGGAGATTGTTGGAGAAAACTCATTTATTATTTTGAAGCTGACAAAACGTTTCCATCAATCTAGTCCGAAGACTTCCAGACACAAGTTTTAAAGTCTGAAGCACTCAAGACTCTACCGTTAAAGTATAAAGATTGCCAGACTCAAGTCTTAAAATCTGTCCTCACTAACCATTATAGACAAAGAATAAAGAACTATCTAGATGACATATTATCTTCGAGGATTTGATTCGTATGGATTATTGAAGATCTTATGGCTGGATACTGCATCAACATGATTGATTATTCTTATTGGATTCTACTCCGATTTGGATGATCTCTTGAAAGGCAAATAAACTCAGAAGATTCTACTTATAAAAACTCAAGATCCTGATTGTATGGGTGAACAAGATTGATGGGCTTTTTTCACTATTCAATCAACAACTCAAGATCACCTTGATTGATTTTGTCCAATGGGTAGATTGGAAGAATTCCTTTGGAAAGAGCCAATGGTCGTGAAGGCATGAAGGAGTATATAAGGCTGACTCTTTTAGTTGTTTGATGGTGGTGCTAGAAAGAAGAATTTCAAAGTCTGAATCTTTGTAGTTCCTTGATCTTTCATTTGTGAGCTTGAATTGTATACAAAAGAGAGAAGCATAGTGTGAAGAGATAAGCTGAGACTCTCCTCTGAGGAAGTCAAAGATCAAGTGCTGTACAATCTCTTTTGATCCATAGTGGAATCCAGGCAGTGGGCTGTCAGTATGGAAGAGTGGACGTAGGCTTGAACTAAAGCCGAACCACTATAAACCTTATGTTTAATTCTCTTTCCTTAACTCCTTACTTCATTCGTTGCTTTATATAATTGTTTCAAAGCTGATTACGTCCTTAATCAATTAAATTTAGAAGGCAATTTACTTTTATCAAGTTTTGTGAGAAAATTTTTATTTACGCCTATTCACCCCCTCTAGGTGTCATTACTAGCCCTTTCACAACTCACCCTGTTGTTTTTTCTCAATTTTGTAGGTACGGAAGTCTCACCTCTTTGGAACCAAGGCCATACTAGAAGATATAGGAATCCCCTGGCCTATAGCTAATATAAGATTAATGTAAATAAAAAAGAGCTTGTAGAAAATGGCTTGTAAATATATTGATACTGAATAGAAGTATTGAGTTTTGCGTTGTGTTTTCCTGGCTGTATGATTGTTGTGTTGTCTGGGAGATGGTTGTTGTACATGCTTTCACATGCTCATAAGAATAAGGTAAAATTGAAAGGAAACAGATCAGTGATGCACCCAAGATGTCGCAACAATAACCCTGGTCAAGTTCATCACTGTAAACTAAATCTAGAATTTATCTAATGAGTCCCAAAAATAATGGTTCAAAAACCGTTGTCCTTCAATCTTGCCATTGAAAAATTTTCAATAGTGTCAATTTAACTTATCTAATCATTGCAACCAATTTCCATGCTCCAAGCTCACTAATTGGGTAGGTCCAAAAATCTAGATGTCACGGGAGTGATCAAAGGCAAGTCAATAACACGGCTAGAGGTGATTGGACCTCTCTCACACACACGCATATGATTTAGAATTCAAGAGCAATAATTTAACTATGAAACTCAATTTCGATACAGTACATGCATGTAATCGTGTATCTGACGTGTGATAGGAAATGGATAGTGAAGTGATTACTTCTTCTACCTTGTAGAGTAGAGTGCTCAGGTCGGGTTCTAAACAGGACGATGACTCTAATGAACACAAACACGTTCCAAGGAAATCCATCCGTCGAAGGGATGAGGTTATAGAAGATATGATCCAGTCAAGAGGAAGTCGAAACTACCATAGTCAAAGATCAAGAGAAACAAGAGTTTGGTGGGAGAAGAAATCAATTAAATTAAAGAGAAATCCGATTAGATTCCACGTTTCCTTCACGTGGGAAGATTTCAATGCGCATTTAGCAATCACGAGGGGACCAATGACAAGAGAACAATCTCTGCTTGCGTTGCTTCTCACCTGTGGAGCATCACCATAGACATACACAACGCGTTCTTCTTTATTTCCTGTTCTTTTTGGTTCGCACAGACCAATCTACGCTCGCACGTATGCTTTGGGTTGAGTAAAGAAGCGACACAACCCACTGCCGTAAAATATATTGTCGGAGGAAGAAAAACCAGCGTGGTCCACCTCGTATGGCTCCATCACATGTACTCAAAGATGGGCCACGTGAAGGAACATGTTTAAGCATGTTTGTTGAGGTACCTAGATGGGGAGATTTAATTAGCTTGGCACGGCCATGTAAATGCCCATGTCCCACGCATATGTCATCACTGGTCTCAAAAGTGTTCCAAGCTTTGTTTAAAGAGTTGGTGGGGCACGTCAAGTATCGCCAATTAGAAATGGGAATGAATTTTCTGATTCTTAGACTTTGTCCAAGAAGCAAAACGCTTAATTAACACTATCCTATGATTGAGAATGTGCATAGTTCTTTGGGATTGAAACTTTCTCGACATCTTTGATTTTCCTTCCTTATTAAACGTGCGACATACTAGCAAACAAATACTTGAGGGTTTTGATTCAACCACATGAACAAACTGATAACTACATCTTCTCGCACTTTGGATAAATTTGCAATTCGCTAAAACCCTAGTCACAGTCCCTCTGTTCCATTTGCAAGAATCATCGCTTCCTCTATGCATTAGCTGAAGATATCAGAGACATTGCCTCCCGCTCTCCCTCTCTCTCTCTCTCTCTCTCTCTCTCTCTCTCTCTCTCTCTGTGTGCTTGTGCGCGCGTCTGAATATGTTTGCGTGCACCGAACACAGAAGCATGTTCTTATAGTGTCGCATGCCGCATATATCTAGAATGGTCACCAGAGGTGAAGTGTTGACAATGTTGTTTTTTAGGCCGAAGGCGGAAGATGCAGTGCTGGACACAAGAGACTAATTTGGGTTGTGAGAGGGATTGGGCATGTTCCAAGGGCTGTATTGCCATCCAGCTGTCGCTGGAGAAATGTTCCTCCCCAACCAATCATTATTGGTGAATTGCAAACGTACACATGACTCACATTAAATTTTAGTTATGTTCGCATGCGGGTGATCTCCATATTTATAATTCACTAAATAAAGGCTTAATTGGTAGAAATTTCCTTTAATTAACGATGGAGGAAATATATGACTTCATAAGAGTTTTGACTGATTCAAGAATTAGGCTTTTTGTTCACTAATGAGATTTAGTGAACTTGTGACATTAGATTAGAATGGGTTGATGTGTCATTCGTCTTGTGTTAAGATTCTTTTTACCAAAATGGCAAGGGGATGTGGAGGGACTAGCACAACTGCCCTCTCCATGCGTCACTATGATAATCTCACACCATTATGAATGTCAATTTACCTCATAAATCAAGAGAATTTTATCCTTTTCTCAAGATAGCGCATATTGCATACATACTTGGGCTTGGATTCTTTTTTCGTTCATTTTTTTTTTTTTTTAAGAAATAGCTTACCTGCATTTAGTTCCTTTATCAACTCTTCCACAAGCATGCAAAGTCCGTCTACTTGCAGCAAGATAACAAAGAAATCCAACTAGACCACGTTCAGTTTAAAACCCTCAACATGCAGAAAATGTTGATCCTATCTCACTGGATATTTTTGGACAACTTGTAAAGCTGATCACGAAAAACAGCTGCTCTGATATCGGTGTCGGAAGATACCAGACGTGCGATAAGACAGACAAGAATATAATTATTTCTCTCCCATTTGTTGGCAAAAGCTCCCACTTGTCGAGGCACAAGTGGGATATTTATAAATAGGCACAAACCAATTCTTTGACTGTCTTCCTTTCGTCTATTTTTTTTAGGTTTTGGTTTTCTGGGGAGAGTGTCGCCATTGATGCTCAAAATCTAGAAGGTTGAATATGTTCATGAGAGCATGCATTATAAGGCAGAAATGAGTCAGAGCGAGGGATTGTGTTTAGGGATCACATGCAGTGTAGTTGAACTAGAAGTCGGAAAACATGTTCAATCAGACAATGACATTATGGGCATGCAGGATCAAAGGAACGGATGTTGGGCTGACCAGCGTACTCACGATGGGCTCGAAAAGCCCAATGTAGTCACTTCACTCAGTCAAGCGCACTTACATTTTTCCTTTGCTAACTTTAGGAGCGTAGATAGATTGCTGAGGTTCAGAAGACCTTAATTTACGTGATTCTCGTGACCAACTCTTGGATGCAGATTCTTTTCCGGCTCAGACTCTTTCTCTCGTCATAATCTTCTTCAATCCATAATCGACTCATACTCACTTAAGTATCAAAAGGTGCTCATAAAGAAAATCTCATGAGACTTCTTATTTATTGGCGTGCGCATCATCAATTGCCTATGCTAAAGATTTAGGTCTTGCATCAAGATTTTGCTCGAGGAAAAAATAGATGCAGTGTTTGGTCATGCACATTTTTTAGCTTTGAATCTGGTGTTTTTCAATTAATACTTTTGTTTAGGGGTAATTCCAGGGTAGAACCTGAATATTGAAAAACTAGACCAATGGGAATCTATCAATTCTAGGTTCTAATGTATATAGGGTAAGTTCCAAGTTCTAAATTGATGGAACCTAAAACCTATAACTTAGAACTTAGAATAAGTTTTTGTGTTTTTTTCTTAATCTATTTTTTGGCGCAATCCTATGGTATTTCGTGGCAATCAATAATAAGTGCAAAAATATGGAACCATAGTCTAAACTTCCATTTTATGATGGAGACTTTCATTTTGTTAATGTTTGATATTTTTCGTGTGTCTAAACATAAGTTATAATTAGTGAATTATAATAACAAATAGTAGTCATTAAAAGTGATAATTCACAACAATCGTTGAATTAATAATTCAAATGAAACCTAAATAAATCCTAGAACTTGTAATAAGGTAGGTTCCAAGTTCCATGGTACGCAAGATAAGTCCCAAGTTCTAAAAAATAAAGAACCTATATCAACGAGTAGGTTCTACCATATTCCAAGTGGAATCTACACAGTACTTGAAACCATTTGCTCCTACTTTTGTTACACATTGCATCTTTGAACTGTCCAAAGAATTAATAGTTGTCCTCCAAAATCAGCCATTTAATCTACTGGTCTAAACCAACCATATTTTAAGAATCCTGATAAGTCCTAGCTCGTAATTTCTCCTAAAAAGCTAGTGTCTGCACACATCTATTGCAATGTAAATAGCTAGCCTCACTACTAAATTGTCCGTAGATGTGCATGCACCAAGATGTTTTTGTCGACCCAAGCTATGCATTGTCTATGCTTTACATAGGACACTGTTGAGAGATCATGGATTCCAAAAATAATCCAGATGATGCCATTTATCGATTCTTTTGATGGGGAAGTCAAGTTCAACTTGCCTTCTATGTACTTTTTCCATCCAAGGACACAGGTTGTAGAGATTAGGGGTGTGCAAAATACTCGAGAACTGCCCGGACCACCCGGAACCGAACTGGAACCACCCGTAACTAGCTGTTCTTGAGGGAACCGGTCCGGTTCCCGCTTCCTATTTATGGGAACCGGTGGATACCAGTCCAATTCCCAATTTCGTGGGCGGATCCACCCGCCCGCCCACCTGCACGGGACCGGAACCTTTTTAATATTAAAAAAATACTAAAAAAACCCTACGTCTCGCATCTCATCTCTTCGTCTTCGGTTCTCTCTCTCTTTGTCTCTTCCTCAGTCTCTTCGTCTTCAATTCCTTCCCGAGCGTCGATGCCGCCATTGTTGCTCCTCCTCCGCTACTGTCCACCCCCTCACGCCGGTTGCCACCTGCCATTACTGCTGCTCCTCCGCCTCTGCTGTCCACCCCCTCGCGCTATCCGCCCCCTCGCTCATTCTCTTCGTCTTAGATTCCTCCCCGAGTGTCGACGCCACCACCGCTGCTGTCCGCCCCCTTGTGCCGGTCGCCACCCGCCACTGCTGCTGCTCCTTCGCCTCTGCTACCCGCCCCCTCGCGCCGGTCGCCACCCATCATAACCGCTGCTCCTCCACCTCTGTTGTCCGCCCCCTCGCTGCTGTCTGCCCCCTCGCTCAGTCTCTTCGTCTTTGATTCTTCCCTGAGCATCAAAGCTGTCGCCGCTACTCCTCCACCGTTGCTGTCTACCCCCTTGTGCCAATCGCCACCTGCCACAACCACTGCTCCTCCGCCTCTGCTGTCCGCCCCCTCGCTACTATCCACCCACTCACGTCAAGATCGATTCCATGGATCCACCCGAGAACCGGACCGGACCAGTGGTCAGGTTCCCGGGTGGATCCATACAACAAACGGGTAGATCCTGGTTCCAATTTTTTGGAACCGGTCCTTAGCGGGTGTTTTCCGATTCTAGGTCGGGAGCCGCCCACCCGGACCATACACACCCCTAGTAGAGACCTAACTATCCAAATGCATATGAATCATCCTACATGCCTTATGAAAGGTTAAATTCAGACCTTTGACTTATGCATGTGGTAACTCAAAGAAAATTGCTCACAATTAAAAAGGGACCTTTCGAGCATATTATGACACCTAGCTTCTTGTTCCCAATTTAATTAAAAACTTTAAAACCAGCCAACTGGATATATCAATTTACCACTGACGACATTCTATAGAAGATTTCCCTTGATGTTCACATCTTATACGTGCACTAATAAGTGATAGTCCGCGAAAAATTCAGATAGTCAAATGGGCATTTCTAGAATGACTTTAAGCTCTCACGTTTTGCTTGATATGAACCTTTTGACGCGTGCAATTTGACTTAATTTGTCCTGAAATACCTCAAATTTATATATATATATATATATATATATATATATGTTTGCATATATATTAATGTTGACATTTAGTAGTTTCTTGAAATTTGGGTAATACTTCAAATTTTGGTGGAAAAGTAAAAACTGCATTTTGCATAAGTGTAGATAAACTGGCTCGTCAGAATTATGTGTTATTATGTAGAATAGCGTGATTCTCTTTGCACAATCAATTTCACATTCGTGGTATATATTGAAGTCAGAGGTTTTGTTTTTCTTTTCTTAGTATCCAAAAAAAAAAATTTAAAAGATTTTCCCTCTTTATATTCTCTATTCAACCGGTCTTGTTTTTTTTTTTTTTTTTTAGTACTCAGGGAACCCCTCCCCGTATCAACGCGGACGGCCCGACAGGCCCGGGGTGACGTTGAGGGTAAACCCTGGAGGGCTGCGTAAGCAGGGGGACCCACCACCCCTGACAACCCACTTAAGTCCCCGTGCGGCCAGTGGGATTCGAACCCCTCCCCTCTATTCAACCGGTCTTGTTTTTCTTTTGGGTAAATACCTTGAAATACCCCAAACTGGTACACCTGTGACAAATTTACCCCAAACTATTTTTTTGACCATGAAAAACCCCAAACTGGTACACTCGTGACAAATTTACCCCAACTAACCATAAAAAAACCCTAAACTGGTACATTTATGACAAATTTACCCTAGACTAATTTATTTGACCACAAAAAACTCCAAACTGGTAAATTTGTGACAAATATACCCTTCGTTAAATTGGATTAATACAAAAAAAATCACAAAAATTATAAACTGTCACAAATGAAGTGTAAAATCCTAAATTGATATATCAATAAACTGTCACGTGTTATTTAACTTAATAATTTGACAATAAAATTTAATAAAAACTAACAGAGGGTAAATTTGTCACAAGTGTACCAGTTTGGGGTAAATTTGTCAAAGGTATACCAGTTTGGAGTTTTTGGTGGTCAAAAAAATAGTTTGGGGTAAATTTGTCACATGTGTACCAGTTTGGGGTTTTTAAGGGTATTAACCCTTTTCTTTTCTTAGTATCCAAAAAAAAAAAAATTAAAAGATTTTCCCTCTTTATATTCTCTATTCAACCTGTTTTTCGCTCACTTGTATTGAGTTAAATAGTCCGCTAAGCTTCATGTAAAAAAAATTACCCAATTAGTCCTAAATATATCACATGAAAGTTAATTTAGTTATAAACTTTTCAATTTTGTTTATTTAATTCTAAACCTTTGAGTAAAATTTTAAGGTAATTCTTCCATTCAAATTTTCGTTAGATTTCGCGACCGTGACAAATCCAATCATTATTGGTTGTCTTATGTGACACACCACTATGTTAGAAAAAATTGTCAAAAAGACTATATTGAAATTTCATGTAAAGGTTTAAAACTCAATTGGCAAATTTAAAAAATTTATATGAATTGACATCAGTACAATAGGTTTATAACTTATTTGACAATTCTCCTATTTGGCATGGGTAGGAATGTGAAGATCTAGGCATGTAACTTGTCACTTTTTTACAACAACTATTTTTAGGTTGCGTTTGGTACAAAAGATTAACAAAGGAAACCCACCCACGCATAGCTACATTGGTTGAGGCTTGCCCCTGAATTTGGCCACCAGATTAGGGGTTCGACTCCTAGGGTATGCTCCGTGATCTAAGTGGGGGGCCTCGGCAGTGGGTTGCTGGGCCAATCTCCCCCAAGGTATAGTCGATGATGTGCTCCCATAAGGTGAGTTAGGCCGGATTCTCGGCATAAAAAAAAAAAAAAAAAAAAAAAGAATTAACAAGGGAATGGAATTGTGATTTCCTTTCTGAAACGAAATCTTTAGTGGCAAGAAAGGTTTCCTCTTGAGCACAACTCCGAACCACACTAATCTGTTTGGAAAACAGAAATAAAATGTGTCATCCGGACGAAACGAGAGCGAATGAATAGCTACACATTGCTATTTTTTAAAACTTGAATAAAAATTTAAAGACATATTCCAGCGAAAGTAAATTACTTTGCGACGGGGATTTAATTAGGTCAATTATCGGGAAATGAAACTCAAATGGCACAGTCATCAATAATCATTGGTCATCAAAAAATCGAAGTCCGTGTTCAGTAATAGTTTGGTTAAACCAAAAAAAGGTAATGTAAAAATCAATCCAAACACGTCCTCGATGGTTTAGGTCTCGGCAGTCAACCCAATATTAAGTGAATTGCTTAGGAGCAAAAGTTAGCCGACTGCGGACCTAGCCTATGATTCAATTGAAGTCCATCTTGGTGGCCCAAGAACTAAGGTTCTAAGCTGGGCTATGCAGTTCTTGTTCCATGAACTTAAATCATTATACAACTAGAACATCTCTTCTGCTTTATCTTTTCTTTTCTTTTCTTTTCTTCTCTGTTTTCTTGCCTAACTTTCCTGCTAATATAATGATTTTAGTTGTGAATGGGAGTTTGCTAGAAAGAAAAAAAAAAAAAAAAAAAGCAATATGACAAATATTCATAACCATTTTTATATGGTAACCCCTTTTTTTTAGTAGAACCCACTTTCATCGTTGTTTAAAAAACTAATTAACTATCTAAATCGATGGTGTCGGAGGTGGATTCTATATAAATAAATTTTGCACAGACTGTATACTTAAAAAAATAACCCTTATCAAAATTGTTAGCGAAGTCAATTTCGTGAAGATGAAGTTACTATTTCTTTTCAGTCAAAAGAGATAATTATATATTTTTTTTTTAAAAACATAGAATATCATATTTCTTTTCGGTTAATTTAATTGGTAATCAATTTCTCGATGCCTCTCTTAAAAGCATAAATGTATCTTTTCAGTAATTATCTGGTTTGTATAGGAAGTGCAAATTACGATACTTGGTAAGGATTTTATTGGTGCTCAAAGAGGTTTAGACACCCGTGATGTTTTTTATTTTTATTTTTTTTATCGAAACTGCTGGATTAATATATTAAAGATAGGAACATCCAGATGCTAGTGCATCCGCATACACAATATCTTGCAACATAAAAGGAGGATAAATATTCCAATTTCGGACTAGGTCTTGACTCCTGTGGGCCTTTGCGGCCCAGTCTGCTGCTGCATTTGCTTCCCTTCGACAGTGCTTGAGAGAGACTAAAGCAACTTCTGTCGCTGTTCTCAAGGCAAAGAGTAAACACACATAATCAGCACCCAGAATGGTGAAATCGTAGGAATTGCACGTTGTCTAGAGCATGTCGTTAGATCGCAATATAGCACGATGTTTATCAAAATTTCATATTCATGAAATCAATTTTATGGTATAAGATTCGTTAACATTCATAAAAAGTAGGTTTACTGGAGTAAGTATATAAGAATTAAGAACATATAGATGCAAGGTAAAGAATATTATATAAGGTCTATGGTCAAAAGCAAATATAACTTTTCGAGAAAACGTTATGATTCTGGCGAATAAGATATTCCAACACATCCCTTATCTTAACAGGTATCATCGTCAACCTATAGAAAGAGATTGTGTCATTTCATTCTACAAATTGGAGATTGATTTACCAATTCCCTTATGCAACGAGCGTAGGGATTCAAGCAACGAGAGAGGGCTCCAGGGTTGTAGCAACATGTTATGTCGTAAAGCCACTACATTAGTTATAGCAATTAGCCAAGGAAATCTTTTTAATAGAAAGGATGGTCATCCACACAAGTTTTAACGCTTGTCATACCTGATCCATGAGATCAGTAGAGTATACTCGTGGGTTCGGAATTTATCTAGACGGGCTTTCTCGTCACAGGAAAGTCGAGTCTATTCATGTGGGATATTCTCAAATAAACTGGTGTAAGCAAACCATGACTTTTGTCGACTCTCTCACAGCTTGAGCACCACCCCCGTCCATGCACCTTCCGAAGCTTTCTCACCCCATTCTTCCACATCTTGATGCTCCCACTTTTGCATCAAAAACGCCTTTACCAAAAGCCGATGCACGTTCTTCAAAAGAAGCCCGTCCTTCATATCTTTCAAAAGCATGCAGATATATCTTTAGATCGAGAAAAAGATAGAGGGAGGAAAAAGAAAAGAGATTACCGCATTGACCACTCCGCACCAGCTATATGACAAGGCCTACGAAGTTAGTATATTTAAACCGTTATTATAATGGACAATTATCCCAGAGATAAGTACTCCTTAATTGCTACGTAGCCTTAAATCCATAAAGATTAATTTCCCATGTATGAAACGCACATAGCCTTCATGAACACATGGATTCTAGACGAAGACTTGGCTTCCATGGTACTCCTCTTAAAACTATGTAGATAAGAATATCATACAAGAGCATAATTCCCTTTGAAAATACCAACTTTGGGACTTACCAACTTTAGGTCAAGTCTCACGTATAACCGAAAAAAGAAAAATTCAAATTTGGCTCCCGTCAAGTTGTGGTCTAATGATAAGTATCATATTGATATTGAACATAAATTGGTGGTTTTTTTTTTTTTTAAACGGTATTGAGCCATTTGATAAGAATCGTTGACATTGAATGAAAATGATCATTGATGTTCCCGATAATTCTCCCTCTTTCTTTCCAAGGCCTTCTTTTCTTCGGCCAGACCTTGTTTCTCATAGCCATACGTATGCTGCTTTTGTTCTTGTCCCCTTGAATTTTCTTTCTAAACTAATTTTATTGAGATCTAGACAGTCGAAGGGGAAGGAAAAGCAAGCATGCCCCACGTAGATCGATACAAAGCAACGCAAGATCATGTTCTGTATAAAATCTATAGTGATGGACTGTTCCAAAAGGGATTGATGACGGTTGTTGCTTTTCTTCTGAGAGGAACTTTTCGAACTTTAGGCCTGTCTTTTTATCTCTTTTACTGGTCAGTCCACGTGAATGGCAGTCGGGAGATAACCACTAAGTTTGTGGTGACTAAGCAATGGAATAAATTGAAAATATAAATTATTAAGCTTTTGCTTAACTCCAAATGCTTCTCTCGACCAATCGACAGTACCTTCTCGCTTTCGTTTCCTCAAGAGGTCTGTATCAGCTATACTAACATTGAAGTGACAAATTGGAAGTACCTATACAATAATAAAGCAAGAAAACTCATCCAAAAAATCCAAATCTATTGTACAGCAGCCAATTTGATTCTAAATACGTCAATTGTACTGATTTAATCCTAAATTTTTTGAAATCAGTAAATCCAAAAGCTTGCGATTATGCTAATTTAGTTTTAAATTTTTGACAATTTGTCAGTTTAGTCCTTTCAAATAATTTTGGCAAAAAATCACTGATGTACAATCTAGTTTGATCATCCTCCATGAAATAGTTAACGCTGACATGAATAATATTTTTAATTTTTCTGATTTTTTCTTTTTTTTTTTTCCTTCTTCTTTTTTCCGTTGCTTTTCTTTTCTTTGCTCTTCATTTTCTTTTCTTTTTCTTTTTTCCCTCTGCCAGCTATTGCCAAGCCCCGTCGACGACCAACAACACCAACCTTAGGGGAGGGCCACCCCTACATGCCCCTAGCAAGGGTTGCCCTACCACCCTTGTCGAATTTGTTGAGTGCCAGTCTCACCTACCCCTATAAGGGTCTCCCTTGCCTGGGTGGGTGAGGGTCATCCTTGCTTGAGGTCAACAAGGGTAGTCATTGTCCGGGGCTGGCGGAGGGAAAATGAAAAAAAGGAAAAGGAAAAGGAAAAGGAAAAGGAAAAGAGAAGAAAATGATAAAAGGGGGAAATGAGAATATTAAAAGAAAATTGACATATCGTAAAAAGATTTTCAACTGAATTGGTACTATTAAAAAATTTATGACTAAATTGATTATCATACAATATGTTTGTCATTTGAATACAATTTTTGACATCATTTGACCTGTCTCATTGGATGCCCTCGGGTTTCGCAAGTCTCGACGTCGTCTTAATCGTTTTCCTTGTCAGTGCCCGTCGCAGTTGGCCTCGTCTTCTACTTACGACGGAAAGGTGCCTGTGTTTTCCTTGGCCAGTCTGAACGCGGTTTTTTTGTTCCATTGCACGACACCTTCATGGGAATTTGGAACAGACAGAAGTTATGCCAATCAACCTGACTAAAGACTGCCCAGATTCTGAAACCAAAAGGCTATGATTTCACATTCAGGGAAGGAATACTTCTCTTGGTATAGATAGTGATTTTATATCGGTAGATTTCTGTCAGAGTTTGTAAGAGTAAAAAGCCTTTAAGTAAAAAGAATCATCGGTCACTTGATTTCTTAATAATCTTTTGAAAACTCACCGATATATTTTTTTCTATAAGATTACCAAATTGTATAATAGTTTGCAAAGTACAAATATGTCTTTTTTGTTAATCAATTTTTATTTATTATTCTTACCAACATCTATTTTACCATTACATTTAGGCTACCAATATTTATTTACGTCGTTTGCTAACTGTTTTCCGATTAAATTACCAACTAGATTTGTTCATCAACTTTCATTTGAGTTACTTATCAATATTTACTTGGTCTTTTTAGATTATTAACTTTTGTTGCCGTTCAATTACTTTGATTTATCCTTCTTTTTCACAAACGCCTACATTTTTTCACGCCTACATTTTTTCAACTCTTAATATTGCAAACCCAGCAAAATCGTAAATAACCATGTGGGGGCGGGGGAGGGGGAAGGGGAGGCCCATGGGGCTAACTTTTGCAATTCAATAATATTGCATTTTATCACGCAATAGGAACATTGAACTTGTTTGTGCTTTGAAAAAGTAAGCGTTTAGATTTTCTTTGAGTTCCTTAAGATATCAAAATTAAAAAATTAATAAAAGCCACCTAGATGGATGCCAAGAAGTCCCCCAAACAGATAAATAATATGGGATAAGTGTACTGAAAATTCTAAACCTTATCACAAAAATACAATCGGATCATAAAACTTTCAAAAAGTATAATTAAGTTTTAAAACTCTAAAAAAAATGTAATTATATAAAAGATTTATTGAATCAATTTGACATTTTCAGGACTTAATTGCACTTTTTAAAACTTTTAGTATCGAAATGCATTTTATGATAAGTTTTAGGATTTTATTGTATTTTTAAAAAATTTTATAACTCAATTGAACTTTCATGATGAGTTCAAAAAGTTTCAATGCACTTATCTCAAATTAGATCTTTTTCTTGATCAAAATCCCAGATAAAATTAAAAGTGTCCCCCTTTTTTTCCTAACAAAGCTCGCAAAATGCTTTCGAATAAAATTCATCAATTATCCATGTTACATTTTCATATAACGTTACACACATACATACATACATACAAACGTACATGCATGCATGAATGTCGTGCTACGGATATGTTTAGATTAATTGCTTTTTTCTTTTCTTTTTCTAATGTGATGCTATAGATGATTTATAGGGAAGTAAAAGCTTGTCGACATATTTGACCAATAGAAAAAAACAAAAAAAAATGTGTGTTGTTATATGCATGTGGATAATATCTTAAAACGAGATGTTGACCACATAAAGTGAAAACGGTGGGTCCTATGAGTGATCTTGTGCCTGCTCACGATTTGACTAAAAAAGGCTGCTTTCAGATAAGGGCAACTGCGTCTCACATCATTTGCACGTCCACTCCCATTCCTTATCCACTCACCAAAACCCTTTTGATCGTTCCCTTTTACCCTTCTTGATTTGGCGAACCCCACGCAACTTGCCTTCGAAATCTCTAGGGTTAGTTCAATTTGGACTCTTGCTCTTTGCTTGTTGTTCCCTCGTCAAAAGTAGGCTCGCAACTTTAATGAGTTTCTCTGACCAGTAGCCAATGTGCTAATGGTTGGCTCTTCATTTGATCCTTGTTGATGGTTTGAGGAAATCTTATAGCAATGTCCTCCTAAATTATAGGTTCTAGCATAATAAACATTGAGGAATTTTCTAGGGTTACAACTCAATTTCGACTTTGCTCTTCACTTGTTGTCCCCCCGTCAAAAGAAGTCTCGCAACTTTAAATGAATTTCTTTTACCAGTAACCAATGTGCTAATCGTTGGTTCTTCATTTGATCATTGTTGATGGTTGAGGAAATCTTATAGCATGGTGCTCCTAAATTATAGCTTCTCGCTTACTAGCTATAGGATAAACATTGGAGAATTTCGTTAACAAGTGTCCCGTCGGCATTAGACTGAGCAACTAAATTAATGGAGGTTGCGATTTTCTAATGCAGTGGCATTTTATTCCTCTGAGTATGTCTAACATTGCTCTTCGACTTTTGGCTAAGAGCCTTTGATTGCAGAGATTACTTCAATCTTAAAGAAATGGACTTCTATGTCGTTTGCCGGTAAGGAGAAATTTTATTTTTCACAAGCAATCTTAATCTAATACCACCTATGTATTTATGTATATTGAGGAGGAAAAGGGTACTTCTAACTCCGCATGGCGAGTTAATGGCTATATTTTCTTGGGCTTTGCTTGCCTACTGTGAGATTAACAATTCGTTATAAGTCATAAATTCTTGAAAATGTGAACCTGACAACAGTTCATAATTATTTCTTATTTGATTTTTTTTGGGGTCTAAAATATATTGTAATTTAATAATAGATTAAAGACTGTCACGAAATCATTTCTCTATTTTTATCCATTCCTAATTGGAGGAGATCCCCTCCAACTGTGTGTGTGTGTGTATATATATATATATATATATATATATATTATGAATATGATTGGTATATTACGATGATAGGACCACATACTAACTTGAGTAAATATAAATGTGTATAATGTCAATGTTTATATTCATGCACCACTCAAAAGAATGGTGGGAGGAAGTTTCCCTATCTTGAGATGGACGAAAGCATGGGCTGAGAGTAGATAATGATTAAGGTCTAACAGAAACCCTCATCATTAAGGAACCGTCTTCCACTCGAAAATTGGGGTCTTGAGAAATATCCAGAATCTTTAAAGGAGTGATGAAAATCGATTTTTATAAATTTAGCCTTGACAATTGAATCGGTATCCGTACAATAGATTTAGGATAGATTTTACAACTTTCCTGTGGGGCATGGGGTATTGACATGCCATGTGTTGCCATGTTCATCCATGTATCCCTAAAGAGGTGATGGATTACTTCTTCAACCGTAAGACTGATTCACCAAGAATGAGTGAAAGCCAATCTAGATTGGCGAGATACGAGAATGAGGTCCTAAAATCATATTGTGCAGCGAGAGTCAAGTAGATTTCAGGGAATTACTTCTTCAACAAGGCTGTTCACTTTTACCTTTTGGCTTCTTTCGTAGTCTTCTTCAACAAGGCTGTACTATCAATCACAAGATTGGGGTAGTTCCATATCTCACGTATGGTAAACCTCAGAGACACGTTACTTGATTCAACAATCATGCAGAATATATGTTTACGAGGATGGGGCTTGTTGTGAAAATCTTCATGACAAAAATCACAGCAATTACAAAGAATTTCCTTGAACCCATAATGAAAATATAATTGAGTTTTAAAATTTCCAAAAAAGTATAATTATGCCTAAAGAATTTTACCCAAAAAATTCAATGGATTGCTTCCGATTGATTCAACCATTTTAAGTTATTGAAGACTTCTATATGGCTAATTTTTAAGGTTCATTTGTGATTCATGTCGTTGATGTGGCACCATGTAGGTCTTGATGGAGTGCCTAGCAATTGCCACATCAGCAAAATAACCAAAAAAGAAGGAATCCATTCAGGTGTCAAATTTCTCATCAAATCACAACTGAGTCTTAAAACTTTTAAAATATGCAATCCAATGGTAAATGTCATCGAATTAGTGTAATTAAACTCCCCCATTAGTCTCATCCAATTTAGCAAACAAAAAATATTGAAGTAGGTTTTTTCTTATTGTTTTCTCTTTTCCACGTGGCCATTATGTCATTGAAGTGTGCAACAGTAACCTTAATGAGGCTGTTTACCTCCCAACATTAATTGGAAATAGATTAATAGGTAGAAGGGGAAAGAAAACATACTATCCAAAGAGGCTTAAGGGTTAAGGGGGTCAATGAGAGTCTTTGAGTTGTAAGGAAGGGCTGGTAACCTCGCCCAGCCACAAGCAAGGCCACTGGCCCTCACGGCTAGCAGGTGAAGACTGCAAGTGATGGTGGTGCCCCGCCGCATCAGGGTTAGCCACCCAAGGGTCAGTCGACCTAGTTGCCACCATAAGGGGCTACGAGCCCTCACCTGCTCGGCAGGATGACCAATGGCCCTTATCGGCCCTCAGCGAAGTAAGGTCGAGAAGCAACCGATCCCCAAATCTACACTCCTTTTCTTCCAAATCTGTTGGCTTTTTTCATTGACTCCTTTTCTCTTTTACTTTTCCTATTTCTTTTTTTTTTTCTTTTATCTTGGCAGCTAATTGGTGCCATGTTGGTGCTACTTGTCTACTGAAAATACTAAAAAATATCACCTTAGTGTCTGTTAGCCAAAAGACGAAACTAATGAAGGAACGGTTGTGTCAATTTAATAAATTTTAAAATTTAATTGTACTTTTTGAGATTTTTGTTTTAACTTTGTTACACTTTCAAAATATGACTCATAACTTTTGCTGCACTTATTCTGAAAGAGAAAATGAACACGCCCGTACGCATATAGAGAAGTGGCTTGCCGTCAACGCCGCCAGGCCTTCTCTGACTGGGGTCTGCCCCAAGCCAGGGTCCTACCGTCGACCGACCTTCGCTAGTGGATGACGGGCTGCCGACGTTACTGAAAGCAGATGGCGGTAATGGAAATTACTCAATTGCTCTTTCATACTTATTTTAAGATTTGATCGCGACCGCTTTTTTATTTTATTGCATTTTGACTATAAGGTTCAGGGCTCCTTGTGGATTTATCCAAAAATAAATGAAGCATTTAATAAATACGAATATTATTTTTATAGAATTGACATATAAAATCAAACAAATGATTAAAAAAAATGGAAAAGGCCAAAAAAGTATCTCAAATACCAAAAGTTACATGTAAATCCATAGCTAAAGGAAAAAATAAATAATATGGCCGACGCCAAATGAAAGGACAAGAAGATGGAAGAAACAAAACATAAAAACACTAATTTGAATTTTTACCAATATCACTAAAGACATAAGCATAGTTGAGGTTTTTTTTTTTTTTTTTTTTTTTTTTTTTTTATAACTATTTTGACTGATTGAAGACTTCTATATGGCTACTTTTAATGTTCAGTCATGACGCTTGGTATTCATGTGGCATCAAGTAGGTCTTAATGAAGTGCCAAGCAAATGCCATGGCAACAAAATAGCCGCAAGGTCTCATATTTGTCGTCAAAGTACAATCAAGTTATAAAATCAAATGTTAAAACTTGTCAAATTAGCATAATTAAGCTCCCTTGTTAGCTTCGTCCAATTTGACAAATGCAAAGTAATTTTTTTTATTAGCTTCTCTTTCCTACATGAATATCGTGTCAATGAAGGATGCATTAATGACCAAAACAACGTTGTTTTCCTCCAAACTTTAATTGGAATTAGATTAATAGGTGAAGAGGAAAATACACTCCACCCAAAGAGGCTTGAGTGATAAGGGGGGGGAGGGGGTTAATGAGAGTTCCCAAAGTGCGAGCAAGGGCTAATGTCCTTGCTCAGCAACAAGCAAGGGTCGCGAGCCCTCATTGCTAATAGGTGAAGGCTATGAGCGGTGAGGCTGCCCACCACACCACGGTCAGCCACTCAAGATTCAATCGACCGACCTAAGTCACGACCACCACGCAAGAGGTGGGGCCTTCACGATAGGTGAGAAGCTACAAACCCCCACCTGCTTGCCAGGATGACAAACGGCACTTGTCAACCCCGGTGACAGCCCCCCAACCCAACCCCAATTTGCACTTCTTTTTTTTAAAAAAATTGGCTTTTTTCATCGACTCTTTTTCTCTTTTCCTTTTCCTATTAATATTTTATGCTTTTTCTCTTAACTTTATTATTTTTCAATTTTTTATGTATGCTAATTAGCACTGCGTGTATATTTAAAATATTACAAAAAGTCACGTTAGTATTATCTATCAGCCAATCTAAATGGAACTAACAAAAAAACCAAAATGTATCAATGTAACAAATTTAGAATTGAATTGCCTAAGGCTGACGACCTTGCCTAGTCACAATCCAAGGTTGCTAGCCCTCATGGCTAACAGGTGAAAGCTACCAGCAGTGATGGTGTCCACCACACCAAGTCGGCCATCTGAGCCCCCACCTACTTGCCAAGATAACCAATGGCCCGCGTCAACCCTAGTGAAGCAGGGGACAATTCCCAACCCAACTCAAATGTGCACTTCTTTTTCAAAAAAAATTTTGCTTTTTTCATTGACTCCTTTTCTCTTTTCTTTTCCCTATTAATCTTTGATCTTTTTTCTCTCATCTTTTTTTCTTTTTTTTCACTTTCAAGCTTTTTTTTTTTTTTTTTTTTTTTGTCGGCTAATTGGCATTTCGTGTATATATTTAAAACATTAAAAAAAAAAAAAGTCACTGAGTGTTATCTATCAACCAAATTAAATGAAATTAACGAAAGGATCGACTATACCAATATGACAAATTTAGAACTTAATTGAAATTTTTGAAAGTTTTAGAATTCAATTGTACTTTAAAAATAAGTTTTACGACTTTTGGCACACTTTATCCAAAAAGAGAAAATGAACAAACTCATAGATATGAACAATGCTATCATTCCTCGATACTAATTCAACTTGTGGCTCATTACCAAGCGAAGGCTACCAACCCAGTCCCTTCTCATGTCCTATGGCAGGATTGAAGCTGCCTTCTGTCCGTTTTGTAATGAGGTGTCGGACTCGGTTGATCATTTATTTTTTGGGTGCCGTATTACCTCAGGGGTTGCCTTCTTTTGGGCGACTCGGTGTGGTCTTCCCTGGAGAAACAAGACTTGGGAGGACACCCTTACTTGGGTCTCAACCTTGCTTTCGGTAAGGACTTTCATAGTTGTATTGGCCGGTTCTCTTTTGGCGCTCTATGCCACATTGTGTGGAAGAATAGGAATGATATGCTCTTCAGGGGGGTGCAGAGCTCTACATCCGGCATGAAGAAGCATCTTATGAAGGTAGTCCAAGACAAGGCTTGCACCTTCAAGAATGTGGAGGATTCCCCAAAGAATAGAAGATTGCAATGATCCTGAGAGTTAGACCCTTCTATTTTTGTTTAGGGTCTTTGCCGTGGGCATTGCGTCTGGGCATTGTTGCTTTTCTCCACCTAGTTTTGTCTGGCTTCTTTCCACTCTTTGAGCCTATTCATTAGAGTGCAAGTTTTTGAAGCCAGTTCATTGTATTTTTTTGACCTCCCCCTATAATACTTACTTATTTACCCAAAAAAACAAACAAACAAACAAACAAACTCATAGACATATAGAGAAGTGGTGTGTCATTGCTGCCACCCGGCCTTCTCTGATGAAGGTTTGCCCCAACTAGGGTCCCCACCACATATGGAGGTAATGGAAATTATTTATTGCTTTTTTTATACTTGTTCTAAGATTTGATTGCACTATATGATAATCGGGAAAATTATCCAAAAAGTCCTAAACCTATTGCACTTTTGCCAATTTAGTCCTAAACTTTTTTTTTCTTGCCAATTGAGTCCTAAACCTTTTAAAATTGTGCCAATTCAGTCCATTTTGCCAGCCGGAGCTGACGTCGACACCGGCCAAAGACAGCTGTCCGGCGAACAATTTTTTAATATTTTTAATATTTTTTTCGATTTTTTTTTTAAATTTTTTTCGAATTTTTTTTTTCTTTTTTTTCCACTTTCTCCTTCCTCTGGCCAGCGCCGCGCCAACCGGCCGGAGGGGAGGGCCGGCGAGGTCGCCTCGCCGGCCACTCGGCGAGGCTAGCCCCCGCCGGCCACCGGCGGAGGCGAGCCTCGCTAGATCTGGCGACGGCGAGGCCGCCGTCGCCCGCCCGAGGCGAGGCTCGGCCTCGCCTCGCCTCGGCTAGGCAACGACGACCTCGCCGTCGCCGGGCAAGGCTCGCCCCGCCGGCTTGGCGAAGGCGAGGCCAAGCCTCGCCTCGGGCCTACTACGGCGGCCTCGCCAGTGGCCGGCGAGGCTGACTCACCAGCCCTCCCCTCTGGCCGGTCGGCGCCGGCGCCGGCCAGAGGAAGGAGAAAGTGGGAAGAAAAAAAGAAAAAAAATTTAAAAAATTCGAAAAAAATTAAAAAAAATCGAAAAAATCGAAAAAAAATATTAAAAAATTATTTGCCGGACAGCTTTGTCTCCGACCGGCGTCCACGTCAGCTCCGACCGGCAAAATGGACTGAATTGGCACAATTGTAAAAGGTTTAGGACTCAATTGGCAAGAAAAAAAGGTTTAGGACTAAATTGGCAAAAGTGCAATAGGTTTAGGACTTTTTGGACAATTTTCCCTATGATAATCTTATTTTATTTAATTTTATAGCATTTTCACTACAAGATTTACTTATCAGAGCATAGGATCACAAGATGTAACACAACAAGGGGCAAACCAAGCCTTTCGGCAGCAAGTCTACAAGCCACGACAATGAGGGATTGGTCAACATTGGTAAGAAAGAGTCACTCAATGAATTGGTGGATCTCTTTCTTATATAAGAAATTTCTAGTCATTTTGACTTTCATTTCGACTTTCCTAGTTACCGCTCCGTGGGTCGTATGAAAAGCATCGATAAAGACTAATGTTCAAAGCGCTACGCACCTCCTAATTTATCCAAAAATAAAGGACATTTAATAAATAGGAATGTTATTTTTATAGATTTAAAATTTGAAATAATAAAAATGATATAAAAATTGTAAAAGGAAAATAAAACTCAAATCTCAAAAGTCAAAAGTTATAGGTAAGTACATAGCTAAAGGCTACAATCATTTTCATTGGCCGATGCTAAAGCGAAAAGACAAGAAGATGGAAGAAACAAAAATATAAAAACCCTAATTCACCTATATCAACAAAGACATAAGCACTGTTGAGGTATAGGCATCGCCTCTCGACCCAGGCCAAATGAGAATTGAGGTAATGTTTGCGTTGAGCAACAAGCATCTTTGTCCTACATCTGAACTCCAATCAAAAACTATCTCCGGTCCAATGGCTTTAACTAATCACATGTCCCATCTGTAGAAATCATCCTAAGGATGGCTCTACTTCGAACTCCAGGTGTTTACAGAGCTATTACAAGTCGGTCTAGAAATAAAGGAACAGCCATTGGGTCGCCAATGACACTAGAACAAATAGATCAAAAATGGATTTGTGCCGTAGAAGTTGACCAATCTACTTACTCCTCACAAGTGTGGGCTTATAAGACTGGGCCTCAACAACCTTTTCTTTCATTTATATCGTCTTTGGAGATAAACAAAACTAATTCATGAGTGCCATCTTTTACTTTTATGGTTTAGTTGAGCATCCAAACTGCCATGTCAAGCATGTTTAAGAGAGTTATAATTGGACGTTTGATTCCTTCAGAAAGCACTTGCCCATGTAGCAAAGCGCAAAACCATAAGGCTCATTATGGAATGAGCTAAAGTAGAATATACCCAACCATCATCTTTTTATGAAACTTGAAATTGATGCCCTTCAGATGCTTGCGACTAAATGTACCCATTGTCACTAAACATAAGATATTAATTAAGAGGCATCTTCGTTAAAGCAAAACTATCCTATTTTGCGACCAACGCACTTTTTCTACAAATGATTAACCTTAATTAATTGCATGGCAGAAAAAGTGAAGGAATCTATGGCGTAGATAGTCTTAAATTAAAGCAGAATCTCTCATCATGAAGGTTAATAACAACTATTTACCCTCGCCCCAAATTTCGGGATCCCCCAATCGCTTCCGTATAAAATAATTAACCAATCAGGGGGGACTTCCCTTTGCTTTTCGTTGAAGAAAGTGACCGGGGCATTTTGGTCGTTTCGATGGGGGAGATGGCGTAGGTTGGAAAGAGACAAGCCGCTCCAAAGAAGACATTCAGATGAAAGGATATATTATAGGAAATCATTTATGAGGGACGAGCCAAACAAAGGCAACGTTGTCAAGGCAAGCTATGCACACCGAAGCCAAAAATATTCAAACAAGTAAAGAAAAGAATTCGTAGCTTCTCTCCTCTATATAACACCCTTCTCTGCTTCCTCTCCAATTCTTACAACTCTCTCTCTCTCTCTCTCTCTCTCTCTCAAGATGGCAACGCTTTCTAGTAGAATCTCCATGACTTACGCTGTTATTTTGTTCTCTATCTATTTATCAACAGGTGCTAACTTTTAGCTCATTACTAATGTACTTGGTTCTTTTTTCACCGGCTTTTCCGGATTGGGCTTTAATTTAGCATGTTACCGTACGTCTTCTTCTTCAAATTTAGCTGCAGATTCAGATTTGATCGCTACATTCATGGTCCGTTTCGTGTTGTAGGAGTTGCTTCCCTTGGGATCAATTATGGGCAAGTTGCCAACAATTTACCCCCACCGCAGAGAGTTCTTGAGCTCTTGGGATCCTTAAAGGTCACGAAAGCAAGAATCTATGACACCAATCCGCAAGTCCTAACAGCATTCGCGAATTCCAACGTGGATCTCATCGTGACCATTGAGAACGACATGCTAGGCCAGCTGACGGATCCCCAGCAAGCCTTGCAATGGGTAAGCGCCCACATCAAGCCTTACTTACCCGCCACGCGGATCACCGGAATCCATGTCGGCAATGAGGTCTTAAACGACGAGGACTCCACGCTCATGGGCAATCTTGTGCCGGCAATGGTTAGCATCCACGGAGCTCTGGTCCAGCTAGGGTTAGATTCCTACGTCCAAGTCTCCTCCCCCAATTCCTTGGCGGTCCTCGCCCAGTCGTTCCCTCCTTCAGCCGGTAGCTTCGACAGCAAAGTTTACAGCGTGGTCTATCAATTCTTGCAATTCTTGGCGGCTACCAATTCACCATACTGGATCAATGCCTATCCATATTTCGCTTACAAGGACGACCCATCTCGGATATCCCTTGACTATGTGCTCTTCAACCCAAACCCGGGCATGGTGGATCCATACACTAAATTGCGCTACGACAACATGCTGTATGCGCAAGTGGATGCGGTCGCTTTCGCCATGATGAGAATGGGTTTCCCGGGGATCGAAATTAGGGTTTCCGAGACTGGGTGGCCTTCGAAGGGTGATCCGGATGAGGTTGGCGCAACCCTTCAGAATGCCGCGCTCTACAACATGAATTTGTTGAGGAGGCAGCTGAAGAATGAAGGGACGCCATTGAGGCCTAACAGGAGGCTCGAGGTCTATGTGTTTGCCTTGTTCAATGAGGACATGAAGCCAGGGCCAACTTCCGAGAGGAACTACGGACTTTTTCGGCCAGATGGGACAATGGCTTATAATGTCGGCCTCTCCGCTCTGTCGACCCCATCTTCCCCCTCCTCAGCCACCATTTCTCTCACTTCTTCTGCGACGAAGGTAAAACCATAAAAATCCATAATTTTAAAGATTGTTTATTCCATCCGACCCAGATGGAAAATATAGTTTCTGCAGGCGGTGTCACGATCTAGACACGCGTGCGGTTTGGGGCCCAAACTTGTTGCGCAAGTGTCCAAATCCCTAGGCCGCTTGTGGAAACTTTCTTTTCCGCCGGCGATGGACAACATACGACAACCCTTTCTTCCCCTTTCTCTCTTTCAATTGTTCTTTTGACATTCACGTACGAACACATGTTCTAAGCAATAAACTTGTAAAGAATTAGGTTTATGTTAGGAACCGAATTCTTAGCAGCTAGGCATTGAGCAGAATTTGTAATGTATTTCTCAGGAGCATCGTGTGGATTTACACCTGTATAGGCAATCTTTACGTGATAATCCAAAAGAAAGGTTTATGTGATGATATGAGTCTAATTCCTTCTTTTTTTTGTCTTTTCTTATGAAATGGGATTTACTCTAAAACAGGGTGCACGTAAGGAATATCAAAGCTTGGTCTACTGGATGTTTGTGTATTTGCTGACTTGTCAAGTTTTATTGCGAAGACAGTTTTAAAGCCGATGGGGAGATGTGTTGTTGTATATATAAATTGCTTTTGGTAAGATTACTATAGGGTCTCTTCGTGCCCCAAAACGTGTTACATGGGTCGGTCCAATTTCGTCCGTCCATGCATCACAATTTTTGGGGGAAAAAAAGAAATTACTCCAATGATAGGAGCTCATAATCGAAGAGATTTCAAATCCTGAGCAATTCATAATCGAAGAGGATTCAAATCCTGAGCAATTCATTGTGCTACATGATCTTCATTAATCGTATGAAGGATTTAATTTCTGGATTTTGTCCGTCTTCGATCAAATCGAACTTTATTTTCGTTCCGCATTAGTCGCTGAACGAGAAAGAAGTTCTTTTTATTATTTTTATTAGTGTGTATTTGTATATTTTGGCTATGCAATACGCAAAAGTCAAAAGTATTCTCTTTTGCTTTATATTAATTTTAAGAATGCAGGGCTATGAGACCATATGTCCCCTAATGTCATTGGCTTTCAAGAAAGCTCTTCGCTTTTGAACGTGGAATCCATAACTGTTCGTCCCTTCCCAAAACGTTATGATAAACAAACCTCCTTGATAAAATCTCGTACAAAATTGCCCTAATAAAATCAGTCAATCAAGACTTTATAAAGTAAAAGCATCCATTAACCTAAAAAAAAAAAAACTAGTGAAAGAAGACACATTACTCGAAAATCCACTACACATCGCAATGCCTCGATCTAACACATCGTTGTTTTCGGCCTTAGAATTGAATATATCTAGGATTGTTTTTCACCGAGTACGACGATCCCCCTATACGGACGTAGATCTAATTTGTACGAATGTCTCCATCGATAATAATAAAAAGTAATCAAAATAAGAACAATGATAATCAAATTTATTGCCTTGATCCAACAAAATTCATTGAATCCCATTCTCTATCTTATCTGTATCTCGTTTTGTTTTGGAGAAATGTCTATCTACATCATCTAAACGGAAAAGGTTAGGCAAAGGGAGAGATGGAGAAATGATGATGATGGAGAAGGAGAGGCTTTAGCTGAGGGCGTTTCTTTTCTATCCTCAACCGGCCAATGGAGGCCCCTTGCCTTTATTCTCTCTGGTCAGACAACCGTCAGCATTGGCCTCCCATGACAGTGCTTTCTAACAAAGGAGCTTTTTCTGTCCTTTTCTTTTAATTTTTTTCTCCATGTGTCTTGCTTTTTCCTTCTCTTTTCGTTTCTTTTTTGGAAGAGTGGAGAGGGAGACAAAATAAGGTCAGAACACGTAACACATGACGAGGATGGGCTTCCATTTTCGTAAAGTCCGACGTGGCGAACATGCGCCCAACATCTTGCACCAAATTCCACAAGTTCCAATGTGATGTTATATACGATAAAATGAAGTTTGCCTCTCAAATTTTTCTTGAATGAGTACTTGCCCTTTTGAGAATTGAAATGTCAGAACTCCCATTTGTTATGTGTGAGTGAGATGATGCAATTAAATACGTCATTTTAATCTAGGTTCACTTACCTGTTGCACCAAATAAAGAGAGAGATCTGCGATGGCCTTCTCCCTTTAAAAAGTGTTAATACGATATTCAATTAGAACTGACAATTCATGTTGACGTGTCATAACCGTGTTTGTAAATTTACATCAATTAATGTTGACCTAAAAGATCTTGATCTTTTATCTACATACCAAATGAATGAATTGTAACGAAAATGTGTTGATTCATGTCAATTCAGCGTTACATGTGCTCTACAAGCCACACTCATCCTCTTCTTAACGAAGCCATTTGTTCTTTTTAACTGAATACGCTTAGCAAGAAGAATATTTTTTGATACACCTAAATTGTGTTTTGGGGTGTAAAAAGCGGGACCTAATTAATACAACAAATCCCATAATCGTGCTATCCCATCTTTACTCTACGCAATTCATAAGGTCGACCTTTGTCAACATGTACAATTAGGTATGTTGTTTCATGTCATATTCTGATTTTATCAATGTAATTCATGTTTTATTTCACGACGTGCAAACTAATGCTGTCTTGTATTGCTGACCCTATTATAATATTTAAATGATAAACCATACCTTCATCTAGTTGCTTAACTTTTTAAAATAGTTTGCAGTAATCACATCAAATCTTACATGATATCAAAGCTAGAAATCCTAAGTTCAAATCTTTACATGTCTTATGTGTCTCCCCAATTAAATATGTCTATGCTTAGTACTAGGCAAAAAGACCAAATTAAGCATGCAATGGAGTGTTAAGATATTTAAATGATAAACCATACTTTCATCTAACGGCTTAAATTTTAAAAATAATTGGCGGTGGTCACACCAAATCTCACAAACCCTTACTATGCATGATTAGCATAAACAAACATAAAATCACAATGTGAGATATCTTACAGACCCTACCTTTACTATGCATGATTAGCATAGATGAAATGAAGGACACAAACAAACATAAAGTTTCAATGTGAGATCCTCCGCAATTATCATCATTAAGGGAGTTATTTCGCAAATGGCTCATGTGTGATGTGTTCCTCTCTCCGACGACACTCCACGTTCTCATACTCCTTTTTGCTGTGTGGAAGTTTATTATTCCTTCAACCATTTTTCCCTTCATAATCCATGATCTTTAACACATATTAAGAAAACAGAATATTTTTCTGTGCATAGTAGCTGTTCAAGTTGCATGAACAGGCGCGTTCGATGGCGGACTTAAGGGGGCTAGCGGTGCCTGCCCTAGGTTTCCGAAGGAATTTTATACATGATATTCTCACGAAAAATGCTTTTTGCCGCCGAGCACTTGTTTGTGCTAGTTTAGAATAAAGAAAGAAATGCCGAGGTGTCCCATCTAATAATGATGTATCAAAGTGCTATGGATTTCTCCGTTTTTCTTATCGAGGCGACGGCGCCTAAAATTTGGGCAATTGATATGGATAAACATTGACCCTGCAATTAAACAGACAAAGGGTTTGTGATGTGGAAACACCTCTAGATCTATCTCAAATATAAAAAAAGAAAGAGAGAGAGGAAGGGAGTTGGCCTCTTTTTTCGGTTGCTTCTTTGAAAATTGTGGTCAGAACCAACGTATTCTAGGAAGAACCGAGGGCGGTTGTAGCTCGGCGTTTTGTGAGCCTTTCTGCGCAGGAATGACGCGTCCAAAGTGGAGTGCATCATCACCATGACCATAAAGCTTTACATTTTAGCATGTGCCTTTGCCTCACGGAGACAGATTTATGGAGAGTACCGAATATTCGATTGACCTGTCACACGGTTATCTACAGTTAGATTTCTGTCCTTTTCCTGCGACTCGGTGTCCAAAGACGGTGTGCTTCCCAACTTTGGATATTCTGGAACCCGGTTGAATATAATCCAAATAATTATGATGAACCCTCAAGGGGAGCTTTAAGTTTTGATCTTAAGGACTAAGATTACCCTACGATTAACGCCTTATGGATTGGCTATTATTTAAGAAATGTAGATATGAACGTGGAAGCACACAGCACATATTCAATTCCCGCACGCGCCGCGGGGGAGGTGCTCTTGTTTATGAGCGCTCCACCCTGTACTATGACAGCGTTCGGACCGTGATACCTCCTCGATCTGTCTTGATCTTCTCATTGTGCGTCCAATGTTCAATACACATGATCTTCATGTCACTGGAAAGCTCCTGATGCGAGCTTTCCAAAGATCCTCGTATTGATAGGGTAAATCCCAAAGTCAAGGACTTGACATTTTGGCCTATACCGCGGCCATAGGATTCGGTCTATGAACCGGACGTTGGCTCCGCTTCTAAAACTTATTATTGACCATAAATAAGACGCGTGCAGAGTTTTGTCGTTTCCGAAATCTTTAGTTATGGTTTTGGGCACGAGGGATCTATTTGAGTATTAGACAGTTTGACCAAAGTTTGACCGGCGATAACTTCCTAATCTGATACCCAATCGACAAGATTTTCATTGCTGTTGGACATTGCCACCTCTATTTTCTCAACGGAAATGAAAACCAAGAAACCACAAACATCCTGAATAGGGGAGTGTAGTTAAAGATAGACCAAAGTGATGGAAGAATAGTAATAACCTGAATAATATCAAATTAACGCAGTGGAAAAGAACAATCTCCCTTCTTATATAAACCTAATAGGAATCAATATAGTAGAGCAAAATAGATATGAAGTACGCGAATACATGCAATTTTTTTCCTGGAAAACCTCCTCAATGTGAGGAGATAAAAATCACGAGACCAGAGTCCACCAAAAATCTTCACTATCAATAAAATCGGGTAAACAAAGTTTTTCTCTAGTAAATATTAGAGGTACATAGCAACAAAGATCTCAAGAACATCATTTTTGGCAATACGCATAAATTTTACAAGAAATTAAGAATAAATCTGACCAAAAACACAAGTTGTGATCAACTCACGAAAAACCCAGTGTAGGCAGCTTCAAACGAAAATCAAATCATCCAGATTCGAGAAGAGTACACCACGAACAAACTAGCAAAATTTCAGCTCAATCGAACCACAAATTGACCTCTGATGCCAGGTTGATGTAAATCAAATTAATCCTCAAACCCCAGATTTTCTGCTTTATCTTTTTCTCTTGTTACTGCGTCTTTACTAAGTTCTTTGCAGCTCCCACTTAAAAAATAATGAGAAACTCTATTCTCTACATGACTTATCATATGAGCTCAAGCCATTTCAAGCTTACTATTCATTAGGCTTCCTCCACATGGGAGTGAACCCAGTTAACAAATCTCCTCCTCATATTAATATGGAGAGATTTATCATCGCTGCTATCAATTGGTAATGTTTAAGGTTCTCCCTTGGTAAAGTCTTTGTCATTATATCAGAGCCATTATAGTTGATATGAATTTTTTTAAAGTTCCAACAACTTCTCATATAGAACATCTCTTATGCAATGATATTTAAAATCAATGTGTTTCAATCTACAATGAGAAGATGAATTCTTACCAAAATGAATTGCGCTTTAATTGTCACAAAATAACGTATAGCTCTTTTGCTTGAACCCAAGTTCTTCCAAAAATTTCCTCAACCATAGCATCTCTTTACTAGCTTTGGTCGCCGTAATAAATTCAGCTTTCGTTGTAGAAAGTACAACACACTCTTGCAATCTTGACTTCCATGACACGGCCCCACTAGCAAAAAAATTATAATAACTAGAAGTAGATTTATGAGCATCAATATCTCCTGCCAAGTTGGAATCTGTGTATCCAACTAACTCAAGTTTCCCAATCACAAAACTAAGTCTCAAATTAGAAGTTCCCCAAAGATGTCTCGTGATCCACTTTACTATATTCGAGTGCTCTTTACCTAGATTTGACAAATAATGACCAACAATGCCAACGGCATGTGCGAAGTCTGGACATGTACATACCATCGCATACATCAAGTTTCCTACAGCTGAAGTATATGGAACACTTTCCATGTCTTTCTTCTCTTTATCAGTCATAGGACTTTGCTTTGCATTTAACTAAAAGTAAGCAACAAGAGGAGTACTAACCGTTTTAGCCTTGTTCATGTAAAATTTTTGAAGAATCTTCTCGATTTACTTCTCCTATAGCAAGAACAACTTCTTAGCATCTCTATCTTGGTAATTCTAATGCAAAGAATTTGCTTCGCTACACCCAAGTCTTTCATGGCAAAAGACTTGCTCATTTGTTTCTTCAACAACTCAATTCGTGAAGCATTTCTGCCAATAATCAGCATATCATCAATCTAAAGTAAGAGAATAATAAAGTCATCATCAAAAAATTTTTGGACAAATATACAATTATTTGACTAAGTCTTCTTATAGCCATGTTCTGTCATAAGCAATATAAATTTTTTGTACCACTGTATTGGTGCTTACTTTAAGCCATAGAGACTCTTCTTCAATTTGCACACATAGTCCTCTTTTCCTTTCATTTTGAAACCCTTCGGTTATTCCATATATATCTCTTCCTTCAAGTCACCATGTAGGAAGGCTGTCTTGACATTTATCTACTGAATCTCCAAATCTAAGCTAGTTGCCAAGCCTAGTACTACACGAATAGAAGACACTTTCACCATTAGAAAAAATATATATATATTATCAAAATTAATACTCTTTCTATGTCTGAATCGTTTAACAACTAATATAACTTTGTATCGTGGTTGTGGAGTATGTTCATCTTACTTCAACTTGTATACCCACCTGCTTTTTACAGCTCTTTTTCCTTTAAGCAACTTCACCAATTCAAAAGTATTATTATCATAAAGTCACAACATTGCTACATAGCATCAAGCTCTTTGCTTTTGCACTCATCTTCTATTGCTTATGCATAGCACTCCGGTTCAATTGCATCAGTCAATAATACATACTCATCTTTAGAATATTTGGTGGAAGGTCATTAGTCTCTAACGAATCTCCAAACTAGAATATCCAATGGAGCATATGATGGAGATCCTGGTCCAAGAACAATATCATCTATTTCAACATGTTCAAGGGCAGGTTCATTATCCGGAACATTCACTTCTTGGTGCTCCTCATCAACCCATGGCACTGAAATCATCTCTGATTTCTCAATATCTTGTATTGTATGATCTTTCATAAACACAACATCTCTACTTCTTACAATTTTCTTCTTAACTATATCATAAAATTTGTAACCAAGCATATCATGTCTATAGCCAATAAATATGCCTTGTCGTATTTTCACATCGAGTTTACAACTCTCATCTTTGAGAATATACACCGAATGCCTTGCACCCAGTGACATGCAAATAATCATAAGAAAGAAACATCTTTGCCTATCCAAACTCTATTAGAAAAAGCAAACTCTAGAGAAACACATGGAGTAAAATTTAATACATGTGCAATTGTATTTAAAGCCTCACCGCAAAAGGATCTTGGCAACTTTAACTATAAAAATAAATATCTTACCCTTTCAACCAATGTCCTATTTATTCTCTCAACTAAGCCATTTAACTGAGATATCTTGGGAGGTCTTTTAATATCGAATACCTTGTTATTTGCAATATTCATCAAAAGGTTCAATATACTCTCCTCCATTATCAGTTCTAATGCATTTTAACTTCTTTCCAGTTTGTCTTTCTGCTGAAGCCTGAAACTACTTAAAAAAATCTAATACTTGGTCTTTAGTTTTCAAGGTATAAACCCATATTTTCTTTGAATAATCATCTATGAAAGTAAAAAAAATAAATAAATAAATAAAAAGAGCCACCAAGTGATTTCATCTTCATAGGTCCATAAACATGAGAATGCACTAGATCAAGTATACTTAACTTTCTTGAAGGAGAGAAGCTTTTGAATGCAACTCTATTTTGTTTTCCTACTAACAGTGAGCACACTATTTCAACGTTTAACTTTTCATACCTGAAAAAAGCTTCTTCTTGGCCAATATTAACAAACCCTTCTCACTGATGGGACTAAGCCTCTTGTGCCATAACTCAATTTTCTCTACACTGTCTACTGCATTAATTTTGTCTGTAGACAAATTTGCCTGCATAATGTACAATAAAGGATATTTTTCACCTCTAGCCATAACTAAAGAACCTTTGGTGAGCTTCCATCGACCATCACTGAAAGTACTGCAATACCCCTCATTATCTAACTTGCTTGTGGAAATTAAATTTAAATGAACATTAGGTATATGCTTAACATTATTCCATAGTAACCTCATGCCATTGTCGATTTCTAGGCACACATCACCAATGCCTAAACTTCAGCCATCCCACTGTTTCTCATCTTCACATATTTAAAGTCACCTGACCTGTGCGATATAAAGAAATCCTTACAAGATCTAGCATGGATAGAGACACCACCATCAATTACCCAACCGGTTTCATGACGTACAAGATTTACAACATCACCATCAAAGACAATGAGAAATTCTTCTTTAAATGCAGCAACACAATTGTCATCACTGTCATTATCACATTTCTTCTCTTTACCTTTCTCTTTCAATTTCTCTTTTATAAACTAATAGCAAAACCTTTGAATATGTCCCTTATGATGGCAACAATGGCACTCAACATTAGCAAATCCATTATATTTGCTTCTACTTTTATCTCTGCTTTTGTCTCCATTTCTCGGGCCTTGAGACTTACTTTTTCTCCTTTTTCTCAACAATCAAGGCATCAAAATGTGAAGAGGATGATCCCTATATCTTTCTTCTGATCTCTTCATTCAAAATACTACTCTTGGCTAAATCCATGGTAATCGTACCATCCGGAGCAAAATTAGACAAGGACATTTGAAACGTCTCTCATGAGTCCAGCAAAGTACTAAGCAACCATAGCACTAGTATATCATCATCAAATTCGATTTCCATCATAGCTAACTGATTTATAATTCCTTGAAAATAATTTAAATTATCAGTCAAACGAGTACCATCTTAATATCTCAAAGACATCATATGTTTTATCATAAATAACTTATTATTCCTAGTTTTTTTAGTATAACTATTCGAGCTTATCCCATAGATTGCGTGCATATGTTTTCTCAATGAAATGATTTAAAACATTATCATCCATCAATTGCTGAACCATTATAATCCACCGACTGCCTAATATAACCATACACTTGACGATGAAATATGGACCATTCAGCATTAGTTTTAGTCTTTGGTATTTTTTCAGCAAACACAGGCAAATAATAATTCTTCACCCTATAAAAGATCTTCCATCTTTCCTTTCCAAATATGATAATTCAAACAATTTAATATAACTATTCTACTCATATTCATTTCCATTGTTTAACACAAGGCAAAAAAATCAAGCAAAAACAAAAGCTCCGATACCACTTTTGATTGGAGAAAAGTAACAACCCGAATAATATTGGATTAACGCAGTGGAAAAGAACAATCTCCCCTCTCATGTGAACCTAATAGGAACCAATATAGTAGAGCAAAAAAATATGAAGTGCGCAATGCTAAGGCGATTTTTTTACATGGAAAACCTCTTAGTATAAGGAGATAAAAAAACAGTGAACCGAAGTCTATCCAAAAATCTTCACTATCAACAAAATCAAGTGAACAAGGCTCTTCTTTAGTAAATACTCGAGGTACATAACATCAAAGATTTCAAGAATATCATTCTTGACAATACACATAAATTTTACAAGAGATCATGGATAAATCTGACCAAAAACGCAATTTTAGATCAACCCACGAAAAACCTGGTGTAGGAAGTTTCAAACAAAAATCAAACCATTCAAACTTGAAAAGAGTGCGTCATAAACACGCTAACAAAATTTAAGCTTAATTGGACCACGAATCAACCTCCGATGCCAATGTAAATCAAATTGATCCCCAAACCATAGATTTTCTATTTTCTCTTTGTTCTTGTTACTGCGTCTTTACTAACTTCTTTGCAGCTATCACTTAAAATATAGTGAGAAACCCTATTTCTCTATATCATCATATTGACTCAAGCTATTTTGGGCTTACTATTCATTAGGCTTCCTCCACATGGAAGTGGACCCAACTAACACAAAGGCCGGTTAATTTGTGAGTCCAAAGTTTCACACTTACCATGGAAGATGGTGTGATAGATAGCGTTATGGAAGATGTCATCTTCAGCATGTAATGCTTTCCTAACGCTGAAGGAACCAACTTGCGTTTTTATCGTACAAAAGCATGCATCCACATCTTGAATTTCCTACCAAATCTGCCCTTTTAAGCTTTTTGCTTCTTGCGCACATGCACATCCATCAAAATTTTGTCAATAAGGCTAACTTTCTTTTTTGTTCTTTTCGTTACTTTACCCTTGGCAACCAAGCTCACTTTGCGCTTTTCTTCTATTGAACCTAAATCATTATTAGCTTTGTTGGAGTGTGACTCAACTTGAAAAGAGTATCTCATTCTTCCTGTCATCGTTCGGAGCGGATTCATTAATAGATCTGGTGGAGACTGTTCTACCCACCACCGATAACATCCTGTAAGTTTGTCGCGAACTTAGTCTATACCAAAAGAAAATTGTAAAGATCTTTATCCATTACAGAAATGGAAAACCAAAGTACTTAATTACCAATGTCATTACTACTACTCGTACAAAGTCTATTCTTCAAATCTTGTTCAATCTGATCGGCATAATCTTTCAAAATAAAACTCGAGACTTAAGACTTCCAAATCAGACGTTTCCTAAAAGGAATCAAGCAATTAGGAAATGGTAACACAACTCTCTCTCACGGTCACAACGTCATCACAAGAACGGCTATCAGGAATGAAGCTGTCTTGAAATGGAAAGATGCAGCTCAATCAGATAAGTCTAGGCCTATTCACAAGAGCTGTGAAGATAATCTTGAATACGGGGTTGCAAAGACAAATAAGGCAGATTTGATTTTGGGTTAAGGTCGGCAAAGACCCATTGGAGGGTATAATTATACGGTTAGTTATAGACCTATTACACAGAAAACCATTCAAGTCTTAAACCCTTGAATTGAACCAATGTAGGGTGTGTTTGGATGGGCATTTAGAAAGCCCATTCAACCCCCAAAGCCTTTTCACCCCAAAACTGGACCGTTTGGTCCAGCTTTCAAGCTGGCTTTTAGCTTTCATTTTGCTTTCAAAATGCTGAAAGCCCAAGACTAGTAGGGACTAACCTTGGGCTTTCAGCATTCCACCAAATGTTGAAAATATATTTCTCTTCCAAAACTAGCCTCACTAATCCTTCATATTTCTGATTTTGCCCTGATTTTTTTTTTTAATTGAAAAAGGAGGCAGCCCTTTGCCGGTCCGGCGAAGGGCTACGGCCGCCCATGAGCCAGATCTGGCACCAGCGACCGTTAGCTGAGGTCGCCCGAGGTCGGGCGACCTTCGAGGAGAGCCTCGCGACCCAGCCGAGCGCTGTCGGAGGTCGCCTGACCTCAGGTGACCCATGGCAAGGGTTGCTCGACCCAGGGGCCGCACGACCCAGGCGATCGCCTCCTAGGTCTCGCGGTCGCAGGCGGCCCTCGCCTGAATCTCACAGAGGTCGTGCAATGGCGGCCGGAGTCGCGCGGCCCTCGCGAAGTCCAGGCAAGGGCCATTTGCGGTCGCGAGACCCAAGCGGTGGTCACTTGGGTCGCACGGCCCCCGGGTCAAGCGACCTCAAGCGGCCCTCGGCTAGGTCACACGACCCTCGCCGAGGGTCGCCAGAGGCCGGCGGCATTGGCTGGGTCACGTTGTGGCATCCAAAAATCTCGACAACCCGAAATATTAACTTTTGAATGAAAGGAAATTCGTCTTTGAATGGCCATATGGACAATTACATCATCGGCCACATTATTTTATCTCTTGGACTGAACCCCCTAGGTAAAATTTGGTTATGGGAATGTAAATTGATTTCAATAAAAATCAAAATGCCCTAAAACCGTGTAGAAATTTTGAGATCATTATTATTTTCTATGGGCCATTTAAATTGGACATCTTGGCCTTAATTTTTCGGGTCCAAAGCAAGCCAAGAGGCCCACAAAGCTGTCGGCCCAAGGGGGGGAGAACCGAATGGAGGAGGCCACGCCACCCCCTCCATTTATCCTCTTATTGAAGCCATTTGTCTTCCTCCTGGTCCCAATTATCACATGCATGCAAAATCCCATGATTACTAGCTAATTAAGAAAATAAAAGAGAGGGGGATGGGCGGATTGATCAAGGGAGCAGCCGAGGGAGAGAGTGAGACCGAACGGACGAACGAGCGAGAGAGAGGAGGAGAGTTCGAGTGAGAGAGCGGGCGCGTGAGTGCGAGCCACGAAGGGGGGGGGGAGAGGAGGACCGCCCTCTGCCCGTGCCAAGTTGTTGCCGTCGACGCCGCCGATTCCCGTTGCCGGCTGAGCTGCATCCGAAGTCCCAAGCCTCTGTTTTTGGGTTGCCAAGCAAGCTAAGTGTTGAGGCAAGTGGAAGTTCATCAATCTATGTCTTTGCACGCTACAATTTTCTGCTGAAATGCTGTTAGATGTGATAAAAATGTAAGATAGGAAGCTGCATGTCGAATTCTTTGGTGATAGAGATGAAGATTGAATGCTGAAATATGGAAGTTTGAGTGTGATGTTTCTACTTTGCGTGGGATTGAACTAAACAAGTAATAAATGGAAACTACCAGACATTGCATGCTGTATTAAGGTCTTGAGTGCTTTGAAAAATTAAGAAGGAGATGGATGTGTGAACCGAACAAGTGAGGAAATAGTCGCCGAGAAAAAGAAGGTGGTACATGTGGAGATGAATGAGTTTTGGGGATGAATGTTTGCCTCGAGCCGAGCTGAAAGGCTTTCTGTCGATAAAAACTTGCTGGAAGTGTTCCTAGATACTGAGGAAGGGAATTAAAGGGGCTATAAGCTAGAGTGATAGAGATACAATGACTTGATTGAATTGGAAATGAAGAAATGGCATGTACCGACTCTGTTTTGGGGAAAATTAGAGGGAAAGTTCTAATTGCATCACTGTGATTTGTAATGATGTAAACAAGGGAAGAAAATCATTTTACTTAAAGATTTCATTCACTAAGTGGAGTTCGGTATCCAGCTATAGACATAAGAACACGAAAGTAGGAAGTTAGGACTAAACTTACTAAAGTCAGTACTCTGTTTTGGTAGAGAACAGCTTGACCCGTGATGATTCTGTGCATATTCTGTAATTTTGTGGATAGAATTCGATCTCGAGCCCTTAATGAAAGTTGTAGAGCACATCTCCAGGAACAACATATCAAAAATTTAGAATAAATGGACAAGGTCTGACCCATGAAACGATTTTTCTATAAAAATGTTAAAACTGGAAATTGCTGCAGGGAAATTTTAAGGAAACAGTGAACTGTCACCCTTTATACACTACGAATTTGATTTAGTGTCCTTCATGAAAGTTTCTCCTTTAAATCTCATCTATCACGTATTAAAATTTCAGAATTTTTCAAGGTCATTTGGTGGTTATTTCGAAATTTCTACTGAAAGCGTGCATTCTGGAATTTCGAGCTGTTTTACTCCAAATTTGCTCAATTCGTTTTAAAAGATAAATGCATCTTGAGTGTTATTGGACATGATGTTTTGTCTGGCATTCGATATATCATTTAACATTGGAGATCTCATTGAAACTCATATGAACATCTATGTCATAGCATGGAACATATTAATGGAAATCAAGATGTGAACTATCACCGTTGGACCATCGAGTCAATGATTCCCCGGGAGTCGGGATGCCCAAAGGATTGAGCGAGTCGATGCCTTATGGATGCCCGGTGGCCTTAAATGGCTGAATGCCGGAGGTTTTTCCCCAGGAGCTTCGGGATGCCCGGTAGTATGCTAGTTGGTATGTAATTTCGGATGGCCGGGGTAAACATATTCATGGGAGGCCCCCGAGGTTCCTCATGATGCCAGGTGGGGTACGAGATGTCTGGAGGCGTAATTCGCTTCAGATGCCCAGTCGCCCTTAGTGGCTGAATGCCGGAGGCTTTCGCGATGCCAGGGTGGATGCAAATGCCCGGAGGGATGTAAACATTGGTCCTCCGGGGGATGAAACTTTTTGAATAATAAAATGAATGATTCTACTAGGTGTGTGTGTGTGTGGTCTGGTTATAGGACTAAATTATATGGAATGGAATGGAACATATCACTACAGTTTGGCCCTATGATCGGGACTTGGGTAACTGGACATTATGCATTGTCATTCTCTTAAGGTTACATCTTGTTGTTGCATTAAAGAATCTCATGATATTGGTGCACAATTACCTCCTGATTACTTGTTTTTGTCTATCTTGCATGAATCTGGATATAAATGGTGATGCTTGATATAGATTAATGAATCTTTTACTGCTGAGTGGTGCTGAGTGGTTGTACTCACCCCGTGTGGGGACTAACATTTCAAACTAGACAAAAAGACGACAACAGGTGATCGAGTAGTGTGGAGTGACCACGATGGGGAGAACAACAAAGGAGGAATTTTGGACGCCGACACTGATCGATGGACTTTATGTATATGACTATTGGAAAAGACGTCGGTCATCTTTTGAAAGTGTAGCCGAATATAGAAGACTACGGCATTTTAGTGTACCGACTAAAAATGTTCATCAAGTTTATGTAAATAAAAGTGTTCGGCTTTAACTCATAAAATGTTTAGTTGGTGTGCATCGCTTTAATTTTAGGGCAGGGAGTAGTTGGTATGCTTCCGCTATATATATAAACTGCGCAAGGACCGATTTAAAAGATATAAACCCCCAGGACTTATGGACCCATTATAAATCTATGGTATAAGAGTGAGTATTACCAAGTCAAGTGAAAGGTACTTGTGGCAACCCTGACGGGCCGTCAGGGGTTGCTACACTCGCCACCCTCACCGGAGGTCGCCCGACCTCGGGCGACCTTAGTTGACAATCGCCAGCACTAGATCTGGCTTGCCGGCAGCCGTAGCCTTTCGTTGGTCCGGCAAAGGGTTTAGCTCAATTTTAAAAACACACACAATGGCGCGCGCACACACACACACAGTTTTTACCAAATGCACGCACGCACACACACACACATACTATACCCATCAAAACCCACACACAGTTTTTACCAAACGCGCGCACGCGCACACACACACACACACACACACACACACACACACACACACACACACACACTATACCCATCAAAACCCATTGCGAAAGTTTTTACCAAACGCACATTCAGCTCAAAGTTCATTTGCAAAAAAATTTTGCCAAGTAGGCTTTCAGCATTTGCATTAGACTCAAAACCCATTGCAATCAGCCGTAGTCATAAACTTTTGAGAGAAAGTACAATCAAATCCTCTCTGCCAAGTCTGGCTTCATTTATCAAATATAGTAACACACACACACACACACACACACTATACCCATCAAAACCCATTGCGAAAGTTTTTACCAAACGCACATTCAGCTCAAAGTTCATTTGCAAAAAAATTTTACCAAGCACAATTGCATTTTCCCAAGTAGCTTTGGGCTTTCAGCATTTGCATTAGACTCAAAGCCCATTGCAATCAGCCGTAGTCATAAACTTTTGAGAGAAAGTACAATCAAATCCTCTCTGCCAAGTCTGGCTTCATTTATCAAATATAGTAGTCTAGTCATTGCTAGCCATTTTATGTATCATGATGATGGCATGACATGGACTATTCTCAACGAAATGACGCCATTTTTACTTAGATAAAAATGTTTTCTCTTCATCGTGCATAATATGCCAAAATCAGCCATAGATATCCAAAATGAGCTTGAACTTAATTTTCGCTGAGAAACCCCAATTTCCAATCTTGGCAAGATCAAATGGAGCGAGGATGGAGATGACCTCAACATTCTATAGCAAAAATTATAAAGAGTGGTCGTGTTAGATTTATATTGAAATCCACCATCTTCAATTTTTTCGCAAAACAAGAGGAAAAGGTATGGAATTACCAAAAATGTGTTGTCTTTCATAATCTATTTATGATGTTTGTTGGTCTATTCGCATGTGATGCGTTGGTGATCCCTCCAAGTTTGTCTTTTTATTATCTATATTGCTTTTTCCTGAAGGATCAAGATAAACCACTAATCAGCATTGCTCTACGCTTCAATAGTGAAAATTTTGCTTGTCGTACAATGCATTTTTAGTATTAGGTGGATATTAGTACAATGACGTAACTAAGCTTCAAGAGAGACATTGATAATGGGATAAATCGTTAAATTCAAGATGTTGTATTATAAGATACTTGGAGAGTCTTTAGATGAAGAGGTGAGATATGATTTTGATTATGGCAGTGTTGCCGATCTTGTTTTGCATTTTTATTTTATTTTTATTTTTTGCTAGAAAATCTTGTTTTGCATTATTCGCTTTTTTTTTTTTTTTTTGGTCAGTATTATTCACTTTGTAGAGTAAGGTGTATGGAGATACTTTCCAATGGATGAGGAAAGTGAGAGTGTTGTAGTTGATGCAAAAAGAAGGTGAGGGTCTGCAAGCCCTCGCCCAATAACCAGCGAGGCCCCCAATGACCCTCGTCAAGCATAGTGAAAAAAAAAAAAATTGAAAGTAAAAGATTATTAAAGAGTTTTTAAAAATTGCTCACATCAATGTTGATTGTGTCCCGTAAGATGGCCGACGTCCACCTCAATAGTTTATGGCCAAAATTGGCAAATTGTCTAAAAATTTAGGATTAAATTAGTTAAATTAATAAGGTTTAGAACTAAATTGACATCCATACAATAGATTTATAACTTTTTGGGCAATTATCCTCTCTATTTTCCTAAATTGAAATTCTAAAGGTTGTAGATGATATCACTCACCTTAATATTAGTGGCTAATCACAGTCAGTAAGAGAGTCCAATCTCTGAAATAGAGCTTAGTCTCTCTGACTACACTAATTAAGACACATATAACCCGTTCGCTCATGCAAGTCAATGAAAAATAACCTTCCTTAAATGCAAGTCTATAAAAGAAACATGCGATATACTTATTTGGTGTGAAATTATTAAATGGAAAATTTTATATTTTTCAGTGGTATAAATGATATCTAACCTACAATGACATTTGAAATTATGGAACAACGGTTAAGTATTTTCTAAGTGGAGTACGCATATACGTTTTTCTTTTTCTAAATGAAGGAAAAAATGCTAAAATGCCTAGGATGCAATTTCCAAAATTTAAATGTTTCCTATTGTATATGATGCATAAATAATAATCCCAAATATGAATCCCCTAAATATGAAGACAAAATGAATCCTAATACTATATGAATTCCCTAAAAATGCATAGGAAATTGAGCTATGAATGATGACAAAACTATAAGCAACGTGATAAAATTATGAACGTACTTGGACGCTATTTTTAGGGTTTTTAAAATTTTATGATATTTGTGGTTTTCAGATTAACGACATGCATGAAAATAACGAAAAACCAATCCCATCTATGATGCAATCTAAGAAAGAAATTTCAAAAATAAAGCGTCACTCGTTTCAAGCAATGCCGGTAAATCCTATGAAGCAAAACCGCTAGTATCCATGCATAATATTGTGAAACGTGTAAACGATGTTAATCAAGAAATCATGATATTTACTTGATGGGATTCGTTTCGAAACAACTCGGATTGCCCGACCGAGATTGCAAAGTAATGAATCTTCAAATCAAAACTTGCATTTTTCTGGCTGTTACTGATGTAAACAGATCCTAAGACATGGATGGACACGTCAGTCGATCCTCTAGTCGACTACCTTAGAAAGGCACCACAAAAGCCGGGCTCGGGGACCTTGATTCGGAACGAACACGAGCTTAACGCTCAGTCGCCAGACCTGAAAATCGATCTGGTCAGATGGCACCCGACCCTTTGTTTAGGCCGAGTTTCGACCGCCTAGCCTAGGGGCGGAACTTCTCCAAGTCCCTGGCAACCAAAACCAATTAGTTGGAGCAAAAGTAAATAATGAAAATACGGGTCAAACGCACGAAGAGGTTGCTGGTCAGTAGATAAATAACGAGCAATCAGGAGTATGAAGTCGGAAAAATTAATCGTAACGCATGCTTGCATCGGACTCATTTACATACCAATGACACCCAAATTTGGCAAAAAGATGTTCAAAAAGTATTAAATCTATTGTAGATGGCCACTTTACCTTTAAACTTTTCAACTATACCAATTGAATCATAAACTTTTTGACAACTTACCAATTCAGTCATACACCATTCAATTGTGTCAATTTGATCCTTAACTTTTTGATGATATGCCAATTTAGACTTAGGCCTTTTAACGGCTTATCAATTTAGTCAATCTAGCTAATTTTAACTAAAGATGGCTGACGTGATGATCTAGCCAGCGCCGACCATCCCACATGGCAAATCAACATTAACATTGACAATTTTTCCAATTTTTTCTTTTTCTTTTTTCTTTTCTCATTTTCCCTCTAGCGGCCATCACAAGGTCTCATCAATCGCTGGTGAATCGCCAACCTTAGGTGGGGGTCGGCCTCGTGGAAGGGACACCCATGCCTAGGCTAGCTAAGGTCGTGCTCACAGGTAGCCCTAGCCCAGGTGATGGCTAGCCAAGAGAAAAAGGAAAAAAAAAAATAGTGAAAACAAAAAATAAAATAAAATAAAAGATAAGAAAAAATTGAAAAAATTACCTACATTAATGCCAGTCATGTCACATAAGACAGCCAACATTAATTAGATCATCATGTTAGCAATTTCCAATCAAAATTTGTCAAAATAACTAAATAGACAAATCTTTAAAAGGTTTAGCATTAAATTAATAATTATCAAAAAGTTTATGACTAAATTAAAACAATTGAAAGTTTAGGTTTTAATTAGCAAATTGTTAAAAGGTTTAGTACTAAATTAATATAATTAAAAGGTTTAAAATTAAATTGACCGCCGTACAATAAATTTAAGACTTTTTAAATAATTTTCTCCCCAATTTCTAAGTATGTTAGCCTTTCGAGGTAGGAACTCGACAAAATGGCCAGAAAAATATTAGTAAATTCAAGAGACTCAACCAAAAACGTAAACCCAACTTTCCTGCTATCATACCAATCACAAACCTAGTCTAGGTCTCCAATGTCCATCTCTTTTTGTCCAATTGAATAAACACTTGTCTTAAAGCCCTCCACAAAATTTTAGCGCATTCCAAACAATGCACTTAGGGGTGAGCATTGGTCAAGGGTTGACCAAGACTAGCCCAACCTAGCTACTAGTGGTCCAGTTCCCAATAGGACCAAGCCAATCCTTGATCCTAAGGCTATGGAATTTGCACTATGCAAGTTGACCCTTAATCCTGAGATTTTAGGATTGGTCCAACCTAGACCAACCCTGTAATTACTTCTTTGTCCAAACCTTAGGTGTATAGCTACAAGTGCCCTTTCTCTTCTTCCACCGGTTTCCTCTCCGAGAGTCTAGCACTCACTCTCCCTCAATCTCAAACTATCGATGAAATCTTCCATTTCCATTTTTTCGAGAGCAATCTCTTCGTCTTCTTTCTACTCATTTGAACTCAGTGATTGATTCTCCCTACTCGTTTGAAGCAATCTTTGTTCAATAGACAAGATATGACTCTATAATTCATGCTTTTTGTTACATATTTTGAACATTTTATTATTTATTTTATTTTACAAGTTTGTCTTCTCTAGTTTGTTGCTTCAGCAATTTGAGATTTCTATTGTTGCATTATCTTAGATTTTTGTTTGATTTGTAATGACATTTACCGATTAGTTGCCCAATTTTGTATTGCCAATAGATATGTAATTTCAAAGCACAAGTTTACCCTTTTAAGGAATACAAAAAACAAATGAAAAAAAAAAAATTGGTTGGTCTCGGATTAACCCTAGAACCGCACCAAGCCCATAAGGTCAATTCAGCCCTTGGTTCAAGGTTCAACAAGGTTGATCCTCAATTTGAAAATTTAGAGACTAACACTATGCAGATTGCTCCCTGAGTCTAGTGTTGGATCAACCCAACTCAAACCATCATTGATATTGGTTAGTGAATTCACCTAGAGGGGGGTGAATAGGTTATTGCGGAATTTTTTTGGAATCTTTTAATTGAAGAATACTTTAATATAACGAAAACATCAACAATAAATAGATCATGCATTCACAAAGTAAATAGAGTAGGGTAAAAGAGAATTGACACAAGGATTATAGTGGTTCGGCTTGTTCCAAGCCTACGTCCACTCTCCATGCTGGTAGCCAACTGGCTGTAATCACTATGTAGCAAATGAGAGCTGTTACAATTCACGAACTAGACTTCTTCAGTAGACAGTCTCTCCTCTAGCTTCTTGCTGTTTTCGCACTATAAGTGACTCTCTTTGATGCGCAGATTGAACACGAGAGATTTTAGAGAACAAATGATTTCAGAGGTTCTAACATCGAGATTTTTCTATCGAGTCTCTCTATTTTTCCGAGCAACACCGATCCACCTTAAATAGCCTCCGTGCCTCCATACCCGTTGGCACTTTCCAAGAATTCATCCAATCAACCCATTGGACCGAATCAATTTAAGTGATCTTCATGTCGCCGAAAATGTAAGTAGACAATAGCTCGTCAATCCTGCTCGCGCATACAATCAGGATCTTGAGTTCCCAAAATTAGATCCTTCCAAAAATTCGCTTGATCTTAAACGGATAAAATCCGAAGAGTAAATCTTCCGAGCTCATAATCACAGCCAGAGATATTTCATGGATAAGTTAGGGAATATAATATCAAAATCTTACTTTCCTTAACCATAAAAATAACTTGTTGCCAGCCTGTCAAAATCGCAAACTGTCTTCAGACTTAGATTTGGGTCTTGAAGGTCTTCAGACTGAAACTGAGTCTTGACTATCTTTAGATGGAAAAACTTCAGACCGAACTTTGGGTTTGACTGTCTTCAGACGGAAAACCTTTGGGACTTGAATTCTTCAGACTTTACCGACTGAGTCTTGGATTCTTCAGACCTTACTCTCGAGGCTGTTTTGTCAACTTCAAAACTCCAAGGGATTTTTCTTCAACAATCTCCCCATTTTTTATGGTGACAAAACCCTCAGCAGATTTGCGAATTTAAAAACCTGCAAGGAAGACTCATATATACTTTAAGGATTATTTCTACAAAATAGAGTGTTAGTCCAAAAACAATTATCCTCACAAATATAATGATCCTGCAATGCAAATTCACAAGTCTAGAAATCCAAATATCAAATCATCAGGATAAAGTCATAGAGACTCAAACAGTCCAATCCAAATCCAAATCAAAATGAAAACAGTTTAATCAAGCAAATGAAATGAAATAAAAGTTCAAAAAACAAAAACAAGCTTCAAAAAGCTTCAAATCTGCAAACTCTCCCCCTTCTTGTCCCATCAAAGGAGGTAGGGTGAATAAGAGATGGTTTTGTAAATGATTTAGGGCTCTCTAGGGAAATGAACAAGCTGAAATTTGCTGAGCTCCTATATTATCTTCTCGAGATTTGCAAGAGCTTCCTTCACTGAAACCATCTCTGCACTGTTCTGATTTGATTCCACTTGAGCTCTCAGTGAGTTGATCTCGATCTTGCATATTCACGAAGTACTCAAAGATAGCCTTCTTTAAATCCCTCAGCTCAAAATCCATTCCAAATAGCTGCTTCTTTAGGTCCAACATAACATCCAACAGTTGTGTAAAAGCTGTCGAGTTAGTATTACCTCCACTTGGACCAGCAGATTCAGTTCTAGGAGTTTGGAAACTCGGAGCATCCTTCTCAGCCCTTTCCTTCTCTATTGGTGAAGATTCTTCATGTTCTGGGAAATGAGATGCATAGACCTCCTCAGGGTCAGCACCTGACCTACTCACATCATTAAAATGTAAAGGCGAAATTGTTCCTTGCTCTGCAGCAACTCTCCCTGTATTGATGCCAGTGGGTGGAGTAGAAAATTCCTTGCCTACATCTATATCAGCACTGTGATGTTTTTCGGTCTCTTCCCCAGATTGAGCAAATCATAGCTCAAATCCTGCAGCCAAATCCTCCTGCATTCTGCTTTCCTCTTCATCCTTCTTCCTTCTTTCTTCTTCTTCTCTTCTCATCTCTTCTTCTTATTCCCTTCTTCTTTCTTCTTCTTCTTCTTCTGCTTTCCTTTGTCTTTCCTCTTCTTCTCTCTGTTCCTCTTCTCTTCTAATTCTTTCTTCCTCTCTTCTCTTCCTTTCCTCTTCTTTCTTCCTCTGTTTCTCTTCCTCTTTCCTCTGCTTCTCAGCTTCCTTCTCCTCTGCTTCTTTTCTTGCCCTCTCTCTAGCCTCTGTTCTCAAACTAACAGGGCTCCTCAATTTTGAAAGAGTAGACAAAGTCATAGCATCATCCTCATCCTCTTCGTCTTGTAGGATGATTTTTCGACGCTTTTTCTCAGCCATGGGCTCTTTGCCCTTTCTTTTTGACGAAGCAGTGGGGGTCTCCTTGGAAGATGTCTCTTCCCTCAACCTTTCCAGTGCAACATTCAGCTCTAGAAGCTTCATCTTCATCACCATCTTGTGACCAACAAGCATCAAACTTAAATTGGTCAGGCATAGAGGTGCAGGAATCTGAATATCGAAATGCCTAAACAGCTTGGTGATGATCGATGAATAAGGCAATTGACCCTGATCTTTAACTATAGTTCTATACATATGGAAAAGAATAACATGTGGGAGAGAAAAGGGTCTGCCTTGGTTGATGGCAAACACCAACTTGGCTTCGGTCTTGGAGACATCGGTCTTCGAGGTTGTCTTGGGCCGGATACAGTTGATGATGATTTTGTGCAGCAATACATTTGTGGCATTCATCCCAGTATAGGATATTTTGCCCTCTACAGTTCTGTCACGCACAATATCCAGAGTTGCATAGGCTGTGGATACCTTTATTGGTTGGAAACTCCTCCTCTCCACCCCAATAATATCAGCCAACATATCAACATCAACTATATAATCTTTGTCCATAAAAGAAAAAGACAACCGATTCGCATATAAAAACGACAAATCTGAGTAAAAATAAGCCGTAAGTTCAGAGTGGGCATTTGTCGTATCCGTGCAAAATCTTTCCAATTGTAGCCTAGCAAACTTCCCTCTAAGATTTATCTTCAGTGAATCAAGGAAGTCGAAGTCCACACTTCTTGGATTTACTACACCCCTCTTCAACAACTTCATGTATACTCGTTCATGCTCTTTAGACCGAAACAAACTTCTCGAAGGACAAACAGAGTTAGCAGCCACACCCAATCGCGGCTGGAAGTGAGAGAAAAGTCTCTCATCATCATCTAGGATCTCGGTTGGAGTATTATCAAGCGGATTACTTGAAATGTTTTCAAGCGCTCTTTGCACAGTTCCTTCCTTAACAACTTTCATCTTCTCCATTTCACGCAAGAAGATATACTCGCTTTTAAATCCTCTTTCTTTCAAAAAATCTTCAATCGTCTTTAGGCTTACTCCTCCATCTTTAAGCCTTTTTTAAAGATCAAAAGCAACAATCGGTTTAAGAGTTCTTACCGGCTCTGCTTCAGTGATCCCCTCCTCAAAATGCTGACTTTCGGCTTCCCTTTGAGGAGACTCTTCTCCTGTGAGGTCCACCCTTGTAGGACCCTCTGGTTGTCTCTATGATCCCCTGCTTGTGATTTTGGAAGACTTCCGAGACGACATTTTTGGAGCACAGGTGAAAGTTCAACTTGTTCGCCAAAAAGATGGGATTTTTATCGAAAAAGATGATGAAACAGGAACGGCAAATAGAGTTTTTAGGGTTTCGAAAGCGAATGAGTATGGAGATGAATTGCAAAAGAGTAGTAGCGGAAGAAGGTGACGATTCGAGTGTATAATTAGTAAAAATAAAAATAAAACCGAGATACTGAATTGTCACCAAAAAGTAAAGATAAAAACTGCTAAAAATAAACCGTAATTTCGAAAAGAAAAAAACTGCCTTTTTGAAAATATAAACCGCCATAATTGTGTGTCAGAAATTGATTAAAAAGAGATTTTGAAAATTCGAAAAGTAATTAACAAAGAATAATATAATGCTGAGAATACGAAGAAATACGTAAAAGGACTTTAAAATAGAGTCTGATAGTTGTTCAGACTTTACCTTAGAGTCTGAACTCTTTTCAGACTTTACCTTTGAGTCTAAGACCCATCAGACTTTACGTTGAGTCTGAAACGCCTTCAGACCTTGCGTTGAGTCTGAACTTTTCATGACTTTAATTTTGAGTCTGAATATCTTCAAATCTTACGATACTCAGTCTTGAGCGAATTGATTCAAAGTTAGCATTTTCTAGGGGCTTTGTGAATATATCTGCTAATTGATTCTTTGAATCTACATGCTGAATCACCACTTCACCACTTTGAACATGATCTCGAATGAAATGATGCTTGATTTCAATGTGCTTTACTCTTGAATGAAGTATTGGATTCTTTGTGAGGTTGATTGCGCTTGTGTTGTCACATTTGATTTCGTACTTGTTTCCTCAATTCCAAAGTCTCTCAATTGTTGTTGCATCCATAGGATTTGAGAGCAGAACTTCCAAGAGCTATGTACTCGCTTCACGGTTGAAAGAGCCACGGTACCTGTTTTCTTGAGAACCAAGACACCATCCTGTTTCCCAATAGTTGACATGTACCGTAGTGCTTTTTCTATCCACTCTACAACTAGCAAGGTCGGATCGAATATCCAAGGAGAGTAAAATCTCATTGTTTGGAATACCACAGACCTAGCTTAGATGTAGTTGCAACATATTTAATAATACGCTTCACAAAGCAGTCATATGAGATTCTTTAGGATCGATTGAAATCTAGCACAAATGCAAACACTAAATAAAATATCAGGTCTAGATGCTGTAAGGTAAAGAAGTGACCCGATTATACTTCTGTATAGCTTTTGGTCAACACTCTTTCCTTCTTCATCTTTATCCAGCTTTGATGAGCTTGACATAGGAGTTTCTGTTTTCTTGCAATTCTCCATTCCAAACTTCTTGATAAGGTATTTTGCATACTTCTCTTGGTGAATAAAAGTTCATTCACTTGATTGTTTAACTTGACGTCCGAAAAAGAAGTTCAATTGACCCATCATGCTCATCTCAAATTCATTCTGCATACACTTTGAAAAATTCTTGCAAAGCTTTTCATTAGAAGAACCAAATATTATATCATCAACATAAATTTGAACAAGTATGAAATCCTTGCCTTCTCTTTTTATAAATAAAGTAGTATCAACTTTACCTTTAGAGAAACCGTTTTGAATTAAGAAATTACTTAACCTTTCATACCATGCTCGAGGTGCCTTGCCACTAGAGCATAGGTTTCATCATAGTCGATGCCTTCCTCTTGTGTGTAACCTTTTGCCACAAGTCTTGCTTTGTTCCTTACCACTTTTCCTTGTTGATCAAGCTTGTTCCTGAAAACCCATTTGGTACCAATAATTGATTTACCTTTTGGTTTAGGAACTAGCTCCCAAACATTATTGATTTTGAATTGATTCAATTTTTCTTGCATTGCTTCAATCCAACTTTCATCTTTCAATGCATCTTCTATGTTTTTAGGTTCGATCTTAGAAATGAGTGCAAGAGCACTAGATTCTTCACGCCTTTTAGATCTTGTACGAACTCCTTCGTCAATATTGCCTATGATGAGATCTGCAGGGTGACTTGATTTGTGCTTCCAATTTGTAGTTGGTTTGTCATTTTGATGAAGCTCTTCTTCAGTTGGAACTACTGAATTGGTTTGCGACTGAGTGTCTGATAATTGATTTTCTTCAATAAAATTTGTAGACACTTGGCCAGACTCATAATCTTCAGGTTGAGTCTGATTTTGCACTGAGTCTTCAAACTTCACATTCATGGATTCTTCCATAGTCTGAGTTCGTTTGTTGAAAACTCTGAATGCTTTGCTTGTCATAGAGTAGCCAAGGAAAATTCCTTCATCTGATTTTTCTTCAAACTTACCAATTCGATCATTAGAATTCTTTAGGATAAAACATTTACAACCAAATACATGAAAATAAGAAACAATAGGTTTCTTACCTTTAAGCAGTTCATAAGGTGTTTTTTCTAAAATAGGTCTTAGAAAAATTCTATTTATAATATAGCAAGCAGTTGAAGTAGCTTCAGCCCAAAAATGAGGAGAAATATTACTTTCAATTAGAAGAGTTCTTGCCATTTCTTACAAAGAACGATTTTTCCTCTCTACAACTCCATTTTGTTGTGGAGTGTATGGGGATGAAAAATTGTGTTGAATACCATAGTCATCACAATATTTAGCAAAATCATGATTCTCAAATTCTCCACCATGGTCAGTTCTAATACTTGAGATTGCATACCCTTTCTCAATTTGGATTTTCTTTGCAAACTTAGTAAAATAAGTCAATGCATCAGATTTATTTGCAAGAAAGAATACCCAAGTAAAACGAGAATAATCATCAACTATAACTAAACAATATCTTTTACCTCTAATACTTTGAATTCTTGTTCGCTCGAACAAATCCATGTGTAATAGCTGCAAAACACGATTAATGGATACCTAATTTATAGATTTATAGGAATTTCTAACCTGTTTTCCAAGTACACATGGAGTGCATAATTCATGCTTTTGATACTTGAGGTTAGGAAGTCCCCGAACAAGCTTTTTGGATGAAACTTTTGCAATTTGCTTCAAATTGACATGTCCAAGCTTCCTATACCAAAGAATGGCTTCATCTTGAATTGATATCAAGCATTGAGGACTGTCAGACTTTACATCCATCAAATAAATATTTCCATATCTTCGTCCAGTAAAGGATTGTGAGAGATCTTTGCTTGATCCAAAACATGTATCTTCTTGAAAGTTGATCTTGTATCCAGTGTCGCATAGTTGACTAATATTCAATAGATTGTAGTTCAATCCTTCAACAAGAGAAACATTGTTGATTGTGAGGTTTCCTATCTTCACGGTTCATTGACCAACAATTTTTTCTTTGTTGTTGCCACCAAAAGAAACATTTCCTCCTTTTACATGAGAGAGTTTTGTAAAACAATTTGAGTCTCCCATCATGTGTCTTAAACAGCCACTATCCAAATACCACTTGATTTTCTTCTTGATAGTGACCTGCATTTAAATGAAAGACTCAATTCTTCTTTGGTACCCAAACTTTGTTGGGTCCATCATTGTTAGTAGCATAAATAGTTTTTGCCCAGCTCTTCTTAACAGTCTCCAAACTTTGGGACAATCCTTCTCAAAGTGTTCTATACTTTTGCATTTTGAACATGTAAGAACATTTTTACCAACAGGCTTTACAAAAACCTTTTGGAAATGATTCTTATAAAAGGATTTTGTTGGCTTACTCTTAATTCTTTCCTTTACCTTTGGAAAATCAATTAAAGGAATAGTTTCATGTGTCATTCCTAGACCAGATTTATTAAAATAAGGTTTTTGAATAGAAAGAATTTTATCTAACTTTTTAGAACCCATTGAAAATTTCTTTGTAACTTTCAACAGATCTTCTTTCAAGCAAGCATTTTCTTTTGAAAGTTCATTCTCATTTTCTTTTGAAACAGCAAGAGACTTGTCCGGACTTTCAACTTTTTCAATTAAGATCTTTTCTTGTTGTTTCGCTTTGGAATTCTCCCTTTTCGCCCGAAATCCTTTTAAGAGAGCCTTTAAGACTGAGACAAAGTTCATCAATGTATTTTGATACTTTGGTAGGAATTTTTAAATTTCTAACCTTGATACCGCTGTTTGAGTCTGAGTCTGAGTCTGAGCTTGAATATGAGTCTGAGTCTGAATTCGCCATAAGACAGATATTTGCATACTCTTTATCACTCTCCTCACATTCAGTGTCACTCCAAGTTTCAGCTTTGAGTGCTTTCTTGAACCTTTCAGGTTTTCCTTTCTTTTTCTTCAATAAGGGACAGTTGGGTCTAACGCGTCCCTTCTTCTTGCATTCAAAGCAAACAACCTCTTTGCTGGTATCTTCTTCTTCATTTGATTTCTTTTGAAATCTTTGATTGTTTTGTCTCTTTCCATTGAACCTTCGCCTTTTCTATTTAGCCTTCTGAATTTTCTAATCGAAGTGCTAACTCCTCATCATCCAAGTCTTCTTCCGAATCTGTAGCATCGAATCATCATTAGATTTTAAAGCAATTGACTTCTTACCTTTTGTGTCAAATTCCTCATTGAATTGCTCGACTTCATAAGATTGAAGTGTGCTGACCAATTCATCTATTGAAATAGGCATGATCATTTGTGTTTCTCTTATAGATGTCTTGATGTGATTCCAATCTTTGGAGAGTCCTCTTAACAGTTTATTGACCTTCATAGGTCCTGAGATTGGCTGTCCTTGGTATGCCAAGCCGTTTACAATTTCTGTAAATCGACTGAACATATCCGTGATGGATTCTCCTGGCTTCATTTTGAAGGCTTCATATTTACCAAGAAGGATATTGATCTTGGTTTCTTTGACTCGATCTGTTCCTTCATAGGTGACGTGCAATCTATCCCAAACTTCTTTGGCTGTTTCACAAGATGAAATTCTATTATATTCAGTAAGAGATAATGCACAATATAGAGAGTAGATAGCCTTTGCATCAAGGGCTTGTCTCTTTGAGATATCGGTGTGTGACGCTCCCATTCCATCAGGTAATTCTTTCCCTGTGATTGATGCAGCTTTAGGAACAATTCCATTCTCCACTGCATCCCATTCCATAGGATCTTTGGATCTTAGGAATGCCTTCATCTTGTTTTTCCATACGTTGTACTCTTTTCCATCGAAGTAGGGAGGTCTAGTATTGCTTTGCCCTTCAATTAAACCTGGAGCCAAAACACTAGCCATAGATCTTTTGCTTTAGAAATAATAATCACTTCCAATAAATAAGCAACCAAGCTCTGATACCAATTGATATTGGCTAGTGAATTCACCTAGAGTGGGTGAATAGGTTATTGCGGAATTCTTTTGGAATCTTTTAATTGAAGAATACTTTAATATAACGAAAACATCAACAATAAATAGATCATGCATTCACAAAGTAAATAGAGTATGGTAAAAGAGAATTGACACAAGGATTATAGTGGTTCGGCTTGTTCCAAGCCTACGTCCACTCTCCACGCTGGCAGCCAACTGGCTGTAATCACTATGTAGCAAATGAGAGCTGTTACAATTCACGAACTAAACTTCTTCAGTATACAGTCTCTCCTACAGTTTTGTTGTTTTCGCACTATAAGTGATTCTCTTTGATGCACAGATTGAACAAGAGAGATTTTAGAGAACAAATGATTTCAGAGGTTCTAACATTGAGATTTTTCTATCGAGTCTCTCTGCTTTTCCAAGCAACACCGATCCACCTTAAATAGCCTCCGTGCCTCCATACCCGTTGGCACTTTCCAAGAATTCATCCAATCAATCCATTGGACCGAATCAATTTAAGTGATCTTCACGTTGCCGAAAATGTAAGTAGACAATAGCTCGTCAATCCTGCTCGCGCATACAATCAGGATCTTGAGTTCCCAAAATTAGATCCTTCCAAAAATTTGCTTGATCTTAAACGGATAAAATCCGAAAAGTAAATCTTCCGAGCTCATGATCACAGCCAGAGATATTCCATGGATAAGTTAGGGAATATAATATCCAAATCTTACTTTTCTTAACTATAAAAATAACCTGTTGCCAGCCTGTCAAAATTGCAAACCGTCTTCGACTTAGATTTGGGTCTTGAAGGTCTTCGATCGAAACTGAGTCTTGACTATCTTCAAACGGAAAAACTTCAAACCGAACTTTGGGTCTGACTGTCTTCAGACGGAAAACCTTTGGGACTTGAATTCTTCAGACTTTACCGACTGAGTCTTGGATTCTTCAGACCTTACTCTCGAGGCTGTTTTGTCAATTTCAAAACTCCAAGGGATTTTTCTTCAACAATCATCACCCTTATAAGCGCATATTCACTTTTTCAAATAATGGAGAGTGAATGTGGACTAAACGGGAAAGAGGATATGTGCAAAATTGATATAAAAACTCTCCGGGACAAAGTACGGCCCAAGTGCCAAAACTTGGCACGAGGAAACACTTAAGTGCCAAAAGTTAGGAAAGTGACACTTAAGTGCCACTTTTTTTTAAAAGTGGGACACTTAAATGCCACCTCCGACGAACCTTGCCGGAAATCCTACGTGGCAATATTTTATAATTTTTGCTCGCCTATGTGGCTCGTTGGAGAGCTGACTCAGCTCTAACTCACCAAAAACGACATCGTTTCCATAGTTAGCCAAAATATAAGCCTTGAATCTGCCAAAACTATGTCATCACCCAAATTGTCCCAAATCTAAAATCCTAAATCAGCTAAAATCCCTATTGAAGTGCTCGAATCCTTGTCTCGAACCCTAATTTTGATTTGCCCTAAACAGCAGCGCCTCAAATTCCTCTCACCGAGGCGAAAGAGAAGGCCAAAGTTTCTGTTTGTGTGGATTACCGAGTCCAAGAAGAACATCATGGACTCGAATGAATCATAGGAGAAGATTTTATGGATGTGCCAGATATAAAGAAGGGTCGAAATGCAAATACTTCTAATGGGTCGATGCGAAATTCTCTCACCAAGCCACAGAGGTGATATTGGATCTACTTGATAAAAGACATCAATCTCCATCTATGTTCATGGACGACTTGGACAATGTTGACTCAATGCAAACTCAAGCGTCTTCGATTAAACTTTTCAAGAATGAAGTTTCAAGGATGAAAATTGAACGGAAGTGTTATCAAGCGTTTATATGGTGTTGTTTTGTTGTCTATTATACTTTATGATGAAATGTAAAGCACTTGAAAATGAGAAAAAGTTTCTCCGACTGCAATAGTTAAAAATGAGTGGACAGATGTAATTGTTTTGGATTAAATGTAGGCTTTTTTTCTTTTTGAAAGATGAGAAGAAGTTTGTGTTGTTCCACAAGATCATTGTGGCTTTGTTGTTGTTTATATTGTCATATGTATTGTGGGTTACTTCTTATGTTTGTAAGGAGGTTAAGAAAAGGGAATGAGTGAATTAGATGCTTCTTGTAATGTGTTTTTGCTTGCTCTTGAATATAAACCAATAATGATGGATGTGTATTGGGTCAATGTGTTGTGGTGGCTTTTTCACTTGAACCAAATATAAACATAAGCCAGCATCAAATATTGGAATTGAATGGAGTTGCCATAAGTTAAATTGCCATCACCTTCTCTATTTTGCTGCAAACCAGCATATACACAGGACAAACACGAGTGATTACCCGAGTGCCATAAGTTGTACTTAGTAATCACTTAAGTGTTAGTCGCGATGAAAAAATGATCACTTAAGTGTCAAGTTATTATTAAAGTGGTCACTTAAGTGTCGCTCGTAGTTAAAAGTAAACACTTAAGTGCCACCTTTTTGTTAAAAGTGAGACACTTAAGTGCCAATTTTTTTGTAGGTTTTCTCTAAAAATTGCGCCAGCCACCACCACCAACTGCGCCACCAGCCATCACCATTAGCCACACTAGGCACTCCAACTACCGCCGTGTTGGTGGTGTTGCTGCACAAGATACTAGTACAAGCTGAGCCTTGCACTAGTATACCTGGTGTAAGATGTGCACATTGCACACTTACACCAGGTGCAGCATAAGCCCCCAACCCCCACCACAAACCCATAACCACCAGGCATCACCAGCTACCACCACCAGCTACACCAGCACCCTAACCACCACATTAGCACCCGGCCACCACCCAATAGCCACCGCAATGGTGCTGGGTCTGCTGCAAAAGGTGTTGGTGCAAGCTGAGCCTTGCACTAACACAACCTAGTGCAAGATGTGCACACTACACACTTGAACCAGATGTAGCACGAGCTCTCAACCGAACCCCAACAACAAACCCACTACCACCAAGCATCACCATCCAGCACCACCAGCCACACTAGAACTCCAGCTACCACCATAGACTCAACACCAATGGCAGCAAGTAAAAGCAGAATCCATATCTTACAAAAAGCAAAAGAATTTGACAAGCAGCAAGATCATTCCATTGATATTGAAATTAAGTCTCACAAAATTAATGACAAACTAAAGAAAAAAAAAGATAACCATCCATAGCAAGTTATTATAAACATTTACAAAACTGACTCTTAAGCTTCGCAAATCCTATCACGTCCCATCTCATCAATCAATATGCACAACACCCCCTGTTTGTGCTCCTTTTGATGGGCCTTTCACTTGATTCATAATCATCACACTTTTTCTAACTAGACGTGCAACTTCTTCTTCAACCTTCTTAGTATCCACTGACTCAAATGGAGCTGCAAATGTCCCAAGTTGTATTGATTTAGAAGGAGTTGCAATTGCAACTGTCCCAGACTAAATTGATTTAGATGGACCTGCAACTGGGTTATTGCCCTTCCTTCTTATTGGTGCAACTGATTTTTTCTTCTTCTTCTTTGTTGTGTAGCCGTTGATTCTTAAGTTGGGCCTTGAGAGATAAGAAACTCTGAACTTCTCCCAAGCTACAAAAAAACAATAAATTGTCAGCAAAAGTCTGCACCATAACTTAAATTAAATGCGGCCAATAAAACTTACATTTAGAATGACTGTTCTAGTATGCTCATCTGTATAAAGGCCATAGCCATATTGTCTTAACCTCTTCCCAAGTGCCCCTCTTGTTTGAATAGGGGCCTCACTTTCAAGAACTTGTGATTTGTTGGCTCTTTTTTTTGCCTGTGATTGCTTGGGCCCTTCTTTTGGCCCTTCAGCTATAGCCGAGGCTTCTTCTACCAATTCTTCAGTTGGGCGTCTTCTAGATGGCCTTTGAGTAACTGCCCCTTCACGTGGCCTTCTTGTAGTTGTCCTTTTATGTGTCCTTCTATGTAACCCTTCAGCTTTAGTGACACCTTCTGTTGGCCCTTCTATTGGTACTTGTGGTGACCCTTATAGTGATTCTTCTGGTAACTCCTATGGTGACCCTTGTGGTGGCTCTTATGATGGCCTTTCAGTTAGCAATTGAGCTCCAACTTGCATTCTTCGAACCTGAGGAAGAGGCAAAAGACATCATAAATATAACATCAGGCTATATAATAACGTAAAGAAAGAAAAACTAAATACAAATTGTTGAATTTACTAGATATTTCTTTCTTTGCTGAAGAACAGTCGACTAAATTGGCCGTTTAACTACTTAGGCTAATCCTTCAGCTGGCCGTCTTCTACCATGCCTTCTTCAAACAGGCCTTTCAGTTTCATGACTTATTGGGGTTCTTCTCCTAACCTGATAAAGACATTACATACAAGGCCAAATAGGATATTATGTACATATTTATGATAAACCACAAAGCAACATAAATATAAATTTTATGACTTACTGGGCTTCTAGTTATCGACTGAAGAACAGTCGACTCACTTAGCCCTTTTGTTTGCCTTTCTCCAACTGTCCCTTCACTAGGCCCCTCAGTTGGCCTCAACTGTTCTTGTTGCTTCCTCAATTAGCAACCTTTAGTGTTGTGCCCAACTACGCGACAATAAGAGCACGTCATCTTTGCACCTATCCTGCTCATTCTTTGCTTACCTGAGACCTCTCCCTCCAACATTCTTCGTCTTCATTTTGGCCTTCCCATTTTCCTCTTCAATGGCAAAAGTTGAGGTGCTTCATGATCCATCGACTCCCAAAACTTGCTACTTCTAATTGGCTGCATCATAAACTAATATGAAGCAAGGTATTTCGATTTTTTGTACCAATCATCAATGTAATCATCTACATTGTGGCCCTTCAACTGGATGGCACATATGGCATGTACACAAAGAATTCCACTTAGTTGCCATGCTCTACATGAACACTTTCTGGTATCTAGATGGACAACATACTTATCAAAACCCTTCATTATCTCATATCCATCATCCCAATTCCAAATGGGATGACCATGCCTACTTGTAGCCAAGTTCTCACCCAATTTCTTGGCAATCCTAGGACCACATTGTCTAGTCCACTTTGCAGCTTCATCTCTCTATTTGTGCAGCCGAGTCATGACCATAACTCGTATATCTTCAAGCATTGAGATGATTGGTTTGCATCTGGCATCTATTATCTTCCTATTAAATGATTCACATATGTTGTTGTCGACGTTATCGCACTTGAATTCCTCACTGAAGAATGCCCTGCACCAATGCTTTGATTCTGTTTGAAATAGTGCTGCACAACCTTCCTTTGTCAACTGAAGCAGTCATTCTTTGGCTATCCTAAAGTCAGCCATGTTCGTACTCTTTGCTAATTACCAAAATTGCAACTGCAACTTATCCCCTTTGTAGGTCTTTGCCCAATTCCAGTGTATGTGCCGAGCACACATTTGATGTTCAGCATGGGACAACAACTCGGCTACTGCCAAAACCAATCCCTACAATAATTCAAAGTAAGAAATATAAGCAAATAACATGTTAATATTACAAAGCAAACAATTGACTAAATTTTTCAAAAAGCAAACATTACCTTTTGTAGATCGCACATGAACGCTCACCCTTCCCCATTTGTTATCTCTAAGTCAGTGAACTAGGACCAATTATCCTTGTTCTCAATCCTTACAATAGCCCAAGCTAGTGGGAACATTTGGTTATTCGCATCTCTTCCAATCACCACCAACAATTCTCCCTTGCACAACCCCTTCAAAAAACAGCCGTCTAATCCTATAATCCATCTATAACCAGCTAAAAATCCCCGTCTGCATGCATCAAAGCACACATAGAACTTATTAAACTTGGTCCTACTATCAGGAAGCGGCCTCTCCACCACCTCTACATACACTCTACTGGAAGGGTTTTGTAGCCTACACTCCCAAGCATAATCCCACACCTGCCCATATTCCTTGCCATATTGACCAATAAGTATCTTCATCCCATTTTGCTTTGATCTTTTGCACTGATTCCTAGATACATTGATGCATACACACTCCTTCACCAGCATCCTAAAGTCGGTACTTTTCATCTCGAGCATCAGATTGATCACATCGAAGAAGTGCTTGAACAACCATGCACCTGTTATCCTTTTGTTTTGAAAATTAATGAACAAATGTGTTCCTCTTGGTAGGCTCTAATATGGAAAGACCCATTTCTTTTAACAAACGCGCCGTAAATCTTCCATGGACAATTTTGCTATGAACACCTAGCTTTTACAAAGTTCTTAGTGTTTCTAATGAAGTCAATATTTCTTTGTGCAGCAATGAAGTTCTTCAATATAGCTTTCCTAAATTGTTTCGCATCTTGGAATTTCATACCTACTGATAAAGTAGGAGAGGCAACGGATGGATCATAGGAAGGAAACTTACTTTTCTTTCTACACATAGCTCCTTGGTTTTCTTCAAGCTCGTCCTGGGAAGTAGCATCTCGATGCTTTCTTCATAATCCGTCTCCTAGCTAGCAACACCAGTAGCATCTACAGAGCCTTCATCTCTATTTGGAACTTCATCAGCTACCTGCAAAGTTGCAAATCTATCTGACAAAAAGTCCATTTATTTTTTCCTTGACTATGTAAGCTCCTTGTTGTCATCATCACTTAAGATTAAGAAATTTTCAACAGCCAACCCTTCATCGTCATCATCACCATCACTGGATTTGGCTACTTCCCAATCTAATTTAGTGATGGTGACATCACCTATGTCACCATCACTCTGGTAAACAGCATCTGCGCCCTCTCCTCCCCGTCTTGTCCATCATGCCCTCCTTCATCCCTAACCCCAGTACTAGCTTGAATACCATCTCCTACTTCTCCTGCTTGGGTGTTATTTCTGTCATCATCTTCGTCCTCACTATCACTATTGTATTCAACATATAATTTCGCCTCTTCACCATGAAGATAATGATATAAGACATCCCTAAAATGAGTTTGGGACACCTGGAGTGCCATAACTTGGCATGGGGGGACATTTAAGTGCCATAACTTCAAAATGCTACACTTAAGTGCCAATATCGAAGTTAAATGGAACACTTAAGTGCCACTCAGGCGAAAATCTGGCCAAACGGCTCACGTGGCAATTTTCCGACGATGGAGGTCCAAAACGGCGTCGTTTTGCACGTTGACGTGGCGAAAAATGCAAAAACGACGCCGTTTCATGTCGACATGTAAAAAATAATAAAAAATAATTAAATTAAATTAAAACTTAATTTTAATTAAAATATTCTTAAAAAAAAAAAAAAGGAGGAGGCCGAAGGGCGCGGGCAGGTGAGGGCCGAGCCCTCGCCGCCACCGCCTCCCCGCCGTTGCCGGGAAGGGCCGGCGACGGAGGGGGAGGGTCGGACGGGGTCGCCGGCCCCGGTCGGCCCTTCCCGATGACGGCGGGAGGCGGCGGCGGCGAGGGCTCACCCCTCAGCCACCTGCCCCCTTCGGCCTCCTTTTTTTTTTTTAATTTTTAGAATATTTTAATTAAAATTAAGTTTTAATTTAATTTAATTATTTTTTTATTATTTTTTACACGTTAGACACGAAACTACATCGTTTTTGCATTTTCTTGCCATGTCGGCGTGCAAAACGATGCCGTTTTGGACCTCCGTCGCCAGAAAATTGCCACGTCAGCCATTTAGCCGGATTTTCGCCGGAGTGGCACTTAAGTGTTCCATTGAACTTCGAAACTGGCACTTAAGTGTACCATTTGGAAGTTATAACACTTAAGTGTTCTCCCGTGCCAAGTTATGGCACTTTAGGTGTTCTTTCCTCTCCCTAAAACCATTATCATCTTCTAAATTTTTCAAACCATCTCTCAAGCCTTTTCTAGGAACACAGTACAGCAACTTTTGTACTTTACAAGGCAAATATGTCACTATATCCCTAATAAATCTAATATAAGATGCCTTTTTTATATCTACAAAGATAGTACTATTGGAGAAAACTCCTTCATTGTTTTGAAGCTGACAAAACGTTTTCTATCAGTCTAGTCTAAAGACTTCCAGACTCAAATGTTAAAGTCTGAAGACCTCCAGACTCTATCGTCAAAATCTGAAGACAGTCAGATTCAACATTCAAAGTCTACCCAAGTTGACAGTCTTCAGACGGAAGGAAGAAGACTTATTCAAATGGGAACTTATCTTTGAAGATTCTTTCCGTATGGTTTTGGAAGATCTTATGGCTGGATATAGCTTCAAAATGTTTGGTTATTCTTATTGGAATCTACTCCGATTTGAATATCTTTTTGAAAGGTGAGCAAACTTGAAAGGTTCTACTTATGGAAACTTAAGATCCTAATTGTATGGACGAACAGGATTGACGGGCTCTCATCTACATTTAATCAACAACTCAAGATCACCTTAATTGATTCTTTCTAATGGGTAGATTGGAATAATTCCTTTGGAAAGTGCCAACGGCTATGAAGACATAAAGGAGTATATAGGGCGAGTTTTTTCGTTGTTTGATGTGTGAGTGAAAGAAGAATTTCAAAATCCGAATCTCTGTAGTTCCTTGCTTTCTCATTCTTCGAGCTATAATTGTGTACAAAAGAGAGAAGCACATAGTGAGACCTTGTGAAGAGAATAGCTGAGACTCTTCACTGAGGAAGGCAAGATTACGAGCTGTATCATCTCTTTTGATTCATAATGAAATCCAGCCTGTGGGTTGTCAGCGCGGGAGAGTGGACGTAGGCTTGGATTAAGCTGAATCACTATAAATCTTTGTGTTCAATTTCTCTTACCCTAATCTCCTTATCTTAATTGCTACTTTATTTAATTGCTTCATAGATTTATTTAAAAGTCTTTTACATCATGAGTTATAACTCAAAGGCGATTAAATTTCTTCAAGTCTTTAAAAGAAATTTTATATACACCTATTCACCCCCCTAGGTGTGTCTAGTAGCCTTTTTCAATTGGTATCAGAGCTCTGTGCTCGGTTTATAAAAGTGTTTTTACTTTTGAGCTAAAGATCTTCTATGGTTAGTTTTTTGGCTCCAGGTTTGATTGAAGGATAAAGTAACACCAGACCTCCCTACTTTGATGGAAAATAATATAATGTCTAGAAAAACAAGATGAAAGCATTCCTAAGATCGAAAGATCCCTTAGAATGGGATGTGGTGGAGAAAGAAATTATTCCTAAGGCTGCATCATCCTTGGGAAAAGAAGTTGTAGGTACTAAAGAACTATCACAAGCGGATATAACCAAGAGACAAGCTCTTGATACTAAAGCTATTTATTCATTATATTGTGCTTTATCTCCCACTGAGTATAATAGAATTTCATCTTGTGAAACAACCAAAGAGGTATGGGATAGACTGCACGTTACCTATGAAGGAACTGATCGAATTAAAGAAACAAAGATCAACATTCTACTTGGACAATATGAAGCTTTCAAGATGAAGCCAAGAGAATCCATCACTGACATGTTTAGTCGTTTTACAGAAATTGTAAATGGACTAGCATATCAGGGACAACCAATCTCAGGACCAATGAAGGTCAATAAACTATTGAGAGGACTCTCTAAAGACTGGAACCATGTGAAGACTTCAATAAGGGAAACACAGAGGAAAATGCCTCTTTCTGTAGATGAATCGGTTGGCACACTTCAATAATATGAAGTAGAGCAAATCAATGAAGAAGAAGATCCCAAAGGTAAAAAGTCTATTACTTTAAAATCTAACGATAATTCTAATGATACAAATTCTGAAGACGATCTGGATGATGAAGAACTAGCAGTTATGATAATGAAGTTCAGAAAGTTAAATAGAAAAGGAAAAAGGTTTAACTGGAAGAAGCAGGGTACTCAAAGATTTCAGAGGAAATCAAATGATGATACTGAAACCAACAAGAAATTGATTTGTTTTGAATGCAAGAAAAAGGGGCACATTAGACCGAACTGCCCTTGCTGAAAAGAAAGAAAGAAAAGACAGAGAGATTTAAGAAAACACTTAAAGCTTAAACATGGAGTGAGTCAGAATGTGAAGAAAGTGATGAGGATTATGCCAACATATGTCTAATGGCAAAATCAGACTCAGACTCAGACTCAAACTCAGACTCAGACTCAGACAATGAAGTCAATGTTAGTAATTTAAAGATTCCTATTAAAGTCTCAAAATATATATATGAACTTTGTCTTAGCCTCAAAGCTTCTCTTAAGAGGATTTTTGAGCTAAAGAAGGAGAATTACAGACTGAGGCAACAGGAAATTTCTTGGAAAGAAAAGGTTGAAAATCTAAAAAAAAAGTCTTGCTGATTCAAAAGAAAATGCAGATTCCCTTTCAAAAGAAAATACTTTTTTGAAAGAAGACATTTTGAATATCACTAAAAAGTTTTCAATGGGATCTGAAAAGTTGGAAAAGATTCTTTCAATTCAAAGACCTTATCACAATAAATTTGGTTTGGGAATGACATCAGAAACTATTCCTTTAATCGATTTTCCAAAAATAAATGAAAGAATTAAACATAGACCCACGAAAACCTTTTACGAGAACCATTTTCAAAAGGCTTTTGTAAAACATGCTGGGCGAAGTGCTCTCAAGTGTTCAAAGTGTAATAACTCAGAACATTTCGAGAAAGAATGTGCTAAGGCTTGGAAACCTGTTAAGAGAGAATGTGCAAAGACTATGTTTCGTACTAACACCGTTGGACCCAAGAAGGTGTAGGTACCAAAGAAAGCTTGAGTTCTTTATATAATTGCAGGTCACTATCAAGAAGAAGATCAAATGGTACTTGGATAGTAGCTGCTCAAGACATATGACAGGAGACTCAACTTGTTTTATAAATCTCTTACAAGTAAAAGGAGGAAAAGTTTTTTATGGTGGAAACAACGAAGGAAAAATTATTGGATGTGGAACTGTGAAGATAGGAAGTCTCACAATCAACAATGTTTCCTTGGTCGAAGATCTAAACTACAATCGTCTCAACATTAATCAATTGTGCGACACGGGATTCAAGATTAATTTTCAAGAAGGCATTTGTTCGGAAACTAGTAAAGATCTTTCACAATCCTTCATTGGACGAAAACATGAAAACATCTATCTTCTTGATATTAAATCTGAAAGCTCCCAGTGTCTAATTTGCATTCAAGATTAGGCAAATCTTTATCATAGAAAGCTTGGCCATGTCAACATGAAGCAAATTACTAAGATCTCCTCCAAAAAGCTTGTTCGTGGAGTTCCCAATCTGTCTTATCAAAATACTGATCTATGCACACCTTGTGTGTTGGGAAAACAGGTTAGAGATTCTTATAAACCAATAAATCAGGTTTCTACTAACCATGTCTTGCAATTTTTGCACATGGATCTTTTTGGATTAACCAGAACTCAAAGCATTGGTGGAAAGAAGTACTGCCTGGTAATAGTAGATGACTACTCTTGTTTTACTTAGGTATTCTTCCTTTCAAGTAAGTCTGAAGCATTCTCTTACTTCTCTAAATTTGCCAAGAAAGTTCAAAATGAAAAAGGTTACACTATTTCAAGTATTCGTACAGACCATGGAAAGTGAGTTTGAAAATCAAGACTTTACTAAATTTTGTAATGACTCTGGTTTTCAGCATGTTTTTTCTTCCCCATATACTCCACAGCAAAACGGGGTTGTGGAAAGAAAGAATAGACCTTTGTAAGAAATGGCAAGAACTCTTTTAATTGAAAGTAATATTTTTCCTCGTTTTTGGGCTAAAGCAGTATCAACTGCTTGTTATATTATTAACACAGTATTCTTAAGGCCTATTCTGGAGAAAACTCCTTATGAGTTGTTCAAAGGAAAGAAGCCAATTGTTTCTTACTTTTATATATTTGGTTGTAAGTATTTTATTTTAAAGAATGCAAATGATCAAACTAGTAAGTTTGAAATGAATGAATTTTCCCTGGTTACTCAATTTCAAGCAAAGCTTACAGAGTATTCAACAAGAAGATTCAATTAGTGGAAGAATTCATGAATGTAAAGTTTCAAGACTCAATGCAGAATCAACCTGATCAGACTCAACTTGAAGAATCTGAACCTGCTTAAGATGTTGCAAAATCTATTTCCCCCGAGACGTTTAGACTTCAGAATTTCAACAGCAAACTGAACCAGAAGATTCAACTGAAACAAAGGATCAGCAGGCTTATAAACCTACTAGCAACTGGAAGCATAAGTCTAGTCATCCCAAGGACCTTATTATTGGCAACATTGATGAAGGGATTTGCACAAGATCCATAACGCGTGAAGAGTCTAGTGTTTTGGCACTTGTTTTAGAAATTGAACCCAAAACAATAGATGAAGCCTTGATTAATGAAAGCTGGATTGAAGCTATGCAAGAAGAGCTTAGGTAGTTCAGCAATAATGATGTTTGGGAACTTATTCCTAAACCTAGAGGTAAATCAATTATTGGAACTAAATGGGTTTTCAGAAACAAACTGGACAAACAAGGAAAAGTGGCCAGAAACAAAGCAAGACTTGTGGCCAAAGGTTACACACAAGAAGAAAGGATCGACTATGATGAGACCTATGCACCGATAGCAAGGTTAGAAGCAATTAGATTATTACTTGCTTTCGCTTGCTTTAAAAATTTCAGATTATTTCAAATGGACGTAAAGAGTGCCTTTCTAAATAGATTTATCCAAGAAGAAGTCTATGTGGAACAACCACCTGGATTTGAAGATCCAAGGAAACCAAACTTAGTCTACAAGCTAAAAAAGGCCTTATATGGATTGAAGCAGGCACCTCGAGCATGGTATGAAATGTTAAGTAATTTTCTAATTCAAAATGGTTTTACTAAAGGTAAAGTGAATACTACTTTGTCTATCAAAAAGGAAGGAAAAGATTTTCTACTTATTCAGATTTATGTTGATAATATCATATTTGGTTCTCCTAATGAAAATCTTTACAAGAAATTCTCAAGATGCATGTAGGATGAATCTGAGATAAGCATGATGGGTGAGTTAAACTTCTTTCTAGGATTACAAATCAAACAATCAAAAGGAGGAATTTTCATTCACCAAGAAAAGTATGCTAAAGAACTTTTTAAGAAGTTTGGATTGGAGAACTACAAAAAGACAAAGACACCCATGTTGAGTTCTTCGAAGCTGGATAAAGATGAAGAAGGAAAGAGTGTAGACCATAAGCTATATAGGAGTATAATTGGTTCACTCCTTTACCTTACTGCATCTAGACCTGACATTATATTTAGTGTTTGTATTTGCACTAGATTTCAATCAAATCCCAAAGAATCTCACTTAACTGCTGCAAAATGCATTATCAAATATGTTGCAACAACTTCAAAGCTAGGTTTATGGTATTCGAAAGAATGAGACTTTACTCTCCTTAGATATTCAGACGCAAACTTACCAGGTTATAAAGTGAACAGGAAAAGTACTTCATGTACATGTCAACTACTTGGAAATATGTTAGTATCTTGGTTTTCGAGAAAACAAGGTACCATAGCTCTTTCAACAGCCAAAGTAGAGTATGTGCAGCACTTGGAAATTGCTGTTCTTAAATCTTGTGGATGCGACAACAACTAAGAGACTTTGGAGTTGAAAACTCTTGCACTGAGATCAAATGTGACAACACCAACGCCATTAATCTTACAAAGAATCCTATTCTTCACTCAAGAGCAAAGCATATTGAAATTAAACATCATTTTATTAGAGATCATGTTCAAAATGGAGAAGTGATGATTCTGTTCATTGACTCAAATAATCAATTGGTGGACATATTTACAAAGCCATTGGAGAAAAGCCATTTTGAGTCTATTCATACCAGACTAAACATCATATCTTCTATCAAGTAAAGTCTGAAGGGGTCCCGACTCGGTTTAATTGAATGTTACGACTGTAAGTTTTTTCCTAAATACATAAGATTTTACTTTTGGATGCTATTTCATTTTGGTATATTTTTATTTCGAATTGTCACTTGCCTTTTTATTTATTGAAATATTCTCTCTTGACATTTGAATTTATGGCAGTTTTTCTTTTTCATAAAGGCAGTTTCTTATTTTTCCTTTACGACGTTTCGTTTACATCTCTTCACTTACTGTTCATACCATTGTTTTTCATCTTCTTCTTTTTCACTCTCAAACATTGTTCAAACCCTAGAATTGAAAAACTCCCACTTGCTTTCACCTTTACTCTTGTTTACTCCAAAGATTCCTCTTTTGCGAACAAATTGTGAATCTCTCCCAAAAGCAACTATGTCTTCAAGAAAGTCATTGAGGATTACGAGCAGGGGACCACAACGGAAGTATGAGGGTCCTACCCATTTTGATCTAACCGAGGAAGACAACTTTCCTCATCAGCATTGTTTGAGTCAGCAACAACCTTCTTAACAGCATCAGTCTCCTTCACCGCCTCAAGAAGAAGAAGTAGTGGAAGACATTGAACGAGTAAGAACGTTGAGACCAAATTTTGCTTACTCTCTTTACTTAAGGTTGAAAAAGGGAGGATCTCCTATGAAGTTGATACATGAGTTTTTGAGAGAAAGAGGATTTAAGAATGAAACTCTATTTCTGCGAGAAATGGAGAAGCTAGGCGTTACGACTAAAGGTTCGGCTGAGGAAGCCTTTGCAAACTTTCCAAGTGATCTGTGGTTTGGCACTGCTAATCAACCTCAGGGACAGGATGATGATGAAAGGTTATTTTCACATTTTCAGCCAAGGATGGGAGTGGCTGTTAATGCTGTTTGTGAAGAAGGGAACATCTTTCATCTTTCGCTCCAAGGAGCACAAAAGAGTTTACTCGAAGTTGCTGAAAAGAGGGGTTATAAACCCTAGGAGCGTTGATTTTGATTTTCTCGATCCTGTGAAAGTAAATCTTCGAGAGAAATTGGCATGTTTTCAATTTGAGGGATTCTGTTCTAATTCTACAATCGCTTATCCTGAACTTACTGCGTACTTCTATTCAAATCTATCCTTTTTAGATGCAAATAGGTTTTCATTCACTTTCAGGGATGTGGAATATGTGGTGGATGTGGACACTTTGGCAGATCTAATTAGGGTGGAAAGATCGAGTTTCCAACCAATTAAAGTGTCTATTGCTCATGCTACATTGGACTTGGTTCGAGACAGGAGTGTTGAGGGCAAAATTTCCTACACTAGGATGAGCGCCTCTAATGTCTTGCGCCATAAAGTTGTGATCAATTGTATCCGATCGAAATCAACCTCAAAGATAGATGTTTCTCATTCAGAAGCCAAATTGATGTATGTCATCAACGCTGGTATCAAATTTTCTCTGCCTCACACAATCATGTTCCACATGTACAGGACTGTGGTAAAAGATAAGAGACAACTCTCTTACTCTGCTCTTGTTACTCGCCTGTTTAGGCACTTCAAAATACATATCCCTACACCTTTGTGCTTAACAAGTTCTACTCCTATGGTGATTGGTTATAAGATGGTCATAAAGATGCATTCAAAGGAGCTCAACAAGGTGCTACAAAGGATGAAGGAGAAATCTCCTGCAAGGCCAAAACAAGACTCTGCTGCTACAAAGAGAAAAGGAAAAGAGCCCATGGTTGCTCTTGTGCCGAAGAAAATAAAACGCATCTTGCAAAATGATGAAGATGAGAATGAGATGACTCTTTCAGTATTGAGAAATTTGAAGAGTTTTGTCAGCTTTTGAGAGAGGAGAGAAGAGCAAGAGAGGAGAGAAGAGACAGAGAAAAGAGATGAAGGAAGAAGGAATGAGGAAGAGATGAGAACATAGGAAGAAGAAGAGGAAGAAGTAAGAAGAGAAGAAGAAGAGAAGGAGGGAGAAAGAGAGGCACAAGAGGAACAAGAGGATTCCCTTGAGCCAACTTTTGCTGTTCACTTGCCAAGTGAATCTAACAAGACAAGAAGTGGAGATGCTGGAGCAACTGGAAAACATCATTTTGTTGTTGATGATGAAGATGAACAGGGTGAAGAGTTTGCTACTCTACCTGAAGGCACACAAATAGGGGGAGTTGCTAAAAAAAGAGCTACTTCTTCACCCTTATTCACTAGTGATGTTAGTCGCTCTGTAGTAGATCCAGATGATGTGTATGCCTCCCACTTTCCAGAAACTAAATTTGAGGCATCCTCTCTAAGTCATGGTGGACAAACTGCTAAAGATCCATCAAGTCTTGAAACTCTAGGTACAGAATCAGCTAGACCCAGTGCTGCACATGATCAATCAGCAGACTTTTCGAGATTGCTGGATATCATGTTGGATCTAAGGAAGTAGCTTTATGGTATGGAGTATGAGATGAAGGATCTCAAGAAGGCTCTCTTGGCTACCTCAGTGACTTTGCAAGACCGGATCAACACCTTGAAGAAGAAAGTTCAGACTAATGTGAAGGGTGAAGACTTACAGCCACTGAAGGGGACCATTGCAAGCCTTGAGAAGACAGTGAATTCTTTATTTTTTTTTTCAAATTTTTTAATTTTTTTGAATTTTTGAATTTTTTTTTTTTTTTTCCCCCACCGCAAGGACCGGCAAAGTCAACCTCGCCGGCCCTCACCTTTGGTCGGTGCCGGCCAGCCGAGGAAGAAGAAGGTGGGGAAAAAAAGAAAAAAAAAAGAAAAATTCAAAAAAAAATTAAAAATTAAAAAATTCGAAAAAAGTAAAAATTAAAAATTAAAAAATTACCTTATTAGTGTTCGCCGGCTAGCTGTCCCTGGCCGGCGTCCATGTCAGCGCCGACTGGCTAATTTTGGCCGGATGGACTGAATTGGCACAATTGTAAAAGGTTTAAAACTAAATTGGCCAAAAAAAAAATTAGGACTGAATTGGCACAATTGCAATAGGTTTAGGATTTTTTTGGTAATTCTCCCGCCCAAAAGTGCTAATTATCGAGGGAATATAGTTCGTAAAATATCTAGCTTCTCTGAGTTCTTTGTCTTTCTACGTAGTAAATCACTAAAGTACATAGACAAAATTCAAGAAGATAACTCAGTCTAACAATGGCTTCTGAAAACATGCTAAATAGCTGTGTAATGTGATTAAGTGCAGACTTTTTCAAGCTTAATCCAAGGGCTTGGATCTTACATGGGGTATTACTCAAGTGGAGCATGAGTAACTAAATGATTAGGATAATGATGCATATAGTTCTCTGAACTTTTGCCTAATGTGTAGCAAATACATTAACAAATTGCCACATCAGCGTTCGCTAGCCAACTGTCCCCAGCCGACCTCCACGTCAGCACTGATCGGCCAATTTTGGCCGGATGGACTGAATTGGCACAATTGTAAAAGGTTTAGGACTAAATTGGCCCAAAAATAAAAGTTTAGGATTGAATTGGCACAATTGCAATAGGTTTATGACTTTTTTTGTAATTCTTCCCTCCTTGGCTGATTTTTGGAAGTGTTGCCCTAACATAACCACCATGAATTCAGAGGTAGATTATCTTCAACTCAATTGCAAACAGAGGACTAGCAACAGAATTACATGCCTGATATACTTGAAGACAAGATATAAGGTAATATAATATGCTATGTGCTTGATTCTTGTCGTCATGTGCATACTAAACTCAAGACCCTTTCTCAGCAGTTAATTCAGTGCACAAAAATCTAATTGGTCAATTCAAAAATAAAAATTACACTTCCACTGTTTAAAAGTAAAAAAATTAAAGGGAAACCAAACTCTGCACATGTTCACAACTCTACAATGTCAGTTTAGCATGTTTTCAGAAACCATTGTCAGATTGAGTTATCTTCTTGAATTTTGTCTAAGTACTTCAGTAATTTACTACGCAGAAAGACCAAGAACTCAGAGAACCCAGATATTTTAGGAACTATATTCCCTCGATAATTAGCACTTCTTGGCTGTTTTCTGGAAGTGTTGCCCTAACATTACCACCATGAATTCAGGGGTAAATTATCTTCAACTCAATTGCAAACGGAGGACTAGCAACAGAATTACATGCCTGATATACTTGAAGACAAGAAGTAAGGTAATATAATATGCTATATGCTTGATTCTAGTGGTCATGTGCATACTAAATTCAAGACCCTTTCTTAGCAGTTACTTCAGTGCACAAAAATCTAATTGGTCAATTCAAAAATAAAAATTACAATTCCACTGTCTAAAAGTAAAAAAAAAAAAAAATTAAAGGGAAAACAAACTCTGCACATGTTCACAACTCTGCAACAGCTATTTAGCATGTTTTCAGAAACCATTGTCAGACTGAGTTATCTTCTTGAATTTGTGCATGTACTTCAGTAATTTACTACGCAGAAAGACCAAGAATTCAGAGAAGCCAGATATTTTAGGAACTATATTCCCTCGATAATTAGCACTTCTTGGCTGTTTTCTGGAAGTGTTGCCCTAACATTACCACCATAAATTCAGGGGTAAATTATCTTCAACTCAATTGCAAACGGAGGACTAGCAAAGAATTACATGCCCGATATACTTGAAGACAAGAAGTAAGGTAATATAATATGCTATATGCTTGATTCTAGTGGTCATGTGCATACTAAACTCAAGACCCTTTCTCAGCAGTTACTTCAGTGCACAAAAATCTAATTGGTCGATTCAAAAATAAAAATTACAATTCCACTGTATAAAAGTAAAAAAAATTAAAGGGAAAACAAACTCTGCACATGTTCACAACTCTGCAACAGCTGTTTAGCATGTTTTCAGAAACCATTGTCAGACTGAGTTATATTCTTGAATTTGTGCATGTACTTCAGTAATTTACTACGCAGAAAGACCAAGAATTCAGAGAAACCAAATATTTTAGGAACTATATTCCCTCAATAATTAGCACTTCTTGGCTGTTTTCTGGAAGTGGTGCCCTAACATTTCCACCATGAATTCAGAGGTAAATTATCTTCACTCTACTGCAAACGGAGGACTAGCAACAGAATTATATGCCTGATATACTTGAAGACAAGAAGTAAGGTAATATAATATGCTATATGCTTGATTCTAGTTGTCATGTGCATACTAAACTCAAGACCCTTTCTCAGCAGTTACTTCAGCACACAAAAATCTAATGGGTCCGTTAACTAGACTAAAGGAAAACTAATTGGTCCTTTACAATAGTTCTCTGAATTATCTTTTTAACAAAAACTTCTTATGGGGACAAACAGAAACCACTTCAACTCGTGTACAAGAACCAAGCCACCGTCTTGATAAATTCCATTTTATCGCATTTTTCAGATTAGTTATGGTTATAATATCTTTCAAGGCCCCAACAATTGTCTTCATAAACAGTTGGTCATGACAAAATATGGCCATGGTTTTAAACAGTGAACGTACTTTTGAGCACATTTCCTAGCGGACCTCAAATTAGTCAATATGATAAAAGTCATCAAAATAAGCAATCATGTAAGGACAAAAATATCACAATCTTTGATCATCATGGTGAATCATCAAATAGCAAGGCGATGACAATCCATTGCACATGCTGAGATGTATTATACTCACCTCCTTTCATTGGACTACTGTGGTGAGCTGACAATGATCTGCACAATCACATTCTTGAACGAGCAAGTGGCACCAGCTGATGGAGGACCAGAATAAGAACCAAGCACCGGGCAGTCCTTCCCAGAGGGTAGCCTATCCCCAGGCTTGCGTGCAACAATTGATCCCGAGTTGTTGTACACCTTCAGGTTCTCAGGGGGATAAGTACACTAATGGTGCCAAAAGTTGTGTACGGCGCTCACTTTGGTGCCAAAAGTTTTCGCCGGATCACTTAAGTGCCAAAAATTTTGAAAAACGATCATTTAAGTGCCAACGCCGATGAACTTGGCCGGAAATCCGACGTGGCCTTTTTATTAATTTTTAAGCCGACGTGGCTTGTCGGAAAGTTGAGTCAGCATCCAAACACCAAAACGACACCGTTTTCCCCCAACTTCAAAATCCTAATCTCCAAATTGAGAGAAAACGACGCCGTCTTCGTCTTCTTCTTCCTTGAACGCCCATACCAGCAACGGCAGCAGCATGGCGGCGGCAGCAGCAGCAGCAGCACCAACAGCACACCAACAACGACACCAACAACGCACCAGCAGCAGCAGCACACCAGTAGCACTTCCGACCCATCTTCTTCTTCCTCCTCCTCCGCCCTTGCCTCCGATTTTTCCTGCACTTCCGACCCATCACCAGCAGCACACCGCTCACCTGGTCAAGCAATAACAATGATGACTGAGCGACGGTGGCCGAGCGATGGTGGCCGAGGACAGTGGCCGAGCGACGGTGGCCGAGCGACGGCGGACGAACAATGGCGGACGAACGGCGGAAACCCTAATTTCAACCTCCATTGAGCTAAACGGCATCGTTTCCGTGAAGCCATCCACGTAGGACGGCAAAACAACGTCGTTTTCTTAAGGAGGATCGAAAACGACGTCGTTTAGAGGCCGCATCGATTTTTTTTTTTTAAAAAAAGCCACGTAATCATTTTGGCCAGAAATTCTCGCCGGTGGCACCAAAGTGAGCGTTTTTTCTCCGATTTGGCACTTAAGTGATCCGGCGGAAACTTTTGGCACCAAAGTGAGCACCGTACACAACTTTTGGCACCATTAGTGTACTTATCCCGGTTCTCAGGGCATCTACTCAAGTCTATTACACAGCTAAATGTTGGGCAATCACAGCCAACACACATGAAAAGCCCCTTCAATCCACAGTTGTAGCCATTCTTTGTAGTTGTTTTCACAGTACCGGAGTTGTAATCAATCATGGTCGCGCCTGGCTCAGCCAAGGCACAGCTTCCCTCTCCGCAATCCCCAGTGCTACAATTCATGAATTGCCTGGACCTGTCAAAGGTGCACCCAGTAGCAAAAAAGAGAGACCAAGGCATGTCAAGTTCGATATCAATCGGCCATTACCTTTCGGTGGTATCGGATGGTAATTGACGCTTGGAGCACTGGCACTGCCATCAACATAAATCAATCTCGAGTAAAGCTCCTTATCAGAGTGGTTTTCGACATCAACAGTTATGGGATCAGCCAAAGCGATGGGCTTTTCTCCATCTACGCACAGATTAGGGGAAGATCATTGAATAAGTCCAGGCATAGAATAAACACCAGAAGCACCATAAGCATATCCAGAAGACGCAAATACAAAGACTAAAAAGAAGAATCCGCATCTCCGCCTTGACAGGAGCACACTTGAGGAAAATCAAAATGCGATCGACAAAAAAAGAAGCAAGAGGGGTAGAATTTGAGGACGTCAAAGGACAAACTGAACTTACAGATGCAGAGAACAGCCACTGCGGCAAGTAGCATCAACTTTGATTTCAGCGTGAAGATTGTCATCATTGCTGGGGATCAACAAGAGATGGATTTGCACTTTACCCCAAAAAAAACAAGAGATGGATTTGCAGATCGTCGATACTCTGAGACTCCTAGGGTTTTTCTCTAAAGAGAGATGAACACGGAAAATTTCTGTATTTACTACCATAATGCTCTGTTTGGCAAGCTGGCCAGAGACCTTGAATCAAACCTACCAACTTTGGCAAACCAGCCCCAGATAAGCGCAACTGAGACCTGCGAGGAAATCATAAGAATCTTCACATCAGCTTTGGAGAAATGGATGATGGACATGAACTGTAAGGAATCAACTGAAGGTCATCAAAGTTGCTTTCCAGGTTATTGCTAGACAATAACTGGGGAAGTGGAAGGCAACTGGGATCAGATCATCAGGTGAGAGCCAAATTGCTCCTTAAAGCTGAGATGGGTTGAGGAAGTTGCGACAGTGAAAGCTCTGCAACATTTAGAGGCCTTGGAGGTGGAATGCTGTCCATGGAGGTTTCATCAGATCTCAACAGATCAGCTTCATCCTAGCGAAGATCTCGAAGGAGGTAACATGTGTTATATTGAGCACATTCTAGTGGAGATGTGCTTGTTAACTGTGATCGCTTTTTTTTTTAAGTTGCATTGCCTAAACCATCTATCTTCACCCTTTTATCAATACCAGGCTGAGGAAACGAATTAACTATCAATATCTCACCCCTTCTTCTTCTTATCATTACTATCTGTACTATTATGATTATTACAAAATGGTGTCCTCTGTTCTATGACTAAAAGGAAAAGGGGAACATAAAATATGAAACGCTTTTGTGTTCCTCATAAAACTCTCCTCTGTCTCATGCACTCTCTCATTATCCGTTCTTCTGACGCCCTTATTTTGGTTTCTCCTTTTTGCGGGTCCCATCGTCTTCCAAGCTTTTTGTGATAAGCCCAAGTGGTTATCATTGACGACTTATCAATAATTGAGGAGGACGTACGAAACGTAGTTAACCCCAAATACCTACGACGGGCGTAGTTAACTCCGCATTCTATCATGTGAGAACATAAGAAATAATGTTACAGAAAACTGTACCATATGTCCTGGGGAAATTAATAGTCATTGTTTTTTAAACCTATCCACATTTCTTTTAAACTCAACTTTTTATTCATTCTCCACTTTTTGCTGTGACAAAAAGGGGGGGAGAAATGCAGATTTTATTTGGACTTGACTTGGCTTGTCTTTTGTTTGGTTGTGACTTTGGATTGTTTGACTGTTTTAACTTGATTTAATCTTTTGGTACTTGCAGCTTAGTTTGTGATATTGAGGATAATTATTTTGCAAGACTAACATGTTTTTCTGTGATTGCAGAATTAATACTACTCTTGTCCTAATTTATTTATCCTTCATAAGATATTCTACATAGTATTTTTGTAGGTCAAAAAGCTTTCAAATCTGTAGGAAAGTTTTGTCACCATAAAAAAGAGGGAGATTGTTGGAGAAAACTCATTCATTGCTTTGAAGTTGACAAAACGTTTTCTATCAATCTAGTCTAAAGACTTCCAGACTCAAGTGTTAAAATTTGAAAACTTCCAAACTCTATCGTCAAAGTCTGAAGACAGCGATTCAAGATTCAAAGTCTGTCCAAGTTGACAGTCTCCAAACTGAAGGAAGAAGATTTATGCAGATGGGAACTTATCTTTGAAAATTCTTTCCGTATGGTTTTGGAAGATCTTATGGTTGGATATAGCTTCAAGATGTTTGGTTATTCTTATTGGAATCTACGCCGATATCTTTTTGAAAGGCGAGCAAACTTGAAATGTTCTACTTATGGAAACTTAAGATCCTAATTGTATGGACGAACAAGATTAACGGGCTCTCATCTACATTTAATCAACAACTCAATATCACCTTAACTGATTCTTTCCAACGGGTAGATTGGATTAATTCCTTTGGAAAGCGCCAACGGCTATGAAGGCATAAAGGAGTATATAAGGCGAGTTTTTTCGTTGTTTGATGTGTGAGTGAAAGAAGAATTTCAAAATCCGAATCTCTATAGTTCTTGCTTTCTCATTCTTCGAGCTATAATTGTGTACAAAAGAGAGAAGCACATAGTGAGATCTTGTGAAGAGAATAGCTAAGACTCTTCACTGAGGAAGTCAAGATTATGAGCTGTATCATCTCTTTTGATTCATAATGAAATCTAGCCTATGGGCTGTCAGCGCGGGAGAGTGGACGTAGGCTTGGATTAAGCCGAACCACTATAAATCTTTATGTTCAATTTCTCTTACCCTAATCTCCTTATCTCAATTGCTGCTTTATTTAATTGCTTCATAGATTTATTTAAAAGTCTTACATCCTGAGTTATAACTCAAAGGCGATTAAATTTTTCTTGAAGTCTTTAAAAGAAATTTTATATACACCTATTCACCTCCCACTAGGTGTGTTTAGTAACCCTTTTCAAGTACCCTCATTCCCCTTCTCATACTCCCACTCATCCTCCCCAGTCGCAAAATTTCCACCGTAACAAACAATGACAACAACATAGTCATTACCATGAGCCATTTCTGTAACCAAAGAGGAAAAAAATACGATTAACTTTTGGGACCACATTCATAAAGGACAACAAACAATTGCATGTAGAGATCATTACACTCTCATAGACTTTATTAAAGAAAAGAAGAAAGAGGGAAAAGATGCATAGGTCATACGACAACTACTTTGATTGGAAAGATGCCCTTAGGACAAATAGAGGTCCCCACCCGATAGCTACTTTGATTATGTCGCATTCCCTTAAAATATTGAGAAGTCCCCCTAATAAGCACGGGTCCTCATGACACCAATTTCAACATTTTAATTTTAAAAAAAATGCCCAAAAGTCCCCACGACAACTACTCCGAACCCTAATAATCACCATTGCACATTACATTTCACATCCGAACCCTAAAAATTACTTTTGTACATCACAATTCCACATCCGAGCCCTAAATCACACATCACAGTACCTAGCACCACATCTGAGCCCTATTTTCCCCCCGTCGAGCCCTACATTTCGAGGCCGATTCCTAAACTGTCAATCTGAACCCCCGGTAGGGTTCTAACACCATATTTGAGCCCCAAATCTCATATCAATACCATCCAAGTCTTACATTTCCCAGCTAAGCCCCAAATTTCAAATTAGAGCACTAATAAATGAGTCGGAGCCCTAATTTCATCACAGGGGAGAGGAAGAAGAGAACAAACCTGAGTGAGCGACGACAGTGAGCGACGACGGCGAGCGACAATGATGAGCGATGACCTGCAAACGGTGACCTATGCATAGCGATGGAGAGGACGTTACATCTGGTGTGAACGCGAGCAACGACTGATTAAACCCAAAATAAGCTAAACAACGTCGTTTAGCACTAAGGAAAAACGACGTCGTTTAGCTTGGCCAAGCCAGAGTGGATGGGGCGACGTCGTTTTCCTCGTCCACGTGTGTTTTTTTTTTTAAATATTTGCCACGTCAGTAAAGCATGTCGTCAGAAAATGCCAGATATGCAATTTGGCCGAATTTTCTCGCCGTTGGCACTTAACTGATCCATTTTGCTCTGATTTTGGACTTAAGTATCACTTTCCAAACTTTTGGCACTTAAGTGTCCCTCCATGCCAAGTTTTGGCACTCTAGATGTCCATACCTCCTTAAAAATCATTTAACTTAGCAAGAAGAAAGGAGGAGAAAAAGATGGTAAGACAGCCATGGCCTGGTCCTACCTAGGGCATAGTCTGTTCATGGCTAAACCACTGCCAAGTCATGGCTTGAGCTAATAGGGCCATGCACCTAATCAGAATCAATGCACTGGGCCAAAATGATCGATGCACTTGGCCACAATCCTTGGCTAGAATAATTAATGCACATGATCCACTGGCACAAACTGAAATGGCTAGTACAAACATTTAGAGGGGGTGAATAGGTGTAAATAAAAATTTTCACAAGACTTAGTAGAAGTAATTTGCTTATAGAAGATAACAGACTATGAACGTATTCAATTACGAATAAAAGTAAAGAGTTTAAGAGTTAGGGAAAGAGAATACGAACACAAGATTTATAGTGGTTCGGTTTAGATCAAGCTTACGTCTATTCTCTTGCGCTGACAGCCCACTGGCTGGATTCCACTATGAATCAAAAGAGATTTTACAACTTGTGATCTCGACTTTTTCAGTAAAGAGTCTCTCCTAGTCCCTCACAAAGTCTCACTAAATGTTTCTCTCTTTTGTATACAACTTTGAGATTAGTGAATGAGAAAAGCAAAGAACTAGAAAGTTTCAGACTTTGAAAATTTTCTTTCACGCACTACTACGAACAACTGGAGAGTCCACTTTAAATACTCCCTCATGCCTTTATGACCGTTGGCACTTTCCAAAGGAATTCTTTCAATCTACCCATTGGACAGAATCAATTAAGGTGATCTTGAGTCATTAGATGATTTGTGATGAAAGTCTGTCAATCCTATTTGCCCAAACAATCAGGATCTTTGGTTTCTACAAGTAGAACCTTGCAAGTATACTTCGCCTTTTCAAAAGATCTTCATATTGGACTTGATTCCACTAAAGACAATCAATCAAGTAGGTGTTATATCTAGCCATAAGATCATCCACAAACCAAACAAATCGAATCCTTAAAGATAATCCCACATATGAATAAGTCATCATTCTTCGATCTAGAAACTATCAGTGAGGACAGACTTTGAATCTAAAGTCTAGCGGTCTTCGGACTTTGATGGTAGAGTCTGGAAGTCTTCAGACTAGACTTTTGAAAAAAAATTTGTCAACTTCAAAACAATAAAAGAGTTTTCTCTAACAATCTCCCCATTTTTTATGGTGACAAAACTTTTCTACAAATTTGAAAACTTTTGACCTGTAAAACAATACTCAAGCAATACGTGATATCTTATAAACATAAGTTGATTAGGACCTAAATATCATCGATTCTACAATCACAGAAAGCATGTTAATCATGAAAGATAAGACAAATAACTATCCAGTCATAATCAGTATCACAAACTCAGTTGCTACAAGCATAAAAAAGATTCAAAGTCAAACAGTGATCAAAAGTCCAAGGTCAGTCCAAAAACAAACCAAATAGTACCAAAGTCCAAAGTACCAATACCAATCATCAAAAGACAAAATCAATCTGCACAAACTCTCCCCCTTTTTGTCAACAGCAAAAAGTGGAAAATCACTTAAAAGTTTGATGAAATTATGGCTGTTTGGGGATGCGAATAATTTGGAAATCCCCATAGACTTGACATTCTCCTCTAGCTTCTTCAGGGCCTTCGGCTACTCAAAATCCTTACCCTTTGCAGTATCTTGCACTTTAAGCTTTAGAGCTTGTATCTGTTCTTTTAGAGAATCAGAAGTGGACTGAAAAGCTGTTTTGAGGTTCTTGATCTCACACTCCATTCCATATTACTGAGCCTTCAAATCCAAAAGGATTTCCAGCAGCCTTTGAAAGTCTGTTGTTGGTTCTATTGTAGCACTAGGTCCAGCCGAATCAATTCTAGGAGTATTGAGATGTGAGGGAACTTTAGCAGTTCGATCACAAGGACTAGGAGTGGATGCCTCAACATCTGCTTCAGGGTATTGAAAGGCATAGCCATCATCTGGATCTGCTGGAGATCTACTAACATCACTAGTAAAAACAGGTGAAGAAGTACCTCTTTTGTGAACAACTCCCCCTGTTTCTGTGCCTTCAGGTGGAGAAAAGAATTCATCTTCTTGTTCTTGCTCTACTTCAGCATCCAAGTGATGTTTTTCTCTTTCTTCTCATAAAGTTCCACTCCTTGTCTTTTCCGACTCATCTAACAAGGATACAGCAAATGTTGGCTCAAAAGAGCCATCTTGACCCTCTTCTTCCTCTTCTTCTCTTCGTCTTTCTTTTTCCTCTGTTCTTCTTTCTTCTCTTTCTTCACCTCTCTTCTTTGTCTCTTCTCTTTCTCTCTTCTCTCTGTCCTCTGGCTCCTTAAAGCTAACAAAGCTTCGTAAATTTCTTAAGGTAAAGGCGGAAAGAGTAATGTCATCCTCATCTTCTTCTTCATCCTGTAAGATAAGGTTTCTCATTTTCTTAACTAGTGCGCTCATGGGCTCCTTGCCTTTTCTCTTCCTTGCTGCAGAGTCTTGTTTTGCTTTGATAGGGGACTTCTCCTTCAGGCGCTCCAATGCCTTATTCAGCTCCTTCAGTCGCATCTTTGAAACCATTTTCAGTCCAATCACCATTGGAGCAATGGTTCTAACACACAGAGTAGTAGGAAACTGAATGTGGAAATGTCTAAATAGTTGAGTGACAAGCGCAGAGTAAGGTAGTTGCCCCTTGTCCTTCACAACTGTCCTATACATGTGCATTAGGATAGTGTGAGGCAGTAAGAATTTAAAACCAATGTTGATTGCATACATCAGCTTTGCTTCAGAGCGAGAGACGTTAGTCTTTGAAGTGAATTTGGGTCTGATGCAGTTGATCACAATCTCATGAAGTAAGATTTTGGAGGCAATCATTTTAGAGTAAGAAATCCTGCCCTCAGCAAATCTGCCTCAAGCAAGAGCCAATGTTGCGTGACCAACAAACACACTGATTGGTTGGAAACTCCCTCTTTCCACACCAATCACATCCGCCAAAGTGTCCACATCAACCACAAATTCTTTGTCCTTAATCATAAAACAAAATCTATTCGTACCTAGTTTAGACAGATTTGAATAGAAATAAGCAGTTAGGTCAGGGTAGGCAATAGAGTTCTCTAAGCAAAAGCATTCAAGTTGGAGGAGTGCAAACTTCTCCCTTAGTTTCACTTTCAAATAATCAAGAAAATTCAAAGTCCACAGTTCGAGGGTTCATCACCCCTCTCTTCAAAAGTTTCGAATAGGTCCTCCTGTGGTCCTTAGAACGGAATAAACTCATTCCCTCACCACGTACATTTGCAGCGACGCCCATCCCAAGTTGAAAATTCGTGTACATCCTTTCATCATCATTCTTTCCTTTGGCTGATTAAAAGTACCAAACCGTGGATCACTTGGAAAGTTGGCAAAAGTCCTTGCTACCAAACCTTCAGGTGGAATGCCTAATCTTTCCATGGATTATAATAACAAAGTTTCATTCTTGTAACCTCTCTCTTGCAAGAACTTATCGATGAAAGTCATCGCAATACCACCCTCCTTTAACTTAAGTAGAGTTTAAAGAGAAATTGGGGTTTCGGTGTTCTTACGAGTTCAAAATCTTCAATGATCTCTTCTTCTGCTTGTTGGCGAGGAGGATCTTGAGTCCCTTGCTATGAAAAGTGACACTGTTGAGAATGTTATTGTTGATACTGCTGTTGTTAAGGAGAATCTTCCTTTTTGGTTAAGTCAAAGTGCGTAGGACCCTCTCGCATGTGCTGTGGTCCCCTGTTTGCAATTCTAGAAGACTTCCTTTGGAAAGACATTGTCACTATCGAGGGGGATTTCTTGAACTTGCTCGTTGAAAAAGGTGAAAGCTTTGTAGATCAAACTCGTGAGAAAATGAGAGAAAGTAGGATTTTTGTATTATAGGGTTTGTAAAAGTGTAAACGGAGAAGAAGGATTTCGACGGTATATAAAGCAAGTGAAATGGGGTATACAAATCGTCATAAAGGAAAAAATAAAACTGCCATTTCGAAAATGAAACTGTCAAAAATTCAAAACTCGAAAAAGATAATTTCTAAAAATAAAATAGGTAAGTAGCGATTCAAAAATCAAAGTACCTTTCCAAAATTCCATCCTAAAATAAATTCACATGTATTGAGAAAGCATTGATTTACAAATGTATCTTCTGGTCATTCTTAGTTTGAATACCTTCAGACTCTACCTGTTAGAAGATATGATGTTCAATCTAGCGCGAATAAACTCAAATAAGCTTTTCTCTAGTGGCTTTGTAAATATGTATGCCAACTGATTCTTCGAGTCAATGAACTGAATCATAACTTTTCCATTCTAAACATGATCTCTAATGAAGTGGTGTCAGATCTCTATATGCTTTGCCCTTGAATGAAGAATTAGATTTTTTGTGAAATTGATGGCACTAGTGTTATCACATTTGATCTCGATACACGATTCTTCAATACTAAAATCTCTTAGCTGTTGCTTTATCCACAAGATTTGAGAGCAACAACTCCCAAGAGCCACATATTCCACTTCAGCTGTTGAAAGAGCTACAGTACTATATTTTTTTGAAAACCAAGATACCAGCTTGTTGCCTAGCAGTTGACAAGTACCAGAAGTACTCTTCCTATCAACTTTACATCTTACTAAATCTACGTCTGAATATCCAAGGAGAGTAAAGTCTTTTTCTTTTGGATATCACAGACCTAGCTTTGGAGTAGTTGCAATGTATTTGATGATACGTTTTGCGGCACTTAAATGAGATTCTTTGGGATTTGATTAGAATCTAGCACAGATACAAACACTAAACAAAATGTCAAGTCTAGATGCAGTAAGGTAAAGAAGCGAACCAATAATGCTCCTATATAGCTTCTAGTCTATATTTTTTCCTTCTTCATCTTTGTCTAGCTTCGAAGAACTTGACATAGGTGTCTCTGTCTTTTTGCAATTCTCCAATCCAAACATCTTGATGTGATCTTTTGCATACTTCTCTTGGTGAATAAAAATACCTTTCTTTGATTGCTTAACTTGTAATCCCAGAAAGAAAGTTAACTCACCCATCATACTCATCTCAAATTCATCCTGCGTGCATCTAGAAAACTTCTTACATAGATTCTCATTAGGTGATCAAAATATAATATCATCAACATAAATTTGAACAAATAGAAAATCTTTACCTTCTCTTTTAATGAACAAAGTAGTATCTACTTTTCCTTTAACAAAACTATTTTGAGTTAGGAATTTACTTAACTTTTCATACCAAGCTCGAGGTGCTTGCTTTAGTCTATATAGGGCCTTTTTCAACCTATAAACTGAGTCGAGCTTTCTTGGATCTTCAAAACTAGGTGGTTGTTCCACATAAACTTCTTCTTGGATGAATCCATTTAAAAATGCACTTTTTACATCCGTTTGAAATAACCTGAAATTTTTATAGCAAGCAAAAGCAAGTAATAATCTAATTGCTTCTAACCTCGCTACTGGTGCATAGGTTTCGTTATAGTCTATCCCTTTCTTCTTGCGTATATCCTTTGGCCACAAGTCTTGCTTTGTTCCTGACCACTTTTCCTTTCTCATCCATCTTGTTCTTGAAAACCCATTTAATTCCAATAATATGTTTACCTTTAGGTTTAGGAATTAGTTCTCAAACATCATTGATGCTGAATTGTCTAAGCTCTTCTTGCATAGCTTCGATCCAACTTTCATTAGCTAAGGCTTCTTCTACACTTTTGAGTTCTATTTCAGAAACAAGTGCTAGAGCACTAGACTCTTCTCGTCTTTTGGATCTAGTACGAATTCCTTTATCAATGTTACCAATGATGAGTTCTTTAGGATGACTAGACTTATGTTTCCAGTTGCTAGTTGGTTTGTGAGTCTCCTGATCCTCTGCTTTAGTTGAATTTTCTAGTTCTTCTTGTTGTTGATCTTCAAAAGTCTGAACCACTTCGAAGGAAGTAGACTTTATAAAGTCTAAAGCAGGTTCAGATTCTTCAAGTTGAGTCTGGTCCAGTTGATTCTGCATAGAGTCTTAAAACTTGACGTTCATATATTCTTTAACAAACTAAGTGTTCTTGTTGAATAATCTATAAGCTTTGCTGGAGGTTGAGTAGCCAAGAAAAATTCCTTCATCTGATTTTTCTTCAAACTTACCAATTCGATTATTTGCATTTTTCAAAACAAAACACTTACAACCAAACACATGAAAATAAGAAACATTTGGCTTCTTCCCTTTAAACACTTCATAAGGAGTTTTCTCTAGAATAGGGCTCAGGAATACTCTGTTAATGATATAGCAAGCTGTAGAGACTGCTTCAACCCAAAATCGAGAGGAAATATTACTCTCAATTAAGAGGGTTCTTGCCATCTCCTGCGAGGATCTATTCTTTCTTTCCACAACCCCATTTTGTTCTGGAGCGTATGGAGAAGTGAAAACATGCTGGAAACCAGATTTATCACAGAATTTAGCAAAGTCTTGATTTTTAAACTTCCCTCAATGTCTGTTCGTACGCTTGAAATAGCATATCATTTTTCATTTGGAGCCTTCTTGGCAAATTTTGAAAAATGAGAGAATGCTTCAAACTTACTTGTTAGGAAGTATACCCAAGTGAAGCGAGAGTAATCATCCACAATTATTAGGCAGTATATCTTTCCACCAATGCTTTGAGTTCTGGTTAGTCCAAAGAGGTCCATATGTAGAAGCTGTAAAACTCGATTAGTAAAAACTTGATTTATAGGTTTGAAAGAACTTCTAACCTGTTTTCCCAAAACACATGGTGTGCATAATTCAGACTTTTGATAAGTCAAGTTGGGCAGTCCACGAACAAGCTTCTTGGAGGAAATCTTGGCAATTTGCTTCATGTTAACATGACCAAGCTTTCGATGCCAAAGGTTTGCTTCATCTTGAATGGATATTAGACACTGAGAATTCTCTGATTTTATATCCAAAAGATAAATATTCTCATGTCTTTGTCCAGTGAAAGATTGAGAGAAATCTTTACTAGTTCCCGAACAAATGCCTTCTTGAAAATTAATTTTGAATCCAGTGTTACACAATTGACTAATGCTGAGTATATTATAATTCAAACCTTCCAACAAGGAGACATTATTGATTGTGAGACTTCCAATCTTCACAGTTCCATATCCAACAATTCTTCCTTTGTTATTTCCACCAAAAGAAACTTTTCCACCATTCATTTGCATAAGCTTTACAAAACAACTTGAATCTCCTATCATGTGTCTCGAACGGTCACTATCCAAATACCATTTGATCTTTTTCTTGATAGTGACTTGCAATCATAAAAAGAACTCAAGCTTTCTTTGGTACCCATATTTTTTGGGTCCAAGGGAGTTACTACTAAATACAGTCTTTGCCCAATCCCTCTTAACAGGTCTCTAAACCTTGGGATATTTCTTCTCAAAATGTTCTAAGCTGTTACACTTTGAACATTTGAGACCACTTCAGCTAATAGGTTTTACAAAAGCTTTTTGAAAATGGTTCTTGCAAAATGTTTTTGTAGGTCTTTGTTTGATTCTTTCCTTCACTTTTGGAAAATCAATTAAATGAATGGTTTCTGGTGTCATACCCAAACCAAATTTGTCGAAATAAGATCTTTGTACTGAAAGAATCTTTTCCAACTTCTCAAATCCTTTTGAAAACCTTTTTGTGATATTTGAAATGTCCTCTTTCAAAAAAGTATTTTCCTTCGAAAGAGAATCCGTATTTTCTTTCAAATCAACAAAACTTTTGTCTAGATTTTCATACTTTTCTTTCCAAGAAGTTTCCTATTGCTTCAGTTTAGAATTCTCCCTCTTCAGCTCAGAAATCCATTTAAGAGATGTTTTGAGACTAAGATAGAGTTCATGTATATACTTTGAGACTTTAGCAGGAATCTTTAAATTGCTAACCTTGACTTCTTTATCTGAGTCTGAGTCTAAGTCTATTTCAGAGTCTGAGTTTGATTCTGAATTGGCCATTAGACATATATTCACGTATTCTTCATCACTTTTCTCGCATTCAGTATCGCTCCATGTCTCTGCTTTGAGAGCCTTTTTGAATTTCTCTGTTTTTCCTTTGTTTTTCTTCAACAGAAGGGAGTTGGGTCTAATGTGCCCATTTTTCTTGCATTCGAAGCAAATCACATCTTTGTTGGTTTCATTGTCCTCAGTTGATTTCTTCTGGAATTTTTGAGTGCTTTGCTTCTTCCAGTTAAACCTTCTTCTTTTCCTGTTCAACTTCCTAAACTTCCTTATCATGAGTGCTAATTCTTCATCGTCCAAGTCATCTTCTGAATCTGTATCATCAGAATCATCGTTAGATTTTAAAGGAATTGATTTCTTACCTTTGAGATCTTCTTCCTCATTGATTTGCTCCACTTCATATGATTGAAGTTGCTAACTAATTCGTCTACTGAAAGAGGCATGATCCTCTGGGTTTCTCTTATTGAAGTCTTCACGTGATTCCAGTCTTTGGAGAGTCCACGCAGCAATTTATTGACCTTCATTGATCCTGAGATTGGCTGTCCTTGATATGCTAGACCATTTACAATCTCTGTGAAACGACTGAACATGTCAGTAATGAATTCTCCTGACTTCATCTTGAAGGCTACATACTGTCTGAGTAGAATATTGATTTTTGTTTCTTTAACTCGATCAATTCTTTCATAGGTAACGTGCAACCTATCCTAGACTTCTTTGGCTATTTCATAAGATGAAATTCTGTTATGCTCAGTAGAAGATAAAGCACAATATAAGGAATAGATGGCTTTAGCATCAAGAGCTTGTCTCTTGGTTATTTCTGCTTGTGTCATTTCGCCAGCATCTGCAACTTCCTTTCCTCTTTCTGAGGTTGATGTATCTTTGGGAATGATCCCTTTTTCTACCACATCCCATTCCGGGGATCTTTCGATCTCAAGAATGCCTTCATCTTGTTTTTCTTTACATTGTACTCCTTCCCATCAAAATAAGGAGGTATGGTGTTGCTTTGGCCTTCAACCAAACTTGGAGCCAAAATACTAGTCATAGATCTTTAGCTTAAGAAGTAAAAACACTTCAACAAAAAGCACACAAGCTCTGATACCAATTGAAAGGGAGTAATTTGCCTATAGAAGATAACAGACTATGAACGTATTCAGTCACAAATAAAAGTAAAGAGTTCAAGAGTTCAGGGAAAGAGAATAAGAACACAAGGTTTATAGTGGTTCGGCTTAGATCAAGCCTACGTCCACTCTCCTGCACTGACAACCCACTGGCTGGATTCCATTATGAATCAAAAGAGATTTTATAGCTTGTGATCTCGACTTTTTCAGTGAAGAGTCTCTCATGGTCTCTCACAAAGTCTCATTAATTGTTTCTCTCTTTTGTATACAACTTTGAGCTTAGTGAATGAGAAAAGCAAAGAACTAGAAAGCTTCGAACTTCGAAATTTTTCTTTCACGCACTACTGCGAACAACTGGAGAGTCCACTTTAAATACTCCTTCATGCCTTTACGACCATTGGCACTTTCCAAAGGAATTTTTCCAATTTACCCGTTGGACGAAATCAATTAAGGTGATCTTGAGTCATTAGATGATTTGTGATGAAAGCCCATCACAATCAGGATCTTTGGTTTCTATAAGTAGAACCTTCCAAGTATACTTCGCCTTTTCAAAAGATCTTCATATCAGACTTAATTCCAATAAAGACAATCAATCAAGTAGGTGCTATATCCAGCCATAAGATCATCCATAAACCGAACGAATCGAATCCTTGAAGATAATCCCGCATCTGGATAAGTCTTCATTCTTCAGTCTGGAAACTGTCAGTGAGGGCAAACTTTAAATCTAAAGTCTGGCAGTTTTTAGACTTTGACGATAGAGTCTAGAAGTCTTCAGACTAAACTTTTGGAAATGTTTTGTCAACTTCAAAACAATAAAGGAGTTTCCTCCAACACGAACTTGGTCGTGCAATCCGTCCAATGTGAAGGCCGAGACCTTCTCCTACTAATTTTCATGAAAACTACCAAAGTTCCTCTAGGCTTGAAACGACCAAACACCCTCGAGACTTTGATATTAATTACTATGTCCTCTCAAGCTTAAGATAATTACCAAAATGGCCCTAAACTCGGCTTTATCCATCAAGATACTTCTTACATGTGGAAACATATAATGTAACACATCATTGCAATTGTAGAAACTAGGTTCCACTTGTTTGAAAATATGCAATAGTGACCTTTGAGATGAAAATTTTAGGTGTCAACAACATTTGACCATAAAAGGGAATTCATGATGTTGTATACACATATGTGCAAATCGAGGCTGAGGTCTTTGAATTTCGTTATTTAGAAAAAGATCGATATGAATAGGGTAGACAAAATGAATGCCAAGATGGTGGAAGAGTGTTACTTGAGAATAGGTAAAATTATTCTCCATTGTAACTTATACTCAAGCTCGTCCTATCTTCTTTGTGTAAGGGCTTTATGGTCAAGTAAGTTTTTACAATTTCTCACCCAAGTAATATTATTGTTTAGTGTTAATTCTTGCTTTTCTCCCCAATCTACCGTATGGTAGCTCTCCTTTGACTTTTTCGTGCTGGCGTCGTTTGTAGCCTTCCTTCTGCCCTAATCCTCATCCTGACCGTCCCCAATTCCTTTTTCTCTCTCATAGGCGACCTCGTATTTTCAGTCTTTCGCTACCCCTATTTCCTTTGCATGCTTGTATTCCCTTTTAATCTTTCCCCTAAACCCTAGTTGTGCTATGGGCTTCCATCGGTTTCCCTCGATTACCCTTTCACCATCTCGCATTTCCTTTTCAAACCCCCAATCTTCGACCCTAATTTATTCAACCCTCTCACCAGGCCAAAACCCACCCCATACCCCCGCTCGAATTCTTTCTTCACTATCCCCAGCAACAACCCATCCATTCCAACTTTTCTTCCTCTGCTTCTTACCCATTCTCTATCGCCCTCTCTATGGACTTGTCTCGCCTTGCTTTACTTGGCCTGGCTTCCCCTACAAAAAAGCAACAAGTACGTTGAGGAAAATGGTCTGCCAAAAATCATGGTTTCCTCCAAAATCAAGTAGCAAAGTTATAACCGTCAAGCTCAAGTGCCTCATTGACAGGAATCCTAGTTCCATTACGGGGGCTAGCCACAAGCTTTCTGTCCCGAGGTATTCTCTTCTCTTTTTTATCGTGCCTTATTGAAGCAAGCTTTATGGCAGATCCTAATTCCAAAGCAAGTAGGTTAGAGGCACTGTGTAAAATCTTGGGTAACTTATGGTCGAAAGATGATGTTATAGAAGTTACAAAGGGTATTTCTGCTGAAAGGTTAAAAGAATGCCAGCTAACATTATTTGGCCAACTCTATTCTCGACCAAATGTAAATTTCCAAGCCTTTCTAAGCACTACGAAACGGGCATGGAAAACTGAGAACGTCTCATGTACCTTATTAGAACCAGTTTTAAATCAGAAGTTGAGAAGCATAAAGTACTTGATTCCGGGCCTTGGTCTTTTTCCAGCAACCTTCTAGTGCTCCAACAATATGATCCTGACACTCCCGATATTTGCTATGATTTCTCTCACTGTCCCTTTTGGGTGCAATTATTTGGCTTACTTTTTGGTAGAGTTACAACGGCGGTAGTTAGAGAGATCGCCTCTAAGCTTGGCAAAGTTCTTGAAGTGAAGCTAGAAGCAAGAGGAAACAATAACTATAAGGTCAAGAAAGCAAGAATCAAGTTGAATCTAGCTACACCTCTTAAAACAAGGCTGATTGTCAACTTGGGAAACAAAAAGTTGTGAATTGAATTCAAATATGAAAGATTGCCACATTATTGCTACTCTTGTGGTCAAATTGGCCATTTTGCCAGTGCTTGTAAAGAAATACCACATGATCAAACAAGGTCCAAGGAAGATATACCGGATAATTTTGGTAATTGACTACGAGTTGAGGTCCGGGAACTCAGCCCTTATGGAAAAATTTTCTATGCAAGCAAACCCAACTCATTAAAGATGTGGAAATGGTGCTGGAATCTCCCCTGGCAACGGATACCCATGAAACACAGCAAGCACAAAAAGCAGTAGAGCAGCCCCTCCTGCCTTCCCAAGCCCAGCATCTCTCGGAGGAGGGCCCCAAGCAGCAGGCTGAACTTCCCCTCTCTGCTAGAGCTATAATCATTAAGGAAGGCAAAGCTCCATAGAAGCGAGACAGCAGCTGCTTAGATGCGGATTCCATGCTGACACTGCACATTGAACAGGTCAAAGAAGTTGAGAAAGAGAGGCAATTCTATCTGGAGTCAGAAAGAGGCCCATCCAAGGGCAAAACCAGATCTACCAAGCTCTCCACATCAAAGAAAGGTAAGCGCTTTTGCCCGTATGGAGCTCAAGCCTCCAAAACAACATCTGCTGACCTCCTACAACTAGTGGAATCCCTATAACAGAGGAGGAAAAATCAACTCAATGGGCTTTGGTGGCTAGCCCTAATAAGCCACCAGTGCACCCATGAAAATACTAAGTTGGAATTGTCAGGGGTTGGATTCTCCCCTGACAATTCAAGCGCTAAGGGTCCTTGCGACTCTGGAAAGGCCCAATCTACTATTTATTATGGAAACTAAAAATCAAGAGCAAGCAGTGCAAAGATTAAAAAGACGGCTCAAGTTCTCTCCCAGTTTTTTGGTGAATCTAGTAGGGTTTTCAGGGGGTTTGGCTCTTTTTTGGGACGACCAGGTTACCATCTCCATAGAATCACATTCTGAATATCTTATTAACGTGCAATGCCTTCCTCTAGATAGTAGACAGCTTATGCGGATTACTTTTCCCCACGCTCCTAATGCCTTTAATGACAGAATTATACTTTGGGAGGAAATACAAAGAGAAAGTGCCTATAACCACCTTCCTTGGTTGTGTATCAGAGACTTTAATGAGATTCTTTACCATTGGGAAAAGGTGGGAAAGAGGATGGCTGAACACTATCGACTTACCGCTTTCAGGGATTTTTTATATGAGTGTTCACTAATGGACCTAGAAAGCAAGGGGTGCGCTTTTACTTGGACAAACAGGAGAGAGGGAGACGAAAATGTTAAAGAAAGATTGGACAGAGCTCTCTACACTATGGACTGGAGATTAGCTTACCCAAATGCCGAAGTTACTGCCATACTGGCTATTGGTTCCGACCACAGTCCTCTCATTCTTTCTACTCTACCCGTCCTGGCACGCAAGAGGCGCGAGTTTTGATACGAGGCATATTGGGCGGAAGATGAAGATTGCAAGAGAATTGTCAAGTAAACATGGGAGGACTCTCACACAAAGAATATGGTTGAGAAATTGCACATAGTGGCTACTCGACTAGAGGCGTGGATTAAACAAAGATTTCCCAATGCATATAAGAAAATCGAAGGGCTAAAAATGGAGCTTCAGATTTTGATGAACAACCCTTCATTACAATATGATAAGTGCAGGATTCAAAATATACATAAAGAGATCGAGGCACTTTGGCGACAAGAAGAAATTTTCTGGGGTTTAAGATCTAGAATTAAATTGCTCAAATGGGGGGATAGGAATACAAAAATTTTTCATGCTACCACTATTCAACGGAGAAACAGAAACCGTATTACCATGCTGATGAATGTCGAAGGAGAATGGGTGAGGGATAATGAGACTCTCAAGCAAATGACAATGGATTTCTTTAAAAACTTATATACAACAATAGGTCCTCGGAATTTCCAGCCTATCCTAAACCACATACCATCGTCAGTTGATGCGGTTATGAACCATAAACTCACTGAAGCTGTGACTATGGAAGAAGTTTATGATGCTACTCACCAATTGGGTGCTACCAAAGCTCCTGGACCGGAAGGACTGAACGGACTATTTTTCCAGCAGCATTGGCAAGACATCGGTGGAGATATCCTTAAGGAAGTGCAGCGTTTCTTTGAGTCGGGAACCCTTACCCCAACCCTGAACAAAACCCAAATCATTCTTATCCCCAAGAACCAAAACCCTGAAAAGTTAAAACACTTCCGACCCATAAGCCTATGTAACTTTGCTTACAAGATCATCTCTAAAATACTTACAAACAGACTAAAACCATTACTACCAGACTTAATTGCTGCGGAACAAAGTGCTTTCGTGGGGAGTCATCAAATTCAAGATAATATTTTGATTGTTCAAGAAGAGCTACATAGACTAAGAATTCGAGACGGAAGGAAAAAATTTCAATCAATCCATCTTTAAACTCGACATGCAAAAAGCTTATGACCGAATAGAGTGGGATTTCTTGCGGGAATGTTTAAGAAAGATGGGCTTTAGCGACATATGGGTGCAATGGGTTATGCAATGCATCACTACAGTGTCATACAACATCAAGTTTAATAGAGAGTCCTCACATTACTTCAAGCCATCTCGGGGTATTCGCTAGGGTGATCCCCTTTCCCTGTATCTGTTTATTATAGTAGCTAATGTCTTATCCCACATGATAAAACAAGCAATTGCAGCAAATACCATCCATGGCATTAAACTGAACAGAAACTGCCCAACTCTTTCTCATTTACTATTTGCAGACGACTCTATTTTTTTCCTGGATGGTTCAGTTCTGGAGTGTCAAAACCTGGCTTCTATTCTCCATCAACATTGTTATGCATTAGGTCAAGCCATAAACCTAAACAAATCAGGCTTATTTTTCAGCAAAGGGTGTCCAGAAAGCCTTCGAAGAAACATGGTGTCGGTGTTACGAGTTCCCGAAATTGCGAAAACAGGAAAATAGTTAGGAATTCCTTCAGACTAGGGGTATCAAAAAAAGACATGTTCGCCTGGATTCTTGCCAGGATAAACTCGAAGTTGGAGAGTTGGAAAGAGAACTTGCTTTCGAGAGCTAGCAAGGAAATTCTCCTTAAGTCAGTAATTCAAGCAATACCTCAATATGCAATGTCAATTTTCAAAATCCCAGTTTCCATTATCAAAGCCATAAAGAAGAAAATTGCTAATTTCTGGTGGAGAAATTCTAACAAGACATCTGGTTTACATTGGAGAAAATGGGATCTCCTAAAGATTCGAAAGGGGGAAGGCGGTCTTGGCTTCAAGGACCTACTCGCTTTCAACACCGCCATGCTAGGAAAACAAGCCTGGAGAAGCTCTCAACATCCGAACACTCTTTGGAGCCAACTCATGAAAGGACTTTACTTCCCAAAAGGAAAGGATCACATCCATCGTGGGATTGGCAAAGCTTATTAGCGGGAAGAGATGCAATTGCTCCCCAAGTTATGTGGACAGTGGATAATGGTCAACAAATATCAATTCGAGAAGATAAGTGGCTGAAAAAAAGGAACAATTGGAGGAATAGTGAGACAGAATGAACCAAGCAAAGTTGCCAATTTGATTGATTTTGAAGCCGCAACATGGAAAGAAGACCTCTTGAGGTCTATGTTCGACGAGTCCCTAGTGTAAGAAATCAAAGCAATCCCTATCGGCCTCCCAACTACATAAGACAAACTGGTTTGGGCAAATAGCAAATCGGGGACCTATACTGTGAAGAGCGGTTACTTTTCAATCAAAAAACCAACTACACATCAAGAGACAATACCATCAACATCCCACCAATTTGATCCTCACATATGGAAGCTTATCTGGAATTCAGCCATACAACCTAAAATCAAATATTTCATTTGGAGTGCCTGCAATAATGCTTTGCCTACTTTGGATAATCTACATAAGAGAAAGATCGTACCTGCACCAATGTGCCCAACATGCAATTTGGAAGTGGAGACGATTGAGCACACTTTGCTCCTTTGCCCCTGGACAACACAAATATGGAATGAGCCAAACCTGCAAGTACACATAGATCGAGTGGCTCTAACACGATTTGATGACTAGTTGGGCAAATTTTTTGCAAGACCAAGGAACTCACGTAATTTTGAATTGGTTGCCACAATTCTATGGTGCATATGGAAGGAACACAACCGCTTCATATTCAAGAAACATCCCCTTAACCCTCATCAAACCATGTTTAGAGTTGCATTGTCACAGGAGAGCTTCAAAGCTTGGAACTAAAAACCACAATCTGAGAAGCAAGGCCATCTACCTAACCCTGACAAGTGGCATCCCCCACCCCCAGGAGTTCTCAAAATAAACATTGATGCTTCATTTGAAGATGTCTATACAACCACCGAATTACCTGATATTTCACAAGAGCAGGTAGTGCGTACCAAAGAAGTTATATCAGTTCCAGCCCTGACTTCATCTTCCAATTGCAATATCACTTCTGCCAACCCAAATGACTCCCCGACCTCTTCTCCAGCTTCGACCCCAAACATAGCCAAGAGAGACACTAATACATCGCGCAACCCGTAGGTGTTCAACACTATCCGGAAGGATAAAATGTATAGAGCTATATTGCCCCAAGATGAAGAAAGAAATACAGAACGGGCACGTTACTCACCTGATCTTCACATAGAGACAAGCCGAGAAATATCCAACCTGCTCGTGATGCCCAGTAATGGTCGAGAGCAAGCTCACGGGAAGTTTCCCCTGGGACGAGACCCCAACAACGTCTGCCCGACTCCACCCTCTCAGCCCTTCCGCAAACTCGAACCTGCTATTGCTGAAAACAAAGCACAAATTCAGAACTGGAGGCCAAATCAGATTGACACAGCAAATTATGGCGGCGGACGATCAGAGAACGGAGCTACCCTTGTATTTTCGGCAGGCAGAACCAGAACGACACAACTGAATGGGGACAGCCCTCACCCGAACAGCAGAGAAATTAGAGATGAGTCTGCCACATCGGACACGCCCACCTCGATCCAGATCTGGAACAGAGCACGCCCGCCTGTGCTGAAGAGCAGAGGTGCAAGGAGAGATCATGGCAAGCTCCCCCAAACCAGTACAACTTGCGTTGAAGAATCTACCGACTCTACAACACTAGCACACCATTTCAGATCTATCAAATCTGATTCCCAACACAGCAGCAAGCCAACAGAAGCACAAACGATGCCCATTGTGTAAGGGTTTGCAAATCTGAAGAAAGGATGGGGGATACGACACCAGCAGCGCAGCAGAGGAAGAACCCGTTTCTCCACCTAGCGCCGATCGAATAGAGTGACGTGCTGTAAGAGGAACTGATCCAGCATCGCTCCCTACCACGCCCATAGAGACAACTGGGGGTTTCTCTGGCTCCCAGCAGAGAAGAAATTCCTCTCGCACAGCTATCGCCTGCATCTGTAGAGACTCCTTTGGCAGAATAAGAGATGGATTTGCAAAAAATGTCGAGGTGAGTTCTGCTGAACAAGCGGAGGCCGTAGCTTTAGTCGAAACCCTAGATTTCATATCTTCAAAGCTCACGCCCAATTCCCCAGAAAAAGAAATGGTACTTCTATCTGATTGTCGTATGCTGGTGGAGAGTGTCATTTCCTCATTTACTTTAAGCTGGTCATTGCAGCCTCTAGTGGATCGGGCCAAGGAAAAACTACAGACTCTACCGAGACTAACTTTCGCCCATTGCAACCGCAATACTAATAGGGTGGCTGATTGGGTAGCTAAATCCCAACGTTTGGGTTGCCTTCCTAGAAATTGGGTTTTTAACCCCCCTTGATCTTTTGGATTTACTCTGTATTGATGCACATGCCGTATATGCTCAGACCCTCGGTTAGTAATATTATCCCGCTTACTTGTCCACAATATATATATATATATATTATTGTTTGTGTTAATACTTGTCGGAGCGACAATGATGCCAAATCATCCTAATCCAAATCTAGTAGGAGTTCTTGGGTTATGTGATAGTTGTAGTTATCTAATTAGTGATTATAAGCCAATGTACTAATGTCTAATAAAGGATAATGAATCTCCCCAAGGATGATAAGATGAATTGGGAATTTACCACCGTGGATGTAAGCTTCCAAGGGACTATTCTCTTGGTTGTCTAAACTGCATTAGCCATTGAGTATTCCTCTTCTTCTCTTCTTTTATATATCTTTAATACATGATCACCATTAAAATATTGTATCAAAGCAAAACTTGATCCTATGGTCGACTCCATTGTCAATGCTTTTGCTTCTTTATTGATGATTGAGAATATGAGTTCCTTATTGTTGTCACAATAGTGCATTGACAAAGCTCATTGTGAATTGTTCCTACAATCTTATTACTAGGATGGATCTCTCTTGGTGGTTTCTATAGCCTATGACTTGTTCTGCAATTTGTGGATCTATTCTTGTGATGGTCTTTTGGTTTGCACATAAAGTGATCATGGTTGGTTGTCTCCACGAGATTTTTCAATGAACATGGTGCTTGACTATTTTTGCTCTTTGAAAAACTGCACTAGCGAAGCAGCAAATTAAAATGCAAACCTTTACATCTTTTAAGTATATATGGCAGCATTTAAAGGTGTTGGCCTATGGCTTCCTTATGTCATCATGGCAGCACTTGGGTGTCCTTTAGTTTGATTATATACGCCGGTGGCTACATCATCTTCGCCACACCTAATCTTTCATTGGACTCGATTAGTCCCAAACAAGTTTGTTGACGCTATACTCTTTTTCTATCAACATTTAGGTTGATACAGTAAATCCATTTCTAAATGTCCAAAAACTTACAACTATTATATTATGGGCATAACGATTTGCCTTGGTCTTGAGCTGTCTCCATAGCTCTTGGGGTACATCAAAATTGGGTTATGTGGATGGTCTTATCAAAGCACATGCATCTATAGATGCAAAAATCATTGAATGGATAGCGATTGATAATATGGTGATGTCTTAATTGTTTAATTCGATGGAATCTTAAATCTATGAGTTATCAACTTATTTAGAGATTGCCACTAGAATCTTTAAAGGATGTGTATATCAATATTGATATGAATGGCAATATTGCTTATTTAGAGACTAAATATACAAGCCACCTTTTTGAGTCATTTCTTAATTATTTTGGGAATTGTTCAAATGATGCGAGGCTCACTGGTTGTAACTTGATTAATCATCTCCCTAATAAGATCTTACACTACAAGTCTCCCATGGAGGTGTTTATTGGGCAACCTATGAATATTTCACATTTTCAAATATTTGGAAGTGTTTGTTTAGGTCACTCTTTGGTGGAAAACTTGATCATCATGCTCACAAATGTGTTTTTATTGGTCACTCCTATATCGAGAAGGGGTATAGATGTTTCAATTCATCTACTAAGAAGGTTTCTATCTCCAGTGATGTTGTCTTTGATGAGACTCAATTTTTTTTTTTAAGGAAGAATTACCTCTTGGGGAGAATAATGGTGTTGACTTAGACTATAATGGGTTATATGTTGAAGTTATTCCATTACCAATTGTGATTGATCACATTAGTGATAATTTCAGTGATCCTACTCTAACTCTAGAGCAAGTGAATGAAACTGTTGAGATAGAAGATGTTAAAATATATCTCGAGTTTGAGCCCAATGTGAAATTCCAAATATTCCAAATTGGATATTTTGCGGATGTCCGAAATCGTACAAAGTTATCTTCTTTTGGCGAATTAGAGTTGGCGATGGAAGAAAGTGTAAAAGGAAATTATAGATAATGATATCCTAATTATTATCGCCAAGAAGGATTCAAAAGGAGATTTGGACTTTGGATTTTCTTCTATCAATTGCAATTGGTGAAGAGATAGTTGTTATCTATTGACTTTGTTGACCAAATTTACCTTAGATTGCATGGGATTCTTTTCCACGTTGGAGTCAGTCAATGAGTGTGCCTTTTGTTGAGAATGAGATACACGCACTTATTTATATGGGTCGTTCGTCTATTGCAGAAGAGCTCACCATTGTCAAAGATTGTTGAAGCGCCGTTATTCTAGCGAGTGCTTGGCGGGTTTTTTGTTCGTGCAATTACATCCAAGAAAAAATTAGTGTTTGTGGCCGATCAAATCTTATGGTAAGATTTGCATGTAATTCCTTCATGAGATTGAGAGATTATTTCGTGAGGAATTTCGGGGCCAAACACTGCATGCGTAATTGAGTGTAATTGGGGCTTAGGAAACACCGAGAGAGTTTTTGAGTGACTTGAGTGTGTAATCTCCTTGTATCGCTTGATCTATAATGAAATTCATCGTTGCTCTTCCCATGGACATAGGTCTTTACAACTTAACCACGTAAATCCGATGTTCAATTTATTTTCTTCTTCTGTCTATATCATTGTTCGATCGCTCGCCTTATCGCAACAATTGGTATCAAAGCCAGGTTTGGCTAAGTAGAAGCGAATTGATGGCAACAGAAGAAGTAAAAGTGAGAATCGACAGATTTGATAGGAAGGATTTTGGTTTCTAGAAGATGCAAATTGAAGATTATCTTTACCAGATGAAATTGCATCTACCCCTGTCTGGGGAGAAACCAGAGTCAATGAAGCAAGCTATTGGGATTTACTTGATAGATGAGCTATGGGTGTTATTCGGCTGATGTTGGCTCGTAACGTCACGTTTAACATCTTGAAAGAGAAAACCACAACTGATTTGATGCAAGCCTTGTCGGATATGTACGAGAAGCCCTCTGCAATCAACAAGGTTTATTTGATGCGACATCTGTTTAATTTGAAGATGAGCGAAGGTGTGTCAGTTGCAGATCATATCAATGAATTCAATGTGATTGTTAGTCAATTGAGTTTAGTTGAGATTGACTTTGAAGATGAGGTACATGCTTTGATTCTGTTATCCTCATTGCCTGATAATTGGAATGCTACAGTTACTATTGTTAGTAATTCCTCTAGGTCAACAAGTTTGACGTTTGATGGGGTCCAAGATTTAATTATGAGTGAGGACATCCATAGAAGAGAATCCGGTAAACCTATATTTGCAACTTTAGTAGGTGAAAATAGAGGAATATCTAGAACACGTGTGGGTAAGAGTAGTACTAATATAAACAAGCATAGTCAGTCTAAGATTGGCGATATTGTCTATTGGAGCTGTGGTAAGAGGGGTCATCTTAGAAAAAATTGCCTTAGGCTGAAAAATGAGAAGGGTAAGGGAACTATAGTTGATTCTGTAGATAATGTTGCAGCTGTAGCTAATAATACTAGTTATGTCTTTTCTGTCACTGATTATTCATCGTTTTATGGATGGATTATGGATTATGGTTGTTCTTTTCATATCACACCAAATAGAAACTGGTTTACTACTTATCGGTGCACTGATGGTAGTAAAGTACAGTTGGGGAACAACACTGAATGCGATGCTGTCAGTGTTGGTGATGTTAGAATCAGAATGCATGATGGTATCATGAGGAAATTGATTGGAGTAAGGCATGTTCTAGAGTCGAAGAAGAACTTAATTTCCTTGAATGCCCTGGACTCAGCTAGGTATCGATATATTTTTCATAATGTGGTATTCTAAAAATTCTTCGAGGTGCTTCAATAATAATGAAAGGAATCAAGTACAATGGCCTAAATGAGCTTCAAGGTGAGACGGTGACAAATTTCACTGTGGATATGTCAGATGCATATGTTCAAGAGTTTGAATTATGGAATATGCATTTTGGGGCACATTGGCGAGAGAAGCCCGAAGGTTTTAAGTGAAAGAAATCTGCTATGTGGTTATGTTTCTAACGAACTGAATGTATGCAAGTGCTGTGATTTAGATCAATGGCGGAAAGTGCAGTTCAGTATGATTGCCAAAGAAACCATGCAAATTGCAGAGTTAATTCACTTGAATGTTTGCAAGTTGTCGTGGTTTCCTTCAAGGAAGAGGGTTAGATATATGCTAACAGTTGTTGATGATTACTCGATTAAGACGTGGGTATTTGTGCTTAGGCACAAGTTTGATACTACTGTCAGGATCAAGCAATTGATAACTTTGGTCGAAAATGAGACTGATAAGACAATCAAGCATGTGCGAATGGACATTAGTAATGAGTTTTGCTCGAAGCTGTTAAATGAATTCTACATGAAAAAATGCATAGTGAAACACCACACTAATGCTAATTGTTGAAAAAAAATCCCTTGGAGTTTTGAAGTTGACAAAACAGCCTCGAGAGTAAAGTCTGAAGAATCCAAGACTCAGTCGGTTAACTCTGAAGATTTCAAGTCGCAAAAGGTTTTCCGTCTGAAGACAGTCAAGACCCAAAGTTCGGTCTGAAGTTTTTCCGTCTAAAGACTGTCAAGACCCAGTTTCCGTCTGAAGACCTTTAAGACCCAAATCTAAGTTTGAAGACAGTTTGCGATTTTGACAGGCTGGCAACAGGTTATTCTTATGGTTAAGGAAAGTGAGATTTGGATATTATATTCCCTATCTTATCCATGGAATATCACCGGTGATCGTGAGCTCGGAAGATTTATTCTTCGGATTTTTATCCGTTGAAGATCAAGTGAATTTTTGGAAGGATCTAATTTTGGGAACTCAAGATCCTGATTGTATGGGCGAACAGGATTGACGAGCTATTGTCTACTTACATTTTCGGCGACGTGAAGATCACTTAAATTGATTCAGTCCAACGAGTTGATTGGATGAATTCTTGGAAAGTGTCAACGGGTATGGAGACACGATGGCTATTTAAGGTTGATCGGTGTTGCTCGAAAATAAGGAGAGACTTGATAGAAAAATATCAATGTTAGAACCTCTTAAATCACTTGTTCTCTAAAATCTCTCGTGTTCAATTTGTGTATCAAAAGAGAGTTACATATAGTGCGAATACAGCAAGAAGCTGTAGGAGAGACTGTCTATTGAAGAAGTCTAGTTCGTGAATTGTAACAGCTCTCATTTGCTACATAGTGACTACAGCCAGTTGGCTGCCAACGTGGAGAGTGGACGTAGGCTTGGAATAAGCCGAACCACTATAAACCTCATGTCAATTCTCTCTTACCCTATCTCATTTACTTTATGATTGCATGATCTATCTTTTGTTGATGCATTAGTTATATTAAATTGTTCTTTAATTAAAGATTTCAAAAAGAATTCCGCGATCACCTATTCACCCCCCTCTAGGTGAATTCACTAGCCAATATCAATTGGTATCTGAGCCTGGTTGCTTATTTATTGGAAGTGTTTATTATTTTTAAAGCAAAAGATCTATGACTAGTGTTTTGGCTCCAGGTTTAATTGAAGGGCAAAGCAATACCAGACCGCCCTACTTCGATGGAAATGAGTACAACGTATGGAAAAACAAGATGAAGGCATTCCTAAGATCCAAAGATCCTATGGAATGGGATGTAGTGGAAAATGGAATTATCCCTAAAGCTACATCAAGCACAGGGAAAGAAATAGCTGATGGAGCAGGATTACCACAAGCAGAAATTTCTAAGAGACATGCTCTTGATGCAAAAGCTATTTATTATCTATATTGTGCATTATCTCCTACTGAATATAATAGAATTTCATCTTGTGAAATAGCCAAAGAAGTTTGGGATAGATTGCACGTCACCTATAAAGGAACAGATCGAGTCAAAGAAACCAAGATCAATATCCTTCTTGGTCAATATGAAGCCTTCAAAATGAAGCCAGGAGAATCCATCACGGATATGTTCAGTCGATTTACAGAAATTGTAAACGGCTTAGCATACCAAGAACAGCCAATCTCAGGACCTATGAAGGTCAATAAATTGTTGAGAGGACTCTCCAAAGACTAGAATCACGTCAAGACATCTATAAGAGAAACACAAAGGATCATGCCTCTTTCAGTAGATGAATTGGTCGGCACACTTCAATCTTATGAAGTCGAGCAATTCAATGAGGAATTTGACACAAAAGGTAAGAAGTCAATTGTTTTAAAATCTAATGATGATTCTGATGCTACAGATTCAGAAGAAGACTTGGATGATAAAGAGTTGGCACTTCTGATTAGAAAGTTAGAAGGTTAAATAGAAAAGGCAGAAGCTTCAACGGAAAGAAACAAAACAATCAGAGATTTCAAAAGAAATCAAATGAAGAAGAAGAAACCAGCAAAGAGGTTGTTTGCTTTGAATGCAAGAAGAAGAGACACATAAGACCCAACCGCCCCTTATTGAAGAAAAAGAAAGGAAAACCTGAAAGGTTCAAGAAAGCACTTAAAGCTGAAACTTGGAGTGACACTGAATGTGAAGAGAGTGATGAAGAGTATGCAAATATTTGTCTTATGGCAAATTCAGACTCAGACTCAGATTCAAGTTCAGACTCAGACTCAGAATCAGATTCAGACTCAGACTCAAACAGCGGTACCAAGGTTAGAAATTTAAAAATTCCTACCAAAGTATCAAAATACATTGATGAACTTTGTCTCAGTTAGGGGTGAGCGGTTCCCGGTTCCGGTTCGGTTCCGTTTGGAACCTGGAACCTACCCTCGGGTACAGGTTCCTCAATTTTTGGAACCTGGAACTTACCTGTCAAAATCGAGAACCTGGAACCTACCCTGTCACAGGTTCCGGGGTCGGTTCCAGGTTCCAACCGATTCTTTTTTTTTTGTTTCATTTTTGTAGTGGGTGCGAATATCCGAAAGCCGAAATAATTCAATAGTTGGCCCTTCATTTTCGCAGTACACCAATACACAAAGAATGTGAATCTTTTACATCCAAATAGACAACTAAATTCATAGATTTCTAGAGAAAACATTGTCTAATGCTTATGGTTAATGTGTTTCATAATAATAACTACGGGCATGTTGTGTGAGCATAGGCTCTTGGCATTTCGCTCTTGACCAGTGAGCTGTCTTTGCAATTTACCTATTACTCGGGGAAGAGAACATGAGCCCTCAACTGCTCCTTTCTTTTTCGGATCTGAAACAGGAAAGTAGAGAAGCAAAAGAAATTGAGAACAAACTGAGGTTAACCAAATCACAAACACAAAGAACTGATTGCACAAAAATGCTTTGGAGGGCTTTTCGCCGCATTCCGAGTGTACTCATTTGCCGGTGGCCACGACGACCATGCTGAAAAACTAAGCAAAGAATTAGCTCACGAGATTGAGACCGGTTCATAGCACCATCAATCATTCGTGCAGAGTCGCATATTGGTCTCAAGCAACATACCATATGGAAGCATCTCCAGCTAGTTCTGCCTATATGGTATATTATGGGAGAAGCAATTGCATGGACTCTTGTAAATACACTTCATTTTGCAATTAGCAGATCACACATAATTGCAGTCACAGAATATCAAAACATGATACTTTATATCTTCAAGTTATCTCGTATGCTACTCAAGATGAACCATAGCTCTATTTCATCAAATCAAAATCGAGGGAAGATAACAGGGGAAAATAATCTTTCCACATAAACCATATTAATCCAAAACAAGAAAGGCCACAAAGATCCCAACTTTCAGCCCAGAATTCAAGCACCACCCACTCATTGCCTACATCGCCACACAGCCAACGTTCCTGTAACAAGAATCAGAAGCTCAAACGACAAACGAACACAATACTCCGGGCTCACGAGCATCATTCAAGAGCCTATAGTGTGATACAAGTGACAAAAATTTCATAAATTTCACAGAAAAAAAAAAAACCGATGGACAACTGCACATGCGTTCATTCTCTGGTATAGTAGCCAAACAAGCGATAAAAGTTCATCGTTATCGCTATCACCTTGCAGCCTTTGATCCAGCTAATAGAATGATCCACCGAATAGCATAGTATCACGTCAGCTCACAGATCCGAAAATAGAGAGCTTCTCTTTTACCTCATTTAGCTCGTCTCTTAATTCCTCTATGCGAATCTGGCAATCCATGACGAATCCGTCCTTCTCCTTCTCCGCCTCCTCGAGCTCCTCCACCTCGCACTTCAACTCCCTAAAATCAAGCATAAATAAGCCATAAAATGCGACCAAAATCTTATGATGACAAGTCTATGCTTCACCTCGCCGCTGCACATTGTTGTCGTACTCGATTGAGAGCGGCAATCTTAGATTCGAGAGCCGAGATCTTCAAGCTCTGCGAAGCCAGGCTCCACTCGAGCCTCAAGCACCTCTCTTCCATCGACCTAATGGCCGCGCACTTCGACTCCAGGACCAGCGATTTGGCGGCTTGCAGCTCTCCCTCCGCCTGCAAAAATTTCCAGCACCTCTCATCCGCTACCGATCCAAACTGATCGCCTCGTAAAGAAAAGTTCGAGAGATCGCGTCACAGTGGAGTAGATCTGGAGGAGAGAGAGGCGCTGGTTCTTGGTCCGGTCCAGCTGTTCCAGCCGCTCGCCGAACGCCGCGGAGAGCGACATTTCCGTACGGACCGTAACCTAATCTCAGGCAGCGGTGGCTCACGGCGGCGAGGGGCGCGGCGTGTACGGCGCGACAGCTTGTCGGGCTCAACGGCGAGACGGCTCGTCGGACGAGCGGTGGGTGGTGGTGGTTCGGTGGCCAAGAGGTGGTGGTGAGTAGGGCGTGGGGTAGCGGTGTGGTGGTGGGTTAGCGGCGAGCCAACGAGAGGAAGGAAGAAGAAGAAGAGGAGGAGGAGGAGAAGAAGGGGGTTCGGCCGAGAGAGGGGGAAAGAGGAGAGAGAGAGAAAGAAAAGAAAAAAAGTTGGGGGCAAAGAAGTGACGTGAGGAGGGAAAAGGGGAGAAAAGAAAGAGAGAGAGAGAAAAGAAAAGGGAAGGGGAAGATTTCGACGAAAGGGGGATCTCACGTTGGGGGAGTGAGGGGCTAGGGTTTTTTTTTTAAATTTTGACCGGTTCCGGTTCCGGTTCCCGGTTCTCATTTCATGGGAACTGGGAACGCCGGTTCCCAAAAAAGGGAACCGGGAACCGAAACCAGGCTCTGTGGAATTGGGAACCGAACCGGACCCTCCTCCGGTTCGGTTCTGGTTCCCGGTAACCCGGAACCGTGCTCAGCCCCTAGTCTCGCCTTAAAGGCTCTCTTAAAAGGATTTCTGAACTAAAAGGGAGAATTCCAAACTAAAACAACAAGAAATGATTTTAACCGAGAAAGTTGAATGTCTAGACAAGTCTCTTGTCTGTTTCGAAAGAAAATGAGAATGAAATTTCAAAAGAAAATGCCTGCTTGAAAGAAGATTTGTCAAAAGTTACAAAGAAATTTTCAATGGGTTCTGAAAAGTTGGATAAAATTCTTTCTATTCAAAGACCTTATTTTAATAAATCTGGTCTAGGAATGACACATGATACTATTCCTTTGATTGATTTCCCAAAAGTAAAGGAAATAATCAAGAATAGGCCAACAAAAATGTTTTATAAGAATCATTTCCAAAAAGTTTTTGTAAAGCATGTTGGTAGAAATGCTCTTACATGTTCAAAATGCAAAAGTGTAGAACATTTTGAAAATGAATGTCCCAAAGTTTGGAGACCTATTAAGAAGAGTCAAAAAGACTGTTTATGCTACTAACAATAATGGACCCAAGAAAGTTTGGGTACCAAAGAAGACTTGAGTCTTTCATTTAAATGCAGGTCACTATCAAGAAAAAAATCAAGTGGTACTTGGATAGTAGCTGTTCAAGACACATGACGGGAGACTCAAATTGTTTTACAAAACTCTCTCATGTAAAAGGAGAAAATGTTTCTTTCGATGGCAACAACAAAGGAAAAATTATTGGTCGAGGAACCGTGAAGATAGGAAACCTCACAATCAACAATGTTTCTCTTGTTGAAGGATTGAACTACAATCTATTGAGTATTAGTCAACTATGCGATACTGGATACAAAATCAACTTTCAAGAAGATACATGTTTTGGAACAAGCAAATATCTCTCACGATCCTTTACTGGAAGAAGACATGGAAACATTTATCTGCTGGATGTAAAGTCTGACAGTCCATAATGCTTGATATCAATTCAAGATGAAGCCAACCTTTGGCATAGGAAGCTTGGACATGTCAATTTGAAGCAAATTGCAAAAGTTTCATCCAAAAAGCTTGTTCGGGGACTTCCTAACCTCAAGTATCAAAAGCATGATCTATGCACTCCCCGTGTACTTGGAAAACAGTCGAAATTCCTATAAGTCTATAAATCGGTATCCACTAATCGTGTTTTGCAGCTATTACACATGGATTTGTTCGGACCAACAAGAATTCAAAGTATTGGAGGTAAAAGGTATTGTTTGGTTATAGTTGATGATTATTCTCGTTTTACTTGGGTATTCTTTCTTGCAAATAAATCTGATGCATTGACTTATTTTACTAAGTTTGCAAAGAAAATCCAAATTGAAAAAAGGATATGCAATTTCAAGTATTAGAACTGACCATGGTGGAGAATTTGAAAATCATGATTTTGCTAAATATTGTGATGACTATGGTATTCAACATAATTTTTCATCCCCATACACTCCACAACAAAATGGAGTTGTAGAAAGGAAAAATCGTTCTTTGCAAGAAATGGCAAGAACTCTTTTGATTAAAAGTAATATTTCACCTCATTTTTGGGCTGAAGCTACTTCAACTGCTTGTTATATTATAAATAGAATTTTTCTAAGACCTATTTTAGAGAAAACACCATACGAACTGCTTAAAGGTAAGAAACCTATTGTTTCATATTTTCATGTATTTGGTTGTAAATGTTTTATCCTAAAGAATTCAAGTGATCGAATTGGTAAGTTTGAAGAAAAATCAGATGAAGGAATCTTCCTTGGCTATTCTATGACGAGTAAAGCCTTCGAGTTTTCAACAAACGAACTCAAACCGTGGAAGAATCCATGAATGTGAAGTTTGAAGACTCGGTACAAAATCGGACTCAACCTGAAGATTTTGAGTCTGGCCAAGTGTCTACAAATTCTCTTGAAGAAGAAGAGCCTCATCAAAATGATAAACCAACCACAAATTGGAAGCAGAAATCAAGTCACCCTGCAGATCTCATCATTGGCAATATTAATGAAGGAGTTCGTACAAGATCTAAAAGGCATGAAGAATCTAGTGCTCTTGCACTCATTTTTGAGATTGAACCTAAAAATATAGAAGATGCATTGAAAGATGAAAGCTGGATTGAAGCAATGCAAGAAGAATCAATCAATTCAAAATCAACAATGTTTGGGAGCTAGTTCCTAAACCAAAAGGTAAATCAATTATTGGTACCAAATGGGTTTTCGGGAACAAGCTTGATCAACAAGGAAAAGTGGTAAGGAACAAAGCAAGACTTGTAGCAAAAGGTTACACACAAGAAGAAGGCATCGACTATGATAAAACCTATGCTCCGGTGGCAAGGTTAGAAGCTATAAGATTACTTCTTGCTTTTGCTTGCTTTAAGAATTTCAGGTTATTCCAAATGGACGTGAAAAGTGCATTCCTAAATGGAATTATCCAAGAAGAAATCTATGTGGAACAACCACCAGGATTTGAAGATCCTAGAAGTCCAAACCATGTTTTCAAATTGAAGAAAGCTTTATATGGATTAAAACAGGCACCTTGAGCATGGTATGAAAGGTTAAGTAATTTCTTAATTCAAAATGATTTCTCTAAAGGTAAAGTAGATACTACTTTATTTATAAAAAGAGAAGGCAAGGATTTCATACTTGTTCAAATTTATGTTGATGATATAATATTTGGTTCTTCTAATGAAGAGCTTTGCAAGAATTTTTCAAAGTGTATGCAGAATGAATTTGAGATGAGCATGATGGGAGAACCGAACTTCTTTTTGGGACTTCAAGTCAACCAATCAAGTGAAGGAACTTTTATCCATCAAGAGAAGTATGTAAAAGACCTTATCAAGAAATTTGGAATGGAGAATTGCAAGAAAACAGAAACTCCTATGTCAAGCTCATCAAAGTTGGATAAAGATGAACAAGGAAAGAGTGTAGACCAAAAACTACACAGGAGTATAATCGGGTCACTTCTTTACCTTACAGCTTCTAGACCTGATATTTTATTTAGTGTTTGCATATGTGCTAGATTTCAATCTGATCCTAAAGAATCTCATATGACTGCTGCTAAGCGCATTATTAAATATGTTGCAACTACATCTAAGCTAGGTCTGTGGTATTCCAAACAAGGAGATTTTACTCTCCTTGGATATTCTGATGCTGACCTTGCTGGTTGTAGAGTGGATAGAAAAAGCACTACAGGTACATGTCAACTATTGGGAAACAGGATGGTGTCTTGGTTCTCAAGAAAATAGGATACCGTGACTCTTTCAACCACTGAAGCAAAGTACATAGCTCTTGGAAGTTGCTGCTCTCAAATCCTATGGATGCAACAACAATTGAGAGACTTTGGAGTTGAGGAAACAAGTACGAAATCAAATGTGACAACACAAGCGCAATCAACCTCACAAAGAATCCAATACTTCACTCAAGAGCAAAGCACATTGAAATCAAGCATCATTTCATTCGAGATCATGTTCAAAGTGGAGAAGTGGTAATTCAGCATGTAGACTCAAAGAATCAATTAGTAGATATATTCACAAAGCCCCTAGAAAAAGGCTCAGTTTGAATCAATTCGCTCAAGACTGAATATCGTAAGATTTGAAGAGGTTCATACTCAAAATTAAAGTCTTGAAAGGTTCAGACTCAACGCTAGGTCTGAAGGCAGTTCAGACTCAATGCAAGGTCTGAAGGCGTTTCAGACTCAATGTAAAGTCTGATGGCACTTAGACTCAAAGGTAAAGTCTGAAAAGAGTTCAGATTCTGAGGTAAAGTCTGAACAACTATCAGACTCTTTTTAAAGTTCTTTTTCGTATTTTAATCTCTTCGTATTCTCGGGATTATATTATTTTTATTGATTACTTTTTCGAATTTTCAAAATCTCTTCTTACTCATTTTCGACATGCAATTATGGCGTTTATATTTTCAAAAGGCAGTTTTCTTTTTCGAAATTACGGTTTATTTTTAGCAGTTTCTTTTTCTCTACTTTTTGGCGACGATTCATTTTCTTGTTTTATTTTCTCTTACTATTTATACACTCGAATCGTCACTTTCATCCGCTACTACTCATTTGAAAAATCCATCTTCATCCTCTTTCGAAACCCTAAAAGTTCCATTTGCCATTCCCGTTCCATTACCTTTCTCGGCACAAAGATTCCATCTTTTTAAGCGAACAAGTTGAATCTTCGCTTGCTCTCCAAGAATGTCGTCTCGCAAGTCTTCTAGAATCGCAAACAGGGGACCACAGCGACAGTCAAAGGGTCCTACAAGGGTGGATCTCACGGGAGAAGATTCACCTCAAAGAGAAACCGAAAGTCAGCACCTTGAGGAAGAGATCACAGAAGCAGAACCGGTAAGAACTCTCAAACCGAATGTTGCTTATGATCTTTACAAAAGGCTTAAGGATGGAAGGGTAAGCCTAAAGACGATTGAGGAATATTTGAAAGAGAGAGGATTCAAGAGTGAGTATCTCTTTTTGCTTGAAATGGAGAAATTGAAGGTTGTTGAGGAAGGAACGGCGCAAAGATCGCTCGATCGAGTAATCCGCTTGAAAATACTCCAGCTGAGACCCTAGACGACGATGAGAGACTTTTCTCTCACTTTCAGCCTCGGTATAGTGTGGCTGCTAACTCTGTTTGTCCTTCGGGAAGTTTGTTTCGATCAAGGGAGCATGAGCATGTGTATATGAAGCTGTTGAAGAGGGGTGTAGTGAATCCGAGAAGTGTGGATTTCGACTTCCTTGATTCGCTGAAGATTAATCTTAGAGGGAAGTTTGCTAGACTGCAACTGGAAAGATTCTACACGGACACCACTGATGCCCACTCTGAACTTACGGCTTATTTTTACTTAAATTTGTCGTTTTTGGATGCAAATCAGTTGTCTTTTTCTTTCATGGATAAGGATTATATAGTTGATGTTGACTTGCTGGTTGATATCATTGGGGTGGAAAGGAGGAGTTTCCAACCAATCAAAGTCTCTACACCTATGCAACTTTGGAGATTGTGCGAGACGTAACCGTTGAGGGCAAAATATCCTACACTAGAATGAATGCCACAAATGTATTGTTGCATAAAATCGTCATCAACTATATCCGGCCAAAGACAACGTCAAAGACCGATGTTTCCAAAACCGAAGCCAAGCTGATGTTCGCCATCAACAAAGGCAGACCCTTTTCTCTCCCACATGTTATTCTTTTCCACATGTACAAGACAGTGGTTAAGGATAAGGGTCAATTGCCTTATTCATCAATCATCACCAAATTGTTCAGGCACTTCGGTATACAAATTCCTGCACCTTTATGCCTGACCAAATTAAGTCTGATGCTCATTGGGCAGAAGATGGTGATGAAGATGAAGCTTCCAGAGCTGAATGTTGCACTGGAAAGGTTGAGGGAGGAGACAGCTTCAAAGGAGATTCCTACTGCTTCATCAAAGAGAAAGGGCAAAGAGCCCATGGCTGAGAAGAAACGTAGAAAAATCATCCTGCAAGATGAAGAGGATGAGGATGATGCCATGACTTTGTCCGCTCTCTCAAGATTGAGGAGCCCTGTTAGTTTGAGAACAGAGGCTGGAGAGAGAGCAAGGAAAGAAGCAAAGGAGAGGGAAACTGAGAAACAGAGGAAGAGAGAAGAAGAAAGGAACAAAGAGAAGAAGAAGAGAGACAGAGGAAAGCTGAAGAAGAAGAAAGAAGAAGGAAAGAAGAAGAGGAAGAGATGAGAAGAGAAGAAGAAAGAAGAAGGAAAGAAGAAAAGGAAGAGATGAGAAGAGAAGAAGAAGGAAGAAGGAAGAAAGATGAAGAGGAAAGCAAAATACAGGATGAGACGGCTGCAGGATTTGAGCCATCATTTGCTCAAACTGGGGAAGAGACCGAGAAATATCCAAGTGCTTATATGGATGTTGGCGATGGATATTCTACTCCACCCACTGGCATCAACACAGGGGGAGTCGCTGCAGAACAGGGGACTATATCGCCACTACACTTTAGTGATGTGAGTAGGTCAGGTGCTAATCTTGAAGAGGTTTATGCATCTCATTTCCCAGAGCATGAAGAATCCTCACCAGTTGAGAAGGAAAGGGCTGATCAGGATGCTTCCAGTTTCCAAACCCCTAGAACTGAATCTGCTGGTCCAAGTGCAGGTACTGCTAATTCGACAGCTTTTACACAACTGTTGGATGTTATGTTGGACTTGAAAAAGCAGGTGTTTAGAATGGATTACGAGCTGAGGGACTTAAAGAAGGCCATGTTGAGTACTTCCGTGAATATGCAAGATCAGATCAATGCACTGAGAGCTCAAGTTGATTCAAATCAGACCAGTGCAGAGTTGGTTTCAATGAAGGAAGCTCTTGCAAATCTCGAGAAGTCGACAGAGCTCGGAAGTTTCAGCTTGTTCGTTTCCCTGAAAAGCCTTAAATCTTTTCAAAACCATCCATTATTCACTCTACCTCCTTAATGGGACAAAAAGGGGGAGAGTTTGCAGATTTGAAGCTTTTTGAAGCTTCAAGCTTGAAGTTTTTTTTTATTTCGTTTGATTCGTTTTGAACTTTTATTCGTTTGCTGTTTTTATTTTCATTTAGATTTGGATTGGACTGTGTTGAATCTTCATGACTTTATCCTGATGATTTTTATGGATCTTTAGACTTGTGAATTTGCATTGTAGGATCATTATATTTATGAGGATAATTGTTATTTGACTAACACTATGTTTTGCAGAAATAATCCTCAAAGTATATATGAGTATTCCTTGCAGGTTTTTAAATTCGCAAATCTGCTGAGGGTTTTGTCACCATCAAAAAGGGGGAGATTGTTGAAGAAAAATCCCTTGGAGTTTTGAAGTTGACAAAACAGCCTCGAGAGTAAGGTCTGAAGAATCCAAGACTCGCCGTTAACTCAAGATTTCAAGTCGCAAAAGGTTTTCCGTCCGGAGACAGTCAAGACCCAAAGTTCGGTCTGAAGTTTTTTCATCCGAAGACCGTCAAGACCCGCCTTCCGTCGAAGACCTTTAAGACCCAAATCTAAGTCTCAAGACAGCTTTGTGATTTTGACAGTGGGCAACAGTTATTCTTATGGTTAAGAAAGTGAGATTTTGATATTATATTCCCTATCTTATCCATGGAATATCACTGGTTGTGATCGTGAGCTCGGAAGACTTATTCTTCGGATTTTTATCCGTTGAAGATCAAGTGAATTTTTGGAAGGATCTAATTTTGGGAACTCAAGATCCTGATTGTATGGGCGAACGTGATTGACGAGCTATTGTCTACTTACATTTTCGGCGACGTGAAGATCACTTAAATTGATTCAGTCCAACGGGTTGATTGGATGAATTCTTGGAAAGTGTCAACGGGTATGGAGACACGATGGCTATTTAAGGTTGATCGATGTTGCTCGAAAATAAGGAGAGACTTGATAGAAAAATCTCGATGTTAAAACCTCTGAAATCACTTGTTCTCTAAAATCTCTCGTGTTCAATTTGTGTATCAAAATAGAGTTACATATAGTGCGAATACAGCAAGAAGCTATAAGAGAGACTCGTCTATTGAAGAAGTCTAGTTCGTGAATTGTAACACTCTCATTTGCTACATAGTGACTACAGCCCCGTTGGCTGCCAACGTGGAGAGTGGACGTAGGCTTGGAATAAGCCGAACCACTATAAACCTCATGTCAATTCTCTCTTACCCTATCTCATTTACTTTATGATTGCATGATCTATCTTTTGTTGATGCATTAGTTATATTAAATTGTTCTTTAATTAAAGATTTCAAAAAGAATTCCGCGATCACCTATTCACCCCCCCTCTAGGTGAATTCACTAGCCAATATCACTAATGAACTACGATATGTTGCGGAATTGATGAGTAAAACGTTGCTAGAGATGACCCATAAAATACTCTCTAGTGCTAGTATGGCCAGAAGATTCCTAGCAGATGTGCTAAGTACGGCATGCTAATAGATCCCCATCGATTGTGATTGGATATTGAACTCCCGAAGAAGTGTGGTCAGGTAATGTTGCTGATTATTTTGTTTTTAAAATATTTGGTTGCCCATGTTATATTTGAGCGAGTGATGGTAAGCTCGATGGAAGGGTAAGAAAGTGCATATTCCTAGGCTATGCACGAGGTGAGAGGGGTTATCGATTGTGGTGCCCGGAGTTAAATTCACCTATTATCAACAGAGAAGTTACGTTTGACGAGTCTCTAGTACTTCTGGCTAGGAGTGATTATAGCGGTATTCAAACGGATCTGAACGGTGTTCAACTTGAGGTGGAGTTGCCACCAAAAAAATCCTGAGGTAGCGAGTACGAGTACTAGCAAAGTAATAGACACGGATGGTGCTTATAGCAAGGTGGAGCCTATGGAGCCAATGGTTGCCATAATTGCTGAAATTAATAAGGTACGTATTCGATCTCCTGACAAATATGGATGCAAAATGGTTTTGCTTTATCTGTGTTTAAAAAGGTAGAGTCAGAAAATCCTTGCAGAGTAGTTAAAGGTGCATGTGGAGTTGGTAATCTGATGAGGTTCTCAGTTATGGCGAAGTTCAAGCGAAGCTTGGACTTGGATAATATATGTGGCGGTTGAGTCCATCGGGGGCTATGGGAGAGGAGCATTAGAATTTGAATTTTTTTTGGCAAAGCGATTGCAACTTGGCTCAAACTTTGAGCCAAGGTGGAGATTGTTAAAATATGTCTTGAGTTTGAGCCCAATGCAAAATTCCGAATATTCCAAATTGGATATTTTGTGGACGTTCGAAATCGAACAAAGTCAACTTCTTTTGACAAATTAGAGTTGGCGATGGAAGAAAGTGTAAAAGGAAATTATAGATAATGATTTCCTAATAATATATCCAAGAAGGATTCAAAAGGAGATTTGGACTTTGGATTTTCTTCTATCAATTGTAGTCAGTGAAGAGATAGTTGTTATCTGTTGACTTTGTTGACCAAATTTACCTCGAATTGCATTGGACTCTCTTCCACGTTGGAGTCAATCAACGAGCGTGCCTTTTGTTGAGAATGAGATACATGCACATATTTATATGGGATGTTCGTCTATCGCAAAAAAGCTCGCCATGAGGAATTTCAAGGCTAAACACTACGTGCGTTATTAGGTTTAATTGGGGCTTGGAAAACACCAAGAGAGTGTTTGAGTGACTCGAGTGTGTAATCTCCTTGTATCGCTTGATCTATAATGAAATTCGTCATTGCTCTCCCCGTGGACGTAGGTCTTTACAACCAAACCACATAAATCCGGTGTTCGATTTATTTTCTTCTTCCATCTATATTATAGTTTGATCGCTCGCCTTATCACAACAGAAGAGCCTACACCTACTCCTATTGATCTCGCTCCTTATTCGTAGGACCACTTAGATTTCACAGTCGACTACTAGACTTCATGACTTCACCACTTATCATTTTGCTTGATTTTCTATATGAGCTTATATTTGTTTCGATAAAATTTTGCCTGCATTCCATGCTTTTTTGTCAGTTGTCGATACTAAGAAAAAACTCATTATCTTTCTCAAAGCCAGAAGTTATAAAGTGTGTCAAGACATCATGAAAGAAGAGCTAGAAGCACTCGACAAAAATTTGCACTTCATATATCATTATCTTACTAAAGGAAAGCATTATATTGGCTGCTTATGGATTTATGAAATTATACACAAGAATGATGGTTTCAAGGAGCATCACAAGATAGACTTTTTGCCAAGGGCTACACTCAAATATAGGGCAAAATCTCCCAAGAAACATTTGCTCTCATAGCAAAAATGAACATAGTGAGAGTATTGATGTCCATAGCAGCAAATTGCAATTGGCCACTCTTTCAAATGGATGTTAAAAATGTGTTCTTATAAGGTGAACTGGAAGAAGAAGTTTATATGAACATTGCTCTTGGACATCCCTGAGAAAATCAACCCAAAGTGGTATGCAAGCTTAACAAAACCATCTATGATCTCAAACATTCACCATGTGCTTGGTATGGAAAATTAAATTCCAAGTGTAGATTTCAAGAAGTGTGAGTTGGATTGCCCCTTATTTGTGAAGCGAAATGCCAAAGAAATGGTGGTTGTCCTTGTCTACATGGACAAAATAAATATTACCGGTAATAATCTTCATGAAATCAAAGCTCTCAAGCAGCACTTGAATATGAAGTTTGACATCAACGACTTGGGACACTTATGCTATTTTCTTGGCATGGAAGTGGCTTACTTTAGAAAAGGATTATTCATCTCTCAAAGGAAATATACTCTTGACTTGTTAAAAGAGAATAGGAAACTTGAAGTCACTCCTGCACAGTCTCCCATGGATTATAACAATAAGCTTGTTAACAAAGTCACCTCAATAGTGCTTGTTTTTTAAGGTTAGTTGGATGGCTGATCTACTTAACCACTGTTGGCCAGATATTATTAACGTCGTTAGTTTTGTGACATCATGAATTTCAGGTTCGATTTACGATTAAATGAGTTGGGCTTTTCATCGACACGCCTATAATTATTTTCTCTGAGTTGGCCACTCATGAGATAACTAGTCTATCTAGTGAAGCCGTTAAGGAATTTAAACACAACAGACTTGAGAATTCGACCAGAAATCGACTGCTCGACCGTACTAATCTGCAAGGGTCAACACGACACCATTATAAGTGATTAGTGATTGAAAATAGGTCGATTGGACAGAAGTATGTGATTAAATGTGGGTGATTCCACCTAATTACAAAAATTCTTTTCAATCATCACTAGACCGATTTTTCTGTCATTTTGGCACCCTGTGTCCATATTTGAAATCTCGAGATTTTCACGACAATTGAGAGTCGTCAATGTGTCGAGATGTATAATGTGGTTCAAAAATAATCAACCACGAGTCAATTGCACTAAAAATTCCTAAAAGCTACCTAGTAGATTATGTCACGTTAAAATCACGTCAGATTGAAATTAACCGCAAATTTAAACCCGATTTCATAAATTGAAAGTTCTATTATGTCACGATTCATTTTAGGAACATCGACTCATGCTTCGAAGAATTTTCGGCGAACTCGGGATTTTTACGAAAATCAATTCGAACAATTCGAAAAAGATAGGAAATTCGGAGGGGCCAAATTGAAGGGATTTTTGGCCTCCAAAGTGAGCTACTTGGTGAAGGAAAATTGTAGAAATTGTGTGGGCTTCCTCCTCAGCAAAATTGGTCACCAAATTGGAGAGATTTGTGAAGAAATTGAAGTCCAATTGAGGGAAATTCATGGGCTGGTATGGGGGCTGCAACATGTGGACATCAACCTAGCTATTTGTGGAATTTTATGTGCATGAAGGCTTAAAGGACCAAAGGGATATGTATGAAAGCTTGTGGGAGTAGTATACTATACCAACCTATGTGCGCATTGATATATCAGCTTCAGAGAGCATTATACTTTATCAGCTTTGGTGAGCAATAATATATATACATATATATATGTATATATATTATATATATCAGCTTTGGTGAGCAATAATATATATATATATATATATATCAACTTTGGTGAGCTATATTATCTATCAACTTTGGTGAGCTAAACCATCTATTTCAGCTTGGGTGAGCAGTGATCGAATCGATTGAGTTTATAGATGGTATTGAATGTATCGAATTGAGTGAATCGATGGTATGAATTTGAATTAATTGAGTATATGATTTTTACTGATGTGCAGAAAGGAACTGAGGCTAGGTAAGTCCTCTGTTTTGTGTGCGCATAGACTACCTTTAAGCGTATTTCCTTCCTAGTTGGAGTTTAGGAGGTGAACTTACTAAGACATTGTCTCTCCCCGTCGTGGACTCAATCTTTTTAGGTCCGAAGATGGCAGTTCCCCCAAAACGTTTTGGTAGGCCCATGAGGGTTATAGAGCGAGTTTTTAGCTACCCCGATCCCGGAAGTCACTGGGTCTATGAGCTAATAGTGACCACCATCTGGGTCGAAGAGGGCCTTCCTCATAGGGCACCTCATCGATTCAGAGCGTGATTTCACTACGAACCCAATGGTCTCAGGGTTGGTCCCTTCAAGGGTTTTGAAATCCCCATTGTGGTAGTTGATGCTACTCTGGATGAGGATGCAGCTGACCCTCCTGATGGTGTTGTGGAGGACCCGACGCTCCCGAAGCCGGTAGATACCGAAGATCGACGAATGAGTCTGACTAGCTAATCTTAGGACAACTTCGTTTTGAGAACCAAGCTTGTGTAGACTTTTGTCTATAGACTAGTACTGTATATAAACTAGTCGACTGTGTATAAAGGTGTGTTATGGTTTGTGAAATTGTGGTCCTACTTTTCTATCCCATATTTGTGCTGTCTGGGGATTTATTTATACACTTCAGCATGCGCATTACAATGAATGGTTCGGCGATGCATCATGGGACATCGCAGTTTAATCGACCACCGAGGGATGGGCACGTGCTCGAGGATCGGAGCGTGACAAGTTTGTAATCCCATTCATGCATACTCCTACTGAAGGACATATGATGCTTGTGAATCACATATTTTGGTACCAAAAGTCTACTCTAGGGTGGGATATTTCGATGAAGAAACATGATCATATTAGTATTGTAATATTCTCGATTTCGATCCTTATTTTGATCCCAACTAGGAGGCTAAGTTAGATAAGCCTTGGATTAGTCAAACCTTCCTAGAAAATAAGTATGAACAAGTGTGAACAAATGTAAAAAGCATTAAATGGAGGTGATGAGTATGGAGGCTTAGGTATCCTAAGTAATTAATGAGAGAAAATAACCCTTACTACTCGAGACCCTAGAGATGGAGTTGAGGTCGTGACAGTTTTGGTATCAAAGCCAGTTTTGGTATCAGAGTGGGGTAATTATCTAGAGTGATCAGGTGTGCTGGGATTTGGAATAGTTAGCTAGGAAAAGACTCGTGCATGTGATTGCTTGTTTAATTTTCTGACAGTGGTTCGTAATTATTGACTTCTTATTGTGGTACAGAAAAGTTCCCTTAGAAATCCTATAGTAATTCTACAGGTTTGTCATATGAGTAATTAGGATTAGGTGACCACGAGAGAAAACAATAGATCTGGCGGTGTTAACTATGTATTATTTTGAGGAATAATAATTAGAGTGCGCAGCAGAAAGGCGAAGGAAAGGCTAAGCCCAAGGTACGTAGGACCTTTGAAATTCTCGAAAGAATAGGGAATTTAGCCTACTGATTGGCTTTATCACCGAGACTTGCTCGAATACACGATGTATTCCATGTATCGATGTTGAGAAAATATGAGTCCGATCCGACGCACGTGCTGAACTTTGAGAAGATCAAAGTAAATGACAGAGTGTTGTATGTTGAGGAGCCGGTGCGGATCGTGGACAGGAAAGAGCAAGTCCTATGAAATAAGGTCATTCCCTTAGTTAAAGTCTTATGGCGACACCATAGAACAAAAGATGCAATATAAGAAAGTGAGGAAAGCATGAAGCACCAGTACCCACATCATTTTGGACGACCAGGTACACATTTAAATTTTGAGGGTGAAATTTTTTAGGGGGGAGAGTTGTAACATCCTCGATTTCGACCCTTATTTTGGTCCTAACTAGGAGGCTCAACTAGATACGCCTTGAATTAGTCAAACCTTCCTAGAAAATAAGTGTGAACAAGTGTGAAAAGCATTAAATGTGGGTGATGAGTATGGAGGCTTAAGTGTCCTAAGTAATTAATGAGAGAAAATAACCCTTACTTCTCAAGACCCTGAGATGGAGTCGGGGTCGTGACAGGTATAGTAGGATACACTGATGCAGGTTGGTTGGAAACCCTATAGACAAAAGATCAACTATAAGCTTTTGCACATTTGTAAGGGGGCAACTTAGTCACTTGGAAAAGTTAAAAACACACTGTTGTGGCAAGGTCCGTTGTAGAGGCCAAATGCAAAACCATGGCCTCTGCTACAAGTGAAATGGTTTAGCTTTGATTGCTTGTGCAAGAATTGGAGTTTGAGACCCCTAAGTCTTTTATGAAGTCATTTTGTGATAATCAAACTGCAATCCATATTAGCTCAAATCTAGTTTTCCATGAATGGACAAAATATATAGAAGTCAATTGTCACTTTGTTAATTTTCATTTCACAAAAAATCCTTCATGATTATCATAAAAAATAAAAAATGAAAATGAAAACACCGTAAAAAATCCCAAGTTGGTACCCTATAACACATTTATCCCAAATTAATTTCCTTTCACAAAAAATCCAAAACTAGTAAATATACACTCCATTAGCATTCAATTCAATATCCCAATAAAATGCATTTGTGTCAACACATGAATTTTCCACATCGGATCTATCATTGTTAATGTTATATATATATATATATATATATATATATATATATATATATATATATATATATCTTACAATCATCTACCACGTGTTGACACATAGGCTTTTTAACGAGATTGGACAGAATATTGATGGATTGTAGATTTAAATTAGGGGCACCAGTATGAATGTTTATGAGATGAAAACTAGTTTAGGATGAATGTAATATGAGCATAGAAATATGATATTTTTAATGATATAAACCCTAATTTTTAATTTGTTAATGAGGTTCACACATACGGAACATGAAAAGCACTATAAGTACTCAAGCTAAAAGTAAGTCAACGATTTTATAATTTATTTGAGAAAATTAAAACACAACTTCTACACAGGATACTGTGTCCTTTCTTTAGAAGCATGGAAACATTGGATGCGGGTATAAAAAGAAAAGGGGTGGGAAAAAGCCAATTCCCTTTTTGGGAGGACTAGAGAAAAAAAAAAAAAAGGGAAATTTTGGGTATGAAATAAAATCAGCAGAGCCCACCAAAAACCATCACCTCCAATATTAGAAAGAATCTTGTTGTTTTGGAGAATAAATTTTACATTTTCCAAATTGCCCTAGCCCATAAAATCCTTTTCACCTATGTGGCTGCATTATAATTTGTTTTGCTTTGGACAAAAATGATATTTTTCCTACAAACGCTATCTTTCTTTTTAAATTCGCTCCATTTCCAAACAAAGTAAATTTTAAGGTGTTTTTGTTTTACTAAGAGAGCTTTCAGTGAATTAGTAGTCCAGACCTTCATGCGTTTGATTTGATGAAAATGGATTTGTCAATGAGACAACATGTACAACTAAAGAAAACACTCGCACTTAAATTAGGAAAATAAATTCTCAATTCAAAATAAAAGAAAATCACTTTCCCATGCATATTTTAATACCAGCGGATGGTACTAGAACCCCAACAATATCCAAATATAGAAGATATTATCTCTACTTTAAGATACATTATATGATAGAGACTACTCTGGAGCTCTTGATGGAAGTTATGTCCATGCATTGGTTCCTCCATAAATTCAAGAAAAATTTCATGATCAAAGAGAGAACAACACAACGTTCTTGCCGTTACCAAAAAAAAAAAAAAACACAACGTTCTTGCCACTATTACTTTGGATTCAAAATTTGTTTAGGTCAAGAAGGCACGGCACGTGATTCTTGTATTCTTATAAATGAACTTTGAATGCCTTAAGGAATTAAAATTACTAAATATAGATTTTTAATATAGATTTTTTACTCGCTTTTCTAAAACATGCTCACACTTTACATAAAATTGGAAGATAAATACTATCTTGTTGATGCTGGTAGATGACATACAACCGAGAATCATTTCTTCATATTGTTGAGTTCGATATCACGGAAAGGAGTTTAGTAACCACTTACTTTGGAATGATAACAAGTTGTTCAATCATTGCAATTATCTTTAAGGTCTATGGTGTAAAGGACATTCGATGTTGTAAAAAGGCATTTCAGCGAATTCGATGCCGAGCCTTTTTGGGTCTTTTGATGCTCAAGTTAACGAGGTCTTAGGATGTTATATTCTATATGACTTCCTCATGGGAGTCGAGCCTAATGATCCTTTTAAGCGATAAGTAATACCAAGGTCGAAACTCAATGTTAAGAAAAAAGCCGTCAACAATCACAAAAAGAGGACAAATTAACTTTAGACAAGATAATTGGCTCACCTCTGGCAAAATTGGAGGCTTTGCTGCTGCAGGGGAACCACAGATGGTTGCTAATCTCTTGGACTCCTCCCATGTAGCTTGGAATGCAAATCTTATAACCTCTCTGTTTGATTCTCAGGTATGTAATGAGATTCTGTCTATGCCCATAAACCCTGCAATTTTAAATGACCAATTAGTATGGACCCATTCTGCTTCGGGTGTTTTCTCAGTAAAAAGCTATTATCACTATTTGTCTATCACAACACCCACATCCCCATCTGGCACTTCATCCTCCCATCAAAATTCTGTTAAACTCTGGAGAAGCATCTGGGATATGCGCACAGTTCCAAAACTTCGCAATTTTCTGTGGCTAGCATGTAAAAATGCTCTAGCGACCAAAGATAACCTATTTCGAAGACATATTACCTCTACCCCCATTTGTACTTTATGCTCTCAGGGAGTTCCTGAAACCCACGAGCACCTATTCTTCTATTGTTCATGGACAAAGGAAATCCGGAGGCATCCTTCGATTCAGGTTCAAATCTTACCTTCAACCATCAGAAGACTGGATGAATGGATTTCTGAGAGAGCATCTGACCCTCATGTTTCTCCATCGTTAGAACAAATTGCATATTTGATGTGGGAAATCTAGCTCCACAGGAACGCAGCTATATTTCGTCATCAGGCCCCAGATCCAGCTCGAGCAGTTGAAGTGGCTCAGATCTCACACCAGATCTGGTCGCTTGCCAATCTGTCAGCGAAAAGACCATCCTCTTCAATTGGGAACCCAGATCGGAGATGGATACCGCTTGCAAAAGGGTTTCTTAAATGTAATGTGGATGGAGCTTATCAACCAGGGAACAGCGAAGGTTCGATCGCCTGCATATTCAGAAACTATCAAGGATTACTTACCGATGTATTTACACAGACGGTACCCGCACAGTCAGCCTTTCAATCCGAGCTTTATGCCCTTCTTCTGTTGATCCGGCATCTTGTCCGTCAAGGGATGCGAATGCATCAAGTGGAGTTCGAATCTAATTGCCTGATTCTTGTAGAAATCGTGCAGAAGCAACGACCACTGCCATGGACGGAGAGAACCCTAATCGCAAGGCTTCAGCAAGAACTATCTCAATGCCCTAATTTCTGCCTTCGATACTGCAACAGAGAAGCCAACCGTGCTGCAGATTGGGCCGCAAAGGCCCATCAACATCAAAACCGGGCCCTCAATTGGAATAGTTATCCTCCGTTTGTATTGCAAGACATAATCCTTTGTGATGCTTTAGCCTATGATTGTAATTCGTGTTTTGTTTAATATATGTGGGTAGTTTCGATCAAAAAAAAAATCACAAAAAGAGGAGAGGAAGGAAAACAGACAGTGGGAAATAAAACAAGATGGAACTACACGTATAAGGTGGGATGACCTTATAATAAGAGATGTTGCATTGACTTTTATAGTTTTCAAGAAATCGAGATTTTATCTTTTTAAAGAAAAATAATATCAAAAGTGTCATAATTTTCATTTGACGCTCACTTTAATATAAAAAATTTTCGAACAATCACTTGAATATTACTTCAATAAATAAAAAAAGATTATTTTAGTGCTATAGGTAATTTATGCAGTCAAAAAGTTTGATGTGACAATAGTTCAACATAAACCATCTGACATGACTTACCAACAAAGTGAATCCAGCATGATCAAACATAAAAGACATCATTTACCACATTGCTTGCCCCAAATTAACGTATTGTGGCAAAATTAATTATGTTCTTCGGATCGGAACCCAAACCTCAAGATCGAGGAGTTGAGGCAAAATGCTTGCTGGTACCCAGATTCTTTTGACAAAATTCAGTCTGGTCAGCAACCATTCTGTGTTTAACGTCAAGAATTGAGGCAAAGTGCTTTGCTTGTATCCCCTCATATTCCGCAAATTCAAATGCGTTTGAGCTTTTGAAGAATCACCTCTTCCAATGTCCGACTCTATCCGATCCACCGCGACACCCCCAGAGTCATCACCACTTCATCTCCATCCCCAGACCCCACATCGGCACATGGCCCTTGACTCACCGTCAAGTCAAAATCCCCGTTCTTAGCCGGTACTCAACGAATGGCAAGTTCTCCTCGTCACGAAAGCAAAAGTTTTGGGGAGAGAGAGAGAGAGGCGCCCGTTGCTTATTCCTTTCTTCGTCCCAATGTCTATAGTAAAGAAGATGATGAAGACAAAGACGAAGGAGATGAAGCACTCAAGTTGCCGGATTCGTCGTACGGTCCTATGCGTGTTGTTCATTTCTCGGAATGTAGCTTGTCGTCCTTCGTCCACGTTTGATTTCAATTTAACTTTTTTTAAGAAAACCACGGAGGCATTAAAATTTTCTTTAAAAGTCGGTACGATAAATTTGTCTTCGAAAGGACTTAAATGATCGTTTTTTGCGGGAAAATTGTATGAAAGTCCTAAATTTGTTATATTTTTGCCAATTGAATCTTAACTTTTTCACTTTTTTGCTATTGGAATCTATCTGACCAATTTTGATAAAAAAAAAAAAATCCCTAATATAGATGCTAGAATTGCCACATAAGACAGTCAGTGCTAACATCGACAATTTCTAATAATATTTTTTTATTTTTTTATTTTTTCCCTTTTTCTTCCATTAGCCAAGCAAAGGTTCACCCTTGCCCAAGTCAAATCTCGGCAAAGCCAACCCTCACCGAGCTTTTCCGGAGCGAGGGCTCCCCCTCACCCAACCGGGCCTCGCCCGTGGCGATCAAGGCCGAGACCACCCGACAATGGCCAACCACCAGCAAAAGGAAGAAAAAAGGCAAAAAAAAAAATATCAAAGAAAAATTCAAAAATATTAAAGTATAATTAAAATTTGTTGAGTCCATCCGACTCAACAGGCAAAATGTAAAAATAAAAATTAACTAAATTGACATAATTGAAGATGGACTTTTGCTTGAGAGAAGCTAATAATGTAACCGATTAGCTAACTTGAGCCTAAAGGAAAGAAACTCCCACAAAATTGCCTTTCTTACCCGCCTCAAGCCCTATGGGCTTTGCTTTGTAATGACGCCTCTCTCATTGGCTCTTTTGGTTTTAAGCTCTAAGTGAATACAAAATTTTTACGTCAAAAAAAAAATTGATAAAATGCAGAAGTTCATAAGTAAATTTATAAAAATATAATAGGTTTAAGACTTTTTGAATAATTTCTTCTTCCTTCATCCATCGAAGTGACACTCAAGTAATCATTTGAAAAGTTCTAACATTTAAATAAGCACTATATGAAAGTTATAACAGTTCTAATTTTCCATTTCCTCTCTTTTAAATTAGATGCAATTTTTATTTTCTTTTTCTTTTTCAATTTTTTTATATTTGCAATTGCCTCTACATAGTATAAAAGAAATATCTATATATATACACGCGTGCACGCGCACTTCTCTACGTTATCAATTCATTGCAGGAGGAATTTATTTTTCACTACATTGAGGAGATGTGTTTCCATAAATGTGATTCAAACATCATAAACACAATTCATCATATCTTTCAGCATGCATAGTATCAAAGCGAAAGAAAATTAATTATTTTTATTAAAATTGAGGGAAAGCATTCTTCTTTTCTTCTTCACCTATGCTTTCCACCCTTCCAAACAATTGAGGGGGGAAAATTCATTTCTCCACCTCCCATCTTTGCTCCCAAAATGGTGTTAATGAATCGTCAAGAATATCCCGGAAGCTTCCTAACCATATCAAATGTAATAAAAGACGAAAAAAAAAAAGGAAAGAAAAAGAAAATCAAAAGCCCAACGCAAGAATTCTGGAACCATCTGAATCTTAAAATCCCCGCAGCGTCCTACGTTCGCTGGGTCGGTTCTAGCTTCTTCCTCGGACAGAATATCACCTCCCTTCCCCCTTCCCCCTTCTCTCTCTCTCTCTCTGTGCGCGAAGAAGAACGGAAATGGCGGACCAGTACGCCCTCGACTTGGAGGAGCTGCGGCAGCTCCAGGGCATCGCCAAGCGTCCTCGCGTCGTGTCTCTCATCTCCTCGGAGATACGCAACTTGGAAAAGGTCACCCCTTCTGTCCTTCCTTATTTCCTTCTTCCATTTCGCGTCCGTCGGCGTTTCGCTTGGTCCGCGCGTTTCTCTTTTTTCCCTTGCAATTGCCTTGTGGGTTCTCCCCCTTTGCGCATTCGAAGGAGTGGGTAGAAGGAAAAATGAGATTTTGGGGGTCGATGGTCCGTGTATTTCGCCCAGTGTTTTCTTGGCCGCCCGTCTTTCCGCCGTGCTCGGCTGTTCGCGGTGTGGATTTGAAGAGTGCTGTGCGTTGCCGATGATCGGAATATTTCGCGAATGGTACTGGGCTTCGGAACTGTGAATCGATGTGAGGTTGCGGGGTTTTGTGCTTAAGCCTCCGACTAAGCTGTTGATATTGGGAGCGTGTGGGAGCGTCTGAACTGCATTCTCAGGAAAGTTAGAGCAGACTGTAAGATTTAGAAACATTTTTAGTAGAGCTAAGCTCTGATGGGAATTGTAGAGCCTCTCTGCAAGGCTTTGAGACTTCATAATTTGTTAGGTGACCCAGGTGCCAAATTATCATTCATAGTCAAAATGCGAGGGTAATTGCTGTTCTTTTTCTAATTTCTTGAGAGTCTTAGTTTATTTTCTGTAGCCTTCTCAATTTTACACGAATTTCATCAGGATAGCATAATGAGTAGAATCTACCTTATGTGAACCACTTATTGCTATCTGTAATTGCAGTGAGTCTTGTTATGATGTTGCAATATCCTTTTGGCTATCTGACTGGTCCATGACGTACGTTTGTTCTTGAGTATATTGTCAAAATAGGAAGCTTGGCACCAGCTATTCGTATCAATTGAGCTGTGAGACTTGATGCTCTTGCTATAAATTGTCGCTGGCACTCGCAATTTGGCTTATGTTGAGATATATGTGAGATGGAACCAATATTTCAGTGGCATTTACTTGAAATGCAGTCCTGCATTTTGATCTTTTTGCTAGGTTTCTATCTATGGCCCACAGGACCACAACCTTTAGGTCAAAGAGGAGTTCCTTATGTTCCAAATGATACTATTCAAATTTTGTTTGTGTATTTGCATTGGTAGACAGTTACAAGCATGTGAAAAACCATTTAGCCCATTTAAGCTCTTTACAAATTAGATTAGAGGATTTTTATCTCATGGTCCTTTTCCTCTACAGTTGTCAAAAGATGCTGTTATTGCACATGCCTCACAGACTCCTGTGCCAATATCAACTCAAGCAAGGGTTCCTCCTCACCCAGCTTTGAATTATGTCACGCTTGCATCTTTCAGCTGGGATCAGGATAGTGACAAAGTCAAGGTAATAATAATCTGTCTCACTGTCAAGTTCATCTAGTGGAGACTATCTTTTCCAATTTGGCATTCTGAAAGCTGAGATAGTGAAGAATAAATAAATAAATAAATAAATTAGCTGCTGAATCCAATGTGCTTGGACTGATATATGGGTCATTTGATGTGGCTGTGATTTTTTCCCCTTGTGATGCAGATTTATCTTTCTCTGGAGGGAGCTGATCAGGAAAAGATGGAAAGTGAGTTTAAGGCAATGTCATTTGACTTGAAGATCCATGATGTCCAAGGGAAGAACTATCGCTTTACCATACCCAAACTGAATAGCGAGATTGTGCCAGAGAAATCTAAGGTTATGGTCAAACCGACAAGAATAATTGTGACATTGTTTAAGGCCTCAAAGGGGAACTGGTTAGATTTGCAATTCAAGGAGGACAAGGTAAGTGATCTGTTGTTAAGGTCAGTGGCGTAGTTTTCCTTGTATAATGCAACTCCTCATGGTGCTTTTTGTCGTCCCATTTTTTTTGCAGCTAAAGCCTAGTATTGACAAAGACAAAGATCCCATGGCTGGAATTATGGATTTGATGAAGGTATATTGTTTTCTTTCCTTTTGCTTAGTTGTTCTGTTTGTTCGGTCATTACCAATCTTAAGATCATTTTGTTTGTAAAGCATTCTATGGGGCTAATCCTGGTATCAACAGGATGCTGTCAGAGTGAGGTAGCCTTAATTAGAAATCCATTAGCTATTCTACTTACATCTTTGCTTCCTGGAAATTATTTGATTGCTGAAGAATCCTTGATATCCAAGATCTGGATTGAGATAGGACTTAGGTCTGCACTTCAATATCAAACGTGGAATGTGTCACTCTTAAACGTCTTGCATCAGCTCCAGAGATCTCCTTCATGGACAGATAAATTAGTGGTCGGGCCTGGTTCTTACCCTTGTTAGAAGAGTAAAAGATATGATTGACTAGTAACAAATCTCTAAAAAAAGGGCAATGCATTGTTTCTCTTGTGGGATGTCCTTGTTTGGGTCAACTTGTCATCATGTGCTGAGGGTTGTAAGTACTGAAACCAAGTTACCTGATATGCATTAAAGGGATGTTCATGAATTCAGAGAAGTTACTTATTTCTGTTGCTTTTCTCAGAATGCATTTTTTTTTTGTTGGCCAGAAAAAGAAAGGCATGATAGGACACATCTCTGCCTTCTTCTGTGAAATGAAATATGAATTATCCTTTCAGAAACACTGTCAGCAATATATTTTTTGTTCACATTTATATTTGCTGATGAACACTCATGATTTAACCCAATAATATGGTGATTGCAGAACATGTACGAGGAAGGAGATGACGAAATGAAGAAGACCATTGCAAAAGCATGGACAGATGCCCGATCTGGCAAAACAGCCGATCCTCTGAAGGGATATCGTTGAAATTAAAAACAGCATCGTTGGGCTGAGATCAGGTTTCTGTCGAATTTTGCTGAGTTTTGTGACATTTTGCCAAGGCCTTGGAGCACTTTTGCAAGAGTCCTCATGAACTTTTGGTCTTCTATGTTATTGTGCATCTTTAGCAATCATCATGTATATCTTCCCTTTAGATGGGTGGTGATCAGAGCCATCCTCATGATAGAGTGTGATTTAATTTCGTAACATCAGCTCAGTGCAGATTTAACAGTAACTACCATGAAGGCAGTTCCGGCACCACCAATGCTAGATTTGGGATTCTACTTTCTCAGGTTTAGATTGCATAATCATCAAGCTCCCAGTCCAAAAATTATGGTTCTTTCCATGTTGTCAAGTTAGATCATCACCCTGCGAAATTTTTTACCGAGAGTGAACCTCAGCCAAGCTACTCATTAGTAGTTTAGACTCATGAGTATCTTTGTCCAGTCGAGTTCAAGCTCGAGCTCGTGTATGCTCATCTCGTCACAAGCCTAATCGAGCTTCTCTTATCTTGTTCTAAAATGTTTAGGGCTTGCTTATGACAATTTGTAATTCTACTAAAGTTTCGGGTACTACGGATTAAGAGGTCGGAATGCGCTCATTGCGAGATCTGGAATGAGCTGAAAGAGAAAGTAGGAATTTATTCAGGAATGATCTATTTTCTCCATGAAAATAGATATAAGGAACCTTAAAAATATTTATATGAATGTATGGATGTGGCGACTGAAGACTTACATCTCACTTCTTTTTGAGAGAGAATATTCGAGTTTATGACACTTTTAGGAGCTGGAGCTTATTTAAAACTTATGTTGATTCTCCATTTGAGTCGAAGCTTGAGCAAGGAATTTCATGCTCTGTTGAGATCAACTCAAGTTTTAAAATGAGTCGAGTCTGACTAGGAGTCGGTACTGTAATGGCTCGACTTGGACCAGAGTCAGTATTGCCGTGGTCTTCTCGATTGGAAACTCCTTCGTATAGAAAAGTGTCTCCATCATCATCATCAATCCCGACACGTTATCAAATATTTCACATGGACAACCTTGGACAAATTTAGGATTCTTGAGGCAGTGCGCCCAACAAATACATATTGACCACCTAAACATCAAATCAAGGTGCATACAAGCACAC